>CAWUFW010001376.1:1445574-2891148 GCA_963921515.1 Calotriton arnoldi
AAGCGGAGTCGCCAGACATCTATCAAGCCCATGGTGTCGAGGAAGTCTGTCAGGTTAGAATGTGACCGATGTTGCTGCCGGTCTAGGGTGTCATCTAGTGTTGCGTTAAAGTCGCCTCCTATGACTAAGTCACCTTGTGGAAGTTGGAGTAGGAATGCGCCAAGCGCTGGGAGCGCCAACGAGTGAAGCGCAGTGGGGATATAGGCTGATACTACATTGACCACCCGCCCCTCCCATTGACAGGATAGTGCGGCGAACCGGCCCTGGTCATCCGTGTACGTGCTTTTGATTACAATCGGGTATTGCTTTTTAATTAATATCCCTACCCCTCGTGAGCCCGATGTGAACTCTGAATGGACCGCTAGTCTGAAGCCCCACCTGTCCAGAGCCTTGCAGGTCACCCCAGTCAAGTGGGTCTCCTGTAGTAGGGCTATAGCCGGTGCTCTGCGTTTTAGGTATTGTAGGACTAGCCCCCCCTTTAGCTTATCCCGGAGACCGTTTATGTTCCAGGATATTAGAGACAGGTGCTGTGTGTGTGCTGCCGCTGGGGAGGCTGGATCAGGGGGCAGCCTCATGGGTGGTGTAGATGTATGCAATGAGATCTGGACTTTCGTACGGAAATAGAGGAGCAATAGGGGTGGACCCTTGGCGTACCACACAACATAACAACACAAAAAAAAACAATGAAACGAAAACTTACCAACTTAACCCTCTTTCCTTCCCCCTCCCTGCCTCCCTGCATGACGGTTTGAGAACTACCCGCCACCCCAACTTTGCAGAGTGCCTATTTCCCATTACCCGATACCTTTGTAGGGGGAGAGAGCTCCTTCGTCGTCCCCCCAGGGCCCCCACGCAGATCTGTATACCCTTTCAGAACCACAAAGGAGGTCGGTACAAGAGGCCTGTGCGCCCCCTAGTCCTGCAGAGCAGTGTCCATAAGCTATGAGTGAGTCTTCTTCGAAAGCGGCATCATGGCTACGGGTGTCTGTGTGCCTTCCTCTGCTGGCTACCATAACCTCGGTGCTTGTGAGGATCCATACTGTAGCCTCGCGATCCGTTGCCAAGTGAGGCATTACCATTGTGAAATAGTCCACTGTTTGTCAGGCTTAAAGAGGAAACAAGTCATGGTTCTATTCAGTCCTTCTTCTCCTGGACCGTGGTCGAAGTTTCCTCCACTTCTGAGGAGGTCGACCCCCTCGCAGTACGGTTGATGCCCCTTCCCGGTTTTCCGCGATGGGAGACTTGACGCCATCTTTCGAGCCAGTCCTGTGCTTCTTCTGGAGTGGAGAAGAACCACGTCTTTCCATCAGCCTCTACTCTCAACTTCGCGGGGAACATCATCGAATACTTCAGTTCGCGATGTCTGAGTTCCTGTTTTACGGCGATGAAGCTCCGCCGTTGTTTGGCTACTGCTGCCTTGCAATCCGGGAAGAAGGAGATCGTGCTTTGCTGATATTTTAACGGAGGGGCCACCCTTGCTGTCTGAAGAATCAGGTCGCGGTCACGAAAGTTAAAGATGCGTGCCAGAATGGGTCGAGGGGGTGCACCCGGCCTGGGCCTGCCCCCGGGGACGCGGTGGGCCCGTTCGACCGAGAAATAGTTGGAGAGTCCTTTGGGCTGCAGGTGGTTCTTAACCAGGTCTTCCACAAAGAGGTCCACTGCAGGGCCTCCTGTCCCCTCGGGCACCCCCACAATTCGTACATTATTGCGGCGGGAGCGACCTTCATACTCGTCCAACTTCGCTGCCATGGATTTAGTTTCCATTTCCAGATGTCTCACTTGCTTCTTCAGGGCGGTCGTGTCCACATTCAGGGCGGATGTTGCCGTTTCTACGTCTGTTACTCGCGAACTGAGTTTCCAGAAGTCTGCGCGGATTAAAGAAAGTTCAGAAGCGACAATGTCAATGCGGGACTCCAAGGATGTGTGCACTTTGTTAAGTGTTGCCATGATGTCCTGCAACGTGATTTCTTTTGCAGCCGCGGGCCCTTTATCTGTAACTTCGGCGGCGGTGGGGTCCTGCGTGTCCAGAGCGGGCCTGGAAAAAGCATACTTGTCAAGTTTATTCTGCTGAGTCGCGCGCTGGCCATGTCCTCCCATTGTGCCTTAGTTTGTAGTGTTTAGGTCTGGGTATTGATCGCCAGTTGGCAGTACTCACCGCCACCTGCCTGTGCAATCACACGGTGCACGCGGCCTGTCGGGTTTCCTGCCCACTGGCTAGTGCGGTGGCTTCTTCGTAGGGGAGGCAGTACAGTACGCAATATGAGGCTTTCGCCCACTGCCACCCTGCGGGCGGCGGATTTTCGCTGTATCGGGTGGATTGCACCAGTCGGATTTGTTGGTGCAGCAGGGAGGGCAGAAGGAGTCAAGAGGCACTCGCAAGGGGCAGCCGCTCAGCGCGCCTCCGGGCGCCAGACCCCCAGAAATAGTCGCTGTACGCCGTTGGGCGGGACCCCGGCCGAGGTTATTACTCCGCAATGCCGCAAAGGCTGCCGGCGGCCGGTTCCAGTGCCTCGCGCGCTCGCTCCGCGCTCACCACACAGTCACCACAGCGGCCTCACAGCCCTGCTCCGGTATCCTCCCGGGCCACACGTCCTTACCGGTGCCTTTGTCTCCGCGATCACTGCAGATGGTTAATCGTCGGACCCCCACGCATCTGCGACTGTGCTCTGTCCGCTCGTGCTGTTCTGTGCGGGAGCGCCTCCAGAGCTGTCCCGCCTAGGCCTGTGGGGGTCACGACCGGTGGGTCACCTCTGTGATGTCTTCTGCGGGCTACCCCTCGGGGCCGAGGGCTGGAACGCCACCGGGGGAACCCTGCCGGGGGGTCCAGCAGTGCATGAGCGGGCTGCGGGACGCTCCACCCACATGCGCTGCAGCGCCTCCGATGCCAGGCACACTCACCGGGCATTGGTGTTGGGAGAGGCCCCGGTCGCCACGTGGTTCCAAGGCCGCACTTCTTACAGTATATCCAGCGGCGCCAGATCGAGAAATTGCGGTGCCGCGAGCTGCTTGGCTGACGCCCGGGGGTGCCACGACACTGCTCCGGCCGTTTACATGTGGTTCTGTGGTGCGGATTAGTGCCCGGATTTTAATCGGAGCCTCCGGAGGTGCGGAGCTCTCTTAGACTGCGGCCATCTTCATTGGTTCTTTTTTGAGGGCGATGAGGGACTGAGGGCGCACGGTGGCATCAGCGTGGTGCCACATGGCGTCATTTCCTTTTTTGCAAAAATGCAGGGCAGGCGCGACCCCACCAACACATTTATAGTGAGAAAAGCGCTAAAGGTGTGGCAGCGCCTGCAAGGTCCACAACCAGACGTGAGGCGCCCAATAGGTATCGACACTTTGTCAGCATTGCTGGGTGCGCTGAGTCAGGTTTGTAAATCACAAGGGGAAGTGCTTCTCTACAAAGCAGCTTTTGCGCTGGCGTTCTATGGCGCATTCAGAGTAGGTGGCAAAAAATAAGAAGGACTGGCACGGGGGGTTGCAATTCAGCCACGTGAGGATGCAAGGGGAATCTCTATTCATATCTATTCCCAAGTCTAAGACCGATCAGGATGGTAGGGGGGACGGAGTTCTGTTACAAAGGGCACAAGGGAGTGTTTGCTGCCCCATTATCAATCTGGAGGCGTTCCTGGCACACAGGCCACGGGGCGCAGGGGGTCCATTGCTAATGCATGATGATGGGACCCCGATCACTAAATTTCAATTCAGGAGGGTCATGGGTGTGGCCCTCAAGGTGGGCGGTTTGGACCCAGTCAGTTTTGGGACCCACTCTTTCCGGATAGGAGCCGCCACCGAGGCAACGGCCGGGGGCCTTTCAGGGAACGCAGTACAGAGGATTGGTAGGTGGTCCTCAGACTGTTACAAGCGCTATGTGCGTCTGCACATGCTATAAAAAGCTGCCTTCATGTTACTCACAGTGATTTCTCTTTCTGATTTGGCTTGCAGTTTCCACATCCTGTCCCGCAGGGGGGAAGCTTGCAGCGGTTCATCGGTTGTCGGCGCCTGTTGCAGCCCAGGTACCCGCCTGGGGGCACAGGGAAGTGGACGTGTGGATTATTGGTCACTCATATGTGAACAGGTTGAGGCAATTTTTCTTTTCAGGCAACTACGCACACAGAACACGTTAGGCCGGTTTCAATGTCTCTTTCCATGGCCGGGGAGGTTTACGCCTTGACCAACTTAGAGATATGTTGGTAAGCTTGCTGGACAAAACTCGTGTCCTCCTGCAGCGTTTATCTTGCATTTAGGGGGTAATGACCTGGTGCACCTGAGTAGAAAAGATGTAGTGGAAACCCTGATTACAGAGGTGGGTTGGCTGGCAAGGAGATGCCCGCAGGCAGTGCTGGCCTGGTCACACATAGTCCCCAGATTTCAGTGGAGAGGAGGTGAGTCTGTGTGGACTCTGAACCATTCAGTTAAAAGAATCAACAACCGTATTGACAAGCTATTCCGATCCCCGAAGCTGCAGACGATTGCGCATGGGTGCATCGGGGGGAAGCATTTTTTCCTACAGGATGGCGTACATCTCTCCAAGCTGGGTAATGAGATACTCCTAGAGAATTTACTTGCCTGGTTAGAAGGGACGCGGAGCAGGGGATGACCTTCTAGAGGCAGGGGGGGGCCAGATAGTCGGGCAACTATGCCGGCATGTGGCGGTAAGGTCATGATTGGTGGGCATCTTTTACGGTCCTTAACAGGCATCACCATTGTCAAATGGGGACGCCTGAGGGGGGGGACAGATGGTCTCTCATGGAACTCCAGGGGCAGTTACAGCCGGTAGGCTGGGAGGGTGCGGGGGGAGGGGAAGTTCCGCTTCCGGTAGGCTTTTGGGCCAACCCCTGCACACGCGCAAGGGCGCAAGAAAACTGGGCATAACTGCACAGCCCCTTATGGAGATAATGTTGAGGGCGTAGGGGGTGCCCGGGGTGAGACAACCTTCTGGCGAATAGGGCCTCCTGTGCAATTCACTCCGGTAGGAGGGTGGTACCTAGCATGATCTTGATCTTGGACCAGTCATTGACCTTGCCGTAGGCTCAAACAGGGATATGCAGGAAGATAATGTTGCTGATCACTTAGCTTATGACAGGAATGGCTATGTATTAGAAACATGTTAAGGATAGCCAACTGACATACTGTACATATCAGTGTAATCGGCCGGACTTTCTGCGTATTTTGTTAAATGGTGTAAATATAAAATTAATGTTTGTTATTGTTATGAACAAAATACGGCCGGGGTTCTACGACTCTTTAATCCAAGCCTTGGTGTGTTGTCTCCATTGTTGCCTTGGGGGAAAATGGAGGAGGATCTGTATCTGCATTAGGGGGATCAAAGGATGAGGTAAAAGGGGGGTTGTCTGTCCGGAGGAGGGGGCCTCGGCAGTACCTGGCCATATTCGCAGGCGGGAACATTGACTCGGGCACACACGCAGGCTATGGCAGTCGTGCTGGTCCCCCGTAAGGCAGGCGAGGGGGCGGGGGCGGGGCGCCGCGCACAGGAAGTAGCAAAACCAAAGGGGATGATGGACGGAGTGTTGAACATTGCAAGCACTCACCCCCAGTCAACTGATGTGGGTTTAATCCATCATCATTCTTTAGCTCACTCCGCCACCCCAGTTCAGACATGGCCATATGCAAATCAGTCTGACCCTGTGCCTCATGGGAACAGTCCAGCCCAAACTGCCAAGCCATGTCTTCCCTGGACCGGAAACAAGCATCCTGGGACCGGTTTCTGGCTTACAGCCGTCATCAGCCAGGCTATCTTGAATCCAGTGGCAAAGTGAGCAAGGGACCCACGTCTGGGCATACCCTGCCAACTTAGGGCGAACATAGCAAAACCAAAGGGGATGATGGACGGAGTGTTGAACATTGCAAGCACTCACCCCCAGTCAACTGATGTGGGTTTAATCCATCATCATTCTTTAGCTCACTCCGCCACCCCAGTTCAGACATGGCCATATGCAAATCAGTCTGACCCTGTGCCTCATGGGAACAGTCCAGCCCAAACTGCCAAGCCATGTCTTCCCTGGACCGGAAACAAGCATCCTGGGACCGGTTTCTGGCTTACAGCCGTCATCAGCCAGGCTATCTTGAATCCAGTGGCAAAGTGAGCAAGGGACCCACGTCTGGGCATACCCTGCCAACTTAGGGCGAACATAGCAAAACCAAAGGGGATGATGGACGGAGTGTTGAACATTGCAAGCACTCACCCCCAGTCAACTGATCTGGGTTTAATCCATCATCATTCTTTAGCTCACTTCGCCACCCCAGTTCAGACATGGCCATATGCAAATCAGTCTGACCCTGTGCCTCATGGGAACAGTCCAGCCCAAACTGGAAAGGCATGGTGAGCAAAAAAACGATGGATTTAGGCCCAGATCTCTGTACTGGGGTGAATGTATGACATTGCTCTGCATTCTGTCCATCAATTGTTGTTTTTGCATTTGTCACCCTGAGTGGGACGGGTATGCCCAGACGCGGGTCCCGTGCTCTCCATGCCACTGGAATCAAGCTATCCTGGCTGAAGAGGGGTGAAACCCCGAAACCGGTCCTAGGATGCTTGTTTCCAGTCCAGGGAGGACCTGGCCTGGCAGTTCGGGCTGGACTGTTCCCATTGGGCACAGGGTCAAGACTGATTTGCATATGGCTGGGTTCAAACTGGAATGGCATGGTGAGCAAAAAAAACGATGGATTTGGACCCAGATCGCTGTACTGGGGTGAATGTATGACATTGTTCTGCATTCTGTCCATCAATTGTTGTTTTTGCATTTGTCACCCCGAGTGGGACGGGTATGCCCAGACGTGGGTCCCGTGCTCTCCATGCCACTGGAATCAAGCTATCCTGGCTGAAGAGGCTGAAAGCCCGAAACCGGTCCTAGGATGCTTGTTTCCAGTCCAGGAAGGACCTGGCCTGGCAGTTCGGGCTGGACTGTTCCCATTGGGCGCAGGGTCAAGACTGATTTGCATATGGCTGGGTCCCAACTGGAATGGCATGGTGAGCAAAAAAACGATGGATTTAGGCCCAGATCTCTGTACTGGGGTGAATGTATGACATTGTTCTGCATTCTGTCCATCAATTGTTCTTTTTACGATTAGTCAGATTACTGTACACAAACCCCATGGATAGAGTCAAGACAGGCCGCGCAATATTGGACCAATAGGAGATCTACTGACGCACGAGACAGGGATGCCCGTTGTAACCCCTCATCTTTGCGCTTGCAATAGAACCGTTGGCGGAGTGGTTCCGAGCACTGGATCAGGACAAGGGGATAGTGGTGGAGGGGAAAGAGCAGATTATATCTGCTCATTTATCTGTGGAATGGGGAAGAGGATATTGCTCCCATGTTGTGGCTTCTGGAGGAGTATGGGTCCTACTCAGGCCTTCGAGTTAACCGAGCAAAAACCTGCTTGTTTCGGTGGTCCATGACACCCCCAGACCAGCTGGATGCCCACCAGATATCACCTAGGTATCGCATACCTTTAAGTACTTGGGCATCCAGATCTGCCATGACCTTGATGATTTGCGGGAAGGTAACCTGGAGGTGGTGATGCGCTCACTTAAGTCCTGTGTACCTTGATGGAGATCACGTAAACTACCCCTCATGGCTCGTATAGTACTATGCAAGATAGTCATGCTCCCCTGTTAGCTTTATCATTTTGCTTATCTTCTGGTTAAGATACTGGCCGCCTTGTTGTGACAACTGGACTCCATACTCAGAGACCTGATTTGGGACGGGGTCGACACAGGGTTGTGCTTGATAATCTCCGCCGTCCACCCCTCGAGGGAGACTGGGGTGCCCCTGACTTTGAGTTGTATTTTGCAGAAGCACAGCTCCAATGGATCACCAGATGGTTCGATGGACCTGGACAGGAGGGGGCTTTATTGGCCACACTGCTCAACTCCAAAATGCGGGGCCCGCAGCTGGGTGTCCTTCACTCCGCAGCCCCGCATTTTTGGTGTAGCTGTAATAAACAGCTGTAAACCAACACGCGGTATGCACCTGAGCTCCATCTGGTAGGGTTACCCGACAGGGACCCACTATTCTTCTTTTACAGCCGGACAGACGAACGCTTAGACGGAGGCGGGGGTGTTCACAGTGGGAGATTGCTTTCACACTGGCCACCTCACCCCACTGGTGAATTTAACCACCATGCAAGGCCTGGCTCTGGAACAATTCCTCACATATGAGGTGCTCACACAAACATTTCGTAAACTATGGAGAACTGGAGCTGAAGAACCCCTGACTCACACTGTGCTTCACTTATTGTTGGCGATGGGGTCAGGTAGACACCTTATCACCTGGTTCTACAAGGCGCTCAACACATAGGGCCGGAAGCCCCTGGCAGCCCTTAGAGCTCAATGGAACAATGAGCTTAATCGTGAACTTACAGATGCTGATAGGAATGTGATGCTGGCCTATCCGCATAAGGTTTCCCGTAGTAAATGCCGGAAGTATATACAATTTAATTATACGCATAGAACGTTCCTGATACCACATAAAATAGGGGTCATATATGGGGGATCCCGGAAGGTACCCCACTGCCGTACTCTGATGCAGGCTTTTGAAATATGGCCTGGAAATGCTCCCTCTACAGACATACTGGGGGACGGTATTGAGAAAGCTAAGTAATACCCTGAACAGAGCACTCGAGAATGCCATTGAGGTGTGCCTCCTGGGCGCATATCCACGACCCACACCTAAGAAGGTTGGGAATAGATTCATTGACTTAGCTTTAATCCTAGCTAAAAGGTGAATAGCCATGGCAATGGAAAGATGCACGAGGTTCTAATAGCGGAGGAGCCGCCCCTGATACAGGGTGATGAGGAGAGTTAGGCTCTTGCCTCAGCCTGACCAGTCACTTCGGCCTGCAGAAAAGTCGAGAGAGGACACTATACTATGGTTATCAAGGGACTGATACCAATGGCCAGATTTGAAATAGAGCGCCTGACTCCCTCCCCGAAAGGAGTTCCCCACTCCCCCTTTATCCCAATGAGAGAATGTGGAGTTCCCCACTCCCACTTTATCCCACTGAGAGAATGTGGCACTGGACAGACGCCCTCCCCTCACCCCGCTCCTGTACCCACATACACCGTGGGGACATCCTGCTCTTGAGACACCAGTTGAGAATTTGTTTTTTAGTTTTGTTGAATTAATTTATGTTTGAACACATGGCATATTTGACTCTACCTGTGAGTTGCAAGAGCTAATTGATTACAAATGTCTAATTAATAGCAAAATGTCAATCAGCAAACGTTGACTTGTACTCGTAAACTATATACTTGTATGTTTGTGATAAATGGCAATAAAATAAAATTGAAAAAAAAGATGGGTGCATAATGTATCCTTATAGATGGGTGCATGATGGGTTCCTTTGCCATTCAGGAAAGATTGCCTCTCCAACGCAATATACATCCGTCGAATCACAAGGAGGTGGAGGTGGTCAGGCGGCCTCCAATAGGGTTTTCAACTCTGTTTCTGGGTGTTTCTATCACGATAAGAATGGACAACATGACAACCAAGTCATAGAAAAACATTCAGTGCAGGACGTGATCCAAGAATTTGGCTTTAGGGGTTCAATAAAGCACGCTACTCACCCGTGAGGGTCTCAAGGCGCTGGGGGGGGGGGGGGTGCAGCTCTGGCTCAGTCGAAGAGCAAGGTCTTGAGGTTCTTCCTGAAGGTGTGCAGGGTCGGGGAGCGTCTGATGTTAACTGGGAGCTCGTTCCAGGTCTTGGCTGCGATGTAGGAGAAGGCCCTTCCGCCTGCTCTACTGCTGCGGATGTGAGGTGTCTCTGCCAGGGCGAGGATGGAGGATCAGAGGTTCCTTTTGGGTACGTGGAAGGAGACTCTCTCGTTGAGGTATTTGGGTCCGATGTTGTGGAGGGACTTGTAGGCGTGGGTGAGAAGCTTGAAAGTTACACTCTTCTCGACGGGGAGCCAGTGGAGGTCTCGTAGGTGTTGGGTCATGTGTTTGTGCCATGGGGTCCCGAGGACAAGTCTGGCTGCGGCGTTCTGGATGGTTTGGAGCTTGTGTAGAAGAGTCCTGTTGATTCCGGCGTAGAGGGTGTTGCGTAGTCCAGTCTGCTGGGTGACGGTCTTTATGTGTTCGGGGGGTATCCATTTGAAGGTCTTTCGGAGGATGCGAAGGCAGTTGAAGCTGGTGGAGGCGATGGCGTTGATCTGGCGGGTCATGGTGAGGGAGGAGTCAAGGATGATGCCGAGGTTCTGAGCGTGGTCTGTAGGGGTGGGAGGGCTCCTGAGGGGGAGTGCCACCAGGTGTCGTCCCAGGCGGAGGTGGAGGGTCCTAGGATGAGGACCTCCGTCTTCTCTGAGTTGAGCTTCAGGCAGCTATCCTTCATCCAGGCCGCGACCTCCTTCATTCCTTCCTGGAAGCAGAGCCTGGTGTCTTCGGTGTTCTTCGTGAGGGAGAGGATGAGCTGGGTGTCATCGGCGTATGATACTATGCTGAGCCCATGCTGTCTGACGATGGCGGCGAGGGGGGCCATGTAGATGTTGAAGAGCATGGGGCTGAGCGATGATCCCTGGGGTACTCCGCAGTTGATCTCTGTGGGTTCGGAGAGGAAGGGGGGAGTCTGATCCTCTGGGTTCTGCCGGAGAGAAAGGATCGGATCCAGTTGAGGGCGGTTCCTTGTATCCCAGCGTCGTGCAGTCTGGCTGTGAGAGTGCGGTGTAAGACGGTATTGAAAGCTGCGGAGAGGTCTAGTAGGATGAGGGCTGCAGTGTGTCCCTGGTCGAGTAGCATGCGGATGTCGTCAGTGGCGGCGAGGAGGGCGGTCTCGGTGCTGTGGTTGCTGCGGAATCCGGACTGGGAGGAGTCTAGGATGGAGTTCTCTTCGATGAAGGCGGTCAGCTGGGCATTTACGAGTCTTTTGGTGACTTTGGCGGTGAAGGGGAGCAGAGAGATGGGTCGGTAGTTTTTCAGGTCCGTTGGTTCAGCCGTGGGCTTTTTAAGGAGGGGCTTGACTTCCGCCCGCTTCCATTCGTCTGGGAAGATGCAGGATTGGAGGGAGGCGTTGATAGTCCGTCCTAGTTCGGGTGCGATGGCGGCGGCGGCCCTATGGTAGATGTGCGGTGGGCAGGGGTCAGTGGGGGCTCCTGAGCGGGTGTTCATCATGGTCGCGGTGATGTGTTCCACAGTGGCGGGAGTCCAGGTAGTGATGGTTGGCTCGTTGTCGGCGGAGGGGGGTGGTGTACGGCATCTGGTCGCTGAAATTGTCGTAGAGGGCTTTGATTTTCAGATGGAAGTAGGAGCTGAGCTTGTTGCATGGTGTGATGTCCGTGGCTTCGCTGGGGGGTTTGGTGAATTGCTGTATGACGTTGAAGAGTTCCTTGGCGTTGGTTGCGTTAGTGTGGATTTTGTTCTTGATGAAGGTCCGTTTGGTGTCCCTTATGAGCTGGTGGTATTCCTTCAGGGCGCTCCTGTGGTTGTTCAGGTCTTCTGTGGTTTTCCGGCTTCGCCATGTTTTCTCGAGGCGTCTGCAGGCGCGCCTGGCTGCTTGGAGTTCGGTGGTGAACCAGGCGGCCTTCTGGGGGTGTTGTTTGGCGGGGTGGCGAAGGGGGGCGAGCTTGTCGGCGCATCTGGAGATCCAGTGGTGAAGTTCTTTGGCTGCGGCGTTGGCGTTGGTCGTGGCGAGGGGGGGGTCTAGGAGGAGGGTGGTGTTGAGGTGTTCCTCTGTGATTTTGCTCCAGTTCCTTAGTGGCGGGCGAGGTGCGGGTTTGGGTGCGTTGGTGGTGTTGAAGGTGAAATGTACGCAGTGGTGGTCCATCCAGGGGGGCTGCGTGGTGTGGCTGAAGCAGATGTTTGACCCTCCTGCGAAGATGGGGTCCAGGGTGTGTCCTGGTCTGTGCGTGGGGGTGTTGACGAGCTGCTTCAGACCAAGGTTGGAGAGGTTGTCGAGGAGGGCGGTGGAGTCGGGGTCGCTGCAGTTGTCGAGGTGGGGTTGTCATAATTTTTCAGTGAGCAATCACTGGAAAAACACAAACTGGTATACATGCCTTCTATCTCATCTTCATCAAGGGCAGAAGCAAATTACAGCCAGAGCAACAGTCACCATCTAATCAGACCTGCTGCGTCTGTTATTACCAAAGACATACTAAATGGTCACTAACAGTGACTTGAATCATTCGAACAGACAGGTCTGTCCTTGATCCAACTTTGTAAAGTTGACTGGAGCTTTTACATCCTGCAACAATAAAGGCTACTAAACACTGTGAAATAACATTTTCTGGAAAAAAACATAGAACCCTAAAAACCTCTTGCATTAAAAGCACAAAAAACATCCTTTTACTAACTATATCAAATAAACATTTTATGCATAACCTTGCATCCTACCTCCACAGAAAGTACCCGAGGGAAATTATGCTGTTTACTTCAGAAGCAATGCCATTTTCCAAACTTTAATCTACCCCTTTGTGGCAACAAGTAAGGAGTAAAAGGAACCACAGCTGCATTAAAGGCAACAGCTAAGGTAAGATTCTATGGGGCATATTATCAACGATTTGCGATAATTATCGCAAAGCGCGCTTAGCGCTGTTTTTTTTAATGCCGGCTATCGCTGGATTTCCTCGCCGTGATAGCGCGGTATTAGCAACGCGTATCGCAAAGGCGATAGGAAATCCAGCGATACCATGTAAAATCAGCAATAGCGTGAGAATTCCCGCGATAAATTTACTGCGTAAACGAAAAGCTTGCTAATAGGCAAGTGTGTACTTAACCTAACAATCCACCTCCCATTGACAAGATGGTTAAGTCAAGTTTTTTTCAGGTGTTAAATTCCAGCGATAAGCGCAGTTAGCGCGACTTTTCTTATCGCTTCGCGGGCATTGATAATAGGGGGAAGTTGTGTTTGCGACTGTTTCAAAGGAGTTTAAGTCAGGAACGCCTACTTTGCATGTCATTAGCGATAAATATCGCTGACATGCAAAGTGGCACCAAAACGGTTGCTTTCGCCATAAAGCTGTCGCTAACAGCTGTTAGCGACAGCTTGCTAATAGGGCGATAGAAATATCGCCGCTTTAGCGGCAAAAAGTGCCGCTAAAGCGGCGATACCGCCCTTGCTAATATGCCCCTATGAGAGCTGCATGCCACCCACCACACTCCTACATCTTCTACCAGGGTTAGGGGATCACTGAGGAAAGCTGGGGAGAAGCCCATGTCAGCCAGTAGGTTGAATGAAATGAGGTGTGCTTTGCGGAGGTAGGTATTATGTGTGTGTATGTGTGCGTTCACATGCATGAGGGGTTTTGTGGAGGGCTTGGGAATCCATCATAGACCATGCTTGAACAATCACATTATCCTTGGTATGATTTTGCCCCCACTGACATACTGTTAGCGGTCGGGACATAATTGCAACTGTTGCTAACCCTGTGTTTTAATGACCCTGGCCTAATTGCACCTGCCTTTGACTTGTCATGACTAGTGAAGAGGAGCTGGCCTAACGGCTAGGGCGGTTGACTTCGAATCTGGGGAACTGGGTTCGAGTCTTGGCAATGACGCTGAACAACCTGTGATTCTAGGCAAATCACTTTATCTCCCCGTGCCTAACAAAATTTAATGTGTCCTAATGTAACGCAACTGGTGCTATGTAAAGCGCTCCGATACCTTCAGGTCAAGTTCGCGCTATATAAAACTCTGTTAAATAAAAAAATACCTGGCACAATTTTGACTATCCTCCTCACAATACGTTGATTTTTGATGATGAGAATGATGATAAATGTGTATGAAACACCTAATCCGTCCATGTTTGATAGTACTATATATGAGTGGTTGGTGAAAATGTGCAGCAGCTGTTTAGAGGTCAATTGTGTATTTACTATAAAAATGAACATCTGTGTTTCAGGACACAGCAATGTTTTTCTCTCAAAAAGAACAGCTTCTGATTAGGGGAATGAAGCTTATTTACCCAAAATGAAAATCCTGTATTTCTTATTTTCACAAACTGATCAAACGTATGTTTGAGACAAAACACTTTTATGAAATATATTGTAAAGGTGGTATTTGAGGGATACATGATGCTAAGCTAGGAAGGCTTATTGCTGATTTTGTTGGCTTGCAACTCGGTAGCAGTTAATAATATGGGTGCTATCTTAAGACCTGTGTGGAAACACATTTTTTTTCTTACTGGGAAAGCTCCTAATGATATTACCTTTACTGTTGCTTCCTGAGCATGTACAGTTGGTGTAACCTGCATGATCCTGTAATTGATTGCTGCTTAAGCCAGCGGAATTTGTCTAGCTCTGGTGTGTTTGGACTACATTTTGTATTCGCATAGAAACTCATATGGTGGAAATATACACTAAAGTGACAGGATGTTACAATAAATTGAAAAGGATGTCATTTGCATTTGAGGAACTATGCACCATGTGACATTGCATAATCAGATTTTTATCTGCCTGTAAAACATACATCTTCTTCCCCATTATATTGGAAAATGTGCTGACAAATACAATATTTTGAATCATTTTTTCAATATTTTCTTTGAGAGTGTGAGCCACACGATCCTAGGTGGAGGTAAGACTTGGCTGGCAATTCAAAAAAGTATTCCGTTATTTATTCCAGAACTTTTGGATAGTTAGCCGATTTATGTGAAATCTGTGCTGTGAAATGAGCCACTTGGCTCTGTTTTTTCAATATTCTCTTTAGGGGAGAACCCCCTGAAATCACCATAGAAAGAGTAGGTCTCGCTCCCTCAATCCTAAGTAAAGTAGGTATTTACGTCCCAACCAGGGTTTTAAGTGGAATGAAAAACTGGGGGGTCTCTCAAAGGGGCGTTGCCGATGTAATTAAGGGCGTGGGTTCAAAAAACTCCTAAGCTAAAAATGTGTGCTTAGCATAGTGTGCCACCGACTGGTATTTTGCTGCTTCTGTCTTTGCATCCAGATATATAACACAATAAGTAACATTACACCTACAACAAGTCAAGACTATTGGCTTTGGCAGTGGTTGTTAGTTGTGTAAGATAAATAAGCAACAACTATGGCTTTGTTGTATATAGTATTGGAAATGCTTCCGTTTTGACATGATTAGACTATGAAAGAACTATAAGGAGTCTCTTCCAAGTTACATCAAAGCAGTGAAGGGTGGTTCTGCTGCATCATCATGAATTTTTTTTCACCCTGAGGGCAACAAAGGAGAGCCCGATAGCGACCCGTCTCAGCACCTGCTTTTCAGTAGCGACTGCTGCCGGACGGGAGTGGTGGGGCGTGGAGGGGAGTGAAAAAGTTTTTTTTTTTAAAACACACTTACCTGGCTACTGCCGGCCAGCCGGCCGCCGCCTCTCCTCTGTCCTCTTCATCTCGAGTCCGGCAACAGGAAGCACCCAGGCTCCCAGGCTCCCCACAGTCAATCACAACACTGCAATGCAGCGTCGTGATTGGTCGCTCAGACAGGCAGTGAGTGCCTCGGCATGTTCTCCACCCAGGCTATAATGCAGCCTAGGTGGAGAACATGCAAAGTGCGCAAAACGCTTTGGCCGGCCTGTCAAAGCATCATGCGCACTTACAGAGTGTGGCCACCCCTCCTCCCCCTGCAGTGCTCTGGCGTCATGGAGCCCAGCTCTGCCCGCACATAACCAACTGAGCCACTGCAGTAGGAAAAATAAAATGATAACGCAGCGTTATTATCATGTTATTTTTCCTTCTTGAACTGCACGTGATATCTGATCTATTCACACGGTCGCCTAGTGGTGAGCCGACATAACATGGCGAGTCCCAAGGTAAGTTGTAAACCAATGCCCAAAGTGGGTTTCTATGTTGTGCATGGAATCTCTGCCCTGATGATGATTATCATGGGTTTTGCAACCCACCTGGGACACGGGTGGCAGTGTCACAAGTCTTTGTAATATTTCTGAGGGTCAGAATGTTTCCTCAAGCAGTGTTGCTCTCTATGCTCCACCCTTAGCCTTGCCCCCACCCCCCTTCCAAACCCCTCACAAGGACTTGAAAGGCAGCAGTGCACTCAAAATCCCACCTTTGCTCCAGACCCCGCACCTTTGAGGCCCTCCCCCCTTCTCTCACTTGGTAACAGTATTTACAAGGCAGGCAGGTCTGTGAACTGTCCAAGTAAAAAAAGGATAATTCACAGTATTCCCTCGTTATAAGGGCTGCAGAGACATGGCTCATGAAAGTTATAATTGTTTGACCTATCCGGTGTAAGAGTAATGTGAATGTTGATATAACCCAGGCCAGTGACCAGGTTCAGCTCAGCAGCAATTAAATAGTGCCAAATATTGGCTTTGGGATTAAAGGCAACGTTTGACAGCATAATTACACAGGCTTTTTTCTTTTTATTGTGAACTTCCTCTGCAACTAGTAGAACAAACACAGTCTTACTTTGTTTTCTGTGGGTGTCATTTTGAGAATCAATGTAAATGAAAAATGCGAGCAATTTTTGATGGTTTTGCACTGCAATTGCCGTGTCTCGAAACACGATGCTGCTAACCACATTTACTTTAAAAGTTGAGGCAAAGCCCTCCACCTAATTCTCTGAACTATGTTAAATATATAGAGCGGTGATGTATTTAACTGAAAATCAATAAAATTGTTTGCCCAAAAATATATAGAGGAATTTCTGAAAACAATATGGTTTCCATCAGCTGCTTGTACTGAATTGCATACTGTCTTTCAGGGATATGATAGCAATTATTATTGTATGGAGTTATATTGTGAATTGCGTGAGGGTTCAAGGTTTGTATCTGCATGCAATATTGTAACAAATTGCAGTTCATTATCAACGCGGGTATGGACTATATTTCACCAAGTTGGAATGCAGATACCACACTGGTCTCAAAATTGATTATGAGACTATGTATTGTCTTGAGTTTCTTCAAAATTCAAATCACGAAATATGTTGCACAAGAAGTTAATTTTGAATAATAAAAAAATGTTTACACTAATACCTCCCATGTGACTTGCCCAGAATTCAGGGGCAGAGATACCAATGGTGGAATTAATTATACCACCTGTTATCTCCACCACTGACGCCAGGCATTACAAGCTAAAATACCCAGAATAGGGAATCTTCTGTAGACCCGAAAACACCGAGGGCCAGATGTAGGTAAAGTCAGTTTTGCGAGTCCTTAATAGCGATTTTTACCGAATCGCTATTAAGGAGTCGCAAAATGGAATGTATGTAGGAATCGCAATAATAATTGCAATTCCTTAATATTCCTTAATTGTGAATCGCAAATTGAGATTCGCAATCAAGGAATACCTACCCATTCATTTCTATGGGCCAAGAGGCCCATAGGAATGAATGGGATTGCTAACACGCAATTTGCGAGTAACCAAGAGGTACTCGCAAATTGCGTCTTGCTACTTCAAGTGCAATGGTTCCAAAAGGACACCCTGTTGCACCCTGAAATGTGCATGTGTGCACATGTGGCGCACATACATGCCCTAAGGGCATGTATGTGTGTCACATGGCACATTGAAAAAAGCAAAAAAGTGCTTTTTGTAAAGGAAATCGCAAATTTGCGATTCCTTAAGGCAATATCGCAATTTGCGATGCCTACTAGCATAGCATTTAGGGAATCGCAAATTGCGATTCTCTAAATGCTTGCGCACAATAAGGAATCGCAATTTTTCCGATTCCTTATTTTGCGAGAGGGTATTTGCCTACCTACATTGCACACAGCCAAATTGCGGTCGCAAACGCTGAAATTCTGAGAATTTCAGCGTTTGCGATCGCAATTTGGCTTCCTACATCTGGCCCATTGTCCTTTGCCACATGCATATTCCCAATAACAGGCACTTTGACATTAAAGCAGATATTTTCCACTGGCTCTGAGCAGGTGGAAAATGTTATCAAAGCCATGTGTAGTTTTACCGGGGGGTGGAAAGGCACCCTGAAAAGTCAGGTCCAGTGTTATTACACCAGAAATTTCATGTGCAAGAACATGGTGCCACCCAGAATCAGCCGGGGTGGTATTCCCACAGAGACAATGAGAGTCTAAGATGTAACAATTCATATTAATTAGACTGAATGCAATGTATCAAAACAGTTCAAGTAAGATAATGAATAGTTTGATGAGCTAGCTGTGACTGACACACTTTACTGACAGCTGAGAAGACAATCAATGATCAGCCTAAAGAAACATGCAAATAGCAAAAGCAGTACTAGAAACGTTGTGAAACACTACAATGTATTTTTTGGGACAGGAATGTCCACTGCAAGGTCAACGGGCATGTGCCTCTGCACTGAGCACTCTACTGCATGTGAAACATGGACACAGGCTGTGTCCGAGGAACAGCGAGAAAATTACATTTGAAAGAGAAACAACCCAAACTAATTCTGAAACGGTAGACAGTGGTTCCACATCCCCAAACCTGCCCACTTTGTTCAAGTTCCAAGTTCTTCATGACCAAGGAAAGGAGTTCTTTGCTGAGTACTCAAAGGACTGCTGTGTGATCAGGGTTGGTGTCACAGGACAGACAGTCTCCCAGAGGAAAGGGACATCACCTGAAGTCTGCACTTTATGATGAAGGAGCTGCATGTCTGTCTAGAGCGTAAAAGCCCACCTGCCAGCTGAAGCAGCAGACTAAAAGGGAGTGCAACCAGGAGTGATTTATGGGTGATGGAGTCCAAGACTTACCATGCCTCATTATGCCACCAGAATCATGCTGTGTGTCCAAGAGGCTGGTGTTTTTGCTTCCAATGTGAGAGATTCCTCAACGCTGCTGAGAATGAAGCCCTGAATGGGGAGACATCCACTCACTAACAACCAACCCAGAGGCTGTACCTGCCCATCCAGGTGCCCCTCTGCACCCAACCTAGGAAGTCACTACTGCTCAAGACGAGTGCCGACACGTGAGTTTGCTGCTCTGATACAACCAAGCAATCAAGTTCCACGTAAGGTCACTGCCATGACATCTGTAGTACAAGAGCCTCTCACTGCAGTAGTGAGACCACTGAATGAGCCTATCTGCACCACCAGAGCCGAACCTACAGTAATACAGGTAAATGCAGAGCCTAACTGTGAGAGGAAAACTGTTGGGGAAGCAGAAGAATTATGCCATAGAAACGTAAGACTTTTACAGGAGGAACATGAATTGGTAAAAGCAAAATACTGTGAGCATTGAAACATTGGGGTACTTTTGAGTGCCTAATCCATGCTTTTTACCGTGAACTGTAGAAACTATGGCCCAGATTTACTAAATCCTGCCATTGCCTCACACAAGGTGACGCAAAGCAGCACAAGGGCTTAAGTAAGATTTACTAAGCCAATTTGAGTGACCTAGTAAATCCAGAGTAACACAAGCATTGGCATAGCCAATAGGCCTCGCCTTTGGGACCATATAAGTGTTTAGACAGAGCTTTTGGCTTTGCCAATGTCTTTAAGCTATGTTGTAGCATGTTGAAAAGTTATAATAAAAAAGTGTTTTAAGCATTTTGTTACCTTGTATATAACCAAGAAGACATTATGTACAACTGAACAACTTTAAAAAAAGTATTAACATCCAAAAAGGCTTTTCGTTTTTTTGTCCTTGCAATGCTGGCAACTTCTTCCTGGCTGTTCTAATGGTAGTTTGTTGTAGCGTTTTTTTTGTAATGGGGGGACAGGACAAAAACAACGGGACGGTGAAGGTTGGGCAATAGTACCTAAATTACAACACAAGCTGCGGACGGACACTTGGGGAGAATCAACAGATGCCAGACTCTGAGGGCAGACTGCACTTATGGCAATGGGGCACATTAGAAACTGTGTGAACAGAGTCTGAAATCAGTATATATATATAGATAGATGGATGGCTAGATAGATAGGTAGATAGATAGATGCATTGAGACCAGAGATAAAGAATGAAAAACTGAGGTAAGAGGGTTTGTGTAGTGGGGAAGAAATAAACATGAGGAACACAGACTGAGTTAGTACGAAAGGAGAGCAATAGAATACAAAAATCGATACCCATAGGAAGGACAAAGGGTGACAGAGAAAGAGAAACAAGAGAAAGAGTAAGAAATTGTGTGTGTGTATCTGCTTGAGAGATAGAGGAAGAGAGAGAGATAATGAGTAAAACTGAGAGAGGGAGAACAGATAGTGTGTGTCAAAGTAAGAGTGGCCACAGGAGAAGCAAAAAGAAATAGAGAGTGAGTGCCTGGGTGATGGTCAGATAGAGAAAGAGAGAAGGCAGAAGATGAGATGGAGAGAAAAAAGCAGCAAAGAAGAAAAGAAAAAGAGGAGAGGTGGAAGTGCTGAGAAGAAGAGTGGAAAGAGATAAACAGAGGAGAGAAAGAGGAAGAAGAGAGAGTGCGACAGAGGAAGTGCTACAGGGCGAGAAATGAATATACAGGAAAGGGGAAATGAGAGGAAAATACATGGAAACCAGGGAGAAAAAGCAAAGGAGGGAAGGAGAACAAAATGTGAACAGATGTTTGTGAAAGAAAAAAAGGCAATGCTTAAGAACTAAAAGGTTAGGTAACATTAGAAATAACAAGCAGAAAGACGGAAGATATGAAGGAGGGAACGTTAAGGGGGTACACATAAATATTAGCAAAATGAAAGAAATCCATAGAAAGAGTGAGAAGAACGAGGGCAAGAAAGAGAGAGGGGAAATAAACAAGAGCGTTAGAGAGAGGCAGAAAGACAGAGCGATGAAGGAATAAGAGGCCACAGGAAGAAGACAGGAGAAAGAGAGAAAAGTAGAGAGCATTTGCGAGAGAGGATAAGATGGAGAGAAAGAGATAAGGAGAGAGGGATTGAGGAAGACGAGAGAGAGGGAAGATGAAGGAGAGAGATTGGTAGGAAGACAAAGAGGGAAGATGAAACGAGGAAGAGAAAAAGGGATGGGAATTAGAGCGAGGCAGCAGAGGAAAATAAGAGACAGGAGGAGGAAGGAAAGAGAGAGATGAGGAGAGCAAGAGAGAGAAACACGAGGGAGGGAGAGAAGAGCAGATGAAAGGTGGACAAGCAATACGAGAGCGAGTGTAAGAAGAAGAGAAATAAATTTGTGAATGCCATTTAAATCGTTATTTGTGTAATTATCCATACACACAGATACAAATGGCATTTTTCCAGTTCATGCAAATCTCTTGCATAGGAGGGCAGAACAAAGTCCTGCCTGATAATCATAGTTTCTCTTTAGCACTTGTGAAGTGATAACACGCCTACCACTGACCAGTCACTAACAGCGTGACACAGAGCGCAGGGCTCACCTATGACTAGGGTGCAAACTTCAGGAACCAGCTGGCACTGAAAAGTCATTGATGGCACAGCAGAACACAGACTACAGGAATCACCAGCCAATGGGCAGTCAGAGAACCTGTGCCACTAATCTGTCACGGACTGCCTAAACATGAAACACTGTGGGGCATATTCTCAAGGACTTATCGCCGAGTTAGCAGCACTTTGTCGCAGCCAAAGTGGCGATAGATTCATCACCCCATTCACAAGCTGGTGCAAACAGCCTATATCTCCAGTTTTCCTGCGATAGCAGCCGCAAAAAACATAGCCACGGATGACACCGGCAACTAACGCTAATGAGATGCAGAGTAGACGTTCCCGTGCACAAACCCGCGACAACACCACTTCGCAACATTCCCAACGACCAGCCAGATCGGCGATAAGATCACAAAACATGCGATAAGGCGCGTTAGCAGCAGGGAATTAACACCTGCTCTGTCCTGGTATTAAGTCGGACGATAACCTGCACCAGAAATGGGAGCCCAGCCCACAGCCACACCAGAAGAACAACAGATGCCATGGAGCTACTGATCATGCACCCGGACACCCAAGAGGGCCACAACACCCACCGCCACCCCCCCCAGGACCCTCCCCCCGGGGCCATACCCCGGACAAAGATATTTTACATCAAATTTAGGTAATCATGAACAAAACAATTCGCCTGATGTCGCACAAGTACAACAATTAACATTCATGTGTGGTCAGAAAAAGGAGAATCATACATTCATCTTTGAATTTCCAAACAAATTATTTGCATTCAAATTTAACTCAAAACAACTATTCGGAAGAGTCATGGCGGGTCTTCTCTGGACAATCTGTAAGACATAGCCTGCAAGACAAAATTCAAGATAAGAAGGTGTGTCATGCGCTCATCAAAGGACAGAGAGAGAGAGAAAGAGAGAGAGAGAGAAAGAAAGGGAGAGAGAGAGAGAGAGTGAAAGAGAGGGAGAGAGAGAAAGAGAGAGAAAGGGGGAGAGAGGGAGAAGGAGAGAGAGAAACAAAGGAAGAGAGAGAGAGACAGTGAAAGGAAGAGAGGGAGAAGGAGAGAGAGAAACAGAGGAAGAGAGAGAGAGACAGTGAAAGGAAGAGAGGGAGAAGGAGAGAGAGAGAGAAACAGAGGAAAAGAGAGAGAGACAGTGAAACGAAGAGAGGGAGAAGGAGAGAGAGAGAGAAACAGAGGAAGAGAGAGAGAGACAGTGAAAGGAAGAGAGGGAGAAGGAGAGAGAGAGAGTAACAGAGGAAGAGAGAGAGAGACAGTGAAAGGAAGAGAGGGAGAAGGAGAGAGAGAGTAACAGAGGAAGAGAGAGAGAGACAGTGAAAGGAAGAGAGGGAGAGAGGGAGAAGGAGAGAGAGAGCAACAGAGGAAGTGAGAGAGACAGTGAAAGGAAGAGAGGGAGAGGGAGAGAGAGTGCTGACACTGCGGACCCAGGCCTCACTGCCCACCTGCTGCCACCGGTGTGTCTCCAACCACATGCCGGTATACACTGCAGTCCACCAGGTCCCTTATCTGAAACAGAGTCCAGATATATGAATGGCAAAGTTCATATCATTGCACACGCCATCATCGCTTGGCCAGCCCTGCGCACACAGGCTGCTGCACCCCAGCCCCTCCCGCCGCCCAGCGGTGTTTGCCCGCCCCTGCGCACCCAGGCCTCACTGCTCACCTTCCGCCACCAGCGTGTCTCCAAGAGGGCCCACCACGTGCCGGTGCAAGCTCCAAGCCCGGGGCCCGCGACCTTGGCAGCCTCCACATCATGCAGCCCCGCCCCGCGGGCCACCAGGTCACACACGTGATTCTGGGTCTTGATCTCGCTATGGCAGAGATCATATCAGTGCACACTGCATCATCGCAGGCTGCACACCCGCTCAGCTCTATAGGTGCCACTAACTCTGTGAACCGCGAGGCAACGCCACGTGGCGGTAGGCCCGCGCTGCCCGCTGGCTCAGGCCTACACTGCGGTCCAGCAGGGCTCACACAAATCCTTACCAGTCCGGACCGCCAGGACGGCGCATCATCGCAGGCTGCACACCCGCTCAGCACTTAAGGTGCCCCTACCTCAGTGCACCGAAAGTCACCGTCCCGTGGCGGTAGGCCCGTGCCGGCCGCATGTATCCGGTGCCACCAACTCTGTGCAACGCAAGTCATTGACCCTTTCTGATTGAGTCTCGTGATATGCCAGGTGGACGCAGCCATGTCACCTCTGGCAGTGGGGAACAAATGGGACACGTAGCGTCCCCCCCCCCTTTATACGTAAGCCAAGTGGGCTGGGTCGGCATACGCCAGGCCAGCATAGGGGTGTGAATAATTATCCCTGGGCTCTGGGCGTGGTTCATTTCTGGGCTGGACAGGAGACCAACTGATGCGTGTGTCTCCGTTGGAGTGTCTGCACCACACGGCCCGTAATCGACAATGTTGCAATGTTGCATGCACCCGGAGGGCGGCCGCGCACGAAGGGATTGTACAAGGAGCGCAAGGCCGCTCGGGCTCTTGGCTCATGCATGCCAACTGTTGTGTGTGTATCACCATTGGTGCACCATAAGCCTAAGGCCTAGCCTCAATTGCAGCACGAAAGCCACATCACATTTCCAGAATGCAAGCAGTAGTCAGACTAACATTAGGGACGAAAGCTCCTTTGTCTCAATACATAAGGCGGAAGGACATCTGCACCTCCGACCTTGGTCTTGCATGAGGCAGGCACCCCCTGAGAGAGATACCATAGCAGATGATGACGACTCCCACACTACGCACAGCGCTAATGAAAGACCAACGTATCCACACCCCACACACAGAAGTTCTTGCTCGAGGTACTCTTGCATGGAATGCCCTTGACACTTACGTACACAACAACCCATACGTCCAAACGTTGCACACACATACGACTCATTACTCCGAGCTGTGGCATATCATCCACATAACTGCCGCAGGTCAGAAGAGTGCCGGTTCTACGAGAGCCATCAACGCAATGGCTGAACATCCCGGGCGCATGCACAACGCCTGTCACGTGGAACTGTACCGTGACCGAATGCTGCCTGTTAGTGTCTGATGCATTGGTCTGCATGTTGTGGCCCTTGTCTTGCCCGTACTGACACGCACATGCTAATAGAGTCTACGCAACTTCACTAGTGTTCAACTGTGATGAGTGTTGATTAGAATGACAAATCGAGTGCCTCAATGAGCATTGTCCGTACACAGGGAGGGACTTACTGATGCATTTCACTTAGGGGTGAGTCCCTATTGCCAGCTCCACCTCTGTGAGCCAGACATAGTGGTTGGGATAGTTGCTGATAGACCTGTGCTCTTACGTGTCTTCAGCAATGTGAGTATGGTGTCCATATTCTTACCATGTGGATCAATGTGATCCATCACTACAGGCTGTGTCCACCCAGTTGAGTGTGAGTAGGTATGCGAAGAGATGTTCTGTTGTAAAATGTGATGGTGGACACTACTTTAGGCCTGCCAACGACTTTGACATTTCATACCCAGCCCTATTTCTAACATTGCGTGGGGCAAAGCTGAGAAATTGTGCGATTGTTGTTTCAGAGCAATGAGGCCACAGCTAGTGCACACATTCCCAGTCATCTCACTTCCTATGTGTGTCACGGTCAAACATGCGCATTGCTTTAATTTCCCAGGGTGTACCTTTTTGGGCAATCAATGTCCTTACATTCATCCATACTTTCATACTTGATCGATTATGGACATGACACATCTGTGTGAATTTGAATGATTTATTCACATTCGGTGGAGTGTCGGAGCTGGAGCAGTACATGGCCATGCAAACCCCACATTACATTGTAGCCCAGTGGAGGGCCAGCCAGAGTCATTTAGGGATTGACAAGTACATCGGAAGAGGAAGAGTACAGTCCGCAGTCTGATTGCTGTGTCATTGGTAAGCAAACAAAATATGGCAGTCCATGTCTAGGTCCAAGGTGAGTGTCGCAGAGTGTTTCGGGGGACAGTGAGAGGTGTTGTTACAGGGCATGATGCAGAGGGCAGAACCAAGCTGAAACAGGGCATATGGCGGAGAAGAATGCTACTGGCTCCTTCTTACTACAAAGGTGGAATCACCTGCATCTTCGTCCTCTATGTCATCTGTCTGACATGTGGGTGCTGATGTTTGGTCTGCAGCACTGTGTGCCACTGACACATCAGGGGCCGGAGATGTGTGTGTAGAAGTACCAGCAGCATTCATCAGCGACTGCCTTAGTGGCAGCAATGCGATGATGAGGATCTGCAGGGCATGGAAGATCCCAACAACTTTTCAGCTGGTGTGCATCCGTGGCAGCCATTCTTTCCGCATGCATCCGCTCCATGTTCTCCATTATCCTCAGCATCTGTGCCAACTCTCGGCTGACATCGCTGAGGCCACTCTGACTAGGCAGTTGTTCTCCTCTCAGAGTCATGACTCCAGCGATGTCGGGCATGGATTGTTGGACATCATGGAGCGAACTGTGGGTGTCTGTTAGGGAGTGTAAGTGGTCCCTGATGGGACTTAGACACCCACGTATGTCATCTAGTTTGGCTGCCATGAGGTCGAACCCCACCCGCACCTGTTCAGCCACCTACTTCTGGCAGTCTAACACATGGCCTTGGAATGCGATGTGTTCTTCGGTGAGGTGCTGGGAGCCAGCCGTGGTGGTGGGTGCTTCCTGCTGTGTGGTCTGTGCAGGGGGTGGGGTCTCCTCGATGCAGCTGGGCTGCCCTCCTCCCTGGAGGTGGGTTGCCGTAGCTGTCCATGAGCTGTTGTAGGGCGTCGGTGTCGAAGGTGTGGAGGTCCTCTTCATCATCACTGATGAGTTGTCTGGTCTGCTCTGCAGGAGGTGTTGATTGTCCCTCTGCAATGGGAAGGGGAGATGCATTTTAACATTGTGTTGACATGTATGTTGACGCATTGTTCAAGTTTACATACAGACTGCATGACAATGTACATTGTGACTGTTTGGGAGGAGCTGACTATTTGATGCGGGACAGTGGACTTTTGAACTACATCACGGATGTGAGGTTGTACACGTACATTATCATCTCACAGTTTCCTGCTATGCCAGATGTGATTGGCCAGTTTCTACGCACAAGCGGAACCAGTTGTGTCCTCTGTTCTGTAGTGAGAGTGTTGCACTTTGTACCACATTGTCGTCAATGATGATGTGCTGTTATTGCTATGTGTGTGTGCTGCATTGTGGGAGAGTCGCCCCTGCATCTGTGATTTTGCTGCCCCTTATCCCTTTGAGGCGGTGTGCCTTTGACTTCTGTGCTTCTACAGTGCTGAGATGTTGCAGACTTGGCTAATTTTGGCTCTAGTTCGGATTTTGGACTCTTGGGCATGGTTTATACGCAGATGTGTTGTTGACGTCAGGGGTTGTTTGTGCACGTGGATGTGTCAGAGTGTGACCTGCTCCTTTACGGATGTGTTCCACACTCAGCCACCTCAGTGTCGTGGCATGCACCATGTCATGATAATTGGACTGCAGCCATGCTATTCGTAATGCAGTGTCACTTGCATTGTCAGTGTGGCTCACAGACACGCAGCTTTGCTGGTTTTGACACGTGTGCATGGGTTGGTTGTGAGATTGGTGCTGTGTGAGGAGGGACCCCTTTGTGCCCATAGTGGACAGGGGCCTACTTGCTGTTTGTATGTGTGCTGCAGTGTGCCAAGGGGATCAGTGACATGATCCAGAGTCATTGTGGGTGTGCAGTGTGCTCTACTTAATTGTGCATGTGTGCCATTGTGCCCATCTCCCCCGTCCCCCCAGTCCCTGTTCGGTACTCACCCTGGTGCTGTTGTGTCAGGTCATGTCGAGCAGTGTTGGACCCCCAACTCCTGCCACCGTCTCCCCACTGATGACTGTGGCCACCATTTCCTCCATCTCATCCAGCTCCTGGTGTACCGCTGGACTGCCACCTCCAGTCTGCATTGCTGCCTGATGGTTGTCAGCGAGTTTCTTCTTGGTTTTGCGCTTCGCATCATTCCAGCGCCTCTTGATCTCTCCAATTGTCCTCCTCCTCACTCCGACTGCATTCACCATGTCCAGGATGGACTGCCATATTGCATTTTTATTTGCCAATGACACGTTGGTGGTGACGAACAGTTGTTGGTGGTGTTCTATCATCTCCATGATGATGATCCTGTTTTCCTGCGGACTGAACCTCGTCTTCCTCGTCTTCTTCTCCTTGCCCTTCCGTGACCCCGAGGTCCCAGGCTGGTCCTCCTGGGGGCTTGTGGGGTTCTGGTCGTCCTCTGTACTTGCTCCGGCTTCCTCCATGGTGCTACACAGTTTGAATTATTTTGTTTGAGTTTTTCAGTGCTTTCGTGGTGCATTTTCCCGCATGATGCTTGGGAATTGCAGGCCTGTCGCTGGTTATCACTGATTTCTTTATCGCGGTTGGCCACATCGCAACTTTTTTCGCGTTCGTGTTTCGCGTTTTTTCGGCGTCGCGTTAATTTTAACACGGTCATTTGGCGCGTTGTCGTGGAATTATCGCATGGTGCCGCCGGGTTGAGAATACAACGTTAACACAGTGTTATTTTCCCGCGATAGACTGCGATGTGCAAAGTTGCGTTAAGCTAAATTTGCGATAATTATCACACTTTCTTGAGAATATCCCCCTGTGTGTGGACGGGAGCAGGAAACATCAAATAAAGAGATCCATGGTTACATAGAACTTTTAAACATCTGCTCTGTGATGCACATGTGTGCAGATTTCTTATACAGCTCTTAGTACTAGAGCGTAATCAGTCTCTAAGCGCTGCCAATGCTTGCAAGAAAAGGAGCTTGGGCATAATGAGAGAAACTAGCTTGCCTACGATCACGCAGTGTGCCAGTGAGGAAAGTGAGTATAAGAACTGAGGGGCCCTCTACTGTCCTACAGCTAACAAAGTAGTCAACACACGACTTGTACTGCCCTTACAGGAATAATAAAATGAGGATCTTGCATTGCCCAGGTGACGTCATCGGACCCCAGGTCAAATGAGTTGTTGAAAATTATTCAAATGCAAATTTTGAAACCTAAGAACAACAACTACCGAACATTCAAAAATTGGCTGCTAGCTGTATCGATTTGGTGCGAGTATGCAATACTTGAGATGGAAATCAACTCCTAAGTGGATAATCTTAAGCAGAATTATTAAGGTCTAGAAATAACATGAAGTAACCCTCTCAAAACTGATCCTCCATAGAGACCCACAGTCAGTACAGAGCCTCCAAGGCCCTGATCCCATATGCTAGCTCAGCATGGATTTGAGACGGTAACCTGGAGACATTTGGTCTTTGGCCTGTAGTGTATGGTAGGAACACGAGAACACACCATTGGAATTGCTTTTATCCTTGCTTGCTTTTATCTGTGCCATTCTATGATGATTCTGTGCGAAAATTGTCAAAAACAAAAGAAGGCCACTTTAGTCTTTTCTGTGGACGTTGCGTGCGGTTTGGTAAAGGTGAAGAAAGTAATAAGGGGTCCCCAAATGTGCATTTTCCATTTAAACGAGCATAGAGAAGTATTGATGAGAGAGGATGCAAAAACCGTTGCCGGAGGGCTAGACACGCTCTGTACAGGGGCACGAGGCATTGACTGCAGGGTGTGGACGAAGACTACAGCATATGGTCAGTGCCCAATGGGCACGGGCAACGGGTGTGCCCAGCGGGCACTGGGGCTGTGGAGAGTAGGAAGAGTGCAAGGCCGAAGCTCACTCCTGTGCACAGGAGGTGTCTAGGGCCTGCACTTGGGGTACACTGGGCAAAGCCCTGGTGGCTCTCTGGGAAGTGACGCTAAGCGCAGTGCTGCACAAAAGGCCAGACTCTGCTGGGCACTGCCCATGGTTGAGCTCAGGGACATTGGGTGTGTGGATGATATTTGTACAGTGCAAGGCTGGCGAGGGAGCAACTGGGCACAGACAGAACCCTTGCGCTGGAAAGGTTTTGATCGATGTTTTCATTCACGACCCTGGCTTTTTGTTTGCACTTGTCCTCTGCAGTCTCCTGAACTGGACACGGACAGAACTTGCCTAGACGGTGTCCGTTGTCCACTACAGTTTGTTGCCAACATATGTGCAATGTATGTCTTCGTGTGTGATGAAATTTTGGGCATTCGAATATTTTTCTGGTACTAACAGTCTATTTGTAACGATTGTGCCTGGCCCAGCCTGAATACATCCAGCAAAAAATAATCAGACAAAATCCGCTCAAAACAACATACTTTTTATTAGTATACCCCTCCCAGCATTCCTCAGCTTTCGGTTCCTCGTGCGTTATTTGAACCTGACCCCTCGGCAGACGACTGAGTCAAGGTCACATAAGATGACTGAATGAATGCCCCGCGTGGTCATAAGCCGTATTTACAGACAACGCTGGAGGAGAGGCAACCTTACAGCTGTCCACTAGCATTTTTAAAGGCGCATTTTTGCTGTAAATGTTGCATGCGTGAAGTGTAAAATGCTGGCTGAGTGCGGCGGGCCTGGCCGGGCCACTCTAGTCGCTTTGTCAGCCGCCTTTATTCTACTGGGAAAACACGTCCCTGCTGCGCTGAATTAGGGGCATTCCAGCTCCATGCTTGAATAAACCCCATCAGAAGCACATTATCCGCCTACTTTTCCTGGCCTGGCACCTAATTATATCCGCCCTCGCCACACACTGCTGGAACGTGATACCAGCGCAGAGCAGGATGATAAATCGCTCCCTGCGGCTGACGGCGATGATGGCCATTTTTAATTGTCCTTTCTCTGAGAACTGGTCGGATTGGCCCAGTTGGTTTCACACGCACACGGCTCTGTGCCCGCTTTTATTTCTGAGACCGTGTTGTGTTTTCAGAGCGCGTGTTGTCTCCGTTGGTGTCACACACACACACGGCTTTGTGCCCGCTTTCATTTCTGAGACCGTGTTGTGTTTTCAGGGCGTGTGTTGTCTCCATTGGTGTCACACACACGGCTCTGTGCCCGCTTTTATGTCTGAGCCCTCGTTGTGTTTTCAGAGCGAGTGTTGTCTCCCTTGGTGTCACACACACACTCACGGCTCTGTGCCCGCTTTCATTTCTGAGACCGTGTTGTGTTTTCAGGGCGCGTGTTGCAGGGCACAAGTCCAAAACAAGCTGCCTCTCCAGTCCGGCTGTAACGGTGACAATAAGTCCCTTCCCAGGTGCGATTAACACCCCGAGCACTGGCTGGCTTAGGGCCGGGGACAGATGCAACAAACGCTGGGCAAGGTCTGTGCGTCCCTCCTAGCCTCCCACGGGGGAGGGGGCGCTGGAGGGCGCTACTAGATGCAAAAAAAAGAGGGAAAAAAACGAAGTTTAAAAAAGCGCGGCCGCAAAAGCGACCGTGCTTTGTTTCATTAGTAACATGAGCCAAGATAACGATAAGGGAGGAATGCAGCTGGCACAATGCGCGCCGCTGCTCGCTCCCGAGACCCCTAGGCCATGGGAGTGAAAGTAAGTCTCTTGGAAGTCTGGAGTGATTCCAAGAGGCCCTCTCGTAGAGCAGCGCATGCGCGCTGCGCTAGGCGAGACCTAACAAGGCAGAGCAAATCATTGCTGTGCGTTACTTTGCTTTGGGAAACCGTTCCATGGGTGGGGTGCGGGGTTTCACACGCATCCACCCATGGATTTTTTTGCATTCCCAGATTTACTAAGGGCGATAAACCTGGGAATGCATCAAAATATCACGCCTTCCTAACAGAGAGAGGCGTAGCAAGGAGAAATATGTTTATTTCTCCTCATTATTTCCTCTTTCAACATGTGCCTCATTCTGCAGCACACATAGAAAGAGGATTGTTTTTGTGCTGGAAGGTGCCCCTTCCTGCATAAAAACAATCCTGCCTGTAACACAGGCATGCTTACTCCATGGCGCAAGGGTGAATGCATTGGCGCTAGGCTGCACAAAGTATGCCAGCACAGACAGAGAGCAGGAATGCCCCATATCTTAGTAAATATGGCATATTCCTACTCCCTCCATTTGGCGCAGCAAAGCAAATTGTCTTTCGGCATTGCGTTGTGTTAAATGTTAGTAAATATGGCCCTAAAAATCTCCGAAGGCAGGGGGAAGGTACTACAGAGCAGCATTTCACTGAAGATCACTAACAAGTTTACAACCCAGTAACTGAAAACTCTAATTGCGTTGTGTAGCATTTGATTTTGCTGTGTGTTTAAGTGCTTTAATTTACTAAAAGATAAGCACCAGGCTGGGCAAAACGTTGTTGTGCCTGTTGGTTGACTGTTGAGTTCTGAACTCACACTACTACCCATAGAAGATTTGACTGCTCGCCCTATCTACCCTGAAAGTCAAGTTTTTAAACCTTTACTTGTCCCAGTTTGCAGGGCCAAAGCAGGACAGACGCCAGACACCAATGGCAAATAATCTCAGCTACCATTGTTGGTGTCCGATAGCTGGAGCACTGACACAATATCGTGGTGAACAATATAGTTGACAAAAAGTTGTGTCAAAAATATTGTTAACCACAACACTGTGGTCCTATACTCATAATGGTAAGTACAAAAATATTGTTGACACTAATATTGTCCAAAAATAGACAAAAATATAGATTTTTTAAAATATAAATGGCAGTTAAAGTAGTAAATGTTAAATGTTTTAATATAAAAATTCAATATGATGAAAATAGGTTCCACTAATATTTAATACTATTTATCACAATACACCTATATAGTGAACACACAAATACATCTATATGTGTTTCTATTTATGGAAATATATATAGAGTAACATAATTAATATTTATTTGACATAATGTCAATTTGGTAATATTCACATTTATTACTATGAAATATATATGTGATACAATTCATAAAAATATTTATTTTATATTACATTAATTTGTTTATTATTTAAATGTACTAATATATATATATATATATATATATGTATGTATATATATTCTTAGTAATAGTTAAAATATTCATAAATTAATATAATGTAAAATAAATATTTTATTGAGTTACAATGTGTGTGTGTATATATATGTATGTGTATATATATATATATGATATATATATATATATATATGTATGTGTATATATATGTATGTGTGTATATATATATATATATATTATCTACTGGCGGTCGCCAGTAGATAGTTATAGTTAGGACCTAGTTTCCATAGGAAAAGCGTTTTTTCTTTTCCCAATAACTTTGGCGCCGGTTGACGAATCTTCGCGAAATTTTCAAAACTTGTGGCCCGCTCCGGTCAGCTCCTATCCTGAAAGTTTCGGGGTGATTCGCAAAGCGGGGCCGAGAAAAAAGGGGGTCCCAAAACGTGTTTTCTTCATGTTATTTTGCATAGGAAACTTTAGACACGGCTACAGCTCGAACTGCTGAACGGAATTACACCAAATTTGGCAAAAAGGTAGTGCTTGGTTCAGAAAGCGTCCTTTTTTTTAAATGGTGTAAATCCGTTCAGTAGTTGCTGAGAAAATAAAAAAATAAAAGTTTCAATATCTAGAGGCACGGAGGATCCGCGGACCCTCCCGACCATGAGCTTTATTCCAATTGGCTGTCAACACTCCAAACCAGGAAGTGTTGGCAGCCATCTTGTGACTCGGTAGAACCGAGTCACAAGAAAACAGTAGAAAAAACATTAAAAAACAAGAAAAGGGGGCAGGGTAGAAACACCCTGACCCCCTAGGCCTGCTCAGGGGGTCCCACAAGGAACCCCAGGGCCCTAAAAAAGCACTTTTTTAAAAAAGATCGGCAAAATTCGTGTAGGATCCGCGAATCCTGCCGTGAAAATAAAAAAAACGAAGCGCGGGCTTCCGCGCTTCGTTAATATTTAGCCCCCGGGTGGGCCAAGTCCCGGGGGCATGCAAAATTGTGATTGCGGGGGCCCAGGGGGGCCCCCGCAGCCCCGAAGACCGCCACCCCCGGGGCTTTCCTTAAATATTTGCGGGAGCACACGGGCCCCCCGCAGCCCCGGGGACCGCCACACCCCGGGGCTTGTTTTTTATAATGTGTGGGGGGCCTCCAAGGCCCCCCCAAGCCCCGGGGACCGCCACCCCCCCGGGGCTTTTGTTGAATATTTGCAGGGGCAAACAGGGCTTGTTTTTTTAAAAAGAAGAACCTGTGTGGGGGGGCTCGAGTCCCCCCACACGCCCCGGGGACCGCCACCTCCCCGGGGCACTAAGTATGTAAATTTGGGGGTCCGTTACGGACCCCCGAGCCCCAAGGACCACCACCTCCCCGGGGCTTTCAAACTGAAGGGAGGGGGGCCGCGTGGCCCCCCTCCTGGAGCCCGTGATGGCCCTGGGGACCGCCACCCCCCAGGGCCGGCTCCTGCAGTGCCCCGGGGTGCCCACCCCCGGGACACTGCTGTTTGCTATGGCAGGACGGGAGCCTCGCGGCTCCCGCTTTGTCATAGCAAACTGTGGTTTGGGTTTTGGAAGAGAGAGCAGGAAACCTGCTCTCTCTTCCAAAATCCAAACCACATTGCTTTTCCACACAGGGAGGTGCATGTCAGCAGCTCCCCATGTGGAAAAGCAATGCCGGCTCCCGCAGGAGGCGGGGAGCCGGCGGGACCGTGGGGGCATTGGGGCTCCCCCCACGGTCCCCAACGGATAGTCCCCGGGGCTAGAAGTGGCCCGGGAGGGGTGCCACGCGGCCCCCTCCCTCCCCCCCCAAAAAAAGGCCGGCCCTGGGGGATGGGGTCCCCGGGGCGAATAGAGGCCTCAGGAGGGGGGTCACGCAGCCCCCCTCCTTAAAAAACATAAAAATAGGTGGCCATGCCCCAGGGGATGGGGTCCCCGGGGCCGGAATTGGCCACGGGAGGGGGGCCCACGCGGCCCCCTTCCCGTTCAGATTATTTTTTTTTATTCTAAAAAGGGGTCAGGCCCTGGGGGATGGGGTCCCCAGGGCCCAAAAAAGGAAAAGGAAGGGGGGCCACACAGCCCCCCTTCTACAAAAAAAAAAAAAAAAGACCGCGATCGTGCCTGAGGCCCCGCCCCCTCCCAGCAACACTCTGCAAACGCGCCCTGTGGCGCGTTTTAAATTGGGGAATTAATTCCCCTTCAATACTGGGGGTCCCTGGGGGCCAACTAGCCCACCAGGTACCTCCATTAAGCGCCACAGGGCTGCGTTGCAGAGAGGTGGTCCAGGCCACGCCCCTTTTTACACCTCTCTGCAACGCAGCTCTGTGGCGCTTATTGGAGGTACCTGGTGGGCTAGTTGGACCCCAGGGACCCTCAGGATTCAAGGGGACTTTATCCCCCAACTTAAAACGCGCCACGGGGCGCATTTGCACAGTGGTGAAGGGAGGGGGCGGGGCTGGAGGTGACATGTGTGCAAACACGCCCTGTGGCACGTTTTAAGTTGGGGAATTAATTCCCCTTCATTCCTGAGGGCCCCTGGGGGCCAACTAGCCCACCAGGTACCTCCAGTAAGCGCCACAGGCCTGTGTTGCAGAGAGGTGTCCAGGCCACGCCCCTTTTTACACCTCTCTGCAACGCAGCTCTGTGGCGCTTACTGGAGGTACCTAGTGGGCTAGGTGGACCCCAGGGACCCTCAGGATTCAAGGGGACTTAATCCCCCAACTTAAAACTCGCCACGGGGCGCGTTTGCACAGTGGTGAAGGGAGGGGGCGGGGCCTGAGGTGACATGTGTGCAAACACGCCCTGTGGCGCGTTTAAAGTTGGGGAATTAATTCCTCTTCAATCCTGAGGGTCCCTGGGGGCGAACTAGCCCACCAGGTACCTCCAGTAAGCGCCACAGGGCTGCGTTGCAGAGAGATGGTCCAGGCCATGCCCCTTTTTACACCTCTCTGCAACGCAGCTCTGTGGCGCTTACTGGAGGTACCTGGTGGGCTAGTTGGACCCCAGGGTCCCTCACGATTCAAGGGAAATTAATCCCCCAACTTACAACGTGCCAGGGGGTGTGTTTGCAGAGTGGTGGAGAAAGGGGGCATGGCCTTTGTCTACCTCTCACCAATTCCACTGTGTGGGGCTTACTGGAGGTAAAAGGTAGGCTAGTTGGCCCCTAAAGGACCCCCAGCAGTGAAGGAGACTTCAATACCCATCCAAGAGCGTGCCAAGGAGCGCGTTTGTAGAGTGGTGGGCAAAGTGGGCGTGGCCTGGTACGAGTACTTACCAGTGCTGCTGTGTGGGACTCACTGGAGGTCATAGTTTGGGAAGTTGGCCCCCAAGGATGTCCTTGGGGGCCAACTACCCCTCTTGTTACCTCCAGTAAGTCCCACACAGTGGGATTGCTAAGACGTCTTCGGAGGCCATGGCCCCCTTTCTCTACCACTTTGCAAACGTGCCTCGTGGCAAACTACGGGATGGGGGATGAAGTCCAATTTAGTCCTTAGGGAGTTTGGGGGCCAAGAATCCCTCCTGGTACCTCCTGTAAGTCCTACGCAGCGGAATTCCTGAGCGTTGGTTGGACGCCCAGCACCCTTTCTCCACCACTCTGCAAACGTGACTACTACTTAAAGAAGCATCTTTCTGCACCTCTGTCTTAGAGGTAGTTTTAATCCCCCTGCCCTATTATGTACTAGGGCCTTACAGAGGAGGTCATGCTAATCACAGGGGTACCCCAACACATAGTGTTCCCTAGTGTATGTAGGTGTTTTCACTGTATTCTAAGTGTCTTTTAGCATAGCACTGGCTCTAGGCCTGGTTAGTCAGAGTCAGTTACCACCAGTACCCGTCTGAAAAAGTTGTGGGCACAGGATGATTTTGCAACAAGGCCTCTTTCTGCTCCTCTGTTGGTTCTTTCTGCACATGTCTTGCTTCTTCCTGCACTTTTGTTCGTCTTTGTGGACTTCTGTTGCTTCTTTCTGCATTTCTTTTGCTTCTTTCTGTGCGTTTTTTCTTCTTTCTTCACATGTCCTACCTCTGGAGGCATAGTTAGAAACTAGCATTTAAAAAACTTTGAAATTCACTTAAAAAACCATAGGTTTCAGGCACGTTATAGTTAGAAATTAGCATTTAAAAAACCTTTGAAATTCACTGAAAAAACTATAGGTTTCAGACACGTTATAGTTAGAAATTAGCATTTAAAAAACCTTTGAAATTCACTGAAAAAACCATAGGTTTCAGGCACGTTATGCTAAGAAATTAGCATTTAAAAAACCTTAGAAAATCACAGAAAAAACCATAGGTTTTAGGGAAAGTTATAGTTAGTTGGACATTTCTCTCGTACAAAACCAGAGAAATTCCCCCGTTATAGTTAGTTCAGCTAACTATAACTCGCGCCCCGCAATGCACTGCTGATGACGTCACATATTACATCACTCATGACATGGTCAGTGACATCACTGATGACATCACTGATGACATCTCAAATGACATCACTGATGACATCACTGATGACATCATCCATGTGATAATTTGATGCATCTTCTCACACCCTAATATAACCTTTGATACACCCACTCAAAATTACAGACTGCCATTCTCAAAACCATAGACACTCCAACACCAATAACTACATACCCACTCACTGATTCTTAGGTCTACACACACATCCACTCACTCACCCGTACAGTCACTCATACTTATGGTCACTCAGTACAGGACTATCATATGCACTCATACACCTATATAGACACTCACACACCGCCACTCATCCATAGAGGTACTCACACACCTAGTCAGTCATGCAAATAATTAATCACACTGCCATTTACTCACCTATACACTTATACACACACCAGCTCACTTACTCATACAAATACTAGCACATTCTTACGCTCTTATACAATCACTAATACAAGCACACACTCATCCATACAGCCACTCTCACAATCACACAGTCTCACTTATAGCCATTTATATACTCCAACACACATATATACTGCCTTTCACATATGTAGTTACTCACACATGTACCACTGAGATATACATTCACTCACTAACACACCCATACACACACTCACCCACCCATACAGTCCATCACAGATGCACTCTTGAAACCATGCACCCAGTGAATCACCCACTCACACATCTATGCACAGAGACACACACACCCCACCCACACAAACACTCAGGCACCCATACAGATACTCAGGCAACCAATCAATAACCCATATAGACACTCATGTAGCTTTTCACAAACCCATGCAGCCGCTTAAACACCAACAGACAGACGGATACAGACATTCACACAGTTTAGTCACTAACCCATGCATTCAGTAAGATACGTTTAATCACTCACTTATACTAAGTCACGCACCTACTAAATCATCCATTCAGACACTTATACACCCACTCATTCTTCAATACGCCTTGGCCTATATATAGTAAACATATTTAAACTTTACAGAAACACACAGTCACTGGATGATGCCATCAGTGATGTCATCAGTGATGTCATTTGAGATGTCATCAGTGATGTCATCAGTGATGTCACTGACCATGTCATGAGTGATGTAATATGTGACGTCATCACAGTGCATTGCGGGGGCGCGAGTTATAGTTAGCTGAACTAACTATAACAGGGGAATTTCTCTGGTTTTGTACAAGAGAAATGTCCAACTAACTATAACTTTCCCTAAAACCTATGGTTTTTTCTGTGAATTTCTAAGGTTTTTTAAATGCTAATTTCTAACTATAACGTGCCTGAAACCTATGATTTTTTCAGTGAATTTCAAAGGTTTTTAAATGCTAATTTCTAACTATAACGTGTCTGAAACCTATGGTTTTTTCAGTGAATATATATATATATATATATATATATATATATATATATATATATATATATATATATGTATATATATCAAAAAGATTTCTCCGCTCCTCATTCTCAGTCTTACGGAATATCACGGGCACGGACCACAGCTTAGTGCAAAAATATATTATTTTATTCCGAGCAATCCGCAATTACGCGTTTCGGCCTTGGAACGGCCTTAATCACATACATATATATATATATATATAATCAGCCATAAAAATATAAACAATGGAATAAGAAAAAATATATCAATTAATGTAGACAATTAATAAAATTTAAAAAAATGAAAAGTCCTAAAACACATTTACAAAAAATACTATAAACATCAGAATACATGTAAAAATAAAAACAAATAATATAAGATATAAATAAATAAAAACACTCAATGCCATAAAATCTTTTTCACCGATATTATGAAAACTATTAGAGTCTAAAAATATTTAATATACTATTCCCACTCTAGTTTATGAAACAGTATGAAAAATGTTGGATTTCGGAGAGGTTAGATTTACTATTCCTACTCCAGTCACTGAGATAATAGGGAAAGTGTTTGAAATTTTTTTGACTTCGAACGTGCAAGTAGGTTTCCACATGAGGTTGGTGATTAGTGGGGCCTTTCTCTGGGAATGATAGATGTGTTTACGGTAGCTAGTGGATTTCATCCTGTTCTCCACTTATAGTTTCCTTAACATGCATTCCACCTGGTAGATCTCATACTGTTTTCCACTCACACTCTTTTAATATGCATGGCACTGTGAGCGTACTGGTTTGATTTTTCTTACTTTGTGTCCTTTTTGATTAATTTGGTTTATTTTTGATTAGCATTTTATTTATTAGCTTCAAATGCATGATACTGGATTTTTTGGTCTTGTGATATGCTGATATTATTGAATTAGATTCCCCTGGTTATGATACCCTTATACATTCTTTTCAGATTTTTTCTTCTGAATGCTCTGATACTTGTTTTGTCTGTCCTGATGATGACCATAGCAAATTAGCCTGGTCGAAACGCAGTCGACGCTTGTCTTTGGCATACATTGAAGAGTAAGCACTCTGTCACCACTGGTCCGTCCTCAGGATTGGTTTGTTGCTCTGTTGGATCCACCTCTTGATATTCCCAAGCCTTAATAGCCGTAATGGCACAGGTCAGTGGGAGGATCAAGTGAGGGAAGGAAAGGATGGGGACAGCAGGGAGGGAGACCTGTAAATGAGAACAACAATATAAGGAACGTGTCTTCACCCTTACTGAGCGTACACTAGACAAGGAAATAATCAAATGCCAAACACTATCCCTAGTACCTGTAAAACAAAAGAATGACACCCATAGGTGGAGATATGTCTCCAATGCTTATGTCGCTGGTGTAAGAACACCTGTTTCTTTGTTGTGGCTGTAGGGTGGGAATATGGAGAAAAGACAGTCAAGAACATAAATTACATATGCACACACCCAATGTTTGCGAGACTGCAGTAATGAAGAACACATACTAAAGATACTAACAGTAACCTACCCCTTCTAGACTCCACTAAGCATCACAGGGATTGAGCGTAGTCCTATACCACTCAGAGCTACCCCTGTTAAAAATAGAGCCAGAAAAGACAACAACAACATGAATCTCCTTGGGCAATAAATCATATCACGTTATAACACTGGCATTTAAAGTCTTGTTATGGAGCACGGTTAATGTCACCTTGGTTTCCACAAAATACGATGAAGAACAAACAAGGGTGAAGGGGTAGGAGGAAATACCAGGAAGGAATGTTTTACAGCGTGACTCAAATCCGTCACCGCTGTTTCAAGAGAATGCATAAGTTCAAAGAATGACTGTTTAAACCACCCGGCATCTCCAATCGAGGGAAGCAGTGTCACTGCTGATTGTGATGCCTGGGATAAGAGAGAGTTATTACATGGGGTAGTCAGGCACCCTCCTCCACACGAGCGCGGCGGCGCTCCCCAACGGAGGACTGAACCTGCTGAGTCTTTGTTGCAGAGGCAACTGACACCTTCCTCCGCACGAGCGCAACGGCGCTCCCCAATGGAGGATGGTAAACGAACAAACAAGGGATACGGGAGAGTCGGTGCGCAGCACCCTTACCAGACCTCCCACGACGATCAGGACGCCAGCAACACCTCCGGGTACGAAGAATTTCCGATGCTCTGCATAGCGTCATGTCCGCTTTTATGGGCGTTTCCACCCACATGACCAGCGCGCTTGGCCTCATGGGACTTGTAGTCCTGAATTCGCCCGGCCTCAAGGAAGTGGCGTGAAGCCATACAAATTCACGGATCCTTCAGCGTCAATTAGGCAGCTGTAGCGCGCTCGATGTCATGCGCGCATAACAGTACATCCCCTCCCTAATGAGAGCGCGCAAAGGGGCCGGGTTTCTGGGGATGCTTTTTGTGGAAAGACGTTACCAGTCTCTGGGCATGGACTCCAGAAGCTGGTTCCCACGAGTTCTCTTCGGGGCTATAGCCCTTCCAGGCCACCAAATACCATAGCGTACGGCCTCGTAGTTTGGAATCCAATATGCCCCTCACCTCGTACTCTGGGACATCGTTGATCAGGATAGGCTGAGGCCGTTGTTTTGTGGGTACAAATGAAGGCTTTAACAAAGACACATGGAATACGGGGTGGATACGCAGATGCGATGGCAGTTCCAGTTTCATAGTCACAGGACTGATACATTTATGATTTTGTAGGGTCCAATGTACCTCGGACTAAACACGCTGTGTTTTCTGAAACGTATGTTCTTGGTGGACAACCAAACGGTGTCCCCTTTTTTGTACAACGGTCCCGGTCTCCTGTGTCGGTCAGCTGCCGCCTTGTATCTGCCCTTCGTTGTTTTCAGGTGTTCCTGTGTACTTACTAGCGTATCTCGGATATGAGCCACCCTTTTAGACACTTCGGGTAGGTTGGTATGTTCCGTTGGTTGTATGAAGGGAAGAAACCTAGGATGGCGTCCATAGATGCAATAAAATGGGGAGTAGCAAGTGGAGCTATGAGCGGCATTGTTATATGCTATCTCCGCGAGCCACAGATAATCCACCCATTTCTCGGTGCTGTTATCCACGTAACAGCGCAAGTACTGTTGAGCGTTTGGTTGAGACGCTCGGTTTGCCCATCTGTTTGGGGGTGGTAACTGGTCTGCAGTTCCTGTGAAGGAGAGGGAGAGGGGGCAGGGCAGGGGACTGGCAAGGTCCCTGGCTACAAAAAGAGAAATTCAGTAGGAAAGGTGAAGGACTGGGAAGTCCTTCCTTTCGGAATGAGTGCCCTCACACACCCAGCCTGCTGGGTGTCATGCTTCATCATCGGGCATGCTCCTCGTCGGGTCGGCGCTGCAAAAATTCTAGAGTATGATTGCTCTCTGATATGAATTGTCTTCATTGTTCTATTTTTCATTTCAGATTGGCTGCTGCATCATCAGGTACTTTACCTCTTGGTGCCCCCCCACCTTTTTATTAATAGGTTAGAACATCATAGTCTATTATAGTGTAGAGTTTTATTTTCATTAGGTCCTGAAGAATTGCCACTAGATCCTCCTGACTAAACAGGCAAGAAACATGTTGACCGCACAAGATTGAGCATAACACGCTGCAGGATTTTTGCAGTGAGTTGCCAACTTCATTTTTAATCAGGGGAAGGCAGGATCATTAAAGTTTAATTTACCTGACTCTTCTATTTCCCTGTTTTAGTTCACACAACTGCACACCTACACTTCTAAGGCCCCTCACACCCACCGCACCATACGGCAAGGAATAAAAGATCTCCACCAAAGAGCCCCTGCATAGGGTGCCCGTCGGGTATTGCAGCGCCGACCCGACGAGGAGCATGCCCGATGATGAAGCATGACACCCAGCAGGCTGGGTGTGTGAGGGCACTCATTCCGAAAGGAAGGACTTCCCAGTCCTTCACCTTTCCTACTAAATTTCTCTTTTTGTAGCCAGGGACCTTGCCAGTCCCCTGCCCTGCCCCCTCTCCCTCTCCTTCACAGGAACTGCATACCTTTTCTTCTCAAGTTTATCCAGGGCATGTATGCTGGACCTCTCTAAAAGCCCAGAGTCCCCCTCTTTTGTTTGGTGGTAACTGGTCGACAGGGCCGTTGTGATGTGTAACGATGAACACCATGCTCTCGAGAACTGGGCCGTGAACTGAGAACCCCTATCCGACACTATGGTCCTCGGTAAACCATGCAGGCGTACCACATGTCGCATCAGTAAATGAGCTAACTGCCCTGCTGACGGGATCGTCCTGCAGGCCACAAAGTGTCCCATTTTTGTTAGATAATCAACAACTACAAGGATAACCGTACACCCTTTATCCACCGGCAACCCCACGATAAAATCCAAGGATATATTTTCCCATGGACTGCGGGAAGTAGGTAAGGGTTGCAGCAAGCCCTGTGGACGAAAGTGATCGGATTTAATCTTAGCGCAGATTTCACAAGCCTTTATCCAGTTTTTAATGTCCACTCTGAGAGATGGCCACCAGAACTGTCTGAGGACCAGTTCCACCATTTTTTCTACCCCGTGATGTCCTGCACTAGGTGATTCGTGACACCAACAGTATACTTGTTTTCTGAGTTTCTCCGTAGGGACCAACAGGCGGTCTTTGTACATGGGAAATCCATTCCTGATGTGCCATTCGGTATGGCTTTTCAGCCAGGTCCTCCATGAGAAGGTGTTCACTCCCTTTAGCACCTCTTTGAGGAAAACATCCGGCTGTATAACACAGAGAACTTTCTTGGGGTCAATGATGGAACGCACCGGTTCTATGGTTTCCATGTCCTTAGAAGATGATTGTCTGGTAAGCGCGTCTGCTTTTCTGTTCTCAGATCCTGGCCTGTACGTGATAATAAAGTGATATTCGGAGAAGAACAACATCCATCTGAGCTGACGAGGGGTAAGATGTCGAGCTGCGGTCATGAATTGTAGATTTCGGTGATCGGTATAAACCGTCACCACGTGCTGGGCACCCATTAGAAAGTGTCTCCATTCCATGAAGGCGTTTTTTATCGCCAGGAGTTCTTTTTCCGCGATGTTGGAATTCCTTTCGGCGTCGTTCAGCTTTCTCGACATGTATGCTACCGGATGCAGCTGCCCCGTAGAAGAATGTCTTTGTGACAACACTGCCCCCAATGCCACGTCCGAGGCATCTGCCTCGACGATGTAAGGTTTCTCTGGGTCTGGATGAGTCAAGATCGGGGCTGAGATAAAAGCCGTCTTTAAAGCCAGGAAAGCGTTTTGGGCCTCCTTGGTCCACTCGAACCTTTGCGTTTTTCTTAACAATTGCGTTATGGGTGCAACCAACTTGGAGAACTGGTTTATGAAGCGACGGTAGAAGTTCGCGAATCCAATAAAACATTGCACATCACGGACATTCTGGGGTGTAGGCCAATCCTTAACCGCTATGATCTTTCTTTCTGCCATTTCTTGTCCGTATGGAGTGAGCATGACGCAGAGAAATTCCACAGTGCTAACGTGGAATTCGCACTTGCTCAACTTGCAAAAGAGGTGATGCTTTTGCAGGAGCTGTAATACGGATTTCACATGTCCAATGTGTGTGTTCTCGTTCTTGGAGTAGATGACAATATCATCGATGTATACCACCACGTAATGGTCTAGGATCTCGCGTAACACATCATTCAGGAAAAATTGAAACGCCGCAGGGGCGTTGCACAACCCGAACGGCATCACCAGGTATTCGAATAATCCGTAACGGGTCTTGAACGCGGTTTTCCATTCGTCGCCACACCTCATGCGTACCAAATGATATGCGCCCTTGAGGTCCAACTTGGTGTACACCTTAGCCTTCTTTATTTGTTCGAGTAACACCGGGATCAGTGGTAAGGGGTATCGATTCTTCACGGTGATGGCATTCAACGCCCTAAAGTCAATGCAAGCGTGTAACTCGCCGTTGGCCTTGGGTATGAAGAAAAGCGGGGCAGCCGCAGGAGACTTTGAGGGACGGATGAAGCCCAACTCCAGGTATTTATCCAGGTACGCTCTGAGGTGGAAATTTTCAGGCTCGGTTAAAGCATATATTTTCCCGCTAGGCACCACTGCCCCCGGAACAATCGTATTGTCTGTGGGGTGGTAATTCTTCCGCTTGGACATCATTAAACACCTCCGAGTATGCTTGATATACTAAGGGGAGTTGCATGTCTTTTTCCGCTGCAGTGACTACACTCAACCCAGTGGCGAGAATCGTCGCAGGTCCTTCTGGCTGGCATAAGCAATTCGCCAAACAATAGGGGGAGTTCATCAGTACCGTTCTGGTTCTCCAATTGATTTCAGGGTTATGTTCCATCAACCACGGCAACCCCAATATTATCCCATACTGGGGGCCTGGATGATGTTGAATGTGATAGATTCCTGATGAGAGGTACCATAACGAATCTCGATTTCTTCCGTATTATATCCGATGGGCCCTGTGTCTAGTTTTCTTCCGTCCACAGCATAGACATCCTCTGGCCTGTCTTTGGGTACTAGACGTATGCCTCTACGTTTTGCTTCCCCCGTATCCATGAATACGCCCGTGGCGCCTGAATCAATCATGGCTGAGGCTCGTGTCCATTCGGTTTCTATGAGCAGTAGTATGGTAATGAACAAGTGTCCCTGCTCCAATGTGTTGTCGTTGCGTAAAGAAGGGAGAAATACCTGACCCCAAGAAACCCCTTCGTCTTTTCCCGGGCCAGTTAGTTTTCCTGCGCCTTTTCCACGACTGTGGTAGCCGCTCTACTATTTCGAAACCGACTGTTCTTGGGCTTTACTGGGTATTCTCTAACGTAGTGGCCTTTTTTGCCACAATATAGACAAAGGCCCTGTTTACGTCTTGTGTCTTTTTCAGCCTGTGATAGCGCTGCTCGTATGGTTCCTACGTCCATAGGCTCTGTTACAGGGGTGTTGTGTGTTTCGCTATTTCGTGTTCGTTCAAACAATGGCATGTTTCTTTCTTTTCTTTTATGATCCCCTTTTCTCTCGCTGATCCTATGATCTAAGCGCAGCACTAGACTAATCAATTCCTCACAGTTACTTGGCTGGGGGTCTATTTGGGCGATTACGTCCTTAAGCTCCTCCCTTAATCCCTGATGAAAAAGGGCAGCTTGTTTGGCTTCAGGCCACTTAGTTTCTGCCACTAATCTCCTAAAAGTGTTTAGGTATACCACCAGCTCCTTATTGCCCTGTCTTAGCTCAAGTAATTCCCTATCGGCGGTGAATGACTCAGAACGTCTATCAAATACCTTCATGAACTCAGTTCTGAATGCTTCCCAATCGTATAGGAGAGGGTCATCTCGGGTTACCAGGGGTACCGCCCATTGCGCTGCATCACCAGCCAAATACGATATAAGAAAGGCTACCCTCGCTTAATTCGTGGGAAAGGATTTTTGTTTGCAAGAAAAATGGAGCATGACTTGTGTTAAAAACACTTGGACCTTGTCGTTTTCCCCATGAAATCTTTCCGGTGTAGCTAACGGTATGGATACCGGTATTTCCACTACTACGGCATTAGTGGGTACCGCTGCCGGACCCCCTATATTAAATGGGTTTTGTTGCATGCCTTCTACCCTGGCCTTCAGGTCTGCCGTTTCCTGACGGGACTTGGCTAACTCTGCCTGCACGTTAGCAAGAACGGCCAGAACATCATCAAGAGTGGCCATTCTGCACAACACAACCGGGAGGACTGTATTTGTGGGTCGGAAATTCTGTCACCACTGGTCCGTCCTCAGGATTGGTTTGTTGCTCTGTTGGATCCACCTCTTGATATTCCCAAGCCTTAATAGCCGTAATGGCACAGGTCAGTGGGAGGATCAAGTGAGGGAAGGAAAGGATGGGGACAGCAGGGAGGGAGACCTGTAAATGAGAACAACAATATAAGGAACGTGTCTTCACCCTTACTGAGCATACACTAGACAAGGAAATAATCAAATGCCAAACACTATCCCTAGTACCTGTAAAACAAAAGAATGACACCCATAGGTGGAGATATGTCTCCAATGCTTATGTCGCTGGTGTAAGAACACCTGTTTCTTTGTTGTGGCTGTAGGGTGGGAATATGGAGAAAAGACAGTCAAGAACATAAATTACATATGCACACACCCAATGTTTGCGAGACTGCAGTAATGAAGAACACATACTAAAGATACTAACAGTAACCTACCCCTTCTAGACTCCACTAAGCATCACAGGGATTGAGCGTAGTCCTATACCACTCAGAGCTACCCCTGTTAAAAATAGAGCCAGAAAAGACAACAACAACATGAATCTCCTTGGGCAATAAATCATATCACGTTATAACACTGGCATTTAAAGTCTTGTTATGGAGCACAGTTAATGTCACCTTGGTTTCCACAAAATACGATGAAGAACAAACAAGGGTGAAGGGGTAGGAGGAAATACCAGGAAGCAATGTTTGACAGCGTGACTCAAATCCGTCACCGCTGTTTCAAGAGAATGCAAAAGTTCAAAGAATGACTGTTTAAACCACCCGGCATCTCCAATCGAGGGAAGCAGTGTCACTGCTGATTGTGATGCCTGGGATAAGAGAGAGTTATTACATGGGGTAGTCAGGCACCCTCCTCCACACGGCGCGGCGGCGCTCCCCAACGGAGGACTGAACCTGCTGAGTCTTTGTTGCAGAGGCAACTGACACCTTCCTCCGCACGAGCGCAGCGGCGCTCCCCAACGAGAGGATGGTAAGCGAACAAACAAGGGATACGGGAGAGTCGGTGCGCAGCACCCTTACCAGACCTCCCACGACGATCAGGACGCCAGCAACACCTCCGGGTACGAAGAATTTCCGACGCTCTGCATAGCGTCTTGTCCGCTTTTATGGGCGTTTCCACCCACATGACCAGCGCGCTTGGTCTCATGGGACTTGTAGTCCTGAATTCGCCCGGCCTCAAGGAAGCGGCGTGAAGCCATACAAATTCACGGATCCTTCAGCGTCAATTAGGCAGCTGTAGCGCACTCGATGTCATGCGCGCATAACACACTCATTGCCACCTCTGTTCTTGTGATTTGTCGGACCAGTTTTTTTGTTCATTCACTTGCCTCTGCCATTGTTCCATTGTTTACACTATCAATTGTGTCTTTTTGATAATATCTCTTTTGTAACTGTATGAGCACCTTTTGTCCAATGTTCTATTGTCATTTTATATCATTGTTTTAGTAAAAGATGTTTTTGCAGTATATATTGTTTGATTGAGCATAGGTATCTTTTTTATAACATTTCATAATATTTCTCCTTTGATTTTTTTATTACCTTTGTTTTATTCATATTGTTTCCAACACTAGTTTCATTTGTAATCATAACAAATGTTGTTTCTTTTTGTGCAATTTTGTGCTTGAACCACTGTTATTATTATAGCACTTTCTAAAAGTGGCATTTTCAAACACGCAATTTAAAAACTAACTTCACTAAATGATGCATTTTTAAATTGTGAGTTCAGGGACCCCAAACTCCAAATCTCTATCTCTTCCCAATTGGAAGTTTCACTTGTAAGATTTTACAAGGCAGCTCGAATGATAACCTATGGGAGAGATAGTCCTTGCAATAATGTAAAATGAAATGAACAGTATTTAACTATCAGGACATGTAAAATACACCAGTACATGTCCTGCCTTTTAAATAAACTGCACCCTGCCCAGGAGGCTATCTTAGGCCTACCTTAGGGGTGCCTTATATGTAATTAAAGGGAAGGTTTGGGCCTGGCAAGTGGGTGCCCTTACCAGGTTGACATGACAGTTCAAAACGGCACACACAGACACTGCAGTGGCAGGTCTCAGACATGGTTGCAGGGCTACTCATGTGGGTGGCACAATCAATGCTGCAGCCCCACTAGTAGCATTTGAGTTACAGTCCCTTGGCACACACAGTGCATTATATTAGCGACTTACAAGTAAATCAAATATGCCAATCATGGATAACCAATTACAGATCCAATTTACATAGGGAGCACTTGCACTTTAGCAGTGGTCAGCAGTGGTAAAGTGCCAAGAGTTCTAAAACTAGGAAAAACGAAATGCAGCACACAGTCAAAACCAGAAGGTCAGAAGTAAAAAAGACAGGGGAAAACACACCACAGATGCCTGGTCTAACAGTAAGGATTTAGGCATGGCAGGATGGAATGGATAGGAAGGTGGCCCAGCTTAACCCAAGCAGCACAATTCAGGAGTGTCCAGGAAGTTCACTAATTTAAAAAGGACCAGGGCAGACCTGCACATGTATAGTTTAGTGATAAGGGTAGTCTGGAGAAGAGGGATTTTTTGATTCCTAGGCACACCTGAGAGTAATGGGTTTAGTCTCAGTAGAGGAGTGAGCTTGCCCTAGGACATTGTTGGAGGTGACTGCTCATTACTCTAAACACACTTCTAGGTGTGCCACAAGCTCCCTCAAGGGGCAGAACTATTTTGCCATCTTGGATTTTAATGAGAATGGTGCACTGTGTGATAGTTTGGAGTGAGGCAAACAGGATGTGCTGCGAAGGTGGGAAGGTTTGCCCTTGGGAACGTCTTACCCATCGGTGAGGGAATGTCCAGATGTCGTCCCCACCCATTGGCTTGTGAATTGAATATAAGTACCAACAAACCCCCATCTTCTCAGAACACTTTCTTGACCTGTGTCACAACCAAAGAGGACTGGACATGCTGTCTGTAACCTGTGTGGAGATCTGAAGGGCTGGTCCTGCTCACACTAAGAAATAGATTCCATGGGTCAGTTTGATGATCTGTGTGGATACAGGGACACACCAAGCTACAAGTTTAATTTTCCCAGAGTGACCCATGACCAGTTACAACCAGAACTGGACTGTTTCTTGATGAGAGCCTCTGCTGTAGTGTGTCCTGTCTCCTAAGTGCTGTTCCTGAGGTCTGTGAGGCCTAGAGGTGGCCTGAAAAAGTGGAATGTAGAATATTTATAAACTTCCAAGACCTCTGTGGGTCCAGCAAGATCTTGCAGCAAAGATGTCTGATTTCAGAATGACCATGTGGGACACAGCATCAGGCTTGCCCCTTTGGAAGATTTTGAGCTCCAAAACAAAGAGACTAAGAACCTGATTTAGAGTTTGTCGGGCATAGTGCAGTCAATCAGGGTGACGTAGGACTACCGCCTGCCAAATTTATAGATGACTGATAGGGCAGCAGTCATCTCTGAACATTAAAAGGAACCACCATCACAGTGGTTCTTTTCAATGTTAAATAAGTTTAGTAGGTGGCTGCCATCAGTTTTGACAGCCATTCACCAAACATTTGACTTTTATTTTGCTTTTCATAAAGAAACTTCCAAAGCAGAAGCTTTTTGTAAACAAAAACTAATGACATCTGTTGTGGAGGTCTTTATAATGTTTTCCTGTTCCTCACTGCCAGGTTTTTCCCAGTGATAATGGACTTGAAAAGAAATACATTACACCGTCCACCATAAGTAGGGCTGGGGTGTTATGTCCTTCCTTGGCCCCTACTCAGTTGAGTCATCAGAGCAAGTATTCTGTCGATGGAGCTCCTATTGGCTCTATTGACGGAATACTTAAAGGCCACCCATATCTAAATGAGGCAGACTGACAGAGGGTTTGGAGGGCAAGGTGCCCTGTCTGCCAAACTCCAAATCTGGCCCTAAGTCTGAAGATAGAAATCTTGACCATACGAAGGCATGAAAGATATCCACCCATGGCAGCTCACTGTCTAGAATGGGGAGAGTACAATTGCCCAAGAGTTGGTGAGAAAGCCCTTATGCCCATATTGCACTCACCTTTTATGTAAGATGAGGCACTTCTGTCTGCCATGTACATAATAGGGTTCTTCAGGATCGTTGGGTGATAGACACCGAAAGTGAGGCTATCTTGCATGCCATCTCCAGTTCTGCTTTTGGTGAAACTGTTAAAACCACCATTAAAAGGCAATTCTGCTTTTTTTCTTTCCTGCCCAGAAAAACACAATTAGACTCCCACTGACTTTCTTTTCGGAATGGAGAAGATGGAAGAAATTGTGTCATGGAGCAGAAAGAACTGGTGCAATGCATTGTCATAGCACAAGCCTGCTGCTGGGTCTTCACCAGACTCATTGTGAGTGGTGCTTGAATTACATTTATTCAGCCTGACTTACAACTGGCATTTTGTAGTATGTAATGTAGTACTATAGTAGTACTACTCACGTACTATTATACTATAAAATGTGGTCTTTTTTGTGCCACTGGTACTGCAGTACACTCGTCGGAAAAGTACAACGGGACTGTGCAAACTTCACTCTATGATACAGCCTTTTGGTACTATGGATTTGGGCTATGGTACCACCCAAAGCCATGCACAGCAGTTTGTTAGCTGCCCATGGCAAGTTGGGCAAAGCGCCAAGCCACCAACAAGGCTCTTTGACCAACCCACCTCTATACCACAGTACTCCCACCGGAAAGTACAACAGGACTGTGCAAGCTTCACTGGATGATACTTGCACTGCAACATGCTACTATGGATGAGGGCTGTGGTACCTCCGAAAACTATGCATAGCAGTGATTTGGCTGCCCATGGTGTTTGAACAGAAAACCTGGCCACAGGCCGGGCCCTGTGGCCAACCCACCACTATGCACTGTTGAAGACTTGAAAACAGTGGGGGTTTGAATGTCTGTGAGGTTAGGGTGCGGGATCTGGCCACAGGCTAGGCCCTGTTGAATACCCCACACTGGCCAAAGGCAGTGTGCAGCGGGGTTGGTTTCCAGCATGAGGTTGGATACAGGGCCTGGCCACAGGGGGTTTGTCCGTACATGACGGCTTGACCACAGGGCCTGGGCAGAGGCAAGGCCCTGCGGCCTACCCGTACTACACTTGAAGGATATATTAATACTAAAAAATATTACAATAATGCTATTTTAACATTAATACACAGATATGACATGACAAACATCATAAGCTTTTTTCTATCGTTCAATAAGGAAGTGTGGATTCACTTTTTCAGCATTTTTAATTTTTGGAGGATTTAACTAAAAACAAGAAAAAAGTGACATTGAAATTTGAATCCAACAACATTTGAAAAAACTTACTTTTTACAGACTTCTGTCTACACCACTATGGCCCTCTGCTCTAGGACACTGTATGACATGCCACTGTATCCCACACCACTGCACTCTGGTCTACTACATGCCACTAATCTCTACGACACTCCACTCTACAACAGTCCACTTCGCTGTATGACACAACACGCCACTCCACTGTACAACACACCACTCCACACTACAATACTCCACTCCAGTCTACCACACACTCCATTCTATGACATGCCACTCCACTCTTTGCCACTCCGCTCTACGATATCCCACTTCAGTCTAAGCCACTCCAATCTACGCCCCTCCACTCTGACATTGTATGACACTCAACTGTATCACATGCCACTTCACTCTACTGTACGACACACCACTACACCCTGTGATACTTCACTTCACTCTACTCCACTGTGTGCCCCTCCACTGTATGCCATTTTACTCCACTTTGCGACACTCTAAGACATGCCACTCCAGTCTACGACATGGTGCTCCACTCCACTCTACCACACTCCACTCCACTTCATTCTACCACACTCCACGCCACTCGACACCAAGACACGCCATTCCAATGTACTGCATGCCACTCCACTATAAGCCATTTCACTGTACGCCACTGCACGACACTACTCCATTCAATGACACTCTATTCTCCTCCACTCTATGACAATGTACTCCACAACACGGTACTCCACTCTATGGCACTCTGCGACACTCTACTCCACTCTGTGCCACACTACGACACTTTACTCCACTGTACAACACTCTACACAACTCCTTCGACACTACTCCAGAACATTTTACTCCCATCTGTTCTATGACACAGTACTGCACTATGCTCCATTGTACTTAAGTACTCCACTCTATGCCACAATACTCAACACCACTGTATGCTACTCTATGCCACTCCATTCTAATACACTGTAAAACAAGAATGTGAGACTACTCTATGCCACTCCAATTTACAACACTCTACTCCACTCTATGCCCCTCCAGTGTACACCATTCTACTCCACTCTACAACACTCTATGACATGCACTCCACTGTACGACACACCACTTCACTACACAAAAAGTGACTCCACTCTACAACATTCCACTCCATGCCACTCCACTCTTTGACATGCCACTCTGTGACACGCCACTCAACTGTATACAACTCCACTGTATGCCACTCAACTGTACTCCACTCCAAGTATGCCATTCCACTGTATGCCATTCCACTCTATACAACAATACTCTACACCACAACACTGTACGCCATGAGACTCTGCCACTTAATTCTATGCTTTTCTACTCTACACGAACCACTCTATGCTATTCCATTCTATGCCACTCTACTCTACACTACTCCACTCTACGACACTCGACTATAAGCTATTTGACTCTGCACCACTCCATTCTATGCCACTCTACTGTACGCCACTCCACTGTATGCTAATCCACTCTACACCACTCCACTCTACGCTATTTCACTCTATGCACTCCACTATACGTCACTCTACACCATTCCAATTTACAGTATTCCACTCTATGCCACTCCACTGTACACCACTCCACTGTACTATATCCCACAGTATGTCACTCCTCTCTATACCACTCCATTCTACACCACTCTACTTTACGTCACATGACTTTATGCCACTCCAGTCTGTGCCACTTGGCTCTACGTTATTCCACTCTAACCTACTCAAATCTATGCCATATCTCTCTACACCACTCCACTCTATGGTATTCCACTCTATGCCACTCTACTCTAAGCCACTCCACTCTACGCAACTCCACTCTACACAATTCTGCTCAACGCCACTTCACTCTACACCACTCAACTCCAACCTACTCCAGTCTATACTATTCCACTATACACCCCGCGACTCTACACCACTCTATGCGACTCCACTCTATGATATTCCACTTGACACCACTCCACTGTACATCCCCCATTCTATGCCATTCCACTCTACACCACTCCACTCCGCTCTATGCACTCCACTCTATTCTATTCCACTCTACACCACTCCACTGTATGCCACTCCACTGTACGCTATCCACTCAACGCCACTACAGTCTACGCAACTCTACTGTATTCCACTCCACTCTACGCCACTTCACTCTGCACTATTCCACTCAATGCCACTCTATGCCATTCCACTCTATGCCACTGCACTCTATGCCACTTCACTCTACACTATTCCACTCTATGCCACTTCACTCTACACCTCTCCATTCTACACCACTCCACTCTATGCTACTCAACTCCACGCCACTCCACTTTATCCCACTCTACTGTACGCCACTCCACTCTACCCCACTCCACTCTACGGTAATGAACTATACACCACTCTGCTATATGCTACTCTACTGTACGGCACTCCACTCTCCGCTATTCCACTCTACGCCACTCCACTGTATGCCGCTCCTCTGTGTGGTATTCCACTGTTCACGACTCCAATCTATGGCACTCCACTCTACACCACTCCACTCTACTCCAGTCTATGACACTGCACTGTATGACACCACACTCTACTCCACTGTGACCTATGACAATCCACTTAATGACACTCCACTCAATGACACTCCACGATTTGAAGCACTTTTTTATTAAAAAATAAAAACTATTCAAATTCAATGAAAAAACAGAGGTTAAAGAATAGTTGTAGTTAGGGAAACCATGTATTCTTTCTATACAAACCAAACTTAAACCACACAAACATTAGAAAATGTAAAGTTATAGTTATACCATACATTTATAATTTATGCATTCCCATCAATTTACTGTAAATCGCGCACCTCCTTACACACTGTTGTCAACTCGCTAGCCACACTACATTAACTATAACTCATGCATTTATGATCCACCACTTATACCCTTTCATATTACATGACTCATACCATATAAAATCACAGCATTCATAACAACTCTTATGATATCTCAAATGACATCATTTGTGAGAACTCTCTGCATGGTAGAGTGGTGATATACACACACACACATTTATATCTAGATATATTTTCACTTAAAAAATCAAAGGTTACAGGGATTTTACAGTTAGGAGCTAAAATTAAAAAACCTTAGAAATGTACTAAAAAAAAAAAGTTACAGGGTCGTTACGGTTAGGCTCAGATTTTACACGTACAAAACCTTAGAAATTCAGCAGTTATAGTTACCTGATCTAACTATAACTTACGTCCCCATAATACAGCGCTTATGACCTCACATATTACATCATTCATGACATGGTCAGTGAAATCACTAATGACATCGCTGATGACATCTCAAATGACATAAACTTGGGAACTACCCAGAGTTCTCTGCTTCTTTTTTGCATCATTTATACGTCACTCTAACCCTGAAAGGGTATTTTTTGACTTATAATGGGTGCTCTCTTGCGTCTGGGCAAAGCTAAACCTCTCTGTAGAGCCATAATGATCACAAAACACGTGTCAGGGGTTGCTTTTATTCATTCCAGGTTGGCTTGGATGGTATTTTACCAATTCAAAAGCTGTACTACTGTGTCAGGAGTGGTAAAAGGCTTTTGTCATTTTACAGCTTGGCGTGGATGGCATTGTGCTAATCCTATTCTTGAAGACTTTAGTGTAGAAATTGAAAAAGACTTTGTCCCTTTCTAGCTCGGCGTGGATGGCACTGTGCTAATCCTTTGCTTTAAAACTTTTGCTAGAAAAACAGACATTTGAGGTGAGCAAATTCAAAGTTCTTTGCTTCTTTTTTGCATAATTTGTTTGTCACCGTAACCCTGAAAGGGTATTGTTTTTGGTTGACTGGGGTATGAGCCCTGGTCAAGCAGCAACCACAATCTCTGTTATGGTAAGGCAAAAGCAAAATCCAAATTAGCCTGTGCTCAGCCCTCTAGTAGCTTGGCACAGGGCAGTCAGGCTTAATTTACAGGCAATGTGTAAAGTATATGTGCAACACTTCAAACAGTAAAAACTGTGAAAACACCACACAAAAAAATTCCCACACCAGGTTAAAAAAGAGAGCTTAATTTAATAAATAAAACAAGATCAAAATGACAAAAATACCATTAGTAGAACTGGAGCTATACATTTTTAAAGAATAAAGTGAAAAATAGCGACTAAGAGCATAAAGCGCCAACTGGGAAATCTGGTTGTGCTGGACCGAGTCAAAGTCAAAAGTTCAGACAGACTGCGATGGAGCACAGGTTGGATACATTCCCAGATTAGTCCCACCTAAAGTGTACCTTCTCAAGTTTTGTGCCAAGAGTCCCATTCGAGTGGGCCGCAGGGAGCAAGGTGAGCTTCGCGGGTGGTGGTGGGTATGGTGCGAAGAGCAGGCTTAGCATTGCGGACAGGTGGGCTGGAACTTCGCGTCGGTGGTTTTCCATGGACAATCGAAACTTGCTGTGCGAAGAGACGGGCTGGTGGCAGCTGGCACTGAACTTTGGCAGCGCGGTCTCTGCAAATGGGCCCATTTTCAATCGCAAAAGCTTGATTTAAGGACCCTGCGAGTCACACCAAGGGTCCATGATCTGAGAGGCACCACTTGGGGGTCAGGAATTTGCAGCAGCTGCATCCAGAAGTTCTTTAGAGACCCCTTTATGTTCCTGAGGCTCCGATCAGGAGGCTAGTAGACTAGCCCTTTTAGTCTCTCTTAAGTCCTGGGTTCAAGATGAAGTTGGAGGTCCAGTTTTTCTTTTTCCCCGGCAAGAGGGCAGCAGGTCAGCACAGCAGGGCAGCAGTTCTTTTATAGCAGCAGTCCAGCACAGTGGCAGTCCTTCTAGCAGCACAGCAGTCCTTCTTCCTGGCTGAGTTTTAGCAGGTCCAGCAGTGTAATGAAGAGCTGGTGTCTGGGGTTTTCTTTTTAAACCCTGGTGCCCTGGTTCTGGAAGATGGGAGAAGTTTCTAGACAGTGGCTTTGAAGTGCATGGGATTCCCTGCTTTTCCTACCGGGGTTCCAAGCTGGCTGCACTGGCAATGCAGGGTCATTAGGCCTTTTGTGTGAAGGCAGAGGACAGGCTATTCAGTTGTAAGTGTGACTGTGCTCAGATCAAGCCCCCATTCTGGCAGCTCATGGCCCATCTAGACACACCTAATCCCTTTATTGTGTGACTATCTGGGAGGAATTGACACAATCTAACTGCCAGTTATACCCAGTCATGTGTCCCAAGACAGGCTACAGGCACAAAAGGGTTAGGGGCAGGAAATTGCCAACTTTCTAAAAGTTGCATTTTCAAAATTGTAATTGAAAATACGACTTCACCATAAGTTAGGATTTTAAATTCCAATTCCACAGACACCAAACATGGATTGCTTATGTCTTCCCATTTGGAAATCACACTTATAATATATAATAAGGCAACTCCAATGTTATCCTATGGGAGTGATAGACTTCACAGTAGTGAAAAATGAATTTGGGAGTTTTTCACTACCAAGACATGTAAAACATAAAAGTACATGGCTAATCTTTTAGATACACAGCAACCACCATATGGGCTACCTAGGGCCTACCTTAGGGGAGAGCTATGTGTAATAAAAGGGGAGTTTAAGGTTTAACAAGGGGGTTTTAATTCCAAGTCGTCATGGCAGTTTACAACTACATTAATTCTGCAATGCCAGGCCTGGGACATGTTTTAAGGGACTTTTTAAATGGGTGGCACAATCGGTGCTAGAGACCCACTAGTAGCATTTAATTTGCAGGCCCTGGGTGCATGTAGTACCACTTTACAAGGGAATTATAATGACATTTAATATGACAATTAGGTATAAGCCAATTCAATCATGTTTTAGGGGAGTGAGCAACAGCACTTAAGCACTGGTTAGCAGTGGTAAAGTGTACACGGTCCTAAGGCTGACAATAAAAGGTTCAGCAAAGTGGAGAAGGTGAAGCAAAAGGTTTGGGGAAAGACCACTCTAAGGCTGACAGGTCTAATATAAATATAAATATATAACATAACTATTGCCTGTGTCATGAAAACGTCTCACCACAATTACTGTTCAAAATTACTAATAGCCCACATAGTTCTTGCTACATAATTTCTGGAGCAAGGATTTCAATAAATGACTAGGCAAAAATCATCTTTCAGGTATCTCAGTTAATGGGAAGTAATAGCTGCCTTATTGAATATACCTATTCTTATTCCACGATTTAATCTCAATAGACGGCAATCTGAATTGAGGATATGACATAATTAAATTGTACTCTCATGTTCAGGTTTAACCTTAAACAGTAATTGCTTGACTACTCATCATACTGTTCAAAGTCAAATCGAAGGGTTTATCATCTATTTTTGATGAATCTTTTTGCATCGAAGTCATTGGCTTTCCATGTGGTACAGACAATATACAGAACGACATGAATATTGTGGAAACCAATCATGCATAACAAAAGACATTGAGAAGTGCCAGCAGATGGTTGTGGTACTTCTCACTCCATCATTGTACATGATGCTAGCCTGGAGTACGTATCCTTCCTAATACAAGTTGCTGGAGGGTAGTACTTCCAGGTTAAGGTTGGAAGGAACAGCAAATAACCCTGTGCTACCCAGAACTCTTTGTCTAGCAACAGTACATTTTTTGGGTTATTGTTTTGTCTCTCTCTTTCGGTATCCTTGGATGTTTACATGTTTGTCTTTCTATAATTTCACTTATGCAACCTGCTGCTACCAATTCAAAGACTTGACTTGCCCTCCTAACCATCTACTCTGGGTCTTCCATGGGAGGTTACCCACACTGTGGGTGGTGCCTAACCCTCAACCTCTAGTGCAAATATTGAGTACTGTAGCACTCCTGATATCACTATATCTAATATATACTGTGTCTCACCACAGGTGGTAGGTGTATACAGAGAGAGTAGTGGTGTCTTCTGAAGACCACGAGTCGCTCTAGTGCTTCTGCCTTCCCTGGCCTTCTTCCTTCTTTCACCTAGAGTCTTTTGCTTAGTGCTTGTTTAAAATTAGGCACTTATACTCAGGCTCAAGGGGAGGCATGGGGTCATCATCAGCTTCCAAAGTACCATCTCCTTACAAAGGGAAAATAGTTCAAACCCGATTCTAAGATCTGTAGTCCAGCAAATGCCAAAACTTGAGTAGATAAATTGATTACCACTTTATCGTTTATGTCCATGGTTATTGTTTCTGTTCCTTTTTGTTCCTTCTGTTCATGAGTGTTGCTGCTTCCTATTGGTTTCCTGCTTCTCCCTCCTCATCTGTTTGCTGTTTTTCTGCCTGAGTTTGTTGTTGGGCTTGACCCGAGGTCTAGGAGAGTTTGTTTTCTTGTTTAGAGGCATTTGAATTTCCTCTAAAAAAGAAATATGTTTACACCAGGAGTATAGAGAGCTGAGGGACCTTCCAGTGAATGATTGCCTTAGTCTGAACTCACATCAAAGCCAACATCAGTTGGTATAGACTCCTATCTGCTTTGCGTCATATGCTTATTGCCATCCTTCCATACAACATCGAATTTTCTAGAAAGCTTAGAGACCCATCCAGAAATATAATCAATTCTGTTTCAATGGAATTTCCTTCTCTTTCTTTCCTTGATGTCATTCTCAATTTGTTCTAGCCTATTATGCATTTAATTATAACATTTATGAATTGTGTAGTGTTCCTTGTGTGAAGTCAAATCATACCAGTCCCTTTCTGGGCTTTTTGGCTTTCCAAATATAGCATACCTCACTTGATTTCTTGAGCATTTTCTCTTTTTTTGAACTTTATTTATTGTTTTTAAAAGTAATACATTTGGAGTTGTTAGCATACTTAGCATATACACATAATACAATTGTATACACGTGGCATAGGGGAATTCGCACTTCTGTAACATAGGCAAACTTCTATGCAGTATTATTTATATGGCTACTTTTCCGGCACCTCCTCTTGACTATTTTAACTGGGGCTGCTGCACCAATTTATTCAGCATCTCAGGGTCTGGGTTTGCAAAGCTGGCCACCGTCAAGATGCTTTGGCCCCTTGGAACACTGCCAGTGTCAAAATACTTCTGAAATGATGTACTTTGCCACCATTAAATTAATTCCAGCTTCCTCATTTTTTTTACTAATTTGCCCATTTTCTCATTTAGTGACATCTTGTAAGTAGGGTTGCTATCTTGCCCGTATTTCACCTGCACCCGCCAGTAATTATGACTTTAAGGCCAGTGCCGGTAATGATAAAATACTGGCTATATATCGGCCGGCATTTTGTACGAGGGAATTAAATAGCAGGCACTGGCTGCAATATGTATGTATTAGAAAGTAATGCAGACTTCCGACCACCAATGCCATTCCTCATGAACCACACTGTGCAGCACATCATGATCAATAATCTCACCCTCTTCATGCTTCTCTTCCACTCATGATAATCCAGCGCCACTTGTTCATCGATCCCTCTGCCCTCAACACATACAAAGCCACTCATACAGGCATCTCTCCATTACCTACACCGCAGTCTCCATACTTCACTTCCCACAAGGCTGAAGTGTTCCTCTGGAAGGCCACAAGAACCCTTCCCTGAATCTCTCTCGACTGGTCCCTTCTGTCCCCAGGCCTGCCACACGGGACCGTACCCTCTCTTACAGCAAGGGTGATGGAACAACACAGAACTCTCCTGGTCAGTAGCCATACTTCTTCGTGGCTGCTACTTTCTCTGTTGTATTAAACATACCCATCTGTTTACCTCTTTTGCCACCCATTACTCCTGTCCCTCGCTCTACCTTTGCATCACTTCAACCCATACCCACTTGCCTCTGGCACTTTGCCCTAATGCAGCACTAGGCTGCCCTTCACCACTCCCTTACATTCCCAGGTGCCACTCAGGTGACCAAACCACTAGCAGGCTATTGTCCCTATGGCCTGATGCACTTAAAACACTTCCCATATCTTGCTCAGCCTCCCTCCCGCCTCCCACAGGCAGCTTGTTTGCATTGATTCTCTGTTCTCCTTAAATCCGCATCCACTGTTTCCACAACATGCAGGCTTCCTGACTTCTACCCAGGGCAGAGCCCTCTTTCTATGCCCTCTCCTCTGCCCCACTCACCCTACAGTGTCTACCGATCTGATCTGGTCTGATGTGCGGGAGAAGGCCCAGCAGCATCTAGCGCACAAAGCACCACCTAGCGACCTACTGGTCACATGGCAATGCCACCTCCATGCCCACGGCCCACAGCTACACTGGCTGCCCCCCACTGCATGGATACACTTTCTGGTACCAGAGGCAGCAGCACAGGTAAGGTTGCCTACTGCTCTTTCACCCACCCTCCTGCCCACACTACCCTATCTGTCCCGAGTGCTCCTCCTGCTCCATTTCTAACCTATGCAAAGCACCCCAGGCCAGCCTTGCTAGCTAAGCCATTTGCTGCCCACGCAGCTCTCCGTGGCAGCCCCGCCCACAAGGTCGTACCCCTTTCCCGATCTTGCCTGCACCTACCTCTACCTCTCTCTTCCTTACTTTGGTACGCAGATGGAAGCAGCCCTAAACCCTGCTACACTCCCGCCAGCCTCCTAACTGGATTCCCATGTTATGAGACCTGCTCCAGCTTGCTGGTTCAAAGCTTCTCTCCTTCCCTCCTTAAACACTAATGGCACTCTGAGCACTGTAGCTTGTCTTACCCGCCATCCTTACCTTCAGCAATAGGCCTACCTGCCTGAAATTGAAAGCCTGTATGCTACTGATGGAGCTGGGTTTTCTGTAGCTCAATCTTCGGGTGTAATCATTAAATAACCCCTGCCACTGGTCATATGGACATTTGATGGTCGACGAAGAGAAATGAGGAGCAATCATCTAAATAAACAATTAATTGTTAAAGACCTATTATTAGTCAATAAAGAGAGTTAGTGTGAGTTAAAGGGTTTTATTTTTAAATCTATTTAGTTTTAATCTATTTATTTATTAGACATTAATCTTAAATTTCAGCATTAGAAGTTAATATAATCAATCAATCAATATTTGATAAAATTGAACAGAATGTTTGTCAAGATAACAGTCAAAATTGCAATAATGTGACAATCGTGTTACATAAAGGAAACCTTCTATTCTAAATATGCTGGGATAATCAAAGGAAAGGTGTCAGTTCTGAGACCCCTAAGGAGTTCTGATTAAGAGAGAGAAATCAATGTCCAAGCATTAAGAGCTTTCGCAAACCAGAATAGAAATGTAATCTCAGTCATAATTCAGCAGACATATAAAATTAGGCAAAGTAACCTCTCATGTAGAGAAGTATGAGAGATCAGAGACAAGCCTCTAGTCAGAATGTCAGGGAAAACGAATCCCGTAGGATCAGATCCTCGGGTCTAAAGTCTCAGGTCTGCTCTGCAAGCCAGCTAAGCTACTCTAGGAACACGCTCTATTATAAACATACAAATTCTACGTTGCATCACTCTATTTTCTTTCGTCTTCTTCATCCATCAACAGAATATCAGCAAACTCCTGGGAACAGATTCACTCCCCATGTTCTCACCAGAGCATAGTATGCTTTCAGACATTAGTCCTAGGAAATGTTATTTTCTGAGGTCCAATTTTCTTCCCATGAATCATGCCTTCTGTCCTTATTGTCTCTTCCAGATGGGAACCTCACTATCAGTTGTCTAATACAAAACAAGTGTCTATTCACTAACTATCAGTAAGCTTCCGAAGTTGCAACATCTGCAGCAAAGAGAAGAAAAATATCTTGCACAAACACCTATTCAATGTGAAAAACAAGCCTTTCTTAGCTAATACATTATTTCTCTTTTTAATATGACATCAACAGTTAAGTTAACTTAGTCCAGCATTTGATTTATAAGCAGGCCTATAACATTCAATTATGACTACCTACTACAACGTTTCCGTTTAATACATGTTTAATTAAACACAATATTGTGCACATTATTAATATGTGTTTTCAATAGCAAATAAGATTCGCTGCAGCAGCACTACCCTAGAGTGACCGTCATGCCGCCCCAAACCCAAAGAGGGCAGATGATCCCAAACCCTAACTCTTTACCCTTGCCAATCCTGCCCCTGTGCCCATTAGCTAACCATGCCCCGTGCAGTACCCGAACCACAGCACCCACCTGAAAAGTTTGGTTTCTTCATCGCCTGTCCCCCGATCTCCATCGAGCTGGGACAGTCGAGTCTTCCGAGTTCTATCAATTCAGGCATGGTTTTTGTCCAAACACATTTGTAGCTCTGCCCCACTGCAGCAGATAGAAGCGTGTGGTAGAATTCCTCATTGTGGGCATGCTTGCTGCACTGCTTACAGAAGCCAGTCTTGAACCACAAAATCCTGCTTTAGTGAGTTCCAGTCTGTGTTTGTCATCAGTCTTTCTGTGCACAAATTAAATCTAACTAAAGTTGGGATAAAGACCGAGAACCTATGGGGGTTGGTGCAATCCAAGGGCGTAGGGGGGCGATGGCCCCAGTTTCAATCCCCCAACTCCTGATACATCCAGAAAGGAGGGACATCACCTGAAAGTGTTATGATGGAAATGAACACATCCAGCAAGAAGGCTTTATGCGCGGCTTCATTACGATAATGAACACTCTCTCAGGCGCCATTTTTAAAGTGCAAAGTGTAATGGATAAACAAAAGTAAAAATGAGCTACCTTCTGTTTCTATCATAAATAGTGATGAAATGTTACAGACAAGAAAGGCTCTATGCAAACCAGTCCACAGTATTTGCCATAACACATTCAATAATATTCCAGCATGTTTAACTGTAGTCGTCCTTAGAATGAAAAAACACCCCTAAGTAATTGCACTATTTAATGTCAACATTAGCATTGTTAGACATTCAAAACACCTATGAGCTCTAACAATTAGAATTATATAATCCCAGCGAGCAAACCGTGACATCCGTAGTAATTTGTGACGCCGTATCTATGTGTAATCAGTCTATGTATACGGATTCTACAAGCAAGAAGAAAGAGAAAACTACACTATTCGACCTGAAACATACCCCAATTCAAAAATCAGGTAGTGGCGTATTACACCAGTGGTAGCAATTTCTATAAATAATTACAAACAGTACCTTGTAGCACTTCAGAAACCAGTGCATAACTACCTATGCCAGGCAAAGCTATCATTCTAAATAAAATTCACAGCAGGGGTTATGCATGGCCTTCCCCTAAGTGATCTACAGCAAATACTTGGTCAAATGTGCCAGGCTTCCATGTTCTGAAATCGATAAAGCCAGTTCTTGGCCACATCATTCATCTCTGGTGAAACTAGTGTTGGGACCCTGTGGATTTCTTGCTATCAAGGGGGAAAGAACAGTGAAGATTATTAAAAGGGGATGGTAGGGGGTTGACCTGGATGGGGGAGGACCGAAGTATATAAGTATGAAGGAGGGATTTCCGGTGTTGTGAGTCATGCCTGTGATTTAGCATGCTTTCTCAAGCAATCGTCAGCACTCAGTGTCATTATAGGAACCCATATATGATCAATCGTTGGCATCTGATCTAGATGTCCATGAATGTTGTGTTCCTGGTCCGCCATGTGGGGGAGATCGGAGGTCCCTTTGGCCAGAGAATGCATTATACCAGCCATCTTGTCCTCGAGTATGCAGCTTTAAGCACTACTAGCGCCACTGCAATCCATGGGCTCAAATGCGATATGTGGCCTTTTAATTCTGTGTCAGGGAGTATGGCTAACTGAGCATGGGGCTAGAGTATGCAGTCACTGGTGTTCTGCTGCAGGCAGTATCCCTCTCACCAGCAGTGCGACGGGTTGAGGCTTGGGCAGAGCACATGTAGAGGTCATACTGTAGAAAGATATTTCCACTCTGAGCAGAGTTGTATCTGAAATTCATCACAAAGGGCATCAAAATATTTCAGGGTTTCTGAATTGAATACATCTTCAATTGGGTTGAAATCATGGAAAGACCATACAAGCAAGTAAGGTGTCACTCCCTCAATAACTACCATTGCATTGCACCGCAGTGGTGCATCTTGGTGCACGTACTTGCAAACATGCAGCTTTCTATGGCCGTGAGTCAGGAATCCAGTGAGGCCCTAATAGTCAAGCTTAGGTGGAACTTTGCCGTAGAGCATACCAAAACCAGGAGACTTCCTCATTGGTGGCACACATCATCGTGTGCCAGGCATATCAACTGTGAGAGATGATGCACCAAAAGATCCATGTCTGGCAAACTCAGGCCCCCTCAGGGAGTCCATGCGTGTATCTTGGCCAGATTAAGCCTGGATCTCCTTAATTCCCAGATAAAGATTTTTATTTTTGTGTTCATAGTCAATGATAGTATTTTTGTAATAGGGCTAGGTGACATGTATGGCAGTTGAATATACCTAGGGGCATTCACTGTTTTGGGCACTTGTACCCGTCCTCACAAGGACAATTGCAAAGAGGTCCATCTCTCAAATATTTGTTGTTTTTGAGATGAGGAGCTGAAAGTCCTCTTCCATTATGCCGTCCAGTTTTTTAAGAATAGTACACCCACGTAATTCAGGTTCAATATCCTGAGATATAGCAACATGTATTCATCAGGGAGATTAGTTTAGGTTTTTAGAACATAGGCTCTCTCAGAGTGTGAAAAATATAGTCTGGATATGCCATAAGTTCGTAGAATCCAACAGTAGTGTCCACCACTACTATGTTTGACTGCCTGATGGCAACTGATAGAGGCTCAAGCACCAACAATAATGAGGGGTGCGAGACATGGCATCCCTTTTTTGTCCTTCTTATGATAGGGAACGTATTCGAAAATACGTTTCCACAGTCAATCTGGGTAGGAGGCCCATTGAAAGCCATTTCAACTAGGTTCATCCTTTCCAGTATTCTGAACAGATAATCCTATTGAACCTGGTCAAAGGCCTTTTCGGAAATCAATGACACAGCCAACATTTCCTTCAGACCACCTTAACCTGCCACAGAATGTGGGAAAAGAGTCTCAAGTGAATTCCAGATGTACAACCTAGCACAAAACCTACCCATCAGTGATGTATGAGATTTGGGATGTCTGGTCGCAGTCAATTTGCCAGGACATTCACCAAAGTGAGATTGGCACAGTGCTTATGAAAGTGAGGTCACAACAAAAGACACATGTGCAACATATATTACATTAGTAAGAGCCAGTGAACAGGTATATACAAAGTTTGTCAAATTGGGCAAGTTGTCAACTTCTTGTTTAGCCGCGTAACAATCAATCTGCATCAAGCTTATAACTTAATTAATTGTTGACATTTCGACCCATGTTTGCTATGGAACAAGGGTTTCCTCAAGGCAACAATGAAGGGATACATCCTCCAAAACCACGTATTGGGGAATTGAGGTATTACTATAGGGATTTAAACCTGATAGGCATGCTGTACTGGTCTCTGGTACAATAGACCTTGAAGATACACTATGGTCATGCTTATTACTAAAAGCTTGCAGCTTCATTAATCATAAGCTTGAGCGCCGATCTTTTTAGCAGTGTCTTGCAATGCTTTCCTGGTTTGGATTGCCATCATGCATTGCTTGGAAATAGCTACGGCCAGAGAAAGTTGTAGGTCTGAGCAGTACACTTCCACTGATCACTCTACCAACCTAGTCCCTTTTTTAGTTTCTTCCAACTCCACAGAGGAAAGATGTGCTTCTTGTATCAAGATAATATCAGGTGCCTTTGATGAAGTATGATATAACTTTCATGCATTTAATGTAGTTGATTAGGCAATTGACAATAAGTGACAGGAGAGAGAGAGACTTCTGCCTTTCTGATGAGAGGTCCCCCACCCATGGTACAATGAAGAATGGAAATACTTTGGAGGAAACTCAAGATACACATGCACACCAGCAAATTGTTATAGTAAGATATTATTCACAGAGACTAGGCCCTAAACGAATGTCTGTGACAGGAGACAGACCTGTATTTCCAGAGGTGAGGAGTAAAGGTGGGCAAGATTCCCGTACCTGAGTACCATTGAGTTGGGTAACAATAAACATATATTATTCAGCACTAATATGCCCTTGGATGAATTTGCTCTTTACCAAATCACATGTTATGTTATGTACCTAAAGCAAAATGCAGGTATTTTGCCTGTTTATCCTCTACCCGCGGAGTGGAAATGTAGGGCTGAGCCACGCCTCCACGGGCAGAAAACACAGAAAGCAGCTCCTGCCAGCAGTGTCCTCCTGGCAAGTGCCACACTCAAGCTCCCCTGCTGGGAAAATGTCTTTGAAGAGTACTCTCAGGGAATGACAATTTTAATTAATATAATGTAATTATCAGTAAGGTAATTACAATGGCTGGCCCATGAAAGTGCTTGGTGGTGAAATAATTCCTTGGTCCTTGCTTTCCACAATGCTGGGATTAAGGAACTTGTGTTTTACAGGGCATTGCTCCTGCATTCCTCCCTTCTTCCAATCCGCAGCAACCGGATGCAGAAACAGAAACATCATCTGCAGTTTTGCACCTTCTTTATGAGGCTCGAAAAAGTGAAATATTGTCTAGGCCTAGTGAGATGGCAGGAGAAGAAAGGGAAGTGGGTATCACATATTGAGATCAGGGTACTCAGAGGTAGCAACAGGAGGAGTTCAAGCAGTCAGAAGGCCATATCAATAGGGGAGTGTGAAGAAGGGGATGTATGGGGACAAATGGATGGCACAAGGGTGGTAACGACCTCCTTTGACAGGGAGGTTGACCACACCACCAATCAAATCTAATAACCAACTTTGTACAGAATGGACAGTCGCTCCCAGGAACTCACGATCCAGCATCTTCCATGATAAGAGAGATACTCAGTGGGGCGCAGGTGCATAGTATGTTTATAAAGGCTAGTTAGACCCAATGAACCATATGCCATGAAATATAAACTACAAAGCGGAGCCACGCAAGATCAACCATACAGACTACAAAGTTTACAACTGTATAATAAGGAAAAATGCAACATGCTGATCATGGGTATCCAGAAGCAGCACACCTGTCATAGAGTAGTGGCACACAAGACCAAATATACTGAATACCACAGGGGTGGGCCACTTAAGAGTCACAACAGCAGTGTCTTAGTTGAGATTTTCACAGATCCATACCAAAGGGTGCAGGGATCAGCAATGGAGAGGGAGGAGAGGAGATAGAGCATGTCAAGCCAGAGGCTCAATGCCCCCTAAAGTCACAGTTTAAGCTGGGATCTGAATTTGCCACTCCCCTGTCTTATGTCATTGTCATCTGCCGCACCCCCTGATCACCTATTCAAGTTTTTCTCTTTCACAAAGCAAAGACTCTGCAGTGGGGGCGAGGCGTGTTGAGTCACCACCAGCAGACACAGTCTCCTCCATGCTTCTCATCAGTATCTGAGATGTATCCATTGCCAAAGAATTTAGACTTTCAAGTAATGCTTTCAAGTCCACAAAGTCATAAAACTCTTTAATATGCACATCAAATGTGATAAGCACAGTGGCTGGTTCAAATGGTCCATATCTGAAGTCTCATTTAGAGAGGGTTGGACAAAGGGCAAGAAATCTTGCCGTCTTGATAGTCATCTTGTGAAAGACATAGGCCACAACATAAATTTTGTGATTTCATATAGCAGTCGACAATGCTGGTTCTTAGCCAGGGATATTATTTGCCGGGATTGGTAATATTGCAATAAACTGGGCAGTGATGGGCCTCAGTTGTCATCAGGGGATGTGAACATATTCTGTGCACCCACTAGAACTCAAAGGGAGTTTGAAAGCATGTTTCATGGGATCAGGCAGAAACTTAGCAAAGAAGGTACACATGTCTTTCTCAAGGCCCTCCAGCACCCTGGAGAACCAGCCATTATTCTGATGACTCCTGTCTTTCAGATCAAGTATTCTTTTTGTAGGTACCATAGATCTTGACTCAAATCTGGTTCTGTAAACAATTGCTGTATGTGATCCCCCACTGCAGTTATCCTTCTGTCTATTAAATATACGTGCATTAGAAGGGATTCAGGTCAATTCAGCAGGATTTCACCATAGCCGCTGTTGTTGCCATGTCTTCCCCGATTGACTCCCATAGTGGTTTTCTCAAGGCCAGTTCTCTAAGCAAGGCCTCTAGAGTGATCGAAGAGCATACTGAGGAAGTGGCTGAAGTAGCCATGGCAAGCTTCTCTGCGACTGCCTTTGTAAAGAGGAGCTGACAGGTCTATTTGGCCTTAGACATGAGACAAGGTGCAACTGATGGGTTAAGTGCACAGTGTCACTGCAACGGCACACTCGGAGAGTAGGGAGCACAAAGGGTGGCAGAACACTGACACAACCAGGTCTCGGGCAGAAATGAAAGTCCTGTGTAGCTCAGGTAGTGAGTGTGTTACAGGGGCCAGGAGTCTGGCAACTAGAAAGCGGGTTTCCAATGAGGTGTGTTAGTTCAAGGCACTGGGTATGTTATTCCAGATGGGTCACACATTGTGGCATACCACTCAGTCTTTGAGGCAGTAGCAGGTTCCTGTATAAAAGTGGAACCTCTTGGCATAGGGGGTTATTATGATGTTTGTATGAACTGCAGATGGTACAGGCACAGTCTATTGGCACATGGGGAGAGAAGGGGTGCACCTGACAATGTATGGTTGGGGATCTCCTGTCGGAGATCCTAGCCTCAGGGCCCCAGGGAACTTCTAATTATCATGGAGTAAGTCAGTACTCGCCAGGATGAAGTGGCATCCAGAACATCTCTGCTGTTCCAGTATACATGTTCAATCAGGTATATTCTCTGATGATGTACATCTAGGTCTATACAACGGTGTGGAGGTGGATTCACAATGACTCTCCCTTGTGGCCAATGCTCCCTACATTACCCAGCTCTCACCTCTGGCCCTTGAATCTGAGCAGGAGTGCTCCATATTCGTTGGTGCAGCCACGCCTGCCCATCCATTCAGCAAATGGCACATTCTGGCAACTCCTACCTCACAGACAGGTCCAGTACTGCTCTGGCAGCAGATCAGAGAGGATATCAAGGTACAGCTGGACGAGCCCCAGTGCCCAACATACACAATTAGGAAGTGATAGGTCATTGTTGAAAATGTCATAACCACTGGATCAGGCCTCACCCTTTTTGTCAAAGGAATCTACAGCCATAAAAGTTACACGCTACACAGTCCGGGGCATGGCAGGGTATTTCTAGGGCCGGCTGTCAGTCAGATGCTGCTGGCGACCTGCTATCTTCAGAGATCAGGCCCTGAGGTGGGAGTGGGAGAGAGCTTCCACTTGGACCAGCCCTACCCTCGAAATTACGCATGAGATTTTTATTAGGACGATGCCAGACTGGATCTGTCTACATTGCGTTTGTGGTGTCCGACACACCGACGTTTTGTTGAGATTTCAATTTGCTCATGAGATCTCTAGGCCTTCTACGAAAACAACGGTGAAGATAAAGGTATGAGCGTGGTTCTTCAGAGACGATTTTCATTATGTGAACAAAAACCTTCAGTTGCATCTTGACTAAAATACTCAAGTACTGATTTTTTGAAAACTTCAATAGGGTCTGAGTTATGTGATTTTTCAGCAAATAAAATAAAGCAGTAATTTAACTGATCTGCGATTGCAAACAAATGTTACAAATATTGTCTTACTTTCTTGGCTCTTTATTCCTGTCTTGAGTGGATGAATGTCTCTACCCCTGTGCGAATAAATTATCTTTTTGGGTGAACGTTTTGTGAAAAAACAATGATTATTCGACTACTTTATAATGCTTACAAACATACTTGAAATAATTATAATACTTAAAATTGAATAGAGTTCCTACGGTTAATTTTATGGAATGATAATGGCATAAAAATGTTGCCAAGAACAGTGAGCCCTACAAAACTGATCTATGTTCTTTTGGGTGAATGATTATTAACTTCCACTGAAAAAAGTTGTGTGTACCTCTTTTTAAAAGCTGCTTTCCATAACCCATAAGGAATCAAGCTAAAGCAGCAGGTGGTTCCCTTGGCCCTTTCCTGGCACTCGGATGAGAATTCTTCTATTGTCAATGACATAACATTTGAGTTTTGGGAACTATGCTTCTCAGCAACACTCCACGGTGCCATGTTTATTTTCTGGCATTGAAGGGGATATAAGAGCCTTTCCTCTACTTTGTCAGAAGGTAAAATAAGAGGGTGAGCCATTTTAGGATTATTTTTCTTGGGCAGTAAGAGGGCTATTAAATATTAATCATTTGGCCACTTCACCTAACAATTGCAGGAACTGAGGTCAAGCGGCAGGAAGGCCTCAAGAGCAATGCTTAGGAGCTGCTCTCTCAGTCACTCTAGCCACTAAGGAGGGGAGAATGTACTCGCTAAAATCTTGAAAGTTTTCAAAGGGACACTAGCAGGGGAGCTGCTCCTGACAACCGAGCCACAGCCTATGGTTGATGCAGAAGCTAAAACCTGACAAAATTCATAGCCATTTTAAGACAAACATTCTTCAGGTTTGCACCATTAAAGATTACTTATTGTTCTAAACTGGTGTGGTGTCCATTTGTAGTGTTTTCACTGTATTACTGTATGTGTTCACAAATGCTTTACACACTGCCTCTGAGATAAGCCTGTCTGCTAGTGCCAAGCTACCAAGGGGGTGAGCAGGGGTTATTTTAGAAGTGTATCCCCCTTACCCTGACTAGAAGCAAGGGTCCCTATTTGGACAAAGGTACCTACCTCTGCCAACTAAAGACCCCCATTTCTAACACACCATTTATGTCATTGTCCAAGACGAAGCATACAGTTTGTTTTTTATTACCTCAGAATCAGACCAGTCAAAAACCTTCCATTAGCAGTACAAGCCTTTTCTCCTGGACGACCTCTACTGAGGCCCATTGGACTATCAGTGGGCTCTTTAAGGGAGAGATGCCTTCATCACTGAAATCATGAGTAATTTCTAGAGTAATTGTCACTAGAGGGTCATGAATTTACTATTGTCTCAGCCAGACAGACACACCTAAGGAACCTTAAGCATTCCACCCATGACTGTGTTTTTTCCCAGTAAAACTCATTAAGCGTGATGGACATACCTATATCTGAATCCTGTGGTCATTACCACATTGGACTCAAGCTACACCTCACAGCAGAAGCCCAAGTAGGGCAAACCAGTCTGGGCTTCTTGTGTTCACATCTAGAGGCGATGTTACCTGGCAGTTAGGGCAGAGCTATTCCTTTTGTATGGCTAATCTATATCTGGAGGGGCATAGTGGGCAAAAAAAACAATACACTAGAATGTAGCATTGAGTAATTATTAGAAGCTGAGATTAATCAAACATTCCACCAATTACTTTTTTTGTTTTCTATGCAAACTCATTGAGCACTGACAACAGCCTCATGTTAAGGTGATCTGTTCATGTCAGGCCAACTGTCACAAACACAGTATTTTAAAGTAGTGGTGCATCAGTGAAGTGCCTGTGCTGGAGAGGCAGTACTGCACTGTCTGCTAAGTGTGGACAAAGTCAAGGACAGTGGTGAACATGCACACATATGGAGAACATACACATTCCTTAACAGGCTGGTGCACCTGCTCTTCTCTTTCCCTAGATCTGTGCACCAACACCTCCTCCTGTGTCTGCACAGTGTTAAGTGGAGTGGTAGAGGAAGTGCCCGCAGCCTTGACTCATCACAGGGATGGACCCTAGGTCTGGACTTTGGGAGGAGGATATTTATTTTCAAGGAGTCAGAGAGAGATGTGGCAACTTGTACATAGTACGACCTACATGCAGGTAGCAGGTACAGTTTGGCAATGAGTACCTAGGTGACTGACTGCCCTCCAAGAAAAATATGAGGGTCGATCATGAAGCCCTTCATGGTCGTACATTTTGGAAAAAAAATTCACCATGTATGAATTATGAGCAAACCTTCAAATTTATATATATATATATCCAATTTTCTAAATGATTATGCACAATTAGATTTTTTTTCAGAGTGACAGATAGTGGCAGCAAGTATTGAGCAGATGGAATTTGAAACTTTAAAACACACACACACACACACAAACTCTCTCTCTCTCACACACACACAAAACACACACACACACAAGAAGAAACCATCTCTGTCACTAACTAACCATGTGGCTAGGGTTATCATGTGCCGTTGTTTCACTAGGACACAAAAGGCCTGATTCACACAGGTAAACTTACACTTTTGTGTAAGTTTACATTTGTCGTGGTATTCACAAACACGGTGTTAATAGTAATTTTACGACTCCGGATATTCCGCAGTCAAGGAGGAGAACTCTGCACATAAAAAGATAGGCATATCTTATCTTTTATTGTTTGTGAACATCAAAACAAACCTAAAGTTACACAAAAGTGTAAGTTTACCTTTGTGCATCAGGCGCACAGTAACCAGTTTTGGTCTTTCTTTTGTCAGCCTAACTATGTTGTGCCCAATTTTGTGTGTTGAAGTGTATATCTGCCGGCCTGACTTACCCCTTTAGCAGGATGCCAATGTTGAAAGCACTACGAAACTACCCTTGTCATCACAACTAAAGACAACGTGAAAAAGATTGCTTTACATATTTATTTGTACTTTAATCAGACAATCTTTTGATGAAGCTGTAGCGTTGAAAAGATGATTGTATAATTACAAAACGGCTAATTGAACCTAATTAATGCAAATACAATAGCAACTCAAAATCTATTCTCAAAAGGGTCTAGTCCAAATGTACAGTTATACTGACAAGTGATTTATTTTATTTGACAGTATTAACAACCAGTCATAAAGGATTTTACACAATGCATTTAGCTATAATAGTGTCTACAGTTGCACATCGTTCCAAAGCTCCTTCAGAGATTATGGTTGGTCAAATCATAGCATAGCTGATTGCCCGTATAGTCACAGTGAATCCCTAAATACAGCAAATAGGAAACATTGTATGAACATGCAAAATTACCTAAATGCTTTGTATGCTGGGGGCTAGAGAGTATTAAAAATCACATATTTTTCAATTTTGATATCAGAATGAAAGCAGAAGAGCAGAAAAATGGATAAAAGAGTGGTGTCTGCACAGTGCTAATTTCAGCTTCTGATTATTTTAACTCCGCCTTGTGCTTAAAATACACTTTTGAGTCAGCAGCCATTCACCCAGCAGCTGCCAATTCTCCAAGGAAAGTTCCCCTGGTTCTTTCTTCAGCCTGTTCTAGAGTCAGATATGAAATGATTCTGTTTTGAGGCAGGAGACCTATTGTGGGTAAATATTTCCATTGTGCATCAGAGTACTTTCAGTGTGTCAGAGAGAGCCTGAAAGGAAGATGTGTGTGATCGATTTCTTTCCCTCTGTCCACTGTTTCTATGACTCTGTGTCCAATATTCTATACTACCCTTTTCAGAGAGAATTGTTTGGACTGTCAGCCCTTTGTCTGAAGCCGGATGCATTCGTAGGCTTAACATTGGATCGTGAGACTATTAAAAGTAGATATTAGCCTACTTCAAAACCTCACCTTAGACACTCCTATTTTTCAAAATGGAGTTCAACCTCTCAAAGTGACTTTTACCAGGGTTGACATCTTGTCTTCTGTCACCTTGACTGATAATTAGCATTTCTGAGAGATTTCAAAATTTTGCAGTACCAAATACTTTTATTTTCGATTATATAATTTGAAAATATGCATAACTATCTACCCATCGTATTCATAACACATTCAGATAGGCAGATATGTATATTTTGTATTCTAAAAATGCCAGGACGTTCTATGATGTCTCTAATAGGAGCTCACAAATAAAAATAAAGAAGCATATGTTTATTTGTGAGCTCCTATAAGGGACCTGTATTTTAAAAGAAAACTTAGAAGCTTAGCATGGGGATTTTGATAAGGAAATGTAAATATGACGCTAGTATCAGTATAATTGCCTACAGGCACTGCCTACTTGTCCTTTTATGTTCAATTTTACAGCATATTTAACCTGTTTTATCATGTAACCAATCCACCCACAGTGAATGCACCAGCTATATGCAATCACTAGACATCTCCACGGATCTAGAAATCCCTTTGGTCATCTCCGTGCAACACAAGATTGTCACACACAGGTCACTCGTGTGTGTTACTTTGCCAAAGAACAGTGTGAGTCTCTGCAATTTCATTTTTAAGTGTCATATTTTGGCGTGGTGCACAGCAAATACATACAGTCATGCCCCCTCTCATTGTTAATAGTAACAGGTTAAAAAAATGCTGTTGAGAAGATGATGTTATGCTGTGTCTGCAGGATGATAGCGGCTACATAGACTAGGTACTAAAGTATTCTTCACTGTAGATTCTGTCTCTTGTACATTGTTCCTCTCCTCTACTTTTAGGATGCCTTGTTTCCTACCAGACAGTCCTTTGCTGCCCAAAACTGGAATACTGCTGCTCCTCCCCACACTTCCTGTCCAGCCTGTAGGGTCGGAGGTAATGTTCATTTTTCTGGCAGTGGCACTGAGTGGAGTCCATGCTGCAGGCCCTAGTGCCCTCCTCTTTACATGACATCTCCCCTTTCATGAATAAAAATGACATTTCCAACATGACATCTCTCCCCTTCTTTAAGAGCGATATCCCATTTCCCGGGATCGTGTAATGTTCGAGTTTGTTTCTGACTCCAGATGATATGGCATGTTAGGTTGTGTAGCTGATGGTTGTGTCAAACCATCAGAATGTGGTGCAATGTTCTGTGGATCAAAGAGGTTCTCTGGATCTGATGAAGTGTGTCTAGTGTTCCTGTCGATCCAAGAAATTGTGGTCACATGCGCTATCAATCTGATATGTTCTCAGGTTGCTTAAGTGAAGGCTCTTTTGACCGATTGACCGCACACTGACTACTGATTCTGACGGTCCAATTTTGATGCATTGCTCTTTGAATCAGACGTGTCTTTAGGTGGCCTTCTAGCTATCACCCTACGGCTATTCTCATGTGCTCTTGCATTTTGGGCACCCCCGGGAGATGGATAATTTCACTCAGATTTGAGAGGCTCATCCTAATTTGGTGACTGCTGCTGACGTTATTGATGAATGTCTCTCGATCTATTTCTATGACTTGTGTGGGTCTTTGTTGGGCTTGATACCTGTGTGACAAATGGCTCCTGAGTGAATTTGAAGCTCTATTGGGTTGTTCTCTTGACAAAAATCTTTTACCTCACTTCTCCTTTATTCTCTCTCAGTCTCTTCCTCAGTGGTGCATGAAACATCCATTCTTTTTTACTTTGCTTTCCTATATTGAAGTGTGATGCTTTTTAATTGGACAGTTCACTGACTTTAGTTCTCTAAAAGATTTCCTTTAATGAAAGTGGCTTTTTGAGGAGCATGCATTGTGTGGTTGTTGATAGTCAGCCCACAATAGCCACCAGTCGAGTTACATCCTCATAAGTAAATGTATTCAAGGAACAATTTTGTACCAGGTTTTCCAGGCTTGCAGGTGCAAGTGATGCCAAAGATTTGCCTGGCTTCTGGCATGCTTATTTGAAGATGTGGTGTTCTTGGTCCACATTTCTCTTAGGGTTAAAATGTGCGTACAGTGCTTCTTTGAGTTTTTAAATTTTTTATTTCTTGTGTATTCTTGTAGAAAATATCCTGATTAGGCTCAAGCAATTAAAACCACTAAATCATTCAGAAGCTACATTATAAAGCCATTTCAAATCAAAATCCAGAATACCTCGGAACTTCTCTCAAAATCTCATCCGTCAATGAGAATATAAGAAGCATTAACACACTGTTGTAAATCACCCTTTTTGCAGGGTCACTCCAAATGTTTTGTCTTCCTCCTCCTCTTTTTTCTTACCTCTTTTTGTTGGCTATAGGACTCTGGGCACTTTTTAACTGCTAACCAGTGCTAATGGGCTTGTGCTCTCTCCTTAAAATGTGGTAACATTGGCTTATACACAATTGGTATATTTAATTTACCTATAAGTCCCTAGTAAAGTGCACTCCAAGTGCTCAGGGCTTGTAAATTAAATGCTATTAGTGGGTCAGCAGCACTGATCGTGTCACCCACTTAAGTAGCACTTTATACATGGCTCAGACCTGCCACTACAGAGCCTATGGGTGCAGTTTTAAACTGCCATTTCAACCTGGCAAGTTAACCTAACTGCAGGTCCAACCCTTCCTTTTTATTCCATGTAAGCCACCTCTAAGGTAGGCCCTAGACAGCCCTATGGGCAGGGTGCAGTGTATTTAAAAAGCAGGACACGTACTGTTAATTTTACATGTCCTGGTAATGAAATGCTTTTAAATTAGTTTTTCACTACAACAAGGCCTATCTATCCCATAGGATAACATTGGGACTGGGTTATAACATTTTATAAGTGTAGTTTCCCATTGGGACAAGATAGGAAAATCAAATTTGGTGTCTCTAGACTCACAATTTAAAAACACAACTTATGATGAAATTGGTTTTTAAAATACAGTTCTGGAAATGCCACTTATAGAAAGTTCTGCGGTAACAAAGGATGGATGGAATGCTAAATGAATCAAACATTCACCGCCAGTCAAGAGATCTGGGTTAAATCCATCGTTCTTTTGCTCACTACACCACCCCTGTTTTGACCCAAACATATACAAATCAGTCTTGACCCTGCTCCTCATGGGAACAGTCCAGCCTGAACTGCCAAGCCGGTTCCTTCCTGGACTGGAAACAAGCATCCTAGTACCAGTTTTGGAGTAACACCCCTCATCAGGCAGGCTAGCTTGTTTCCAGGGGCACAGCGAGCAAAGGACCCACGTCTGGGCATACTCATCCCACTTAGGGCAAAAAGTGCTGCAGCAACAAATGATGGACAGAATGCTAAATGAATCAAACATTCACCCCCAGTCAAGAGATCTGGGTTAAATCCATTGTTCTTTTCCTCAATATGCCATGCTAGTTTGGACCCAGCCACATGCAAATCAGTCCTGACCCTGCTCCTCATGGGAACAGCCCAGCCCAAACTTCCAAGCCGGGCCCTCCTTGGACCGGAAACAAGCATCCTGGGACCGGTTTCGGGGTAACACCCCCATCAGCCAGGCTAGCTTGAATCCAATGACACAGCGAGCAAGGGACCCACGTCTGAGTATACTCATCCCACTTAGGGCAAAAAGTGCTGCGGCAACAAATTATGGACGGAATGCTAAATGAATCAAACATTCACCCCCAGTCAAGGACTGGACTGTTCCCATGGGGAGCAGGGTCAAGACTGATTTGCATATGGCTGGGTTTAAACTGTAATGGCATGGGGAGCAAAAAAATGATGGATTTAGGACCAGATCTCTGTACTGGGGTGAATGTTTGACATGTTTTCAGCATTCTGTCCATCAATTGTTCTCTTTGCACTTATAGAAAGTTGGCATTTTCTTACTTAAACCATTTGTTGCCTTCTGCCTGTCTCTGGTATGCATGTCTGGGGTGGGTGACAACTGGCTTTCTGCATTCCGTCTAGAAAGCCACACACCAAGGAAGAGTAGGTGTGACTGAGCCGCCATCTGTTTGTTGATGGTTCATTGTGCAGCAGGATGAGAGGGAGGATCTGACACTCTGCACCTGAAAGGACTAGATCAAGCCCCCACACAAAGGGTTGCATACCCCCCTGTAGTGAGTCTGAGACTAGGGGAGGAAAGACAGTGCCTTGTGCACTCCAAAGCATCTATTTAAAGCCTCCCTACTTCAAAAGCCAAATTGGGTATAAGTACTCAACCCCTGACACCACTAACTTAGTACACTTCTGGATCTGAGGACATTCTGCCAGGAAGAAGGACTACTGTGATGCCAGGAGTGACTGGCACTTTACTGAACTGCTTTGCTGTGTTGGCCTGCTGCCTGCCTCTTGCCTGGGAGTGAGAAGGACTGGGCCTGCATCTCTACATCCTCCAAGAAATTAGGTGACTCCAAGAGATTGCTGGCTTGCCTCTTGTTCTGAAGCCTCAGGGCCATCAAAGACTTCCTTTAACTCTGCTTCAGCATCCTGCCCTGACAAGAGGTGCCAATCAAGTACTGGGCCTTGAAAGTGGGTTCTACAGCTGTTTCTCTTAAAAAGCCATGCATTTTTGACTTTGCACCGTTGGGAACTGACACGTTTCTTTCGCCCTCGTAGTAGTTCCGCTTCGAGGACATCCCTGCGCGGCTCGACGACAACGCGGGACCTGACTGTGAAGTTCGACGACGACACATCGCCTTCATAGTAAGGGGTTCCGCGAGGTTTGACGAACATGCATCTCCTCCATCACCAACGGATTCGATGACGATGCGGGACCCCATCTGCGAGGCCCGACGACGACGCACCTACCCAACTGCGTGATTCAGAATGCGCTGAGGGCCTGGTTGGAATATAAGAATGCACCACAGGAGACCCCAGAGGAGGAGATAGAGGATGATGAGGGAATAGAGGATGATGAAGAGCTGGTACTCCCAGGGAAGGAAGTAGTGTGTCCTCTAAATGCCTGTCCCCAGAGGAGTTGGAGGACAGAAGGGAGGAGAGGGAACTAAAGTTACAACTTGCCAAACTAAGGCTTGAGGCAGATCAAAAGAAACAGGCCTTAGAGGAGAAATGGCTAACCATGGAGATGGATGAATACAAGAAATAATTGGCTATGGAAGAAAATAAAATGATAGTGGCTCAGGAGCTGAACCTGAGAGAGCTGGACATCAGAGCCAGGAGGGCTGAGTCCAGCCAAGATGATGACAGCATTTCTTCAGTGCCCTCTGACAGCAGGGTCCACATACCCAGGGGTCTGGTGTCTGACTTTGTAGTGGAAGACAACATAGACAGATGGTTTGAGGCCTATAAAATTGCTTTACAGATGCAGAAGGTCCATGGGGAGGATTGGGGAGCTAGTCTGTGGAGGCATATCCATAGTGAGGGGAGGGACACTCTACTGGACCTAGAAAGGAGCGACAGGATGAGTTATCTCCTCATGAAGGAGGCCCTAATCAGGAAGTTTTGTTTGACCACAGAGAAGTACAGACAGAAGTGGAATGGACAGTCAGAAGCTATCCCAACAGACCTGGGTGGATTGTGTATATTCCTTTTGCGAAGGCACTGGATGGTTGGGTGGAGGGCAGTGAGGTAGAAGATTACAAGGGGCTGTATAATTTGTTTGCAAAAGAGCACATGTTAAGTCTGTGTTTTCCAGATCTGTGCCAACACCTTGTTGACAGTAGGCTCTCTGACCCCAGGGAGCTTGCTCTGGATCCGCACCAGGGTCCAAAGGAAGGTACTTGTGAGCGACCCCAAGAAGGGTGGCTCAGGCTCCCCACAGCAGAGTCATTAGGAGGTCAAGGGAGACACAGACAGGTCCCAGAGTAAGGGGGAAAAAGAGTTCTCATGCCCCTTCTGAGAAACATGGAGGAGATACTGGGGGTCAGTAGCCCAGGGCCCCCATTTCCTACCCCACTGCTTTGATTGTTTCCAGCTAGGACAAAAGCAGGGGAACTCTGTCTGCCCTAAGAAACCACCCACTGGTGGTACCTCTACAGGGGTGGCCAATGTGGCCTTAGGGGTAAGTATCCACAGGGGCAGGTCATAGACTATGCGGTGAAGTCCCTTAGTTGGGAGGGGGACTCAGAGAGTGAGATGGTGATCCCTGAGAGTGGGAGTCGTCTCTTCCACCAGGTGACAGTGAATGCTCTTCCATTACAAATGTATTTTATATTATTAGAGGCTATTAGGCTGACTTGTGATTTGCAATGTTGATGATTCTGAATGTGTCATTATTTGCTCTTTAACTACATAGCCTCTGCAGTATTCTCTTTCTAGTTTGTCTAACTATTGTTCATTTCTTAATATTTCCATCAACTTTGCTGATTGGGATTACTTTCTTGCCTGCTTCTATTGTGGCCACTTCAATTAGCCTTGTAATGGTTGTCTCTAGTATGTAGCCTTTACAATATATCCATTATCACACAGCACCTTTACCACACATTCCTTACCATGCCAATGAGTACCACTCAGGCCATTTTTATGTACTTTGCAATGCAGGAGTTTACCATAAAGGTACGTTATTATTTTTTTTAATGCCATATAATGTGTGTGTAGATAGACAGATCGATAGATAGATATATAGATAGATAGATAGATAGATAGATAGATAGATAGATAGATAGATAGATGTTGATGTGAGAAACTGGGTTGTTGGTTGACTGAGGTGTGAGCCCTGGTCAAGCAACTGTCACAATCCCTTGCACAGTGAATCATAAAAAGTCACTAAATTTACCTGTGCTAAACCCTGGGTTTCTTGGCACAAAAAGCAGCCAGGCTTAACTTAGAGGTAATGTGTAAAGTATTAATGCAGCACACAAGCACTAGTAAAGTGAAAACACAAAACAACAGAACCCCAAACCAATTTAGAAAATAGAGTAAAGTTTAATAAATTATTTGATACCAAAATGACAAAACTTCAATCAGTAGGACCCAGAGTTCTGAGTTTTTAAATTTTTCAGTGAAAACTAGCACCTAAAAGATCAAAGTGCCAACCGTGGACATCTAGTCATGTGAGACCGGTCAAAGTAAAAAAATATGGCCGACTGTGATGGAGCGCGGTTCGGATACAAGAAGTGGATTGGGCCCGGTCAGTGCTTACCTTCGGACTTAGAAGAAATTCTGAGAAAAAGTGCCTGAGAAGGAAAAGTTCAGTGGGACAAGGCTGAAGGAGGTGTCCGAGGAGGGAGCTTTGTCGCTGGATGGCCTTTGGTCAAAGCCCCGGTGAAGATTTCTATGTTCGGACTTAGTAGTTGAAATGTAAGTTTAAAATCTCCAGCAGGACGAGGCAGAGGGCTGTAGCCGAAGAAGGTTCCATGAGGTCAGATACCCCTTTGGCGAAGGACCGCTGAAAAGGATTTGCTGCTGCAGAGAAGAATGTAGCAGGAGAAGCAGCGGATCCAATCCAACCGTCGATGCAACTCAGGAGGATATGTGAGCAGGTAGGTCCCGGTCTCCTCCTGGTTCTCGGACCACTTTTGGGCTAAAATTTGTCTAAGTCCTCAGTTTAGTTTTTTGCCCATCTGGGCAACTTTAGCACCACAACCAAGGGTCCAGGACTGGTGAGACACCTCTTGGGGGGTCAGGACTCACTCAGGCTAGGCCAAGGTGTGAGATGGTGGGAGCCTTGTATGTCCCTGTGGCTCTAAAGAAGAGGCCAGGAAACTAGCCCTTGCAGTCACTTCTGGCAAGCCTGGGTGCAGGTGAAGATGCAGGGCTCAATAGTAGGGCTGGCGTCTGAAGGCTCAAGGCAGGCTCCGGCAGCAAAGCAGTCCTTCCAGGTACAGAAGCAGTCTGGCTGAGTGCACAGCAGGTCACACCAGCAGGCAGTCCTCTGAGAGTCCTTCCACAGGTCCAGTAGTGAACTGAAGATTGGGTCTGAAGGTCCTATTTGTAAACCCTGGTGCCCTTCTTCTGGAAGGTGGGAGAAGCTTCTGGAAAGGTTCTTTGAAGTGCATGGAATTTCCTGACTTCCCTGCCCAGGCTCCAAGCTGGCTGCAGTTATCCTAATTGTCATTAGGCCCTTTGTGTGAAGGCAGGGCCCAGGATTTTTAGGTGTAAGTGGGCCTGTGCTCAGCACCGCCAACCCCCCATGCTGCCAGCAGATGGCCCATTGAAGCACACCTAATCCCTCTACTGTGTTACTGCCTGGGAGGAATTCACAAAGCCTGTTAGTTACACCCAGTCATGTGACCCAAGACAGGCTGCAGGCACAAAGGAAAGGGCAGTAAAATGCCAGCTTTCTAAAAGTGGTATTTTCAAAATTGTAATGAAAAATATGACTCTACCATTAAAGTGGGTTTATCATAGCAATTTCATAGGTACCAACATGACATATCTACCTGCTCCCAATTAGGAGCCATCATAGGCCCCGTAAAGCCCACCCCCGGGGCTGAAGTTACACAAAAAGGGGAGGGAGGCTGCACAGCCCACCTCCCCGAGCCTCTAAAGGCCCTGGGGGGTAACATCCCTTAGGGCTGCTAAACCCTTTAAAAGGGAGGGGGGTATTTAGGATGCCATCAGTGATGTCATAGAACATGTCATGAGTTGTGTAAAATATGAGGTCATAGGCAGTGCATGGCGGGGGCGCAAGTTATAGTTAAATCTGCAAACTATAACTGGTGAATTTCTGTGTTTTTTTTTAGTTTAAAACGTTAATGTTGTGACTGACATATTCACCCAACTATAAGGTTACTTTAACCATTGTGTTTTCCAGTGAATTTCTAAGGTTTAAAAAAAAAAAAAAAGATTTTTATCACACTTAACTATAACGTAACTTTCACATATATATATATATATATATATATATATATATATATATATATATATATATATATATATATATATGAAACAGGAAACGTCTTTTCCGTGCTAGATCAATCAGCAAAGACGAAGCGAACCCAGATGCAGTGCAACGTAGTTTATTCAAACCCCTGCACCACCGCCATTACGCGTTTCAACCCTCGTGGGGCCTTGATATATATATATATATATATATATATATATATATATATATAGATATATATATATATATATGTCCACCAAAACCGATTCTGAGCAACTCCAAATATCCTGGAATTAGAAACGGAACGGACACCAGTTTTCCTTCGTGTAAATATTTATTCAGTGCAATTCCGCCATGACGCGTTTCAGCCCCTAGAGGCCTTGATCACATGACGTACAAGTGTTTCCTTCAAACTTTTAAAGTGACAGTGCAAACAATGAAAACTAAAAACAGACTGACCGTCTGTTACAGTACAGCAATAATGATGTTATAACTTCATGTTACTTTTTGTCTTTTTTTCCCTTTTTGTTTTTTCCTCTTTTATTTACTCTCTTATTTGTATTTTCTCTTATTTGGCAGTCCTAATATAATCTCGGTTTAAAATACCAATTTACAGGCTGCATGTCACGCTGAATACAGAAAGAACACCCAGAAAAAGCATGTACAGTATAAAATACATTGCAATGATGAAGGTAATACCAGTTTAAAATACCAGTTTAAAATACTGGCTATTATTGTGCAAATGTCGCAACGAACTGTGCAAAATTATGCAAAACTGTGGTACATTAAAGATACCAAATAATAAAACACTTATTTAAGTGCCGTTATAACAGTTTAGAACAGGTGCTTTGTTAATTCTTGAAGCCTTCTTTAACTATGCAAAAACCGCGCATTTCTCTATACTTGAAAAATGCAATTTTACAATACCGCACCCTTTCACATTGCAATTAAATACCGATTTCAAATTCCAACAGTGCATATCTGTACTTTTTGTGTAAATAACTCAATTTCTAACATCCAAATATGCACCACAGTTATTAGATAATAAATTGGATGACAACAATACTGTGCAAAATAACGCTTTCATCTGTGCAAACTGCGTAACTGAAAGATGCAACCACCTAGAGAAAATATCTTGTATCTGGATTAAACAAAGCCTAATACCACATATGCAGTCAATTGTTCTATGTAAATCCAAATACGGTACCTGGTTATCCCATGATTAAAAAGAGATACTTGCTGTACTTAAAAAAGTGCCAATGGTGCAAAAGTGCCTAAACATGATATCAACAATTGAATAATAAAAAAGCTTATATTTTTAAAACCATTTCAATGTCTTCGGCCTGCCCTCGGATGACTAGAACAGCCCATCCAAAGCAGCCGAAACCCGGAAACAGCAACAACAGGGAGAGGGTGGCCAAATTAAACAAGGGAATTAAATCATATCAAAACATTGTAAGAATCCTACAAGGAATTCCTTTAAAACAACGCATGAATATGTAAGAGAAACTCATGATGATAATTACATTATTATCTAGTCAATGCAGCAAATATCAGAGCCATGTGTACAAGTCCTCCGTTGTGTTCAAACCATTTGGACTCTTACAGTCCAAATCCAAGATATACTTGGTCTCCAGACGTCTGAGAGTAGCCTCTCTGTTACCACCACGTCTGGGGGAGGAACACTATCTATTACATAATATTGTAACTGTTGCAGGTCATTCAAGTGTACCTCCTTAAAATGACGAGCAACTGGGTAGGACTCATCCGAATTTGTAATAGCCCTCATGTGCTGGAGTACTCTCTTGTGGACCTGCAGTTTAGTACTGCCAACATACTGCAGTCCACAAGAGCACTCCAGCACATAAACCACATATTCAGACTTGCAAGTCAAATATTTGTCAATAATGCATGGCCTGTCTCTAAATGGAGAAACATATGAAGTTTTATTTGTCCCATATTTACAGGCCTTACACGTCTGACACTTGAAAAAACCTTTACGGTTCGTTAGCCAACTACTCTTAGATTTTATATCTGAGCCGTTACTAACCACCAGATCCCTGGTGCTTGGTGCCCTTCTGTAGGTAAGTATCGGTGTACGTGGTAGTCTTTCACCTAATATGGGATCACCCAGAATCAAATGCCAATTTTTCTTTAGTATTTTGTGAAGACTATCCCTTTGTCTATTGTAAGTCAGAATGAGTCTCGGACTACTGCTGTTACTGTCCTCCTTGGTATTGGTAAATGCCAGAAGGTTCTTGTTCCTGACTCTAGGCTGTTTCTTTAATAGGTCAGTACGGGACAAGGCCCTTGTGCGTTTGATTGCATCATCAATGATATGGTTGGCATATCCCCTCTCACGGAATCTGTCCTTACACTGTTGTTGAGCCAATACTAGGTCTTCCTCCCTACTACAGATTCTCCGAATCCGCAACATTTCCCGTAGGGGATGCTGCAGATGGTGTGCTTGGGATGAAAACTCGAGGAGTGGAGTATTGTGTTGCCCGCGGTTGCTTTTCGATGCAACTTAGTTTCTAGCTTACCGTTTGCAACAAATACTTCCACATCTAAAAAGGTGATGGATCTATCACTGATATCGTGAGTGAAATGTAAATTAAGATCATTAATGTTCAATTTGGCTACGAACTCTTCTGCGCTGGTTTTATCCCCTTACCAAACCACAAAGAGGTCGTCAATATATCGGACCCATTTCGCTACATTGTTCGTAAGATACTCTGAAAAGTCTGTACTAAGAGTCATTTTTTCCCACCATCCCATATGTAAGCAGGCGTAACTAGGGGAAAAATTTGCCCCCATAGCTACGCCTCTCACTTGATGGTATACATTTTGTTCAAACATGAAATAGTTATTTTCCAAGCAGAATTTAGTTAGGTCAATGAGCATCTTATTGTGTGTATAAAACTCTATAGGTCTACTACCTAGATAATAATTCAATGCTCTTATGCCATCCTCATGACGAATAGATGTATATAAGTTGGAAACATCTAATGCAATAAGCAAAAAATCGCTACACCATTCAAACTCTTGAATTTGTGTTAAAAAGTCTGTTGTATCACGGACGAATGATGGGAGGCTTCTCACATGCTCCTGTAAAAATGAGTCTATATACACAGATACATTTTCCAATAAGCCCTGCTTGGCTGATATTATCGGTCTTCCAGGAGAGCAGTTAATGTCTTTGTGTACCTTAGGTAATAAATACATGATAGGCAAAACAGGATAGTCATTTTTCAGGAATTTAAATTCATCATTATTCAGTAGACCCATACTCTTCCATGCTAATAGTTTAGTGTACAACTGATTTTGTACAGTCTTTGTTACTTGGCGATTACTTATCCTATAGCAATCCTTATCTGATAGTTGGCGAGAGGCCTCTTCCTGATATTGTTTGAGAGGCCAGATTACTACATTTCCGCCCTTGTCAGAGCCTCGCACTACTATGGAGTCATTGTCCCGTAATTTCTTTATTAATTGATGGTATTTCAACTGATGTTTCTTTCTTTGATTTGTAATATCCGTTTGGATCCTGAAATTCAATTTTTTTACCTCTGATGTTACAATCTCATGGAATAGATCCACCGAGTCCTTAGGCATTACGGGAATAAACTTGGATTTAGGTTTGAACCCAGTAGTTGGAATAGCATTGATGATAATTGATTCATTGTCCATCGTTCTTTGAGTGCAACTCGGCTCAACTGAACTAAGATCTTGTTCGAGATGATGCAAATCACAGAGCGTATTTACATCAGAAGCCAACAGGTTATTTTGCAAGCTGTTTGGTACTCTTAAAGCCTCTGTTGTTCCAGATTTTTTAGTTCTTTGGTGATGATATTTTAATAACTTGAGCTTCCTAATAAACATGAAAATGTCAGCTCTAGTTTGTGGGTAATCGAAATTGTATTCCGGACAGAAGGAGAGTCCTAAGGCCAAAAGTTGTTGCTCTGCCTTATCAAGCACCATTTCAGAAAGATTGATGATGGAATTAGTACTAGATGGTTCTTGCATTATTTGCGCCTCCACCCCCTGTTGTTCGGTTTGTTGTTTGTTTTCATTCTTGCGCCTGCATCTCCTTCTTTCTTTTCGTTTGATATTTCTCCTCTTTTTAAGTTGGGATTCGTATTTCTGGGACGTAATGTTTGTCGTCTTTCCTCCCGTAAAAAACCCACTTCTTCCACCAAAGTATGTTTACGTGTATTCAAACCACTTTGAGTACCTTCTGTTTCTGATTCTGTTTCTGCGGACGAACTAAGATCAGAGACTGAAGAAGCAGCTGGTAATCTGCTACTGGGACCAGCCATTGCTCCTACCTCCCTTTGATTGTCATTTTTCCTGTAGCTTGATTTAGCCGCGTCATATTTGCGTGCAAATGTAAAAATCTGACCTTGGTCATAATCGTTTTTATCGCGCTGAAACTTGTAAGTTTTACGCTTCTTTATGACATCTTCATCTTTCTTAAGGCGTGCAATCATTTCTTCTCTTAATTTAGTGTTCACCTCGCTGCCCTCTATAGATCGGATTGTCACATTGAGTTGGTCTATTTGATTTTGCAAGTCCGTTCTGTCGATTTCTGCATAGTCAATTAAGATCTTCATTAATCTTTTAGAAGATTCCAAATTACACTCTCCCCAATCCCGAAGCATGTTGGGATTTGGGTTGTCATAGCTCGGAGCAAGCATTATCCGAAGGCCACGAGGGACCCTCCCCACCTCCAAGTATTTGGAAAGGGACCGGTGCTCCCACCACTTAGCTTGCTCCGAGCGCATGAGTTTCTCTAATTTTTTGTATGATTCCCTCAGATTTGGAGTGCCGCTACTTTCGCCGAGACTCATAGTTTCAATGCGTGCGCTTGCCACTTCCACAAACATTTCATCTGCGGCCTCCTCTCTCCCACGTAGTACGTCGGCGGCCATTCTCTGCACTTTGCACTTGATCGCCAGGAACAACAATACCACTGTGCTGTTCCTTGACACGCACACCTCTCACCCGACACTGATGGGCAACTCGTACCTGTGTTTCTGCCTTGGATTCCCACGTCCTCCGACCCGGGTTCCACAGCTTTTCCACAGCTTTTCACCACTCGTAGTCGTTGTTTCTGCCGTCGGGGGGCTGTGTTGCTTTCTCCTCCCAGAGACTTCTCACTTCCGGAATTCCACCGGTATCGGCTTTCCGCAAACAGCCCTACTCGAGAGGGGGTCCGTTACGTCCGAGAAAGCCGCCTCGGACCAACATCCACCAAAACCGATTCTGAGCAACTCCAAATATCCTGGAATTAGAAACGGAACGGACACCAGTTTTCCTTCGTGTAAATATTTATTCAGTGCAATTCCGCCATGACGCGTTTCAGCCCCTAGAGGCCTTGATCACATGACGTACAAGTGTTTCCTTCAAACTTTTAAAGTGACAGTGCAAACAATGAAAACTAAAAACAGACTGACCGTCTGTTACAGTACAGCAATAATGATGTTATAACTTCATGTTACTTTTTGTCTTTTTTTTCCCTTTTTGTTTTTTCCTCTTTTATTTACTCTCTTATTTGTATTTTCTCTTATTTGGCAGTCCTAATATAATCTCGGTTTAAAATACCAATTTACAGGCTGCATGTCACGCTGAATACAGAAAGAACACCCAGAAAAAGCATGTACAGTATAAAATACATTGCAATGATGAAGGTAATACCAGTTTAAAATACCAGTTTAAAATACTGGCTATTATTGTGCAAATGTCGCAACGAACTGTGCAAAATTATGCAAAACTGTGGTACATTAAAGATACTTTAAAGATACCAAATAATAAAACACTTATTTAAGTGCCGTTATAACAGTTTAGAACAGGTGCTTTGTTAATTCTTGAAGCCCTCTTTAACTATGCAAAAACCGCGCATTTCTCTATACTTGAAAAATGCAATTTTACAATACCGCACCCTTTCACATTGCAATTAAATACCGATTTCAAATTCCAACAGTGCATATCTGTACTTTTTGTGTAAATAACTCAATTTCTAACATCCAAATATGCACCACAGTTATTAGATAATAAATTGGATGACAACACTACTGTGCAAAATAACGCTTTCATCTGTGCAAACTGCGTAACTGAAAGATGCAACCACCTAGAGAAAATATCTTGTATCTGGATTAAACAAAGCCTAATACCACATATGCAGTCAATTGTTCTATGTAAATCCAAATACGGTACCTGGTTATCCCATGATTAAAAAGAGATACTTGCTGTACTTAAAAAAGTGCCAATGGTGCAAAAGTGCCTAAACATGATATCAACAATTGAATAATAAAAAAGCTTATATTTTTAAAACCATTTCAATGTCTTCGGCCTGCCCTCGGATGACTAGAACAGCCCATCCAAAGCAGCCGAAACCCGGAAACAGCAACAACAGGGAGAGGGTGGCCAAATTAAACAAGGGAATTAAATCATATCAAAACATTGTAAGAATCCTACAAGGAATTCCTTTAAAACAACGCATGAATATGTAAGAGAAACTCATGATGATAATTACATTATTATCTAGTCAATGCAGCAAATATCAGAGCCATGTGTACAAGTCCTCCGTTGTGTTCAAACCATTTGGACTCTTACAGTCCAAATCCAAGATATACTTGGTCTCCAGACGTCTGAGAGTAGCCTCTCTGTTACCACCACGTCTGGGGGAGGAACACTATCTATTACATAATATTGTAACTGTTGCAGGTCATTCAAGTGTACCTCCTTAAAATGACGAGCAACTGGGTAGGACTCATCCGAATTTGTAATAGCCCTCATGTGCTGGAGTACTCTCTTGTGGACCTGCAGTTTAGTACTGCCAACATACTGCAGTCCACAAGAGCACTCCAGCACATAAACCACATATTCAGACTTGCAAGTCAAATATTTGTCAATAATGCATGGCCTGTCTCTAAATGGAGAAACATATGAAGTTTTATTTGTCCCATATTTACAGGCCTTACACGTCTGACACTTGAAAAAACCTTTACGGTTCGTTAGCCAACTACTCTTAGATTTTATATCTGAGCCGTTACTAACCACCAGATCCCTGGTGCTTGGTGCCCTTCTGTAGGTAAGTATCGGTGTACGTGGTAGTCTTTCACCTAATATGGGATCACCCAGAATCAAATGCCAATTTTTCTTTAGTATTTTGTGAAGACTATCCCTTTGTCTATTGTAAGTCAGAATGAGTCTCGGACTACTGCTGTTACTGTCCTCCTTGGTATTGGTAAATGCCAGAAGGTTCTTGTTCCTGACTCTAGGCTGTTTCTTTAATAGGTCAGTACGGGACAAGGCCCTTGTGCGTTTGATTGCATCATCAATGATATGGTTGGCATATCCCCTCTCACGGAATCTGTCCTTACACTGTTGTTGAGCCAATACTAGGTCTTCCTCCCTACTACAGATTCTCCGAATCCGCAACATTTCCCCGTAGGGGATGCTGCAGATGGTGTGCTTGGGATGAAAACTCGAGGAGTGGAGTATTGTGTTGCCCGCGGTTGCTTTTCGATGCAACTTAGTTTCTAGCTTACCGTTTGCAACAAATACTTCCACATCTAAAAAGGTGATGGATCTATCACTGATATCGTGAGTGAAATGTAAATTAAGATCATTAATGTTCAATTTGGCTACTGAACTCTTCTGCGCTGGTTTTATCCCTTACCAAACCACAAAGAGGTCGTCAATATATCGGACCCATTTCGCTACATTGTTCGTAAGATACTCTGAAAAGTCTGTACTAAGAGTCATTTTTTCCCACCATCCCATATGTAAGCAGGCGTAACTAGGGGAAAAATTTGCCCCCATAGCTACGCCTCTCACTTGATGGTATACATTTTGTTCAAACATGAAATAGTTATTTTCCAAGCAGAATTTAGTTAGGTCAATGAGCATCTTATTGTGTGTATAAAACTCTATAGGTCTACTACCTAGATAATAATTCAATGCTCTTATGCCATCCTCATGACGAATAGATGTATATAAGTTGGAAACATCTAATGCAATAAGCAAAAAATCGCTACACCATTCAAACTCTTGAATTTGTGTTAAAAAGTCTGTTGTATCACGGACGAATGATGGGAGGCTTCTCACATGCTCCTGTAAAAATGAGTCTATATACACAGATACATTTTCCAATAAGCCCTGCTTGGCTGATATTATCGGTCTTCCAGGAGAGCAGTTAATGTCTTTGTGTACCTTAGGTAATAAATACATGATAGGCAAAACAGGATAGTCATTTTTCAGGAATTTAAATTCATCATTATTCAGTAGACCCATACTCTTCCATGCTAATAGTTTAGTGTACAACTGATTTTGTACAGTCTTTGTTACTTGGCGATTACTTATCCTATAGCAATCCTTATCTGATAGTTGGCGAGAGGCCTCTTCCTGATATTGTTTGAGAGGCCAGATTACTACATTTCCGCCCTTGTCAGAGCCTCGCACTACTATGGAGTCATTGTCCCGTAATTTCTTTATTAATTGATGGTATTTCAACTGATGTTTCTTTCTTTGATTTGTAATATCCGTTTGGATCCTGAAATTCAATTTTTTACCTCTGATGTTACAATCTCATGGAATAGATCCACCGAGTCCTTAGGCATTACGGGAATAAACTTGGATTTAGGTTTGAACCCAGTAGTTGGAATAGCATTGATGATAATTGATTCATTGTCCATCGTTCTTTGAGTGCAACTCGGCTCAACTGAACTAAGATCTTGTTCGAGATGATGCAAATCACAGAGCGTATTTACATCAGAAGCCAACAGGTTATTTTGCAAGCTGTTTGGTACTCTTAAAACCTCTGTTGTTCCAGATTTTTTAGTTCTTTGGTGATGATATTTTAATAACTTGAGCTTCCTAATAAACATGAAAATGTCAGCTCTAGTTTGTGGGTAATCGAAATTGTATTCCGGACAGAAGGAGAGTCCTAAGGCCAAAAGTTGTTGCTCTGCCTTATCAAGCACCATTTCAGAAAGATTGATGATGGAATTAGTACTAGATGGTTCTTGCATTATTTGCGCCTCCACCCCCTGTTGTTCGGTTTGTTGTTTGTTTTCATTCTTGCGCCTGCATCTCCTTCTTTCTTTTCGTTTGATATTTCTCCTCTTTTAAGTTGGGATTCGTATTTCTGGGACGTAATGTTTGTCGTCTTTCCTCCCGTAAAAACCCACTTCTTCCACCAAAGTATGTTTACGTGTATTCAAACCACTTTGAGTACCTTCTGTTTCTGATTCTGTTTCTGCGGACGAACTAAGATCAGAGACTGAAGAAGCAGCTGGTAATCTGCTACTGGGACCAGCCATTGCTCCTACCTCCCTTTGATTGTCATTTTTCCTGTAGCTTGATTTAGCCGCGTCATATTTGCGTGCAAATGTAAAAATCTGACCTTGGTCATAATCGTTTTTATCGCGCTGAAACTTGTAAGTTTTACGCTTCTTTATGACATCTTCATCTTTCTTAAGGCGTGCAATCATTTCTTCTCTTAATTTAGTGTTCACCTCGCTGCCCTCTATAGATCGGATTGTCACATTGAGTTGGTCTATTTGATTTTGCAAGTCCGTTCTATCGATTTCTGCATAGTCAATTAAGATCTTCATTAATCTTTTAGAAGATTCCAAATTACACTCTCCCCAATCCCGAAGCATGTTGGGATTTGGGTTGTCATAGCTCGGAGCAAGCATTATCCGAAGGCCACGAGGGACCCTCCCCACCTCCAAGTATTTGGAAAGGGACCAGTGCTCCCATCACTTAGCTTGCTCCGAGCGCATGAGTTTCTCTAATTTTTTGTATGATTCCCTCAGATTTGGAGTGCCGCTACTTTCGCCGAGACTCATAGTTTCAATGCGTGCGCTTGCCACTTCCACAAACATTTCATCTGCGGCCTCCTCTCTCCCACGTAGTACGTCGGCGGCCATTCTCTGCACTTTGCACTTGATCGCCAGGAACAACAATACCACTGTGCTGTTCCTTGACACGCACACCTCTCACCCGACACTGATGGGCAACTCGTACCTGTGTTTCTGCCTTGGATTCTCACGTCCTCCGACCCGGGTTCCACAGCTTTTCCACAGCTTTTCACCACTCGTAGTCGTTGCTTCCGCCGTCGGGGGGCTGTGTTGCTTTCTCCTCCCAGAGACTTCTCACTTCCGGAATTATATGTATATATGTGTGAACAAGGCTGCTTGAGTAGAGCCGAAACGTGTCAGGGACATGCACTTGTATAGAAGAGACAAACCCATAAAGTAGAATTTGTGCACCATTGAGGAGTCCGTGCCTGCTTCTTGGTTGAAATTGTGATAAAGGAATGACTTTTCCATATATATAAATATATATATACATATAAAGTATCCTTATTGCCAACATAATGGTCTATCAGCCTGATTTAAAGGAAAGCCATGGAGGTAAGGGGCAGTGAAATCTCTCTAATGCCCCCTCGCCATGGGGGATAACTCTGTTGTTGAAAGTCTTCAACCACACTAAACTTGGGCTTTGAGGGTTGGATGTGTGTGTGTGTGTATGTGGGGAGTGCACAATTGTAATCCTAGTGTACTCCCACATTAACCACTAGCATCCGGTTTGAGGCAGTAATTGTACCCACAACAAACCCATGGACAGACATCTGGTAGGACAGACACAAGATCAATGGGAGTAGTCTTGGCATCCTTTTTCTCCCATTTCAAGTGTGGCCCAGGTGTTATAGGTGAACACAGCAGACCTGTCAATCAGGATTTGACACTCAAGCAGGATTTGACACTGTAGTGTTAAAAGGGATGCCCAAAGCTCCACCTTGCGTATACTGTGAGGTTCAGAGGAGTTACCTCTGCCCATTCAGGTCAGTCTATTGTTTGCTCGTGAGATGCATTTCTCGCCTATTTACGGCTATTTACTGTCTGGGAAAAACTAGAGAGCCAATGCATATTAGCCTCCAGGAACTTCAAGAAGAAAAAAGTAACTTTTTAAAAGTTACTTTTCTTTAATATTGATTGAAAATCTGACTATAAATAGTTGTTTAGTTATTTTTCTAGCTGGTCCCATCCACGATATACAGTATTAGGGTTTAAATCGAAATTCTGTTTTTTGACATAGGACAGCTAGGTGTGCTACATAGCTTTTGGATGTTAGTCACTGTAAGTGCATGTTAACATTAAATTATTACATGTTCTACTTTTAAATACTACACATTTTTCATTGTGGGCTGCTAGGCCTGCATAGGGGAGACTTATTCATATTTAACAGGGAGGTTTTCACCTTTCAAGAGGGTTTTCTATGAAAGGTCGAATTGCAGTTTTCACACTGCTACAGTCAGGCTACAGTGGTCGGTCTGAAGCCATGTTGGCACTGCCACAGTAGTGGATGGCACAATAGGTGCTGCAGTCCACTAGTGGCATTTAACTTGAACTATGTACCACACACTAGGAACTTATACACAAGTTAATAATGCCAATTAGTAATATGCTAAATTGCCAATGTTTAAAGGGGGGGTCATAGGCACTTTACTACTGGTTCGCAGTGATAGAGTGCAGAGAGTTCTAAAGCCAGCAGAAATGTAGGGTCCAGCGAACGACAGAAAATCCAGAGTGACCACTTAGAAAAGATGGATTTCCTACATGTAGGTAATGTGCCTCTTCACTGATTTCTGTGTGTGTATGTTAGAGAAAGTGTGTTGTGTGTGTGTGCTCATATGTGTGTGTGTGTGTGTGTGTGTGTGAGAGAGAGTGATACAGTGAACCAAAGATTGGCTGTTTGCAAGATGAATTGATGGGTGGATGTATGATGCATGAGTGCAAGGATTGGTAATCAAGTCCATGGATGATGAGTGATGGAGTGCAAAGCAGATGGCTCAATGGCAAGACACATTCAGTTATGAACCAGACCTATTTGTTTTTTTAGTGCTTGATCAATGTATGGTAATTTTGTGAGTTAATTCTCAAATCTAAGGCACTCTTTTCTATACTTTGATACCGGGCACCCCTAAATTGTAGTGGATAAGTTTGCTAAGAGCTAGAAAAGAAATATATGTCCATTGTATATCTGACTTTCACTACCCCCAGTTATAAAGTCTTGGAAAAGAGTAGACATGGGATGCAGGGGCCTGAATAGCGGGAGACATCCATTACAACGCGGGCATTGCATCGCAATGCCTTTACATCGCGGTCATTACAACGCAAGTCGTTACAACGACTTGCGCTGGATGGCGCTCTAACCTAAGGAATAGTATGATTTACTATTCCAACACCTTCCCTACTGTACGTAGACTGGAGTTGGAATAGTAAATCATACTATTCCTAAGTCCAGCGCTCTCAGCGCAAGTCGTTGTAACGACTTGCGTTGTAACGAACGCGATGTAAAATACTGCGTTGTGAATGTATGCGATGTAACGTCATACAATCCTGACTAGCATCAATATCAAATGAGTTTCCTTATTATGTAAGCACGCAGGGGACTGATTGGAGGAAAACATGTTGAAACATTTGTGATCAAATGGTGTCCTGAAGCCTAATTTTTATTTTTACGATTAGTATACAATACTGTGGCTTTATTACGTGTTTCATTTTGTTAAGTAGAAAGATTGAAGGCTCACAAAAATGTGTGGTAGCAGGAATACTGACAAAGAAAAATGCATGATTACAGCGATCAAACTTCAAAGGCGGATATTTGTGGAAGTGGAAAGTGAAAAAATGTTGAGTAGCTGGAGGCTCTTCCTTTAACGAAACTTAAAATGATTATATATTAGTGATTGTCTGGAAAACTGGACCTAAATGATGAAAAGTGCATCTGAGGAGCAGTAGATATATTTCAGATGTTGGCTGGTCATGCCCCAGAGCGCATACAACAGGATATTAAATATGTCTAGTCTTGTCAAAGTTCACTGCTGGTTGGCATATGGTTGAGAGATACAGTTAAGGCAAATATGGAGATTCCTAAGAGTTCTAAGTCAGTGATATTAGGGATGCAGAGACAGTTTGCACACTAAGCATGGGCCAGATGTCCGAACGTTTGGAATTGCGATTTCCAAATAGCGATTTATTCTCAGAATCACTATTTAAATATCACTATTCTAAATCTATGAAAGATTTATTCTAAAATTACTGATTCCTTGTGGGTTGCAAATTGACCTACCTCCTGAATATTAATGAGGTAGTTTGCAATAGGTTGAGACCCACTAGGATTTGCTCCCATCACAGGGATGGTGGCCTGCTGGGTTCAGTAGACCACCATGTTTCCTTAAAAAAATGAAATGGGCTTAAAAATATAAATTAAATGTTTTACAATTTTTTTTACTCTACTCTTAAAAATGTTTTTGTCAACATTCACAAAGGGCAAGGGCTCCCTTAGGCACCCATTCGTGTTTGCAAATGGGTTACCACTACTTTTGTGGAGATAGTAATACATTAATGATTTGTGACCGGTTTTCGGACACAAAACATTAATACATCACATTCAGATGCCATAAATAAACCCCTTTGACAAGTAGTACCAAACATGAATTGTGATAACATATTACTGAGTTCCAATTTGTGCTTGGTACATACCAAAAGTACATTTTGCAGTCATATATGATCAGATTTTTCGAATTGGATCCTTTGCAACCTCAAAAAGCCTTAGTACATCTAGGTCTGGTCAAAATTTTCGTTTGCAAATTTTGCATTATTAGATCGCAAAAACTATTTGCCTGTAGATGACTGGTTCAGGCAGAAAATGGCTAACAGAGACATGTGGGGTCAGATGTACAAATATTTAGAACAGCCACTTTCAAATAGTGATTTTTTTCCAAACCGGTATTTGAAAATCACAATTCCTAATGTATGAAAGGTTTAATTTGAAATTAGTTGTTCCAAGTGGGTCACAAATCGACTTACCTTATGAATATTAATAAACTAGGTCGCAATAGGAAAACCAGTAGCAATGACAGCCATCACAGGGATGGTGGTCTGCTGGGGTCAGCAGACCACAATGTCTGTGATTGCTTGTTGATAAAGCAATTTTTTTTAACATGCAGTGCATTTCCCTTAAAGGAAACAAGACAACTTTTAAAAAGAAAAGTTTCTTTGTTTTTTGTTTTTGAAGATGTAGTGGTCCTGTAGACTACTGTCTCTTCTTAAACAAACTTTTTTGTATTCACAAAGGGAGAGTGGTCCCAGGGAGACCCCTTCCCATTTGCTAATGGGTTACCATTATAGGCTTGTAGTTGGTAAAATATTCATGTTACAAACCATTCCAATGTTGTATGTGGAAGGGACGACCCTTCCAAGAACCGAATCAGTGTTTGTTTGCAAACCCAAATTGTGATTCAGTAACGTGTTACCAAATTACAGTTTGGGTTTCATACATACCAAAATACTTTTTAGGTCGAGCCTAGCGCAGCGCGCATGCGCTGCAAGGCTTCTTGTAACTACTCAAAACTACTCCGTGTGGGTCTGACTCCCCCCACGCATAGGATTGGCTTTTGCATGTGTCTTTCAAGAATGAAAGCACGCAAATGGGTAAAGGCGGGCGCATGTCCCACCTCTTTTTGTAACGTTGACTCCCACGGCGTTTTGCTCTCGGAAGCGAGCAGCGGCGCGCAGGGCGGCAGCTGCATTCCTGTGCCCGCCCCCACCACTTCTCTTGAGCTGCTTTTTTTCATTTGCAGCCTGTGCTCCATGTTTGCACCCCCTCCTACTCTTCCTTGTTTGTTATTATCTGTAGCGCGGTCCGCTTTCACTTTGGGGACCGCGCTTGTTTATTTAATTAATTTTCCGCGCGATTTGCTTTCACTTTTGCGGCCGATCTTGTTCCTTCTGTTTTTTTACAGCGCTTTACAAGCGCCACAACTTTCTGGATTGAAAGTTAACTACATAACTTCTAGTTAATTAGATATCCCAGCAGCGCACACATATTCACAGTTCCTTATCATATTCATACTTTTTCAAAACTAATCAGTGAAACGGCATAGCTGGCATGTCACGTGCTACACGAAGCTTTCAAATTGATATAATTAGCAGACTTCCTAGATTAACACAAAAACATACATCTTTTGCTCGGCTTTACCTCGCCACTGCTTACTGCTACTTGGTGCGACCACTGTGCTTACTCACAAAAAATGCCTGTTTTTGAGAAACCCATGTTAATCATTGGGCAGTTTTGCGAAATGTCTCCCAGCACACGCTGGTAGGCCGCATATTAAAGTGTCCTTGTGTAACGTAACTTGAGCTCATGTCAAGCGCTCCAAAACCTTCGGGACGAGTTTGCGCTATATAAATTTGCAGAAAAAAAAGAGAAATTACCTGCCCCTGTTCCAATGCAGGGAGAGGCATACTGTAAACAGTGCTACAGGTGGGGCCTGCAGCTTCGTGGCGCTTTGAAGCACAGCCCTGTGACCGCAGCGGAACCTAATGCTCCAAGCACAGCCTTGTGACCGCTGCGCACCTAATGCTCCGAATTCCATGCAGCGCGTGCACCTGGTAAGGTTTGTAAAGGTGGGGGTGGGGGGCGCGGTGTTGTTTTAAAGTTAACTACATAACTTCCAGTTAATTAGATATCCCAGCAGCGCACACACATTCACAGTTCCTTATCATATTCATACTTTTTCAAAACTAATCAGTGAAACGGCATAGCTGGCATGTCACGGGCTGCACGAAGCTTTCAAATTTATATAATTAGCAGACTTCCTAGATTAACACAAAAACATGCATCTTTTGCTCGGCTTTACCTCGCCACTGCTTACCGCTACTTTGTGCGACCACTGTGCTTACTCACAAAAAATGCCTGTTTTTGAGAAACCCATGTTAATCATTGGGCAGTTTTGCGAAATTTCTCCCAGCACACGCTGGTAGGCCGCCTTTCAGTTATTTAGATATCCCAGCAGCGCACACACATTCACAGTTCCTTATCATATTCATACTTTTTCAAAACTAATCAGTGAAACGGCATAGTTGGCATGTCACGGGCTGCACGAAGCTTTCAAATTTATATAATTAGCAGACTTCCTAGATTAACACAAAAACATACATCTTTTGCTCGGCTTTACCTCGCCACTGCTTACCGCTACTTTGTGCGACCTCTGTGCTTACTCACAAAAAATGCCTGTTTTTGAGAAACCCATGTTAATCATTGGGCAGTTTTGCGAAATTTCTCCCAGCACACGCTGGTAGGCCGCATATTAAAGTGTCCTTGTGTAACGTAACTAGAGCTCATGTAAAGCGCTCCAAAACCTTCGGCTCAAGTTCGCGCTATATAAATTTGCAGGAAAAAAAAAGAGAAATGACCTGCCCCTGTTCCAATGCAGGGAGAGGCATACTGTAAACAAAATTTACAGTATTGAACACAGCAGCTACATTGCTCTACAACATACCTTAAAAACATTGCCAATATCTCTGGCTAAACACTTATAAGGTCCCAAAGGCGAGACCTATTGGCTATGCCAATGCTTGTTTGCTGTCGCAAATGGTCTGATTCACAGATTTGACCTGTTTGGGAATGGAATGAAGCTTAGTACGCATGGCCACTCATGCTTAAACCTGTTTTCTGCAGTTATCTCTCATTACGTTTTTAAACGGGTATGCCCTTGTCTGAAATTTTCACACAAGGTACCAACAGCCACCTACACGTGAGTGAAACTTGAGCTTAGTGTACTGCCGATGCCAAGATGTGGGGAAAACTGATCTTCTGTAGCCAAACGAGCCCATCTCTCCCAGACTATTAATTGTATACGGCCATACTGTATTGCTCAATGTGCTCTACTTCTTGACCTGTATATTTAAAGATGATCTGTACTGCTGTCCACAACTATCAGAACATTCACTTGCCTAACATTACTTTTGGTTTCCGTGTTGCTGAGATGTACTTTCCATGTTTTGTATGATGTTTATACGATGCAAAATGAATAGATAAAATATAAAAAATAAAAGGTACCAACAGCCACATATCATGCATTGTGCATAATTTTGTTGAACTTTCTTGAAAGTTACTGAAGAAAATGTGTGATTTCGCGCACACCCGCGTATAGCATTTAGCAGATCAGTTAATGTGCTGTTTTAGGTAAACAGAGAATACAGGAACATAAAATGGCTGTTTTCTTCTTTAATTATTAGCTTTCTGAAAATGAATCAAAATCTCTTTTTCTACAATTGCAAACTAAGCAGGATTGTTATGTATCATCAGTCACTGTTTGGAGTACATCTGGACAAAATCATTGGTTGTAAACTTTGCAGCAAACAACAAGTATATCTTTATGGCTCAAAGGAGAACTAACAGCTGTGTATGTGCAGTGTCAAAATTGCAAAGTGGTTTATATTTTGCTCACTGCCCCATTTGAAGAAAAGGACAACAGTAAAGGGAAGTAGGGACTGTGTAAAGCACTTCAGTTGCCACTGAATGCTATTGCACAAATATAGAAAATGATGTGCTTATTAACTCCAAAATTAAGAAACGCTGAAATAAGAGTCAAATATTGGACACATGGGGCCTGATTCACAGAACTAACTTACGTCAAAAACGTAAAGTTAGTACTTTTGGTATTCACAGAATACACTTACTCATTTTGGTATTCACAGAATGAACTTACTCATTTTGGTATTCACAGAATGAACTTACTCATTTCGGTATTCACAGAAGTTAGTAGCCCTAACTTTAGGACTCCTAAATGCCTTCTGTGAATACCGAAAGTCTTAAAGTTAGGATTTTTCTCAGTTTAGGAGTAGTAAAGTTAGGACTTTACTACTCCTAAACTGAGAAAATCTAACTTTAAGACTTTCGGTATTCACAGAAGGCATTTAGGAGTCCTAAAGTTAGGGCTACTAACTTCTGTGAATACCGAAATGAGTAAGTTCATTCTGTGAATACCAAAATGAGTAAGTGTATTCTGTGAATACCAAAAAGTACTAACTTTACGTTTTTGACGTAAGTTAGTTCTGTGAATCAGGCCCTTTGTGTGTGTCAGAAAACCACGCAGAACTTAACAGGGAATGACAGAGGTAAACATTGTTTAAAGCCATGATAAGGCACTAACAGGCTATTGTAAAGTGATTAATGATGGTATAGGCCTGATTTACATAGATTCATTCATGAGTAAGTATGACTTTCGGTCTGTAGTACTCCTGGCTTACTCAAGAATTTTTGGAGTAAGCCCATTACACTCCTGACTTACTCCTGGAATTTAGGTCACATATTATAGATAGGATGCACAGCCCCAGTCTGCGCTACAACTTTGATCAGGTCACTGCACCCTTTTACAGTAAATGTGCTCCAGTGCAGGTGTGAACTTGTGCCCGGTGTGGAGGAAGTGCATTAGTGAAAGTTGCACCAGCTATTTGAGGCTGCCAGTCCACCTTTCACTTTGTAGGCAGTAAACCGCCTGGCATTACAGAGGGTGGCAGTGATCTTCCTGCAGGAGGTTTCAGCAAGTGACTGCCCCTGGCATCAGGGAGAGGCCTTGGAGGATATTGATGGTCCCGGAGCTTCCTCTCCCCCTTTCTGGGGTCACCCTTTGGGGGCGCATTGACTGTAAACAACCTCTTTCTGGCACAGTGTCAGTGTGGCCCCTAACTGCTTCTTTGCCTCAGTACCTGCCTCTTTAATACTGCGCACACGGAAAGGCAAAGTGTTGCCTCATTTGCATGGGCCCACGCCACCTTCAAATTGAGCAAGTACTACATGCACACCATCACAGTTTGTATTACAAGAATTGCAAGAAGTCAGTGTGCAGGCCACTTTTAGAATACCAAAGTAACCCCGGTGGTGCAGAGAGTGGGTATACACACCCATTGTGCCCCAGGGAAACGTCCTTTAATACGTCCTCAGGAGTACTACAAGAGTATGTCACCGAAAAATTATTTGACTTCATAGCTTTTACGTACTTCCTACAGTGGTGGTAACAATGGATAGCTTCTCAGTGATGCATACAAACATGCCAAGAGAGAAAGTGTTAAAGATCATGCCTTCAAGAAACTAACAGCAAAACCAAAAATCTGAGTCCACTCACCTCACAGCTAGAGAACATCAACATGTTTTCCATCAGGCCATAACTGTTTTCTAGAACATTGCATTATCATAAATGTACTTACAAAAAAAAAAAAGGTATATTATATGATGTTCTTTATATCCAACACATACAGGAGCACATATGTTACCATGTTCTAATTGAAGCACCACCCAGCAGCCCATTTACATGCATCAATATAAGGGGTTTATGTTAGGCAGTTATGCTTTTCTAGACTTTCAGATTCATTCATGGTAATAAGGCAGTAAGTCTGTGTCCATTCTGTGTGGTGCTTGGTCATTGTTCCCACTGAATTTGTAGGAGGTCCTATTGTTTGGATAAGGAAACCACATCTTGAATTCTGTTAAAGCAGGATCACTTCCCTGTTTCCTGTGTCCTGGGGTTATGCAAGTTCAATCGGGTTTATGGAGGTTTAGACATGATCCCGGTTTTACAAGCTTTTAGGGTGATGGGGCAAACAAACTTTCTTTATGGTGCAGAGATTTTTTACATGAGAAGACATTGTGATTGCAACACGTTGGAATAAGTTGTAAGGACAGCGACCCCAACTCCACCACCCGCCTGGACAACCTCGCCAACATCGGACTGAAACAGCTCGTCACCATGCCTACCCACAAGGCAGGACACACCCTCGACCCCATCTTCGCAAGCAGCAACAACATCCGTTTCAGCCACACCACGCAACCCCCGTGGATGGACCAGAACTGCGTTCACTTCCTCGTCAACAAACCCACGCCGCCCAGACCTACACCCCACCCTCCACGAAGAAACTGAATCAAGGTCACAGAGGAACAGCTCAACTCTACCCTCAACCGCGATACCCCCACCACCTCAACCGACGCCAACCTAGCAGCCAAAGAACTCCACAGGTGGATCTCCAAAAGCGCAGACGACCTCGCCCCACTACGTAACCCTGACAAACAGCACCCCAAGAAAGCCACTTGGTTCACCACTGACCTCCAGGAATCCAGATGCACATGCAGACGTCTCGAAAAAAACTGGAGAAACAGCAAAATGCCGAAAGATCGCACCACCTACAAGAACGCCATGTCGGAATACCACCAACGCATCAGAGCCACCAAAAGGACCTTCATCCAGAACAAGATCCTCGCCAACTCCAGCAACTCCAAGGAACTCTTCAGCATCATCCAGGAATTCACCAAGCCACACAGCGAAACCACAGACATCACCCCATCCCAGGACCTCTGCAACAAGCTCAGCTCCTACTTCCATCTGAAAATCCAGGGACTCTACGACAACTTCCACGACCTGACACCTGACTCCGAAACTACCTTCTACCCCAGCAACACCAGCCAGCCCACCATCTCCTCCTGCACCCCAGTCACCACCGAGATGACCATCTCAACCATGAAAGGCAACCACTCAGGAGCACCCATGGATCCCTGCCCCTCACACATCTTCCACAGAGCAGCCACCTCCATTGCTCCGGAACTACGTCGCACCATCAACGTAACCCTCGAGACCGGCATCTTCCCAGACGACTGGAAACAAGCAGAAGTCAGACCCCTACTCGAGAAGACCTCAGCAGATCCCACGGATCTCAAGAACTACCTACCCATCTCCCTCCTCCCCTTCGCGGCCAAAGTCACCAAGAAGACCGTCAACGCCCAACTAACAAAAGTAATCGAGAAAACTCCATCCTCGACCCCTCCCAATCTGGATTCCGCAGCAAACACAGCACCGAGACCGCCCTACTCCTACATCGCGGCCAAGACCTGGAATAAGCTCCCAACCAACATCAGGTGCGCCCCTTCTCTGAACGTTTTCAGGAAGACACTCAAGAGCTGAACGCACCTGCTTACCCCCCTCCCCCCACCAGCACCTTGAGACCTTCACAGGTGAGTAGCGTGCTTCACAATCCCCTGATTGATTGATTGATCTCAAAAGACTTTTAGGTATTCCTCAATCGTCCATGGTTCAAGTGATAAGGGCAGAACTCAAATGTCCTACTTTTGTAAAAATTGGCTTTTAAATAGTGAACTGTCGTGGGCTGTGAGTGCAAGATAGCTTTCAAGGAAATCTTTCATTCTGCTTTTTTTCACTCTTCCACTTCAGGATTATCCATAAAAATGTCCCAGACAGATGTGAATATGCAAACGGAGATTTTGCCACGAGAACATGATCTGAGGTATCTAAGTTCGAAAATGTCGGTCACCCACCTAATTGATTCACAGTGAAATGAGGAAGTATACCCCCAGGTTTTCCTGGCCCCTGATTGCGAAATTGAAATATAGATTGGGTATTACCCCAATACTGTATGGCATTAAGTTACTCAACACAACTCCTAAAGTTGATGGATACAGCAATTGTGGTATGAATCTGAAATGTACTAGCTTTTACATTTTATAGGATTGTTGTTTTTATGTTGGGAAAGGAGTAGATTTTTAAAGCCTATTTTAATGAAATATTATATCAAAACACGCCAGGTAGCATTAAGACTTTTATGTGCTGTGTGTTCAATAGAGGTAATAATTTCAGTTGGGGAATTTTTACAAACAATGGAAACGGAAAATAAGAGGAATTAACTTATTTTGTTTTTTCCCCCCATAGAACGGCCTTTATATTTTAATGTATTTATAGTAATTCTTGTATTTGAGTACTTTATAATATTGGAATGAGTCTTTTAATGATGTTATGTATGTTTATGTTCAATGAATGGGATAGTTTAATGGATCGAGGTCCCAATGAACTTGGACTATGATGTCCTATTTTTTTGGATATTACATTGTATGTTACGTCAACGATAGCAGCACTAACATGAGGTTCTCATTGTTGACACCCAGGTATGATAACTGTATCCTGCAGACATCACAGATGAAGCAACAGCTACAAGCAAGCATATGTGCTTAGTTAATGGAGGGGAAATGTGTGACAGCTAAACATACATTGTCTGTGTGTGCTAATACAAATAATTTCCCCTGTTTTTTCCACCTTCCTTTAAACATGTAAAAAAGAGATGTACAACTTGCTCTTTTGATCAATTGCCCAGATCATCAATATTATAAAATACCTTTGACAGGTACTGGCAATAACAGCGTGGGCATTCATATGAATGCAGATGGTCCTAAATAAACAAAGAATTCCTTAACTCTGCCTGTTATTTAGACAGAGATTTTGAGAAGACAAAGGTTCCCAGGACTGCACTTCATTTCTATAGTAAAAACTGAGGGCCTCATTCACAACCAGAGTTGGCGATGCAGCGAGCGCAAGGTAAATAGTTTTATTTAATTAATTACTTACCTTACTCCTGTCTGTCGTATGTCGGACTCCACTACCCCCCCCATCCTGCCCCTCCCCCGCCCCGCCCCACAGCACTCCCTTGGCGAGCCGCCACTGTTCACAACATTTTGGCGCAGGGTGCCGCTGCAAGGCTTCTTGCTGCGCCGCCCTGCGTTAAAGGAAAAGGGCAGGTATGCGGCGTATCTCATAGATCAATGAGATACGGTGCATTCCTGTCCTCTTTCACTGCGCTGGCATACAAATGGCTGCCTTGCGCCAACGCAGGCACCCTTGAAACATGGTGCAAGGGTGCCTGCATTGAAATCGGGTTGTGTTTGTGCAAGAAGGGACACCTTCCTTCACAAAAACAGCCGGTGCGCCTGTCCTGGGCTGACACAAGGTTTTTGACGCATTCCTAGATTTACACTATGTTGTAAACCTGGGAATGTGTCATAAACCATGAGCGTTGAGTGGGAACACCCACCGCAACGCTCATGGCACGCCTCCTCCATGCAGTGTGAGGCAACGCTGCAACTTGTGCTGCGTAGCCTTACACCATATCTACGAGGCCATGAAAAGCTATGCAGGTTGGCTTTCCATGGCCTCGTAGAAATGGGGAACCGTCAAAAAAAGTGATGTCCCCGCAGCGCACTGGGCTTGTAAATAAGCCCTTCAGATTTTTGGTTAAGGATGAGAGCGAGTGTGTGTGGAATCTGCTATTGGAACTATTTGAAAGGACATATGTGGCCTGGGAATGTATAATTATCAAACACTGTCCTGTGGGAATACTCCACTCCTTCTATCACACCATACTTTACAGATCACATGGCAAAAATGCAGGCTAAACTTGATGCAGGAGAGGAAAATAAGCTTTACATCTCCATTCTTGAGCACCTGTACCACTGGCAGGTGGAAAGCTTTCTAAAATGAGCCTGAAATGTATGTTCTTACTGATTTTGGTGAACTCTGTTTTATTTTACACATTTCATTAATGTCTCTAACAATAAAACATATAAATTGTTAGACATTTTAAATGTATTACCTTGCATCATCAGCACACAAATATTCTGAACTGAAATACCTGCCTGTGGCTTAGATACATATCTTTTCAAAAGATACACAGAATAGTCCAATGGAGAACACATTAGATGATGATTAAGCCAATTTGACGAATTATTATTATGCACGTGAGCTATTTTTGTTATATAGAATGGAGGGGAGGACAGGAATGGAAATGGAAATCAATTTAATGAGAACTATTATTATGATAGCACTGTGCAAAATTGTGTGAAAGATAGTCACTTATACATCAGTGAAATACTCCAAATAAGTAGTCCAAAATTATAATTTTTTTCTGCTATCTCTGATCATATAATAGCATCCCTCCACCAGAAACATCTGTATCTTTTGAGTACAATTTTCTATGTTTAGTTTACGTTCACTTTTCCAGTTACATAAATATATTTGTTGCCCAGTCAACTGGATCAGTTTCCCAACACCTAAGTCTCAATGGTATAAGTGTATGAGCAGTCCAAGGCTTTCTCATGTCAATGATGTTGGGTTAGAGACATAGTACTCAACAATGCACACAACAAAGGACTAATAATTGCAAGATACAGGCAATGTTTGATTTTAATAAAAGGTAAGTATTTTATTCTTACAATAAATTAAAACTACACAGGATCTCAATGGGGTAGAGGCACAACACAACACAAAAGACTACTCTACAGCATATCACCAGTGCTTACTTTAGCAGTTGGTTGCAAATTTAGGGACCAGAACTTATTTTCCACAATAGCCTTTGATCCAGAGCGAAAGAGAGAAAAACGCAAAAGAGGGAAAGAAAGAGGAAGAAAAAACAGTGACGAAAGAAAAGAATAGCGATGAAAAAGAACCTGCATGATCGAAACAAAGGGGGAGGGAGTGTCTGTTGATGCATTAAGGAGCCATGATGTGGAGTCAAGGCTATGGAGCCTTGGTATTCACACACCAGTCTTCAAAAGCACTGGCAGTAGTCTTCTGGCCAAAACTTTGGTCACCAGCACTTATTGTTTTAGGAATGAATCATGGTAAAACACTAGACTGTTTTAAAAAGTTGTAGTGCACAAATGGGGAATAATGAGCTCAACTTCACACGAACATTGTGAGATGTATTTTTTAAAATATTTATTTTCATTTTTATATGAAACCATACAATATTACATAACAATTCATGTTAGTTCAAGAAGAGATATAGTAATTTTGATACAAAAATATGAAAAAGCATTCCTGTTTCTTTCATGAGTGTAGGTGTTGAAATTGGCATTTGAATTAACCCTCAACATTGGGCTCAGATATGATTGCCTCCAGATTCTACTATACCCATAGAGGCAGAGAACAGTTTTCTAAATTGAATAAAATGAGTTGAGATTTTATCTGCCTTCAAAATAATAAAAAATGTCATCAGTATAAGAAGCAATTTTGTGTCCAACCTTCTATACTTAGAATCTGCTTGTTTTTACTGACTAAAGCAGCTTATTGTTCAAAGGCCAATGAAAAAAGTAACATTGAAAATGTCCAGCCTTGTTTGGGTCGTGCAGGCTCTCAAGGTCTAGGAATTGTACACATTTTGTCTGAACGTTTTTAAGAAAGAGCATCAAGTGTTTTACAAAAACATTCCCACTAAAGTTCACATGATGGATTGTAAGTCAAAGATGGTCACAAATTTCACTGAAACATACATTATCTATATCATTACTTAACAAAACACTGGGGTCTAGAGGACAAACAATTGTGTATGAGTAGGTGTTACTTACTCTTGTAATACCCCTGGTTCGCTCATGAATTTCAGGAGTATTACAATAGTAAGTTGCAGAAAACCAGAGCTTACTTTGTAAAATATTAAGTGCCAGGGCTCTGACTAGGAGGCCACTGAGGCTTGCACCACACATCGCCCTTGTCATCGCTGCCAAAACAACTACTGATCATCTCTCTCGCATGTAAATGCGACAGTTCAGATTTTTCCAGGTCCCCAAAGCTAAAGGTATGGCTGGGGAGGCAGGTATTAGCACTATTTTAATGTATATTGTATTCCTAAACAACCGTTGTTCTGCTCATCTCTAAATTAGATGAGCAGCGAAACCATGTGGTAGACTGGCAACACCATACTTAGAACAGTTAGGTGCTGGTGCCGAGCACCGGAAACCAATTAAGTGCCGGTGATAGAGCGCTATGTTCTCGTAGAAATTGTAGGGGTGCATCATAATCACCGTTAGTCTGCACCCGCATATATCCAATTATATATCAGTGATCGGCTTGTAAATTGTGGTTTCACTTGCATTATTAGAGTGAATAAAAGAGTAATTGTGCTATTATAATCCTGCAATTGTAATGATTAACTGAAATGTGTTCAAAATGATGCATTAATGTGTTAGGCCATGTGTAATCGAGATGCAGTAGTTTAAACGTGTATCACATTAAGTTGCACGTATAGTTCACTTTCGCATATGAAGTGTAATGAATTAATGCTTATAGAAGTGGTTAAGAATAGTGTTTAAATCGTGTAAAGGCCTGACTGAACATACGCAAAGGAAAGGCCTGTTTGTTCTTATGTTAGCTTATTTTGTAGGCAGAGAAGGTTCTCTTGGAAAGGCTCTCTGGGCACCAACAGTAGAATTAATTAGCACAATGGAAGGTTTCTGTTGAATGTATCTTCTGGTGCAGGTGCAAGGACACATGCCTTGTTAGTTAAAGCCTGGCTCTTTGTTTCTCGAGTTGGGGTGGTGGGAGGCATTGAGACGGGAGTACACTGGAATGCAGGGATGATACTTTCAGCGGAGAAGGTGCCTGGGACCCAAGGTCATCACAACCGTCCAGGATGAAGTAAGAGTTTCACTGGAAAAATACAAGAAGGAAGACCTGGCCGAAGAGGCGTGACAAAAGGCGTGTTTAATTGTTTTTGGGTTTTGTATTAGGGATAGTGCCCTGAGGGTGGAGAGCAGAGAAGAGGTAGGGGAGAGCAGAGAAGAGGACAGAGAGGGATTTGGTGAAGGAGCATCTTAGAATCGAGCTCAAAGTGCTATGTGAGTGCACTTCTTAGGAAGTCTTCACAGCTGACACCTTTTCTTTTACTCTTGCCTGGGAAATTCGCTAAGTAGGTATGTCACCTTAGTAGTAGAGTAGGGACAGCCAATGGGTTTATGCTTGTTTAGATAAATGAGGAATAATGTAGAGATTGGAGCTGTCATTGCTTGTCTAATACTTTTGGAGCTAACGATTCTTCTTATCCTGAGTCGGATGAGACTCCTGCGTAGGATGCTATTTGTATTAGTGCCCATCTATTTCTTTAACCTTGTGTTGAGGTGCTTGCATGTGCAATTATTCTTGGCTGTAATAAAACCCCAAAATTGAACTCGGAGTCAGTGGTCTTTCAAGTAAACAAGATTCAAAACTTAGTTGCATAACCGAAAAGGATTTCTTCCCTTTACACTATTCAGCAGGTAAAAAGATCCTGGCGACCTGAAGATTCTTAAAGTGATAAGATAAGAATCAGCGTTATCAGTTGGTAGCAGAGTAGGATGATTATCTCTCATAAGAGGGGAGATCAAGATTAGGATAAGAGATTATTTGCCCCATAGAGCCCGAGTGATGGTGATCCAGTGGATCGTAGGAGGAGGACATCGGCGGTCGCTGAAAACTAACGGAGAGTGACGGTGCGGCGGAAGTAGCAGTTCGTGGTAGAGTGAGTATGAACAGGGAGACGCTTGTTAGATTGCGGTGTTTAATTGTTGTGTGATGTCTTGCGGAGTTGGAATGAGAGTTGCGTGATTGAGGATCGGACCGTGAGCGCGCGCGGGGCTGAGAGATATTGTGGTGTAGAAGACACCCAGAATTGAGATCGTTGACCAGAGATTGTGGGGGTCATGAGACGTCGTTGATCAACCCACTGAAGATAGGGAGCACATGTGTGAGAGTGTGAATATCCGACGCCGGTTGTAGGTTGTTGTGTGTAGAACATTGAGCGTTTGAAGCCTATCAATTGTGTCAGAGGTGATTGTCCGGTCGTTCGCGGACAGACAGTTGCCAGATTGAGGTCAACAATTTCAAGAGGCTGATCGGTCATTGGTGAACCGACAGTCAGAGAGGTAATTGGTCGGCGACGGACAATTGCTTCAGAGTGTGATTGGGACACGTGTGAGCGAGAAAGGGTGAATTGAGAAGGAGGGGAACTGCTGCGAGCGGAGGAAGAGTGACGTCAGACAGTGCCGCGCTGCGATAGGTCGGTTGGTGTGAGCCGCGCTGGCATTGGTGGACGGAAATCAGGAAGTAAAACGAAAACTTGCGCGTGAACGGAAATTTGTGTCATCAAGAAATGTTTTAAAGTTTTACGAGAACTGTGTAGAGGTGATAGACATGTGGTTACTCGGAGTGGAGAGGAAGCCCCTCCCGAGGATACGCCAGCACATTATATGGCTAAAAATGTAGGATTGCATACTATAATTTGGCTTGAGAATTGGCATAAAATGACAGAAGGAGAAGGAGAATTGACTTTCCCACGTTATGGCACTTTCAGGTTGGAAGTGCTGTACCAGCTGAAAACTATAATGGCTTCTTTACGACCGCTGCCTAGCCCGACACAGTTTGAGGTGCTACATGCATGGATTAGGGCAGCGTATGACAGGAAAAGAGACAAAAGTCAAGAAAGGGTGAAGAAATCGATCAGGGCCTTCCAAGATGCGAGGTGGGATGCTCTGGAGAAAAGGTGGAGGGTGGAAACGATCGAAGGAGATAGGTTGTACCCACTGCTAATAAAAGATGGGAAAATAACAAGGGTTGAAGAGGACGACAGTGATACAAATGACAGCCTGTTAGACAGGTTGCTAGCAGAGAGACCACCTCCATTTAATCCAGATTCAGAAGAGGGAAAATCAACTTCAGCAGTAGAAACTGGCGAGACGCAGAATCAGACTAACATGAGGGTAGTGGGAAGAATTTCCACTGGAACAGAGGGATCGGGAACACAGCCTTCCACTGGGAATATGCGGTTACCAGACTCTCTGACAGTACCGGTTACCATTAGTCCTATAGTATCGGTATATGACCCAGATCGAATAAGCGAAGGAAGCGTAATGCAGACGACAGGAGGAGAGGGAACTAGTGCTGGAGGGAATGGCTTAGGAATACAGGTGATTCACTTCCCGAAGCCCTTGGAAACAAGCACGCCGTTACCAGCCACAGCAGATTCCTCTTTTAGACAGGAGGATGAGAGACCAGTCAGACCAAGGTCCTTATCCGAGTCCAAGTCAGCTTTAAGGATGTGGACACCATCAGTAAGAAACCAAAGTGATAGAATGCCAGGCGATAGGGAACGAGAAACTTCAGAAACCAGACCAAGCTTTAGGAATATGATAGAAGAGAGCAAGTCACAAGAACAAAGTGGTGACTATGATGAGCAGAATGGCGCAGCTTGTCGAGAAATATTGAAGAGTGCAGTACAGGCAAGGTTGCTGGACGTAGTAAGACTAAAAGCAGAGGTAGACGAAATGATTAGTGGGAGCCTGCCTTTGGAGAGAATAGAGATTTATGGACCAGACGAGCTGCTTTTCATAGCAAAAGATGTGACTCGTAAAGCAAGGACCGCACATGAAAAATTGACAGCCTTGGCTAGGAGATATGAGGTGGATTTGAACAAAACGAAGGCGCTGCAAGGACCGCATAGGTTGCAATATAGTGATCAGGAATTGGAGGAGAAAAGAATCACAGGATTAAGGACGCATACTAAAGATCTGATTGTAGGGATGCGTATATGGAATTTGTTGGATAAATGGGAAGAAAGGTGGTCAAAGAAGAAATTGGCAAGGAAAAGTGTAGGAGAAACGCCGCCCCCGGGGGGAGGGGCGACGGGCGTTGGGAACTTTCCTTTACGGGAAGTACAGAATGGAGGGTACGTGCATGTACCGTGGAGTAGAGGTGATTTAGCTGCTTTCACAAATGACTTCCCGAGGCTGAGGGAAAAACCTGTAGAGTGGTACAAACAGGTTGAGCGGTTTGTTAAAATCTCGAAAGTGCTGTGGACGGACTTGGACACCTTGTTTGATATAGTGGTGCCGGGAGATTTGTGGACAGCTTGTAAAATCGCAGTTGAGTGGCCGACCTCTGAACCTGAAAGAGATGCTGTCACGAATGGTCCGTCACCCATTGTTATGAAAAAATTTGAGCAAGTGATTACCTGGTTGAAGCTGAAGATCTCGCCTCAAGATATTGATTGGGTTAAGATAGATCGAACTGTGCAGGAACCTAAGGAGACAGTGCATGAATATTATGAAAGGCTCTTGCAAGCTTTTAAACAGTAGTGTGGATAGTGGATTAGATGCCTTAGACCCCAAAGATATGGGACAGTTTGTCTCAAAGTTTGTTTTAGGATTGAGGCCGGAGGTCAGCCTCATGATACAGCACCATTTGATCTGTTGGCAGAACAAGCCGGTAGATGAAATCTTGCGGTATGCGAGGTACTGTAGCGATGAAGTGGACTCGAAGCACCAGAAGCTAAAAGACAAGCTGATGCTCGTACAGATGCAGACAGCCCAGATCCAGCCTAGTGGAGGGACGCTGGGAAGAAGACAAGGAAATTACCAAGGGAACCAGAATGGGCAAGGCCAGGGAAAGGGGAAACCCATAGATCCCAAGACGGGGGTGGATGTGGCGACACTGAAGAAGACCACTGCGTGTCATCTTTGTCACCAGATTGGACATTGGAAACGCGAATGCCCTTTGAACCCAGCCAACCAGGTGCAGCAGGAGGTAGAAGGGGTTCAGGCACCTGCGCCGGAGGTAGTCAACACGGTGATGAAGCCCAGATCAATGAAAGGGGGGACGTATAACCCAGAAGTACAAGTCCCACAGCCACCAAGAATCTCGCAGGGAATACGGATTTACCTGCAGATGCCCCTTTTCGAAGGGTATGATGAATACAGTCCAGACCCGTTATCCTGACGGTGCCTGAGGGGGGAGGAATACTGCACTCTTGGAGCGGTCTTGGAGGTAGACCAAAGAGGACCTTTTGTGGAGGCAGACATTGATGGTCATCCTACCACACTTTTGGTCGACACTGGTGCTACCCGGTCTACTGTAAGATCAGCAGTAGTCCCCAACCTACCCCTCTCGGGACAATCAATCCAAGTTGTTGGAGTGGCAAACAAAAAGATAACTAGCCCATTGACCGAACCGATTCCAGTGAGGATAGGCTCCTTCCAAGCTAAACAACAGTTTGTGGTGTGCGATACCAGTCCAGTTTGTTTGTTAGGAAGAGACCTATTGTGTAAATTAAACTGTACTATCTATTGCACACCAAGGGGAGTGGAAGTTTAGACAAAGGATGATGATGCTACCTTTAAAGTTGCTAATCAGCATCTGTGTATAGACTTGTATCCAGTAGTGACAGTGGAAGAACTTCCACCAGACTTGAGAGACACTGTGTCACCAGAGGTGTGGGATTTTACAGGAAAAGAGATAGGATTGATCAAGGGGGTTGAACCTGTGCAGATTCAGGTTAAACAGAATGTTGATTTCCCTAGAACGCCTCAATACAATCTGTCGCCTGAAACGATAGCAGGAATCAAGCCTGTAATTGAGTCTTTCATTAAGCAAGGCATTCTGAAGGAGATTAGAGGTAGCCCATGTAATTCACCTATTATGGGACTACAGAAGCCAAGCGGGAAGTTCAGGATCGTGCAAGACCTGCGAAAGGTCAACACGATAGTTGTCCCTTGTTGTCCAGTGGTACCGAATCCATCAGTGATACTGTTTCAGATCCCCTGCGAAGCCAAGTGGTTTACTGTCATTGATTTGTGTCAAGCATTCTTCTCGATACCGCTCCATGAGGAAAGCCAATTTCTTTTTGCGTTCAGGCTGGAAAACCGCGTGTTAACATGGTGTCGTATCCCTCAAGGGTATACAGAAAGTCAATCGATCTTTAATCAGATCCTGAAAAAGAATCTTGAGAGTCTCGTATTGCCGCAGAACTCAGTTCTCGTGCAGTACATAGACGATCTGCTTGTTGCCTCAGAAACGGAAGATGCTTGCAGGATAGACACGGTAGCCCTGTTGAACCATTTAGCAGAGAACGGGCACAAGGTGTCTCCAAACAAGTTGCAGTACTGCCTAAATGAGGTACAGTACTTGGGACACAGATTGGAAAAAGGCAAGAGGAAGGTGTCACCAGATCGAATTGAGGCGATAATGAACATCGCAGTGCCCACCACTCAGAGAGAAGTTAGGATGTTTTTGGGAATGGTCAGCTATTGTCGGCAGTGGATTCCCAACTTTTCTTTGAGAGCAAAGCCTTTACAGAGGCTTACGCACAAGGATGTGAGTGTTCCGGTACCATGGGACGAGGAGTGCTTGGTGTAATTCCTAAAACTGAGAGAGGAGTTGTGTAGTGCCCCAGCTCTGGGAATGCCTGATTACAACAAGGCTTTTTCATTGTTCTATTGTGAGAGAGAGGGGTGTGCATTAGCAGTCTTAGCTCAGAACCATGGAGGTGTCTGTAGACCAGTTGCCTACTTTTCAGCTACTCTAGATCCAGTAGCTTCGGCGTTGCCCGGATGTCTAAGATCCGTTGCTGCAACAGGAGTCAGCATTGAAAGATGTGAAAGTATTGTAATGGGTCATCCTTTGACTGTTTATGTGCCACACTCGGTTTAATTGTTGATGACCAGGACTAAGACTCAGCACCTAACGAATAACAGGTTAACAAGGTATGAGCAAGTCATACTCGCCGCAGAGAATGTGACTCTGAGAAGGTGTTCCGTCTTAAACCCTGCGACATTAATGCCTATACCGAATGCAGATGATGAAGATTGTACGGACCATGATTGTCTTGATGTGACTGAACTCTGCACCAAACCGAGACCCGACATTGTTGATGAACCACTGACTGACCCCGATGAAATTTTCTTTGTCGATGGTTCATGCCTAAGAGACAGTGTTGGCCAACTGAGAGCAGCGTTCGCTGTATGTACCATTTCTGGGGTGGTTGAGGCTGCTTGCCTAGAAGGAGTACGCTCCGCGCAGGTAGCTGAGATCCTTGCTTTGACTCGTGCCTGTCTGGCCGCTGATCGGATTCGAATCACGATTTACAAGGACAGCCAGTATGGGTTTGGTGTAGTTCATGACTTCGGACAGTTATGGTCCCAGAGGGGATTTTTGACATCATCTGGCTCACCTATTAGGAATTGAGAACATGTACGACAACTGTTAGATGCATTGCAATAGCCGAAAGAAATCGCAGTTGTCAAGTGCACTGCACATGTGAAGGGGGAGGATTTTGTGTCCTTGGGAAACAATTATGCGGACGAAGTCGCCCGCTTCAGTGCCGAACAAGGATGCATATTTACAGAGGGTTACACAGGAGAGAGCCAAGAAAGAACCGAGCTCAACTTGATGTTGGCCATGGCAGACACTTGGGAGGAGCTCAAGCGACTGCAGGATGAAGTCTCAGACCAGGAACGGAACGGATGGGTCAAAACAGGATGTGAAAGAGGGGATGTAGATGTTTGGGTGTCCAGTGATGGGAGAGCAGTGTTGCCAGAAAATTTGCTGAGCCCAATGGCGAGATTGATACATGGATCGGTACACCTTGGTAGAGATGCAATGATGCGTGTGTTTAGACAAACGTGGTATAATTCACGGTTTTGTGCGATTGCTGAAGCAGTGTGTCAGAGGTGCGTTACGTGTCAGCAGATGAATGCCGGAAAGAAAACAGTAGTCACCTTGAGTCATATTGGGAGGTCAGGAGGGCCCTTCAATAGAATACAGTTAGACTTCATAGAAATGCCTAAGTGCAATGGGTTGAGATACATTTTGGTGCTGATATGTGTATTCTCACGGTGGGTGGAGGCTTACCCAACCCGTAGATGTGACACTCTCACAGTGGCTAAGTTGTTGTTGAGGGAACTCATCCCGAGATTCGGGATTCCTACCTCTTTGGAATCAGATAGAAGAAAACACTTCCACAGTGAAATCATGAAGTTACTCTGCACTGCATTGAACGTTGATCAGAGACTCCATTGTAGTTATCGACCAGCGGCTTCTGGGATGGTGGAACAGGTTAATGGGACTTTGAAAGCCCGGATGGCAAAAATGTGTTCGTCAACGTCTTTGAAGTAGCCGGATGCACTGCCACTCGTGCTGATGAGCATGAGAAGTGTCCCAGATAGGAGAACTGGGTTGTCCCCTCATGAGATTCTGATGGGGAGGGCAATGCGGTTGCCAGCAGTACCAGCTACAGCTTTGATAAACATCACTGATGACTTGATTCTCGATTACTGTAAAGGACTATCTGATGTGGTCCGTTCTGTGTCCCAGCAGGTCCAAGCTGCAGCTGTTCCAGCCTCGAGTGATCTGTGCCACGACCTGTGTCCGGGTGACTGGGTGCTTGTCTGAAAGCACGTGAGGAAGAGTTGTCTGGATGTTCGGTGGCGAGGCCCATACCAGGTGATACTGGTAACGAACACAGCCGTGAAGTGTGGAGGATTGCCGAACTGGGTGCACGCCTCCCATACCCGCAGAGCTTCAGCACCCTCGGAAGAAACAGCTCCTCTCGTAAATGAAAATCCAGCTGATGTGGCAGGGCCACATGAGAGGACAAGTCAAGCTGTAAGGGTCGCTGATGCAGCTGGTTGTGCACCAGAGCAAGCAGAAGGGGGTTTCGACAACCCGAATCACGACTCTGACTCAGATGACAGAGGTGGAGCAGTGGGTGGAGTGGAGTCAGATTCAGCAGAAGAAGGAAGTGGTGCACAGGGTATAGAAGGGGAAGGTGGAAGGACGATCAGAATCGAGGAGGCCTGGCCTGAAAGACAGAGGCGACTGAACCTGAGGTTGGCACCCGAAAGAGATCTTGCTCCAGTGTCTGAAACGTCTAAGACCGAAGCAAGCGACGAAGAGCAGACTCAAGAGGATCGGAGGAGGTCGAGGAGAACAAGGGTACCTTGCAAGAGATATTCTACCCCTGAGTGGACTTATACAGTGACTAATGCAGGGGGTAGTGAGTACGGGGAGGCTGAGGCCGTTGCAGGTGGTCAGCAAGAGCCCGAATGTGGTACTGAAGGTGGTGCTGCTGTTGCCAGGGCTCGAAGTCGAAGGAATACTGACCCTCACCGTCCCGAATCCCCCACTTCTGAGTAAGGTCCGAGAGCTGGTTCTCCATCGACTCGTGTTTCCGTCTTTTGGATTTGAGCCGTATTCACATGAAATGGTAATTCTTCGTCTTTAACTTTTGTATCACGTTTTAGAAGCATTTGCAAATGATCTTATCACGGACGAAATGTAACCTGTTGTAAATAAAAAGTTTAAAGAAGAAGATAACCTAGATCCGAGTGGAAGAAGAACAAACTTAGGGACTTTCCACCGAAGAGGAACAAGAGTTAGGGAAGTCTTTTTCTGGACTATGTAAATAAGACTGTAGCCGAAAAGGGGATTTTCAGAGGTTTCGAAGTGTTGCTCGAACTGGTTAAGCAAGTCACGTGTGAAGAAGACAGAGACTTTGAGTGTTCATTGCTGCAACCAAGAACTTTTGAGAACTTTCGAGATCATGGAGGCTGGAGATCCAAATCGTAGATCCAAATTGATTGTAGGCATACTTATAGGGAGTGTGATAGTTTCTATAATCATAGTAATTATAGTCTCATATACTGTTCCACATGAGCTAGCAATGCAGGGGGTGCCAGGGACTCCTACACTTACTACACCTAGCCAAAAAGAGGGAAACATAGGAGCTGACAAGGCTTTGCTGATAGAAGAAAGTCGTAGATTGCATGTAGATTTGTCTAGAAGTGATTTTAAGCTTAATGCATACGCCAAGCTGCTATACGAGTACGTGGATGCGATGGATGCGAAGGATTGCCATGTGTGTATGCAGTTGCCTGCTTCAGTGGATGAGGGTATTAGGTATCACCATCTTCCACTGACTTATGGAATTTCATGTAGTCTGTTGCTCAGTATATTTTATGAAAGAGATCAGTTTGAGTATTTCTTTTCCAATTACGATGCAGTGCTTCCTGAAGTCCCAGCTTATAAACATTTGAACAAGTATGATTATTATAAGTCCGAGGATAGACTTAGGAAGTTCTTCATACCGTCTTTGGAACTGGACACAGCATATGCCCACCGCCATAATTTGACGTGCTCATTGTCAGATGTAGAGAAAAAGTTCGTAGATCAGGTAGAAGACAGATATAGAAAACTAACACAGACACGAGACACAGGGCATACTACTCTAGATTGGACGGAGGAGGAAAAATTGCACCGAACAAAAGGAAGTTATGGTCCTATAGCTTTGGACAAGGAGCAGAGGGGAAAACTGTGTGTGAGACGTTATCAGACCTACTATGAAAAGGTTCCAGTGGGACAGAGTACCTGTGATCATGTTTTCACCATGGCAGATGCAGCAAAGAACTTTCTCCAGGGCCCTGTACAAGTGATACCTACGGTGTATTTTGTGTGTGGAAGGAATGCCTATGTGAGATTGCCTGCGAACTGGTATGGTACATGTTATTTGGGAATAATATTTCCAAAGATTTACCATGCAGAGGATTTGGAACTTCTGGAAGGTGGAAAGCATTCAAGAGTGAGAAGGAGTGCGAGTGCAGGGGTCGTAGTGGGAGATATCTTTGGAGCTATGATACCAAGTTTGGGAGTGATCTTGAATGATGTGAAGATCCGGAGATTGGCGACTGTGATAGATGAACTATCAATGAACACAGCAAAATCGTTGGTACTTGTGGAGGGAGAGATGTTGTCGATAAGGACAATGGTTTTGCAGAATCGCCTTGCTTTGGATGTCTTATTGGCAAAAGAGGGCGGAGTCTGTAAATTATTGAAGGTTCAAGAGTGCTGTACTTATATACCAGACCACAGCAAGTATCTGGAGAAATATATAAGTAACATCACTACTATCCACACGAAGATAGCGGATTTGACTGGAGAGGGAGCATGGGAGAAAGTTGGAAAAGGATTTGGTCAAGTGGGGAGCTGGTTTGCGAATTTGGGGAAGGGATTCCTTGGCTATATCCTGAGACCTCTCCTTATTGTGGTGGTCTGTGTGGTTTGTCTGTGGGGTTTGATTAAAGCATACAAATGGTATCGAGCAGGCAGAGTTGAGAGAGCTCTGAGAGAAAATGAGACGAGAATGGCCAGACTGCAGGACAGTCAATATCAAAGACTTAAGAGATTGGAGATTTACAGACCAGGAGGAATGGCAACAAGTTCTGTTTAGGTCGGTTCTTTCTCCAAGGGAGTTGAATAAGATGTGATGGCAGGAGTCATCAAAGGGGGGAACTGATAGAGCGCTATGTTCTCGTAGAAATTGTAGGGGTGCATCATAATCACTGTTAGTCTGCACCCGCATATATCCAGTTATATATCAGTGATCGGCTAGTAAATTGTAGTTTCACTTGCATTATTAGAGTGAATAAAAGAGTAATTGTGCTATTATAATCCTGCAATTGTAATGATTAACTGAAATGTGTTCAAAATGATGCATTAATGTGTTAGGCCATGTGTAATCGAGATGCAGTAGTTTAAACGTGTATCACATTAAGTTGCACGTATAGTTCACTTTCGCAAAAGAAGTGTAATGAATTAATGCTTATAGAAGTGGTTAAGAATAGTGTTTAAATCGTGTAAAGGCCTGACTGAACATACGCAAAGGAAAGGCCTGTTTGTTCTTATGTTAGCTTATTTTGTAGGCAGAGCAGGTTCTCTTGGAAAGGCTCTCTGGGCACAAACAGTAGAATTAATTAGCACAGTGGAAGGTTTCTGTTGAACGTATCCTCTGTTGCAGGTGCAAGGACACATGCCTCGTTAGTTAAAGACTGGCTCTTTGTCTCTCGAGTTGGGGTGGTGGGAGGCATTGAGACGGGAGTACACCGGAATGCAGGGATGATACTTTCAGCGGAGAAGGTGCCTGGGACCCAAGGTCATCACAACCGTCCAGGATGAAGTAAGAGTTTCGATGGAAAAATACAAAAAGGAAGACCTGGCCGAAGAGACGTGACAAAAGGCGTGTTTAATTGTTTTTGGGTTTTGTATTAGGGATAGCGCCCCGAGGGTGGAGAGCAGAGAAGAGGTAGGGGAGAGCAGAGAAGATGACAGAGAGGGATTTGGGGAAGGAGCATCTTAGAATCGAGCTCAAAGTGCTATGTGAGTGCACTTCTTAGGAAGTCTTCACAGCTGACACCTTTTCTTTTACTCTTGCCTGGGAAATTCGCTAAGTAGGTATGTCACCTTAGTAGTACAGTAGGGACAGCCAATGGGTTTATGCTTGTTTAGATAAATGAGGAATAACGTAGAGATTGGAGCTGTCATTGCTTGTCTAATACTTTTGGAGCTAACGATTCTTCTTATCCTGAGTCGGATGAGACTCCTGCGTAGGATGCTATTTGTATTAGTGCCCATCTATTTCTTTAACCTCGTGTTGAGGTGCTTGCATGTGCAATTATTCTTGGCTGTAATAAAACCCCAAAATTGAACTCGGAGTCAGTGGTCTTTCAAGTAAACTAGATTCAAGACTTAGTTGCATAACCGAAAAGGATTTCTTCCCTTTACACTATTCAGCAGGTAAAAGATCCTGGCGACCTGAAGATTCTTAAAGTGATAAGATAAGAATCAAGCGTTATCACCGGTGCTGAGCACCGGAAAGCACCGACTCAAATTAAGCACTGCAGAAAACTCTTTGTGAGCACAGGACTAGAAGCATGTGTTTCCTTGCTTTTAGTGGTTAAGCTATCTGAATATTTAAATATGTATTAATTGTATTTATCTTCCATGTCATCTGGTGAATATTTCAGTTCCCATTTACCAACTAAATAGTTCTATACTTCAAACACACAAAGCTATCCCACCAAGGTTATGCAATTTCCACTACAGTAATTGCACTTTTGGGGTTAATGTTGTATGGTGTGTACTATGCATATTATAATCAGCTATTTGGCAATTTGGTAAACATACTTTAGGTTTGTCTTTTATCTTGCAGTTGAGTCTTTTTGCCCCATAACTAAGAATGCATAAATAATCTCTAAAATATCTGTAAAAATGTGTAACAAAATCTGAAGAAAATCCAAAAGTAAGCTTTATTTAATGAATTAGCATGTACATCGAACTGTTCAAATTGTTCATGGACACTACGATGTAGATTCATTTTAACATATATTAACATGACACAGTTTCTACCTATAAACTTTACTTGTTTCAAAGAGTTGAGTAGATATGATTGATATGTGCAATAATTGTTATATATGAATGTGAGAAAATCTCTCTTTTTCTATGGTGACCCCATTTTTTGTTGACTGGTGCTGCTGTTTATAAAAAAAATTCTGAACACTGGAGCACTGCCGTCTGCTCCTGTCCAGTCCCCAGTGTATGTGCTCCAATCCCTAAAACATGATAACATTTTCTAATCTCCTCAGGTGGTACACCATCCTTTAAAGGGCGGGAAAGGAAAAAATTCCTTTTTGTTATATAGCCCTCACACACTCTAGTAGTGTCATGCTTCATCATCGGGTTCACTCTGACTCCTAAAGGTTAGGGTGGGCTCAACCATATTTCAGGGAGCACTTCGGGGAAAAGGACCAGCGGGCTTAAAGATTAAAAATCCTACTTTAATTCCAAGGTATCCCTTTATTCGTGGTGTTACTGGGGATATTAAAAAAGAGGGGGAAATAGGGTAATAATGATATTATGGTCCTATGACCCTAAAGCCAACATGTTTCAGCCCTTACAATTTGGCCCTACTGACCCAGTGAGTTAAACGGACGGTGTGCCACCTGAGGAGAGTAGTGCCCCACGTATCATACACATACAGGGCAGGATACTTTATGTTTGACTAATATTAAGAAGGGAGGACGTATCCCTCCAGCACCTCTTCCAGCCAGTAGAAGAACCTGTCCACCCTCCTGACGTGGGAGAGGCTTTCCCACCCTTCTCCAGGTCAAAATGTAGCAATATTAGTACAGCGTTCAGCTGTAGGGTCAATATAAGAAAATTTCTTTAGAACCCTCATGAATAAGAACACCCTGCTACTGATAACCCGTACTACAAAAAACAGACACTCCAAGACTACCAGAGATGACTGAACTACTGGGAATAGCCTATACTGATGAAATGGCATCCGCCATTTAGGCGGCACCTTCCCTATTACCGGACACGAATATCACCCAGTGCCTAAATCAGTCACAGAACTGGGACGAACTTAAGGAACTAAAAAGGAACCAGATGAAGATTCTACTCCACGGTGCAATTATGACAGAGTATTTACGTGGCAATGTAGCCCCAACAGGACTGTTGGTAAACAACGAACCAAGAATCTTCTTGGAAGACCCAATTTTTAAGAAGGAGTGGTCACTAATAGCGTGTAGATGCATGAGAGACTGGTTAATATTGATCATAAATACAGCAAAACGGCTTTCAGATGCCTTACTTATTAAAATTAAGACTAGTGTGGACGCATTAAACACTCAAATCAAAATCACAGTATTTAAAAAGAAATTGGAAGAGTACAATAAGGAAATTGGTGAACACAAGGATTACCTTATGCAGATCAATAAACTACAAAAAGATCTTAAAAGATTTTCACATGAAAGGCTATACATTTACATAAATGACGACTACAAGAAACAACAAGACTCAGTAGCAGGATCATCAAATTGGAGTCACTCAGGCTCAGCCTAGTCAGATCAAGAAGACTGGCCTAGCAATAACTCTTCGAAGAGCTGGAGAGGAAAACAAAGGTGCAGAAGAGGCACAGGGTACAACCCCACGTCACGTATCCTCCACCACAGATGTTTGCCTGGCCCGGACAATATGGCCTCCAACAATATCAAGCCCCCCTCAATTTCACAACATGCCGTATTTCCAACCTATATCAAAAATTAGGGGGGACCGGGAGCTGTATTTAAACAGGTCCTGCACACGAGCTCCAAATTGAACTGTGTATCAAGAGGGTGTGCAGTTCCTAGCGGAAGGGGCGGGGAAAGGGAGATCTTTCTTCGTGATGCCCTCACACACGCCGAAGGATATCATGCTTCATCATTGGGCCAAGCTCCTCGTTGGGACGGCGCTGCAATGCCCGATGGGCTCCCGTAAACGCGGCTCTTTGGCGGAGATCTTTTGAAGAAGCCGTAAGGTGCGTGCGGGTGTGAGGGCTGGGTAGTGCACAGGGGGGTGGGTTAAAATAAGTCTAGAGCAGTCCTACTCTTATATGTTTTATTACTGTGGTAGCTCAGGCTTAATTTAAAATTTGTGAGTGCCCTAGATGGATATAATGTTCCTACAGGGCTGTCATGGTGTAGTGGGTCAACATGTTTTGTGCCTACTTTACCCCTAACGGGTCAGATGGCGCTTCATCAGGACCAAGAAAATCTAAAGGTGAGTGGTGCACTACCGCTGGTCTGGTTCTCGTAATTTAGTCTGATGACCAGGCGCAGTAGGATGTACCCTAGTAGACTTATACCAGGGTATGGAGACCTGGTGGGAGAAAGAGGGAAGGGAGAAAAACAAAAAACAACCAATGGAGAGTTAAGGTAGGCGAGAATTCTCTGCATGGTGCTCTTTTGGCAAATACAAGTTATAGTCAAACAGCTCGATGTGACAGTGAGGTAGCGGGCGCATGCATGTGTGGTCTTGTAGTTACGGCACTCAGGCTACTCTGTTGAGTTCATTGTGTCGAAGGATTTATTAGCACGAGTGCGCTAGTGTGCGCAAAGTATGTCTGTAATGGCAGCTAGGCATTCAAACAGACACTCGGTGGTCAAAATTGTTATACCAAGCTTGCATCGTATGCTAAAGCAGCAATAATACATGTATGCGGGGAGGTGCACGTACACGTGTGCGGGGAAGTGCACACACTTTCACTATGCTGGTGTTAGTGACAAAAGGGTATATATGTAGCTGTTATTTAAGCCCAAGCCGCGGAGTAACTGGTGCCAAATGTCACCGTATGCTTTGGCGGCAAGCCGAGCCTTCAGGCAAAGGACACTCGCAGAGTTAAGCCAAGCTTACATCGTATGCTAAAGCAGCAGTCATACACGTATGCGGGGAGGTGCACGTACACGTATGCGGGGAAGTGCACACACTTTCACTATGCTGGTATTTGTGACACAAAAGGTATATGTGTAGCCGTTTTTTTTTAGCCCAAGCCGCGGTGAAACTAGTGCCAAATGTCGCCGTATGCTTTGGCGGCAAGCCGAACCTACAGGCAAAGGACACACGCAGAGTAGTGGCTGTACGTTGGTGATCAGGGTAAAAGTAAGTGCATGAAATCAACTAATGCGCGCACCTAAATTAAATTAAATTAAAATAAAAATGCAAGCCGAAGCTTGAATAATCATAGCACCGTGTTATGACTCAGCCCTGGTATGGGAGCCTACAGCTGACGGGGGAGGCAAAGCAGGTCATTGCTCTGTGGCTGTGGAAAGAGTAAGGTGGTCAAAAACAAGCAGTGATACATGGCTTACCGATGTCCAGGCGGCGTGGATAAGTCAGGGAAGCAGTATACTCACAAAGGGTGGCAGCCGACTTTCGTCTATCCTTCCCTTGCTCTGGGCCACGTGCCGGCTGCTTCCGGGTCCAATGCTTTTAGTTCACAGAGGGACGTCAGAAGCGTCCCGGAGCTAGAATGATAACCGGAGCGGCCATCTTGGGGGTAGTGGTTTCAATGCAACTTTATCAATATGGACATAGTGTTAGCTGTGCTTACGTGCTCTGAAAGAGCACGGGGGTTCTTATCTAAATGCGACAGGGGGTATGTAAACAGTGTATAAAGGTCGAGGAAGTTTCGATCAATTATCATATGCAATTGTGGGTCATGCATTTGCCTCATGTATGGAAACAAAACGAAAACTCATCAAATAGTAGTGCGTATTGGGAGAATGTTACCCAATCGAAGAAAACACCTGAAATTACGAGGTGTAGCTAAGTGGATGAAAATAGGCCTGGCGCCTCAGGAGGAAGTGTGATGAGCAAGGCCCTGACTAGTGGTGCGGGAACAGGGTTGCTAAGGGGGATCAGTCTCACAGAGGGCCGGTGTTTGAGGGGTCAACTAGGGACCATGTGGGGTGTGTAAATGTGCATATGGCATTACCATAATGGAGAGCTAGGGGGAGAGATGGTGCCCGATGATGAAAGTGTGGTATTGTGCATCATCTTTAACGGTATAATTCAGCCCAAGGGATATCATCGTTGAGACCCCAGGTGTCGGATGAGAGTTTGAACACCCAGTTTTGTTCCTTCCTAAACAAAGCTTCTTTTGAGATGTTTGGGAAGGCTTCCAGGATGGTCCAATGTAGGTCATTTGGGGTGTGGTTATGTTCGACATAGTGTGCACACATCTTTATATTGGTCTTTCTACATCTGATGTTGCTTCTATGTTCAGTGATCCTTGTTTTTGCTGGGCGGGTTATCATGCCTATATACTGAAGATGGCAGGGGCAAGTGATTAAAAAGACACAGTTGCGTGTGTTACAGTTGGTATGTTTGTTTTGCCTCCATGTCCAAATATTTGTTAGTGGGATGGTCTTGGTGGCTTTGGTTAGGGGACAGACTACACATTGTCCGCAGGGGTAGTGGCCTGTAACTGGTGGCAGGTTCCATAATGTGTTAGGTGGCGATGGTGCACTCCTTTTCGGTCCGGTGTTGATGAGTAAGTCTTTGATGTTTGAAATGCGTTTAAAAGCAAATCTGGGCTTACTGAAAGACTGTTCTCCTACCTGGAGAATTCTCCAGTGTTTATTGATGACCCTTTTTATCATGTTGGATTCTGATGTGTAGGTCGTGACACATGTAATAAGGTCAGACTCAGGTTTGGAGTGTGTCTCAAGTAGAGCAGATCTGTTGGTGTTTCGGGCTCTTTTCTGTGCATTTTTTATTCTGCTGATTGGGTATTGTCTGTGGACTAGGTGTGTACTCAGTTCAGAAGCTTGTCTTTTGAAATCCTCCACGTTACTGCAGTTTCTTCGTATACGTAAAAACTGTCCGTATGGAAGGTTCTCCCTTAGCGCTTTTGGGTGGAAGCTATGGTAAAGTAATGGACAGTGGCTGTCGGTAGGTTTTTTGTAAGTGATGGTGTCCAGTCTGTCTTGTTTTTTGATGATCAGGAGGTCGAGGAAGGGTAGTTCTTGCTCAGAACTATTGGCTGTGAATTTGAGATAGGGGTTTAGACTGTTGATCCAAGTGAGGAAGGCAGGGATGTTGTTTGCGTCCCCCTTCCAGAACACCAGGATGTCGTCTATATAGCGTCGCCACAATTGGACATTGTCCAAGAAGGGGTTAGAGTCAATGAGCACGTGCTTACCCTCAAAGTCTGACATGTAAAGACACGCCAGACTTGGGGCAAAGGTGCTGCCCATAGACGTCCCCTGGGTCTGGTGGAAGAGACGATCCTCAAATTGAAAGACATTTTCTGTTAATTCAATGTGTGCACATTCCATGATGAAACTTATGGGGGTAGGGGAGGTCCATAAGTTGTTTTGAAGGATTTCCTCTACTACCTCAAGCGTAATCTGTTGAGGAATATTAGCGTAGAGGGCCTCTACGTCTAAAGTTAAAAGAACGTCAGGTTGAGTGCCCTCTAGGTTGGTTGCCTCTATCAACTTGAGGACGTCTCTGGTGTCTTGGAGGAATGTGGGTGTTGTTCGGACCAACAGTTGGAAAAAGTGGTCACAGAACTTAGAAAGGGGTTCCAAGACTGACCCTATACCCGAGACTCCCTTGTGGATCTTGGGCAGAGTGTGGAAATAGGGCAGTCTTGGGTTGTCGTTAGTGAGGAAATTTGCCTCGTTTTTGGTGATCCACCCCTGATTGAGGGCTAAAGAGATCAAAGAATTAATGCGGGTTGAGAGGTGCGGTGTAGGGTACTCTGTAAGAGGGGTGTAGTTGCGGACATCCTGAAGCTGGCGCAGACATTCGGTCCTATAATCAGTGGTGGACATAATCACGATTGCGCCACCCTTGTCAGCCTCTTTAATTGTAATTTCAGGGTCGTTTACCAAAGTCTTGATGGCCTCTGCTTCTAGTTTCGATGTATTTGAGAAACCTGCACTGGTGCGTTTTTCCGCTATTTCTTTCAGGACAGCTCTTTCAAAGGTAAGGACCTCTGGGGGGACCATGCTGGAGTTAGGGGTAAAGGTGGATGGTTTTCGTAAGCCAGTGTCGACCGGTTGGGATTCTGGTTGGTTACCGAAATAAGCTTTCAGGCGCATTTTCCTGAACAGATTTTGTAATTCGCAATTGGTGCGAAAGTTGTCAATTTTAGGGGTTGGGACAAATCCCAGACCTCGTTTTAGTACGGTGGTTTCCACGGCCGTAAGTGGTCTTTCGGAGAGATTCACAATTAATTTTTCTTCTCCAAGTGGCTTCTCAACTCCATGTGCATTTGTTGTGCTTGGTCCTGCCATTGTACTTGCTTCGGCTGGTTCTGGCTCCCTCTTCTTTTTCTGCCTCACCCTCTGCCCCAGCCGCTGCCTAAAAAAGGTTGTGGTTGGAAGGGGGCAAACAGTGGTTGGGGCCCATGCTGAAAGTTGGGATATTGCCACATCGGCGGGCCCTGGTAAGAAGATGGCTGCGGACCCTGGTAGGAGGGTGGTCCATATCCATACAGCATATTCATGGGTGTTCTTTGTTGCTGATGAGGTTGGTGGCCACCTCGGCTGTCGGTGCTGGAGTTGCTACTTGAGGAGTAGGTTTTTCTGCGTGGGTTGGAGCCATCATCAGATGAATTATCTTCTCCTGAGGGGGTATAGTCTCTTTGAGGTAAGGGTATATCTTTTCCTTGCTGAACCTTGTTATGTCCTTTTGAAGTTTGGCAACTTTTTGTCTCATTAGGTAGTCTTTATTGTCGTTGATTTCTCTGGTGATTTGGGCCAGTTTAGCCTTGAAGGCTGTGCTGGCAATGATGGCCTTTAATGCCCCTTCAGCTATGGTGATCTTCATTCGAAGTTCATCGGCCAAGCATTTGGCTGTTTTGATGATCAAAACCAGCAGGTCCCTGGTACATTTCCAGGCCACCAGGGACCATTCTTCCTTGAACTGCTTGTCCTCAAGAAATATTCTTGGTGAGTTGGTGACTATTAGACCATTTGGGGCTATGTTGGCACGTAGATATTCCGTCATGATGGCCCCATGCATGATGATCTTCATCAGTTGTCGTTTCATGTTGGTGATTGTGGTCTAATCACTGCTAGAGTTACTCGCAGCTCCTCCTCCATCCTGGTCAAGTATCGATGGTGTTCTCAATATTTCAGAGACCAGGTCGTCGCCAAAAGAGAGTCCTTGGTTATTCTCCATTGTGTTTTAAGAACGTGTGCCACTTCAAAGTTAAGGGCAAGGGAATGTCCCACGGCTGAGCCGCCGTGCTAAATATACCAAAAATAAGGGGGGACCGGGAGCTGTATTTAAACAGGTCCTGCACACAAGCTCCAAATTGAACTGGGTATCAAGAGGGTGTGCAGTTCCTAGCGAGAGGGGCGGGGAAAGGGAGGTCTTTCTTCGTGATGCCCTCACACACCCCGAAGGATGTCATGCTTCATCATTGGGCCAAGCTCCTCATCGGGCCGGCGCTGCAATGCCCGACGGGCTCCCATAAATGAGGCTCTTTGGCGGAGATCTTTTGAAGAAGCCGTAAGGTTCGTGCGGGTGTGAGGGCTGGGTAGTGCACAGGGGGGTGGGTTAAAATAAGTCTAGAGCAGTCCTACTCTTATATGTTTTATTACTGTGGTAGATCAGGCCTAATTTAAAATTTGTGAGTGCCCTAGATGGATATAATGTTCCTACAGGGCTGTCGTGGTGTAGTGGGTCAACATGTTTCATGCCTACTTGCCCCTAACGGGTCAGATGGCACTTCATCAGGACCAAGAAAATCTAAACCTTCAAAACAACTTATGGACCTCCCCTACCCCCATAAGTTTCGTCATGGAATGTGCACACATTGCATTAACAGAAAATGTCTTTCAATTTGAGGATCGTCTCTTCCACCAGACCCAGGGGACGTCTATGGGCAGCACCTTTGCCCCAAGTCTGGCGTGTCTTTACATGTCAGACTTTGAGGGTAAGCACGTGCTCATTGACTAACCCCTTCTTGGACAATGTCCAATTGTGGCGACGCTATATAGACGACATCCTGGTGTTCTGGAAGAGGGACGCAAACAACATCCCTGCCTTCCTCACTTGGATCAACAGTCTAAACCCCTATCTCAAATTCACAGCCAATAGTTCTGAGCAAGAACTACCCTTCCTCGACCTCCTGATCATCAAAAACAAGACAGACTGGACACCATCACTTACAAAAACCTACCGACAGCCACTGTCCATTACTTTACCATAGCTTCCACCCAAAAGCGCTAAGGGAGAACCTTCCATACGGACAGTTTTTACGTATACGAAGAAACTGCAGTAACGAGGAGGATTTCAAAAGACAAGCTTCTGAACTGAGTACACACCTAGTCCACAGACAATACCCAATCAGCAGAATAAAAAATGCACAGAAAAGAGCCCGAAACACCAACAGATCGGCTCTACTTGAGACACACTCCAAACCTGAGTCTGACCTTATCACATGTGTCACGACCTACACATCAGAATCCAACATGATAAAAAGGGTCATCAATAAACACTGGAGAATTCTCCAGGTAGGAGAACAGTCTTTCAGTAAGCCCAGATTTGCTTTCAAACGCACTTCAAACATCAAAGACTTACTCATCAACACCAGACCGAAAAGGAGTGCGCCATCGCCACCTAACACATTATGGAACCTGCCACCAGTTACAGGCCACTACCCCTGCGGACAATGTGTAGTCTGTCCCCTAACCAAAGCCACCAAGACCATCCCACTAACAAATACTTGGACATGGAGGCAAAACAAACATACCAACTGTAACACACGCAACTGTGTCTATTTAATCACTTGCCCCTGCCATCTTCAGTATATAGGCATGACAACCCGCCCAGCAAAAACAAGGATCACTGAACATAGAAGCAACATCAGATGTAGAAAGACCAATACAAAGATGTGTGCACACTATGTCGAACATAACCACACCCCAAATGACCTACATTGGACCATCCTGGAAGCCTTCCCAAACATCTCAAAAGAAGCTTTGTTTAGGAAGGAACAAAACTGGGTGTTCAAACTCTCATCCGACACCCGGGGTCTCAACGATGATATCCCTTGGGCTGAATTAAACCGTTAAAGATGATGCACAATACCAAACTTTCATCATCGGGCACCATCTCTCCCCCTAGCCCTCCATTATGGTAATGCCATATGCACATTTACACACCCCACATGGTCCCTGGTTGACCCTTCAAACACCGGCCCTCTGTGAGGCTGATCCCCCTTAGCAACCATGTTCCTGCACGAATCAGGGCCTTGCTCATCATACTTCCTCCTGAGGCGCCAGGCCTATTTTCATCCACTTAGCTACAACTCGTAATTTCAGGTGTTTTCTTCGATTGGGTAACATTCTCCCAATACGCACTACTATTTGATGCGTTTTCGTTTTGTTTCCATACATGAGGCAAATGCATGACCCACAATTGCATATGATAATTGATAGAAACTTCCTCGACCTTTATACACTGTTTACATACCCCCCTGTCGTATTTAGATAAGAACCCCCTTGCTCTTTCGGAGCACGTAAGCACAGCTACCACTATGTACATATTGATAATGTTGCATTGAAACCACTACCCCCAAGATGGCCGCTCCGGTTATCATTCTAGCTCCGGGAAGCTTCTGACGTCCCTCTGTGAACAAAAGCATTGGACCCGGAAGCAGCCGGCATGGGGCCCAGAGCAAGGGTAGGATAGACGAAAGTCGGCTGCCATCCTTTGTGAGTATACTGCTTCCCTGACTTATCCACGCCGCCTGGACATCGGTAAGCCATGTATCACTGCTTGTTTTTGACCACCTTACTCTTTCCACAGCCACAGAGCAACGACGTGCTCTGCCCCCCCGTCAGCTGTAGGCACCCATACCAGGGGTGAGTCAAAACATGGTGCTATGATTATTCAAGCATCAGCTTTCGCCGTTTTTATTTTAATTTAAGTGCGTGCATTACTTGATTTCACGCACTTACTTTTACCCTGATCACCAGACGAGGAAGGCGAGGCAGACGGAACGGCAGAAGAATTTAATGGGATGACAGAACGAGAGAAGGAGTGAATATAAGGAGCCAGACGAGGGACCAACAAGCAGGCCCGAGCTCTCTTTAGACCTAGTGGTCAACCTTACGGGCAAAGCATTGACACCAAATGAACTGGCAGTCCTTAATAAAGGACTCGGTTATGTTCCTACTGCCCAAATTGATAAATTTAACACAAAATGTGAACTCAATGAATTCTTCAGAAAGATCCGAGTGAGAACCTTTTTTGAAGGAAAACCCCTGACAGAAGCAGACACTGGTTACACCACCATGAGGAAGAAATCCCACTTTAACCCTCCAACATCTATGATGCCACCAGAAGTAATCGCATTTGAGGAGGTGGTCATCAAGGAGGTAGAACAACTACAGACCAGGAGAGACGTCTTCAATAATCTCAGCAGGAACGAGCAAGAGGCGTTATGGTCATTGAATAAAAGAACGAACCTTGTGATAAAACCAGCAGATAAAGGTGGAGCAACTGTCATCCAAGACCAGAACAGCTACAGGGAAGCCTGCCTCGGCTTAGTCTCGGATACACAACACTATCCTAAACTTCTAAGGGACCCTACAAAACGATTGCAAAAGAAGATTGAGAAAATCACGGATGAAGCGTTGGAAAGAGGTTGGATATCAAAGAAGGAAAAGGAATTCCTTAACACCGCCAAACCTAGAACGCCCCAATTCTACACTATTCCAAAGATTCACAAAGGTAGAACCCCACCTCCAGGTAGACCCATTGTGTCTGGAATAGGCTCGGTCTTAGAACCTCTTTCCCAGTACACAGATTGATTCCTACGCCCATTGGTCACACAGATTAAATCCTATGTTAAGGATACAAAACATCTACTGAACATCCTGGCTCACATCGATTACGACCCAACACAAGAGATGATGATGTGCCAGGATGTGGACGCTTTGTACACAAGTATCCCCCAAGAGGAGAGTCTATATGTCATTGCCAGAATACTGCGAACACAAGACTGGCCATTGCATGCACCGATTGAGTGGATCATGACACTAATGCATATGGCCCTCACTGAGAATTTTTTCGAATTTGAGGATCAACTCTATTTACAGAAGCACGGGACTTCCATGGGCAGCACATTTGCCCCAAGCATCGCGTGCCTTTACATGAGCTAGCTGGAGGAAGACCACATTTGGGCCACCAACCCCTTCACCAATTAGATTCGTATCTTGCGAAGATATATAGATGATATCTTGGTAATATGGCACGATGATGAGAGGAGCATCGGAATATTCAGAGAATGGCTAAACCAACTGAACCCTTTCCTTCGCTTCACCATGACCATTCTTACCACAACGGTATTGTTTCTTGATGTAAACATCATAGCTAGAGATGCAAAACTGGAGAGCACCCTCTACACCAAACCTACAGACCGGAATAGCCTTCTCCACTTTAAAAACGCACACCCACGTTCCCTGAGAGAAAACCTTCCAGTGGGACAATTCTTGAGGATCCTTAGGAACTGCTCAAACCTGCTTAGCTACAAAGAGGAAGCAGGAAAACTCACCTCAAAACTACAGGAAAAGGCGTATCCCAAAAGTACTATAGAACAGGCCCAGAAAAGAGCCCCTAATACTCCACGCAGTGCCTTACTGGAAACCAATGCAAAAAAAGAAACCAACTCATTGATATGTGTTACCACCTATAAAGCATCATCAAACATCATAAAGAAGATAATAAATAAGAAGTGCCATATCCTGACCTCCAACCAACTGCAGTTTGAGAAACCACTATTCTCGTTCAAACGCAACAGAAGTATCAGATACATTGGTCCACACTGATTGTTGGAAAACCCAGCAAGATACACAAATTACTCTGTGGAACCAACCACAAGTGAAAGGTCATTACCCATGTGGTTCCCATAGTATGCCCCTTCACAGCCCAAACTACCTGTATTGATTTAGGCCTCCCATCTCTATGGGAACAGCGATACCACACCAACTGTAATACTGATAATGTTATCTACATGATCACATGTCCCTGTAACAGCCGATACATCGGAATGACGACCAGGAAAGTGAAGACACGCATAAGTGAGCATAGGAGCACCAGCCGATGAGCAAGAACATCAATGAAACTCAAAGCCCATTAAGTTGAAATGGGGCATTCAGACCGAGATCTCAAATGGACTGTGATTGAGAAAATCAAGGGGGGCATTGGGACTGACCCAAAAGAGTCCTAGAAAAGGAACAACGCTGGGTGTATAAACTTAACACGCACACAAAAGGGCTCAATGATTAGATCTCATGGGGCCAATTGTCCCACACCTGAACTCGGCCCCAGCCGAAGGGTAGTTCACAATCATTACCACCTTCAATGCACTCAAGTGTACGTGCAACACACAATACCATGCAATATACCCCCGCACACTTCATATGGATTCAATTGTCTTAAAAGTGTAAAATACTCACTGTACACCACATAGCATATATGACGTGTTATTCTTTAGCAATTTTCCAAGAGTGGGTATTGAGGTGGGCTGTTATCATCAAAAGACACAGTCAGCCATTATACCTGCACCACTTTGTTTGTCTTGTATTGACTAACAATATACTGCACTATACCATACTATTATGTGCAGTACAAATAGAGCGTTGTGAAACAGCAACTTATATCAACACTGTTTCAAGTGCCCTATATTGACAAAGAATATGCCCCATCCTTTGTATGCAGTACGAACCATAGGATGGTTTATTAGCAACTTACAACGAGCAGACTGTAATGGCATTGGGAGATAATATGGCCTTAAAAAATACCACCAAATACTATGAGTCAATAAGAACATGACATTAATTATGAAATAAACAGCCTGCAAACACAACGACATTACGACCCTAACATACGCCGGCAACAGGAACTTATGGCAATCAGTAGCACACACAGTCAGAAACTACACGCCCCATGAATAGGTGGGACATTGTAGTTCGGCTCCCGTGGCTGCACCATTCTGACGCTGTGATGACGTCAACCGGTGCGACTACGGCGGGGCCCTACCCGGTAATGAGCTGCACATGGGGAGAATGGCACGCTTTCAGGCTCCAGATAGCCAGAGACCCGGGAGACGCGGGACCGAATAGGTGATCAAGAGGGGTAGGACCCTTGATGAAGTAAGTGGAACAGGCATGAAGGAGAGTGCGAACAGCAAACTTTGGGATATATGGCTACATATACCGCTTATGCATAACCTTGAAAACATGCTGTTCTCTTTTTCCCCTCAACTTTAATGTTCACCGCTAGTGTGTGACTACAGAGCTACCCTTGATACCACATACCCTCATGAAACGAGAGGTCCAACACAAAATGGTGAGTGCCCACTGAGAATGAGTGTGATTGAATAGCGACAAATCCACGATACAATTGGCGATGGCCTGGTTTTTAATTCACCAACAAATAGGTGTGTGTGTTTTGTTTTTAAAGGTGTTTAACAGTTAACGGAAAATGTAAGAGAGTCTGCATTTAGAGTTTAACGTTCACAAGATAGGTGGGAGTGTGGAAATAACACAACCCCTAAAAGTTTGATTGGGGAACAAGACACCCAAAAATCACTGGAAAATGAATCTACAGTGAATAATGAATGCTTGCGCATGGACACTCCACAAGCGAGAGTGATTAATCACGCAGTATGATACTGGCACATACAGTGACAGTCCAAAAACTGCTCTTTATTTTCAGGTTGGACACCATAAAAGTAGATAAGAACAGGACTAAGGGCAAGTATATACCTGCCCATTTTAGGTGCCCATTTCTGCACATCATCCTTAAAAATAGGCAGAAACTCAAAACACCAGGGAGGAATATTGAATTGCCCTGACGAAAGCACAGGACCCAGTAGGGCTGAAACATGTTGGCTTTAGAGTCACAGGACCATAATATCCTCATTACCCTATTCCCCCTCTTTTTTAATATTCCCAGTAACTCCACGAATAAAGGGATACCTTGGAGTTAAAGGCAGATTTTTAATCTTTAAGCCCCCTGGTCCACTTCTCCTAAGTGCTCCCTGAAATATGGTTGAGCCCACCCTGACCTTTAGGAGTCAGGGTGAACCCGATGATGAAGCATGACACTACTAGTGTGTGAGGGTTATATAACAAAAAGGAATTGTTTCCTTTCCCGTCCTTAAATGGACTGTGTACCACCTGAGGAGAGTAGTGCCCCACGTATCATACACATACAGGGTGGGATACTTAATGTTTGACTAACATTTTCTAATCCCCATTTGGGTGGAAAGTTAATGTCACTCACGTGTGGATTAGAGAACCTATTTAGACTGACAAGGAAAAACATGGATTCTGGCCTTCATTTAAAGCCTGACAAACATGTCAAACCAATCCTTTTTTGACAGGAAGAAACCCTACTTTAAAATATTAAATCAGTCACCCCTAAATAGGCTGTGTAGCCCACAAGGTTGGATGCCTATTATTCAAAAGTGGAACATGTAGAAATGTTATATTGGCATGTTCCTACAGTAACAATCCCCCAAAAGCTATTTTCACTGTTAAGGGTTGTAGCTGATCTTATAAGAAAAACTAAGGTGCAATAATAATCCAATTTTGGTAACTTTGCTTTGGAATATGCTACATGATTGATTCAATTACTGTTTTTAATATTTATTAAAAATCCACTTCAACAGTGAAGTTGGATTTTTGATCAATATAAAGGTTTAGTAGATTTTACAAAGTCAGACCAGAAACTGAAGTAGGCTAATTAGCATTAGCCTGCCAGCTGCTGTAACATTTCAGTGTGTTTCACCTAATGGGGTGTGAAAACTGCTCCTAAGCTCGGGCCTTTCACCAGGAAGATCTGTGTGTGAGGTATGTGACTCTTCTCAGCTCAGGAAGGGGAGTTGTGGAGGAGTCAGAAGCTTCAGTAACTTGAAAGGGACGAGGGAGAGGCCTGCCCATTTCAATTAAATGTGAAGGCACACCTAGGAAAGAGAAACCCTTTGATCCCAGGGCCACCTGTAGCCAGTTTGGCATCAGCTCAGTGAGAGGGTTATATGATGTGAAAACCTGTTTGAGATGGTTGAGGATAAGGGGACTACTCATTTTGGTAGACACATGCCTGGCTGGGAAAAGAGCCAACTGTTGGGCATAAGGGTTCTGTTATTTTGGATTTTATCCAGAATAGTGAACTTTGGGATAGTTTTGTCAGTCAAACTAAATGTGCTGCAAAAGTGGAAGCAGGAACACTAACACAGAAAAATACAGGATTACAGCAATCAAACTTGAAGGGTGAATATTTGTAGGAGTGGAAAGTGAAACAATGTTGAGTAGTGGGAGGCTTATCCTTTAACTAAATCTAAAGAGTATGCATTAGTGATTATCGGGAGAACGAGACATAAATGATGATAAGTGCCTCTGATAAGCAGTAAATATATTTCAGATGTTGGCTGGTCATACCCCAGAGCACACACAACAGTATATTTTTAAATATATCTGGTCATGTCACAGTACGCTGCTGGTTGGCATACGGCTGAGAGATACAGTTAGGGTAAATATGGTGATTTCTAAGAGTTCCAATTCAGTCATATTAGGGATGCAGTGACATGTTGCACAATAAAGGCCATCTGTATGAAACACTAGTCATAAAATATGGTTATTTTTGCGAACAGTGTGGTATTTTCTAAACTGATCTATGTACCAATTGGTCAGTTCACAAAATAACAAATCATAGTGTGTTGCTCTTCTACCCACTTCATGAATACCAGTGAGGTGGGTCACAAATTGCTTCCTACTATGGTACACTGTGATGGTGGTCTGCTGAGGTCAGGAGACAGCCATGTCTGTGGTGCCTTTAAATATAGCAATATTTTTTTCTTCAATGCCGTCTATTTTCCCTCAAAAAGGATGCATTAAAATTAAAAGCTTTACAGACTTTTTTCAAGACTAGGCAGTGGTTCATTGGACCAATGCCTACTCTTAAAAATGTTTTTATCAACATACTCAAAGGGCAGAGGGTCCTTTGGTGACCCCTTCCTGTTTGCAAATGGGTTTCCACTACTTTTTTGTACACAGTTAAACATTGCTATTTAAATAGGACGTCCTAAAACACGCCCCTTTGGTATGTATTCAAAAACCTGAATTGCGATTCAGAAACATATTGCTGAATCTCTATTTATGTTTGGTACATAGCAAAAGGCCATTTTGCAGCCACAAATGGTTCGATTTTGCCAATTGGACCACTTGCAGCTTCAAAAAAGCCTTAAATCATCTGGCGTAACTCTGAACAAACTTTTCATTTGCGTACTTTGCGTTACTTGATTTCACAAATTGTTTGCCTGTGGACTAATGGTTCAGGCAGAAAAGGTCTCACAGATGCATCTTGTGCTTAAAACAGTCTTCTGGTGTTATCTCTCACTACGTTTTTAAGCGGGCATGCCATTGTGTGAAATTTTCACAAGGTAGCAACAACCACATTTCATGCCTTGTCCATTATTTTGTGTAATTATCGTGAAAGTTGCTGGAATAAATTGTGTGATTTCGCACATAGTTGCATATAGCATTTTACAGAACAGTTAATTTGCTGTTTTAGTAAAACAAATGACCCAGGAAAAAATAATGCTTGTTCTTTAATAATAGGCTTTCTGTAGCATGGCTTCCATACCTAGCAACATGGCAGCCATTCCTTAAACCCTGCTGCATTGCAGAGCCTCTATCTTTATTCTTGCCACTTTTGGGGAATACGTCTTGTCTCCATGAATGGTCCACACATGTTAAGGGTATTGTCCCCATAGGGATGTTGTTATCCTGGCATTTTGGGCCTAAACTTCAATGTACTGGAAACCATCTATTTGACATGTGGCCGCCATTTTGTAGGCCACTATGCTGTTTTCTCATGATGAGCCTCATCAGATGACATTTTCTTGCAACTCTCTTTTATATGGTTGCCATGTTCATATGCCCTTTCAGCACTTTCATTTGTTGACTACTTCCAATGGGTTTCACTGCACTTTTTGCATACTGAATAGTTTGTTTCTTTTCCTTCACAACCACAATGACATTATGTGGATGCCCTTTGTCATTGATAGTCACACCAATAGCACAATTCCTCTCAGGGTAATTTCCTTCTTTGCCCAAATAGCTTAATTTCTTCTATTCCCTTATTGATATTATTCCCTGCAAGCTGACTTCAAGATTCTTCTCCTCGCTAACTGTGATATCACGTCTCATGGCATTTTCTCATCAATTTCTTTTCTTTCTGTAAGCTTGTCATTTTACTTCTTACTTTGCTTTTTGAACATTATATGGGCACAAAGAAATCTTTCATATGGATTTCCCACAGCAAACGTCTTAATAGCAAGATAGCTAGTGATACCTTTACTGGTGCTAAAACTGTTTCTTCTGGTGCAAAACCTAAAAGAGCTAAGAATTGCCCCCTATCACTTATTACCTCTTCTAACAATCCAATTTTGGATACTATTCTTGGTGAAGTGCTGGTCCTTCAGCCCTTCACAAGCACTACTAATGCAAAACTACAGAAAATAGAAGACAGATGGATCATTATAGACAGTAGGATGGTTGAAATGGAGCAACAGATCCACTCTGTTCAGGATGTCCCTATGTGGATGTCCTATTTTTGAACAATAAATTAGTAAACTAAAACTTCACACAGACGGTTTGGAAAACAGAAATCATTACAAAAAGTTCCGCCTGTATGGCTTGCTAGAGAACATCGAGGACCCCAATCTTCTTGACATTTTGAAGAATTTCATCACAGAATTATTAAACATATTAATTTCACCTCCCATCAACCTACAGCATGCTCATAGTCTGGGAAGACTCATTCCTCACTCCTCAAAACCTCGAGGCATTAATATGCTGTTTCTGGAAATTACATATCTTCTTTGTGTTTTGAAAGAAGTGTTAGTCTAGTCTGGTCATAATTTATTTATTTCCCAAGATGTTTCTAATGCAGCTAATGCCAGACAGAAAGAATTCCTTGCCATGTGACTTTAGATAAGATAATGATGTGTATTTTCTAGAGGTCCACTGTGTTTTCTCCCTTACGGTATGTCTAATAGGCTGCACATGTTTTGTTGTTTAGGGGCACATGCATCATTCTAAATACCGGTCGCAAAGGGGCAGATTAGCAGAATCTGCCCCTTTGCGACCGGCATTTTTGCATTTGGGATGCATAAACCCAAATGCAAATTTGCAATTTAAGTCATCGCAAAATTTGCGATTACTTAAATTGCGAATGCATTTAGGGAATCGCAAATTGCGGTTCCCTAAATGTAATGCATGATGCAATTTTAAATTGCGATTCCGCAATTAGGATCGCAAATTACCATCAATTTAAAGTTGATGGTAATTTATGAAAACTTTGAAAAATGCACTAAAGTGCATTTTTCAAAGTTCCATGTTACACACAGACATGCCCTTGGGGCATGTGTGTGCGCAACATGTGGTCACATGGCAATTTCAGGGGTGCATCAGGGTGTCCTTTGGCACCCTTGCACCTTGAATAGCATGCAGCAATTTGCGAGTACCTATTTGGTACTCGCAAATTGCGCATGTACTCCTATTCATTCCTATGGGCCTCTAGGCCCATAGGAATGAATGTGAAGCTATTCCTTAATTGCGAATCGCAATTTGCAATTCGCAATTAAGGAATATGTAGGAATCGCAATTTTTTTAGCGATTCCTACATGCATAAGGAATTGCGATTCCTAAATAGCAATTTCTAAAAAAATCGCTATTAAGGAATCGCAATTCCTTATGTTGATGCATGTGCCCCTGCTGGGATACAGATGGAACATTTCATGCAAAGTCGAAAAACACTGTGCTCTGTTTTCTCTGTGATCAAACACTAACAGATAAACATAATAGAGAAATCCAGCTGCTGCTTTGAACATGCAATTCTTATCATAAAAGCTGAGACTTGTTGTTTTGAAAACAGAGAGGACGCATTCTTGCAGAGCAAAGTTCCAGAGACGCAAGAGAGCTCCGCTGCCTGAGATGTGGAACAATTACCTATGTATGCCAGGTATGGGGTCCCCCACTAATCTCAGAGATCTAAAATATAAAACTGAGTTTCTATAGTGAGGGTAGGCTTAGGCAGATCTGTCTTTCAATATGACAGGGCTTTTCATTGTGTATAGTATGTTGATTAGGATAAACGCATTTTTGACCTGTATATGTTTTCTAATTGCAGCGCAGTTGTTACAAAATAGAGCACAATAGTTTAAATAATTATTGTAAGCTTTCTTCGTGTCTCTTTTCTGTTTATTGTGGATATGTATGAGTGAGAGAACAAAAGGTGATGACTTGCTACCACGATCCCTCAGAGGGTCTAGAGTGTTGTGTTCTGGGGTGCCAATTTACTTGTTTCTCTGGAAAGGTTAGGATTGCAAGTAAGGCACTATGAGCTAGTCTGGATTTGGGTCCATAGGTACTGATGTGGTATGAGGACTCAGTTCCTACATTCTGATGTTCTGTGGTCCCAGGCATAGTTCTGTTTCTAAGCAGAATTCCTGCAACATGGCCCGACTAATGTTTGGTCTAGTACTTATTCATGGGTCTCCTGAGTAATGTTTGCGTGTATTCACAATCCCCTTACTCCTACCACCGGAGACATCCGTGGTGTTTGGGGTTAATCTTTCACAGTTTTTAGAAAGTAACTTTTACTGTTGATTTTTCAAGCTTGAATGGTTCAAAGCATCAAGCTAATTTTTTGTGTTGAGCTTTGTTTTCATTATTGTTTTACTTATGGCTGTACCACAGCCTATTGTTATTCCTATAAATTGCAGACCTGCTGTCCATGCACACGTAACGCTACATGGATTTACTAATCAGGGTGGTACTTTTATCTTTGTAGTAGAAGCGTATCCTGCTTATCGCTTTGAAGTCTTTTATTCTTGAGACGATTTTCTGACTGTGGATGCTAATACTAACACATTTCACACATACACCACACCTGCAGCGCCAAATCTATACAGACCTTATGTGCTCATGGAAATACCACTGTCTTACTGGGAACACCATGCTTGGTTCCTTGGTGCCCTCCCACATGTAGCTACACCTGTACGCATGGGTCCCCTCAGTAATGATGGGGCGACCAGTCTGGATTTGGCTGGATACAGACCTTATCCTAATATGGCTGCTCTTAACCTTTTGCGAACACAGGCTTTTTACAAAGATCTTGTTGTCTTATATAGGCGTTTAACTCAATTTGTTTCACGCACCTTGCTAGCACAGCCAGCAAGGGTTGGGCTGCCGGGGCAAGCCCAGTTGCTGTAGTGCCTACAATCAGTCCTGTAATTGTTCATTCAGTTATGGGCAAAATACCCACTAATTGTGACGAAATTCCATTTGGATCGCCCACAAAGTAGACCAACTTGAAGCTGTGTTTCCCCTTACGGAACCACAAGGCGAGCACAGAATTTTGAATATGTGCTTACCCCACAGAATGGTTCCTGCTATTGAAGACTATAACACCTATGGGACAGTGTTCGCTGCTGTCAATACAATCAGTGTTAAACCTGATACTCTCCAGATAGTGTTTCCCTAAACTTTTAGCTTTCTCCACTTGGGTTTTGCTGATTTTCTGGTAGTTGGTCCCGACGTACTTCTTATGGAAACCAAAGAGGCAGAAGGACTCTTAAAAAGATTTATAGAGTCATCAACAGAGTTTTATCATAATTATTTAAACAAGAGAGTAAGATACTCTTCAACCATACACCAAGGAGAAAGACAAAACAACTGAATTAGGGATCAAACAATTTTCTTTACATATATATTTGTTTTAGAAATCTCATATTCAATAAAACATTCAGGCGGTTGTCTAAAAAGCAAGTGCAAGAAAAGTGCTCATGTGTGAGGTGGGTGGAGAAAGGGAATTCAGAAAAGGAACAGTTTGGATATCATAGTATCTTAGTTATACAGTGATAACACTGGTTGCAATAATGATTTAGAAAAGTAAACCAGTGTTCTTTGTCCTGTTTACAACACAATTTAATTATACTCTTGCATGTCTGGTTTTTTGAATGATGCTTCTGTTATTAGAATGCATCATCACGTTGCGTGAGGGACAGATATATTGTATTTCAGGCTGTAGAGTAGGGGTGTTGATGATTGTGTATGTTGAATACAGACGTTATTTACTTACATCACATGTGAAGTTTCTTTGGTGACGCTCAGTGTATTTATTGTGAGTGAGTGCTGTGCCAGTGCTTTCCATATTTCCTCTGTGATAAGCCTGACTTCTCAGTGCCAAGCTACCCATGGGTGTGTGCAGGATATACAGTAGTAGGTTCTGCCTGGCTAAGGCATCGCCTCAGCTAAACAGAAAGTGCAAGTTCCAACAATCAGTCATGGCACTCCCTCAATGTCCGTCTTGCCAGACATTTTAAAGCAAATACAGAACGAACACGAGGCAGCTTCTGCCCTGGATTTGGGGATGAAACTAATGGGAAATTTTCTCGTAGTGCCCACAATAATTCTGTCAAACATTAAAGGTGAAACAACATCCCTGGCTGTGCTCCAGCGGCTCACAGCGGTTGCAGAAGCCAACCGTGAAAGCGAGTTGCCTATAATTATTGCTGATGTGTATACATCCTTAGGATGCAATAATTTGGGAACCAGACCCACTAAAGCACCTCTTGGCAACCCTAGCACTGACAATGAACCAAAGTCCTCCAAGGAGTCTGTTAAAAAACCATGGGCTGAGTCTAAACAACCACAGAAAGGTAAACCTCGTGGAGGTTCTCCACCCCAGGAGTCCTCTGAGAGGTGGCACGATTTTCGGGATCGCACAAAAATCAAGACTCCAGACAGGTATCAGGTTCCTGATACACGTTCTCCTTGTTTGAGTAATCGTCTGACAAACAGTATGACAGAAGAGAACGATCTGAATGCAGACAAGAAGAGTACATGAAACCAAAAAGGAAAACACATTGCTTGTCTGACGTAAGGATAAAAAAGGAAGAAAAACCTCCTAAATATAAAGCTCCTTTTCAGAAAAAGAAAGTATTGACTATAACTGCTAAATATGCCACAGACACTGAGAACCTTCCTCCCGAACAGGAGTTGGGTGATGACTGTCCTCGACAGTGCGGTAGAAGTCACCATAGTGCACCGGAATCTCCAGGAGTTTCTGGTAGTGCAAGCAACTGATACATTTATTACAGCTGAGACCCCGAACAGGCCCTGCGAATAGATGATATGATCTGGACATTCAAATTGAGGGTGGCATACAGCTCACCATTAAAGCTATATTCTGGGAAAATTGTACTTTGTCTTAATGACATTCTTCTCGGGAGGTCAATTAGTCCCTACAGTTGGTACAAACATCCGCACAAGGTGAACATGTAATACATCTTTCTTTTCTGCCCAGGTCCCAGCCGCAGTTCGTGCAGGTAACAGCGGTGGGGCTGTGGGGCTGTGTAAGGGGGGATTCCGAGGGACGATGCCGAGGGAAAATTAAATAAATAATTAATTTTCCCTCGGCATTCTCCCTCGGAATCCCCCCTTACACGGCCCCACCGCTGTTACCTGTACGGACCGCGGCTGCAGGTCCCTGACCACTTTAAACAAGCTTACACAGCAGAATGGGCTCTTGCACTGGCCCCTGCATTATATCACAATCATGTTGGCTGGGATAAGGACTCTCCTTATCATGTAATACCTATACGGTCCAGCCTGCAAGTGCAACCACAATATCCTATTAAACAGGTGCTAAAGCACCTGTTAAAGAAATACTCTCTCAATTAGAGTGCCAGGGAGTAATCAAACCCTGCGTCTCGCAGATGAATAATCCACTTTTTCTTGTTTTGCAACCGGATCATTCCTATTGAATAGTCTTAGACTATAGAGATTTAAACAGTCATATGCGCAATATTGCAACACAAAATACACACAGTATGGCATTCATAAACAATACAGTCTGTAAAAAATTCAAAACAACCTTGTATATTTCCAATACTTTTTTAGCCAAAATCTAGAACTTGAAAGCAGCAGGAGTAGATCACATTATATTAGGATATGCTGAACTTGGCTATAAGTTCAACTTCAAGAAATCTAATATAGCTTTTCTTAGTGTCTTTTTCCTAGGATATGAACTTACACATGAGGGCAAGAATTTTGCGCCTCAATGTTTGGAGAAGTGTGCACAATTGCAGCCTCCAAATATATTGAAGAAATTACAGTCCGTGCTAGGATTTCTTAAATTTGGCAGAACATACATACCAGATTATGCATAGCACATTAAACCTCTGTATGAATTAATACATCCTGATTTTTCCACTGCACTCTGGACATCAGAACACACAAATACACTCAAATTGCTACCATCTGATTTACTTGCTACCACACATCTACATACGTGTGTGACTACCACAAACCTAGTTATCCGGGGTCTCCCGGGTGCAATCGGATTTACCTTTATCACTTTTAATGAAGGTGAAACAGTGCTGATTGCATATAAATCGCATTTATATTCCAATGCAGAAATGCATTTTGTGTCCACTGACAAAATACTGACTGCAGTGCAGATGGCTGTCCTTAAAGAAAGGCCACTTGCACAAGGGAAGCGCATCATGGTCGTCACTACCCTGCCTGCCTGCCTTAGGGGCTGTCACAAAGGCAAGCAATACTAACGCTAAAACCCTCTATCCTAGATGGATACAATGGGCAACATCCTAATCAGCTGTTGATGTAGACTTCATCTTTGACCCGTCTTTACAGACACAAGAATTCTTGCAGTATGAGCATGTTTATACCATACTTACTTCTGTCTTACATCTTGATCAGTATAACTATATTGTTTACACTGATGGTTTAGCCCAACCTTCTATAGGTTCTAAGCAACATTATTCAGTGGCATGTGCCACTGTTATTGGTGTGATGTTGGACGGAAAGTTCCATCCACAAAAATCTTGCATACAATCCCTAGGGGACTACACTGTGCAATTGGCTGAATAACCTCCCTAAAAGATCTCTGCATGGGCGGAACCCATACGAAGTACTTTTTGGCATCAAAATGTATGTTTATGGCCCTGTTCAATCTGATCCTAATTTCTGGCTTAGTATTAAAGTTAAACTCACTAATATCCCAATTCTAATATTATTATGGCAGGTGAGTTTCATCAGTTATTAGATCCCTTTATTGATAGACAATCTAAGTATAAATTTAAATCTGACAACTCTTATAAGGCATTCCAATCGGCAATTCCTTCTAAACCATTATTTGATGTCTGGAGAACCTGCAATCCTGTCAAATCAGAATTTTTTGGTTTTTCAACATACACAATGTACTCTCTAGGATCAATTATATTTTGATCACTATTTCCAAGCTTACAGTCTGCTAAGATTGGCTCTATGTTTTTATCTAACCATGCCCCTTTTTTTCGCATCTTTAGATATTTCCACAGATGATTCAAAAGCCAGAAGATGAAGATTTAATCATTATCTTCTGCCTTACAATACATTTCTATCTAGAGCCACTACTTTTTTTTTTTCAACAATTTTTTCAGTTGAATGAATCTTCTGATACTTCCAATGCTAATAATTGGGATGCTTTTAAAGAATCTTTTAAACCTCTTTGAGAGTATTTATTTATTATTGCCTTCTCAGCCAAGAAGTAAAAGAATCTGAAAAATCAGTGTGTACTTCTTTTACAAAAAGTTAAAACACTTGAACAAAATTACACAATTCTTCTTCTATGCTGCATGACTTAATTAAAACCAAATCCCAACCCAATACAATTTCTACTATTGATGCATGTGATATCCTACGTAAAGTTAAATCTAAATTTCATGGGGGTCAGAATAAAGCAGCTGTGATGCTTGCCAGCTACTGTCTCTGTTTCTAATACTGTCATCTAATTATTTTCAGAACTTTTATCATAATAAGTTATTATTAATTGAGGACACTCAACCTTGTGATGAGGTTCACACATTTCTTGATGGCATCCCTAAAGCACCTTCATTTACTGAAAAATTTGCAGACAGAAATTTGAAGACAGAAAATTGAAGGGGGTGTTGGATCCGCTGACTTCAAACTATACCATTCTTCCTTTATAATTAGAAAAGTTTGAGGCTCAACATATGAATTTCATGATGCTGCTATACCTACATGGTTTGCTTTGGAAATGTCATTAACTAATGACTTCTCATTTAAGGATATTATTCTAATGTCTAAGTGTACTCTCATTTCTAAATGCCCTATCTTAAAATGTTCTCACATCTTGTTAAATAGGGTATTATGTGCTACATTTTCACCCCAAACAATGCTTTATTAACTCATTCATTTGGTGTAATAAGTTTATTAGGATTTGTAATGGATCGTTTCATTTAGAAAATTGGAAAGCAAAAAGTTTTGCTCATACTTGTGGAATGAAACAACACTGCTACTTTTGCAGAGGAAGTATCATTTACCAAATTCCTTTCTTGCTAAGTATAATCTAATTCATTAGTCTCTCCAAATTGTTTACAAGTCTCATATAAGTTATAATTCTTTGTTACCCTTACCAACTGTAAATCTTGATAATATTTTGAATGGATCTCTTCCAGAAGCTGCTTTTATCTATGAATTCCTATTATTCCCTAACTTATCCAGAACTAAAAATGCTATGGAACTCTTGTGGGAGAATGATTTAAATATTATATTTTCCATTCAACTATAGGAAAAGGATATGGTTTAAACTATTTAGAATATCTAGATTGACATATATCACTCAATCACTTTTTAAAAATGTATAATAGAGCTGTTGGTATTTCTTTACATATTTCTAAATTTTAATATCCTCCTCTCCCCTTTGTTGTTCTTCTACTGACAATACTGGTTCATTTATTCACATGATATCTGACTGTCACCTTGTTAGCATTTTTAGGTTTCACCTGCACAGTGCTTGCGCTATGCTTGTGAAATCTATTGCATTTAATATAAAACTTAAAAGAGGCTTACATCCCGGCTCCTTGCTTACCTTGCTTTTAATTGGTTTATGTGCTTGCCACTTACTTTTCCTCCATTTCTATTGGCTGTAGCATACTGTTTTCTGCATTTACAAAGTGCTTGTTCCTGTGCTGTTCCTCAAGTGCTTCTCTGATCAGTTTCCCATTGCCAAAGTACTCTTTCCATCTGCTTTTGGGGCACTTTTTAAAATGTTTTGCTTGCACAGAAATGTTTTGCCTGCACAGGGCTTGCGCTGTGCTTGTTTACCTAATCTCCCCTGCAAAGCGCGTTTACAAAATCATTCTCACTCTGGCTGTACACATTTCAAGTGTGCATGCTGGCTCTGTTTTTTTTTTCTTCAATTATTATTACACAAGGCTTGGAACACATTGAGCTCCAAACCTCGCTTTCAGTCCTGAGCCCCACCCTCCACAAAACCCTCAAAGTCATTTGCTATCCCTGCTTGTTTCCCTTCCTGTTTCTTTGCGGTGATTTACTGATGTTTTGTTGCCCTAGAATTTCCCTGTTTGAGATCTGCCCCGGATTTTCCCCGGGGCACCGGCTTTGTTCGCCTGGCGCTGACAGAGGGCTTTGGTGTCCAGTTGCAGGAGCTGCTGTCCCAGGAGACGAGCCTGTGGAAGTTGCTGGAGGAGTCCCAGGCCATGATGTTGCAGAGAGTCCAGGTCCTAGAGCAGGCGGTGGAGGCCGAACGTAAAAAGGTGAGGGAAGCTAGGCACAGACAATCTTCCCGTCTCCCACATTCCGCCAGTCTTTCTTCCTATTACCTTTTTCTTACAATTTTGTTCTCTTTCTGTTTCTGTTTTTAATATCTGCTTTCTTTCCTCTTTCGGGTGCCTCCTTATTTCTCTTTTACTCAACTGCATTTGTTCTCCCCTGTTTTATTTTCCTTATACCTTCCTATTTCTCAATTCTTTAAAAGCACACCCCGTGAGCCATTCTGCCCTCCTTTCTTGTCCGTCTCTAGCAATACATTGAACTTACAACTCTACTTATCTATATTTTAAGCAGGTGAAGAACTGGCTTTGAATCATTCTGCAGACCAAGAAGTGCACTCGCGGGGGTGAGTCCCAACCAAGATTTATTTAGTGGACTCAGATACACCAGACGCGTTTCGGCAGTCGCCTTTTTCGATGATAATTGGGTGCGCCGGAAACGGCCACATTTAAATACAATGTATTTCTGATATCCCGACATGGGTATCGACCTAAATAAGGGCCAACATTTTGGAAAAGCATGCCACCATCTTTAAACATGCAAAAGCCATATTATCATATATTGCATATTTCATTCTTAGACTATACATGCCTCCAATTTCATAGTAAAACACATTATTTACAATAACATTGCAATATCTATTCATCATGTATAATTACATAAATCCATCAATATGATATCAATATATCGGCACACACCAAATATTTGTCGTCAAACAATAACGCCCTGGATGGGTATGTGGCTGTGCTTTCGTAATCCATATGCATATTTATAATTGCCGTCATTGGCTTCATAAGGTTAAAATTAAACATTGCAGTTTCCAGTTGCACGGTGCTCTCTATCCATATAGGTTTGCATTGAGAGTAACACTGCTATCTGGCCCTCTATGGGCAATTAACCTTTCAATTCATTTCATAACGATTTGTGCATGTTAAAACCAATTATATATTAGGCCCCTAAAAAACTTTTTTCTCTTTCATAGAATTTTCCTTTTCTTTAATTTGAGAGTCATGTCTCATTCACCTGTTTTTTTCTCTTCTCTTATTTATCCTGATACACAAATGACTACTTAGCTGTGTCTCAGGGCAAAAAGGCAATATATATGTGTGAAAGTCACTGGAACCCATAATTAATTGGACAGCTCCTAGTTATTTTTTGTCTGCCACAATACATAGTTTTGTTGGAATAACTATTCCCCTAGATGGATCGCCAGTTCCTCATTACTGTTCAGACCATGTGGGGTCTTTGTTTGGAGATCAATTATATATCTAGATTCCAGTCTTCTAAGACTGGTGACCATGTCTCCTCCTCTAGGATGGAGCGGTACATGGTCTAAAGCAAAGAACGTTAAGAGGTCCCTATTACTATTATGTTCAGCCATAAAAGGCCTCGCTACCAGATATGAAACATCACAGTTCTTAATTGCCCTTGTGTGTTCCAAGATACGCATCTTGGTTTGATGTATTGTACTTCCAATGTACCTTAACCCACAAGGGCAATTCAAGCAGTACACTGTGTACGGTGTGCTGCATGTGATTAATTTTTTAATTAATCTCGGTTTTTTAAGGCCTGGTATCATGTATGATAAAACCCATTTGCTACTGCTGCAAGCTTTACATCTTCCACACGGGAAGAACCCATGTAGTTCATTTCCAAAGGGTTTGGGTAATGTCTTAATCAAATGGCTGCTCGTAAGTGAATCCCTCAAAGCCCTTGCTTTTCTAAAAGTTAACATAGGACGAGCCGGTATATCTTCCCCGATAATCGGGTCCATTTTTAATAGATTCCAGTTTCTTCTTAGAATGGTCCTCAACTCCTCAGCCTCCTCTGAGAATGTTGTGACCATTCTGAATTTATTCTCATTCTGTTTTTTGGTGGCTTTCTCTTTCAGCAGTCTTTCTCTGGGTACAGAGTTCACTTTTTGTAATGCCTCCCTGAGAGTTCGTTCCCCATATCCATGAGCTCAAAATCTTTCTGAAAATCTGCCTCCCTGGTGTTATTTCTTTTGATACGAAGCAGCTCTCCATATGGGATGCTGCTGATCAATTTAGAGGGATGATTACTCGAGGCATGTAATATCGAATTGCCCACAGTGGGCTTGCGGTACAGCCTAGTGCATAGCTACTGGTCTGTAATGAACACCTATAGATCTGAAAGGTTAACTGCGGTAGAACTAATATCCACACTAAACTTCAGGTTGATGCTGTTCTGATTTAATACATTTACAAATGCTTGTGCTGTCTCACTAGATCCCCTCCAAACCAGGAAGAGATCATCAATGTACCTATACCAGGCCACGATCTCACTGGTCCATATGCAGTTGACGCCCGACCATGCCACCTGCTCCTCCCACCAGCCAACGAACAAGTTCGCATAGCTGGGGGTGAAGCAGGTGCCCATCGCCGTTCCCTATACCTGCCTGTAATGTTGTTCCTGATACAGGAAAATATTATTATTGAGGCAGAATTCCAAAAATTCCAGCAACATGATGTTATGTTCAGTAAATTTTAACGGCCGTTTTTTCAGAAAGAATTGAATCGCCTTCAAACCGTCTTGGTGTACTATACACGTGTACAGACTAGTTATGTCCATAACTATCATATTGTCTCCTTCCTCCCACTTCACCTGTTCTATACATTGGAGAAAATCTTTCGTATCCTTAATATAGGATGTAAGTGACATCACAAACTCTGATAAAAAATAATCTATATACGCAGACAAGTGTTCCAATAGACTGCCCTGGGACGAGACTATAGGTCTCCCTGGAGGTGATACTATATCCTTGTGAATTTTGGGTAAGTGGTAAGAGCTAGGTGTGACCGGATTGAGACGTCTTAAATACAAGTATTCTTCAGACTCTAGCATGATCTTATCGTACACTTACTTAACAAGGAATGGCAGTTCGTGATGCTTAGGTTGTAGTCATTCTTACTCACTTTTATGTAGCATACCTCATCAGACAACTAACGTAGGGCTTCTTTATTATACGCCTCATACATCTGAAGCACAATATTCCCCCCTTTGTCCGAGGGTTTGCACACAATATTCGTGTCCCCTTTAATATCCGCAATTGACTTTTGCTGCTCCAAAGTGAGATTATGATTCCTTTTATGTAAGCATCCACGACTTTTCAAATGTACTAGTTCCTTGGTAACTGCATCTGAGAACACATCGATAATATTGTTCGGCATTTGTGGCAAAAAGATGGATGCCGGTTTGAATGAACTTACACTGCTTTGTTGTTGTATCCCAGCTGTAGGTATCTGTTCATTGTTCTCTTGTGAACATACCGTTTCCCTACCCAACGCCTTCAAAGCCTGCAAGGCTGGAAGATCATGTCCAGTCAGGATATCAGTTGCCATTGCTTGATCCCCTGTTCTCTTGGTTTGTGGCCTCAAAGGTCGTAGTTTGAAAAATTTGTGCAATTTCAATTTCCTTGTAAATTTAAATAAGTCAATACGTGTCTGTGTGTATTCGAGTCTCTTCTGTGGGCAAAAGGTTAAGCCCAACTTGAGCATCGATTTTTTGCATGATGTCAGTGTCTGTGGTGTCAAATTGATAATAATTAGATTCTGCTCTTGGAAATGAACTACATGGGTTCTTCCCGTGTGGAAGATGTAAAGCTTGCAGCAGTAGCAAATGGGTTTTTATCATACATGATACCAGGCCTTAAAAAACCGAGATTAATTAAAAAATTAATCACATGCAGCACACCGTACACAGTGTACTGCTTGAATTGCCCTTGTGGGTTAAGGTACATTGGAAGTACAATACATCAAACCAAGATGCGTATCTTGGAACACACAAGGGCAATTAAGAACTGTGATGTTTCATATCTGGTAGCGAGGCATTTTATAGCTGAACATAATAGTAATAGGGACCTCTTAACATTCTTTGCTTTAGACCATGTACCGCTCCATCCTAGAGGAGGAGACAGGGTCACCAGTCTTAGAAGACTGGAATCTAGATATATAATTGATCTCCGAACAAAGACCCCACATGGTCTGAACAGTAATGAGGAACTGGCGATCCATCTAGGGGAATAGTTATTCCAACAAAACTATGTATTGTGGCAGACAAAAAATAACTAGGAGCTGTCCAATTAATTATGGGTTCCAGTAACTTTCACTCATATATATTGCCTTTTTGCCATGAGACACAGCTAAGTAGTCATTTGTGTATCAGGATAAATAAGAGAAGAGAAAAAAACAGGTGAATAAGACATGACTCTCAAATTGAAGAAAAGGAAAATTCTATGAAAGAGAAAAAAGTTTTTTTTAGGGGCCTAATATATAATTGGTATTTACATGTACAAATCGTTATCAAATGAATTGAAAGGTTAATTGCCCTTAGAGGGCCAGATAGCAGTGTTACTCTCAATGCAAACCTATAGGGATAGAGAGCACCGTGCAACTTTAAACTGCAATGTTTAATTTTAATTTTAACTTTATGAAGCCAATGACGGCAATTATAAATATGCATATGGATTACGAAAGCACAGCCACATACCCATCCAGGGCGTTATTGTTTGACGACAAATATTTGCTGTGTGCCGATATATTGATATCGTATTGATGGATTTATGTAATCATACATGATGAATTGAAAGTGCAATCTTATTGTAAATAATGTGTTTTACTATGAAATTGGAGGCATATATAGTCAAGAATGAAATATGCATTATATGATAATATAGCTTTTGCATGTTTAAAGATGGCGGTATGCTTTTCCAAAATGTTGGCCCTTTGTTAGGTTGATACCCATGTCGGGATATCGGAAATACGCTGTATTTAAATGTGGCCGTTTCCGGCGCGCCCAATTACCATCGAAAAAGGTGACTGCCGAAACGCGTCTGGTGTAACCGAGTCCACGAAATAAATGTTGGTTGGGACTCACCCCCGCGAGTGCTCTGTTTTGTTCATGATTTGGGCAAGGCTGGAAGCAGCCATAGTAGCGGATGCACCCTCCGCATAGGAGCACCCGTTTGCGAGTGCACAGAGTTGGTGCAATTTCGGAGCAGACATATAGATATATATATATATATAGGTTCCAAGTGTCTGCCAACAAACACCATACGCCTGCCTTTACGTGTCGGTGCCAGCAGTGGCGGCAGGCGGCCACAATAATCCAAAACGTTCCACACTCAAAAGGAATGAGGCGGCACACCAAATCCGTGGCGAGTGATTTCTTCGTAAAAAAACAATGCGTTTCAGCCGGGACGGCCTTTGTCAAGTTACCAAAGCCGTTCCTGGTCCGCCATTAAATGCTTGTGATGTCACTATGGACATAAACAAGTTACTGCAGCATAAAGAATGTAGTTCATTGAATTAGATCAACATAAATAGTTATGTGACAATAGCAATGCAGTACAGAAATAATAATCAATTCAATTAAATTGCAAATAAGAAAAATAACCAAATAACCAAAATAACAGTATAGCACGTTGCTACTACCTGCCGCAGATAATCAAAAGCATATACATAACACGCATTCCACCATGTTTATCTCATACATTTTTCAACATTGTGTTCTAAGGCCTGTTCGATGTACACAGCCAGTGCTACATGCATAATGCGCATTGCTAAGTGTCCGTGAGCATGCAATTCCGCTCTTCGGACAGTAATCGTCACATGACCTGGTTCACAATGGAGAGCAATTCATACGCATGATGCATGTTGGAAATACACAACACTACTTGATTAGTCTACCACCTGCCATTTTTTACCAATAAATCACTCGCCACGGATTTGGTGTGCCGCCTCATTCTTTTTGAGTGTGGAACGTTTTACACACATATATATATATATATATATATATATATATATATATATATATATATATATATATATATATATATATTATCTACTGGCGGTCGCCAGTAGATAGTTATAGTTAAAACCTATTATCCATAGGAAATCCGCGACATTCTATTCGAAATAATGTTGGCGCCGGTTGACGAATCTTCGCGAAAGTTTCCAACTTGTTGGGGCGCTCCGGTCCGCTCCTATCCTGAAAGTCTCGGGGTAATACGTCAAGCAGGGGCCGAGAAAAAGGGGGGTCCCAAAACGCGTTTTCCCCATTCATTTTTCCATAGGAACCTTTAGTCGCAGCTACAGCCCGAACTGCTGAACGGAATTACACCAAATTTGGCAAAGAGGTAGCCCTTGGTTCAGTGTCGTGCCTTTTGCTTAAATGGTGTAAATCCGTTCAATAGTTCCTGAGAAAATCAAAAGTAAAGTCACATATATATCTGGGCGGAGCCTAACCACACATGTCATCGTGAGATCTGATTGGTTGTCAGCACTTCATCCTGGAATTGCTGGCAGCCATCTTGGGACCAATATAAATGATAGTACCTCATTGAAATGCATTGTAGTGAATAGAAGATTTTGAGGGTCACCAAAAGGAGAACTATAAAGGGTGATAACAGGCTTTAGTTACATTAGAATTTATTTGTTGATGGTACCATACTAATTTTAGGAATTGTGGTGTATTCTAAGGTGATTTTACCATGTGAAAAACCTTCTGCTGGGATATCATGAATCATGTTTGAGAGAACACTATTTTCTCATGCTTGTCCCATGGAGGTTTGGAAGGTGCTCCAGAAGCTAAAATGAGAGCATATTTTCTGTAAATTCACATTATCTTTCTCACTCATGTGAGAATGAAGTCTGACATTCTCAGTAAAACATGTACATCCAACAAGGGCAGAGACTGTCAGTTGATTCCTTTGTGTTCTACTGCAGCTTCCCAGAGTGTTCTAAAGAACAACTAGAGTGCTAACAGCCTTACTTATGACAAAAGTATGGCACACCTGAAGCCATCTTGATTGGAATAAACTGGTAACACTTAAACAATTTAATTTAAAAAGGAACAAAATGATGGGGTTCATTTTGTCATAGAAATTATGGTTAGTGCTGTAGAAAGAAAAATTAGGACATGTTTCAAGTGTGATCTCAAATATCTTCCTGTTATATTTCAACAGGAGCAGCCTGGCAGTTGATGCCTTTGTGTTCTACTGCAGCTTCCCAGAGTGTTCTAAAGAACAACTAGAGTGCTAACAGCCTTACTTATGACAAAAGTATGGCACACCTGAAGCCATCTTGATTGGAATAAACTGGTAACACTTAAAACATTTAATTTAAAAAGGAACAAAATGATGGGGTTCATTTTGTTATAGAAATTATGGTTAGTGCTGTAGAAAGAAAAATTAGGACATATTTCAAGTGTGATCTCAAATATCTTCCTGTGATATTTCAACAGGAGCAGCCTGCCAGTTGATGCCTTTGTGTTCTACTGCAGCTTCCCAGAGTGTTCTAAAGAACAACTAGAGCGCTAACAGCCTTACTTATGACAAAAGTATGGCACACCTGAAGCCATCTTGATTGGAATAAACTGGTAACACTTAAAACATTTAATTTAAAAAGGAACAAAATGAGCGGTTCTTTTTGAAATAGAAATTATGGTTAGTGCTGCAGAAAGAAAAATTAGGGCATGTTTTAAGTGAGATCTCAAATCCTCTTCTATTTCATTAGAAAATTCTGACATGCAGACTGAAACAATCACTTTCAATACCAGCAGCAGACTACCAGTTAACTCCTGGTGAGCAGTAGCTTTACTCCAGTGATCTAATGAGCAACTAGAGTGCTAACATTCTGAATTTATGGCAGATGTGAGACACATCTGAATGCCTATTTGATGGAATCAAAGTAAAAAACTGAAAGCATTTCCTACTGAGGAGACTGCAGTAAATGAAGAAATTAGGAAACTTCATAACAAAGAAGTCTTCCAAGATGGCCACCAGTGAAAAAAGAGCCCAAATGTAGCACAAATATTACCCAGATGTAGCCCACATATAGCCCAATGACAAAAGTGTGCAAAACACTTTTTATTTTTAGTTTTTTTGCAGTTTTATGTAGTGCAGACTGGTCAGGTATTGGAGCATTGCATCTTAAAACATGACCCCCCTACACTACAAAAACACCACTGCACTACCTTAAACCCTAAAACACTACCCCCAGCATGACCCCCTACACTACACAAGCACCACTGCACTATCCTAAACCCTAAAACACTACCCCCAGCACGACCCCTACACTACCCAAACACCACTGCACTAACCTAAATCCTAAAACACTACCACCAGCACGACCCCCTACACTACCCAAACACCACTGCACTACCCTAAAACATGACCCCCTACACTACACAAACACCACTGCACTACCCTAAACCCTAAAACACTACCCCCAGCACGACCCCCTACACTACACAAGCACCACTGCACTACCCTAAACCCTAAAACACTACCCCCAGCACGACCCCCTACACTACAAAAACACCACTGCACTACCTTAAACCCTAAAACACTACCCCCAGCATGACCCCCTACACTACACAAGCACCACTGCACTATCCTAAACCCTAAAACACTACCCCCAGCACGACCCCCTACACTACCCAAACACCACTGCACTAACCTAAATCCTAAAACACTACCACCAGCACGACCCCTACACTACCCAAACACCACTGCACTACCCTAAAACATGACCCCCTACACTACACAAACACCACTGCACTACCCTAAACCCTAAAACACTACCCCCAGCACGACCCCCTACACTACACAAGCACCACTGCACTACCCTAAACCCTAAAACACTACCCCCAGCACGACCCCCTACACTACACAAACACCACTGCACTACCCTAAACCCTAAAACACTACCCCCAGCATGACCCCCTACACTACCCAAACACCACTGCACTAACCTAAATCCTAAAACACTACCCCCAGCACGACCCCCTACACTACCCAAACACCACTGCACTACCCTAAAACATGACCCACTACACTACACAAACACCACTGCACTACCCTAAACCCTAAAACACTACCCCCAGCACGACCCCCTACACTACACAAGCACCACTGCACTACCCTAAACCCTAAAACACTACCCCCAGCACGACCCCCTACACTGCCCGAACACCACTGCACTGCCCTAAACCCTGAAACACCAGCCCCTGCATGACCCCCTACACTGCCCGAACACCACTGCACTGCCCTAAACCCTGAAACACCACCCCTAGCACGACCCCCTACACTGCCCGAACACCACTGCACTGCCCTAAACCCTGAAACACCACCCCCTTCACAACCCCCTACACTGCCCGAACACCACTGCACTGCCCTAAACCCTGAAACACCACCCCCAGCATGACCCCCTACACTGCCCGAACACCACTGCACTGCCCTAAACCCTGAAACACTACCCCCATCAAGACCCCTACACTGCCCGAACACCACTGCACTGCCCTAAACCCTGAAACACTACCCCCATCAAGACCCCCTACACTGCCCGAACACCACTGCACTGCCCTAAACCCTGAAACACCACCCTCTTCACAACCCCCTACACTGCTAGAACACCACTGCACTGCCCTAAACCCTGAAACACCACCCCCAGCATGACCCCCTACACTGCCCGAACACCACTACACTGCCCTAAACCCTGAAACACTACCCCCAGCAAGACCCCTACACTGCCCGAACACCACTGACCTAAACCCTGAAACACCACCCCCAGCACGACCCCCTACACTGCCTGAACACCACTGCACTGCCCTAAACCCTGAAACACTACCCCCAGCATGACCCCCTACACTGCCTGAACACCACTGCTCTGCCCAAAACCCTGAAACACCACCCCCAGCACGACCCCCTACACTGCCCTAAACCTTGAAACACCAGCCCCTGCACGACCCCCTACACTGCCCAAACACCACTGCACTACCCTAAACCCTGAAACATCACCCCCAGCACGACCCCCTACACTGCCCGAGCACCACTGCACTGCCCTAAACCCTGAAACACCAGCCCCAGCACGACCCCCTACACTGCCCGAACACCACTGCACTGCCCTAAACCCTGAAACACCAGCCCCAGCACGACCGCCTACACTGCCCGAACACCACTGCACTGCCCTAAACCCTGAAACACCAGCCCCAGCACGACCCCCTACACTGCCCGAACACCACTGCACTGCCCTAAACCGTGAAACACCAGCCTCAGCATGACCCCTACACTGCCTGAACACCACTGCACTGCCCTGAACCCTGAAACACCAGCCCCAGCACAACACCCTACACTGCCCGAACACCACTGCACTGCCCTAAACCCTGAAACACCACCCCGTGCATGACCCCCTACACTGCCCGAACACCACTGCACTGCCCTAAACCCTGAAACACCACCCCCAGCGTGACCCCTACACTGCCCGAACACCACTGCACTGCCCTAAACCCAGAAACACCATCCCCAGCACGACCCCCTATACTGCACGAACACCACTGCACTGCCCTAAACCCTGAAACACTACCCCCAGCAAGACCCCCTACACTGCCCAAACACCACTGCACTGCCCTAAACCCTGAAACATCACCCCCAGCAAGACCCCCTACACTGCCCGAACACCACTGCCCTAAACCCTGAAACACCACCCCCAGCAAGACCCCTACACTGCCCGAACACCACTGCACTGCCCTAAACCCTGAAACACCAGCCCCAGCACGACCCCTACACTGCCCGAACACCACTGCACTGCCCTAAACCCTGAAACACCACCCCCTGCACGACTCCCTACACTGCCCGAACACCACTGTACTGCCCTAAACCCTGAAATCCCACCCCCAGCATGACCCCCTACACTGCCAGAACACAACTGCACTGCCCTAAACCCTGAAACACCACCCCCTGCACGACCCCCTACACTGCCCGAACACCACTGCACTGCCCTAAACCCTGAAACACCACCCCCAGCACGACCCCCTACACTGCCCGAACACCACTGCACTGCCCTAAACCCTGAAACACTACCCCCAGCAAGACCCCCTACACTGCCCGAACACCACTGCACTGCCCTAAACCCTGAAACACCACCCCCAGCACGACCACCTACACTGCCTCAACACCACTGCTCTGCCCAAAACCCTGAAACACCAGCACCAGCATGACCCCCTACACTGCCCGAACACCACTGCACTGCCCTAAACCCTGAAACACCAGCCCCAGCACGACCCCCTACACTGCCCGAACACCACTGCACTGCCCTAAACCCTGAAACACCAGCCCCAGCACGACCCCCTACACTGTCCGAACACCACTGCACTGCACTAAACCCTGAAACACCACCCCAGCACAACCCCGTACACTGCCCGCACACCACTGCACTGCCCTAAACCCTGAAACACCAGCCCCAGCACAACCCCGTACACTGCCCGAACACCACTGCACTGCCCTAAACCCTGAAACACCAGCCCCAGCACGACCGCCTACACTGCCCGAAAACTACTGCACTGCCCTAAACCCTGAAACACCACCCCCAGCAAGACTACCTACACTGGCCGAACACCACTGCACTGCCCTAAACCCTGAAACACCACCCCTGCACGACCCCCTACACTGCCCAAACACTACTGCACTGCCCTAAACCCTGAAACACCACCCCTCAGCAAGACACCCTACACTGCCCGAACACCACTGCACTGCCCTAAACCCTGAAACACCACCCCAGCATGACCCCTACACTGCCCGAACACCACTGCACTAAACCCTGAAACACCACCCCTGCACGACCCCCTACACTGCCGGAACACCACTGCACTGCCCTAAACCCTGAAACACCACCCCCAGCACGACCCCCTACACTGCCCTAACACCACTGCACTGCCCTAAACCCTGAAACATCACCCCCAGCACAACCCCCTACACTGCCTGAGCACCGTTGCTCTGCCCTAAACCCTGAAACACTAGCCCCAGCACGACCCCCTACACTGCCCGAACACCACTGCACTGCCCTAAACCCTGAAACACCAGCCCCAGCACGACCCCCTACACTGCCCGAACACCACTGCACTGCCCTAAACCCTGAAACACCAGCCCCAGCAAGACCCCCTACACTGCCCGAACACCACTGCACTGCCCTAAACCCTGAAACACCAGCCCCAGAATGACCCCCTACACTGCCCGAACACCACTGCACTGCCCTAAACCCTGAAACACCAGCCCCAGCACGACCCCTACAGTGCCCGAACACCACTGCACTGCCCTAAACCTTGAAACACCAGCCCCAGCACTACCCCCTACACTGCCCGAACACCACTGCACTGCCCTAAACCCTGAAACACCAGCCCCAGCACCACCCCCTACAATGCCCGAACACCACTGTACTGCCCTAAACCCTGAAACACCACCCCCAGCATGACCCCCTTTACTGCTCGAACACCACTGCACTGCCCCAAACCCTGAAACACCACCCCCTTCACAACCCCCTACACTGCCCGAACACCACTGCACTGCCCTAAACCGTGAAACACCACCCCCAGCATGACCCCCTACACTGCCCGAACACCACTGCACTGCCCTAAACCCTGAAACACTACCCCCATCAAGACCCCCTACACTGCCCGAACACCACTGCACTGCCCTAAACCCTGAAACACTACCCCCATCAAGACCCCCTACACTGCCCGAACACCTCTGCACTGCCCTAAACCCTGAAACACCACCCTCTTCACAACCCCCTACACTGCCCGAACACCACTACACTGCCCTAAACCCTGAAACACTACCCCCAGCAAGACCCCTTACACTGCCCGAACACCACTGACCTAAACCCTGAAACACCACCCCCAGCTCGACCCCCTACACTGCCTGAACACCACTGCACTGCCCTAAACCCTGAAACACTACCCCCAGCATGACCCCCTACACTGCCTGAACACCACTGCTCTGCCCAAAACCCTGAAACACCACCCCCAGCACGACCCCCTACACTGCCCTAAACACCACTGCACTACCCTAAACCCTGAAACATCACCCCCAGCACGACCCCCTACACTGCCCGAGCACCACTGCACTGCCCTAAACCCTGAAACACCAGCCCCAGCACGACCCCCTACACTGCCCGAACACCACTGCACTGCCCTAAACCCTGAAACACCAGCCCCAGCACGACCGCCTACACTGCCCGAACACCACTGCACTGCCCTAAACCCTGAAACACCAGCCCCAGCACTGACCCCCTACACTGCCCGAACACCACTGCACTGCCCTAAACCGTGAAACACCAGCCTCAGCACGACTCCCTACACTGAACGAACACCACTGCACCGCCCTAAACCCTGAAACACTACCCCCAGCAAGACCCCCTACACTGCCCGAACACCACTGCACTGCCCTAAACCCTGAAACACCACCCCCAGCACGACCCCCTACACTGCCCAACACCACTGCTCTGCCCAAACCCTGAAACACCAGCCCCAGCACGACCCCTACACTGCCCGAACACCACTGCACTGCCCTAAACCCTGAAACACCAGCCCCAGCACGACCCCCTACACTGCCCGAACACCACTGCACTGCCCTAAACCCTGAAACACCAGCCCCAGCACGACCCCCTACACTGTCCGAACACCACTGCACTGCCCTAAACCCTGAAACACCACCCCAGCACAACCCCGTACACTGCCCGCACACCACTGCACTGCCCTAAACCCTGAAACACCAGCCCCAGCACAACCCCGTACACTGCCCGAACACCACTGCACTGCCCTAAACCCTGAAACACCAGCCCCAGCACGACCGCCTACACTGCCCGAAACTACTGCACTGCCCTAAACCCTGAAACACCACCCCCTGCACGACCCCCTACACTGCCGGAACACCACTGCACTGCCCTAAACCCTGAAACACAACCCCCAGCACGACCCCTACACTGCCCTAACACCACTGCACTGCCCTAAACCCTGAAACATCACCCCCAGCACAACCCCCTACACTGCCTGAGCACCGTTGCTCTGCCCTAAACCCTGAAACACTAGCCCCAGCACGACCCCCTACACTGCCCGAACACCACTGCACTGCTCTAAACCCTGAAACACCAGCCCCAGCACGACCCCCTACACTGCCCGAACACCACTGCACTGCCCTAAACCCTGAAACACCAGCCCCAGCAAGACCCCCTACACTGCCCGAACACCACTGCACTGCCCTAAACCCTGAAACACCAGCCCCAGCAGGACCCCTACACTGCCCGAACACCACTGCACTGCCCTAAACCCTGAAACACCAGCCCCAGCACGACCCCTACACTGCCCGAACACCACTGCACTGCCCTAAACCTTGAAACACCAGCCCCAGCACTACCCCCTACACTGCCCAAACACCACTGCACTGCCCTAAACCCTGAAACACCAGCCCCAGCACCACCCCCTACAATGCCCGAACACCACTGTACTGCCCTAAACCCTGAAACACCACCCCCAGCATGACCCCCTTTACTGCTCGAACACCACTGCACTGCCCCAAACCCTGAAACACCACCCCTGCACGACCCCCTACACTGCCCGAACACCACTGCACTGCTCTAAACCCTGAAACACCACCCCCTGCACGACCCCCTACACTGCCCGAACACCACTGCACTGCCCTAAACCCTGAAACACCACCCCCAGCACGACCCCCTACACTGCCCGAACACCACTGCACTGCCCTAAACCCTAGAACACCACCCCCAGCACGACCCCCTACACTGCCCGAACACGACTGCACTGCCCTAAACCCTAAAACACCACCCCCAGCACGACCCTCTACACTGCCCGAACACCACTGCACTGCCCTAAACCCTAGAACACTACCCCCAGCATGACCCCCTACACTACCCGAACACCACTGCACTACCCTAAACCCTAAAATACTCCCCCAGCACGACCCCCTACACTACCCGAACACAACTGCACTGCCCTAAACCCTAAAACACTCCCCCAGCACGACCCCCTACACTACCCGAACACCACTGCACTGCCCTAAACACTAAAACACTCCCCCAGCACGACCCCCTACACTACCTAAACACCACTGCACTGCCCTAAACCCTAAAACACTACCCCCGCATGACCCCCTACACTACCCAAATACCAATGCACTACCCTAATCCCTAAAACACTACCCCCGCACAACCCCCTACACTACCTAAAGACCACTGCACTACCCTAAACTCTAAAACAATACCCCCCGCACGACTCCCTACACTACCCAAAGACCACTGCACTACCCTAAACCCTAAAACACGACCTCCTACACTACACAACCACTGCACTACCCTAAACCCTAAAAACTACCTCCAGCACGAACCCCTACACTACCCAAACACCACTGCACTACCCTAAACCATAAAACACTACCCCCAGCAGTATCCCCTATGCTACCCAAACACCACTGCACTACCCTAAACCCTAAAACACTACCCCCAGCAGTACCCCCTACACTACCCAAACACCATTGCACTACCCTAAACCCTAAAACACTACCCCCAGCAGTATCCCCTATACTACCCAAACACCACAGCACTACCCTAAAACACTAACCCCAGCACGACCCCCTACACTACCCAAACACCACTGTACTACCCTAAACCCTAAAACACTCCCCCAGCACGACTCCCTACACTACCCAAACACCACTGCACTACCCTAAACCCTAAATCTACCCCCAGCATGACCCCCTACACTACACAAACACCACTGCACTACCCTAAACCCTAAAACACTACCCCCAGCACGACCCTCTTCACTACCTAAACACAACTGCACAATTTGTTACAGGCGTTGCAACGCAGGCCTGTGGTGCTTACTGGAAGTACCTGGTGGGCTAGTTGGGCCCCAGCGACTCTCAGGATTCAAGGTGACCTAATCCCCCAACTTAAAACGCGCCATGGGGCGCGTTTGCACAGTGGTGAAGGGAGGCGGGGCCTCAGGTGACATGTGCGCAAACACGCCCTGTGGTGCGTTTTAAGTTGGGGAGTTAATTCCCTTTGAATCCTGGGGGCCAACTAGCCCACCAGGTACCTTCAGTAAGCACAACAGAGTTGCATTGCAGAGAGGTGAAAAAAGGTGCGTGGCCTCGGAACGCCTCTCTGCAACTCAGCTCTGTGGTCCTAACTGTAGGTACCTGGGGGGCTAGTTGGGCCCCAGGGACCCTCAGGATTCAAGGGGACTTAATCCTGCAACTTAAAACGTGCCACGGGGCGGGTTTGCACACATGTCACCTCAGGCCCCCCCTCCCTTCACCACTGTGCAAACGCGCACTGGCTCTGGTTAGTCAGAGTCAGTTACCACCAGTACCCGTCTGAAAAAGTTGTGGGCACAGGATGATTTTGCAACAAGGCCTCTTTCTGCTCCTCTGTTGGTTCTTTCTGCACATCTTTTGCTTCTTTCTGTGCGTTTTTTCTTCTTTCTTCACATGTCCTACCTCTGTTGGCATAGTTAGAAACTAGCATTTAAAAACCTTTGAAATTCACTTAAAAAATCATAGGTTTAAGGCACGTTATAGTTAGAAATTAGCATTTAAAAAAACCTTTGAAATTCACTGAAAAAACCATAGGTTTCAGGCACGTTATAGGTAGAAATTAGCATTTAAAAAACCTTAGAAATTCACTGAAAAAACCATAGGTTTCAGACACGTTATAGTTAGAAATTAGCATTTAAAAACCTTTGAAATTCACTGAAAAAACCATAGGTTTTAGGGACAGTTATAGTTAGTTGGACATTGCACTCGTACAAAACCCGTGAAATTCCCTGTTATAGTTAGTTCAGCTAACTATAACTCGCGCCCGCAATGCACTGCTGATGACGTCACATATTACATCACTCATGACATGGTCAGTGACATCACTGATGACATCACTGATGACATCTCAAATGACATCACTGATGACATCATCCATGTGATAATTTCATGCATCTTCTCACACCCTAATATAACTTTTGATACACCCACTCTAAATTACAGACTGCCATTCTCAAAACCATAGACACTCCAACACCAAAAACTACATACCCACTCACTGATTCTTAGGTCTACACACACATCCACTCACTCACCTGTACAGTCACTCATACTTACAGTCACTCAGTACAGGACTATCATATGCACTCATACACCTATATAAACACTCACACACCGCCACTCATCCATAGAGGTACTCACACACCTAGTCAGTCATGCAAAAAATTAATCACACACCCATTTACTCACCTATACAGTTATACACACACCAGCTCACTTACTCATACAAATACTAGCACATTCTTACGCTCTTATACAATAACTGATACAAGCACACACGCATCCATACAGCCACTCTCACAATAACACACTCTCACATATAGCCATTTAAATACTCTAACACACATATATACTGCCTTTTACATATGTAGTTACTCGCACATGTACCACTGAGATATACATTCACTCACTAACACACCCATACACACACTCACCCACCCAAGCAGTCCATCACAGATGCACTCTTGAAATCATGCACCCAGTGAATCACCCACTCACACATCTATGTACAGAGTCACACACACACCCCACCCACACAAACACTCAGGCAGCCATACAGATACTGAGAGAACCAATCAATAACCCATATAGACACTCATGTAGCTATTCGCAAATCCATGCATCCACTTACACACCAACAAACAGACGGATACAGACATTCACACAGTTTAGTCACTAACCCATGCATTCAGTAAGATACGTTTAATCACTCACTTGTAGAGTCAGTCACTCACGTACTAAATCATCCATTCAGACACTTATACACCCACTCATTCTTCAATACGCCTTTCCCTATATATATTAAACATATTTAAACTTTACAGAAACACACAGTCACTGGATGATGTCATCAGTGATGTCATCAGTGATGTCATTTGAGATGTCATCAGTGATGTCATCAGTGATGTCACTGACCATGTCATGAGTGATGTAATATGTGACGTCATCAGCAGTGCATTGCGGGGCGCGAGTTATAGTTAGCTGAACTAACTATAACAGGGGAATTTCACGGGTTTTGTACGAGTGCAATGTCCAACTAACTATAACTGTCCCTAAAACCTATGGTTTTTTCAGTGAATTTCAAAGGTTTTTTAAATGCTAATTTCTAACTATAACGTGTCTGAAACCTATGGTTTTTTCAGTGAATATATATATATATATATATATATATATATATATGAGGAAAACTCGATTGCACTTCATCAGGAAAAACGAGCGTGGACCCAGCAGTATGTGCAATTTCTTTACTTTATTGCCACCTTGTCCGCCATGACGCGTTTCGGCCGGAAAACGGCCTTGATCACAATACACAACACTACTTGATTAGTCTACCACCTGCCATTTTTTACCAATAAATCACTCGCCACGGATTTGGTGTGCCGCCTCATTCTTTTTGAGTGTGGAACGTTTTACACACACATATATATATATATATATATATATATATATATATATATATATATATATATATATATATATATATATATATACACATACATATATATACATATATATCACAGCTCAACCGTTTTCTGCAACTTCCCTTCCACTGGGAACTAACGGAATATATATATTATTTTTAAATAAAAAAGAAACAAAAGATTAAATTTTTCATTTTTATCGCAATGTTCCAAATATGTACATACATGCAACAGACTTTCATTCAGAGAAACTCATGAAATATTTAAAAAATGTGGCTCTGGCAGAGTATCAGGGCATTATGTCTCTGCTACTGCATATCATTGCTTTTCATTGGTTCCTGTGCTTGCCCCTCACTTTTCCTCCGTTTATATTGGCTGCAGCACACTGTTTTCTGTTTCTTCGTATTGTTCCTCTCGTGTGCTTCTCTTATCAGTTTCCCATAGCTGAAGTACTGTTTCTATCTGCTTTTGGGGCTCTTTTTATAATGTTTTGCCTGCACAGAAATATTTTGCCTGTTTACCTAATCTCCTCTGCACAGCGCGTTTGCATAATCATTCTCACCCTGGCTGTACACATTTCAAGCGTGCATTTTCTTTCCTTTCATTTATTGTTACACGAGGCTTGGAGCCCATCATGCTCCAAGCCTCGCTTTCAGCCTGAGCCCCACCCTCAGTAAAGCTTCAAAATCATGTGACATCCCTGCTTGTTTACCTTCCTGCTTCTTTGCAGTGATTTACTTTATTTATTATTTATTTATTTATGCGTTTTTATATAGCGCGGACTTTACCCGAGGGTGTCAGAGCGCTTCACAACAGGAACAGCAACATTACATAAGGAGGAGGATACAAATGAGCATAATACAAAGGCAAGCGTTACATTGCATGAGGAAAAGTGACAATTGTGCAAAAAACAAACAAACCAAATACAAAAAGAGGAATAAGTTCCAAGAGGACAAAGTGACAGGTGTGCATGAAACATGGGGTACAAAATACAAATAGAGGTATAATATTGCAATAAGTGGCAGTCACTCATAACACACTGGGAAGGCACTTCTATAGGCTTGGAGTACAGAATTTCCTATAGTGGAAGAACTTCCTTGAGGTAGTAGAGAGGGCGTGAATACAGCAGGGGGTACATGGGGTACAAAATACATGATACATGGGGTACAAAATACAACTAAAGGCATAATACTGTAATAAGTGGCAGTAACTCAAAACACACACTGGGAAGGCACTTCTATAGGCTTGGAATACAGAATTTCCTATAGTGGAAAAGCTTCCTTGAGGTAGTAGAGGGCGTGACTTCACAGGGGACTTGTAATGAGGGGAACACGCACATAAAAAACCAACACAACACACAAAATAAGGAATGAACAGACAAAAGTACAACTTTACACTGACGAGCGAACTTCCTAGAGGGGTCTGAGAACGAAAGTATTAGTTCTGGAAGTGTCTTTGGAAGAGAAGAGAAGAGACTTGAGGTAAGCTTTGAAGATCCGGGTAGAGGAGGTGGCACGGAGCAGTGGGGGAAGCGAGTTCCAGATTCTCACTGCATTGCCCGAGAAGGATTGAGCCATCGATCTTTCCCTTTTGAAGACGGGGGGCTCAAGCAGAAGCTTTTCCGCATTGCGAGAAGGGCGAGAGCCACCGGACAATTTCAATTTATTCGCCAGGTAACGAGGGGAGGACGTGTGTAAGGCTTTGTGTGTGATGCAGGCAGTTTTGTAAATAGATCTTGCCTCGATCGGAAGCCATCGAAGAGAGGACAGGATAGGAGTGATGTGGTCGCTTCGTTTAGACCCTGAAATGAAGCGAGCTGCTGAATGGAGGATGGATTTGAGAGGGGAGATGTGGGATTTGGGTAGGCCAGTCAGAAGAGAATTGCAATAATCCAGTCTTGAGAGAACCAGAGATTGTACCAAGGTTTTTAAGTCATTCTCCGGGAAGAACCGACGGATCCCCCACAGAAGGCGCAGCTGGTACCGTGCGTTCTTAGCAATAGAGTTGATGTGGGAGATTAGGTTGAGTCTTTTGTCAAGAATGACACCTAGGGATTTAGCGCTGTCGACAATGATGGGTTTGTTGTTGAATAGGTTCAGCTGATCCATCCAAGATTGAACAGGAGGAGGTGAGAGAGAGGTAGAGAGGAGGAGGAATTCAGTTTTGGCGGGATTCAGAATGAGTTGGTGGGCTGACATCCAGTTGTGAATAGAGTTGAGGGTAGAATTGAGTAGGGAGAGATCGTGTGCGGAGGACACCTTAAGGTAGATTTGCGTGTCGTCCGCATACAGATGGTAAAGGATCCCAGATTTGCTTAGGAGGTTCCCTAAAGGTTCCAGGTAGAGATTAAACAAGGTGGGTGCCAGGATAGAACCTTGAGGGACGCCTTGACCTACGGCCACAGGAGATGAAAGACTGTTCCCTATCTTGATCCTTTGGGATCTGTCCGAGAGGAAAGAGGCAAACCATTTGAGCACTGTGCCATCCAGTCCCATTCTCTGTTGAAGAGTGTTGAGGAGGGTGCTATGATTAACCGTGTCAAAGGCTGCAGAGAGGTCTAGAAGAATCAGAAGACATGATTCCCCAGAGTCGAGTACATGCAGCGCATCGTCAATCACTTGCAGCAGGGCTGTTTCAGTGCTGCAATTTTGGATGAAGCCCGACTGGAAGACGTCGAGGAGGTTATTGTCCATAATATGTGAGGAAAGTTGTTTCGCAACACATTTTTCGGTGATTTTCGAAAGAAAAGGGAGGTTGGTGATAGGGCGGAAGTTGTTGAGGTCGTTCGCGTCGGCGGCGGGTTTTTTTAGAAGAGGGGTGACCTGACCTGATTTGAGGGCAACCGGGAGGGAGCCTTGACTGAGGAAGAGATTGACTAGCTTGGTCCAGTAAGAGAGAGTATAGGTGTAGAAATCGATGGAGATGTCGCTAGGGATGGGGTCGGAGGAATGGTTGGAGGGTTTAGTTTCGCGGATGCATTTGAGGAGGTCATCTTCCGAGATGATGTCAAAGTTCTGCCAGATGACTAAGGATTTCCGCTCCTCCATGGGGGGGGGGGGTGAGCGACCTGATCCACCAGTGCTTTGACCTTTTCATCGAAGAATATAGCGAAATCTGCTGCTTTCTTTGAGGAATCCTCAGGCTTAATGGTTGGGGGAGAACAGGTTGGGTTTTTGAAGAGGTCAAAAAGCTTTTTGGGTCTGTTTTTGGCTGAGTCAAGGAGGGATCTGAAATGTGATGCTTTTTCAAGGAAGATGTGGTTGTGATATTTGGATCTTGCTGAGCGTAAAGAGAGAGATTGGAGGTGGAAGGAGATTTTCTCCAATGCTTCTCCAGGAATCTAAGGTTTTTCCTTTCATCGTAGAGCGCTTATTGAACCAAGGTGCTGAGGGTGGGTCTTTTCCTTTTGCTTTGGAGAGGAGCAACAATGTCGATTTCGACTGCTAGTACTGAGAGGCACTGAGAAGTGAGAACGTTGACATCCACGCTAGGGTCTAGTCTAGGAAGTGCCCGCATAGCGGAATCACAAAAAGTGTCAAGATCAATGTTCTTAGCGTTACGGAACCAGGTAGTCGCTCTTTTAGGTTGGCCGAGAGTTATAACGTGCGATAGGTGAAGACGGAAGGGAATGAGGAGGTGGTCAGACCAGTCTACATGGATCGGGGAGCAGTGGTCAGCAGGTCTGCTTTGGATATGACAAGGTCCAGAATAGAGCCCTTAGAACGTGTGGTTTCCGAGCAATGTTGGAGGAGATCATTGGCTGAGAGAAAGGAGGCAAGCTTGTTGGCAGCCGAGTCTTCCAAGGAGCCCCAGTGGAGATTAAAGTCACCCAGGAAGATCTGTCTGTCACTTTGAGAGAATTGGTCACTGATGAAGTCAGTCAGTTCCTCCACAAAGGAAGAGCAGTAACCAGGCGGGTGGTAGATGGCATGGAATCTAAAGGGTGAGCCGTGATGTATTTGAAGTTCTAGGGAAAGGCATTCGAATGTACGGAAGAGGGTGGTTGGAAACGCTTTAATTTGAAGGGAGTTTCTGAAGATGATAGCGACACCTCCTCCAATTTTGTCTGCCCTGTCATTTCTGAGGATAGAATAGTCAGTGGGTACCAACAGATCAAACAGAGTATGAGAGGAGTCATTAAACCAGGTCTCAGTGAGGAAGAACATGTCAAGATTTTGGTGTGTGATAGTGTCAGAGATTTCCACTTTGTGTTTGATTGCAGATCTGCAGTTGGTGGCTCGATGGATAAAGGAGGGAGTGCAGAGGGTGAGGGAGGACAGGGAGGGGTGGGGGAACGAGTTGTGGGCGGTGGTGCAGAAGGTAAGGGAGGACAGGGCGGGCTGGAGGAGCAGGATATGAGAGGGAGTGCAGAGGGTGAGGGAGGACGGGGCGGGGTGGTGGAATGGGATAAGGGAGGGAGTGCAGAGGGTGAGGGAGGGAGGGAGGGGTGGGGGAATGGGTGGGGAGTTGGGGAGCAAGGGAAGGAGGTGAGGAACGATGGTGGACAGAGGGAGTGGATGGTGAAACAGTGGTGGGAAGAGAAATATTTTTACTGGAGTTGAACAGAGGGGAAGAGAAGAGGGCATACGTCAGAGGAGGAAGTTGAGGGGTAGGGGGGGGGACAAAAGAAGGCCGGAGGTAAGGGGAGAAGAGGGGAGACGAGACTGACCCGGGCGGGGTGGGCGGGGGGACAGATGAGGTCCGAATGTGCGTGGAGCCGAAAGAAAAGGGGGCTGTAAAGGGGGAGGGCGGGGGTGTCCGAGGAGGGCCAGAGGAATGGGGAGAAAGGAGAGGATGGTGCAAGATAGGTACTGTAGGCTATGCAAGGCGAATGTAGGGGGACAGGTAACAGTTGGAGTGGGGGAATTGACTAGAGGGAAACTGAGAGAGGAGAAAGGGACTGCAAGGTCAGAGGGAGAGACGAGGAAGGAATTGTCAGGGAGGGAGACAAGGTTGGGAAGCAAGGGAAGAGGAAGGTGGGGTTGAGGATAGATGGGAGGTGGAAGAGAAGAATTTAGGGTACGGGGGACGGGGAAGAGCAGAAAGGGATGAGGCGAGAGGGGGAGGGAAGGGGAAGGTAAGGACAGTTGATCGGAAGACCAGGTTGTACGAGAGGTGAGTTAAGAGGGGCGGAGGGAAGATTTAGTGGGATTAGGGGCGGCGAAAATGTTGGAGAATCGAGCAGGTGCAGGGTGGGGAGGGGGGGTGGAGGCCAGAGGCCGGAAAGACAAGATAGGGGAGGGGCATTTTGGGAAGGGGGAAGAGAGGGAGATGAGGGAGCAGTGGCTGGGGGAACCAAGGGTAGGCCTGTGCCTCCCGGGATAGCGGCCTGCTGGAGTATCGGGGGGTCTGGGGGGAGAAAGGGAGAAAGGAGAGGAGTTCAAAGAGGAGTTGGGGAAATCATAGTTGTGTGGGTTGGACGAAGGGAGTGGAAGAGATGGTCAAAGAGGGAGAGACAGGAGTCTGTCGCTTGAATCATGACGGTGCCATTATTGTAGAGTGTTATGGTGAGCGAGCCCTTAAAGCTCGAGGAGGGGGACATTTTTAGCCGCTGTCCATGCGGGATAGATGAGGAGGAGGAGACGTTGAAGAAATTGAAGAAGCTGGTGGACCAGGAAGGGATGTCATGGGTGAAAAAAATTAAGTCATTTTTTAGCTTCCCTAGGTGCCCATTATGGAATTGATCAACAAAGAGGGAATCAGGGAAGTGTTCAATGGTGTTGTGCTTGAACCGTTTTGCTGCTGCTTTGGACAGATTGGGGGGATAGATGACTTTGAAGCAGTTAACTCCCGACTTAATTCGAATGGAAGCCATGATAGGGAGAAGAGGGTCACTAGGGTAGCGATAGAGCAAAAGAATAATATGAAGAGGAGGGCACATAAGCCGGAGGACGAGTGCGGATAGTCCAATGAGATAGCGGTCAGGAGGCTACTAGACATGCAGGGCCAGGGATTCTGGTCTAACTCCCTAATAAAACATCATACCGGTGGGATAGAAGGCTGGCTTGCCTCCAGCAGTGGAGAGGGTGTGGGATCATACCGGGGCAAACCCTACCACCCGGGATTGGGACCTCCCAGTGTGGAAACCCGCATGGAAATGGGAGTCGCCTATAGGATCGCAGTGATGGGGAAGGACATTCTTCGGCTCCCCAGGGAGGAGGCCCAAATGGACACCATACCTCAACCAAGAGCACAATTAGAGGAGAGCAAAGTGGGCGCCAATTATGTGAATTACTCATCCCATGGGCCACCGATCGAGCCAGGACAGCCCAATAGGAAACACCACACCCAGTCAGGGACACCACTTAGAAAAATGTCAGCAAAATGTGAGAGTCATTAAACCCAAGTGACCGTGATCCCGTGCTTGTTGCTTGCAAAACGAAGGGATAGACAGGATAGTTTCACCGCAGCAGGACTACTAGGAACCAGATGGCTCCTTGGACCAACAAGCACCACTCAGAGTCGCAGTACACACTACGGTGGTTGACGATACCAGCCAGCAACGCGTGGGTATATTAGGCCGGCAATCGGGCCTGGGCCCTGCAATCCTAACAGTCCCCCGGGCCAACTGGCCATCTCAAAGAGGGCCTCAAATGCCCTATGACCCAAAAGTTCTGGGCGCGCTGCCTAAGCAGCGAAAGTCAAGGGTGCGCAATCTGCGCAGGACTAAACGTTGCAGCTGGCACTGGGTACTGCGCAGCTGTGAAGGTCAGGGCTAAAGGAGGGCATCTCACTCCTAGCTGCCAAGGTATGTCCCCCAACCCAGGTCTAAACGTTGCAGCTGGCACTAAGTGCTGCGCAGCTGTGAAGGTCAGGGCTGAAGGAGGGCATCTCACTCCTAACTGCCAAGGTATGACCCCCAACTCAACATTAGCCTAGCCGGTGCAGCTGCCCACTACTTGCTGGGCAGCTGTGAGGTGGTAAGGCCTGGTACTCACCGTGACTTTGGGGCCTCACTTGCCTCTGCGGGCACAGCACCGCAACCTACGGAGGCAGAGGGGCTGCAGCACGTCGACTCGTGGTCATGAGAGTAACAGACTGTGAAGGGGTCAGGACAGGCGGAGGCAGAGGGGCTGCAGCACGTCGACTCGTGGACTGGAGAGTAACAGTCTGTGATGGGATCAGGCCGCCATGATCGGGTCAGGCAGAGGGAGGCGTATGCCAGCGTGGGTGCAACAATCCCCAGATGATCCTGCTCAGACAGAACCACTCCTCAGACAGATCCACTCCTTCCAGATCTCTGGCCTTCGTCTCAGCGTTTCCCTGGTCTGCAAGTTAGGGGCGCGTGGCCTTTGAGGAACTCACTGGGCACTCCAGGGGCACGTATTAGAGAGTCTTTGAGGTACAGCATATAACTCACATTTCTGTGTTTGGAAGTCGGAGGAGGGAGAAGCTGCACGGGGCCGCCATCTTAAGGTCAGGCATCCGGGTTGATTTCTGCTGACCCTTCCTCTCTTCTATTCCGTGGTCTGTGCGTTGGGAGCGGGCGGCAATGGTGAAACTCCAGCGCAGACCATCATGAGTTGACATCCAAAGCTGTTTCCCTAATCACCGGCGTCTTCTACTTGACCAGGCGATTCCCGTGCGAGAGCCCTCGCCATCCATTACAAGGTCAGGCAGTCGCAGTCAGGCAATTAGTGTTGGCTCGTTGCTTGTTTCTCCTTGGGTGCGATAGAGTACCGGTAGGTCCTGATCTTCAACCAGGCAACAAGGGGGGGGGGCAGCGGAGATGAGCAGCGTTCCGTTCGATCCGCTTGTTTTAAAATACGGATCGCGGGGCCGCCATTTTGTTTCCCGAGGCAAGGTCCACATCGGCAGGGTGCATTAAAGTTCTCCCGGCAGCGCGGGGGCTTCCAGCCTTCAAGAGCGCTCCCGCTGACTGCCGCGATGTTCCGGTGCCCGCTTCTATCATTCAAGGCTCTCAACGCCAGCCAGCTCTGATTACGCAGCTGCTTTTAGTAGACGGGTCACGGGGCCACCATTTTGCTTCACAAGGCGAGCCCCGTAGCGGCAGTGAGCAGCGGTGTTATCTCGGCAGCGCGGGGGTTCTCAGCCCCCCGGTGTGCTCCCGCTGATTGCCAAAGTGTTCCGGTGACCGCTCCCGCTGTCCAAGGCGCCCGGCGTCCGCCAGCTCCCCCGATAATTATCGGATTATCGGACCGGCCTGTTTGGACCAGCCTAGGACAGCAGAGCCGAGTTCCACCCTCTGCGAGACACCCCCCACCCCACCGCCTGGACCCCTTTTCCAGACCCTACCACTACCGACTTCCCATCTTATTTCTCCCGCCCAAGATCATGTTTGTGTACTGATGTTTTGGCGCCCTAGCCCTGTTTCAGATCTGCCCCTGATTTTCCCTGGGGCACCAGCTTTGTTCGCATGGCGCTGACAGAGGGCTTTGGTGTCCAGCTGCAGGAGCTGCTGTCCCAGGAGACAAGTCTGTGGAAGTCGCTGGAGGAGTCCCAGACCATGATGCTGCAGAGTACATATCCTGGAGAAGGCGGTGTAGGCCGAATGTAAAGAGGTGAATGAAGCCAGGCACAGACAATCTTCTGCTGTATTGTTCCCGTCTCCTCCATTCCGCTCAGTCTTTCTTGCGATTCCCTTTTTCTTACAATTGCTTTCTGTTTTTAATATCTACTTTCTTTCTTTTTTCGTGTGCCTACTTATTTCTCTTATACTCTACTGCATTCTTTCCCTGTTCTATTTTCCTTGCACCTTTCTATTTCTCAATTCTTTAATAATAGTTCACTTTCCTCTTTCTTATTCTCTTCGCCTTCTCACATCCAGCTGCCCTCTTCTCTACATGTGGTACAACTAAACTAGCATGTTTTGCATTTCTCTTGCCTTTTTATCCACTCTGTCCTCTTTCACTGTCTCATTCGCTGTCACTGATCACCTTTTCTCTCTCCCCTTCTTCAATCTCCTGCCGAGCCTCGAAGCCGGATCCCCAGCTCCAAGGTCGGCAGTTCTGGTTCTTACACCACATCCTCTGTCCTATGCCCTTCTCTTTTTTTTCCATTACTCTTGTTCTTTTCATTCCAGTTCATTGCTTGTTAAATACTATCGGGTTCCGGTCCTGCACAGTGTTCGCACTGTACACCAAAGCAGCTGTTGATCAAAAAGCACAAACTCACAATCCAAAAACAATCAAAGATTTACCATATGTGGCAAAAACACTTAAAGCCATAGAACGTGCCTTTATCAGTAAAAGAGTAAGAAGTTTTGTGCGTAGTTGAGCAGCAAAGAAGTGTGGCTGGTGTATTACTGCCAGAGTTGATGACACGGACCACTGATGAATTCATTAACACCAAAGTCACATACGGTGACTGTGAAGTTACCGACTCTGATAAACAAAACTACATTACCCAGGATTCACAGATAGAAGTGGTATCACATGACAGAGCTTGCACAAAGCCTCCAGATTTCCTGTCAACTGATCTGAACTCAGGCTGTCCTCTTTTTCTCAATTGGCATACTTGAAGAAGGAAGAGCTTAGACAGATAAGGTTTTACCCTTCCTTGCCCCCCAAATTCCCAGCAAAGTTATCTGCCATTTCAGAGCTAGCGCGAAGGAAACCCTCCTTTTTATAACCCCATTGTGCATTTCTTTTAACCCTAGCATTCTGTGGCTGTAGCTTTCGATACTTAAGCAACGCTGTGCAGAACGTCGTGCTTTAGTTAGATTTTAGTTTATTTGTTTATCTTGCAGGAAAGGAGACTCAGCCATTCAATAGAGGAAGTTTGCAACTGGGCAGAGCAAAAAACAAACCAAAATGTCTCCCGAAAGCAAGAAGCTCTTCTTCCTGTTTACGTTTACTTCCTTTCAAACCTGCGGGAGCATTGCAGTAAGCTTTGCTCTGGACCTTCTTTCAGTGCCTTCTTACCACTCGCACATCTAGAATAAACAAAGCAGTTTTTTGTTACTATTCCTCCTGTTTAAGAGATCTCAAGTTGTCACATATCTGGTGCAGTGATCAAAGTACAGTAAATGAGGGCAGGGTGAGTGAGGGTGGGGGCGGGGTCAAAGACGTGGCAATTCTCATTCTACACTAAACAGACACCAATCACCATGCATTCAGGCACTTTCACCATGCACTCAGACACTTACCAACCTTCATTCATGCACCAGTCACCCTGCACAGAGAGCATGCACACCATTCTCCCTGCTTCATACATTGCTCCCACACCTCCTATTATTAATCCCATAGGCGAAACCTAATGCATTTACCAAAGCTTGGTTGGAATTCTGTTTGGTCTAAATGTTAGAACATTTTCAATTGTAAAATACCTCTTACTTTACTCAATTTTTCTTAGGATCCCTCTCAGCTGATTTTGATTGTCCTACCAAAATGCCTAATTTGTCAGACCTCTTAGTTGCACTGGCCTTTAAAGCAATACTTGCCTGTTGGGCTTTTCCAAACTATTCGCCGAATTAACGGCACTTTATCGCAGCCAAAGTCGTGATAAATTTACCCCCCATTCACAAGCCGGTGTAAATAGCCCACAGCACCAGTTTACCCGCGATAGCAGCCGCAAAAAACATCGCCACAGAGGACCCCCGCAAATATCGGTAATGAGATGCAGAGTAGGCGTTCCCGTGACAAAAGCCGAGACAACATCACACCGCAACATTCACAACGACCAGCCATATCGGCGATAAGAACACAAAACAGGCGATAAGGCGCGTTAGCACCAGGAAATTTACACCTGCTCTGACCTGGTGTAAAGTCGGACGGCAGCCAGCACCACAAAAGGGAGCACAGCCCAGGGCCACAACCGAAGGGCAACAGATGCCATGGAGCCACCCATCATGCGGCACGGACACCCAAGAGGGCCACAACACCCACCTCCACCACCCCAGGACCCCAACCCACACCTGGAACACCCCCCCCCCCACCCCGGACCACCATGGACGCAGCGCAGACAAAGACAGCTGAACCCCAGGAAACGTACCAGCCGCACAGACCCAACATCTGACAATGTCACCATCCACTACAGGCTGAAAGGGACAACCAACCTACGCATCCTGACCATCATCGCCTAACAGCCCTACGGCACCAACACAGTGGACAACCAACATCCCACCCCACACAAAGCTGATGGCGTGGCTGCACCTGTTGGCCACTGGGATCCCCCAACCAACACCCGCCAGAGTCGGAGGAGTCTCACAGCCAGCCACATCCAAGTCCCCCACACCTGTCCTGGACATCACCATCACCCTGGTACCCCAGTCCCCATACGTACAACACAATGCACAGGATCCGCTGGAGACCAAGCAAGGACCATACGCCCAAGCAGGAAGCACGCACGTGTTGGGGGCAATACACAGGGCACATGTACTACCTGTGCCCCCTGGTGACACAGCACACAATCACCGCAACAGGAAGCACACGTCTCACACCAATGTGCAGGCAACAACAGAACACCGTGGAACACCCAACAATGTCGCCTTCAAATACACAGCCAGTGTGCATGATACCTTCATCCTCCCACAGTCCATCATCAACCAGCATTCCCAGGATGGCAACAAGGGAGATGCACAGCCCCTTGGCAATATACAAATGAACACCCCATACACCTCAACTCCACAACCATGCAACTCACAACGCTGGCAATTCACACGTCACAAAATCACATACAACAGGCACAACAATATGCCCACCCACCAGACACGACAGAACAACTTACAATGTCCACATGGGCAAGCCCTGAACATGAGCCAGCAACGGCATGGCACCTCAGCCACATAATAGCCGAATGTGGGGAGAGGTGGCAACCAGGCATGTGTGAAGGATGCAGTAGAACCATGATTGGGAAAGTACACAATGCCAAGAGTGCCGGAGATGTGCTGGACACCTCGCAGTCTGCAGAACACACCCATATCCATGGCGACATACACCGCTTGTGTATGGAGTGTAGTGGACAGTGGACGCAACCATGTCACCCCAGCCAGTGGGGGACCTCGTGGAAATGTTGCCTGTTACGCCCCCCCCTAAGCGTCAGCGGAGTGGGATGGCCCGGCGTACGCCACGCCAGCGTAGGGGTGTGAATAAAAAGCACGTAGGCCTGGGCGTGGTCCTCTTCCGGAAAGACCCACGTCTCTGCCAGGGCGGCGCCTCCCACCTCGCCACGAGGCCAACGCCATCCTCGTGAGCGGAGTTGCGTGCGATGCTGTGCGCCTGCCGGACCCCGGCACGCTAAACCACGAACCCGTCAGGCCAGCCCCTGCGCAGCCAGGCCACACTGATCACCTTCCGACACCGGCGTGTGTCAAGGAGGGCCCACCACGTGCCGGCGCAAGCCCCAAGCCCGAGGCCCGAGACCTTGGCAGCCACCTCAGACCATCACGGCCTCCACGACACAGGCCTGCTTTATTCCTTTTTCGTTGACGTACTCCACTGCCGCCCCCGGCCTACTCTTTGGACCAGTAGGTCCCATATGTGAAACTGTGTCCTGAGTCATGAATGGCAGTGACCCCAAATCCGGGCCAGCGGCCACAGCACCAGACCCCCCCGATCAGTGAGGCATAGTTCCATATGGGCATCTTACGACACGTGGTGCCACTAACCCTGTTCAACGCCAGCCTGCTACACGTGGTGCCACTAACCCTGTTCAACGTCAGCCTGCTACACGTGGTGCCACTAACCCTGTTCAACGCCAGCCTGCTACACGTGGTGCTACTAACCCTGTTCAATGCCAGCCTGCTACACGTGGATGAGGGACCAGGACTACCCTGCTGACCAGTAGGTCACACATCCAGCACCTAGTCGCCAAGCACAAATGGCGGAGTCCACACCAGTGGTCGCACGGAGAGGTGTAAGAGAAAGATGCGGCTCAGTCCGGACGAATGCCGGGTCACATACACGGAGGTGACCTTAACACGTGGTGCCACTGAACCTGAACTACGCAGGCCGGTGGGGCCATCCAACCTATGCCGGAGACACTCGGTGAATGGGCCGTGCTGACCGCTGCCTCAGGCCTACACCACGGTCAGGTAGGTCACACATTTGGAACTGAGTCTTGATTACACCATGGCAGTGAACATTATTTAAGGCAGAGAACAATTCACAATACACCCTCCGATGTGGTGGCAACAAGTCTGTGCATGGCATCACAACCACACGTGTCTGTGGGCCTACGCGGACCACTGCCCTCGGCCTACGCTGCGCACGAGTGGGATCACAGATTTGGAACTGAACATCGGTAATTCAAAAGGCAGAATACATTTCTTCGCACGCACGGCGGGGCATAAGAGGATGACACGTTGCAGTCCGGAGGGAACAGGATCAGAGTCACGGAGGTGATTGAACAGTACCGACAACTGCCACTGTGTCACTAACTCCGTGCCTCGCGAGCCAACGACCCGTGGCTGTGGGCCACTGCTGACCGCTGCCTCCGGCCTACACTGCGGCCCAGTAGGTCACAGAGCCTTGATTTGGCATTCTTGGAGTTCACATATGTGTACCGGCATCATCGCAGACTGCATCCCCTCACAGCACCTGTGTCACTAAGTTTGTTCCCCGACATTCATGGACACTCACTGGTCGTACATTGGTGGCGTTTGTGTCTATGGACTGGGGGCTAGTTTTCATCCTCATGTAGCTGATCCCGAATTGTTGGTGCAAATGAGGGTTGCGCTTTCCACTCCTCCATTTGCTGCTTCCAGATAACATCAGACCTTCCGCATCATGCCCTGGAGGACACATTCCACTGTCCCCCAAAACCCTCCGCAACATACACCTCGGACATTGATGGGGAACCGCTCAAGTCGCATGGCCCATCTGACTGCACCGCAAGTCACCGTCCCGTGGCTGGGTGCCTGTGCTGGCCGCAGGGCATCCGGGGCCACTAACTCTGTGCTGCTCAGGCCTGGGACCCCTTCTTCTGAGACATTGAATGGCCTCTGTAGCGATGGTCTTGGGGTAATCAACGCCATGTGTCTGTGGCCCTGCGCTGTCCGCCTCCCCCGGCCCCAACTGCGGGCCACCAGGGCCCACACATGGCATCGAGTCTTGACCGGCCCGGACGTCGCATCACCGCAGGAGGCACACTCCACCACCGCAAGGACCACCTCCAACCGCCATCTGCCAGAGTCGAAACGGTGGTCCTGACAGACCTACGGAGTTGCTCAGACCTGTCGTGGATGCCATCATTGGCCTGATACCCTGCTCAGCACTCCAGGTGCCAGTAACTCAGTGCACCGCAAGCCATTGTCCGTTACTGATTGAGTTTTGTGCTGTTGTGAGGTTGCGCAGCAATGTCACCTCATGCAGTGGGGAAGACCTGGGATCATGAGGAGGAGGATGTGTCAAGTGTGCGGATGGGAGAAGGCACAGACAATGGGAGGGCAGGTGGCAACAGCCCCAAGGCAGGAATGCAGACTGGTGGCGGTAGTCAAGCTACACACCCGGATCTAATACTGGGTATTGCGCTGTGGACTGCGGACGCAACTGTCACCTCAGGCAGTGTGGGAGACCTGGGACGTTGATGAGGAAGTTGATGCAGGTGTAACACACCCCACTTCATCTGCATCAGGACTAACCAGAAGGGACACAATCCTAGCAATTTCTTCACATGAGCGCGCTCTTCTCTAGTGCCCCTACCTCAGTGCACTGCAACTCACGGAACCTCCAGACTGAATATTGGGTGACCTCTGTACTTACTCCGGATCCCTCCATGTTGCTCTGCATTTGACTCTGTTATGCTGGTGTTTTCTGTTTCCATTACACTGGTGTCCACTGTTCAGGTTGTTGGCAGCACCAAGCACTCCATGCGGGCTGGCTTATACTCACCCCACACACATCCAGCACAGGCGTCACTGTACATGTGGCCCTGCCAATAAAGGGGCCGGGTGCACGTGCCCGTAGCCAGTTCAACATGATATGTGCATGTGTCTCTGTGGAGGTGTGGGTCTCCTTTGTGGGGTGTAGGTGGTCCCTGAAGGGTATTGGACACCCACATATGTGTCATAGTTCGCATTCCATGGGTTCGGCAACACCCTCACCTGTTGGGCCACCTCCTTTTGGCGTTCTGCCACCTGGCATTGGGGTGCCATGTGTGGGTGGGTGAAGTGTTGTGAGGTATCCGTGATTGCGGGTGCTTCATGCTGTGTGGTCTGTTGCAGGGGCTGGGTTCTCCTCTGAGTAGCTTGTCTGCCCTGGTCCTGGTGGTGGGTTGTGTGGGATGTCCATGGGCTGTTGTAGGGCGTCGGGCGTGTGGTGTTCGTCTTGGGCATCACTGATGGGTTGTCTGTTCTGACCTGCTGGAGGTGTTGTTTGTCCCTCTGTATTGTGAAGGGGAGGTGCATGTTGGCATTGTGTTGGCGCCTTGTTCTTGTCGACATGCAGACTGTGTGACAATGTACATTGTGACTGTTTGGGCGGTGGTGGCTATTTCAGTTGGGACAGTGTACACTTGGCCTACATGGCTGATGTGGGGTTGTAGGGGTAGATGTGCATCTCACAGTTCCCCGCTCTGTCCAATGTGATTGTTCTGTTTCTGCGCCTGGGTGGACCCAGTTGTGTCCCCTGTTCTGCAGTGTGGGTGTTGCACTTTGTGTCACATTGTCATGGTATGTGCTGTGATTGCTATGTGTGTGTGCTGCAGTGTGCCACGGGGATGGGGGACATGTCCCTGGGTAATTGTGGGTGTGCAGTGTGTTACACCTCATTGTGCATGTGTGGCCTTGTGCCCATCACCCCCGTGCCCGCAGTCCCTGTTGGATCCTCACCCTGTTGTTGTTGTGTCAGGTCCTGTCGAGCTGTGTCGTACTCCCTACTCCTTGCACCCTCTCCACACTGATGACTGTGGCCTGGGTTTCCTCCAGCTCCTCCTGTGGCGCTGGACTGCCACCTCCTGTCGCCGTTGCTGCCTTCCTGTTGGCAGCGGGTTTGTACCAGGTTTAGGTTGTCACGTCCTGCCGGTGCCTCTTGGCCTCCTGGATTGGCCTCCTGGGCACTCCGACTGCATTACAGGTGGTCTGCTTGTGGGTCAGTTGCTGGTAGTGTTCTGTCACCTCCGTGGCCTTGGTCTTGTTTTCCTGCGGTCTGAACCCCGTCTTCCTCTCCCTTTTCTCCTTGGCCTTCCCCGACCCAGTTGTTCCTTGCTGGTGGTCTCTGGGGGTTGTGGGGTTCGCGTTGCCCTCTGCGCTGGGTCAGGGTGCATCCATGTTGCTACGTGCTTTGGCTTGTTTCTGGTGTGTTGTGTCTGTGGTTTTTTTGGTGCAATTTCCCGCCAGACGCGTGGGATTTGCAGGCCTGAGGCTGCTTTTCGCTACTTTTTGTTCCGCGATTGGCCTCATCGCATGATTTTTCGCGTTTCGCATTTTTTTGGCGTGGCGTTGATTTTCACTCTGACATTTGACGCGTTATCTGGTGACTATCGCATGGTACCGCCTTGTTGTGAATTCCACGTTGACACGGGGTTATTTTCCCGTGATAGGCTGCGATATTGAAAGTTGCGTTACGCTACTCTTGCGGTAGTTATCACACGTTTTTGTGAATATACCCCTATCTGTTTTGACTTGGTGGACATTTGTTCGTGATGAACATAGAATTCATACTTTTACTTCTCTTACTCTTCAATAAAAGAGTAAATCTGATCTATTTTGGTTACCCCTTACTAAGGGCCTAATTACGACTTTGGCGGTCCTGGAGGGGGGCCGCCATGTCTCCGCCCACTCCAAGACCGCCAAAGCCGTACTGACACCACTCGCTAGATTACGAATTATTTAGTCTCTGACGGGCGGTACTTTGCCGGTCCAACGGCACTGTCTATGAAAAAGGCACCGCAATGTGAGCATCAAAGGCAGTTCCTGCATGGCATGGACTGGTGCAGTCCATGCAGGAACTGGGGTGAATGCACAGAGGGGGGCACAACATGTGCCCCCCTGCATGCACCCCAAGGCCCTGAGGCAACAGGGGAACCTGTAGGGCCCCCTAAGTTTCCTCTCTGCCGCAGTTTTCATGGCAGACTCACCGCCATTAAAACCGTGGTGTAGAGGAAACTTGTAATATGCTTAACAGTACCGCAGCGGCATCGCCAAGCATATTTTGGCCTCAAGACCGCCGCAACGCCTCCAAGGATCCATGGCGTTTGCGGTGGTCCCATGGTGGTCTGACCACCCACCATGTAATAGGGCAGTCAGACTGCCGGTGCAGTGGTCCATCCGATCACCATATTCATAATTAGGCCCTAAGGGGCTCATTGCGATTGCGGTGAACCCGCCACTGGCAACCTGCCGGTGGCGGGTTCACCGCCATCGCGCGACCATTCTCCGCCCACCAGATTAGGATGGCGGGCGGTGTGCTGGCAGACGGAAAGTCCGTCCGCCACAGGTCCGACACAGGCAATCGTTACGATTGCCTGTCGGACCCGGCCGGCATACCTAGAATGGTGGCGGTGCCTAGCAGGCACCGTCCGCCACATTAGGATGCTGCATCAAGCCAGCCTTTCAATGGCGATTCCTCCGCCATCCAAAGGCTGGTGGGGATTGACTTTGGGGGCCCTTTGCGTGCCCCCCTTGTGAAGGGGCACTTTCGTTTTGTACTGCCCCCCTACATTTTCCTGCACCAGGTGGCAGGCACCGCGTGGTGCCTGCCATGTAGTGCAGGGAAAAACAAAATGTGCATTTTTAACATTGGGGAAGGTGCTGCAGCCAGCAGCACCAACCGCAATGTTAAAACTGCCTTTTGCGGCCTCCATGGTGGCGGCCGCATTGTTATTTGTGGTGCGGGACTGCCGCCATATAGGCGGCGGTCCTTAGCCCCGCAACGATGCGGACGGACTGATGTCCGGCCGCCATCGTAATAAGCCCCTAAGTTTCTATCTTTGCACTCTTCTTACTCTCATTTTAGTACAATTTCAAAGCACATGCATTTTCTTCTCCACCATCTTTGCTTTCCTTTCTTTCTTTTCTTCTTTTTATATTAAATCATACTACTCTTTAAAATGTTTTCTTTTTTGTACTGTTTTTAGTATTTATTATATGTATGATTGTCACTTTGTTAATATCTTGCCATATTGATTTGCCAAATAAAATCATTAAATGTAAACAAATAATTGGCTTTCTGAAAATGAATGAAAATGTCTTTTTCTACAGTTACAAATAAAGAAGTATGTTATATCTCCTCAGTTACTGTTGAAAATATAATATCTGGACAAAGTCATTTAGGTGTAAACCTAAAAGGAGAACAAACAGCTGTGTACATGCAGCGTTAAAATTGCAAAGTTGTTCACATTATGCTCAAGTAGTGCATTTCGCAGAAGTAACTAAACAAGAATATACTAAATAAAGCACATATATCACTGCCCCATGTAAGAAAAAAAGATATAGTTAGAAGGAAGTAGGGACTGTTCAAAGCACCACTGTGCCACTGAATGCTTTTGCATAAGAGATAGCTAAAAATGTGCTTATTAATTCCCAAATTAGGAAGCACTGAATCATGAGTCACATATGGACCACTTATAATGTGTGAGAACACCATGCAGAACTTAACAGGCAATGACAGATGTGCATATTGTTTAAAACAATGATGAAGCACTAACATGCTATTGTAAAGTTACTAATGAGTGTGCAAAGCCTGATTCACAAACATTCATGCATGAGTAAGAATGAATTACTTTTGTAGTACTCTTGGCTTACTCAAGAATTGTAGGTCCTATATTATGTATATGGTGCACAGCCTCAGTAGGTTCCACAGTTTTGACCAAGCCAGTGCAACCTATTACATTTAGGGTCTGATTACGACTTTGGCGCAGTTGTGCCGCTCTCCGCCGGTGCGGCTGCACCAAAGCTGCGTGAGGACTGCCCTCCCAATAATGATTTTTTAAGAAATTGGCGGGCATTTCCTTTGCCGTTCCCACGGAGGTGCCTATAAAATAGGCACCGCAATGGGAACGTCAAAGGAAGTTCCAGTACGGCATGGATCGAAAAGTCCATGGCGTGTTGGAACTTCTTTGCATGCACAAGGGGGGGGGCACATGTTGCGCCCCCCTGTGTGCTTTCACAAGGCGTGAGGCACAAGCGGCCCCTGCAGGCCTCCCTTTCTTTCCTCAATGCCACTGTTTTCATGGAAGAAAGACCTCCATGAAATCAATGGTGTTGATTAAATTTATTATATCCGTTTTGGGACCGCAGCAGTCCTGCCAAGCATATAGATACCTCTGGACCACTGCGCCACCTCCAGGGAACAGTGGTTCAATGGCGGAGTTGGTGGTCCAAACGCGGCACAACCACTAGGGTCCTCGGACTGCCAGACTTGTAAAATGCAAGGTGGACCAGCTCTTTAAGGCTGCCTGTCCACCTTTCACTTTGCAGGCAGCAACCCTACTGGCATTGGAAAGGGAGGGGGCAGAGATCCCGCTGCAGGCAACTACAGCAAGTGACTGCCCTGGTTGCATGAGGATGCCTGGAGGATACTGGCAGTCCCAGGGAATTCTTCCCCCCCCCCCTCTAAGGGGTTGCCCTCTGGGGGCTAATTGACTGCACACAACTTATTTGCAGCACACATCCAATGTGCCTCCTAACTACTTCTTTCCCTCTGTACCTGCTTCTTTAATACGGCACAGGCAGAGAGGTAAAGTGTTCTGTCATTTGCAAGGGGCCACACCCTATGCAAATGAGGGAATGCCTCCTTCAGATTGCGCCAGTACTACATGTGCACCACCACAATCAGTATTACATAAGGCACTGTGCAGGGAGCATATGTCATACCAAAGTACCCCTGTGGTGCAGAAAGCGGGTGTATACACCCTTTGCGCCCCTGGGGCACTTTCTGTAATTTTTTTCCCCCCCCAGAGTTGTATATAGCAGGAACTTGACCCGAAGGTATCGGGTATCAGAGCGCTTTACATGAGCATCAGTTGCGTTACACAAGGACACATTCATTTTTTTTTGTTAGGCACGGGGACATTAAGTGATTTACCCAGAATCACAGGATGTTGAGCGTCATTGCCGAGACTCGAACCCGGTTCCCCAGATTGGAGGTCAACCGCCCTAGCCGTTAGGCCACATCCTCTCCTCAAATACATCCTCAGGAGTACTAAAAGCGTATGCCACAGCAAAATCTTTATTAATCAGCTCCATTGCTTTTATACACTTCCTGCTGTGGTGTTAACAATGGATAGTCTCTCAGAGATGTATACAAGCATGCCAAGAGAGAAAGGGTTAAAGATCATGCCACCACAAAAGAAACTAACACCAAAACCAAAAATCTGAGTGCAGGCATCTCACGGCTAAACAACATCAACATTTTTTCTATCAGGCCGTAACTGTTTTGTAGAACATTGCATTACAATACACGCACTTAGAGGAAAATAAAAAGATATATTATATGGGAATCTGTATTTCCAACACCATCCGGAGCACAAATTCCAGCATGTTCTGATAGAAGCACCTCACAGAAGCCCATTTACATGCATCAACATGTCATACTATGTTATGCTTTTTTAGACTTTCACATTCAGTCATAGTAGTCAGGCATCTTTTACATAGTCTGTGTCTTATGTGTTCTGCTTGGTAGTGGGTCTCATTGAGTTAGTATCAGGTCATATTGTTTGGATATGCGATTTTCTGTTATATTGACCTCAGTAGCACAGACACGTGGTTCTTAATGTTGACAAACAGCTGCATCCTGCAGACATCACAGATGAAGCAGCAGCAAAAAGGAAGCATCTGTGCTTGGTTAGTGGGTGGGAACTGAGTGACAGCTAAACATACATTGTCTGTGTGTGCTAAAACAAGTGCTTCCCTCTGATTTATCGCCTTCTTGTATACATGCAAAGATGACATTTACAGCTTGCCCTTTTGATCAGCTGCCCAGTTGGTCAACGTTATAAAATACTTTTGACAGGTGCTGGCAATAACAGCGTGGGCATTCATAGGAATGCCGATGCCTTTAAATAGACAAAGGATTCTTTAACTCTGCCTGTCATTCAGACACAGATATTTTGTGAAAACAGATAGAGGTTCCCAGGGCTACACTTCATGTATATTGTGAAAACTCTGATTTTTGGTTCAGGATGAGAACAGGTGTGTGTGTAATTTGCTGTTGGAACAATTTGAAGAGACATATGTGGCATGCGAATTTATAATTATTAAACACCCTCCTAAAGGAATACTCCACTCTTTCTATCACACCATATTTGACAGATCACATGGTAAAAATGCAGGCTAATCGTGATGCAGGAGAAGAAAATGAGCTTTACATCTCCATTCTTGAGCACCTGTTCCACTAGCAGGTGGAAATCTTTTTAATAAGAGCCTGAAATGTATGTTCTAACCGATTTTGATTTTGGTCAACTGGGTTTTTACTTGATATATTTCATTAATGTCTCTAATAATAATTCATATAAATAGTAAGACTTTTTAGACGTGTTACTTTGCACCATTAGCACACCAATATTCCCAATTAAAATACCTGCCTGTGACTTTAAGTACATATTGTTTCAAAAGGTACAGAGGCCCAGTGAAAAACATACTGGGTAAAGACTAAACCAATACCATGAATTATTGTTATGCATTTGAGCTATGTCTGCTACATAGAATGGAGTGGAGCACGGGTAAGGAAATGGAAATAAATCTAATGAGCACTACTACTATGATAGCACTAAGCAAACTGTGAATGACACTCAATCATCAGTAAAATCCTCCCAAAAAGTACTGCAAACATTTCAAACTTTTCCCGGCTATCTCTGATCTTATAATCGCAACCCTTCATCAAAAGCGTCTGCATCAGCATCTTGGGAGTACCATTTTCTGTGTTTAATTTGTTTTCGCTTTTTCAGTTACAAAAATATTTTCGTTTCCCAGCCAGCTAAATGATGGTTGCCCAGCACTTGAGTCTCAATGGTATATGTGCTTGAGCAGTCCAAGGCCTTGTCATGTTGATGGTGTGGGATTAGAGACACAGTACTCAACAATGTACACAATAAACCACCAATAATTACAATATCCATGCAATATTTGATTTTTATAAAGGTACGTATTTTCTTATTTCAATAGCCCAGTACTAGCCAGAATCTTTATGGATTACAGGCACTGCACAATACAAAAAGCTACTCGACGGCGATATCATTAGGGTAAAATGTTAAACTGATTTGGAAAATTGTAGTGAATGAATGAGGAACAAAAGGCTCAAACTTCACACGAATATGGCAGGTGCTTAGGCTATCACGACGTTGATGTTCAAGGAGATCTATCCTCCCCTTCCTTTAATCTGCTAGTTCCACTGGAGGTGATAGTACATTCTACCCCAGCCGAAGATGCAGCTCAGTCTAAACTGACATTTCTACTGGTCTCTGCGAGCCTCACGTCTGCCCCCGCTTTTATGAGAGTCTATAATGGAGCAGTCAGGCTGGGCCAGTGGTGGAGGACTCAGGGCGGGTTGGCATGCATATTGATTCAATACAAACAGGATTCTGACGATAGAGGTGCCCCCCCCCCTTCCCGCTCAGGTTGTTATTGGTGCAGTTCTCAGTGCTGCATAACGGTGAGGTTGGGTGCCTTCCACTGGCACCACAGGTCTAGGTCTCAATGATGTCAGAAGCACAAGTTGTCACATAATGAAGTGGCACTGCTGTGCTGGGACACAACGATGTCAGCATCCTGAGCAGCTCTGTGGTGAAGTGACACAGCTATACATGGTTAGTCACAAGACCATGTTACTGGTGAGTAGGACATCCCTGACAGGCATTTTTTTTAGAGTATAAGTCTGAATCAAGACCTGAAGCATATTGGGATTTTATTGCGAGACCCCTTGACAGAAAATTATATCACCAATTTAGAGTGGGTACCCTTCCCATAAAATCTTTTACGGCAAAGTGGAATAATATTTTAGACAATAAATGCCCGACGTGCATAACTATGGAAGAGTCCATTGCACACATATTGTTTGTGTGTCCTGCATATAAGGGTCCTCGACAAAAATGGCTTAAGCCTATCTGTTTAAATCTTTGCACAAGATCATGCCAAATAGCTATGCGTATCTTAAAAACAGATACTCGTGAAGATGTAGCTATAGCCATGGCGAAATTTCTGAGCTGGACATGGGCACTTAGAAGAACTAGTTTGGTGGTTACAGCGGTCACTACTCCTTATTAATTAACTTGCACATATTTATTGTGGTCCACCTCTGTGTATTGTATTCCCTGGAAAATTGGATTTTAAATATGTTATTTTAAAATTTTAACATCTATTTTTATTATTGCTATACGAACCTAAATTCCATTTTTAAGCCATGTATGATTTTAACGGATAACATTCCTTTTATAATGACTCTGCAAAGGAATCTTAAATTGTAATGATTATTTTGTTTTTGCAGTATTTTCCTATGATATTTTAAGATATTATGACTTTGTATGTTTGTATCTGTGTCTTTCATGATTGAAAATATCGAATAAAGACTACCAGCAGCTAAGACACAGCTATACCGGGGCACAAAGATGTCATCAGTATTGGCAAGTAGATGATGAAGCGGCAAAGTCATGCTGCGGCCCAACAATTTTAGTAGCATGGGCAGTCACACAGAGTGTGGCCTCACCCCTCTAGGCCACCGTTATCCCATAGTACGCTACTGCACCAATTACAAACTCACTAGCACAGTTGTTCTATGGTTGACCACCGCTTTGGCGCAGCTACTGCAAAACCGCAGCTCCTCCAGTTTCCTTTTGGGGTGGCACCTCCAGCACTCCACCACACAGCTCAAAGGCTGGCTCCACAGCTGGCAGTTCTTGCTAGAGTTCTCCTCTGGGTAGATGCAGTCTCAATTCAGCAGACCCCTTTCCAAGGAAGATACCCAGCACAACGCTGCTGTTTTCTTGAGTGATTGTCCCTCACTCCATTAGGAAGTTAGTAAACAGAAATTCTAGCATTAAATCACAGAAGTCCTCTTACACCTCAGTGTCTGCAACCTCCCTTTGTCATGAGAAATCCTGGAACACTGAGTGGAAACTCCAGCCACTGTTTATAGGGTCCTTTCAGATGTCCTTTGCTGATTCTGGGTCTTCAACCACAAAAGATTTCTAGAGAGTTCTACGATTTGGTGTGCTAGTTCCAGCAAAGTCAGACATACTCTTTATTTTTCAAGTGACAGCAGGAAGGAGGGTGGCGATCTGGGTAGCACTCGCTCATGGCTACCCAAAGCACTGGCACACAAAGGAGGGGCCATCCTAACAATCAGCTAGCTTTTGTCTGTAGCACCTCTGGGGGAACAAAAAGCATGATATGCACATCAACCCCTATTGCATTTCAAAGACACTGCTCACTCCTGTCCTCTCACATGCAATCATTTTCATTAACAAAAAGTCTAGACTAGAGTCAGGGTTCTGCACTTCAAATAACCCATCTGGAAGATGACCTCCACCCTCCTTTTCGCACACAGAACCCAGACAGTGGAATCAAACTGGTTTCTACACAGACTTACATGGCACACAGACTCTTTGCTCTCTTCTTACATAGAATGAAGGTATGCGAACATGCAATCACACACCAGCACTCACACACACAAAGTTTTAGAGAAGGACCCGTTTGTAATTAACTGAAAAGACAATATACACAGCAAAGCTGGTAGACCACTCTCTCTTGTAGGTATCAGGAAAGAGTCCTATCCTATAATGGAAAGACAACACTGCCACCACTCACTGTGTCTTACAATCCAGTGAGGGGACAGTAGATCAACTCTCTAGGGAAGGCACTCTTGGTGCATCACTCCAGACCTCCTATGGTTCACAGCACTTTACGGTACCTAACTACAGTGGTTCTTATGGGACACACAACATTCTGATGCATGCTGAGACCAAAACAAAACATTCAAACTGGATAGAAACTCACATGCAGCTTCACTCTGGGCAGAATTTCATGTACGCAAATTATGCAGGGGGCATTTCAATTCCAATAGTGATTTCATGCAATGTTGTAGATTCCAAATACCCCTCTAATCCTATTAACCTGTAATCTTTTTTAAGGATAGATTCAGCTACTAGCTTACACTCCCAAATTAAATCACCAATGTGCCAATCTTGAGCCACAATGGTCATAGTGAATGCCAGATTTTCAGGGCCTCGATTGATTACATAAACTGTTTCCATTTTGATTTACTATACACAAATCTATTTCTTGTAGCAACTCTGAAAGACTGGCATATCTATACCTTTGGACACACCTGACATTACATTTGAATTTGAAGGCATCACAGGTACTCAGTGACAAAAACGCTGAATATACATAAAATCCAAAACGAATTGTTATTATAATGAAGCTGCTCTTGCCACAATATCAAGCCTCAATTCCTCCCATGTTTTCAATTGTTATTTAGCTTACCTAATTAATAGATGTATGTTATAATCTACTTGTTGCCATTCCTCTTCCCTACTGCTCAGCCAGGATGAGTGCTGGAATGTGTGATGATGTCATGGAATGCTTGGGTGCTTGGTTATGTGTGGAAGTGTCAGTTGGTGGATGCAGGCTGAGCAGCAGGGAGGCTGCTCCTGGTGGGGCTGTACTTCCATCTACCTATCTTCTTCCACTAAACTTACCCTGGAACTAAGCCTGAATAAACCTATCCTGTTTTATACACCTGGCTAATGGACTTTCTCATTACAACAATGTACAATTAATAGCATGTTCGTTTTGTAAGTACATATTTTTTAAAACATTTATTTGTATTTTTATATTAAGCAAACAATATTACGTAAACGTAATGTAAGTTCGAGACATAGTAATATTTAATATGAATATAAAAAATAATTACTGTTTTTATTACCAGTGTAGGTGCTGTAATTCGCATGTGAATTAACCCTTCAACATTGGGCTTGGATAAGATTTATTCAATTCAATTAAATAAAAGGAGATTAGATATTTTTGGTCTGCAAAACCTTTTTTTTAAATGACATCAGAATATAATTGCACATTTATCTCCAACCTTCTCACTTTAAAACCTGTTCTCTGCTGGGTTAGTTTCAATAGTTTAAAGCAGCGAATTGTTCCAAGGCCATTGACAAAAAGACACATTGAATATGTCCTGCCTTGTTTGGAGACTCTCAAAGTCTAGGATTTGTACACATTTTGTCTTTTTACAAGAAAGAGCATCATGTGCTTTACAAAAGCATGAATAGGTGCTACTCACTCTTGTAATACCCATGACTTACTTATGAATTTCAGGAGTACTTCAAGAGTAAGTTGCAGCAAATTATTTCTGACAAAGGACCTGTAGGAGTGTGCTTTATTGTTTAAATTAATTGAATGGATATTCTATCTTAATAGTCAAATATGTATTAATTTGTCATTTTATTTATCTTCAGTGCTTAATCATCTGGAGAATATTTCAGTTCACATTTACCATCTAAGTAGTTCTATACTTCAAAAACACCCAGCTGTCCTGCCAATGTTTTGCAATTTCCACTACAGTAAACACACTTTTTGGGTTCATGGTGTATGGTGTGTGATATGTATGTTTATATAAGCTATTAAGTAATTTGATATACATGCCTTAGGTTTGTCTTTTATCTTTCAGTTGAGTCTCTTAGTCCCATATCAGTAAGAATGTGTAAATAATCTCTAAAATATCTGCCATAACATTTAATGAAAATCAAAAAAAAACTTTATATAATAAGTTATCATATACCTGGAATTGTTAAAATTGTTCATGAGAATCTAATGTAGATTCATTATAATACACTACACAGTTTCTACTTAAACATCTTACTAGTTCCCTAGAATCAGGTAGATGTGCCTTAACTGTGATACAACGAATATGAGAAAACCCATCTTTTTGCATGATCACCCAGATTTTTGCTGATTGGTATTGCTGGTTTTTTAATTCTGCACATTGGGGCCCTGCTGTTCACTGTGGTCCAGTGCCAAGCAAATGATCTCCAACCCCTACATTATGGTAAAATTGGCCACTCTAAATTGGCATTTAACTTTCCAGTAAGCCATCGTACATGGTGCAGGAAAATACACCAAAGGTACGGAAAGGTAAACGTTATCTGTAGAGTCCAGCACCTATTGTGCCATCGGGTAGGCTGACAAAGGAAAACATGGCTTCTGTCCTACATATGCAGCCTGACTGCAGCAGCTTTTAAGCCTGTGGGCAAATCTGTCAAAATAATCCTTTTTTACAAGAAGGACCCCTACTTTAAAATATTATATACATCTTACCTAAGTAGGCCGTGTAGTCCACCTGGTAGGGTGCCTTGTATTTAACATGTAAGAATATTAAGTTGGCATGTTGCCTTCCTTAATGAGGTGTGAAAACTTTTCCCATATTTAGCTCTTTTAGGAGGAAGATCTGGGTGTGACGTATGTAAATCCTCTAATCTCAGGAAGGGCAATTGAGGAGGATTCAGGAACAATACACCTGAGGATATTCCACACTGTATTAACAAAGCACATTGGTTGTTTTGGTAACCAATGAGTGTCACCCTATGTAATAAGGCCAAACCAAAATGTTTTTTTTGTTAGACCATCACCCACTCTGTGCTTCATCACTGGGTCTAATCCTGGGCCCTGAAAAGCAGGATGGGCCCGATCATATTCCAGGGAGCACTTTTGATATGAATTGTGACCGGGGTCTTCTCAGATTAAAAATACCTAGAACAACTAAGGTATCCCTTTTTATAAGAGGTTGTTTAGGTATGGTTAAGAACACCAAAATAGAGGGATACATAAAATGAGGTAATGGCCCTAATACCCTATCACGGTTGTCAACATGTTTCAGCCCCAAAATGATGCGTAAAAAGGGTCTGTGCTTTCATCAAGCCCAAAAAGTGCCCCTGTTAAAAAAAAAAATTATGTTATTTAGTTGCTAACAGTCCAACTTCCCTAATGGGAGGGGGACAAACACACATACAAAACACAAGAATCCATGCTTTTACAGGCTTACTGCCCCGCTCAGTACAGGAATGTTCAAACTTGATTCCTGTAAGAAAACACATGACATTATTTGTCGAACATACACATGCGTCTGGGTGAACTCTATATCCATACTGAATTTGATGCTTCTTCTTTTTCCATTTGTGATCATGCAAACTCACATGAATTTCTTTTCGATGTAACACACACATATCATGCCTCTAATTATGAAGTCTATACTTTATCATATCTCAGGTGTCACTCGTGGTTTTGTGCTGTGTGCAAAAACACAAAACGTGTCAAAAAATTAAAATTATGTGGATCAGACATGGAGACAAAGGACACGTGTTGATGTGATGACACACATGACATACTACTGTAAACAGTCGTCTCTGACCCTGTAATAGAATCTCTTATACCGACATGGGAGGAGGAATGGGACACACCCCTGTAGTCACACACTGTGAGAAAATAGTCATGATATGTAGAGGGTCTAAATGAAAAAGTAAAAACTATAGAAAAATTAGCCGAAAATACGGGTCTTTCACCGCTTGTCTTATGTCTTCAAGCGTGCTGTGTCACACGATACCTATCTTCGCCTTCTCTTCTGCTGGCTCAGACATGAGAGCTAGCCGTGCGTCTTCTGTTTTATGAAGCCTGCCATCCAAAGTGGACACCGGTAGTGACTTTGTGTGATTACGTCATTGCGGGAAGCAGCCACGTGTTATATCATCATCGTGGTGGAACATGCCCCTGGGGGTACTGGGAAATGTAGTCCATTCTGAAGAAAAGAGTGGAACTATAACGTAACAGACATTGTTTATAAATTGTGTAAGCAAAAAACAAGGGGAAACTAAATGGCTATAAACCTTCCTATAAAATAAAAAGATGTTTTCAAAATTATTCTATCCTGGAATTGAAAAATGAAAATAAAAGCTTGTAAATACACTAATCGGTTGGGAAGATAAAAGGCTGTAGTCAAAGGTTGATCTGGAAGCACAGAGCTTCAGTTTAAGAAAACAACTGTTGGGTGGGCAAAGTCAAGGGAGGAAATTTTATTTACCGATTGATCTCACCAAACCGAGCATCAATGTTAGCCGGTAGGCGGGTATTGCCTAGTTTTTAACCCTTATTTGGAAAAAAATAATTCACAAAATACCTGTATCCAAACAAAAATTGTGTTAATTGGTGAGAATCATAGCTCTAGCATTTCATGGAAATTTTTCTTTATTATATGTATTCAATAAATGTGTTACCCTAATTCCTACTGAAGGTTTCATAAACTGTAGGAAATCAGTCAGTCAAAATTGATTTACTGTGGGTCTTATAACTCAAAAAAACCATAAGCAATTCAACTTATACCATGGTATATCATCATTCAGACTATTTTTGTAAGTGCCAAGCCTATAAACACATCTCTGCTCACATTCTAATAAAGTCCGTTGCATGCCATTGCTTGTTTTCACTTTGTGAATCACAGTCCAGAACAGGTCGGTGTTTTGGTGTCATTTTTCTGGGAAGTATTTTGTCACCTTTGTGGAAACCCTTTTGCAGAGGATGTTGCTGCAATGCTCACTGATTCGAATTCTTACTTTTCTCGCTGTCATGCCTACATACTATAGTTTACACTAACACTCTATCAGAAAGATTACATTGTTAGAATTGCAATTAGTGTTTGTCCTCTGTTCCCATGGTGTTTGTATGTTCAAATCAGAGGAAGTGGTGTGTTTTATAAAAAGTCACACTGAACATTGTTCACATGGGTAATGCCCTATTACCTGAGGGAGGCCCCATAGGGTATCTTAGTGTTCTGTGACATTTTTTCTTGGCCCTGTGTGTACTAACAGGTCTCTGAGACTGGTGTTACGTTTGAAGGAAGAAAGTGGTTTTGTGAACTTCAGTCTGTTACAAGTGAAAATATGCCAGTTCTTCATTATGATTTTTTTTACTTGGTTGGAAATATTACTGCAAGTGCTTACACAGATAATATATTCTTTCTCATTTTCCATAAAGAGATTGTCTCTATGGTTGTTTCTTGCTACAGGAACACAAAAAGTTGCAATAGGCTTTTCTTGGAGTGCCCAGCTAAACAGTAGCAGCAAGACCTGGGGGCCTTTGCTGGTGAGAGTCCTGGCCCCAGGCCCTTTTCAGGAGGTACAAGGATACTTAGAGAATACCAAGAGAAACTGCTCCAGAAAGTTTGAAGGTTGGGATGTTTTGGAATCCCAAGACCTCTGGAGCTTCAGCAGGACCTCACTGCAAAGGTGTCAGATTTCAAGAGGATTTTGTCAGATACAACTTCGATTCTTGCCTCTTTGGAGAATTTTGAGCTCCAAAAAAGAGATTAAGGGCCTTCTTACAAGTTCTTGTCTGCCTGCTGCATTAGGACTGTGGTGGTTGGACCACCAGAGGACCGCTGCTGCCGCCAGGGATCCACAATCCCTGCCAGTGGCGCAGCTGTCTGAGTCCCCTAATATGCTGGGGGTGCCGCTGCAGCACTGCCAAGCATATTAGGAGTTTCCTCACTGCCGCACTTTTCATGGAGGTGCAACCGCCATGAAAAGTGTGGCGGTGAGGAAACAAAGGGGGGCCTACAGAGCTCCTTTGTACCTCTGCGCCATGGAGTGCACGTAGGGGGACACATGGGGTGCCGCCCTGTCTTCATGCACTCCCATGTTCCTGCATGGAACAAAATTCACAACATTGTGCATTTCGGTCCATGCAGGAACATCAGTGGGAACGCCAAAGAACTGCCCGCCAGTGACTTAAAAAGTTGTAATCTGTTTTGGCTTTGGCATTGTGGGAGCAGGGCGGCAGCGTCGCAGCCCCATTCCTACACTGCCAAAATCATAATAAGGCCCTCTGTCCGAAGGTAGAAATTTTGACCAGGTGAAAGCCTGTTGATTGGGCTGGCAAGAGGTTTTTGGCTGGCACAAAATTAAAATTTTCCTACTCTGTACTTTTTTTTTTACAAAAACCAACATCTTCAGCAGGATCATGTCCAGTAGCTAGCTGACTTTCGGAAAGTCTTTGCTGGATACAGCCTGCAACCTTGCTCCACAGGAGGATTTCATCTTCCATTTCAGGTACTAAGGGCCTGATTAGGTTGCGGGCAGACTTTAGTCAGCCCGCCATCCTAACGGACAAGGGACCGCCCGACAGGACATAGGCATTACAATGCGACCGCCACCATGGCTGTCACAATGCCTATATTTTGTATTGTGGCATGTGCTGCGGGCTGCAGCACAAGCCGCAATACAATAAGGGGACACTGAACATATCCCTGCACTACGTGTCAGTCACCATGCGGTGCATGCCACATGGTGCAAGGATATGCCCCCAAAAACCATAGCTCAGGGCCACGGGGGAAGGGAGGTCCTTCCTCCACTTCACGGCGGCCGCGCTGCTGACTCTGTACTTCCTCCAGCTCAGCCAACGGGCCTCCTCCAGACAGGAACAATCTGTGGGACCCAATCCACCCGCTGGCGAGAGTGCCGCATTCACCACCGTGGCCCTCGGGATAGCGCGGGTCCCAGGGACACCAGAGGATCCGCAGGTCTCAGGCCTGCAAGCCCAGAACTCCTTAGGTTGCAGGAAGGTCCTCACAACACTGGGGACCACCCGTGTTCTTCGCTGGGGCAATGCTGCCCTCCCCAGCAGTTGCGCCCCACTCAATGGATTGGGTTGCTACGGCAACGCATGAGAGGCTATGCGGAGGGCTTCCTTCTCGCAGCTTCCCTTGTGGTTGCTCAGCAACCAGAAGCTCCGGGCAACCGCTCGTTTGGCTGGAAGCGCCTGGGGACTCCTTGGCACCGGCCGCGCTCCACTTGAAGTGTCTGCAGCGGGGGTCAGCCCTGCAATTTAGGCCAAGGCAGTCTTCCCCCGAGAAAGGAGGGGACTGAAAAACACCGGACTCTCCTAAGTGCCCAGCACCAGGAAATCTCCACCACTTCAGTGCCAGGCACTTCCAGCACAGCAAAAAGCACCAGCAAGTTCTCTTGGTATGTAAAAGAAATACAGCGCTCTCCACACGCTGTTTTTGAAACCAGTTGTAAGGACAGTCTAGTCCTTTCTTCCTGGCCCTAGGCAGGAGTCGCAACTGCAGGCAGGCCCACCCCACACACAGCAGTGGCAGAGCTCCTCACACAGCTCTTCCGCTCTCCCCCTAGGCAGGTTCCTCTTAGATCCAACCAGGACCTTTCCTGAAATCTTTTATGTTTCTGAGATTTCCGCCAGGAGGCCAGCACATACAAGCCCTTGGAGAGTCATTTACAAGCAAGATACCACAGCAGGGTAAAAAGAGTCAGTCCTTTTCCTCCACCACGGACAGAAGCAGAAACTGCAGGCCAACCCCACACAGCAAAGGGGCAGTACTCCTTATAGCTCTCCAGCTCTTCTCCTTGGCATGGTCCTCTTGTTCCTTGAACTAATCTAAAGTCCTGGGGTTTTAGATGTAATAATTATACCCCAAAATGTCTTTGTTGTCTTTGTGGCCAGGGTCTCTGAACCCAGTCCAAACCAGTTCTGCCCTCACTGGTGCAGAATGACCATAGAGGGCAGAGACAGCATTGTGAAAAAGGAGACACAGCCTATTCAGGTGTAAGCAACACTCCTCCCACCACTCTAAATGCAGGCCAGGTCTATTCAGACCTGCGATGAGTCACCCAGGCAAGGCAGGGCACACCTCAACCCCCCTCAGTGACTGTGTGGAGTGAAGGCACATCTCAGCTTCTGTCACTCACACACCAGACGCTGAATACACAAACAGCCAGAGGCACACAGAGTGGTGAAGTAAGAAAATGTTCACTTTCTAAAAGTGGCATTTTCAAACACAGGATTTAAGAACCACCTTTACCAAAAGGTGCGTTAATAAATTCTGAGTGCAGAGAGTCCAAACATTTTTCTATCTTGTCCCTATGGGAAGTTACACATGTAAAAATGTTGCAGTGCAACCCCAATGATAAGCCTATGGGACAGATAGCCTTTCAACAGTGAAAAAAGAATTACACAGTATTTCACTATCAGGGCATGTCACACACACCAGTACATGTCCTACCTTCCACATACACTGCACCCTGCCCATGAGGGTGCCTTGGGCCTACCTTAGGGGTGCCTTACATGTAAGGAAAGAGAAGGTTTGGACCTGGCAAGTGGGTGCACTTGCCAGGACAACATGCAGTTCACAACTGCGGGCGCAGACACTACAGAGGTAGGTCTGAGACACCTTTACAGGGTACTCATGTGGGTGGCACAACCAGTGCTGCAAGACCACTAGTAGCATTTGATTCACAGGCCCTGGCAAACACCATGCGCTTTACTAGGGACGTACCAGTAAATCAAATATGCCAATCATGGATAACCAAGCATTGTCACAATTTATGCAGAGAGCATATGCACTTTAGCACTGATCAGTAGTGGTAAAGTGCCCAGAATCCCATAGCCAACAAAACAGGGTCAAGAAAATAGGAGGCAAAAAGTTTGGGGTAAACCTGTCAAAGGTGCCAGGTCTAACAGCATCCTTTGAGCCATAAGGTGTAACTACAGAGGTATGCACTACATATACTTAACAAAACAGCAGCAATTCCATACCTAGAGAAATCAGAGCACTGATTCTGTATCTATTTTTGGATAAATTATGCTGCATATTTGAGTTCTACATAATTTCTGTAGCTCAATCACAGGGCTTGGAATGCCATTAAACAGTAGAGGTGCCCTTTTTAATGGCTTCATAGCAAATGTAAAGGAACTTCCTATTGAATGCCAATATTACAGGCATGCCAAAGAAGCCACAGCGTGGCTAAATACACATAAGGTACAAGGATAATGACACATATCTTTAAAACCTCATGTAGACCAAAAAGCATCAGAATGGCATCACAAACAATTCAACGGTGCCTCTTTTCTACTCATATGTGCAATCACTGATGATCAAACTTACTGTATTTGTGCTAGTCATATCACCAGTCATCTGAATCACACCAGGGTACATGGATCTCCCTGTCTCATTGTAGGAAAGTGCCCTCTTTTTGCATGGTTGCCCCCAATTTTTGCTGAACTGCTGAAGTGCTTTGACTGAGTGTACCCTGGGCTCCTGCCAAACAGGTACCCAGGGCCTATGTTCTTTCCCTAAAACTGCATTAAAAACAAAACCCAATTGGCACTCTCTGGCTACAGGTCAGCCCCAGGTAAACGGTACCACAGGTACCCAGGGCACTGTGACCAGAGAAGGCCTTTAAGGGCTGCAGCACTTATTGTGCCACCCTTAGAGGTCCTGTACCTTTACACACACACACTGCCTTTGCAGGCTGCGTGTTTTGGTGCAGAACAAAGTGAAGAGTCGACATGGCACACATCCCTGTGTGCCATGCCTACAACCCACTGCCCTGGCATAGATCAGCCACCCCTCTAGCTGGGTGCACTATACCAGTGGTGAGGGTAAAGGTGCATGAGCCCTGTACCCCTACAGTGTCTAAGCCAATTCTTAGACATTGTAAGTGCAGTAATGCCATTAAGAGTATATAGTGCTGAGAGTTTGTCATTACGAACTCCACAGTACCATAATGGCTTTACTGAAAACTGGGAAGTTTGGTATCAAACTTCTCAGCACCTTAAACCCACATTGATGCCACTGTGGGGTTTAATGAAAAATGCACACAGAGGGCATCTTAGAGATGCCCCCTGAAAAATGATCTAACACTAGTGTCTAGGCTGAGTGGCTGCTCACCAGCTGCCACCACCAGACATGTTTCTGGACCCCTGGGTCGAGAGCCTGCTGCTCCCGGGGGTCTGAAACAATGCACATCCCGGGATGAGGTGCCAAGTCTCCTTCCCCAGGATGGGCAGGGTCCACAAAGGGGAAGCTTCAAAGGCTTGCCACCTTTGTGTGCTTCACCAGGCCTTTTCCTGCTTCCAGCAACTCGTCCGCACTGGTTCTGACCCCCACTTTGGGCGGGAGAACTGGCGGGAAAACCAAGTGAGGAAGGGAGGTGTGCCCACCTTTTGCCAACTCCACCCGTCAGGTGGGGGAGGCGAGGTGAAGCACAACTCTCAGTCCCCGCCATCTTGCAGATGGGGGACCCAGCCAACCAGAGTGAGGCATATGCCCCCCTCCCACTGGAGGGTGGCATAGTAGGGGGTGTACCCACCCCAAGAAAGGGACCCATTGGTCCCAACCTTTACTTACTTGTAACACCCCTAAATCTAGTATTTAGGAGCACCCCAAACCTTGCCTCCTCAGACAAGAAACGACCAAGAAGAAAAGAAGAAGAAGAAGGACCGAACAGCCGTGCTGAAGCTAAGAAGAGGAGGATGCCCACTGACTTGTCCCCAGCCCTACCGGCTTGTCCCCACCTCGAACCTGCAGAAGCAAAACTCCGGTGTGTCCTGCAGCCAGCAACCTCAAACAACCCTGAGGACCTGCCCTGCCTTCCAAAGAAAAGACTTTGCCTCCCGTGAACACCGGATTTGTTCACCCACAGACTCTGGCTCCGGCCAAATACGCTAGTCTGCACCACTCTGCACCCATCGCCCATGGCCTGAGTTCGAGTGGCCCAACACCACGAGGAGGTCTCCCGTGCGACTCTGAGCTGAGATCTGGTAATCTCTGACCTGCCTCGAATCTCCCAGCGAAGCCTGCAGCCTCTTTCTGGAGACTCCCCTGACCGCGGCCAGAGCTGGTAAGAGAAACCCAACGCCTAAAAACACCCCTGCACCCTAAGCACCACGGCCTTGGGTGGCCCAACCGATGGTGTACCAGTATCCCCAGGCATCCCAACTTACCTCTCCAACCGGTGGTCACCTCCAGAAGATCTTCGTCCCGAGCCTGCAGTATTTGTTGAAACCGGAGAATCCCCATTGAGACCAACAGGGCACCCAATGCCAAAACAGCACCCTGCACCCAGCCGCCCCTACGCTGCTGCAGGTGCACTTTGTATGCTAAACAGGATCCCCCTTTGCCCTGAACCTAACACCAGGAGCTTTGCTCCCACAACCCAGTGGCCTGCTCGTAAGCAGCCACCAACCGGAGGACCCCTATCCCCATTTAATAACATTGGGTCTCAGCACTCTGCACCCGGCCGCCCTAGTGCCACTGAGGGTGTAACAAGAGTGTATCCTTGGCCCTGGGGGAACCCTTGTTCTAACCCCCGAAACTCAACCCCAAAGACCGAGTACTTCCCTGGTAACCGTTAACTTCATTTCTCTCCATAGGAATCCATTGACTGTTTTTCTCTGAAAAATGTTCTAAGTGTGGAGTTGATTTGTATGGAAACCTGAAAAATAACAATTGTGCAAAATTGATTTTACTTATATTTTCTCTAGGAAATGTCCCAGTGTGATACCTAGGCATATCACACTGAGTAGAAAAAGTCACTTAAAAAGTAATCTAAGAAGTAACTAAAAAGTAATCGGTACAGTAATTTCAATACCTTGACTTACCTTTATTTCAATTTAGAAAGAGAGAGGGACCCTTGGTAACCCAAAGGACTGGGGTTCTTACAGAAACTCTAACAGAGTGTCCTCTGGGAATACTTTATACTCAAAACCTACTCAAGAAATACTTCAACAAACATCCAGTCTAATCTCATGCATTCAGCATACAACCAGAGAGGTCACTGTTCAAACCAGTGTTTATAATGTATTGGCACAGAAACCTACAGTTTATACATTTGTGATCACAATTTATTAAGAAAAGTTAATACAAAGTTAAAAGCATTTTATCAAAAGTAACAAAAAAGAATCATTGTATCAATAAAAATGCAACAAATATAATCACAATAAAAAACAATATTAAAAACGCAACACGAGAGTTAAAACAGACAATAATCTTTATTATAAGTCGCCATAACCAACAACATTAATTATACAAATGACCCCTGGTGTACTGCAATTCATCAACATCTAGGGTAACATTAGTTTAGATAGATTTATGGCAAGGAGGCGTCAAGGCGTTTCGAAGGTCTATTAGAGTTGAACCCTCTTTTTCAAGACAATAGCGTAATGTACTCTCGTTGTATTAGAGCATCTATAAACATAAACACATATATTAAACAAATAAAAGTAAATATGAATATAAAAACATATACTGTAACTTAAGATATTTTTGTCGGAATAAAAGCTATACTCCTTTTACCACCCTTTTAAAAAAACTGAAGTTTATGATGCCAATACAACACTCCGCTTGGTCCCAACAGTACCTTATAGGCCATTTCAGAAAAAGAATTGACATGTGCGATAGTATGTCCGATATTATTATATAATTATGTGGACACCAGCCCGGGAACATGTGTGTCTGATGATTTACGTTTGCAAATTTTAATTGCAATATGATCGCACTAGGATTTAATACATACGTGATTAAATGCGACCGATGAAATTTAGTAATGTATCTATGTAAAAAACAGACGAGTGCTTCATATTACAACTGTGATTTTTAAAATAGGCCGTATTAAGACTCAGAGCATTTAGATGTACGATTTGAAATTAGGCATGCATCGTGGTGAGGATATCAAGCCATGACGTATGAGAAACTGGCGAGTGTCCTCAAGTGAAACTTTGAGTAAAGTTTTCACTTTCAAAATTGGTCGGAATAGAAGTAAGAGAATGCACTCGTAGTTATAGGCCACGTAAATTGGCTGTGCATCAATATCAGGAAATTACGTCATGACGTGAGAAGCGCACGTAACTTTGTATTAACTTTTCTTAATAAACTGTGATCACAAATGTATAAACTGTAGGTTTCTGTGCCAATACATTATAAACACTGGTTTGAACAGTGACCTCTCTGGTTGTATGCTGAATGCATGAGATTAGACTGGATGTTTGTTGAAGTATTTCTTGAGTAGGTTTTGAGTATAAAGTATTCCCAGAGGACACTTTGTTAGAGTTACCTTTATTTCAAACAACTGCATTTGAACTTGCATTCACTTGTAAACACTGCATAATATTTTGCAAAGCATTTATTCCACTTACCTGTGCCAGGCTTGGCTTGGTTCTAGAAATAAAATAATGTAATAATATTTTTATACAAACAAAATTGGTCTGAGTTCAGTCTTTGAGTATGTGACATCATTTGCTGATTGAGTGAGTACAACAAATGCTTAACACTACCCTCTGATAAAGCCTTACTGCTCGCCCACACTACCACAAATAGAGAGTAAGGTGCTATCTACTTTTACCTCTGCCTACCTTTGGGGTTCCACTGGACTCTGTGAACAATATACCTCATTTTGGTATAGTATATACAGAGCCAGCTTCCTACACACATACCTTAATTAAACCCTATACAACCTATGGGGTTCTGGTATATACAATCCATATGTTAGGCATGAGTCAACGTGGACCTAATCCTCCCCAATGTATTGCATGAAGTCATAGTTCAAATCATACCCCTACTGTGTGGTACACTGACACACACTTCACAGAGGCTTTGGGACAAAATACCAAGCTATAAATGATCAGGATAAAAAAATAACAATTAGATCAGGATGCATCTACCATTCTGTGAAACAGCCCATTTGTGAATGCAGAAAAGCTTAATACATATTGTCCCTAGTGACACTGGAAATGTAACACACAGTGAAATAAGCATTGTAACCAGAGAGGGAAGAGGAAAAGCATAGTTGATTGAATGGCAATGGGGGAACTATGAAAAGGCTGGGATGAATTTACCTGGGTGCACCCACACCACCACAACACATCAGTATAGGGTACACAAATTCAAATTATGCCGCATGGAGTATTTCTCTGTTAATGTCATTGCATTAGATTCAAATTCCAGTGCTTAATTTGCAAAACAAAAAGTGCCTAGGTCAAAGGCAAGTCTTAGCTGGGTGCCACTTGCTGCCAATGCTGGAGTCACCACTTACACCAGTGTCACTGCCTACTACCAACATGGGTCCTACCCACTGCCTTCACTGAATTGCCTACTCAACAAAAAGGATGGGCATCTAAAGGTGACAAGATAAGCTCAATGGCCTTGTGGTGGTTTTAAAATGAACTGCTAACAGAGAGACTTCGATGGTAGGAGGCATCATTGACCTTTGGGCTGAGAGGCCAAGTGGGTTTGCTACTCTGCAGGAATGCACCAGCAGGGGTATGTTTAATGCCCCCTCCATCCCACTGTTTTAGCTACTTGGGGGGGAGGGGTGGCTACTGGGCGCTGTGTGTAACATACAACCTTTAAAATGCTGCTTTTGCTTGTTTGACATTAATTACCACTACAAGATAATAGCATGATGGAGCTGTGGAGTGGAGAAACAAATTAAAAGAGGGCATGAAAAGAAGAAGATAGGGAGGGACGAAGGTATGCAGAGCAGTAAAGAGAGAAGAATGGATGAGTGAAGGATGGATGGAAAATGCATTAATGCATTTAATATTTTGTAATTAAATAATAAATATGTAGTATTTTTATCATTAATTTATATAATGATTTTAAATAATATAATTTAATTTAACATTATTTCCTGTTGGGTTCTATTTTAAGTTCCTACCTCCATAATGTTCTATGGGAGGGTGTTACAGTACAGTACAAGTGGTTGGCCATGTGTATTGCTTGACTTGCTACAAAATTGTAAGTGGCTACAAAAGTTTTAAGTTACGTGTGCAAGTTACTAAAAGAAAGAGTAGGTTACACATGTAAGTTACTTCAAAAGTGTAAGTTACTACAAAATTATAAGTTACTATAAAAGGGCAATTTGTGAATAGCACTTTGTAGTATGTTCCCTAGTGCTGCTTTGTTACTAGAAAACATACTACAAAGTGCAATTTATGAACCAGACCCTACGACTTTTACTTAATTGTTTTTCATTCTCAACCACTTGGTTTTTCTTCTGCTTTTTAAGGTTGGAAACATAAATGTAACTGGGGGTTTAGCAGTGCCCCAGGAGAATTGTGTCAATTATGTGTAGACTCTATATGTGTGAGTTACCTTGCATTTTATGTACGGTCCTTGTATTATATTGAACCCCATCTGTTTTGTCTTTAATGGTTTACTCTGATCCTTCCTCTTGCTTCCATAGGAAAGTTTAATGTTTTTGATATTTGTCTCTTTTGTCGCGTAATATATATTAACATTTCTGTAACTTTGTTTAATTTTCTTTGTGTTGATTTAGTATTCATTTGTCCTTTCTTGTTATACATAATGTGGGAGTTATGACCTTTGCATCTTTCTTTAGGTGTTGCTCTACCCTTTCACCCTAAGGGGTTTTCACATTTCTTTTTCTTTTTGTGTCTATAGAAGTTTGGCCTATTTACCCTTTGTCGCCTTTTGCAAACATATTAACATGTTGATGGGAAATTCCCTCTTTTTCAGTCTCCTCTTTGTTTCTCTTCTCTCTTCACCTTCTTTCTCTCCTCTTTTTCGAGGGTACTAGTTATTTTTTGTTTACAGAGACACATCTTTTTATACAGTTATAAATACAACAAACCTTAGGATTATCAAATTCGGAACGTTAAGGGTTTCAAAATCTTATTAAAAAGCAAAGAGTCTTAACTCGAAAGGCCAAACTTAAAGGTCAACTGGTATTATTGCAAGAAACTCATTTAACTGCTATTGCTGTTGATAAGTTGAAGAAACAATGGGTTGGTGAAGTATTTTATTCATTGTCTATTGGTAAAAAAAACCGGTGTTGCCATTTTATGTAATAAAAATTTGCACATTTCATTAATTTCTCAAGAAAAAAACTCTGATGGTAGATGGTTATTTATTAAACTTGAAATTGATGATAAAATTATTTGTATTATGAATGTTGATGGTCCCACCCACCCAGATCCAATATTCTTGAAGTCAAACTCTTGTAAAATAATAAAACATGCAAATGATAATTTTATTCTTGGGGAAAACTGAAATCAAATAATGGATCCCTTCTATGATAATAATTCGTTAGTTAGATTTCTCCCTAATACTTCTCACAGAGCTTTCAAACACACTAATTCTGAAACAGCCCTTTAAGACTCATGGAGATTATTCAAACTGGATCTTAGAGAATTTTCCTTTTATTCCTGCCCCATCACACTCAAACTCGAATTGATTACTTGTTCTTAAGCAAACATATGGATTAACATTTGGTTCACTCTAAAATTGTTTCTATCCTAATATCTGACCATGCTCCATTCTGGTCACAAGTGGATATACTCCAAACCAGTAATAAGAATTCCCAATGGAGATTCAATAACTCATTATTAAACAATGGAACCTTCATAACTGGATTTGAGAATTACACTAAAGAGTTTTTGAGATAAATATGATTTAAGACTCTCCTGTACATTCTGTTTGGAATGCTTTCGAAGTTGCCTCAAGAGGTTACATAAATAGCTTTTTTTCTTTCTAAAAGAAAAATGTTTAAAAAGATGCACTGAATATTCTTGACAAAAGTAAGTAATTAAAACATGCAAATTTTACTTTCAAAATCAATAAAGTGATTTTGGATGAGTTAGTAGCATTGAAAATACAAGTTAATAAGTCCTCTACAAAAAAGCACACACATTATCATCTGAAAATCCATGCAAGATACTGGAGGGGGAACCAAATAGGTTCTTTGCTAGAGAACAAGCTTAAGCAAGTAAAGTTATCGTAAAATCCATTGTGACATATTCAAGAGAAAGACTCTTAATGGACTTAGACATTGTGTCTTGTTTAGCAAATTTTTATCAGAACCTTTATTCTCCTAAGGCTATTCCTTAAGTAGAATTTTTGGATGCATATTTTTAAATGTTTAGGAAAAGCATCTCAGATACTCTTGATCCATCTTCATTAGAAAATCCTCTAAAAATAGAAGATTTGTTCAATTCACTAAAAAACGTCCAACAGGGAATGCCCCTGGTCCAGACGGTTTTACATTCAAATTTTATTTGCAGTTCTCAACACTTTTATTTCCTATGTTTTTCAAACTAGTAAATTATTTTTCTTCTCTGATAAGTTGGAAGGTTCTTTTACGGAAACCGTATTATGTCTAATTCCTAAAACAGATATATATCCCTTCCTTTGTAAAATGTACAGACCAATATCTCTAAAAAAATAGTTTGTAAGATCTTTGCGAAGACGTTATCTTTCAGACTAGATACCCAAGCTTATGGTAATAAAGCACTCTGGATTTGTTAAGGGCATAATATAGCAGAGAATTGCAGAACTTCTTTTTTTTCTTCATATTAATAAATCTTCTAAGATAAAAGATTCTCTGACGGCAACTATCCTTAATGCTGAAAAAGCTTTCAATTGTGTCAATTGCAAAACCAAAAAGCATTAAATTAACATGGATTTGGACCTAATTTTCCAAGGCTTGTCTCTTCGTTGTACTCCTCTCCTAAATCATCACTAATAGTTAGTAAGTTTCAATCCCCCTACTTCCCACTCAAAAGAGAGACATGGTTCTTCATTATATCTGTTGTTTTTTTATTTTGGCAGTGGAACCCTTAATTGTTCTGCTTAGAAATGCTGAAGATTTTTCAGGATTCACTGTTAAAGACCATAACATCAAATTTACAACGAACGATCACATATCGTATGGGCGCAAAATGCTATGCATGATAAACGTGTTGCTATGTTATTAGGAATTGCTTCACAAGTTAGTACTTCCATTTGAAAATGAAAGAACCATATTTCAGTCAATTCTAGGTCAAAATATGTTTGTCTCAACCACAGATTAGGTGGGTATAATCATAGATCAGTTCAAATAACCATTATGATGATAAACTGTGGTTACGGGTTACTCATTGATAACCTAAGTGGCACAATGACTTAGCTGTTCTTAATTTATCTCTGCATATGACCTCAATGTAAAATATTCTTTATACTGATTTTTATAAGTATTATGTTAGTTTTATGTCTCTTTTTCTACTATGTACCCTTCTTTTTCTTTCCCTTTATTCTCTTTTTCTTCATCCTTCTTCTTTCCTCCTATATCTATTCTATTCTCTCTCTTACTTTCTAACCTCTTATACTATTTTTACTTCATCATGCCTTTATTGTAATTATTTAACTACTATTCAGTATTTGCATTACTCAATTGTTAGACTTATTCAGTTAGCCTAATGTCACTAACTGTTCGCATTTGATGAGTCAATATTTTATATTGCTTTCTATTTGATTCATTCATCAATAAAAACATTGAACTAAAACAAAAAAGCACAGGATATTATTCATATTACAGTTCCAGTACTGGACTCTACTAATATTTGTTAATGTTTATAGTTCTTCCTCATATTTCTCAATCCAGAGTTATTTTGTAAAGTTTTTTGGGCTGGTGATACACAATAGTGCCCAGATACTTGCTCATTCAAAAAGAGTGTGATTTGTTGTTGTATGTCATATGTTTGTCTTAGGTTTCTTCAGAAGTTCTGTTAGTCATGGAGCCTAAGTGAAGAAGCAAATGGAAACAATTTTTGCAACAAATTAAAACTGCATTTGCAACTATGTTTACAAAACAAAGTGTTCGCTTTCTTGAAGTAGGTTTCAAAATGTGTACCATACAGTCTAATGCTGCATACCTGTTGGCCTTTAGCATGGAATGCAATGGATCAGCAGTCATGCTCTCCCACTTTTCTTTAGAAGTCCTGTATATAAAAAAGTTGTCCACATGCAAAGGCAGAATTTAATCTGACCACAGGTTGCTTATGTCAAACTACTGAGCATCAATTTCGTGACAAAAATGTGAAACAAGTACGTACATGTCACTCCCGCTCCAATGCTTCCCTGGAGCAACAGAAATCCCACTAGTTTTTCCCCACACCTCAAGAACCTTAGGAGCTTGTTTACAAGCCCTTTGTGCTGCCAGTGCGTCACATTTTCCCATATTAAAAGTGACGCATAGGCAGCGCAAGGGGCTTGTAAATAAGCCCCTTAGTTCCTAAAACCACCAGATAGTTGGTTATCCAGATCCCAAAGGGAAGCGATGTGAGATGAGACACACCTGTAAATTTCACTGTTAAGGATATGCCTGGCAGAAGGAAGAGAAAAGGGGCTTCTTTTTAAACTTTGAAATCTCTCCTGATCTACAACTATCCACTGATCTTTTCCACTGATTAACTTTCCCACCTCATAAAGTTGTTGATAATTGTGAGGGAATATGTTTTGGGGAGACTGGATTTCTTGATTAGAACTACAAGACAAATCTCAGGTAATATTGATAGCTCTCAACATCACAAAATCAGTATAACAGTTGAACAGTACTAGGCCTTATTTTTGTGATGCTTCACTTAATGTTCTGTGCCTTTGATGCCTCTCAAAATGTGTTGCCGTGTGATGTCCCTTAAGACTTGTTATCAGATTCTGAGTCTCTCATCATTCTCTATCAGTAGGAAGTTCTTTGGGACTTACCATGTGAGGTTTAGCTTTATATGCAGCTTATAGAAATCAGAATAACTTGTACTCAGAGAGTAAGTTAAACCCCATTTGGTTAGTAGCCACATATTTAATGCTATTCCAAAGTCAGGATGGCTGCTAATTATGCCATTCTTTTTAGAGCTTGTTCCAAGTCTTGCCTGTCTAAACAGGGAAGGAGCACCCACTGATGGGGTTTTGGTGGGAATTTACTCAGGAGTGACAGAAGCCCATTCCCTGTAATCACTTATAAGCCATTGCAAAGCCACTCATAATATTGTTCCTGAGATCCACATAAGAGAAACAAAATCCCAATACATAAAGACGCTAAGTTACCAGTAAAATAACATATAAAGTCTACACATAAGTGGCACAAGTCTCCTGGGGCACTGTTAAGCCCCCAGTTACAGTTATGTAAGGAGTACACTCACAAGAGACGGTACCCTTTTCCCTGGTGGAGCAGTTAATCAAATAAACTACCAAATTTGGAGTCCACCCAGAAGGCACTAACTATGTAATTTACTCCAGGAACAGCCCGTTAAGGTAAGATCAGTGGGGCGGATTCGACAGATGACAACAAGGGAAAATTAACCATTTATTTAATTTTCCCTCGTCATCGTCTGTGGAATCCTCCTCCCACCCCACCCTACCGCCCCACCGCTCTTACCTGCATGGGCTGCTCTTGATTTACTCCAAAGTAGCACTCTCTTGAGATGATTTACATAACAAGAGAGGCCGACATTGCTGCTGTAGGTTTATGAGGTCTATCTGGAAGTGGAGATGGTGTAAATTTTTATGACTCACAGCCACTCAAGCAGACTGCATATACTGTCTTCCCAAAAGTGGAAACTAGAGTCACTGTAGAGGCGGTTTAACCAATTCAGCCAGGAATTCCCATATGAGCACCATATCACTGATTGTTCAGAAAACTGATGATCCAGTCACAGTTGTGCTCACAATCTGTATGCATTCTCTGGTCGCTGCTGCAGGTAAATGATAAGGCATTAAACAATGATAGTGCCAGGTAGAAGGGGACTGTGGCAGGTTCTGGGCTGATGAACAAGGTCACATGACAAGTGATGAAGGGTAGATCCCAGAGCCAATCATATTCCAAGTGCTTCTACAGAATGACACAAATGTAACACTCTTTACAGTGAATACAAATGGGGTATGGTTCCAAATTTCGGCACAATTCATATTGGGCCTGATGCACAAAAATTGGTGTATTAATAGGCGTAACTTACCCTTATAGTACTCCTTGCTCACTCATGGCTCACTCTTGTCTTGCTCCTAGAATTCAGAAGTACAACAAGAGAAAGTCAGAACAAAATGTTTATGATTTGGGCTCATCCATTTCCCCATATGATGACCCTATATGTGGGAATGCCACTTTGCCCCTCTCCCAGATTCTAATTGGGTGTTTTTCAATCAGTATTTCTGCACATTTTGGCAACCATGAATTGAGTGGCATCCCCATTCACTTAATTTAATAAACATCCAAGTCAGCAAGATGGAGCTGGCCAAATAATTAAAGTTTTGATCAGATGTCAACAAATTACGATTGGTTCAAAAAGCTCTCTGGGCTAATATCAAAGGGTCAAATTAACTTAGTTATCATTCTTTTCACGAGGAGTTTAATTATATAAAGCAGTAAGACTGACCTACTATGCCATCAGTTTCAGATAAATATATTTTACTTCAGTTATCATTTAAGTCTTATTTTAGGTCCAAGTTCCTGACTCATTTATTGTTTCACCATTAAAGGAAACAGGTGAAAAAGCATCATCATCTCATTACACCAGAACCGGCAGGATCTTCCACTGTTAGCCCATTTCACCCCTTCACTTCTGGTTATACACACAGATAAGGTGCAATAGTTTTGGAGCACATAAATATAAACAGCATTGCTTATTTGTACATAGCTCCAGTAGGCTTTATCACCATGACACAAAGGCACACAGGTTCTGATTGTAATTTAATCACAATTTATGTGTGCCTTGAACCATTTATGGTTGGATTATTATTTTAATTAGGGCTTCTTTGCTAAGCGCTCTGATAACTATCCCACTTTCCCCATATGATTTATTTTTTATTGTCTAAATATATATTAAAAACCTATCCTCTGGGCAAATTGTGTCCCCTGTGAGGAGTGATACACCTAGTTCCCTTTCCCATAGTGTTCCGTGGGCTCACTAACGAAGTACCGAGATTGTTGCGCCAGGATGTGCCATACGTAGCTTTGCAAGTATCTCCTTCATTAGGTTTCTCCTTCCAGACAACGCAAGCTGTCTTGTTGAAAAAGACTTCTTGTGAACTTACAGTTGGATTAGAGCCCACCCATTGCTTACCATTGGTTGGTTTATTGTCACTCTCATTTGTCTGTTTCTTATTAGAGGGCTCTCCTTCATCTTCTTGTGTTTGTCCCTCCCCTGCAGTGGCGGCTCCTCCGCTAAGCAGCCACCTTCTAGGCATTCAGGATTTTGAGTGACATACCTTTATCAATCAGGACTACCGCTAACCTTCTTCAATTTATGAAGGAGCTGAACGCATATCTATTTAATGAAAACTACATAGTCCACTTCCCATCTAACAATAAACCAGCACACCCACCTAGAGTCACTCTCTGACTGCATCTCTGTATTCAACCCTGTGCAGCAGTCCTCTCCTTTTGAATAGGTTTGCACTATAAGAATACCACATGTATACATATATAAATACATACACACATACATACATACATTCAAATGGAAAGGACCATAAAACAAGCTAACCATGCACTGCTTTGTTAAAAGAAGGTAGAATTGTCCTGGATCTGAGTATCCGGGGGGGATTTGTTCAAATGCTTTGGTTCACCATCAAGACGGAGGCAGCATTGAACATGGATCAGACCAAAGGAGAAAGTAGCCAAGTTAGAGCTATTAAATACATAAAAAACAACAGGCATTGTTTTGTGAATAGTAGTCTTCAGCTTAAATTCAATATGTGAATAAGCACCAAAATGGCTTCTTCCCTAGTTCAATTCAGAGCCTCCCATCTGATCTGTAGTAGCAAGGATTTAAGCACTGTTTTGGTGCTTGAATGGCTTATGGCAGATATTGCTGAATGATAAATCTGTGGGGCAATAACTTTGTATACATACAATAGGAGAAGATACCCTCCATATCGCACACAAGACAGCAAGTGCTGCTGTGGCATTTCATGACAAAGGCCCAGGTATTGCTGCAGAACAGTTCCAGGAAGCAGATGCACAGCACCAAAGAGTGGAATTCCAGTTGCATGTTTCAAGACATCCAGTGCCAAATTAGTGGCAAATGTGGTGGAACTGCTGATTTGAAAGCTTTCTCTGTGGCAGCTATACAGACCGCCATTATTAGTAAAAGCAATAGATCTCTAATTTGAGTGTTGAGCTGCTGTTCTTGCCAATGTTTGTCTTCAAAATACTGGAGTAAAGCCAAAAATACCTTACGTTATTTCAAAGTCAATGTTTTCAATCTTTATAAATGGCATGGTTAATTTTCAAATACTTTTCACTCCGGAAACAGTAAACAGAATGTAAAAAGGAGAATGTAAAAAGTAGTGTAAGAAGATAAATAAAGAAGCTGGCCAATGCCTTATTTACTTTCCACAGGAATTAACCATTTGGAGTTCTGCAGTAGCCCTGCGAGCAGATTCATCCACCAGCACTATAAACACCTTTGTGTGCTCAAGCTGGTGCTTTTATGCAATATGTAGAATGCTATTGATAAAGCAAAAATAACCCATAATTTCTGCTCTTTAGCCATACCCCTTCAAAAATAACCCTGTTGCTGTGCATTGACAGACAGCCTGGGTGGGATGAGTGAGGAGAAACACATTGTGGGGGCAGTATTTGAGGAGAGGAAGCAGCATAAGAAGGAGACAGCTAGAAAACACATGCACTCTCATGGCGTGCTGAATGAAAAGAAAAATGTAGTTCCCTAAATGGGAGCAGAGGAAGGATACAAATCAGTTAATCAAAAGGATTGTTAAATGGCTATGCTTCAGGGAGCAGTCGGGCTGTGTTGGTGTCCTGGCTACAGGTGTGCTCGGCGCCATAGGAGATGGCAAGATTGTCAGTCAGATAGGCAAGGTGCTAGTTGAAAGGACATTTTAGATAATGCAGTTAGCATTGAAGGGCAGGAAGTGCAAGGGCAGCAAATGGAGCTAGTGGAGTGCAATTAGGATGGGGTGACTTGATCTTATTTCCTTAGGCCCGCCTCGTTGAGGCATATTAAGGTACGTAGGATGCCCTTAATTGCTCAGTGTGGAGTCCAGGAGGCCATAGAGCAGGGCATTGCAACCTTCCGGATGCAGGAGTTAAGTTGCTTTTTAGAGGAAATAGTTTCACTTTATTTAGTAGAGAGAGTTGCTATCACCTGCCTTGGATTTTCTTGTGATGTTTTCCTTGTAGGTGAGTTTTGTGGCAATTGTAAATGTGGACCAAGTCACTAGGCATTGGTCGAATGTCGGGCTTTGAATCCATCAGGTTCATGCTGTTTCTCAAGGTTTGGACTGGGCGTTGGTTGTTGTTGTTGGCAAATAGGAGGAATTCAATGTTAGTGGGATTATGTTCCTGGTAGTTGCTAGACATGCAGGTCTAGATGAGTTGCAGGCAGTACTTGAGGCGTTGGATGTCTAGAGCAGATGCGTCTTTCATGCATACTTGTGTGCTGCAATGTTTCTCCATATCATTCTTACATGTGGTATATTTATAGAATCTGGAGTTTCAAAATCCTTGAGGCTTAGCAGAGGTAGTGAACTGAAAGAAGTAAAAGTAAATCACCCGTTAGCATGGATTTTCATGGGAAAATTGTGGTTTGCATATGGCTCACTCATGAAGGATGTGGAATTAAATATAATCCCTGTAATTGACAGTAGGAACTGAAGCCAGACATCTTAAAATGTTTGTTTTCAAACATTCTTAAAAATGGACTGCCTAATATGACACTGGTAGCATATTCATCATTAGATATAAACACAACTTTTAGGATTTTAGGGCTTGAAGTTTCCCATTTATTTTTAATACATAGCCTTTTTTCAAATTTGAGATGCTGTGTTTTCATTCATGTCCTGATGATAACTATATATTACTTGACAAATGTATACTGCTCTAAAAGACTTATAATTATTACTCTCTTGCAAAATGCCTCTTGGATGACACTGAAGCCTGCTTGGCCTACCTCCCAACAAGGACAGAAATTATATTCATTATATAAACAGAGCTTAGATAAGATTACTGGAAAGTTTGAAGCACATATGACTGATGGTGAGAGACTTACTTTCATGGATAAAACCTCAAAAATCCTGGAATGAAATGCAGACAGAGCCCTCGATTAGCCAAATTCAAAACACAGAGACATTTTATTTAAAGAGGGGACAGAGATAAAGTCCATACAAAGAGATATGATATGATATAATTTAAAAGCTTCAAAGTACCTGCTTTTTAATGTACTAGCAGTGAAATTTCATAAGCCTATTGTGTTGTATCATCAGTGCAGTTTACTGAAACAATACACAGCTGTTTTAATTTTTGTTTCCTTCCAGAATATAGGCAGCGGAAATTGTATACACAATTGTTACTGTAAATCCAGTAAAAAACATTTACACAATGTACCAAGCTTATCCCTGTCAGCTGCGAGTCATAGTGACAGATGTAGTGCACATAATATTGTCACATTTATGAATGAGTGAACATTTCAGTAATAATTATGTTTAATGCTGGCTGTAATCTGGAATGAAAATGCTTTCAAAGTGAAAAAAGACAAAAACAGCTGAGTACTGTTTCGGTAAACTGCACATGTTAGAAAGATGTAGAGAAGCATTACTGCACACAAGTATACATTAAATCCTAATCTGCTCTAGACATCTAACGCCTCAAGTATTGCCTGCAACTCATCTAGATGTGAATGTTCAGCAACTACCAGAAACTTAGTCCCACCAACATTGAATTCCTGCTATTTGCCAACAACAACAACAAGCAACATCGAGTCCAAACTTTGAACAGCAGCATGAACCATGAACCTGAATGGATTCAAAGCCCAACATTCAACCAATGCCTAGTCACTTGGTTCAGATTCTACTCAAAAGCCATTCTCCTTTTCTCCAATGCAAACTTCCTCTCCTCCAGTGTTTTGGCTTCCAGTTTGGCCTGCATCTTCCTTGCTGATTGCTTGTCACTGAGCTCCGATTGGCGGATGGTCAGTTTAGTTCTGCCTTTGCTGTCAGAGCCTACTTCGCTCCCATCCCTGGATTAGTCATCAGAGAATCCATTTGGGACAGGTGGTAACCCTGCCCCTTTATCCTCTGGGGCTGCATCCAATGATTCCTCCTCAGAAGGGATCTATGCTTGGCGGGATTCTTCCCAGGCCTTGGGATACCTTTCTAAATGTGCCTTCCAGGCATTCTTTCCAAACTTCAATTTCCTTTCTTTGCATAAGACCTTCATCTCAACCACTATGCGACATATAAGAGTAGCCAGATCGAACTCCATATTCCCTTACACATTTAAAGAATGCAAAATTGGTTGGAATCAAAAAATAATTTGGAAAATTCAAAAATTACCCAATAAAGATCTAATGTCATTTAAAAATCCAAAAACAATTTTTCCTTTCTGTTCAATTAAAGGATTTTTAGTTTCCAACTTTATATCTTAGTGATACTGCTAAACACAATTTCTGGGTCCCTACACTGAACACCAATGTGAGAAAGTAGATTATTAGTAGGGGTTGATGGTAGTCCTCCACAAGAAATAATGGCACTATTCTTGTTAGGTCCAGTAAAGGTTTCAGTAATTTAAACCTGAGCTCAGTCCCTGACAGCCATGGCTTTATTCAAGAAAATGAGTGAAGCATTTAGAAGTACCAAAACAGTTTAAAAGTCAAAAACACAGAGAATAAATTAATGAAGCAAATGACAAAAAAACAACAACAGTTTTAAATCAAAATAGCACCAAAAAGCGTTAAGCATCAAATGTGGTCATCTAGTTACATTTGACCTGTACCTAGGTGTGATTTAAGGCCAACCTCAATGGAGTGTGCGTTGGACACAGAACCCAGGTTCATCCCAGTCAGAGGTTTTATCTTGCGACTTAGTCCCTGAAGTGGAAGCCAAAAATACTCAGCAGGGCAAAGTATCAGGCTGTGGCTGAGATGGGCTCAATGAGGCCGGGTATCCGTCAGACGAAGTCCAGGTGAAACCGTTAACTTTTGACTGGAAAGCTCTTAGAGGGAGAAATAAAAAATGTGTGCTCAATGAATGTTCCTCACTGGCGGGATACTTTTGGCGCCATTGTCCAGTGAAGTGTTTGAACTTAGTCACCTTTTTTGGAGCTCGGATTCCTCCAGTGAGGAAGGCTGAACGATGTAGCTGAACAGTGCTCCATGAGGCCACATAGCCTCTCTGCAATGTCCTGCTGAAAAGGAAACTGGGCAGCTCCTCTCCCACTAGGATTGGTGCCTGGCTGACTGAGGGACAAAGGAGGGGGCATGCACAAGTTTTATCTACATCTGCCTGTGACATGGTAGGCCTCTTTGAAGTAAATTAAGTTCCTTGGCACAGCCCAGATGGTCATCCTGGCAGAGGAACAGACACTTCTCCACACTCAAGGCCTTTGTCTCAGCTCTGGGAGCAAGTTCACACCACATGAAAGGGGCTATTCTGCTCCTGGGTGACATTTGCAAGCTCATGCAAATGCACTTGTAGAAAGTTTGGCAGGCGAAAGGTGACTTTTTAAAAGTACCTTTTGTAAACTATTTAGAACAAATGAGACTATACCAATGAATTGGGCTTGTAATAAACATTTAAAAAAGTCAAAGAATGACCTTTGTAACTGTTTCCTAAATGGAGATAGCACTATTTAATTTTAATATTATATCCCAATGTGATCCTATGGAACGACTAACCCTGCTAAAGTGGAAATAGCTTTTGGGGCCTTGTTGGTAAACAACATGTTTTACATTAAATGTTTACATGTCCTTCTTTTAAATACCCTGCACCCTAATTTATTGGTCATTAAGGCCTTATTAATATTTGAAAGGTGGGTTTAGGCCTGTCAAAAGGAGTTGTTTGTATGGGTCAAATGTGGGTCAGTTGGGTCAGTTTTAAAGCTACACAGATAGTCAATGTTTTGCACTGTCCCTCTAGTGGCGGCCCAGTGTGCTGTAGTCTACTAGTGACATTTAACTTCTAGGCCATGGGTAGACTTTGCACCATATACTAGGGACGTATATCTAAGGTAAATATATCAATTATGAGTATAGTCCAATTCAACATGGTTTAGGGGTCAGCGTACATGCACTGGGGACTGGTTAGCTGAGTCCCAGTGCACAGAGTTAATCAACCAGCAGCAGCAGTCAAAACCTAATAGGGATGATTATGTAATAATAGGCATTGTCTTACACATAGCCATAGTAAGATAGTCCCAAGGACATCAGAGGCAAAGGACCTCAAACACCAGGGTTGAGGCCCAATGTTACCTGCCTGCCCCTGGCCCCCGACAGGCTGTGACAGTAGGTCTAGTGGTTTATCTGTTACCGTTATGTTACAGAATCCTGAAAAAAAATGAGATACACCACATTCATGGAAATGGGAAAACAGCAAATGAGTAAAATGTCTAGAAATGCAGATGTGTTTCCAGTGATGCAGGCAACAGGCATCTGTTGTTCTTCTGTCTGTGTATGAAAGTATACTATAGTTTGCGGTCCTTGGGCAAAACAGCAAGCAGGAATGGTATTGTCTGACTAATGTTATGCATACTTTCTGGAAAATGACATGTTGGACAGACATATTACACAGGGGACACACAGGGGACACACAGGAGTCAATTAAAATGGAGATGGGTAGCAAAGGGGCATTATATATCCATGGGTATGTGAGCCTTCTCGAGATCATGTACATCAAATCTGATATTATGTATTTACATTGCACATTTTATAATTTACAAAGAATTACAATTACTTAGAGCTGGGTGATAATCTGCCAACAAATAGCAGATGCCCTTTCCCCCTAACTCTCAGTTTCTTTGACTCATTTAGAGGTGGACGAACTGCTGTGTTTCCAGTGGTGGAGCCTCAGCCAGCTTTGCTCCATCTCATCCACTACTAAAAATGGAACAGTAGAGTCTGCTGTCTCTGTGGACATAGACTTCCTTGTCAAGAACTGATGTCCAGTGTCCGGGCTGCTGGCTGTGGACCTAGGAGGACTCTGTCTTGCAAGATCCTGATGGCCCCATAGCATGCATCATTCATATGACTTCTTTAGAAATGAAGATGCAATCCAGTAATATATGAACTATATCACAGGGCGCATGGTCGCCAGCAGACAGAGTGAGGGAGCAACCCTGCATCCTGAAGCCATGCTGGGGTCCAGTGCCAGCCCTGAAGAATCTTAAATAGAGTAAACTTCATCCGTGCTTCCCGGACTCCCCGTTCCAGGGCTTCCAAGAGTTCTACCCATTCCTCCTCATCATATTCCACCTGCAGACAAGTCTGCCAGGTCATCCTCAGGCCAGCCAATTGTGGCTGGGAGTAGAGGTGGTGAATACGAAGATTGTAGAACCCGAACATCACACCTTTAAACTGACCCCAAGTGTTATGGTGAGAGAGCACCGGGGAACAGAGGATGGTCCAGGATTGAGGACATAGTTTGCTCAGCAGGCAATAATGTAATTGTGTGTAGTGCCATTGTTGAGTATGCAGCAGGCCAAATTTGTCCTGTAGCATCCCAAAGGACTTGAGTTCGCTGCTAGAAATCAGGTGTATGAGGGATAGAATCCCAGCTCTACGCCAGGGGCCCCAGTCAAGAATGCCCCCTCATGCGAATAGCAGTATTGTTCCAGAAGGGAGCCTTGTAATGGAGATGTACATCAACCAAAAAGAGCCTGTGAGCCCATATCCAGGTGGCGTACATGGCTTTCAGCACTGGGCTGGGGATCCGGTGGCTAGGCCAGGATGATAGAGGACCTGTAGTCCAAAAGAGGCCTCTTGGAGTCTGCTTTTGATCACAATCCATAACAGGGGTTCTAGGACCTGAGGGTGCATGTATGCCATTTGTGCCAAGTGTAAGGCTAAACAATAATGCTCCACAGAGGGCAGACCCACTGCTCCTGCTGATCTATGGGCGATAAGCTTCTGGATTACCAGACGCGGTCTTGTGGAACCCCATATGAAGACCTTAATGGTCTTGTCTATCTGACAGATAGTAGAGAGGGGTATTAGTTGGGGAAGTATACCCAACATATACGTGATTCAGGGGAGGGTAACAATTTTCACTGCTTGAGTCCGTCCTCAGAGAGAGAGATTCAGATGGGACCACTTCCCGAAGTCCAATCTCATTCACTCCATAGGTGGGTATAGGTTATCTGCTACCATGAGCTCCAGGCCTCTGTTAACTAGGATTCCCTAGTACCTAAGGCCGGAATTCTTCCACTGGAATGGATAACCAGTGATGGCGGCACATGTGATGATTTGCGACAGCTGCAAGGTCTCACTCTTTCCCCAGTTCACCTTTTAGCCAGATATTGCTGCAAAAGAGTCAATGATTTCTAGCACAGCAGAAATGGAGGAAGGTAAGGCTGATAGAGTGAGTAAAATGTGATCTGCATATAAATATAGTGTTGAGGGACCACCAGGTGTGGGGATTCCTATGATCTGGTATGATTGGTGTAGGGACGCCACTAAAGGCTCCATCGCAAGGAGAAATAGCAGGGGGGGAGAGTGGGCAACCCTGACGCATACCCCTGCGGACTGGGAAGGGATCAGAAAGAAAGCCCTCACAATTGAACAGTGCTTAGGGGGAATTGTAGAGCCACCTCACTCTGGAGATTAAGTCATCACCAAGGCCAAATTGTTGGAGTGCTGCAAACAGCGAGTCCTATTCCATCCTATCAAAGGCCTTCTCGGCATCCAACGACAGCGCCAAGGCCTCATCCGTAAAGAGCCGTTGCTAGCCAGATCGCATGATTAATGATTGTCCTGTCATTCATCCCTTCTGGACAGCAGTGAGGTCTTCGCTCTGGGAGTCCATGGATTTGCTCTCGCCACTTCCAGGCCCCCTAATTCTCCTCCATGATTTATCAGACCTTTCCGAGATGACCTGCCATGCCCTTCGTCTGCTCGTCACTGCCCTTGCAGCTGCCAAGATCTGTATTCCAGGACATTGTCATTCTCCACAACTGACGCCGCATGAGGAATGGCTCGCAGAAATGTACAAGACCGCGTCCGATGAAAAGATTATTTACAACTTAATGGACATAGCAGATATTTTTCTTCTCATGTGTTCTCCCTTTCTGCAGAATGCCCCTCCCCCCCAATTCGCCATGACTCCTGATTCTGTCTTGTCACTGTCACCGCACTTCCTCCCCCCCAGCATTACTATACTTGGGCTTCATCTGAATGATCCATTTCTTTGCCCTCTTTACCCTGCTTTGTAGTTTAGTTTTGTCTTCCCTCCCTTCTTTTTCCTCCTGTCCTTTTTCCTTCCTTTTCTATTTCTTCTCTCCATCTGTGGCTTATTGTCTCGCTCCTTTCCATATTTTCTCATATATTATTAACATTTGATATTGGTACATTTATCGCAAACAGCATTTATATCTTACTATGGATTTATGCTGGACTTGCTTGTCATTGAATATGATGATATTTTTTTTGTGGTACTTAATTTATGCCAATAAAATAATTGATAAACAGAAATAAAGATACAACATACCCTACAAAAGCTCTTTTGAACCATGAGTTCTTTGAATCAGTAGAGCTGCTCCCCTTGATGAGGACTGCGTAATGTTCATGTTTTTGTGTGACAGAGGTTGATGTATCATGCTTTATTGTATAACTGGTAGAAGCATAGTCTCATAAACATTTGGTGCACTGCTCTCAAAACAAAAAAGGCTCTCTAAGTTCAATGTGTGTTCAGGTTGCTAAAAATATGAACATTCTTAAATTCTTCTGACAGTGATTTGATAAGTATTTTCATTCATCCAATAGTCTTTAACAACTGGCATTGCAAAGCTAATAAACCTGGTGCCCCACTACACTTCCAATATCTTCACAAAAAAGACATAATTTGATCGCAGGTCATAGAGGGCTGTTTCTCACAAACTAAATGACTTAACCCTCTTAAAAAGTCACTCTCACTTAAATAAATTCTCGATAGAGCAAAAGCTGGTGAGCTAGCCAAAGGAAAAGCATCACGTCAGAACACAAGAAAGGAGAAAAAAGAAGAAGAAATGTCTTATATGCCATTGAGTAAAATGAAAAAGACTGAGAGCGAAGCAAAGAGGAGTGAGGGTAAAGAAAGGTTTCAGGAGGACAAAGTACAGTTGAGATGAAACATAGCAGGAGATGTGGATCACAATGCTATGGCCCAACAAGAAGAGGAAAGTGAAGCAGGGCATCTAGCCCCACGGACACCTTCAAAGAAGTGTCAAACAGTGGTACAGTTTAAGAAAGTGGCAAAGAAAATATCATACCCAGAAGGAGAGAAGAAGAAGCCACTGAACATCTGACAACACACCTACACTTTGAAAATCTGTACTCAAAAAAAGTAAAACTTCTGACAGGGATGAACCTGGGTTCTGCATCTGACCCATGCTCCATCGCGGTCAGCCTTAAATCATGTCTAGCTACTGATTAAGCGCAACCAGGTTACCGCATTTGGAGCATGATGATTTTTGGCTTAATGCAAAATTTATAGCTCCGGTTCCTCTTACTGGATTATTGTTGTGGTGTAATTTTGGCCATTACAATATTCTCTAGTTTTATAAATTGGAGAGGGATTTTTATTGTGTTGTGTTTCTTTGACTTTTCAACAGTTTTGGTACTTCTAAATTTTTTACTAATTTTCTTACGTTAAGCCTAGCTACGGAGATTAAGTTCAGGTTTAAATTACTGAAATCTTTACTTGACCTAACAGCAAAAGTGCCATTATTCCTTGTGGATGACCATCCACCTCAACTAATAATCCACTTTCATACAATGGTGTTCAGTGGTGGGATTGAGAACTTGGGTTTAGCAGTACCACTCAGCTATCAATTTGGAAATAAAAAATCCATAAAGTGAGCTGAAAGCAAAGATTAATTTTTTTATTGTATTTGCATTTATATAGTGCTTAGTACCCCTGACGAGGCGTCAAAGCACTTTTTCGGCAAGTACCACACTACTCCGGAACCCAAAAAGGATTAGTGGTGAATTAGTATAGGGAGATATTAAATTAATTTGAGCGGTGGACATGTGAGTTTGTTATTTGGATTGAAAAAAAATAGTCAACGGATAGAAGAAGGAAGGGTTTGCATTTATATAGCGCTTGCTACACCTAATGAAGTGTTAAGTACTTTTCGGTGGGTAGCACGCTACTTCAGAACCCAAAACAGGATTAGTGGGGAATTAGTGTAGGGAAATATGAAATTAATTTGAGCGGCGGACATGTTAGTCTGTTCGTGAATTGAAAAGGATAGTGGAGAGATAGAAGAGAGAAGGGTCTAGAAAGTGTTTTTTTAGCTCATAGTAGTAGGAGGAGGTTTGGGATGAGTAAAGAGGAGGTGGAGGGGGAAGAGTCAGAGGGAAAGGTTTATAAAGGCTTGTATGGGAGATCTGAATAGTAAAAGAGGGATGATACAAGGAGGGGTGGAGGAGGGAAGAGTCTAGAAAGGGTTATTTTGTGGATCATAGTAGTAGAATGGGGTTTGGGATGAGTCAGAGAGTGGAGGTAGAGGATACATTGAGAGAGGTATAGGGTGAAAAATAGGCTAGTGCATTGGAGAGAGTAGTAGAATGAGGTTTGGGATGAGTCAGCGAGTGGAGGTAGAGAATATATTGAGAGGTATAGGGTGAGATAGGCTAGTGATTTTGGATATGCTGAATTAGAAGTAAAGTAATAAATATAAAGATAAATAATTACATGGAAGGTACATATGTATAAGGAAGGTAATATATGTAGATTTAAGTTGTATTTATTAAACTCTGATTTTCAAGTGTTGCTGTACTTTAAGTTAATATATTTGTCTTTATATATATATATTTTGTAATTCAATAGTGAAGCTATTGTAGATAAATAGTTATGATAAAAGATTTCCATATTTCTGCATTCACCTATATACATGTTAAACATAGAATAATATAACCATATGTCATATGTACATTTGGTAAGCAGAACAAACGAATATCTCTATATTTATAAACATAATTATTATACACGTTTATACAAAGCAAAACACATATGTAGGTACACATCTATAGCGCAAATAAATGCTTATTTACAGAGTGATATACTGTATATGCATGTATGAGCATGCTAGTTATGTGGGGAAGAGCCATCTCGAGTAATCTTCTGAAGATAATGTAGTTATCAGTAGATCTTATGTTTGGCGGTAAAGAGTTCCATAGTTTAGCTCCTTGAACATGTCATGATTCTGCCAATCACGTGTCCTTAAGTATTTCCTATTGCTTTTACCAGTGCTTGTTTATTGGTTTTGCCACTGCTTATTGTTTGCACTGTCACTTGTTTGTACCAATGCTTGTTACAGACTGTTGTATTTTCTATTGCTTTTACCAGTGCTTGTTTATTGGTTTTGCCAGTGCTTATTGTTTGCACTGTCATCTGTTTGTACCAATGCTTGTTATAGTCTGCTGCCCAAGGTCTATTGGCCCTTCTCAGCTCTAGTAGTTTACCTGAGAGCTGTCATCTGGAAACTTCTTGAGAAAGCCTTTAAATAGGAGCCACACCCTGTTCTCTTTGCTGGTTATTGAGAACTCTGAGCGTGAGCAGCAGCAACAGATCTCCGGTTTCAGAGAGAAGATCTCTGACGACTTAATGCAGGTTGTACATCCTTCCCTTGATCACCATCAGGTAGGATCGTTCCATTTTGTTTAAAGGAGCAACCTGTTGATATTTGCATATTGACTCGAGCTCTCTTTGTCGAAGCAATTTATTGGGCATTTGTTTAATGAACATTGGCACATCGCGTTGCAGCGCTTTTTGGGGATTTGCATCTTTGAATGTGACACATCGCGCTGAAGCGCGTTTTTGGACATTTGCATATCAAACATGGCACATCGCGCTGGAGCGCTTCTTGGGCATTTGCTTATTGACTTTGGCACAACTGGCTGACGCGCTTTCTTGAACATTTGTATATTGAACGTGGCACATCGCGCTGAAGCGCTTTCTTGGGCATGTGCATAGATAATATTCACATTACAATTTGAAACGAACCTTGCATTTGAAACCTGTTGTGCATTATAAAAACGCTTGTTGGAATTAGCGCTGTGATTCTTAACAGTTTTACATGCAAATCATAATTTAAAAAAGAGACAGTGTAACAAAAACTAATAGTCCCTCTTATATGAAAGTGTGACTCGCTCTGGAGCATAGTGTTTATGCAAGCACTAGATTAATCATAGAATCTATATTGTTATATTTTGTTTTGAGGATTATAGGAACAGCAATTCCATTCCTTGTGAAGAAGGTATTAGAGTGACTACTGTTTCATAAGTAACCTGCTTTTCTTTACAGGTATGTTGTTGTTATTTAACCATGCTGATTTAGTTCAAGAGTTCACACGGTATATCAGGAAAGCTAACTGAGGACAACGTCTCGTTCCAGGTCTCCCTCCCCGCAGTACCCTTCCCAAATCCCTTCCCCCATCTAGCCACTTTGATCCTCAGTGCAATTAAGTTTGAGTCGAAGCTGCTGGAAGGTGGGATTCTTGAGGGTACTGCTCCTGAGAAACCTAACGATATTTACCAGTTCTGACGGAATAACCAGCCCACAAATTTTGGTTCCTCCTGAGCAGTATCTTCTGGATGGCCTCCTTGGAGGACTTGTGTTCCATGTTGGGAAACATGCAAAAAGAATTGTCAGAAGCTAGACAAGAGACGGCGGCTTTAGCTAATAAGGTCACTCAGTTACAAACACAAATAGCACCGTCTCGTTCCCCAGATGTAGCTGCTGCTAGTAGTTCTAATACCTCTACAGTATCAGTGACGGTTCCAATGACAGTTCCTTTGGCACCTCCAGAAAGATTTGCAGGTGAACCACACAAATTTCAAACATTCTTAACTCAAGTACAGCTACACTTTATGGTAAAACCCACCTCTTTCCCTGACGCTCAATCTAGAATTCCCTTTCTGATTTCTTATTTGAGCGGAGACGCTGCTATGTGGGCAGTTCCTCTTGTACAATCGGATGACCCATTGCTTTACAGTTGGTCTCGTTTCAAATCGGAATTTGAAAAAGTTTTTGACAGACGAACAATTACAGGATCAGCTGATCGTGAATTATTAGAGTTAAAACAAGAAAAAAAGGATTTGGTCCATTATTTAACTCAATTCAATTGTTTAATAGCAGAAACGAATTGGCCGGAAGATAAAAGAGCCGCTCTATATTACCAAGGTCTATGAGACGAATTAAAGGACTTAATAGCTCCAATAGATCTGCAGCCAAGAAAATGCGAAAACTTAATAGCTCTAAGTCTTCGATTGGATCATAGAGTATCAGATCGTAGAGGGGACAGGAAGCGTCTAGAGTTTAGGCCTTCATTTCGACCAAAAGACAAACTGCCTGTTGTAGCCCCGGATACTAGTGAACCTATGGAAATCGGAGGAATACGAAAAACTTTGACGACTGAAGAAAAAGATTCTCTTCGGAAAAAGGTCTATGCTTATATTGCGGTAAAAAAGGACATTTTGTCAAAGACTGTTTAGCAAAACCAAACACAACCATGACCAAGGTGGGAAACTAGTATACTCGAGGAATAGCCAGGAGACTTCCTCGAGTAACACATCTTTATCTCCTGAACAATCGGTTGCAAACACATTACAAATTTCTGTCCCACATTTAGTATTGAACGCACAATTCGTAATTTTTCAGCAAGAACCTAAAGCCGTGGTGGTCATGGTAGATTCTGGAGCCACTGGCAATTTTATTGACGCCGCTTTCACAACAAATCTGGAAATCCCAACCTTAGCAAAACAGAAACCAGAAATGGTTCATGCGGTAGATGGCAAACAATTAACATCTGGATTAATTACGCATTTCACCATTAAGATAACCATGACATGCTTTACTCGAGAGCAAACTCATGTGGAAGAAATATCCTTTGATATCATTGATGCACCTCAATTTGGTGTCATCCTCGGGATGCCTTGGTTGACAGACCATAATCCCACCATAGACTGGGCTAAGAGAAGTGTTACTTTTCAATCAGATTGGTGTCAACAGGAATGTTTACATTCACAAGAAACCATGTCCAAAACCATGATACAAGAGCTTGGTAAAACAACTGCTCATTATATTGCTACGGCTGCAGAGCAAAACATAGATTTACCCGCGATATATGAACATTTTTGAGCTGTATTCTGCGAACAAAGTGCTGAGACCCTTCCACCTCACAGAACATATGACTGTGTAATAGATCTTGTACCTGGTGCTAAAATTCCTTGTAGTAGGATCTACACGCTTACCGAGCAGGAGAAACAACATCTCAGGGAATATTTAGACAAATTTTTAAAGAATGGTTTCATCCGACCCTCCAAGTCTCCGGCAGCTTCTCCTCTCTTCTTTGTGCCCAAAAGTAATGGGCAATTACGCGCGTGCATAGATTATCGCGCATTGAATAACATCACCATCAAAAACCGATATCCTTTGCCACTTATTCCCGTTCTTTTGGACCAAGTAAGATCTGCAACTATTTACACCAAGTTGGATCTGAGAGGAGCATACCATCTTGTACATGTTCGAGCCGGAGACGAATGGAAGACCGCTTTTCGAACTCGCTTTTTTTTGTTTGAATATTGCGTGATGCCCTTCGGTCTATGCAACGCCCCTGCGGCGTTTCAATTTTTTATTAATGATGTCCTACGAGACTTTCTTGACAGGTTTGTCATTGCCTACATAGATGACTTGTTAATCTATTCACAATCTATGTCGGAACATGAAAAACATGTCTAAATTGTTTTAACCACCCTGCGCCAACATGGTCTTTTTTGCAAATGATCAAAGTCCGAATTCCATACTTACCAAGTGGAATTTTTAGGTTTTATATTGTCACCTCACGGAATCACAATGGTACCCAGAAAAGTGCAAGCAATATTAGATTGGCCAGAACCAACTTCAGTTAAGGATATCCAACGATTCTTAGGATTTGCGAATTTTTATCGTCACTTTATCAACCTGTTTTCAACCAAAGCAAGTCCTTTAACAAAATTGTTAAGGAAACATGTTCCGTTTCAATGGACTGCAGAAACAAAATCCGCCTTTCAAACCCTAAAAACAGCATTCACGACAGCCCCTGTTCTAAGTCATCCAGACATCAATCAGCCTTTCATTATTGAAGCGGACGCTTCTGATACTGCAATTGGGGCAATTCTTTCTCAAAAGGATGAACGAGATAACCAATTACATCCCATTGCATTCCTATCAAAAAAATGTTTACCTGCTGAAATGAACTATACAGTGGCAGAGAAAGAGTTATTGGCTATTCGTCTCGCCTTTAAAGAATGGCGCCATTATCTCTTAGGTGCAAAGCATATTGTAACTGTCTACACAGACCATCGTAACCTCCAACTTTCACGATGTGCTAGAGCTTTGACACCGCGACAGTTACGTTGGACCTTATTTTTTGCAGAATTCAACTTTGTTATAACTTTAGACCAGGCAAAATAAATAATAAAGCAGATGCCTTATCTCGATGCGAAACATCAGAGGAAAAAATAAAAAGGAAAGTACACCACCATCCATAATTCCTAAAGAACAAATTATTGGTGTTACAATCTCTGAACAAGTTTTTTCAAGACATACGAAAAAGTATGCCGTTAAACCAGGTTCTATTGTGGCAACAAAAAGACAAGGATAGAACTATAATTCAAGGATTGCCGCTTTCAAAAACACTATTATACATTCCATCAAAACCATTACAAAGACAAGTTCTACAATGGTGTCACACAAAACCATTAGCTGGACAACCTGGGATAGCAAAGACTCAAGAGCTTGTCCAAAGACATTTCTGGTGGCCTACATGGAGACAAGATGTTCTCCAATATGTAAAACAATGTGATGTTTGTGCTCAAGCTAAAGGAGAACATGGTGCTAAAAAAGGGTTACTTCAGCCTCTTCCTATGCCAATGCGTCTTTGGGAAGATATTTCCATGGACTTTATTACTGACTTACCTAAAGATCAATGGAAAATTACCATTTTAGTAGTGGTTGATAGACTTTCAAAGATGGCTCATTTTGTTGCTTGTGAGAAAATGCCAACTGCAACTCAGTTAGTGACTTTATTGGTTCAAAATGTAGTAAGATTACATGGTTTGCCTCGAACTATAACCTCCGATCGAGGGGCGCAATTCACATCAAAGGTATGGAAAGCTTGGTGCGAAACATTACAAATAAAAAGAAACATGTCCACGAGCTTCCATCCCGAATCGGATGGCCAAACAGAGCGGGTAAATCAGATACTAAAGCAATATTTACGATGCTATTTATTTAAACAACAAGGCTCTTGGGTGAACCTTCTTTGGGAAGCAGAATTCGCTTATAATAATCTAAAGCATGCTTCAACAAACATGTCACCATTCTTTGCAAATCTTGGCTGTCACCCACATTACGCTCTACTACTGTTAGCACAACCTCAGACTAATATACCCTCTTTGAATGAAAGGTTACAAGGAATGGTTACTATCATGAAACATTTACAACGTAATGTACAGAAAGCAAAAGCAGACTACAAAAGATTTGCTGATAGAAAGAGAAAACTAGGACCAAAATACAAGCCAGGAGATTTTGTCTGGCTTCCTACGAGAAATTTTCAATTTAAAAGGAAATATAAATTTCATCCACGATTTATTGGGCTATTTGAAATTGAAAAATGTGTTAACCCAGTAGTGTTTAAATTGAAATTGCCAAGTGCCATACAAATCTATCCTGTATTTCATGCTTCATTATTGAAACCAGCAAAGAACAAACAACGAGCACGTCCACCGCCTCTCCTTGTCGGAGATCATGAAGAATACGAGGTAAACAGTACAAAAGGTAGTAAGCGCATAAAAGGAAAACTATGGTACCTAATTTCTTGGAAAGGCTATGGTCCAGATGAGGACTCTTAGGAACCAAGTGACGCTATTCATGCACCACGTTTGTTACGTAAATTTCACGTCCAACATCCGGAGGCACCTACGTAAACGGGAGTGTAAGCATTTTTGATGGGGTGGACTGTCATGATTCTGCCAATCACGTGTCCTTTAGTATTTTCTATTGCTTTTACCAGTGCTTGTTTATTGGTTTTGCCAGTGCTTATTGTTTGCACTGTCACTTGTTTGTACCAATGCTTGTTACAGACTGTTGTATTTTCTATTGCTTTTACCAGTGCATGTTTATTGGTTTTGCCAGTGCTTATTGTTTGCACTGTCACTTGTTTGTACCAATGCTTGTTACAGGCGGTTGTATTTTTCTATTGCTTTTACCAGTGCTTGTTTATTGGTTTTGCCAGTGCTTATTGTTTGCACTGTCACTTGTTTGTACCAGTGCTTGTTATAGTCTGCTGCCCAAGGTCTATTGGCCCTTCTCAGCTCCAGTAGTTTACCTGAGAGCTGTCATCTGGAAACTTCTTGAGAAAGCCTTTAAATAGGAGCCACACCCTGTTCTCTTTGCTGGTTATTGAGAACTCTGAGCGTGAGCAGCAGCAGCAGATCTCCGGTTTCAGTGAGAAGATCTCTGACGACTTAATGCAGGTTGTAGATCCTTCCCTTGATTACCATCAGGTAGGATCGTTCCATTTTGTTTAAAGGAGCAACCTGTTGATATTTGCAAATTGACTCGAGCTCTCTTTGTCGAAGCAATTTATTGGGCATTTGTTTAATGAACATTGGCACATCGCGCTGCAGCGTTTTTTGGGGATTTGCATCTTTGAATGTGACATCTTGCTGAAGCACGTTTTTGGACATTTGCATATAGAACATGGCACATCGCGCTGGAGCGCTTCTTGGGCATTTGCTTGTTGACTTTGGCACAACTCGCTGACACGCTTTCTTGAACATTTGTATATTGAACGTGGCACATTGCGCTGAAGCGCTTTCTTGGGCATGTGCATAGATAATATCCACATTACAAGTTGAAACGAACCTTGCATTTGAAACCTGTTGTGCATTATAAAAACGCTTGTTGGAATTAGCGCTGTGATTCTTAACAGTGTTACATGCAAATCATAATTTAAGAAAGAGACAGTGTAACAAAAACTAATAGTCTCTCTTATATGAAAGTGTGACACGCTCTGGAGCATAGTGTTTATGCAAGCACTGGATTAATCATAGAATCTATATTGTTATATTTTGTTTTGAGGATTATAGGAACAGCAATTCCATTCCTTGTGAAGAAGGTATTAGAGTGACGACTGTTTCATAAGTAACCTGCTTTTCTTTACAGGTATGTTGTTGTTATTTAACCATGCTGATTTAGCCCAAGAGTTCACACGGTATATCAGAAAAGCTAACTGAGGACAACGTCTCGTTCTAGGTCTCCCTCCCCGCAGTACCCTTCCCAAATCCCTTCCCCCCATCTAGCCACTTTGATCCTCAGTGCAATTAAGCTTGATTCGAAGCTGCTGGAAGTTGGGCTTCTTGAGGGTACTGCTCCTGAGGAACCCAAAGATATTTACCAGTTCTGACAGAACAGAGAAGAATGTGTCACCTATGGTTTTTTCTTGTATGGTGGAATTTTGAGGCGAGGTGCCAATCTAGAGAGGAGGTTCCTTTATTGAATGTAAGTAATGATTTTATTCCTGATGAAGAGTGGTCTTGTTCCATGTATCGCTTTGAGGGTGATACAAAGCAGCTTGAATGTGAATCTTCTGGCAACCGGTAACCAATGTAGGGCATTCTAGGCAGGGGAGATGTGGTCTAGTGGCTTTTTATGTATGCGTAGTCTGGCAGCAGAGTTCTGAATACGTTGTAGTCTTTTCATAGTTGTTAAAGATGATCCGTGGTAGATGCTATTGGCGTAATCGAGTTTAGACAGAACAAGAGAGATAGTAGCCTGGACCCTGTGTTGAAATCCCTGGTGTGGGAAGATGCGTCACAGAGTTTTTATAGTAACAAAGCTTGATCTTGCTAGTTTGTCCTCTTGGGCATTTATTGATAGCTTGTAGTCCCTGGTAAATCTGAGGTTTCTTACTTCCTTAGATACTTTGGGTGGTTTTCCCAAATCGTCAGGCCAGGCAGCTAGTGGGTCATAATTTTTCCACTCGCCACACTGGAGTTTTGGAAGCATTCAATTTGAGATGGCTCCATGTCATCCATTGATCCACGGCTCTGAGAACTGAACATTTGTGAGTTTCCTATGTCTTTGGGGCTTTCCAGTTTAAGGAGTATTTGTGTGTCATCTGCATAGTTATAGCAGGTGAGGTTATATTGATTGATCAGTGTCGGTAATGACTTCATGAAAATGTTGAAAAGCATGGGTGAGATGATAGAACCTTGAGGCACTCCTGCTTTTGTGAAGTATGGTTTGGACAAGAAAGGGGGGTATGGATGACATTAGTTCTGTTTTGAAGGTAGGATGTGAACCAGTCAAGAGCAGTCCCCTCTATGCCAGCTTTCTAGAGTCTTTGTGGTAGAGCGTCATGGTCAACTGCGTCAAAAGCAGCTGAGAGGTCCTAGAGAAGTAGTGCAGCAACCCCGTTCCTGTCAACTGTGTTCTTAAGGTCATCCCAGAAGGCAACGAGGGCAGATTCTGTGCCTCTTCCTGGACTGAATCCTGTCTGGAAGTCTGACAGTATGGAATTATCTTCAATGAATTGTGACATCTGGGCGAATGCAGCTTTTTCTATCAGTTTGCCCAGGAAAGGTCAATTTGTAATTGGTCAGTATTTGTTGGGGTTAAGGGGACCTAGGTTTGTTTCCTTTAGTAATGGGTGCATCTATGACTTTTTGAGATCTTCTGGAAATATTCCCGTAGTTAAGGAATTGTTGATGATTCTTCTTACTGGTGTGGCAGCAGAGGTAGTTAGAAGAATTTTCTTGAACGTTTGTGGTAGACATGAGTCACAAGGGGTTTTTCTTTTTCTTTGATCAGCTGATTGCATTGGGATGTAAGCCTATTCCACTCCTGGGATGGAGCACTTCCAGGGTATTGCCTAGCTTGGCTGGCTGCCCGGCTCACCCGGTGTTTCATTTCCTGACAGGCTGGATCAAACAAACCCTTTTCTTGACAATGACAGTTTGCCTGTAATGCACAATTTCTAACATTACTAATAATACAGCCCAGCACGTTAACTACAATTTCATTAAAACAAGCAATTCTCATATCTAAATCCGCAGTGAAAACCTCAGTATTTTATGACAATTGATAAGCAGCTAGAAGCTCAAGATGGGCAGAATCTAAGCGAGCTGTCAGCCACCTTGAGTAGGATACCTCCAAAGGGAGTAGCCTCTCCACAGCCACTGGCTCATTAAGACTGAGAACAGCCGAGATGGCACAATTTTCACTGCCCTCATATTTTGCTACTGTAAAGAGACCAAAATGCCAGGCGGGGGTAAACATATAATCAATCGGGCCTGCCGAAAGACCCTGCCAAAATGTTGCGGCTGCTGGCATATCATTATCAAAACGGCCATTCAAGCAGACCAAACCATTGTTCAACAACCATTGGCTCAGGGCTTTAGCCTCCCTCTTGATTGATCCAGCAGGAAACAAGTCTGGCAAGATATTGTATTGATCCAAAACATCTTCCATCTGTTGGTCCGCATGGGCGGGGGTATAAGCGGGGACTGAAGTCCCCTGCCAGAATTATGGTTGCTTCCGGAAATTTTTCAATAATGTCATGGAAAGATTGCTCGAGGGAATCCAGCCAATCCTTCATTCTCTGGTACTCTTAACTATAGATATATATATATAGAGAAGAAAACCCCTGCAAACATTATTACTCAGGCAAGCTTAATCACAGAGAGCTGCATACCACTAGACACATTTATAACCTGCATAGAGTTCTTGAGTACTTTGGTAGATATTAAGGTTAGGACCCCTGATGAGGCTCTGCTATTACCTCGCCTCAACCCTTTACTATTCAGTGCCACAAAGCCTTCTATGGTCCTATCCTCTCTCAGCCAAGACCCCTGAAGGAATGCCACATGGTAGGGCTTTAATCTTTCCTCTAATATACCGCTTTTCAAAAGACACTCAAAACCATGGATATTCCAGCTCAGAATTCTCAGATTGGGAGAGGTATCCTCACTCTATGGGTCATTAAACCTGTCGTCATCCCCCCAGGTGTCGAGGAGCTTCAAGAGGGGGGACAAATTTGTTGCCCTGTCCCCAGACCAAAACCTCGCTCTGATCTTGTAGTCTGTCATATACTAATAACACTCTCAGATTCTTACGGGGCTGGCTATCCTGCCATGATCTCCTAGCCACTGAATGCGGCCAATCATATGGATAGGGTGTAAGCTGCTCTCACTGGTCAGCAGCTAATCTGCCGTGCATGGATAGGAAAGAAGAGGGAATGGACTCTTGTGTAAGGGTAAACTGAATTAAATCTTTCTTAGGGGTTAACCACTGGTTTGTAGGCCTGCCTTAGCCAGGTCATCTTCCGCCTTTATTACCAGCTGGGTGATGCAAGTAGGGATATAAGAGACTTTTGAGACTTCCTTTCCTCGGTCCCCACTGTGGAACCCCGCTGAAATTAGGTCATCCGTGGATATTCCCGAGACTGAAGGAATTTGATGGAATATGTGCAGGATTTTTGAGCTGTTTAGGGGGCATAACTTCCTTGCTTTTTTTCCCCAGGGGATAATATCCATCAACAATACAGAGGAACCCTGCTAGGGCTTAGGTGGATTCTCTGACCTGGTGCAGGGTACATTACATACCTTTTAGGTGCCCCAGGGCTTAGATATCTTTCTACTAATGTGGCTTTGGTACTTTTTACGTGCACTAGTGCAGGTTTTTAAAGGTCGAGGGGATGCAGCTGGCTTCACTCTAACTTGGGCTTTTAGTGCAGCCCATGCACGGATAGTTGTGGCTACTACAGTGCTACTCCACAGAAAAGCTTAGCTTAAAAGCTGTTCTAGCTTGGGGGCCTCCTGACGAGGGAGAATAGACCTTGCCTTCATTCTTAGGCACTTGCCTTTACCTATATTTGGTTTATATGGCTTTGATCATCCTCTCAAACCTCTAAACCTCTTGATGAAAACTTGGGGGGACCAAAATAATATAGCCTCTTCCTAACCAGCACTGGCCATTTGTAGACAAAGACTGAGGCCTTCAATGCTAACGGGCCCCATCTTCTTCTGATGTAGTTACCCTTTGACCCACTGAGGCTCTGTGAAGAAGTACAATAAGACCCATTCCTCATTTACAACTGACAAAACATTGTTGGTATTATGAAATTCTGGCACAATGTCTTTCAAAAGCTTAGAATGATCCACCTGGTTTGTACTTATGGCCAAGTTTCTAGTATGCAAAAAGAACAATTGATGGACAGAGTTTCTAGTATGCCATATAAAGTTTTTCGCATAAGCAACATTATGTCCAACAGAGATGAAGAGTCGGACAGCTTAATATTGATGGATCCTGCCAGTGAATCTTGAGTTGCATTGAGGGCCCCAAGCAGGGAGCCCTTATGCGACGGTAGAGGGCTCTGATCCGGGGGACGTATGATGAACGGACAGGGTGGCCCTCATCTCCCTGACGTCAGAGAAGATAATGAAATATCAAAGCGGGGTGAGGAGGACAATCTTTAACACCTTTCCAAGGAGGGCTGCAGGTAGATCTCCAGAGTATTTACTAGTTCGATAGAGTTATCTGCCGAAGGCATTCCCTTTTTTCCTGGAGTGAGGACACTGGTCAACCCACAGCCTGCACTTGATGGAGAAAGCGAGCTGATACTGATATGTTTAGAGACAAAGGGGCATATTTACTAGGAAACTGTCAGAGCACGGCGTTAAGCCAAGAAGACTAACGCCACGCTCCAAAAGTTTCCAAATGCAGGGATGTGCCATATTCACAAGAATGCGGCGCACCCCTACCTTTCTCTTAGCGCTGATGCTAAATGTAGCTGCCTAGCACCAAGGCAGGCCCTCTTGTACCATTGTGCAAGGATGCCTGTGTTGCAGGGAATGATTGTGTATGTGCAGGAAGGTGTCCCTTCCTGCACATAAACAATCAGTAATGGCGGTCTGTAACTTCTATGTGTATTGCAGAGCAGAGATTTTCTTTGTTCTTAATTTTGGCCTGCCTCATATTTATGCCACCCTTGTAAATATGGGGCAGCATCAAAATCAATGGGTGTTGCGATGGGTGCCCACCGCAACACCCATTACCCACCCCTTTCACACTAAGTATAGTATGAAAGAGGGCCTTATTCACAAGGCGCTGTTAAGCCACGTTAAGTGGCTTAATGCTGCCTTGTGAATAAGGCAAAGCCCCTATCGCCACAGGAATGTCAGACAAAAAGTGATTTTCCTGTGGCGATATGGGCTTGTAAATATGCCCCAAAGTTCCTTATTGATGTAGCCAGAGGTGAACAGGGAGGAAAATAGCCTTTACAACTCAGGCAGAGCCACGCATGCCATTTCCCCGCAAGTGCAACCGCATATGCCTTAACCACGCATATATGTGGTTAAGGCAGTGTGCGGTCTAGATGTCCGGATGGGCAAGAATAGGAAGCGTCGGGAGAGAAAGCTCGACGTGCACAGCTAAGAGGGGCTGGGACCAGGTTTTTTGGGGGTGGGGGCTGGTTTTAGGGGACGGGGTAGTTTTTAGGGCTCGGGGGGGGTCGGGTTGTTTATAGGGCATGGGCCAGGGTTTTAGGGCTCAGGGCAGGGGGGTCAAGTAGTTTTAGGCATGCAGTAGTTTTTAGGGTTCGGGGGTGAGGTTGTGTATAGGGCAGGGGCCAGGGTTTTAGGGCTCAGGGCAGGGGGAGGTTGGGGTAGTTTTAGGTTTATGGGGTGCAGTAGTTTTTAGGGCTCAGGGGGGGTTTAGGTTGTTTATAGGGAAGGGACCAGGGTTTTGGGGCTCAGGGTGGAGGGGCTGGGTTGTGATCTTTACCACACATCCCTTCACCAATCATGCCCTCACCATCAGGTCTTTGATTGAGTCATTTTTGACTTTTCCAAATTATTTTCTTATTACAAATGTTGCACCATTTCAAAGTCTAAGGGTACATGGAGTTCGATCTGGCTACTTGGCAACTCTCACAGTGGTGGAGATGAAGGCCCTACAGAGAGAAAGGAAATTGAAGTTGGGTCAAATTGCTAGGAAGGCAAATTATGAAAGGGTCCTCAAGGCCTGGGAAGAATCCCACCAAGCACAGACCACTTTGAGGAGGAAGCAATGGATGTACCCCCAGAGGATGAAGGGGCAAGATCCACCTGCCCCAAAATGGATTATCTCGTGTACCATCTGGAGTTTGGAGCGAAGTAGGCCCTACCAGCAAATGCCCTTCTGAACTGACCATCCAACAACTGGAGCTTAGTGACATACAATCAGCAAGGGAGCTGCAGGCCAAACTGTCATCCATAGCACTGGAGGAGAGGAAACTTGCATTGGAGGAAAAGAGATTGGCCTTGGGAAAGAAGAAGGCAGCTTAGGACTCCTGAGGTCAGAAGAATGAAAGAGCATTGAGAATGTGCAGTGTGGGTCAACAGCCCTGGGAGTCTTACTGTGGGAGTTAGTAGCAACACTTGGAAGGGATACACTCCTGACTCTAGAAGAGGGAGCTGACTCCTACTCCTACTCTCACATAAACGATGCCCTTGTGCAGAAGGAACACACACAAAGACACACAACAATCCTGGCTCTAGAGGGCTGAGTAGAAGGCAATACAATGGCTACTTATGATGGGCTATGAAGGTACACATCTTGAGTAATTGTCATTGAGATTTCCCATCACCACAGGATGTGACATCACTTGATCTCCCAAAATCCACCTGCACAAGAAGTGAAATCACTGAATTTCCCTTCATCCATTAGGACAGGAAGTGACATTACTGGTTTTCACACCAAAACCTTCTTTAAAAGAAGAAGCCAAGAAAGAGGCCTTCATTTCCCAATACCCATCTGCACAGAAAATGACATCACAGCACCCTGCACTCCTCCCAGGACCTACTTAATTGCAGCTGCAACACGGCGTGCAGCGAGCACTCTACTGGTGCGCTGAAGGTACACCAAAGGCAATGCCGTTTGTGCCCATCTGCGCCTTGACCACGCCCTGTGCCAGGAACCCTTGTCCGATCAGTGCCCAGTAATAATCCGCAGCACTCCTTAGATCGCTAGACCCCAGATGCTGTTCCCCCAACTGCTGCCACACTGCGCCTCACACCACGTTAGGAGCTTTCACCGGCACTCACTGCCTGTTCTCCAGCAGTCACCCACCCACACCCCCATGCAAAAATTCACAATGCTTTCAATACCCCCACCCAACATACGTGCCACACAAGGACCAACATCTACACCCCCATGCCACAACAAACCCACTCGTCAACAACCACCTGCATGCATGCGTCTCAACACACAATCACTCAGGAAACATACAACCAAAATATGGCTCCTGCTCAGCAGTGATGCATCCAACACCCTCTTCGTCACAGAAACCTGGCTCAACCCCTCATCGGCTCCCAACAGTGCCACGGCATCCCAGCAGACTACAAGTTCGCTCGACAGGACTGCCTTCACAAGCCAGGAGAAGGACTCGCTATCATCTACAAAGAATCCATCAAATGCACACGATCCACAGAGAATGCCATACCATTCATAGAACACCTGCACTTCAAGGTGCAAAACTCTGAAAACTTCACCCGAGACCAAACCCTCACCTACCGACCACCCGAACCACGAACCACCTTTACCAACCTCAACAACGACTTAGTCGATCCACTCACTATAAACTCCATAGCCTGCATTCTTCTCAGTGACTCAACTTTCACCTGGAAGACCGAAACAACCCCTGCTCCACAGTACTCCTCGAAAGCTTGAGTAACATCAGACTCACCCAGCTTGTCTCAGAACCAACACACACTGCAGGACTCATGCTGGACCTCATCTTCACCACAAACAACAGCATCAAATACAACTCCACCACACTGCTCACATGAACTGACTCCATCACCCACTTCCAAATCAGCAAATCTCAAATCAACACCCCTACCAGGTTCAGCATTTCAAGCTGCAGCTGGGGCAGAATCACAGAAGAAGACTGCTCATCGCCTTCAGCAAAGATCAACCTAGCCCCACAGACAACCTTGACAAGGACAGCAACAACTTTAACAACTGGATCAAGAACGGCATCGGTTCCCTCACAATCATCAAACCAAAAAGCATAGTCAATCAAACAAGCAGGCCAGCTGGTACACAGAAGACCTTTGAGACACCAAATGACACTGTTAACAGCTGGAAAGGAAATGGAAAGCCTGTCACAACACCACGGATAAAACTACCTACAAGGCTGCACTCAGATGCGATCACCAGCAAATAAGAGACACCAAGTAAAAAAGCAATAGTGGACCTCATCAAAGGAAGCTCCAACAGCTGCAATGAGACCTTCTCGATTGTTATAGATTTGACCTCACCTTCAGCCTCTGTCAACAACATGGCTGCTTTCTAACAACTTTGCGACAAACTATCCAACTTCTTCCATAGCAAAACCGCAAACATCTACAGCAACTTCGCACACCAACCCAACCCTAGAGAACTCATCGCTAACCTACCCATCACCAACCAAAAAGGCCACCTGACTGAATAGACAACCCTCACCACAAACAACACAGCAGCAATCATGCGAACCATCTACTCAGGGGCCCCAACAGGCCTGTGCCCCAACCACATTTACAACCTGTGAACATCACCAATCAGCACCCCCTAAACCACACATTAACACCTCCACCATGTCCACTACTTTCCCTGGATGAATGGAAACTTGCAGAAATCAATGCCCTTCTCAAGAAGCCCACAGCCAATCCAAATCAACTGAGCAACTTCCGACCCATCTACATGCTCATCTGTCCATCCAACTCACAACCCACCTCGAATTCCACCATCTTTTAAACCACAGTCAATCAGGTTTCAGAAAGAACCACAGCACCGAAACAGCACTGAATGTGGCCACAGATGATATTCAAATAATTCTGGATGGAGGTGAAACAGCTGCCCTCATCCTGAATGACTTCTCTGCAGCCTTCAACACTATCTCCCATAACACCCTCATCAGAAGACTACACAAGACGGGCATACAAAAATCCGCTCTTAAATAGATCTGTTCCTTCTTCACAGGAAGAACTCAAAGGGTCAGGTTGCCACCCTTCATATTGAAGACCAAGAAACTGACATGTGGTGTCCCACAGGGATCATCCCTCAGCCCCACCCTTTTCAATATACACATGACACTGCATGCCAACATCATCAGATCACAAGACATCACCATCATCTCCTACGCCGATGACACTCAACTCATTCTCTCCCTGACGGACAAGACACACCATCATAACCAACTTCACCAACTACTTGACCATGGTAGCAGACTGGATGCGAACCAACTGCCTGAACCTCAAGTACAACAAGACGGAAGTACTGGTCTTCGGCAACAATATCTTCCCATGGGACTCCACCTGGTGGTCCCCGGAGCTAGGACCAACACCAGCACCCACAGACAACACAAAAGAAATTGTTATCATCCTAGATGACAAGATCAGCATGACAGCCCAAGTCAACACAGTGTGCAATACCTGCTTTCACATCCTATACATGCTGCAAAAGATCTTCAAATGGTTGCCTCAGAACAACAGACGAACCATCACACAAGCACTCATCAGCGGCAGGCCAGACTACGACAACACTCTCTATGCGGAATCTTGAAACAACTCCCACTCAGACTCCAGACCATCCAGAACACCGCTGCTAGACTCATACTCGACCTCCCACACCACACACACATCACATACTACCTCAGGAAGGTTCACTGGCTCCCCATTCACAAGTGCAGCCAATTCAAACTTCTCACACACGCATACAAAGCCCTACACAACACAGGACCAGAAAACCTGAGCAGCTGCATACACTTTCACCAACCCACTACACAGCTACACTCTGCCTCATTCCCTGCATTTGTAAAAGCAAAACTGGAGGTTGCTTGTTCTCCTACATCACACCCAAGACATAGAACAACCTTACTCATCACATCAGTATTTCCTTCTCACTTCTTGAGATTTGCAAGAAGCTAAGGACCAGGCTCTTCTTATAAGCACCTTGGGGACCACACACCTGCCCAAACACCTGTATACCCTCTTGGGTGATTAGTGCGCTGTACAAATCAACATCACATAACATAACATTCAGAGTTACACCAGCAGCTAATGGATTCAAAGTTTTCTGACACAGGCAACTTGTCAAGGCAGCTGACATGTGGGTGCACACTAAGGTGTCTAAAATGTCTCAGGGGTGTTCCCAAGAAAGAGTGTTCAGACCCCCCATGGAAAAGAGTAGAGCACCAAGGATATGAGAAGGGAGTTCTCACAAGGGCCCCAAAAATCTACTCAAGAGGGGGAGCTCTTTGCCTTTTTCAAACTCTAGCGGGAAGGCACAAGGAGAAGAAATCTTTTGATCCCATGAAGGCTGGGGTGTGCCTGGACAGTCACAAGCTAGGAAATAAGAAGCGAGTCTCTGGGCCTGATTTAGATCTTGGCAGACAGGTTACTCCATCACAACGGTGACGGATATCCCATCCGCTGAAATATAAATTCCATTATATCCTATGGGATTTATAGGTAACCCGTCCGCCAAGATCTAAATCAGGCCATCTGTTTTTTCCAAGAAGCCTCCTACAGGTGGGCAGTTCCAAAGGGTTGCAGGGGTATGAATTGGGGTGAAGGTTTTCCCATAGAAAACCAGGGGTTGGACTGAAGCCACCTTTGTATCTGTGGGAAGGGTGGTTATTGAAACTCTGGTCACCTTACCTCCCAGCATGGTCAACTACAGGCAATGCCCGATAATCAACTAGACCTAGACTAGACTAGACTAGAGGCTCGGAGGAATACAAGTGGTGATCTGACTTATTTACCCAGAGCAGATTATCTCAATATTCCCCACAGGATAGTCAATGCTGACAGTTAGGTGAAATATCATCCCACAGCAATGGCCACCTTTGATTGAGGAGGGGTTACTGGCCAGAAGGAGGTAGCTGTGAGCCCTGCCAGTCTAGTGGAATGCCTGTTACGAAATTACCTTGAAATCTCTGCTTGGGCTGAGGTGGAAAGGATGAGTAATGCAGAAATGTTGGGTCTGCCTGAGTGGGACTGTGTAGCAACAAGAGGGCAGACAGCCCGTAAGGGAAGTCAAGGTAGCCTGGAGTCTGGAACAATGGCCCAAATTCCCAACGCCATGAGGAAAGGCAAGATTCATGGGAAACCAGTCTCACAACGTCCCACAGCTGACAAAGAATCTGACCCCCCCCCCCCAAGGGAAAGATCTGGAGCCTAAAGGGGAAGAAGGACCTACCCAGTGAGAACCTTCTGAGTTGCATGGGGCAGGAGGACCCTTGATGGAAAAATTCTGTCAAGTAAAGAGAGAGTGCCCAACTCTTTAAAGCCTTCGGCGCCAGGCTGAAGACCAGGAGCAGGAGAATACCAGTGGAACTCACTAGGTCTCCAGGGAAGAGGGTGTTTCAAACAGCAAGGCTAGAGATCCAAGACCTGGAGCAACTAGGACAATTGGTAGTACCCTAGAAGTACAGGGCATTTCTCTTTAACGTAGCCCATGATATCCCCTTGGTTGGGCATTTGGGGCAGACCAAATCCTGGGACAGGTTGTTTAACTACTTTTACTGGCTGTAGATGTCTAAGAAGGTGAAGGAATTCTGTTGTTCCAGCACCACCTGTCAAGCCAATAGCAAGACAGGAGGGCAACCCAAAGATCCCCTGATTCCACCACCTGTGGTGGTGATGCCTTTTAAGAGGTTATGGATTGGATTTGTCAGGACCCTAGACCCAACAACAGCTTCATGGCACAGGTTCATGTTGTTGGTGGTGGAGGACCATGCCACTAGGAACCCTCAAGACAGATCTCTGAGGACAATGACTTCCTCCGTGGTGGTCAGGGTCCTCCTTGGTATCTTTACCAGAGTAGAGTTCCCCAAAGGAGTAATCTCAGATAGGGGGATAAACTTCATGTCTACGTACATGAAGACTATGTGAGATGAGTGTGGGGTGACTTTCAAGCTCACTACCCCTTATCACTCCCAAAAAAATGGGCTTGTGGAGAAATTCAACAAGATCCTAAAATGCAGAAAGTCGGAAGTCCTACTCCCATGCCTTTTATTTGCATACAAGGAGGTGCCCCAAAAGTGAGTGCGCTTTAGTCCATTTGAGCTTTTGCATGGGAACCCTGTCAGATGTCCCTTAAGTCTTGTCTGAGAAGGGTGGGACAATCTTTCATGGAATCCAAATGGGATATTGTGCAGTATATGCTAAGTCTTCATTCCTGCATGACTGAGTACACAAAGAGGACTAATAAAAACTGCTTATTAAGCACTGGTATGACTAAAAAACAACCTTGGTGGAATACCAGACAGGTGTGAAAGTGTGGGTTGTGGAGACTATGGCTGCCAGGGCCCTCTAGGAGCAATAGACTAGGCTCTACACAGAACTGGTGACGATGGGTGAAGTCAACTGCCTGGTAGACATCTGTACTTATCATATTGTGGTATGATGTCCGCTGAGGGAGGTGACACAGAGACAGTTCTCATTTTCCATCACTCTGGGGTTTACAATGTGTGCAAATGGCCCCAGGTTTTAGTCAGTTGAGCAGGGTTTTTTAGATTCTAGAGGCACTATGTCATTCAGCTGAGTGTCATATCCATGAACCCTCAATGCTGGCTCTGATGCAGCACTTTCACCGTACAGATGTCTGGTGCAAACTCAAGTGCAGGCTGCAATCAAGTGGATGGACCTTTAGTTCCAATCGAGGTTGACTCAACAATCAGTAGATTTCAATAGCATGAGGTACATTTGGCCCCACAACGATTAGAGAGAATATTAGATTTGCAAACCATGAAGGTTAATTAAAGATTCAGCAAAGTTACAAATTCAAATCATCACTAAATTTGGTGTAAATCAATAACAAATATATGAATGCATTAGTCAAACTATTTCAAAGCAATTAAAAGGCATAAATGCAAAGAATCTTTTGTAAAGTCTCAAATAACAGAAAGCAGACTCAATTTCCCATGAAGGAAATTACTTCTTGGCTAAACTCGGAAAAATCAGGAAAGTTGGGGAGAAGTCAGGCAGAAGGTGTCAGCATGGAAAGCCCCTGAAAGGCAGTGTCTATGAATCAAGTAAAGATTTGTCTAGCAAGGTGGGAGGTTGCATATTTAGATGTACTCCTCAGATTCTCTTACGGCTGGATTTATTCTCCTTACTAGCCTACATACGTGGATTACGTAAACAGGAGTATAACAACAACACATACAACGAGGAGCACCTCCATGTTCCTGAACACACACACGCATACACACACACACACGCACGCACGCATACACATACACAGACACACACATACACACTCTGCCTCTAGCAGCACTACCCCAGCACTGCCCAATGTTCTACCTAATGTGTCACAACACTTTTTCTTCACGCAAACCATCAATATTGTGACACCAAAAGCCAGGTACAACATATCTGGACAGCTTCTTCAGCATTCACTTCGGATTTCACTTCTCTTGTAAGTTACACCAGAGAACAATCTTCTTAACTGCATGTGCATACATGTGCATGCCTTCAAGAGTGAGGCAACAATGCGTAGCGCCACACAAGCAGCAGCAATGTGCTGTTTAAATGACAGCGCCAAAACATACGCTATATGCATGCTATTGTTCAATTAACAATTAATACTTCACGCTCAGAGTGAAATCTACTGCACACCCATGGTCCTATCATATATCAAAACTGTACGTGGAACTACTTGGAGTATTCTTCACCAACAAAAACATTAAGAGCTTTCAATATGTGGAAAACACCCAACTCTGAATGAAGAACTTAACTGGCAATGATATCAAGTACCTGAATATCTGACTCTCTATCAATCAAGACTGTAAGTCAGAGGTCTGTCTACCTGAAACTGAACGCCCTACACACAAAGTTTATCATGATGGCCAAGAACAGCAGATAAGCTCGAGGGCTCGAATGGATTACAGCAATCAACCTCTTGGTCAGATCTGTCTTTCAAATAGTGGTCAGATGCAATGCCCTTGATCAACAGAGGTCCACACATTAAAAACACACATATACGCAGGTAGCTTGTTCCCCATCTCCCTTCATCATGCAGTCAAGGCATGCCTTCGCAAGCCCAGTTTCAGAACGGACAGCTGGACAGAGACAATGCTCTTCTCAGTGGCATCTCAAGCATCCACTTGGCTCCTTTGGAAAGAGCCCTCTGCGGGGCTGCATGTCTCATCAAGGTACTGATAAAGTTTGGCCAACTTAACCTCATACTTATAGAACTCCAATGACTACCTTTGCTGCTTACTCAAGATCTGTAGAGTCATCTTCAAGGCAGTGAGCTCCAATGCTGCATTTCCTGGCGGATAAGGCTAAACTATCAGGTGATAAATGCACCACAGGTAGTAATGGTCCAAGATCAAGAAATGAGATCAGGTTAAGGCTGAAGTTAAACTGTTTCCTGCTTTGCACCCAGAGGCTGAAACTTCAGCCCAACGCAGATCGGCCAAGTTGAATCGTTTCTCCTTTTTGGATAGAACTTAAGGCACACCTCTCCATGAAGCATCTCGTCCATAAGTAATGAAAGTTTTGTATATTTCAATTGGGAACGTTATATGATGGAAATCTCGGCTGCCTCAAAGTTACACATGTATCTAATTATCTATGCTGTTGTTGTGATGTATTATGTACGTATATGTGTTAGAACATTTGTTGTAAGTATTTATAAGCTTTGTCCCTAAGGATACTCCGTAGCAAACTTGGGGGAAAATACCATGATGTAAAATAGAATTATAGAGTGTCTTGGCTGGAAAACGGTTGGAGAAGCAGCTCTCGTCTCCTGTTCTTCCTGCTGTGCCAGGGAATTATCTTGGCAATAAATTACATTTGAAACACGCTTTATTGCCTTTTGACTACAGCCCTCACGTGTCTTGTGCAGTATCTGCATACAAACCTACATACTGGATTTTGCATCTGGAATATAATGATGAATTGTGCATCAGAAGGCTGTTCTATAATCAGCTCACTGAGTGGACTGGCTGTCAAAAATAAGAATTAGCTGGCAAAACAAGCCTACCGCAGACCTGAAGGGAATCTATGATGGCAGACTATCTGTGTCAGAAATCTGTCCTTCCTCTTTCAAGTTTTAGCCAAACGACTTTAACAAGAGCCATTTAGGGTGGAAGACTAACTTGCCTAAAACCTTCCCATTTGAAAGGGCTGGCCTACTCACTTGCTAGCCTGGGAACACACCATCAACTTCTAAGAACTTGTCGGACAGCATTTACGTAAAACAGATGATGGACATGATCATTTCTTAGAATCCACGTAAAGGCTCGAGGTCGAGACCAGATGTTCGTAAACGCATTAGGGATCCACATGCAATTGTTGACTGTCTTGGATTCCTGACCATCCAAGAATGCACTTTCCAACCATGTTTACATACCTAAGCACCTCAAGTCAATTGAAATGGTGCACTTAAGAGAGACTGCGTTTGTGCCATGCTTCCGGCCAGCCTTTTCACCATTTAAAAATAAAGGGATGCAATCATGTCAACAAGGCATACCTGCACGCAATCCAAACAACACACAGAAGCCAGAATCACTGGATTCCACTGGGAATTGTCATGATGATGTTCTGAGAAAGCGAACAGACAGAAGGGAACAATTTACAGTAGACAGATAGAAGAATCATTAAGAAGGAAGCATTTAGCACTGAAGACTATTTTCGTTTCGTCTTCACAAAAGGCAATGTTCAAGGACTATGTGCATTATGTTCTCTCAAAGTCCTAAGTGGCATGAGAATAAATCAGGTGAGAGAGGCCTATGAATTCTATCATGTAAATTAGCAGAAATTCTTCAACCTGTTACTTTCCCATATTTCCGCACAAACAACCTGGTTCCCTTCACTAAATTCCATGTGAGCATGATTTAACACATTTTAAACTTAACACCCCCCCCCATCTAATTTTTTCTATTTTCTATTTCGAGTTAGTACATTCCGCTTTTCTTTTTTGCTTTATTTTAGTATTTTGCTATACTGAATTCAATTTCCTTTGCCCTTGTTAGAGAAAACACCTTAATATTGAAAACACGGTCTATGATACAGTATAAAACATGTAATAATTTACATTAACACAAGCCACAACTCATCACCATACACGAACAGGAGTGAGAAAGGTCTGTAAGTATGGATGTAACTATGGGATTGTGCCAGAAATTGGTCATGTGGGCCAAATTAAATCACTGATGTAGACCAATAATGGACACACATGCTCCTGATGGTTCGAACTGATTTAAGCTTTTAGTCTGACTTTGAGTTTCAATTAAAGATCTCTCAGCGTGTCTTTATGATGTAATCCATTAAATTTGTGAACAAGAAAAAATAATCAATGCCCATTAGACAGGGGTCCTGTTTAGAATCGTTATTGTCGTTTGGATGGATTGATGTACGTAAAATGGGGTATACATGATGAGACTATCCTAAAGGACATGATCAAAAGAAGAACAAGATGGCAGTGGTAATAGCAGGCTGCCAGCACCTCTGTCAAATCGGTAAGTACAATATAGGAGTAAGTATGGTGTGCTCAAATGAATAGACACTATGCCATCATAGTAGTGTACGTTAATATATGGAAAAAAAGTTTACCACATATATACAAATATTTTACAATCCAGAGCACTACACCATTAGAGTAATTTTGATCCGTCACTATTGCAGATCCAATTTTAATTTGTTAAAGCGTTCCAAAACAGCACAATAGTTCCGGAGAGCTCATATAAATGAACTCTCATACGGGCCACAAGATACTGACTCCTGACATTACCTACAGAGCCACTACGGGTGAGTTCTCTCTACGCTAATTATTGTCGGTATGCTTACCGTAAACTTGTAAGCAAGTTACACGTTTTTGATTATTTTTAATACCAATGTTCCTCTGCAGGCCTTTCCTTACTGGATAATGGGCCGAGAAAAGCCCACGCTGCTTCTTTCGTAACATTCCCACTTTAAATTAAGTGGTATATTACAAATACATGTGAGGTAAGACAGTTTCTGGAATTGTGTCTGCGACTTTTTGGTCCAAGTTGTACGTAGTTTTTAGAAGTTGGAACATAGCTGCAGGAACTATCTGTAGCTAATGGTTTTGGGTATTTGCCTAAAAGAGCTTTGGGAAACTCAAAATACTGGCCATTTTGACGTGGTTTGGTATTTCAATCATGCGTATTATGGCATTCTGAGCGGTAGGATGGTTTCGGGTTTTGTGAGTTAGGAATGGTTTGGGTATTTGCCTGAAATAGTTTGGGAATCCTAAAATAATGGCCATGTGACGTGGTTTGGTATTCCAATCATGCGTATTATAGCATTTTGAGCTGTAGGATGGTTTCGGGTTTTGCAAGCTAGAAACCAGCTTATTTCCGGCAGCTACTTTACGGAGTAGTGTAAGACTCTGATAAGTCATTTAAATGAAGAATTGTTTCTCTCCGCTAAATGAAGGTTTACCTCTCTCCTCTTTCCAGCACCAAATATCTTACCGGAGGTCTCAAGTAGATTCTACATTTGGTCCATCCAGGTCTCGAGATCCTAAGGGTTGGACTTTTCGTTCACTCCTCTCAAACGGGAGGGAGGTGCTGACGCTCAAATCCTCGATTTGAGAAGATCAAACAGGGTTCTTACTATTCTCAAGGTATTTGGAGTATAGTTTTTTAATAGAACCAATACGATAACGTTGGTTCTGGTAGCTTTCGTTATAGACCATTCTTTGACTGGGAAAATTTGATCTTTTGATGTGTCATTTACACATTCTTTCAAATAGATATGATATCACTGGGTGTCCTGCTTGCTTTCCTTTCCTTTTCTTTTATTTAAATGGTGTCACAATATGTATCTCTTTACGGTTGTTCTGGCTGTGCTTGCTTGAGACACTGCTTATTATGGACACTGCATGGTGTTTTTTGATCACTTTTAGGTGAGGTAACAAGAGCGTCCTTAGGACGATACCATTTAGATGTTTGAACAGCAGTTCCTCTTGTTTCTTATGCAATGTATTTACCTTTGTTAACAGCCTTGAAAAAGTCGTCAACACGACGAAACATGTGTCGACTGTGTGCTTCATCTTTCGACCTGCATGTCAACAGTTTTCTGGCTATTAATACTGTTTATTTATGGACTTTTGTATGAATTTGTGCTGTTTTGGAACACTTTAACAAATTAAAATTAGATCCGCAGTAGTGACGGATCAAAATTTCTCTACTGGTGTAGTGCTCTGAATTGTAAAATATCCTAAAGGACATGACAGTGTTACCACACATTCTGAACTATAGCCATTTTTAAAAGTGTTATTAAATTACTTATATGTTTTTGCACCTCAATACCAGCTGTATATTTCTAATCCTGCTCTGCATTTATTTTAGATCTCTGAAGCAATACTATCGCTTTCATATAAAATAACAGGGTACCAATGATTTATGGTTTTTGGGGGAAAGGAATGGTATGAATATGTATTATAAGGAATATAATTTTCTGTGCCATCCACTAAAAGGATATTTCAAGTCACCTTGGAGTGCTAGGACCTTATAAATGAAGAAGGCTTTGGCCTTGTACTCCTATGTGATCGCTTGAACCTCTCTTTGCTTATCAATATTGTTATAATATAGGGTATGGGGTATTTCATCCAATACACACATTTAGAGGACCTGTCTTTATGTTTTTGTAACATGACCAGCTTACATTTTCATTATTTACTTTATATAAGAGAGGCAGCAGATAGGGACAAGGACATGGATGGTGTGACTAGGAGAGACAGCTATGTGGGAATTATCATTGTGGAGACTCCGCCAGGACCGCAGAGGCTCTTTGTGTATCAGGCCCGCACTGAAAGGGAGCCATAAACATTATGAATGGAATTTGGAACATGCGACATTGATGAACACTAGACCAGTGAGTCCCCAAAACATGCATTGGGATGTGAAGACATTGATATGCACATTTAGACAGAGATGCACACCGACTTACCACAAACACACACAGACTCACAAACCTATACACACACACAGATGTTAGTGTGATATTTCAAGACCCAAGGCCACCCTACAACAGAGTCCTTATAAAATGAACAATCTACTATTTGCTGACAGGAGATTTCACACCAAGTCAGCCAAGAAAACCACAGCACTGAGAAACCACATAAATAGTGACAGCTACACTTCAACAACTTCAAAAATCATTTCAGATATTTAAAGAAAACATCCATAAAGGGTTTATTACAACATCATAAAAACATTTACATTCATAACAGCTTTCTGGATCGCATAGGTTTTATACCAAAATTACAAATCAAAAGCACAATTCAAAAGCACAAACATGATTCGTAAACTAACATAGAACCAAATTCAAAATCAGAAATAACAATTTCCACAAATGCTTCACTTTGGCTTCAAAACTGCCCTTAAGAGCTCAGTGTGGGGCACACATTAGTGCATACCTTAGAGGACTAGTATAGCTGTGTGTTTATTTGGAGAGCTAAGGGTTACTACAAAAGGCTCTCCTCACCTTCAGAGCTTTACTCAGAAACTGAGCTCATGAAAATCATACCAGCAGATTCTCCCGAAGAAGGAGGAAGGTACATAAACTCTGGTGTGTGTCTCCTGTAAAAAGTATTTTAGTGAACTGGCAAAATTTACAGTTTTCTGGGAAAAGCATTTACAGAACAGCAAAAGGATAAATGCTTTGTGGTATCCAAAGGTAGCCCATCAAAGGGGCAATAAGGAGCTGCCTATTGAGGGAAGAACAAAAACTTGTATGTATTCAAAGATGAAAATTATTCCAATTTAAAGTGAGTTAATACATTTGTGGAGTGTACATTTTTGTCCCAGAGCAAGCATTTTACTATTATCCTGACCAGAGCAGCATTTAATCAGAACCTACACCCTATGTTGGGTTTTGGTTGCTCTGCAGACCATGATTCAGAAAATGTAAACCCAAAATAGAACTTTTGAAGCCAGCACTTTTCACCTGCACAAATCGTTTACATGTGCTAAAAAGAAATGCCTCATGGGCATACGCTATTCAGGGCAAATCCTTATCCTTCTCAAGTTAGCAAGGTCTTTTTATTATTGTACGTTTAGAAATTCAAGTTAAAACTAGATCTCATTTTAGCTACAAAGGCCACTAGTGACGAATGTGCTGAGTAAATGGATATTTCTTAGAGCCCACATAACTAGAAAAACGCCCATGTTTCTGCATTGTAGTATTTTAATAGCTTTGCACTACACCACTCCATATGTATCAATGCACCATTTACTATAAGGATGAATTTATGACAAGACAATAAACTATGTATTGAAACACCATGATTCTAGAAGCCCTACCCAAATGTGCCCGCATATGACTATTAAAATTGGCACTTTAAAAAAACTGAATAAACACTTCGGACCTGATCTGGAGTTGGGTTGAAATTGAACATCATGCATTTCTGGGGAAAAGGGTGAATACTAGAAGAGAATCCACTGGAGGAATTTCCCCAATGAGGGGGAAATTATATCTATGCTTTTCTGCTAGGTTTAATATTTTCTGTAGAAATTGAGAATTTTACATATAACTAGGGTAGTCATTAATATTTAGGGATTTTTCATTTCTTTGTTAGGACTTCAAAGGGTCTTATGCAACAAATTATAAATCCTCATTTAACTTTCTATTGCATCTTTAAGTTTTTGTGCGAAACAAATTTTAGAATACCTTAGTTAGTATTAAAGATAAACACTTTTCCAAAACATTGTGACATTTCTCGTATCAAAACCTAATTGTACAATATTGATAAGCCTAATTGTTCAGTATTATTTATCAAAACAAAGGGTAGGGCATTTGTATTGGCTAGTATTTAGTGTCAACATACAGCGGTCTGGCTTCCATAATGCCTTCGGTAGACATATTAGAAGGGCTAAAAATATTGTTGACAGTTGTTTCAGGCTTGTCTGTGAATTATGGTTTAACCTTCGGAGTAAATCAGTTAACTCTTAACATTTTTCAGACTGGAGCCTCATATCTCATTTATAAGTCATACTCTATCAGCGCACGTGTGGTCATCCCATCCAGCCACGCAGAACTGATGTAGCGCTTAAAATTTTGAGTGGTGCCATTCAGGTTCAAGTACATAATTCTTTCGACACACATCGAACTCTGGCTAATGAGCACTCCATAATGTACAATAAGTCTCAGATTTCTTGGCAATGGCAGACGGCCCATAATTACACGATGAATGTTTTCTTCCTCCACTTTCATGAACCATACTTTCCAAAAACTAGTACATTGTCCAATTTCCTAGTCCTCACAGTTTGTAAGGTATGGGTATCCTTTTCAAATTATAGCACACATGGATCCAGTATACTATGTTATGCTATAGCTTTTCTCATAACAATATAGGCAACCTCATAATGCGTAAACATGCTGAGAGGACAATGGACAGGAAAGATGGAAAAGAAGTACCTAGTATCAGGATTGAAAAAAAGAGAGGGATTGAGGAGGGGAAGTAAGTCCTCATAAATGTCTGATGTTCATAAAGGTGGTAATCCAAAGAGATTTTCCAAATTGAGGTAGTGAGAATTCATGATATATCATCAATAATCCAAAAGTCATACCCAAAATTGAACGCCGCAAGCCTTTCTGCAAGCAAGCTGTTGTACATCTGAGCTTTGATGTAAGAAGACCATTCAAGTTTACATCAGTTTTTGAGTAGTGTCACTTTTCACCTTGTTAACATCATAGTTCAGTAAAGTTTCTAGCACGGAAAGTCTAAATGTAGATCCGTTGGCACAACAAACCAACAGAATGTGATTTAGACAACCCTCTGTGCTTCATTGGGGAATAATGAGTCATAGAGGTTTTCACTCTGCAATGTATGCAATGTAAACACCCAATACAAATATAACTGAGCATAAGGTAACATAATATAACATAACATTTGTTAACATCTTGGAATAGAACAAATCCTTCATTTCAAACCAACGCAGACAGATCGGAATTGGCAACCAATTTCCTCAGTAATGAACATTCTGTCAAGGCTTTTGCAAAGCATTAACATAAGTACATCAAAAGGTTGAATATTTTTCCTAACTTCTAAACCAGGGGTTTATGTTATTTAATGCTATGGTATGTTAAGTTATGATGTGGGCATTTGTACACTGCACATTTTTACATGGGTATGCCTCATCTTGAGTTTGGTAATCTGCTAACTTTAAAAATCATTCTTCGAAAACCATTGCAAAATGGAGTCCGATTCCACTTATGAAATGTTATGGATATTATTTGCTAGTCACATTTTTGGTTATGTGGTTACAACTTATTCATTGAGCTTGAATATTTGGGGCCAGATTTATCAAGGGCTTGTGCTCCCCTGGTCTCACGCAAGGTAGCGCAAGGGGAACACAAGCCCTTAAGTAAGATTTACAATGCCACGGAGAGCCACGTTGTGTGGCATAGTAAATCTGGAGTAACACAAGGCAGCGCAAGTCACTGCCTTGCGTTACTCAGCCCTTGGAAGGCATTTGATGGGTGGAGCAGGGGGTGTTCCCAGACTTCCACCCATGGTTTTAGGTGCATTCCAAAATGTATTAACACAGGTAAACTAGGGAATGCGTCAAAATGGTACGCCTTCCCAGGGGAGGCATGATGAGGAGAAATATGTTCATTTCTTCTCGCAGTTTCCTCTTTCTACATGTTCTGCATTCTGCAGCACACGTAGAAAGAGGAAAAAGCCTCAGAGGATTGTTTTTGTGCAGTATCGCAAGTGCCTGTGTTGGCGCTTGGCAGCCACAAGTGTGCTAGGGCAAAGGGAGAGCATGAATGGTGCATTCTTGCCCTCTCCATTTGACCCCAGAGGACCTACCTGATTGGCCTACCGGCTGGACATCGCCCCAGCCACCACCTCAGGTACGGAACACAACCAGTCCTAGTATGACATCCTACACTACTCTCGAGCCTCTGCCTATCCGACCCTGACATCTCAGGGTCCACCACTAACCCATTCTGGGGATCTAGGGAGTCCCACCCCCCCTCTGATGTCCTCAGGGTCAGCCACCACATCTTCAATCGCGAGAACCATCCCTCCACAGGGTCACCCTGGGCTAGCTCCCTCCTCCCCACCAGCCAACCAATGAGGACCATGGGAATCACAACTTTATCACACCGTGGTAAAATTTCTCGGGAACCTCCCATCCTCCTGGCGGGAACACACCCCACCTCCCAGGGGAGGGTCACCACTCCTGGGTACCGTCTCACCCCACCCTTCCAGTGGTTTCTGGCCTGCACCAATGGCGGGTAAAAGGCTATAAAAAGAATGACTCATAGTGGGATGCCTCACGGGAAATCTGCGCTGCCCAGATAAGAGAGAGAATTTCCAAGAGCCCCGAATCACCTTCTACACCCCTAAAAGCGGGGCCCACATACATCCAGATCTATGGTGTGGATACCTGTTGTAACTCCCTAAACCTATAGAGAAGAATTCTTCTCATACAGGCCCAGTGTGTAGTGCAAGGATTCAAAGGACACTCTATAGTCTGTAACACTCTAGCGGGAACACTGTGTGTGCAAGCCTACCCCGTCATCACATCATTTAAAAAATGCAAGCTGGCCTTAACTAACACAGTCAATACATTTATCAATGATCAATGCTTGTACATGACACCTGTGTACGAGGGGCTTTTCCCTCCCACAACTATAGTTCACCCAACTAAACCTTTGAACCTCTCTCAGAGCCTTGCACGCTGTTATTTGCGCATTAATGCATAGGTAATGTGTGGCAAAACTGGACTTATCAAATGTTATCAAGGCACACCAGAACTGGCACACCATTTGCTGCTGCTGAGCACCAATGTTGGAAATTGGGTAAGGAGGATGAGGACAGGGGAGTGCCGCCGCACCCACCATATGGTCTGCTCTCCCTGCTCCCTGTGTCTTTGGGGAGCGGGAGGCGACTTCTGAAGAAATGTTGGAAATTGGGTTATTACTTGTGTGGCCAGCACAAGTAATGGTTCCTCAGTGGGAACCAAATACCTCCCTTGAGTAGACCTTCGACTGCTCCGTTTCTCTACCCTGTGAGATTCAAGCTCCGCATCCCAATTACGGCATCTTTTAATACTACCTGGAGGGGAGTAAGAAGCCCATTTGTTTTTGCTTGTGTTAGGGTCTATGAAACCCTTGGGACTTCTACTCATAAGATGGGGTCTACATGCAGCTTGTGGGCTTTAGGGAGAGTACTGGAGAGTATTTGCTCTAAAACTGCTTTAAGGAAGCCCTGTTTTGATGTGTGCCATTTCCATAATTTATAAGAAATAACCCATTACAATGGATATAAAATGTTTAGCTAAATAAATAGGACTGCAGGTATGATATAATGAGATTTTGTGATGTTAAAAGTATATAGTCACATGCCTTGTTATGACCCTATTTTGCACTGCAATTCTTAGAGCCTGTGCATTAATGGTTAGGTAAGAGTGTATGTGTTCTGTGGAATGTGTCAAGTGTGAATAGCCCGGGACAAATCAAATCACTTCCACTTGAATCAAGTGAATTGTGACAATTAATCGTGAAATGTCTTGGTTGTCCAAGTGTGATCAATCAATATGGGTAGGGAAGATGGGGTGGGCCAAAGAATACATGTGATCGAGAGTACACACCTGGTTGGTGCTATGTGATGACCCTTGTGGAACATGAACATGTGACTGATGGTGTGGCTAAACCCCGTAGTTGGTTATTTTGCCTCGAAAAATTGTCCTTTAGGTCTTCTTATGGCGAAGTCTTGTCTCCTGAATATAGCATTGTGACCCCTCTTGAGGGCTGGCTAAAGTCCATTATCAGTCTTTCTTGTGGCAGTGCCTAAATGCATCAGTTGTTAGCAGAGTAGCTTAAGTCAGTTATAGGGGCATCGGTTCCTCCCAGCACTGAATCAAGATTAGAGGTGTTATCATTACTTCAGAAGCAGCATTTCTTGGCTTCAATCATGACACACAACTTATCAGGATAGAGGATTTTGGCTTGGGCACCCCTTTTTTCTAAAATTGTTTACAGAATAGCATCACTATTCAGACAATGGGGATGTGTTAGCAAAGAAGTAGATAGGCTTACCTCTTATGTGAAAACTTCCCTTGTGTCCCATTGCAATCAACACTTGAGCCCTACATCCTCATGACTGAATGGGCCTCCTCTCCGCTTCTCTGATGGCAGAAAGTGCAATCTCTGTCAGAAATTTCTCTTCATTCCTCCATTGAGAAACGTCAGTAGGATTCCCTTTTTGCCCACCAGCCACATAGAAAAATAGGTACAATGGTCACTATCCTCTTCCCTTTCAGGTATTTTAAGCACAAGTACATTTTTTGCCCTGGTACTTGCTCTGTATTCTAGCAACTGCAGTTGCTGCTTTGTGGTGACAGGGCTTTGGGTAGTAATTTGTTCCTCCTGTGGCCCTCATGTATTAACACATTTCTCCATCGACACAGAATGGGAAAAGCTCTTTGATACATTACACCCTTAGATCTTTATTTGCTCTTTGAACCAATTTTCTAGCAGTCAAACATCCCTGGTTGAGTATGAGATGTTGCCTTCCAGCGCCCGTACCATTTCCTCTGTGTGAAATGTTGAATGCTGGGCGAGGGAAGTTTCCTCAATACTCTGCAACATTTTCCTTGCACCTCTCCCCAGAGATGGGTAGTCGCTTTGGCAGACAAAAGAGGACCTACTGTTGTGCTTCTCATCCTGTTTTGTGTGGGGTGTTGATCTGGAACAGAAAAAAATGTCCTGACCATGCTCCTGTTGCCTGCCTCTTGGAAGGTTAAAACATCCTAACAATTAACTGCTGCAGGTAGATTTCCTCAGGACTACTCTGTGGGAGGCTCCCTGATTCCTCTCCCAGATGGAAAACTCTTATTGTGTGTTCAGCTGCTCATGCTTTAGGGACCTTTATGATACAACTCCTACTGGCCTCTAATTCCCCCTACATGAGCCTTCCTGAATGGTATATTCTGCTGACTCAGGCTTTTCCCAGTACCATCTCTGCCTCTCCTCGTCTGCCTCTGAAAATGGGTCTAAGTGCAGCTGTGGTGGCTGTCACAATGTGACCCATTAAGTTAATCTCTTCTGTTGTCCCACTGCATTTTGTCACCCTCAGGTCTGCCCCAGGTCGTTTTGTTGCAGTGCCTCCAAGCACCGTTCAGACTCATACGGGCCAGCGACTAAGAGCCATACTTCATACCTTTCTGGTCACAGAAGGTTGCCTCTTGATATTCTGCATTTGCTTTCATATATGTTAGGACTGCTCCTCTCTAAATACCGCTAGGTCACCTTTTTAAAGAAAATTATATCATGACAAAGTAACAGTCCACTTCAACTCTCAGATACCAGGAACCCCTCCAAATCCCTCATTGACTGTATCTTTGTCTTTAACCCAGTACAGTGCTTTGCTGTCTTTCGGCTAAGTTCCCACTATAAAAATACGCCATATATACATACTTACATACATACTCATGTTGGAAGTGTATACGTTTATAACAGAGATCGAGGAGCTGATATTATCTCCATGCCCTCCTGGCACCACCCCCTGGATCTACCATTGTCTTGGAGTGCCTGCTCGATTAGCAGCCAGAGAAGACAGAAATATAGCTGAGTGAGTCACTGAAACCTTGAGCCAGAAGTCTGACTCTGACTCAGCTTGAGATTGTCTTGGCACCTGGAGCCCAGAACGAGCTGACCTTTCACAGGAGGCAGTGAGGCCTAGCGGCTACAACTGTTGACCATGCAGCAAGGGGAGCCAGTTTCAAGCCTTGGCTCAGCAACCTATGAATCCTGGTAAATCTCCCAATACTGAAAAATAAGGTGCAACATAGTCTGTGTTTGTTGCGAAGTGCTCTTATATCCATCGGCAAGGTTCACACTAAGTAAAACTGCCAAAACAAAAATGTGGGTTCTGCCTGTCGCCCACACCTTAATCTCACCGTCCAAGAATTAAGGACAAAATATTAAGCGTTGATGTTTAAAAGAGATACCCATATAGTAGCTGCCTTGTGCATCTTGTGACCTGGTTTCCCTGCTTGACCAAACTGTGTGATCCTAGGGAAATACATTATTTTACTGATCCCCAATTTTGTTCATTATCACATATGGGAGCACCAACCAAGACATAAATTCTGAATGCACACTGTACAAAACCTCCATGTATAATAAGAATATAGGCTATACATAGAGTACACATGACAACTGACCTGCCTCTCAGTTAACTAATAGCATTGACATCAGGGCAGGGCTGGAATGTTTCCCCAGTGCATGTTTAAAAACTCTCACTTATAATAAATCATTCTAAATGCAGAGATATAATCTGATGTACTAAGGTGAAATGCTTAAGTGTGTTAAAGAAATATACTTTTTTGAATTTTGAAGACACTTTATTACATTAGATTTACATGCCAAATATTTTCAAGGCTTGGTTCGCCTCTCGCTTGGCTCGCCCTTTGAATTTGGTGGCCCGTCCACCGCTAGGTAGAGCGGTTGTTCTATAGCTGTTGGATTCCATTATTAAGGGCAAGGAAGAAAAAAAGGAAGTGAGACCAATTCCCTTCCTTCCTGCTGGTAAATACTATTCAGCCCCCTTCTCTCCTTGCTCGCCAGCCCCCATTTTCTTTATTAGAGAACTTTTCACTCACCTAATAGAAGCTTTGTCTGATGCATCTCGAGAGGTGTAAAATGACTTTATATCTTAAATTGTAAAACTCTAATGTGTTGCGTCCTTCTTCTATTCTCGTGTTTTTGCAATCATGTGTGTGTGTGTGACTCGCCCTGTATGTAACCCAAAACACATCAACACCTGTCTTCCTTTCTCCGGAAATCATACTAGCATGGTTTTGAGACAGGCATGCTAACTATGTACTTGACAAAAACACGCGTATTTGTTGCTTCTTCCAACATGAAAAGTTGTGCGTTGTTTTATATACTATGATACGTTTGGCCGCACTGGCACGCTGTGTTTCTTTGTGCGTGCGTGCGTGCATCTGCTAAGTGCCTGCAATGGCGTCTGCTTTGAAGTCTGCTTAGTCAATTGGGCGCACTCACCCAGCAAACGAAAACACAGCTTTGAAATTATAAAATTAGAGGAAGCTAAACACAGGCCCGTTCTCACACCTGTTCTGGTTTGTACTTGTTCAAAGATTAGACAAAAAGAAATACACACCAAAGTCTGAAAGAAGAAAACAGTGTATAGCCTAAGTGATGATTTAATTTCAAAACACCAACTTGCATTAATTGTATCACATTTCTATTTTGCGGTGTGTGCGCTTTCATTTGCAGGCTACATGCAAGATCTCCTTTTCAGGTCAAGGAAGCGTAGCTTAAATACAATTAATTTTGATGTGGAAAAATCAGAATGGTGAAAGAGTCCGTTGAGCCCTCAAGTTTCAGCAGCGTTTAAGCTAAGCCTCAGCAGAGCCCGTTATCACAATGGGACACCCACCCACCGAGAGTTTAGCTCATTCTCGATGAGAAAGAGGGAGAACTTCAGTTCGAGTTATAATCCATCTAATAATGGAAGCAGCTTTTGTTTCCAAACACTTAAGGGAAACTATGTAACCGGAGCCGTCCTTTCCATGCCAAAAGTGCCTTTTCAAAGATTTAACTGGTTTAGAGATTAAGGGTAGACGTAGTTTGAGCATTCATGCAGTCGACACCTTCCCCCAAATAGAGCTTCACTTTGGAGCTGAAGGTCCCGCCCCTTCCTGCACCAGAGGGGTTGTGTGGAAGCATGCCAGTCGGGCACTTGATTCCTGACGCAGTCGCTCTAATTGAAGACCACGGATGCGTTAAACCCTTAGATCTGAGTTCAGGAGGTTAGAGGCAAATGGTTAATACACTGTCAATGGCTCTTGACCTTTCTGAACGAATTTCCAACCTCTCCATGTATTGTTGCTACATCAACATTACAATTACAAATTCCAAGAAATCATGCTATACGAGGACAGCGGATAAGAGGTTCAGAGTGCCTCTTAGCTTTAATGTAGTGCCATGATTAAATGTAAACAGCATCTTTAGTCCCCTCAAGTTATCTGTAAACAAGATGACAGCCAATATTCCATCTGTGGAGAAGTTACTGACCTTCATTCATAATGCTGCGGCTAAATTAAGTTGCTCAACCAAAGGATGATGCTAGGATAAAGTGTATGGTTAGTTTCAGAGAAAATCTCTTAATTATGCCCATTATTACAATGGGAGCAGTGCTTAATTTAAGCAGGTGGTTGCAGGTGGGGCCCACCAGCACACATTTTTGGGGACCGGGACTCTTTTTTTCGTCATGAGATTTTGCCCCAGAACAGGAGAAAGACAACAAAGAGGGAAAGAAGGAAGGAAAAAAAGACAGGAATACTTAGACAAAGAGAGAAAGCAGAAACGTAAAATAACATCCAAGAGTGAGATGAGGGAGCCGGGAGTGTATGATGGCAGGGTAAAGAGGGATGGGGTGGAATAAAGATTAAGACAGCTTGGCATTCGTCATCTCTGACATTCTGTAGCACTGTTTGCGGGCTTCTGAGCAAAACTTTGGACTCCAACTCTTATTCTTTTACAAATTGAGTGCTGAATGGGGGAATGTGTTTTGTACTTCATAGTTGTCCTGCTTTACATGTTGTCCATTTAGTGTTAGGTCCTCATTACAATTAATTCCAGACTAGACCAATAACTCCAGTAAAAACAAATACAGTAATTGGTGTGAAATATGGATTCTATCTTGTTATTCCATATTTCTCAGAAACATAATCGCATTCGGGCAGTTTTTTCATACCCAGAAGAACAGACTCCTGCATATGTTGTAAATAGGCCTTGGAGCTTTGGAGAATGTACTCCCTCAAATGTGATAGCAAAGTTAGATTGAATTTTTTTACGTTTGACACTAGTATTTACTGATACCTCTTTTTATTTCTGTCATATTATTTAATTGACTTTTTAAGTTAAGCAGAGGTGATTAACAGCCTGTGGAGAACACTCATCTGTACGTGTGACATCAAAACAGAAATGGGAAATCTGCTTACATCTTCTGACTGCTAGAAGGAGAGATACATCAAACCACACAGCGCTACCTGACACAGGTAGAGACACAGAAAACTATTGTCATACATACAGTGTAATCAACACATGGGTGCAGAAGACATGGGTTTCTGCTGGCTCGTTCCAGTCAAAGCATCACACAAATGCGTACAGCCAACCATTTCAAGCAAGAAACTAAAGGATATACTGGCCCAATCAAGTAAAAATGCTAGATTGATATCCAGTCTTTCCTGTTAGAAACTCTGCCAAAGAGCATGAATGATTACTATGGGGCCGATTTATATGTTGGCGGTAAGCATACTCCTTCGCAATAGCAACAGAGTATGTTTACCACCAACATAATGTTACGCCTGGTGAATATAAATGCGGGCGGACCTTTGGTTAAATCACAGCAGAGAGTAAGGGCCATTGAAAGTAGACCTCTAATTAAACCCACCTAATTTAGGTGTGCATAATTTCAGGTCAGTTTTTACTGCCTGTCACCGCCAGGAAAACCCTGGCAGTAAGGGACAGTGAACACTGCTAAATTCTCCCCTCGCCATGGGAGAGGACTCCTGTGATGAGGGGAGGATTTTCTATTGTATTTTCAAAAAGAAAATCCCACTTCAGGATTTTATTTAAAAAAAAAAAAAAAGTTTGGTACAAGTCTCCATCATGTTGGCTGAGCACTGCACCAAACTGCAAAAAGCATTGATAGGAACCGCAGTGACATTGATTCCTGGCAATGCTTTAAGAAATGACTGTCAGCTTGTCAGTCATTTCTAAATCTGGTGGATGGTACCTTCGTCAGGGCAACAGAGCAATTTTCTACATCACCTTGGCGGATAAAAAAGGGCTGTCCGCCTGATTATAAATATGGCCTTTAGTGCTTAAATACCCATCATAGGAGGCGCAGCACAAATAAAGACCTTCCCATGGGGAGGAATGACTTGTCAGGTCCTCAGAGCTCCATTATGAAACTTTTTCAAGGTGATATCCACTCATAAACTGAATAGCCCACATTGGAAACTGAAATTATATAATTTACAGGGTAATCAAACGGTGTACAGTCAGAGGGAAGGAAACTCAATATACAAGTTGAAACTAATTGGGGGGATCTCCTAAATCCACAGCATTATAAGCAGGGCTTTAAGTGGGCCGGGTCCTGCCAGCGGCTCTAAAAATCAGGTGCTGAGACAGGTCCCTATCGGACTCCCCATTGTTGCCCTCACTGTCAAGGTGAAAAAAAAACTTAACTCTGGAGCATTACCACCCTTCACTGCTTTTGATGTAACTTCAAAGAGACTCGTTATAACTCTTTCATAGTTTCATCATTTCAGTTTCTTGTCTTTTTTTTGCAGTTTTATATAGCTCTATATCGACCAAAGGTATTACATAGGTTGACCAGATTTTGAGAACGAAAAAACGGGACAGGACAGAAATAAAGGTAGGACTAAAGCCTTTACTCTTACTACTATATCTGACCTGTCCCGGCTTTTGTGTAGCCTTATATATGTGGATGTGTGTGTGGGTGTGTGTGTCTGTGTGTACACAAACACACACACTTACAAGGCTACATTTAATATGAGCTATGACAGGACCTCCACCTTGAGCCCCTTGCCCTCCTCCCCACCCTGTCTCCCCTCTACTTTGCTGAATTGCCTGACCTTTGTCCTAAAATAGAGGAAAGTGTCAGGACACCGGGACAGTCCATCAAAAACCCGGCCTGTCCTGGGATATCCAGGACATCTGGTCACCCTATATTAGAGCGCTTTACATGAGCACCAGTTACATTGCACAAGGACATAATCATTTTTTGAATCACAAGATGTTGAGTCGAAGCCAAGGCTTGAACCTGCTCTAAAGCTCCAAAGCTGACAGCGCTTGCCATTACGCCACAATCTCCACACCATTTCCAATATTATACACAACAATGCCATCGTTGTTACGTATTTAGGTTAGGCAACTAACAACCATTGACAAAGCCAATAATCCTGGCTTGTGGTAGGTGTAATGTTAGTTGTTATATTATGGATGCAATGACTGAAGCAGCAAATAACCAGTCGAGCGGCACACTATGCTAAGCACAGACTTTAAGCGTAAGTTTTTTTAAGTCACGCCGTTTATTACATCAACCACGCCCCTTTGAGAGACCCCCAGTTTTTTCATCTCACTTAAAAATATAAGTAATAAATTCTCCATCATTTAGTGCTGGAAATTTGTAAATACATTTTCTTACCTCAAAGAACCTTGAGACTGCGTTGTCACAGTTCCAAGTCAGTAGCAGCTTATGGAGGGAGTGCTGCGGGGTGCTGGGGCGGGGGAGGAGCAGGGTGGGGGGTAGTAAACTACGGCATACGGCCGAACAGAGGTAAGTAAACAAATAAATAAATAAAACGAATTTCATTGCGCACGCTGCATCGCATGACGGCCAGCCAAAGAGTCCTGCGCACTTAGCATGTTCTCAACTAGGCTGTATTGCACAGCCTGGGTAGAGAACATACACAGCCTCCCAGTCCCTGTCTGAGTGCCGAACCACGGTGCTCAGACCAATTACAATGCTGCTGTCACGTAGCGTCATGATTGGCTAGGGGATTCTGGGGGCCTGTGTGCTTCCAGCTGTCAGGAGAAGAGAAGAGGGCGTAGGTGGCAGCCAACCGTATCCAGGTATGTGCTTTTATATATTTTTTGGCCCCCCCGTTCCCACCTCCCCACCCTATTACCCCTATTACCCCTGTTCGGTAACAGCCACTACTGTTGACAACAGATGGTTTGATAAGAGATTCATCTGCTCTCTGTGACCATATGAAAAATGCAAATAAGGACAGTGAATATTGCCAGGAGGTGCCGCACACTTAGCGCCCCCTCAAGGAATGCTTGCTAAGAGGATCTTGAGGAGTATCTGATAATACACACAAGTACTCACAAAATAATTGTTTCTTAATCTCACAAGGCTTTGCTAGTCTTCATAAAGATGTTAGGGGGCAGTGGAGAAGAATTTCTTAGGTTGTTGGTTTTGCTAGTCTTCATTTAGATTTTCAAGGGGAAGAATATTACAAAGTGTTCTTTGATAGACTTCATGGGGATGTTACAGGAAGGAAGTATAGCAGAATATTGCAGGGTGCTGGTCTTGCTAGTCTTCATTAAGACTTTAGAAGGCAGAGGTTCTGAGTAATATTGCACGGTGTTGGCTTTGCTAATATTCATGATGCTATTGGTTTTGTGCAGTGGCAACAAATGGTGGGTGTAATGCTGAATAAATCAAACATTCTCTACCAGTAAAGAGATCTGGGTTAAATCCATCGTTCTTTTGCTCACTACGCCACCCCAGTTTGGACCCAGCCATATGCAAATCAGTTATGACCCTGATCCTCACGTTAACAGTTCATCCTGAACTGCCAAGCCGGGTCCTCCCTGGACTGGAAACAAGCATCCTGGGACCAGTTTTGGGATACATCATCAGCCAGGCTAGCTTGAATCCAGTGGCACAGCGAGCAAGGGACCCACATCTGGGCCTACCCTTCCCACTTAGGGTGAAAAGTGCTGCAGCAACAAATGATGGACGGAATGCTGAATAAAGCAAACATTCTCCCCAGTCAAGAGATCTGGGTTAATTGACTGGCTTTTGGTTGTGTGGCACTGGATATCATCAGGCTCCTAATCTTGGGAGTACAGGAAATGTAACATACAATGTAGCATTGTAGCGCAAGATGTAGAGTATACTGTCAGCATAACATAGCATAAAATGTAAAAATACAACAATATAAATGTGGGAAAACCACAAACAAATGTAGTGTGGCATGTGAAAATATAGCGATATCACATAACATACCAATTAGTGGCAACATCAACTTAAAACAAATGCAAATCCTGAAATAATACTTGTTATCCTGACAGGGCAAGGCAAAAACAACATATACCATATTAACAGGGTATGAACTGCAGCAGTTAGGTTAGAGAGAGAAAACATGCAAATCACCAAACATCACTGTACATAAATCACCAAATATCCCCACAATAACCATAAATACTTTGCAGGTAGTGCATTATTGTTTTAGAGGTCACCACCTGAAATCCCCATAAAATCAGAGAATGTAGAGCCCGATGCCTCTGCGTTTCTATTAACAGGATTACAGTAGATTAGTAGATTTAGGAGAATCTCCTGACAACACATGTGTCTTATGATCCAGGTATAGGCCGCAGGAGCATCTGCACGCTTATTCAGAAGGATATGGTAATTCAAAACACCAGGAACCTCCGTCAAGACTTCGCCCTGAGTACCAGTGAGGAGAGCCAAATGCCTTCGGTTGACAAATTCCCCCAAAGTATGTGCCAGCACGGGGGAGGGCGCACACCCTGACAGATCAAGTGGGGAGGCCGATCGTTCTCCCCCAAAGTGGAATCTGCAATGGCAGCTGCCCGCAACCGCACGGAGCAGCTGCTGAAATCAACCTAACTTTCCACTGTTGCAGCATACATACAATCACCAATACATATCTTAATCCATGGCAAGGAGGCATCTCCACAAAATCCAATTGCATGCGGGTAACTGGACCTGCTGCTTTTCCAATTCGACCCAAACTGACAACTGTTTTCCTCCCTGCATTTTGTTGCTGACATGTTACGCATCTTTGACAGAGACTTTCTGCAATGACTCTAAATTTGGGGTTAACCAATTTTGTTTAAATAATCTGATCATAGCATCTCTACCCAAATGTGAAGAACCATGATAGACTCGTGCCATTTGAGATAACAGACTATCTGGAAGTATTGGTCTCCCATCTGTGTAGATCCATACTTCATCATCTGCTCTGCGTGCACAGCCTGTTTTGATCCAATTCTCTCTCCCTTCATCACTAGCTGTATCTTGCAATTGTCTAACTTCATCCTAGGTTTCAACAGATGAAAGCATTAATCTACTTTTTGCTTGATGAGATCGTTCTTTCATTTGTTCCCGATTGATTGTAACTGAATTTTGAGCACAATGGCGTGCAATTTTGTCAGCATATCTATTGCCAAAAGTAACATAATCATGTCCAGATTTATGTGCAGAACATTTCACCACCCCAATTTGTGCTGGCAATTACAATTACATCAGCAGTTTCTTCACACACTCTCCGTTTCGTATTGGTGAACCCGAAGAGGTTAAGAATCCACGTTGGGACCACAATTGCCCAAAATCGTGCACAACTCCGAAACCATATTGACTATCTGTAAATATGGTTATTCTCATGTGCTTCCCAAAACAGCATGCTCTTGTTAATGCCACCAATTCAGCCACTTGAGCTGAACTTACTCCCTTCAACCATGATACTTCAACAACATTGGCAACTGTGCATATTGCATATGCAGCTCGCAAGGTACCTTCTTCATTTCTCAAGCATGATCAAACCACAAACAACACAAAATCTAATTCAGGCAAAGGCGCGTCTATAATATTAGGTCTTGGTTTAGTGCACAATTCAGTAACATCCAAACAATCATGATCTGCTTCATCCATTACCACTTCGCAACTTGGATTTGGCAACAAGGTAGCTGGATTCAAATTGGTACATCTTGTCACTGTTATGTTTTCAGCTCCCAAAATCACTCTTTCATATTTTGTTAACCGACTGCTTGTAAGGTGCTGTGTGCGAGTTTGCGTTAACAAAATTTCAACTGAATGTGGTACATATAATTAAAAAGGATATCCCATCACAATCGTTTCACTCTGCTCCAAACTCATGCAAGTAGCTGCAACTGCTTTTAAACAACCAGGTAAAGCTGCAGCCACAGGATCCAGTGTGGCAGAAAAATATGCCACTGGACGTCGTGCTGTTCCATGCATTTGCGTTAGAACTGACATTGCGCAACCATCAAGTTCACAACAAAATAATGCTAAATCCTTCCCAATGCGGATGCTCGACACAAACTGCCTCCCAACTCCACAAATGCTTTCATGCATTCATCATCCAGATGTATTGGGTCTGACACGTCTTTGTGCGTCAGTTTTTGTAATGACTTGGCTTTTAAGGAAAAACTATTTATCCACTGCCTGCAATTTCCAACCACTCCCAAAAACATTCAAATTTCTTTCTGTGTTTTTGGTGGATTCATTTGCAAAATTGAATTAATCCGATCTTGAGACACTTTCCTGATTCCTTTTTAGGTCTCGCCTGAGCCAGCGCATGCGCTGGTCTGGCGAGACATTTAGTGAGTGGGGCTTTAGAAATCCGACCACAAGCTTTTGCTTGTGGCCTAAAGCTTGCGGTTACGCGCGCGTGCACAGCCGCCATCTGGCTTTCCCATCTCTTCCTTAAAGCCAATCGCGATCACTTTCACTTTTGCCAATTTCATCCGCGGGCACCCTTAAAGCGGGATCGCGATCACTTTCACTTTTGTCTTCCAGGCAGTGCTGTCCGCCCATGGAAAATACCTCTCGAGAGAAAACACGAGGAGTGAGGCAGCAACAAATCTTCCAGAAACCGCATCACTAATTCGCGCGCGTCGAGTAGAAGTACCTCGGGGTTAACCTCGGGTCTGTGGCGGCATAAATCAGCTTCACGAGAGCCTGTCGGCGGCCGCGCTGCAGCAGCAGCAGCTATGGAGGGAAAATCCTTCAAATGGCGACGGAAGCGCAAATATCCCTCCGTAGCGTCTTCCCTCAGCGAAGCTCTCTCCTCTCCTCTTCCGGTACCAAATCTATCTCCGTGGGTCGCAACCAAGTGCAAAGAATACTCCTGCCGGGCCCTTGAAAACATTTCGACGGCACCATATAAGTAAAACCGTTTAAAACTCGTGTTAAAACAACACAGAAACACACTCAGAACTTCCTCGTTCTTGCTGATTTTATTTCTTTTCATGATGTTCGGCCGGGGTCGCAGTTTGTGACATGCCGACAAAACGTGCTGCTCTTCCTACATATCTCTTGCCTACGAATCCTTGCATTCACCGAAGACACCTTTTCTACTGCGCTGTCTCATGCTGCTGAGCTCTCGCACGGTCTCTCCATTCACCCCTCCCCCCCTCACTTCTCTTCCCACTTTCCTCTCGCTCCCGATGTCTCCCTCCTTGTCTCTGGCTCCTGCCATGTCTGCTTTTGACCCTCTGTGTCTGTCCCAGAAGTATTTCCATTGAGTCTGTGGCCAAGAATGCTGATTCCTCCCAAGCACCCCCACCCTCTCCTCTCGCTCTCTCTGCACCGCTACCCCAGCTCTCTCTTTCATCCACTGTGCTCTTTTCCTCACCAACTCTCTACCGCCCTCCGTTCCCACTCCTCACACATTCCTTCTTCCCTGCCCCATCCTTCTCTAACCATTCATCTCTCCCTGCCTCTCACGCACACTTCTCTCTAAACCCTCGTTTGCCCTGTGTCTCACGCACATACACTGCTGCTGTATCACACTCTCTCCTGTCATGCATTATCCCCAGCCCTTTTTCTCGCTCTCTCTGCACCGCTACCCCAGCTCTCTCTTTCATCCACTGTGCTCTATTCCTCACCAACTCTCTACTGCCCTCCGTTCCTACTCCTCACACATTCCTTCTTCCCTGTCCCATCCTTCTCTAACCATTCATCTCTCCCTGCCTCTCACGCACACTTCTCTCTAAACCCTTGTTTGCCCTGTGTCTCACGCACATACACTGCTGCTGTATCACACTCTCTCCTGTCATGCATTCTCCCCGGCCCTTTACAGCAATTCCCTCTCTATTTTTTGTATTCCCTTTTCCATTAGCGTCATATATTTTCTTCCATCTCATTCCTCTCTTTCTTATTTTCTGAATATCTTCCACCTCCTCCCCCCCCCTCATAACCTATTTCCCATTTTAAGGTTCTCCAGCGCCGCGAGGTCATACGAATGGCAAGAGCACTATGCAAATATATGCCTGCAAGCATAGCTTCATCCACGTCTCTTTCTCCTGACTTTTTTTCCCTTTCCACGCCTCTTCTTTTCTTCCCTTCCTTTCTTCATCTCTCTCTCTGTTCTTTGTTTCCCCTCCATGCTCGTTTCCCCTCCCTCTTGTCTTTTCTGCCCCTCTTCCCATTTCTTCTCTTTTCTGAGCGTCTGTGCCCGTCGCGTCTCTCCCACCCCAGACCACATTTCACAGGCCAGAGCGGAGCCTGCTTTCTATCCGTCTGTTTTCCCTACACTTTAAGACCTTTTTTTCCTCGCTTTTCTCAGGATATGAGAAAATGTTTAGAAAATTCAGCCTGCTCACCAGGAGCTGACTCATGTTTTTATTAAAGGCACCCTGTGTTAAATCTGACTCCACAAAATAACCCGGCCGCTTGCCCTTCCTGCCGTAGCTGCTGCTCTGAAGAGATTTCCAGTCGGTTTGGCTGGGTTCGTCTTTACCACTGAAGTGCTTCCTAAATTCTCGCTATGTGCAAATATGTTTTTTTCTGTTTACACAGCAAAACCGCTGGTTGCAACTGGATTTGTGCAGCCACCCAGTTCCCAGGGTCCAGAGATGTCATTTGTGGTTTCTGACATCCGGGAGGAGGACGGGTTTATTGGTGCAAAGAAGGGTACTTGGACAAACTATGCCGAAAGAGTGGGGGCATGGGCAGTTTTTACCCCGCCCCATACAAAGTATGCCCTCTTCCCCCCCACCTCAGCAGTAACATGGACACTTGCGCGTAACTTTAAGGATATTGTCCCGTCTGCGCCTCTTTGCCGGGGGAATGGATTCTCTGTGGCATTTTGAAGAGCTAGAAAAAGATCTGCGTCGAGGCACAGACTAGCCTGCCCGAAAACAGTAAGCACTAGTGCGCTAACCGTGCTTTCTTGAGCTAGCGCCAAAATGTCCAATCTCTGTACCTTAAACCCAGGCCCTGAGCAGCAGGCGTGTTTACTAATACCTCATTCGTCTTTGAATGCCAGCCCAAAAAATTAAAGTCCCCCCCTGGAGTCCGATGGGATTCCTACTTGACTTTCTCTGTCCAGGCCCAAATGGAATATTTTACATTTGTGTTTTTAGGAACCTATAAAACTTAAAAGTGGCATCTTTTGAATGCATTCTTGTTATACCTTCCTGTTTTCCACCCCCATAGGCCCTCCTGTTATCCATCTCCACCCACCTTTGCGTTTCCCACCCCACCCGATTGCCAAAGCAAATAGTTCGCCCATAGGTGAGAGCGATTGGCTTTGCCAATGCTTGTTTGGAGTGGAAAGGCTTTGACAAATTGCACCAAAGCTCTACAAAGCTACTAGTTTGCCACACTGCAAACCATTGAGGGGTTATGGCCAGATTCTAATTTGCACATTCAAGATTAGCTTCATAGTAGCCATGACCCAAATAAATTTGGGGTTTGCATCATTATAATGTTTGCCACTTCATACGTTTTTTAATTAAAAAATAATTCTTTACTATCCAAAATTCTTTCGTTGTCGCCATAAGAAATATATCTTTTTTAAATGAAAGCTGTTGTTTTCACAAACAAAGCATTTTTTTAAAACATAAACCCATTATTTTTGAAGCATAATGGTCTAGATCACAGACACAACCCAACAAGCATTGGCATAGCCAATAGGTCTCGCCTTTGGGACCTTATAAGTGTTTAGCCATGCAACAGTTGATGTTGTTGCACCAAGGATATTGTGCTGCATAACTAAATACCTATAAGGTCCCAAAAGCGAGACCTATTGGCTATGCCAATGCTTGTTCAATTTTGTGGCCCAAGTAAAGAACTTCGTTTTGGCAAAATTGTAATTTTGCTGATGACACTTTATGCCCACCTACTGCCAAGTGGTTCAGTAGAGCAATTGTCTCTGTCACACAAGCTCTTTTGTTTTTGATGCAACTAACAAATCATCCATATATTGCACCAGGACTGACTCATTAGGCATTACCAGTGACTCTAAACATTTCTTCAATATCTGATTGAAGATTGATGGACTTCCTGTATACCCTTGAGGAACTCGGCACCATGCCAAAACACGGTCTCCGAACTGGAACACAAACAAATATTGGCTATCCGGATGCAAGGGTATTGAAAAAAATGCTTGACATAAATCAATCACCATGAACCATTCAGCTTCACAAGGAATTTGAGAAAGAATCAGAGCTGGATTTGGCACTATTGGGAAACAAGGTATTACTATTTGATTCACTTTTCTCAAATCCTGAACTATTCTGTACTTCCCATTAGGTTTGCGAATTCCCATGATGGGTGAATTGCATGGACTACCTAATATCTCCTTTAAAATACCTTGCTCGATCAACATTTCAATTACAGGTGTTACCCCTGCAATCGTCTCACGACTCATTTTGTAAGGTGGTGTTCTTGGAAATTATGCATTTTGTTTAACTGTAATTTGGATTGGAGCTACTCCTTTCATTAGTCCAATATCTTTCCCTGAAAAATCCCATACATCCGACAACACCATATCTCTCAACTCAACTGGCAAATCATTCACTGTAAATAAAGGATATAAATCATTCACTTCTGTTCCCTGCCTCGGCATTTTGAAAACTACATCCTCATCCTTTGTATGGAATGCTATCCCATCTAGTGTACAATAAATTGAACAGTTCATCTTGCACAATAAGTCCCTTCCCAATAGGTTAACTGGACTTGTATCACACACCACAAATTGGTGTAGATCTTGGAATCCTCCAATCTGTACTTTCATAGGTTTTGTCACTGGGTGTTAGAATTGGGATTTTTGGTAGGCTAGGGCATGTGCCAAAGCCAGGCAGAAACCACCACTCTAGTCAGGATAAGGGAGTTACACTCCTAAAATAACCCCTGCTCACCCCCTTGGTAGCTTGGCACGAGCAGTCAGGCTTATCTTAGAGGCAGTGTGTAAAGCATTTGCACATAACCAACAGTAATACAGTGTAAGCACTACAAAAGGACACCACACCAGTTTAGAAAAATATCCAATATTTTTATATACTTAAGACAAGACCAAAAACGATAAAAATCCACAATACAGTACTTAAAAATCTTCAGTTATCAAAATGTGCTTGAAAAACAGTTCCTTGATGTCGATAGCTCCGTCCGGGGCTATCACGGCGTCGTGAACAAACAAATCCAAACAGTTCTGGCTGACCACGGCGTCGCGGGCCAGCTACGGTGTCGGGAAGACCCGCAAACAGTACCTTTTAGAAATGCAGGGCGTCGGCGACCTCTCGTTGTCACACGCGTTGCAGATCGAACTCCTCTCTGTTGAAGTCAGGAGCGCTGGCGTCGGTAGGCGTCGGGTGCTGCAGTGTGAAGTGCAGCGGTGCGGCATGCGGTGCGAGCAGCGGCTCGGTGGTGGCGTCAGATGGCGTCGTCGGTGAGACCAGGGTCGCGGTGCGAAGTGAATGCGGTGCTCGTCGCGGTGCTGGCAGGTCGCGGGGCTGGCAGGTCACGGTGCAAGCAGTGGCGTCGTCGTTGCTGAAGCGCTGTCATCGGCTGATGAACGGGAGTCAATGGTGCTGGCGTCGGTAGGCCAAGGCTGCGGTGTGGGATGAGGGCGGTGCGTCGTGTAACTTTACGAGTGGTGCCCTTGAACCAAGGTGCAAGCAGCGGCGTCGATTTCGGCATGGAGCAGCGTCGTTGGGGATACCAAGGCGTCGTCGTGAAGCAAGGCGGTGCGGAGTGCGGTGCCCACAGGTCGCGGTGCGAGCAGCGGCTCGGTGGCGGCGTTAGCAGGCGGCGTCGGTGAGACCAGGGTCGCGGTGTGGCATTGCAGCGTTGCCCTCTGCGGTGCCTTCAGGACACGGAGTCTGCAGTGGCGTCGTAGACGGCATCGGGTTGCTTTTTCTTCAGTTGCAGCACAAAACACACAGTCCCCAGTGCTGAGGGCAGAAGAGCTTGAAGTCTTTGCTGTTCCTGAGACTTCTTGAACAGGGGGCAAGCTCTACCTCAAGCCCTTATAGAAACTCACAAAAGTAGATTGCAGAAGTTCAGTCCAGTCCTTTCACTGCCCAAGACTGAAGCAGCCACTGCAGGCCAACACAGCAAAGCACACAGCAAAGTGGTAGTTCCTCCTCACAGCTTCTCCAGCTCTTTTTCTTGGCAGTCTTCTTGGACCAAAAGAGTTCTAAAAGTCAGGGGTCTGGGCCCCAATATTTATATCCCAAAATCCTTTGATCTCTTAGGCAGAGAGTGTCTGTGCCCAGCCAGAACCAGTTCTGCCTTCTCTGGTGTGACTTCCTGGCAGGAGGTGGAGACGGCATGGTCAGAGGCAGACCAGGCCCTTTGAGGTGCAAGGAAATCTCCTCTCCCTTCCCCAATTGCAGCCCAGGTCTATTCAGCCCTTTCCTGACCCACCTAGACTATCTGGAGCCACTCCTGCTCCCCAGCCTTCTGTCATCCAAAACCAAGACAGGCAATCCACATTCCAGCAGAGGCACACGGGATGACTGAGCAAGAAAATACCTACTTTCTAAAAGTGGTATTTTCAAACACAGAATGTAAAAATCACCTTCACTAAAAGATGCATCTTTAGATTCTGAGTTCAGGCATACCAAACTTTATTTTCCTACCTAATTCCCCGGGCCAGTTATGTTTATATGATGTTATAAACAAACTCCCCATTCTGTCCTATGGGGAACAGGTAGCCTTGCAATAGCGAAAAACGAAATTAGCCGTAATTCACCATCAGGACATGCCACACACACCAGGGCATGTCCTACCTTTTACATAAACTGCACCCTGCCCACAGGGGTATCTTGGGCCTAACTTAGGGGTGGCTGACATGTAAGAAAAGGGAAGGTGAGGGACTGGCAAGTGTGTTCACTGGCCAAGTCGACATGGCAGTTACAAACTGCGGGCAGACTCCGCAATGGCAGGTCTGAGGTACCTTTTCCGGGCTACTCACGTGGGTGGCACAATCAGTGCTGCAGGCCCACTAGTAGCATTTGATTTACAGGCCCTGGCACACTCAGTGCACTTTACTAGGGACTAACGAGTAAATCAAATATCCAATCATGGAAACAACAATCCATAACACAATTTACCACAGGAGCACTTGCACTTTACCACTGATCAGCAGTGAGAAAAGTGCGCAGAAACACTACACCAGCAAAAACAGAGTCAGAAAGCAAAAAACTCAGGGGAAACACCCCAAAAGATGCCAAGTCTAACACATGTCCCCTCCAGCTGAAAGTAGGGAGAACTACCCGCCCTCCTGGGAGTTCTTTTCACTAAGGCGGAAGAACCTGGACAGACCATCTGCATTGGCGTGTTCTGTGCCAGGACGGTGTTCCACCGTAAAGTCCATTCCCTGTAGGGAGATGGACCACCTCAGCAGTTTTGGATTCTCACCCCTCATTTGCATCAACCATCTGAGGGGCCTGTGGTCTGTTTGAACCCGGAAGTGAGTCCCAACAGTTATGGTCTCAGCTTCTTCAGTGCCCAGACCACAGTGAAAGCTTCCCTTTCTATGGCACTCCACCTCTGTTCCCTGGGGAGTAGTCTCTGGCTAAGGAAGATTACAGGCTGGTCTAGGCCCTCTTCGTTCAGTTGTGAGAGCACCGCTCCCACTCCATGCTCTGAAGCATCAGTCTGCACGACGAATTCCTTGGAGAAGTCGGGTGCCTTGAGCAAGGGTGCCGTGCACATGGCGGCCTTCAGGGCATCAAAAGCCTTCTGGCAGGACTCAGTCCAGATCACCTTCTTGGGCTGCTTCCTGGAAGTCAGCTCCGTTAAGGGGGCAACAATGGTGCCATACCCCTTAACAAACCTCCTGTAGTACACAGTGAGTCCTAAGAAGGCCCTCACCTCTGTTTGGGTCTTGGGGGGCTCCCAAGCCAGAATGGTGTCAATCTTGGGTTGTAGGGGCGCCACCTGGCCGCTTCCTACCTGGTGTACCAAGTACACCACCGAACCCTGCCCGATCTGGCACTTACTGGCCTTGATCGTGAGGCCTGCCCTCTGCAGCGCCTTCAACACTTCACCAAGGTGCTGCAAGTGTTCTTCCCAGCTGGAACTGAACACTGCGATGTCATCCAGGTAGGCGGCACTGAAATCCTCCAGCCCAGCCAACACCTGGTTGACCAACCTCTGAAAGGGGGCAGGGGCATTCTTCAACCCAAAGGGCATCACCCGGAACTGGTAATGTCCTTCTGGGGTTGAAAATGCTGACCTCTCCTTGGCCCCATCGGTTAAGGCAATTTGCCAGTACCCAGACGTTAAATCAAACGTGCTGAGGAACTTGGCAGCTCCCAACCGATCAATGAGCTCATCAGCTCTGGGGATGGGGTGTGCCGCTGCATCAGTCCTGGTGACGGAATTGAGGCCACGGTAGTCCACACAAAACCGCAGTTCTGGAGTGGCCCCGGGTGCAGCAGCCTTTGGGACCAAGACCACTGGGCTGGCCCAAGGACTGTTGGAAGGCTCGATCACCCCTAACGCCAACATCTTAGAGACCTCCTCTTTAATGCTGGCCTTGACCCGGTCAGTCAACCTGTAAATCTTGTGCTTCACAGGAGGGCTGTCACTGGTGTCCACATCATGGGTACACCAGTGAGTAACACCTGGGGTCAGGGAGAACAGTGGGCAAACTGTCCCAACAACTGGTGACAGTGGCTCTGCTGCTCTGGAGTCAGTGTAGGGGAGAGGATCACACCTTCCACTGACCCATTGCGCTCCTTGGTAGACAGGAGGTCAGGGAGAGGTTCACTCTCGTCTTCCACCCCATCATCTGTCACCAAGAGCATGCTCACTTCAGACCTCTCGAAGTGGGGCTTGAGGCGGTTCACGTGGAGGACCCTCAAAGGGTACCTTGGAGCCCGCAAATCCACCAGGTAGGTGACATCACTTTTGCACTCCACCACCTCAAATGGTCCAGTCCACTTGTCCTGCAAGGCACAAGGTTCCACTGGGGCCATGACCCACACTTTTTGCCCAGGTTGAAATTCGACCATACCACTTCCTTATTTCTTCCTGGCTTGCTTCTAGGTTCACCTGAGCGAGTTTCCTGAAGCGGGCAGTTTGGTTTCTGAAGGCCAGCATGTAACTAAACACATCCTGGGGAGTTTTCCTGCGAGCTGCCTCCCAGCCTTCCTTCACCAAACTCAGAGGTCCTCTCACAGGGTGACCATACAGAAGCTCAAAGGGACTGAACCCAAGAGACTTCTGTGGTACCTCCCTATATGCAAAGAGAAGGCACGGCAAGAGGACGTTCCACTTACGCCTCATGGGTTATGTTAGACCCTTAATCATGCCCTTCAAGGTCTGGTTGAATCTCTCCACCAGACCGTTACCTTGTGGGTGGTAAGGGGTGGTGAACTTGTAGGTTACACCACACTCCTTCCACAGGGATGTCATATACTTGGATATGAAATTGGTCCCCCTGTCAGAAACCACCTCTCTGGGGAACCCCACTCGGGAAAAGATCCCCATTAACGCCCGACCCACCACTGGCGCCGTCGTTGTCCTGAGAGGGATTGCCTCCGGGCACCCGGTGGCATGGTCCACTAAGACCAGGATGTACCTATTGCCCATGGCTGTCTTGGGATCCAGTGGCCCCACAATGTCCATCCCTACCCTTTGAAAGGGCATTCGAACCACTGGAAAGGGTTGGAGAGGAGCTTTGACCTTCCTCCCACTCTTACCACTTGCCTGGCAAGTTTGGCAATACCTGCAATGTCCATCCGACTGCCTTCGCATTTGTGGCAAGAAGAAGTGGGTGACAAGCCTGTCAAAGGTCTTGTCCTGCCCCAAATGTCCTGCCAAAGTCACGTCATGAGTCAGACCCAGTAGGAAGGTCCTGAAGCGCAGGGGTACCACCAGCACACGGGCTGACCCAGGCTCAGCGACCTTAGGCTCACTGTACAGGAGATCATTCTCCCAGTAGATCCAATGTGATCCGGACTGATCACCAGCTGCCTGGTCTGCAGCCTGCCACCGCAGATCCTCCAGAGAAGGTCACTCCTTCTGCTCCTTGCAGAATTCCTCCCTGGTGGGACCCCCTTCTTGCTGCCAATGGGTCAGCTCAGAGATGTCCCCCAGGTCAGCTACCTGCTCCCCTGTAGGCACCGGGGCGTCCCCCTCAAGGTACGCCTCCTCCCGGTCCGTGGGAACTTCAGGGGCTGGTTTCCCACGCCCCTTGCCCTTTCTCTGGGCAGGGACTTGGGCCACTGTTTCAGGCTCCAAGTCCTCTTGATCACCCTCTCTGGCCGCCATTGACCGACTGGACATGCAGTCCAGCTCTGGCAACCCAAGCATCTCCAAGTGAGACCTGAGCTTAACATCCTTCCATAAGGACTGCTCCAGGTCGTTACCTAGCAGACAATCTACAGGCATGGAAGGGCTCACAACCACCCTCAAGAGACCTGAGACCCCCCCACTCGAAGGGAACCTGCGCCACCAGACCCTGGCGCTCTGAATTGTCCACCGCAATTACTTGGTGGGATGCCCCTGGGACTACATGCTTCTCAGAGACCAGAATACACCGGACTGAGGTCACACTGGCTCCAGTATCTCTGAGAGCCTCTACCCTTTTCCCATTGATGGTCACCCAGGTGCTGTATTTCTTTGTGTTAGGGGGCACCGGGTTTCCTGGGACCATCTCACTGTCCCCTAGTGAGACGAAGGTCATTTCTGTGGGGGCCCCACCCTCCTGTGGGTACTCCTCCTCCCCAAGCGCTACACTAGCCAACACCTTGGACTGCCCACCGGTGGGTGGCTGTGCCCCCTTAGGGTACTTGGGGTCCCCCTTCATGTGACCCACCTGGTCACATGCAAAACACTTGCGGGGGCCGGTCTCAGCAGGCTTTCCTGACGAGACCCCTTGTTTCTTATCTCCTGGGGGATGGGAACCTTTACCCTGGGTGTTAGTTTGTGGCCCTTTAGAGAACTCCTGTGTTTTACCCTTGTCCCCCCACTTTTCTGCTGGGGACCCTGCCCACCCTTGGCTGAGTCTCCCCCATACGCTTTCCTGTGGACCCTGGTACTCACCCAGCAGTCCGCCTCCATAGCAAGCTTCCTGGGGTCAGTCAGCTTACTATCAACTAGGTGCTGGCGCAGATCTGCAAAACATAGACTAGACAAGTGCTCCCATGCAATCAAATTGTAGATCCCCTGAAAATCTGTCACATTACTGCCCTTCACCCAGCCATCCAGTGACCTGCAAAGCATATTTACACATTCCAACCAAGTGTTGGCATCGGACTTCTTACTGGACCTGAACTGATCCCTGTACTTTTCAGGAGTGAGACCATACTTAGTGAGAAGGGCGTCCTTCATGTCTGGATAGGTGAGGTGATACCCCTTACCCAAAGCTATTAAAGTATCCCTTGCTTCTTCTGGGAAGAGAGGCCACAATCCTGCTCCCCAATTCTCCTCAGGGACCCCATTCATGTGTATCGCTGCCTCGTAACCCTGAAACCACCTTTGTATGTCATCCCCCTTCTTGAATTCCTTGCCTACATTCTTAGGGATGTGCACAATCCTGTCTGCCTGTCTTGACGGGTTTGCTGCCACCATCTGAGCTGGCTCTACTCCTCTGATCCAGCTCCTTTATCCTGAACTCATGCTTTAACATCATCTTTTTCTCCTCCATGGCTAACTTAAGCTTCTCCAGTTCTACTTTAACTCTCCTTGCTTCCCGCCTGTCCTCCAGCTCTCCTGGGGACAGGCCACTGCTGCCTGGCCTGGAGGGTACCCCCCCCCAAAAGCACATCCACCCTAGGAATAGGCTCCTCCGCCTCTCCACTGAGATCACCAGACTGCTCGCTGGCATGTCTGGCTGCTACACAGGCCCTCAGCGCCTTTTGTAGCTCCTCCTTCCTCGTGAGGCCTCTGACTTGGACTTTTAGGTTTTTGCAAATTGATTTCAATTCCCTAACATTGTAGGATTCCAACCTATCCTCCTCAAAGGCAATTTCCAGGGATGCAACAGATGATGCTCTTGATTCAGGCATGATGAAGTAGCAAGTTCAAACTGGCGAGATCAAAAATAGGCCAATAAGAAAAAGAACCAGTATGTGGCACGTAATGGTCTGCGATAAGGTAGTAGTGCACACCAATCACTGTAAGTCAAGTGCAAACGCAAGTCCTATCCCACCGCTGCCACCAATGTTAGAAATGGAATTTTTTGGTAGGCTAGGGCATGTGCCAAAGCCAGGCAGAAACCACCACTCTAGTCAGGATAAGAGAGTTACACTCCTAAAATAACCCCTGCTCACCCCCTTGGTAGCTTGGCACGAGCAGTCAGGCTAATCTTAGAGGCAGTGTGTAAAGCATTTGCACATAACCAACAGTAATACAGTGTAAGCACTACAAAAGGACACCACACCAGTTTAGAAAAATATCCAATATTTTTATATACTTAAGACAAAACCAAAAATGATAAAAATCCACAATACAGTACTTAAAAATATTCAGTTATCAAAATGTGCTTGAAAAACAGTTCCTTGATGTCGATAGCTCCGTCCGGGGCTATCACGGCGTCGTGAACAAACAAATCCAAACAGTTCTGGCTGACCACGGCGTCGCGAGCCAGCTACGGTGTCGGGAAGACCCGCAAACAGTACCTTTTAGAAATGCAGGGCGTCGGCGACCTCTCGTTGTCACACGCATTGCAGATCGAACTCCTCTCTGTTGAAGTCAGGAGCGCTGGCGTCGGTAGGCGTTGGGTGCTGCGGTGCGAAGTGCAGCGGTGCAGCATGAGGTGCCCTCAGGTCGCGGTGTGAGCAGCGGCTCGGTGGCGGCGTCAGATGGCGTCGTCGGTGAGACCAGGGTCGCGGTGTGAAGTGAATGCGGTGCTCGTCACGGTACTGGCAGGTCGTGGTGCAAGCAGCAGCGTCGTCGTTGCTGAAGCGCTGTCGTCGGCTGACGAACGGGAGTCGATGGCGCCGGCGTTGGTAGGCCAAGGCTGTGGTGCCCACAGGTCGCGATGCGAGCAGCGGCTCGGTGGCGGCGTCAGCAGGCATCGTCGGTGAGACCAGGGTCGCGGTGCGGCGTTGCGGCGGTGCCCTCTGCGGTGCCTTCAGGATACGGAGTCGGCAGCGGCATCGTAGACGGCGTCGGGTTGCTTTTTCTTCTGTTGCAGCACAAAACACACAGTCCCCAGTGCTGAGGGCAGAAGAGCTTGAAGTCTTTGCTGTTCCTGAGACTTCTTGAACAGGGGGCAATCTCTACCTCAAGCCCTTAGAGAAACTCAGAAAAGTAGATTGCAGAAAGTTCAGTCCAGTCCTTTCACTGCCCAAGACAGAAGCAGCCACTGCAGGCCAACACAGCAAAGCACACAGCAAAGTGGTAGTTCCTCCTCACAGCTTCTCCAGCTCTTCTTCTTGGCAGTCTTCTTGGTCCAAAAGAGTTCTAAAAGTCAGGGGTCTGGGCCCCAATATTTATATCCCAAAATCCTTTGCTCTCTTAGGCAGAGAGTGTCTGTGCCTAGCCAGAACCAGTTCTGCCTTCTCTGGTGTGACTTCCTGGCAGGAGGTGGAGACGGCATGGTCAGAGGCAGACCAGGCCCTTTGAGGTGCAAGGAAATCTCCTCCCCTTCCCCAATTGCAGCCCAGGTCTATTCAGCCCTTTCCTGACCCACCTAGACTATCTGGAGCCACTCCTGCTCCCCAGCCTTCTGTCATCCAAAACCAAGACAGGCAATCCACATTCCAGCAGAGGCACACGGGATGACTGAGCAAGAAAATACCTACTTTCTAAAAGTGGTATTTTCAAACACAGAATGTAAAAATCACCTTCACTAAAAGATGCATCTTTAGATTCTGAGTTCAGGCATACTAAACTTTATTTTCCTACCTAATTCCCCGGGCCAGTTATGTTTATGAGATGTTATAAACAAACTCCCCATTCTGTCCTATGGGGAACAGGTAGCCTTGCAATAGCGAAAAACGAAATTGGCCGTAATTCACTATCAGGACATGCCACATACACCAGGGCATGTCCTACCTTTCACATACACTGCACCCTGCCCACAGGGGTACCTTGGGCCTGCCTTAGGGGTGGCTGACATGTAAGAAAAGGGAAGGTGAGGGACTGGCAAGTGTGTGCACTGGCCAAGTCGACATGGCAGTTACAAACTGCGGGAAGACTCCGCAATGGCGGGTCTGAGGTACCTTTTCCGGGCTACTCACGTGGGTGGCACAATCAGTGCTGCAGGCCCACTAGTAGCATTTGATTTACAGGCCCTGGCACACTCAGTGCACTTTACTAGGGACTAACGAGTAAATCAAATATCCAATCATGGAAACAACAATCCATAACACAATTTACCACAGGAGCACTTGCACTTTACCACTGATCAGCAGTGAGAAAAGTGCGCAGAAACACTACGCCAGCAAAAACAGAGTCAAAACCGGGAGGTCAGAAAGCAAAAAAACTCAGGGGAAACATGCCAAAAGATGCCAAGTCTAACACTGGGGTTTTAATCAGTTTGCTTGAAACGCCTACAACTTGGATAGATTCTCCCGAGAGAGGTAGGTTGGGAATTTCCACATTTTTCACAGTGGAACGGGTAGCACCAGTATCTACGAGGAATGTAATTGAATTTCCGTCAACCTCGCCATCCACATAGGGACCACACTGATCTACCTCTAAGGATGCGCCAAGTACGCACTCCTTCTCCCCCTCAGGCACCATCATTGAGATGTGTCCAAATCATTCTCCGGCCATTGCATCAAATATTGTGATGTCACCTGCACATTTGAATTCATTTGATGATTTACATGAAAACCCATATTTGCATTGTATCTCTGTACTTGACCATTCATATTTTGATTTGGTATAGGTGCTTGAGGAATCGGAGCTGGAGACATACCCTGTCCTCTTCCAACTGACATTTGCTGATTCTGATTATTCATTTGCATCTGATTCATATAATTTATTCCTGATACACTATTGTTTGCCAATAAACTTTTACACTCGCGCTTCCAATGCCCCAATTTGCCGCACGCATGACAAGGAAACTTCTTTTTCATTGCATCTCTGTTACCTTTACCTCTCCCCTGCGGAATCGGTATCATTTGTGTCACTGTATTTCCATTCGATACACCCTTCATTCCAGTAGTAGTCTGACAATTCCTTGGCAACCTTCCACATAGTCTGTGTTTACAAATCCTCCTTTCTTTGCTGCTTTCATCAGAGCTAGCATCAATTTTTCTTTTAGTTTCTTATGTCTAGTATCAATGTCATCACTACAATACTTCGCATATCGAAGAATCTCATCAATTGTTTTACTCTGCCAACAAATCAAATGCTGCTGAATCATAAGACTAATTTCTGGTCTCAAACCATACACAAACCTAAACACAAAATGTCCCATTTCTTTATCAGTAATGTTCTCAATACCACTGTACTGTTTAAACACCTGTAAGAGCCTTTCATAATAAGCATGCACTGACTCCTTTAATTCTTGAGTAGTTCTGTCTATTTTCACCCAATCTGTTTCTTTTGGTGAAATTTTCCCTTTCAAATAGGTAATGACCTGATTATAGTTTTTCATAACCTCTTCTGATGGTGCTCCTGTTTTCGAATCTCTTGGATATTCTTCTTTTGGCCAGTCTACAGCAATTTTACATTCAGTCCAGAAATCCGCTGGAACTCCAATGTCAGACAGACTATCCAAATCTTTCCACAATACCTTTGAAACCTTCACAAATCTTTCTACTTGTTTGTACCATTCCACTGGTTTTTCTCTCAATCCTGGGAAAGCATTCGTGAATGACAATATATCTTGCCTTGACCATTGAACGTGAACAAATCCACCTCCTGGTACTTCTCTCATCGGGTAAACTGTAGCATCAGCTATTTCCATACCTGACTCTCTCATGGGATATAATGATAAAGCCATTGAAGTCACCGTATTATCTTCCTTCTTTTTAGCCCATCTTCCTTTCCAACAATCTAATCCTCCCCATCGTTTTAGTGTACTAATTAATTCTTTCATTTGTAATCGTTTTTCTGAAGCATTCAGATTTTCCAAGTCTTTGTCACTGAAATCTTACCTATATGTTTTTTGTAAGGCTTTAGATTTTTCTATATCAACTCCATATGTTTGTGCAATCTCAGCAAATCTTTCATGCAGGGCTTTTGCTTTCTTTGTAATATTTTTACACATAAACAGTAATTCTTCGTTCTGATATTTATTAAATCTGTCTGGGCTAATTGTACCAAGAATCATTTCTTCTAAATCTGCTTTTAATCTACTCACATTCACACCTGAATTGTTTCTATTCTGTATACCCTAACCAGGTGATATCTCCCTTATCCATTCATCAAATTCTTCTGGTGAAGGTCCTAATGATTTCTGAGTATTTTCACTTGTTATTGATCCTGATGTAGGCGTTAATGTTTCCTCGACTTGTAATAGTCTCTTTGGGTCTATATTTATGCCTCGTCTTGGAGTTTCAATAATTCTTTCTGAAACATTTATCAACTGCTCTGAATCTCTTGACTCTACACTTTCATTCATTCTACAGTTCCCAATTGTTCTTTGAGTAGTCTCATTCATTTTCTTGTACACCTCACTCCTATCGGGTATCGTTAAAACGTGCACTTGAGAAATACCTTGTCCATCATTATACAATGGAACTATAGGACCAATAGTTACTGGAACTGACAAAACCTCTGAATTCAAATTCAGCTGTGTTATTTTTTGTACCAAATCTTCTCTCATTGAATTCTGATTTTGACTCGTATTTACAAACTTTTTCTCCTTAGGGGTTTCTATCTGAATCAATGGAGCATTGGCAAAGAATTTGTCTCTATTCTACCCTGATCTTCATGATACGGAGGAGGTCTATTCATTAATAATTAATTTAAAAATTCATCATCTATCTTATCATTACTTTCAATTAAATCTATATTATTTGATTTTGTTCCTCAACATTCTTTCTTTTTTCTTTACATTTTTCCCCTTCTCTGGATTCTGCTACTATTACCAGAAACATTCTTGCTCCTTCTGCTACGTCTCTTCGCCACATTTTCATTTGTGCATCCCATTTTGCTTCTGAATATCTACTCACGGTATTCTTGTATTTATTGTGACTCCTATCTCTTTCTCTTTTACATGCTTCATGCTCCCATTCTTCAAGAGCTTCATACTGCATAGATCTAGGAGTAGGTCTCAAGTCATTCATCTGTCTCCTTAGATTCTCTAAAATTCTAGTATTAAATATACCATTCTCCGGAAATGCTAAAACACCATCTTGCTCAGTGTATTTCATCCAATTTTCTGACCAAGTACACGTATGATAACCCCTCTGAAGAGTCATAAAGGAAGCAGGTGTTCCTTCGGGGGGTACAGGAATTCCTTCTCTAATAGCTATAGGCTCATCTTTACTAAATAAAGTCTTCAAGAATTTTAGTATTTTCATGTTCATTCTACACTTATTCTAATCTAGGTAAGTAATTCTTCAACAATTCTTCTTCCGTGTTATGATTTTTCTACTGCAACTCACACTAACCAACCAATACCAGCACGGCACTCTCTATGACCATTTCACAACGATCGTGCAATATCAGCGCGCCACTTTTGTGACGTCAGTATAACTCCTGCGACTGACCCTCCCTTTACAAAATCACCGTCAGTGTTTTCAAAGTTTTCAACAAAACAAACTACATAAAAACCAGGCTTGTCCGCTCCACTAAAAGAAATTAATCAATAGAAACATGTACTCTGAGATATCCTTTGACTTCTTGGAAAATCTCGACCAGCGTGATTTTACCCTCACTCCAGTGAAAACTCTCAGGACTTCTCCAGAGGCAGTGGCGTAGCAAGGGGGGCGGGTGGGGCAGTCTACCCTGGGCGGCATGAGTTTTGGGGGTGGCAGCTCCCCCCCTAACCCCGCTCTTACATGAGTTTGCAGTGGGTGTGTAAAGGCAGGGACCGCCACGGGCGGCAAACTGCCTAGCTACGCCACTGTCCAGATGTGCTTTCCAAGGGTACCCAAATGAATCTTCACTATTTTACTGTCACTCAAATGGAAACTCTCTGGGTTTCTCCAGATGCACTTTCCGAAGGTACCCAAATAAATCTCCACTCTTCTTACTTCAAGATTCCCTGTGCAATACCGACAATACGACCAGTGCTCAGCACTGCATAAACAACAGACAACGCAATTCCACTTACTGTATGCCACACTAAGTCCGCCCTTAGGCCTATCCTGGGATCTTAGGTCTACGACGGACCCGTTACTTCAATTTCTTAAGGTCAATGACGGACCACAACATGAAACATAGAGGCACGTAGTCAATAAACATCTATCCCTATAAATTCCGTCTTCTTCATTACCCAGTATGATTAGTCTAAACTAACCATCCGATGCGACTACCAGAAACTGATGGTGCGGAATCTGAGTACATTTTAAAAATCCCTATATATCAGCACTAATTTTCAATAATACAGGTGTCTTTCATAGTTAGCAGTTCGGGCCCATATGAACTCTATAACTACTTACAAACAGGTCCTCTGATGGCACTTTATGTAGATCTAACAGGGACAGGGCAATGAAAAGACGGATAAAATTCCCTTCATGAGGACCCTGTATGAAGGCGAATATCTAACTCAACAACATCAGTCATATATATGTACAAATCTATCAATAACTGTAATTAATAACGACAAACTCTGTATACTTATCAAGTCACTTTTATCTAATATTCTCAAAATATGAATGGTCATTACATAAACACAATAAGAATTTTCATAGGTACGTTACAGGATAAATCACAAATATGAGAAAAAAATTCATAATAGATTCAAAACATGTCAATCACAGGCATGAGTGGAAAGAGAAAGAGACAAAAGAGAAATGGTTCATTGCAAAATATCAATATGCAATTTGTTTTCATACAAACCTAGAGAGGCACAGCACAACGTGCAATGAGAAGAATATCTAACCTTTTGGCCAATAAGGTATAGCTTAAGGCAACATCATCAGCCGATGAAGTGCAAAGATCAACAGGACAGTCCTGGTCAGAATTTTAGCAAAGACAGCAGCCAGCCAGAGTAGCGTAGAGAAAAACAGCAGCAAGGCTCTCTCTTCTCATAGAAACAGCTACTACAAAACTATTCTTTTGCAGAAATATTTATGCCTAATGTTAAATGTCCAATCTCAAAAGAAGTATCATTCACAGTTGCTTCACGATTTCATTGGCTCTCAGAACAGTTCTTTCAGGCAATCCATTGTTAATTTTATGAAGTCATCCTTCCGCGGAAGCAGGAAAAGCATCTTGCAACATTATCCACGTCCTCGTGCACACTACTCTTCGCCTCGAAACTTTTATCAGATGTCCATTCATGAAAGAATAATATTTAACTCAGGAGGAAGTTCCTTGAAATTACTTTGTGCCCAGCTAAACAATCTTGACACAGCATTTTAAACTATTGAAGGACAAAACACATTTTTCTTCTGAGGCATACATTTTTAAGAAAAGAATAATCACACTAGCAAATGTTTTGAGGCCTTCAAAGGAAACGATAATGCATCTTTTCTAAAAGGATAACTAAAGTTCTAGTTATAAGTTTATAACGTATATTCATAAAAGAACATTATGAGAAAAAGGTTAATTTTCTTAATTAATTCACAATCATAATCTAGTTAAACTCAATTTCCATTTTAGTCATTATGTCTCTCTCATGTTATAAAGAAAAGAAAATAAGCACGTTTTCATTGACATTTTCTTACTCATGTCTCTTTTCTCTAGTAAAAGTTTAGTTCACATAAAAAAATATTTAATTTTATTCATGCTTTCTGCATTTATTGCTATTTTCATTCATTACACGTGTCATGTTATGTTTTGATTTGCACCTTTCACGTAATTATATAAAATCATCACTTGTGTTAATAATTTTCACACTATTAGTATTAGTAACACAAATATGAGCAGATTCGATCAAGCAGGATTCATTACGTAATAAATCATGCTTCATCAGGGGCGAGACTTTGAAACTGGTTCCCTAACCCAGGGTCTGTACCCTGAGGCTGTGCAAGTGTCTGGCAAGCCAAGACTTCCTGAGGAGTACTCCTACCCCCTCCAAGGGAAACACATTCTTCATGTGTTGTCTGAGAGTCTGCCTGGCACTGATCTCCAGACCCCTGTCCATCTGACAGAGCATGAAGACCCCCAGACCAGAAGTGGTGTCACCAGGGTCATTCCTGGGGGGGATTTGACCTCAGAGCTGGCCCCTGACCCTCCGGTTCTCCCACTGGGGACTGCCTCGCCCCTCACCTTCCATCTGGCCTTCCACAGCCTCCACTTCAGAGTGGTGCTGACAGACACTGGAACCGGAGGGATGCTTGTGACAGCCGCCCCCTCCCCAAGTTCTCTTCACACTATGGGATCCACTCAGTGAATGACCTCCCGGTACAGACTAGGCCCCCTCCTGGTGCTCCCTCAGGGAACCATCAAGGCTCTGGGACTGGGTTTTGGGCAAACTGGGCATCTGCCCACCCCACCTCTCCTCCTACCCTGAGAAGGGACGTGGGACCCTTTACCCATCCCACTACATGGGGACCTATCTGGGGAACTGTGAACCTCCCCCATCTTCTTCGGTTGGGGGAAACCAGAGCCACTCCCTTTAGGACACTCCCAAATGCCTTTCCAGACCCTCTGGCACTCACCCAGAGGTCTGCCTCCTTTGCAAGTTCCCTGGGGTCAGAAAACGTACACTTAACAGGTGTTGGCAAAAACAACAACGATACATGTGCTCTCTGCCAATCAGATTGAACCAGCCCTTCAAAATTGTTTACTGTGCTACCTACTACCCAACCATCCAGTGCTCTGCAACAATCCTCCATAAACTCTCCCCAAGACTGATGAGACAGTTTCTTACTGTCCCTGAACCTCAACCTATACTCTTCAGGGGTGATGCCATCCTCCTGGATGCTAGGTACCACGCTCTGCATTCTGTGAGTAGAAGTTTCAACACTGGACACAACATTGCTGCCACCACTGGACTCTACCTGCAGCGCTGGTGAGTCCAGAATTCCTAACTATGCTCTAGATCGAGTTTTTCCCTGGTGAAGGCCCACTCAGCCTCCGCCATCCTCTCCTTCACAGCCAGCTGTGCTAGCTCTTTGGCATGCTCCAATGTGAACCTTCCCAGTGCCAGCTGGTGCTTCCTTTCCTCCCACCTGTCCCCCAGTTCCTCTGGGGATAGACCTGGGGAGGAACCACTGCTCCTGTCACTAGACCCAGCAAGGGACTCCCTATCTATAGGGTCCTCTCTATCTACAGGTGTCTCTGCCCAGTCATTTTCTTCCTCCTGCTCAAACTCTTCAGGGCCACTGCCCTCTAGGTGTGTGGACTGTGAACCCTCCCACTCAGTGTCCTCACTAATCTTGGGGTCCTCCTCAGAGTCTCCCTCAGAACCACCACCTTCCTGGTTCTCCATTTACACTCTTTCCCTATGTGCCATTTCAAATGCCTGGAGGGCCAACCTAAGGGGGAATTTCGAGGATCCCTCTATGCTGGGTTCCTCACTCACAGCTAGTCCCCTCTCCCTGCAGAAAGCCTTTAACTCTGCATTACTGTATTCTAACAGATTACGGAGGTCATAGGTTGACTCCATTTGGCAAGGTATTAAACACAACAACAGGAGTCCCAAGTTCAACAAAATGAGGCATGAGTAATCAATAAAAAAATGACCAATGTAGGAGAACAGGAGAAAAACACGTAATGGTCTAGTGCAGAGTTTGTAGTGCAATAATGAGTCACTGTGGTACTACCCAAACGCAGGTCCCATCCTCAACACTGATCACCAATTTTAGAAATCGGGTTTCTGGCTGGCTAGGGTATGCACTTAAGTCAGTCAGAACCCACCACTCTAGTCAGGGCAAGGGAGTTACACACCTAAGATAACCCCTGCTGCTCACCCCCTTGATAGCTTGGTAGAGCAGTCAAGCTTATCCCAGAGGCAATGTGTAAAGTGTTTGCACAACACACTCACACTAGTAACACAATAAATACACCACAAAAGAAATTCCACACACTATTGTATAATAACACGTTTCTGTATTCCATATAAACATAGACCAAAAGAACATAAACCAATAATCACTTTGCCAACTAGGCAATTGTCATAACATCACAGTTAGTGCAATAAGATAAAGACTTATATGTTGCACACGTCATGAAAATACCATCACTGCGCAAACAAATACAAATCCTGAAATAATACTGGTTATGCTGACAGGGAAAGGCAAAAACAACATATACCATATTATCAGGGTATGAACTGCAGCAGTTAGGTTAGGGAGAGAAAACATGCAAATCACCAAACATCACTGTACATAAATCACCAAATATCCCCACAATAACCATAAATACTTTGCAGGTAGTGCATTATTGATTTAGAGGTCACCACTTGAAATCCCCATAAAATCAGAGAACGTAGAGCCCGGTGCCTCCGTGTTTCTGTTAACAGGATTTCAGTAGATTAGAAGATTTGGGAGAATCTCCTGACAACACGTGTGCTTTATGATCCAGGTATAGGTTGCAGGAGCATCTGCATGCTTATTCAGAGGGATATGGTAATTCAAAACACCAGGAACCTCCGTCAAGGCTTCGCCCGGAGTACCAGTGAGGAGAGCCAAATGCCTTCGGTCGACAAAATGTCCCCAAAGTATGTGCCAACACGGGGGAGGGGGCGCACCCTGAGAGATCAAGTGGGGAGGCCCGATCGGTCTCCCCAAAAGTGGAATCTGCAAAGGTGGCTGCCTGCAGCTGCGCGGAGCAGCTGCTGAAATCAACCTAACTTTCCACTGTTGCAGCACATCTGGGACCCTCCAGGGCATCCTGGACCGTTGTTTAACCAGGACCCACCACGGGCCGCTCAAGTTAGGAAAAAAAAGGCAAGTTATCAATTTTACAACTTGCGACAGAGCGCACTCCCCAAGACCGCTTCTGGTCCCACCACTCTCGAGTGCCACCGGCGTCTCCCGGAGGCCCTCTGGGTTGGTTCTATGTGGCCGGCTACTTCCACTGCCCTAGACCCCAGTCCTGTGTGCGAAGGGGCCGTGCTGAATGGTGGTTTGCAAGATGCTGCTGTGAACTCGGGCAGTGCAGTCTACAGCCAAACACCATGAAAGAGGACTTTTGCAGGATCAGGAGCATGTCACAGTGCTAGCCATGCACTGTTTGAGGCCAGGACCATGGAGGAAGCTTAAAGGTGCTCCCCACGTGCTTCTGATCTTGGTCCCAACAAGAGTTCCTCATGAGCTGGGGACAAAGTGCTTAACACGCGTTGGTCCAGGAGTGGAAAACACGCGCTACTTTCTGATTCAAGGCAGCATCGTCCTGGAACCCTAAGAGGTCCCAATTGCATGGGGTCGGCAGCCCACCCATTCCTGAAGAGCACTGGGGGCACAGAGAGCAGGGAACAAGCAGCAGGTCAGCACATCTGGGTTCTTGAGCAAAGTGGCAGTCCTTCTTGTAGCCCAGCAGGCCACAGGTCAGCACAACAAGCAAGTCAGTCCAATGGTGGTTCTTCCTGGCAGCATAGCAGGTCCTTCTGGCAATTTGCAGTCTGTAGAGCCAGCAGCGTGTAAAAAACATTGGGTCAGAGCCCCTGTAATTATACTCAAAATGTATTTGATGTGGATCTTCAAAAGACCTTTAGAAGCACACAACACCCCAATTCAATCTCAACTTTGGCTCCAGACATCAGTAGGTGGTAAAGGAGCCCTTTGTGCGAGAGCAAGGCCCAGCCTTCTCAAATGCAAGTGCGCCTCACCTTCCTCTCTCCCAGCCCAGGAAGACCATTCAGGATGTAGATGAATGTAGATGCAACCCTGCTACACCCGACCCTTCTTGTGTGATGGCTGTCTGGAAAGTATGCACAAGCCCAGCTGTCACTTCACCCTTGAAGTAGATTAGAGTCAGGCTACAAAGCACAAAGAGTCATAAGCACATAGGAATGCCCACTTTCTAAAAGTGGCATTTCTAAAATAGTAATGAAAAATCCACCTTCACTAATAAGCAAGATTTATTACCATAATTCCAAAGATACCAAACATGGCAACTCTACTCTTTCAGATCAGAAATGACCACTGACAAACATATCAAGTAATTTCCAAGGCAAACGTATGAGAGGAGCAGCACTCACAGTAGTAAACAAGCATTGGCATAGCCAATAGGTCTCGCCTTTGGGGCCTTATAAGTGTTTAGCAATGCAGTACATTATCCCCCACTGGTATGCCCACACACTGAAATAAGTGATAAGACTGAGGCATCATTCAGGATGGAGAGGAAGGTAAGAGCGTTTTTGTTTAATATTGTTTGTACTCTGTGTTGCTAATTTATATTTGGTGTAAATGTAATTATTATATTATTTATTTACAGTATTGTTGCGATGACCCCCCACCGACCCGAGCAGAAACGAGGGAGGAGCGCATGGAGAGGAAGGTAAGAGCGTTTTCCGAATATTGTTTGTACTGCTCTCAGCAGAGCTTTCAGCAACACCCCGGGCAGGCAGGAGTTTACAGAAGAGCAAGTGAATCAATAGTAATTATTGTGTCCTTTGTCTTTGGCCGAGCAGTGGGCAGAAATGAAAACACATTATGCCGGATCAAATGGACGTGTTATTGAAATACCGATTCGCGTTAATAAGCCGCGGTTTAAAATGAGCCAAGGACACGCTGCCACCACTAAACGCAAAAAAAAAAACGTTTAAACAAAATAGGGCAGAAGAACGATAACTCCTCGCCCCCTGACTCCTCCGTGTAAAACATTACCTGACACTCGAGTCCCGAGAAGCAGAGGGGCGGTGGGGGTGTCCTGGGCCGATATGGAGACCGTGCACACCTACCAGATAACACCACCACGGGAGGGCTCAGCTGGACAACAATAGACATGGAATACGGAGAGGGGCGGGAGGGAGAAGCATGGATAAACAAGCGCGGCATTAATAAGCTGCGGTTTAAAATGAGCCAAGGACACGCTGCCACCACTAAACGCAAAAAAAAATGTTTAAACAAAATAGGGCAGAAGAACGACAACTCCTCGCCTCCAGACCCCTCCGTGTAAAACATTACCTGACACTTGAGTCCCGAGAAGCAGAGGGGTGGTGGGGGTGTCCTGGGCCGATATGGAGACCGCGCGCACCTACCAGATAACACCAGCACGGGAGGGCTCAGCTGGACAACAATAGACCTGGAATACGGAGAGGGGCGGGAGGGAGAAGCATGGATAAACAAGCGCGGCCGCGCAGCGGCAAAAGTGAAAGTGACCGTGGGATGCGAGGAATGCAGCTGCAGCGTCCCGCGAGTGGTGCGCGCGCGCTCGTGTGAAATCTGACACATAACAGATGGCACACTGCTCGTAATCGCAAGCCGTAGGCCGTGGGCGGATACATTTCCGGGGGAAGGTGGGACATGCACCCGCCTTTTCCCAATTGGGTGCTGTCTTCGCACGCAAAGCCCAATAGAAAAAAAGCTAAAAAAAAAAAACACACGCACGAGCTTGTGAAAAGTCCAGAGCGATTCCAAGAGGTCGTTTTCCAAGGGCAGCGCATGCGCGCTGCGCTAGGCTCGACCTAAAAACGAAATAGGGTGTTTGTCACTACATGGACATGCCACACAATCAAGGCACATGTCCTACCTTTTACCTACACAGCACCCTGCCCATATGGCTACCTAGGGCCTACCTTATGGGTGGCCTATATGTAGTAAAAGGGGAGTTTCAGGCTTGGCAAATAACTAAATGCCAAGTCACTGTTGCAGTAAATTGTGCACGCAGGTCCTGCAGTGGCAGAGGCCTGAGACAGGTTTGAAAGGCTACTTCTGCGGGTGGCGCAAACAGCACTGCAGTCCCACTAGTAGAGTTTAATTTACAGGCCCTGGGTATATGGGATACCACTGTACAAGGGACTTACAAGTAAATTAAATATGCCCAACAGGTGTAGACTAATCATATCATGTTTAAAGGAGAGAGCACATGCAATTTAGCACTGAATAGCAGTGGTAAAGTGCCCATAGTCCTCAAGCCAATAAAAAACAGGTCAGAAATAATACAGGAGAAAGGCAAAAAGTTTGGGGACCACCCTGCCAAAAGGGCCAGGTCTAACAGAATGTTTTTAAAGACTCTTTAGTACACGATACAAATCCCAGAATCGAACAGCATTCTGAATAAGGCAGAAGGAGAGACATCTAACAACTTAGTAAATACACCAATATTCCGATAATAAGACCTTTTTGCACAATTTAAAAATGGGGAAGATTTACAACAAAGGGAGCAAGTCCTTTTCACTTTTAGTCACACACTTCAGCTCATTAATGACACTTCTCCAGATCGTATAAGGTTCTTATATTGACACGTAGCATGACACAGACTATAGATTACTTTAGAGGTCTCTCTAATATGCTTATGATCTGGAACACAAATGTAAATGTCGATTTTGGAACAAATGTGAGCTGAGGCGGTCACTCATTTTAATTAATATAGAAATTCTTGTACTTTTGGTGATGGAAGTATCAACAGTATGCATATGCTCATTCAAAAGTCAACACAGGATTTATTGTACAACTTATATGTATTTTCCTTAGCCCTGAAAAACGTCACTGGGTTACACACAAATGACGAAACAAGTGTTGGCTAGGATTTAACGCTATGTATGGCAAAGAAGTCTAGGATGAAAAGAGGAACTGTCAAAAGGACTTTAGGAAAATACATTTATTGAAGAACTATAACACTTACAGTGGTGCATTATTGGATTATTGAGGACTGGAACAGTTATTGCTATTTGGATGACAAGGGTGAAGCTGTTCTCGCTTCATAATAAGTACCTATGGATCATATTCAGATATTTGATGCAATTGTGATGACACTCCTTTATACCTTGTAATGGTGTGCGCTGTTGGTACCCTGCTTGCCTAAATTTGCATAGAAAATAAATACACACTTAACTCTTTAAATTGGTAAAGTCGTCGATATTCTGGTCATGATATTCTGACAGGATGATATTTTAACTTAATTTTGTGGGGGAATACCAGCCAATGCTATTGATATTTGGCAATACCTGTTGTCGGTTCGGTGTTCACTTGTGTCTGCCACTTTCATTGTAGTTGTTTAGTGATTGGCACTGAGTAGATTGGTGGCAATAGGGTTTTGTACAGCCACAAAAGCAGGAATTCATTTATTTTTCCGTGTGGCAAGCGTAGTTGATTTGTTACATTTCTCTTCAATGCTCATCATAGGATATGTAAAGCAGTGGTGTTCTTACATGTAAGTTCAGGCACGTGGGTCTCTAAATAATTCTCAACAGTTACTTTGTTTATTGTCCTCTTCTTACTTATGAATGAGATTTCCCATATACGTGTGCAAAGTTAAAATGGTTTTTTTTGCAACCTTTGTGAAGGTCTATGGAAAAAGTGCTCCACGGTAAAGGTTGCAAAATGTTTTTTTTCCACCAAAATGGGGGACTCATACAGTGACTGTAGAAAATATGCTTCATGCAACAAACTGTTTTGCCAATGTTCCACAAAAACAAAACAGTGGCAAAGCCAATAGGTCTGGCTTGAATTTTGGGCCATGGGTAAAATATTTTAAAAAGCCTGAGGCAGTGAAAACAAAAACAGCTTTCAGTATACAATGCATATATGAGATAATTTACGAGCAGAATTATTTCTTTGTGCAGAGTCAAAGCCCACTTTACATAAATATTTATAAACAATTGGCAACTATGGGTCTTGCAGACATCTGCACTTGCAAGTCAGACCAACAAATTTGAATTGAATATGTATTTGTGGATATCAGCCAAAGCATGAAAGACTACTTGCATCAACTATCTACACCACATGCAACACTGAGGTGAATCATTTTGCAAATTATCTCATCCGACATCAAAATATTTGATATTAACAAAACAAACACATTCTTTTCACTTGAAGCAAAATTGTAAACTCGGAGAGCTGAATGACTACATCATCGTGTCAGATTATTATATAAGGTGATGGTGTGTGTGTATATTAAGAGCTCTTAACCCAGCATCATTTCCTTTGTAGATTCAATCTGAGCAAAGTCTGCACAAATGTGATTTTTCCACAATAAATAACATTGCAAAAGTGTATTTATGGTAGAGTGCAAGCCATAATTTCAGTGGTGTTAATGGCAGTTGCGGCTGGCATGGCTCGTTGGTGGGGGGGGGCGGTCACAGGGGGTTCGGGGGGGGGGCGTGGGAGTCACGATTGGGGAGGGAGAACAAATTGAAAAAAAAAATCACTTACCTTGCCGCCGCCGGGTCCTGCGACTCTGCTCCTGCTCTCCTGTGCCGACTTCAGGAACAGGAAGCAGGCAGCCAGGCTCCCTCCCCTAAGCCAATCACAACGCTGCAATGCAGCGTTGTGATCGGTCTGAGCGCCGTGACATGGCGCGCAGGCAGGGGCTGGAGGGGTGGGCATGTTCTCCATGCAGGCTGTAGTGCAGCCTGCATGGAGAAGTGGGAAAGTGCGCATGACTGGTTTGGGCGGCCCGAGATGGCCGACCAAACAGTCATTGCGCACTTAGGAGTGGGTAAACCACTCCTCCCCTGCCCTGCTCCGTTAGCAGAGCAGCCCCGCCCGCCAGCAAAGGAAACATAAAATGATAATAACTGAAAGTTATTATCATTTTATGTTTTTGCTTCTAGTACTGCTTGAAAGCAGTGGGGCGACGCTTCTCCGCCATAGCGGAGGAGCCGCCACTGGTTAATGGTCATAGTTTAAAAAGATAAAAAACGCATTTGGTGTCAGGTCAGAGTCACCAACCCACCAGTCTGTCCTGTCACGCCTAAAGGGATATTTACTTAGGTTCTCAGTGGGAGCTCACAAGGTGCAAAGCAATGCATTGTGTTGGTTTGCTAACATTTTAACAGCTTGATGACACCACACAAAATTGTGTTGCGTGAGCATCTGAGAATCCCTTAGATCAGCGTTTTTAAACTTGTGGAAAATTAACTGAAAATAATAGATTCATAAAGTATGTATGAATAAAGAAGCACAATATAAAACTGAACATTTTAAAATGGTCTGTAAGTGTGAAGGAGTTTAAAACTGGATTCTAAAATTTAAGTTGATATCCTCAGATTGATTCGTGGAAGAACATCAAACAGAGTATAGTACGGACGCTGGATGAATTCCACTGAATTTAAAAAAGCTTCAACCTTCCCAATATAATTAAAATGTTGAATTTTTAAATGAATTTGTAAATATAAATAAAATGTTTCGCCATTTGTGTATTTGTTTGCTGTATGTTTTTTTCAGTATTTTTGTGTATGGCTTGAGGTGCAAATCATCGAAATTGCTTAACTAAACTCCCCGGCTCACAGAAATGACTCAGTGGGGGCACTGGCAGCCAAACATGATTCAGTGATGGTCCCCGGATTCCAGTAATGATTAAATAGGGGCCCACAGAAGTCAAAGGGCTTAGAGCCACTGCTTTATTTAATCTTGGTCCTTGTGTCAGACATTGCACCAGATTCACCTCAATTGTTACATTATGTCCAATGGCTCCTATATAGGACACATTTCTCATGGGTAGGGCTCTGAAGATGTTTGTGTAAACTGGGTTATGGAAGGACCACAGCCTATATAACATATGGTTAGGTTTCCTGTAGTACTGGAGAGCCTATGCATTGAGTTTTAGAGTTATGTTGAAATAATCACTATTTGCCCAGCCTCCCTTACTTATAGATTTCACTTATTTAGAGAAAATTGTCCTGTTGTAAGTTTGCGCTTCAGCAATCCCCTATTCTATTCCTAGAAATTAAACGCCACTTCCAACTATTAAGTATCATGTGTGTCAGGTCGTCCTGTGACTCTCGCCTCTTATGACGTTTTGTCAGATTTGTAAAAATGGCGAATAGATAGTGGGCAAAAATGCTATTCAAACCATAAATCTAAAAGTCTGTTAAATCAGGGATTGGTAGCTCACTTTCCTCTTTTTGGCGTTTAAACAATCGCTCACATCAGCACAGGCTTGGTTGCAAACCCACCAACATTATGAAGTGCCCCAGATACATTTGTGCCAGAAAAAGCCTGGATTTTCTTTGAGTATTTGTGTGAACTCTGGTGAAGGATATTTCAGGGTTGATAAAGTAAAAAAAGTGATCAGCTTTAATTAATTTGTCTAAAAACATAAAGGAGAGCCCCTCCTAAATTGCAAGCATCTATCAGATTTTTACTTTATTGAACATTTTTAGTGGTATCTTAGGCGCCTTATGCCACACTCAACCCGTTGCATGGTATAGACAACACCCAGCCAGTACATAAAGTCCTACTCACTTCAGGTCACTCAAACTGTTCCTCGCACATTTTTCAAAATTATCTTACTCGGACAGGCCTAGATAGGCAAAGCAATCCATTTTCTCTGAAAATAGCGCAAGAATCTGATTTTTGTCAGCAACACGGTTGCGGTATAGGCACAACTGAAAGTCGTAAAAGTGGCGGTTTCATAGGCTTTTGTTTAAAAGTAAATTTAGAGTTGTGTATACCCAAAACGGACAGCTTGTCATGCAATATATATATTTCACCAACCACTCAGCTAAAACAGTTACACATATTTTCAGGCTGCGTGTCTGACTTCATTTAACAATTTTATTTTATGATGAAGAGGTGTCAATGCATTTGAATATTTCCTTCCACATACTGATATATTTATACAATCCTAGAGTTGTTCTAGCCAACCCTCTAAACGAACCTAACACTTTCCATTCAATTTGCGTGCCTATTTATTCATGTATGGGAGCCACATGTGCTTCCCGCCATTTGAAGGGGTACTAAATATAGCACATGGAAAAGTGATGTTTTGGTAACAGTGTGCACGTGGTTACATCTTGTTTGGAAATAATTGAATAAAAAAGAAAATAAGTTCAAAATAAGTAAGTTGTTGTACTGTGAGTTAGTATTGCTCTTAAACAATGAGCAAAAGATACACATAACCTTGAACAACATCACAAACATAAAAAGATGTTGAAAAAAATCGACAGCGTTGGTGCTTTTAATGAGGGAACCTACACTTTTGATCTGATCAAATGAAGCCATGATTGCAGTAAAACACAATTAAAGAGTTCACAGCAGTGACATAGATCAAAACATTCCTCAAATTATGGATGGAATGAGAAAGTAATCTAGGGCAAATATAACTGGCAATGGTGAAGGGCAGTTTTCACCAATCAATATGGAAGGCTAAATGGTATCAACTGACTTTCATAACCAGGCCCACTTATCAAGGCAAACGATGCTCTTGAGCAAATATAAAATGTAACCTATTTTGCACTGAATCCTGAATCACTTTTATATACATTACCTACTGGCGGTCGCCAATAGGTAGTTATAGTTAGGACCATGTTTCCATAGGAAAAGCATTTTCGACTTACCTATACCTTTGGCGCCATTTGCCGAATCTTCATGAATTGTTTTTTTTTAAAAAGTGCCTTTGTGAATCTTGTTGTGCATGGAAAGTTTCGGGGTGATACGTAAAGCGGGGGCTGAAAAGAAGGGAGGGTAAAAAAAAGTGAGTTTCCCATGTTAATTCCCATAGACTCTTTAGACACGCCTGTAGCCCGAACTGCTGGACGGAATTACACCAAATTTGGCAGAAAGCTAGTTTTTGGTCCACAGATTGTGCTTTTCGTTATTTGGTGTTAATCTATTCAGTAGTATGTGAGATATTAAAGGAAATCCAAATATGCTTACCTGCAATCGCGAAGTCTTTGCAAATAATGATGAACTTGTGTAGAGATCTGCAGAGCTCTGATTGGCTTCCAACACTTCAACCAGGAAGGGTTGGCAACCATCCTGGAACTCGCTTTCAGCCGAGTCCCTACAAAAAATGTGAAAAAAAGAAAAGGGGGCAGGGTAGGAATACCCTGACACCAAGCCTTGGTTTTTGGGGTCCCAGAGGGACCCTGGCAGGGCAAAAAAGCCTTTTGTTTAAAAAAACAATTTGCAGCGAGATCCCTGCAAAGAAAAAACAAAATCAAGCGTGGGCTCCCGCGCTTGTTTTCATAAGGGCATCTGGGTGGGGCAGGTCTCGGGGGCATTTTCTAAAAAAAGGAGGGGGGCGCACGGGGCCCCCCTTCCATGGGCTCACATGAGCCCCGTGGACCACCACCTACCCAGGGCTATATTTAATTAATGGAGGTGGGCCACACAGACCCCCTTCCGGGACAGTTACAAGCCCTGGGGACCACCACCTCCCCGGGGTTACTTCACCAATTTTGTGGGGTGCCGCACGGACCTCCCGCGCCCCGGGAACCACCACCTTCCCAGGGCCAAAATAACATTTTGAAGTGGGAGGGGGCCTCGTGGCCACCCTCCCTGGCCATATAGGCCCCTCGGACCACTACCTCCCCTGGGCCGGCCTGTGCAGATCAAAGAAAGGGGCAACGCGTCCCCCCTCCTGGAGCTATATATGGACCTGGGACCACCACCCCCCAGTGCCGGCTCCTGCTATGTCCCGGGTTACTCACCCCAGGACATAGCTGTTTGCTTTTGCTTAGTGAGAGCTGACAACTCACGCCAAGCAAAAGCAAACAGTTCATTTCCAGTGAGCGGGAGCTGTTAAACAGCTCTGCTTGCTGGAAGCAGAGGTTTCATCTCTTTCCCTGCCCACAGACATGCAGGCAGGGCAAGAGATGAAACGATTGCTCTAGCCTGCAAGAAGAAGCATTTCCAGCAGCTCCCTTCATGTTAGAGCAATGCCGGCTCCTGCAGGAGGCGGGGATTGGGCTTTGGACTGCTGGGGCCTTGTGGCTCCCCTCACGGTCCCAGGGGAAAAGAGCAGCAAGAGGCAAAATAAAGGTGAGAAACTAGCAGAAAGAGGCAGAATAAAGGTCATCAATGAGCAGAAAGAGGCAAGATAAAGGTGATAAACGAGCTGAAAGAGGCAAGATAAAGGTGATAAATGAGCTGAAAGAGGCAAAATAAAGGTGAGAAACTAGCAGAAAGAGGCAGAATAAAGGTCATCAATGAGCAGAAAGAGGCAAGATAAAGGTGATAAACGAGCTGAAAGAGGCAAGATAAAGGTGATAAATGAGCTGAAAGAGGCAAAACAAAACAAAGAAACAAGCAGAAAGAGGCAGAATAAACATCAGCAACGATCATAAAGAGTTAAGATAAAGGTGAAAAACGAGCAGAAAGAGGCAGAATAAAGGTGAGAAGCAAGCAGAAAAAGGTCAGAAATGAGCAGAAAGAGGTAGGAAAAAGGTCAACAATGAGCAGACAGAGGCAGAATAATGTTCAGCAATGAGCAGAAATAGCCATGATAAAAGTGAGAAACGAGCGGAAAGAGGCAGAATAAAGGCCAGAAATGAGCAGAAAATGCTGAATAAAGGTCAGCATCAAGCAGAAAGAGGCAAGGTAAAGGTGAGAAATGAGCAGAAAGAGGCAAAATAAAGGTCAGCAATGAGCAGAAAGTGGCAAAATAAAGGTGAGAAACGAGCAGAAAGAGGCAGAATAAAGATCAGAAGGGAGCAGAAAGAGACAGAATAAAGGTCAGAAACCAGCAGAAAGAGGTAGAATAAAGATCAGAAACGAGCAGGAAGAAGCTAAATAAATGTGAGAAAGCAGAAATAGGCAAAGTAAAGGCCAGCAACAAGCAAATAGAGGCAAAATAAAGGTGAGAAACCAGCAGAAAGAGTCAGAATAAAGGTCAGAAGGGAGCAGAAAGAGGCAGAGTAAAGGTCAGAAACAAGCATAAAGAGGCAGAATAAAGGTCAAAAACTAGCAGAAAGAGGCAAATAAACGTGAGAAATGAGCAGAAAGAGGCAGAATAAAGGTCAGAAACGAGTTGGAAGAGGCAAATTAGAGGTCAGAAACCAGCAGCAGAAGGCAGAATAAAGGTCAGAAACAAGCAGAAAGAGGCAGAATAAAGGTCAGATACAAGCAGAAAGAGGCAAAATAATGGTCAGGAGCGACCAGAAAGAGGCAAAATAATGGGCAGAAAGAGGCAAAATAGAGGTGTGAAATGAGCAGCAAGAGGCAAACTAGAGGTCAGAAACGAGTAGCCAGAGGCAAAATAAAAGTCTGGAGCGAACAGAAAGAGGCAAAATAATGGGCAGAAAGAGGCAACATAGAGGGCAGGAGCGTGCAGAGAAGAGGCAGAAAAATTAGCAGAAAACTTGCAGAGGAGGCACAAAACCGAAGGCAGCAGAAGGTAGCGAACTGCAGGCAAGCTGGACAAGGGGACCGTCACAAGGGAAGCTGGCGCAAGGACCTGCTCCAGAGTGCCCCCTACTTTTTTTTACCATGCACCAACTGACAGACCCACTCATACACTCATTAACCCACTCACAGACCCACTCATGCACCCACTTACAGACCCACTGAGAGACTTATGAACCCACTGACAGACACACTCAGACACTCATGCACCCACTCACAGATCCATTCAAGCCCTCATTCAACCACTCACAGACCCACTGAGACACACACACACACTCACAGACCCACTCAGAGACACATACACCCACTCACACACTCATGCACCCACTCACAGACCCACTCAGAGACTCAAATACCCACTCACAGATCTACTCAGACACTCTTGCCCCACTCACAGATCCACTCAGACACTCACACACCTACTCACAGACCCACTCAGAGAGTCTGGCACACTCTCACAGACCCACTCAAACACTCATCCACCCACTCAAAGACCCACTCAGACATTCATGTTCCCATTCACAGACCAACTCAGAGACTCATGCATCCACTTGCAGATCCACTCAGAACATCACGCACCCACTGACTGACCCACTAAGACACTCAGTCTCCCATTCACAGACCCACTCAAAGACTCATACAACCACTCACAAACCCACTCAGATAGTCACACACCCACTCACTCACCCACTCAGAGATCTACTCACAGACCTTCAAAGACAATCATGTACCTACTCACAGACCCAGTCAGAGACTCACGCACTAACTTACAGACCCACTCAGACACTCATACACTCACTCACAGACCCACTCAGACACTCATGCATCCAGTCACAGACCAACTCAGACACTCATGTACCCACTCACACACCCACACACCAACTCACATACCCATTTATAGACTCATACATCTACTGACCCACACATTCACTCACTCATATAGCCACTCACACAAACACTCACTCAGCCGTACAGCCACTCTCACAGCCACTCACAGACCCATATAGCTACTCACACACCCACAAAACCACTCACACAGCCCCTCACAGACCCATGCAGCCACTCACACAGCCACTCACTCACCTATACAGCTACCAACAGAGCTACTCACTCACCCATACAGCCACTCACACATCCATTCACTCATACAGAAAACCACTTACATACCCATCACAGATCAATACAATCTCTCATGTGCCCACTCACTCATTGATACAGCTACTAACACAAATATTTACTGTGCAAAACAGCCGCTCACACACCCACTCACTTACCCATATAACCAAATAGCCACTCACTTACCCATACATCTACTTACACACCTAGTCACTGACCCATAGAGCCATTCACACAGCCACTTAGTCACCCATACAGACACTCACACACACACATACACTCATCCACCCATACAGCCACTCACACAGTAGCTCACTCACCCATACAGTTACTCACACACCCACTTATTCACCCATACAGCCACTCAAACACCCACTCACACACCCAGACAGCCACTCAGACACCCACTACCACACTGATACAGACAGTCACAGTGCCACTCAGATGATATATATTAGTAGTTCAAAAAGATTAGTAATTAAACTTATGCAGTAGCTTAGTATATATCTTTAACTCTCAGAAACTTTTACGAAACACTTACACTCACTGGACGATGTCATCAGTGTTGTCATCAGTGATGTCTTTTGAGATGCCATCAAAGATGTCATGAGTGATGTCACTGACAATGTCATGAGTGATGTAATATGTGAGTTCATAAGCAGTGCATTTTGGGGCGTAAGTTATAGTTAGCTTAGGTAACTATAACTGCTGAATTTTCAATGGCTTTTTATGAGTTAAATCAGAGCCTAACTATAACGTACTTGTAACCTTTTTTTTTTCAGTGAGTTTCTAAGGTTTTTTAATTCTATTTCCTAACTATAAGGTTCCTGTAACCTTTGTTTTTTTCAGTGAATTTCTATGTTTTTTTAAATTCTATTTCCTAACTATAACATCCATGTAACCTTTGTTTTTTTCAGTGAATACAGCATATATATATATTCACTGAAAAAAACCCAAAGGTTACAGGGACATTAAAGTTAGGCTCAGGTTTCACTCATACAAAACCAGTGCCACTCAGCAGTTATAGTTAGCTGAGCTAACTATAACTCGCACCCCCACAATGCACTACTTATGAAATCACATATTACATCACTCATGACATGGTCCGTGACATCACTGATGACATCACTAATGACATTTCAAATTACATCACTGTAGACATCATCCAAAGACTGTGAGTGTTTTTAAAAAGTTTATGAGTGTTAAATATGTATACTCCAAGGTGTATTTGTGAATCAGTTGGTGTATGAGTGCCTGTATGGATGATTCAGTGGGTGCATGACTGTCTAAGTGAGTGATTAGGTGTCTCAATGAATGTATGGGTGAGTTACTGGTTGTGTGAATGTTTGTATCAGTCTGCCAGTTAGTGTCTAAGTGGCTGTATGGGTGTGTGAGTGGGTACATGAGTGGCTGTATGGGTGATTGATTGGTTGTCTGAGTACCTGTATCGGTGTCTGAGTATCAGGAGGCACATATGCAGAGTGGTGGAGAAAGCGGGTGTGGCCTTCGACCACCTCTCAGTAATCCTGCTGTGTGGGACTTACTGGAGGTAACAGGAGGTCTTGCTGGCCCCCAAGGACCCTTAGCAGCCAAGGGGACTTCATCCCACAACCAGCAGTGCACCAGGAGGCGTGACTGCAAAGTGGTGAAGAAAGGGGGCGGGGCCTCCGGCATCATGCTGGTAGCTTTTTTTCTTTTTTTTTAATTATAAAGAAAGGGGGCATGTGGCCCCCCTTCCCTAGGCTGATTTTGGCCCCAGGGACCCCATCCCCCAGGGCAGGTATTTTTAGAATTGGAGAGGTGGCCGGGCGGACCCCCTCCCCAGGCCAGTTATGGCCCCGGGGACCCCATCCCCCGGGGCCTGGCTTTTTTTGTAACTTTCTTTTTTAATAAAGATGAGAGTGCCCTGTGGCCCTCTTCCCTGGGCCGATTTTGGCCCAGAGGACACCATCCCCAGGGCCTGGCCACAATACTGGGTGCCCTGGTCCCACCCAGGCCACCCAGTTTCTAATGTTGAGGACCGCGGGGAGCCTGAAGGCCCCCACGGTTCTTGTCAGCTCCCCGCATCCAAAGGAAGCTGGCATTGCTTTTGGACATAGGGAGCTGCTAACATGCAGCTCCATCTGTCCAAAAGCAATTCTGCCCTGCTTCGTGCAAGCGAGAGCATTTTACATGCTCTCGCTTGTACAAAGCGAAGCAGAGTTTGCTACGGCTTGGCAGAAGTGATGTTCCCGCCAATACATAGCAAGCTGCAATGTTCCAGGGGTGGGCACCCCAGGAGATTGCAGGAGCCGGCCCTGGGGTGTGGTGGTCCCCCTTCTTTGTTTCTATTTGCCCCGGGAAGGTGGTGGTCCCTGCATTCAAAGTTGCAAAAGCCCCGGGTAGTTGGCAGTCATCGGGGTTGCAGGGGGGTCCTTAGGACCCCCCTGTTTTTCAAAATTAAAGCCCCAGGGAGGTGGCCGCCCCCGGTGCTGTGGGGGATCCGCATGGCCCCTCATCCTTTTTTAAAAAAAACAGTGAGGTGGGGGTCCTCGGGCTCATGAGGTCAGAGAGGACCCCCCTACTAAAATGTAAGAAGCCCCAGGGAGGAGGAGGTTCCCAGGGTTGCGGGGGAGGCCATACGGGCCATCCCCGCATTAATTAGTTAAGAAGCCCCAGGGAGGTGGGGGTCCCCGGGGCATTGATAAGCCACAGGAGGGGGCCTGTGCGCCCCCTCCTACATTTAAATAATGCCCCGGGACCTGGCCCACCCAGGGGCCAAGAATGAACAAAGCACCAAAGCCATGCTTTCCTTAAAAAATATTTTTGGCTGTATATGCAAATCTGACCAATTTTTATTTAAACAAAATGCTTTTTTTGGCCTGTGGGACCCCTCCAAGAGGCCTAGGGGGTAAGGCTGTTTCTACCCTGCCCCCTTTTCTTTTTTTAAAATGTTTTTACCTTTGACTCGGTTCAACCAAGACACAAGATGGCTGCCAACACCTTCTGGTTTGAAGTGTTGGCAGCCAATCAGATCTCTTTTCGAGATCTGGAGGGTTTGCGGATCAACTGCGTCCCTATATTTACAACTGGAAATGTCTTTAAATAACTCCAAAACTACTGAACAGATTTACATCATTTAAAAAAAAAGTAGCTTTCTGGACCAACAGCTACCTTTATGCCAAATTTGGTGTCATTCCGTTTAGCAGTTTGGGCTGTAACTGTGTCTAAAGTATGGAAATTAACATAGGGAAAATGCGTTTTGGGACCCCTTTTTGTCTCGGCCCCCGCAAGACGGATCACCCTGAAACTTTCAAGACAGCAGCTGAAGTGAGTGGCAAACTAGTTATGAAAATTTTGTGAAGATTCATCAAATAGCGCTAAAGTTATTGGCAAATGAAAAAAAAACGCTCTTCCTATTGAAACTAGGTCCTAACTATAACTACCTACCTGTGACTGCCAGTAGGTAAAATATATCTATATATTTTACCTACACATATACACACACAGACACACACACACACACACATATGGCCCGTTTCACAAAGTTAAACTTAGACTTAAGTCTAAGTTGGCTACTTTTTGGTATTCACAAAGGTAGGTTACTACTATACTAGTAACTTTACTACTAGTAAACCTACTAATAGTAAAGTTATTAGTAGTACAGTTACCAGTAGTAACTTACCTTTGTGAACACCAACAAGTTGTAAACTTGTACTTAAGTGTAAGTTTGCTACTTTTTGGTATTCACAAAGGTAAGTTACACTAGTAGCTTTATCACTAGTAAAGTTACTACTAGTAAAGTTACAACTAGTTTAATTACTAGTAGTAAAGTTACTAGTAGTAACTTACCTTTGTGAATACCAAAAAATAGTAAACTTCCACTTAAGTCTACCTTCACCTTTGTGATTCTGGCCCACAGTCTGCGCATGAATAGCTTGAAAAAAAGCATAGTTACCTGAGGCACCCGAACACACAAATTTATTTAAAGGTAAAGGAGCAAATTAGCTCCAAAATCTATGAAAGGTCAATTGCTTATTTGTTGCCCATGATACAATTAATCAAGAAATAAATTCACATTTGTAAGCAATTGATCACTGTCAACCAACAAGAAAAGAGTATCTTAATTGGTCACATGAAATATTACAATTACAGCACAATAAAACTAAGGTTTGAACTCCCCTAAGAACTCACAACAATAAAGGCTATACAATGATCACAGGCATCAGTCACTACTTCTAAACCAAACAGAAATAATCTGCCCATTATATATTACCGTGGTGCTCACAACATACTAGTGGAGCTGCATGCCACAGGCATGCAGTTGCATCTCCCACACATTCTAATGCAATTTATCTTGAGGAGAGGAGAATACGCAGGCAATTCCTAAAAAGGAAAAAACTCTATCACTTCGTGGACTCAGAATTTCTTCTCTGATATGCCTGAACTAGGACACCATCAACATGTGGACAATTTAACATCTCCTTAAAGCAAAATGCCTCATGATATGGAAGTAGAGAGAACACAACTGAATTTACTGAAATACCATACAACATGTTCCTTCCAGAGAACCACCAAGGACACTCTCAGTTTTTCATAACTGTCCGTCTGTAAGGCAGTATTTCAGACATTTGTATTCCATTGGTATATCATTTCACCCTCTAATGCATACCACAAGATATCACAAAGACTTGTTTGATGTAGGTGACTTCTGTTTTAAAGTAGGGCCTTGACGTTCCATAAGGTGTCTTCAGGAAGCTTCAGAGAAGCCCTTTCACATACTACAACGACAAAGGTCTCACCTCCCTCTCTATCCAGCTGGTACAATATGCCCACCTACAATTTACTGCATACATGCCACAACAACAGGCGTTTCTGTATTGACAGTGCTGTGTTACTTTACATGCACTGCTTTAGGGGCCCACCACAGAACACTGACATTAAGAGTGAGCTTGGAGTAACCTGTGGAATAACAAGGACTCATTAGGGAAGCAAACAAGTAAAAGAGGTGCTTACCAGAGATCTGGGAATGATCTCATGCTTGATTTGATCATGTCCATCACACATGACCTGTCTTGTAAGAAATGGGATTCTTGAAAGAATGAGAATGCCAGCAGTCATTTTGCCTGGTCACCTATAAAGATCATGCCTAGACCCACAGTCAACACTAGGCAATCTGTCTAGGACTTGAAGAAGAGCAGGAGGCCCCATCTTGATGTCATTCAAATAGAATCCTTGAGCATCCTGTGAACACATATGTGTTTCCTTGGACAACTTGGAGACTATTATGAACACCTTGAATTGAAGCATTCAGAATAGAGATTACAAATATGGAAGTTTTTCTGATCTGTGGGTCAGTGCGCAGAGTGTGCTTTACTTCATAAATAGTTTATTGATTGTTGGACAATTTGAATTCTGGAACTAAAAAGAAGCTGTATCTTGGGGCACGTGAATCCACAGCAAATAGTACAGTGTCTAGGTACTTTAGGTGTATCAAAAACAGAAAACACTTAAGAAAAGTTGTTACTTGCATGTTGTGTTGCATTTTTTGTGATGAGTGACAGATCTGACTCTATTCACATATTATGGCATTTTTTTAAAGGGATGACAATTTTACTTGTGATGTCAATGTAAGGACTGCTTGTGCTTCAATCGCAGATCTCCGATGGTGCACTTGGGACAACACTTTGACAGATATACCAGCTCACAGAACAATCACTTCACAGCAGATCCCAATTAAAAAAATCTTTCGTTCTCATGTCGCTGGTCCCTGATAAAGTTTCAGTGCAATAAATCTTTTGATAGATTCATAAACTGTTGAGTAATTAGAGGATTCACTTTGCCCATGTGAGGCTTTTACAGTTCTCTTTGGTATCATGACAAACTTCGAATGTGTCCTTCGGTTGCAGGATTATTATACCATTGTGCATGCCAGTAAAGTCTCTAAAGTGATGCATGGGCCTACAGACATTTTGTACTGTTAGCTGACTGACACACCCATGCACATACCACACTACACATACATATCTACTACCAACCACACATATCCAACAGTTTTCCACTAAAAGGCATTCTTTTTCATGATCAATTACTATATAACTAAGAATGAACAAAGGAGATACAACTGTTAGCGCATACATATACAATGCTCTATCAAGAAAGCCACTGTGGTACTCAAACACCAGTTCATGTGTCTGCATCAAGGGAGATGAAGATGTCAAGTTCACCTACTAATGACAGTGGACATGCTTAGGTTGAAATCAAGATCCATAGCATGGCTATCAATGATTACTCTTAGTCCTGGATAACCTCATTCAATCCCTGCCCGAACCATTATCTTGTCTATGACAAGGTACTGCCTGGGAAACACAACAGCATACACTTCTTGAATGCTCCTAAGAAGAGCAGTACTTTTGCTTGGAATATATCATTTACAGATAGGTAAGGCGAGCAGAAGTTTCTACATTTGTTTACAAGAAGCAGGTAGTGTTAGGACCACTCAAAAGTATTCTGAGTGCTACCTCCTTTTCATGACCATGCTATCACACTCTCACAGAGATCCACAAAGACCCTAGAATCTACAGGGATGTCACTAAATGAACTCACACAAATTGCAACTTGAAAAGGATCAGAACAGATGCCAGGGCTTGGTGGACAGGACATTTAGATGCTCACACCACCAGAAAAAGCCACTGCACAAGGAGTTAGCTGGAGATGTGAGGTATTGATGCTTGCCTCTACCAGTTCCATAAACACATAATGCGTAGATCTCAGTCAAATTGCCCTGCCCAAAAACTTAGACAGGGAAAAGGGAAAATCACAGGGAAACTCTTGTTCTGTCACTATGATAGTACATGGCATGTATCTGCCAATTTAAGATATGGATACACTTAAAGTCCTTGTGTCATTCAAAAACATGCTGCAGATTCTTACTATTACACATTATGACCAACACTGCTAGATTTTGGTGTTGCACTTAAATGTTATGTTCATCACCCGTGATAGACCCTTAATGTCTTGCATGTTCAAGTGTCTTCCCTTTTGACTGGTTTGATGGCTCAAAGGTTTAATGCATCATTTGCAGGAATTGTTTGTTTCACCACACTTTCACAGTTCCAAATCATACCTGATCCACTTAGCCTTTCGTCCTCTCATGGTCAACAAAATAAGTATCAATGAGCTGGGTCTCAACAAACCTCTGTATTAAATGTTAACAAACCCTCGAGACACAGGTAATGGCATGTTAATGGTGTGCAGAGACATGTGCAATGCTATTCTTCTCCAACTATGCTCTCATGTGCCTTTCCATCAACATCATATAGGCCAAGTTGACTATATCTATCTGCACTTGCCCTGTTTCTAACATTTCTGTCAACATGGTGTCCATGGACACCTATTTTGTTACTATGTTGTACCTGACCTCTATCAGGTTCCCTCAATCAATCAATCAAGATTCTTGTAAAGCATGACAAATCACCTGTTAGGGTCTCAAGGTGGTGAGTGGTGGGGGGGGGGGGGTGTTGGGTCTGCCATTCAGTCAAAGAGCCAGGTCTTGAGGTCCTTCCTGAATTGCGGAAGTGATGGTGATTGCCTGAGGTGGAGATGCAAGGAGTTCCAGGTCTTCGCTGTGAGGTAGGCGAAGGATCTTCCTCCAGCCTTGGTCTTGTGGATCTGTGGGATGGTGGCCAAGGCCAGGTGGGCAGAGTGGAGATGTCTGGTGGGAGTGTAGAAGGAGAGGCGGTGGTTGAGGTATGCATGTCTGGCATTGTGGAGGGCTTTGTAGGCATGCGTGAGGAACTTGAAGGTAATTCTTTTGTTGATAGGAAGCCAGTAAAGGTCTCTCAAGTAAGCGGTGATGTGGCTGCAGCATGGGATGTTCAGGATGAGTCTAGAAGAGGCGTTCTGGATGTTCTGCAGTTTCTTTAGGAGTTTCTGGGTGGTACAGGCGTAGATTGCGTTGCCGTAGTCGAGTCTGCTGCTGACGATCGCATGGGTGATCATTTTCCTGGACTCGGTGGGGATCCACTTGAAGATCTTATGGAGCAGGCGGAGAATGTGGAAGCAGGAGGATGAGACAGCATTGATTTGGCGGTTCACTGAGAGCAAAGAGTCCAGGATGATGCTGAGGTTTCATGCGTGGTCCCTGGGTGTGGGGGGGGCATGCCGAGCGCTGCGGGCCACCAGGAGTTTTCCCAAGTGGAGGGGGTGGAGCCCAAGATGAGGACTTTGGTCTTGTTTGAGTTGAGCTTGAGGCAGCTGTCCTTCATCCAGGTGGCGACTGCCTTCATCCCGTTGTGGAAGTTGCTCTTGGTGGCTGTGGGTTCGTCTATGAGGGAGAGAATCAGCTGAGTGTCTTTGGCATAGGAGACAATGTTGAGTCCGTGGCTTATGATGATGGCTGCAAGCAGAGCCATGTAGATGTTGAAGAGGGTGAGGCTCCACATAATTTCCTCACCTAATTATGTCAATAGCTGCAGTTCCATAGCAGACAGACACCCTCTTAATGGTGTCTATGCTCACTCTTTCTTAGCCCTTTCTCTATGCTGAGCAATGTCCTAAGATGGAAACATATCCCTGGGGTAACGCTGAGTGGTAGGTAATTTGTGTCAGCCCGGTGATCCCACAACTTTCCCACACAGAAACTTGAGAAAAATGTGATTTGTTTCAGCTAAAGTTGAGGTTTTCTGGGGATTCTGGATAGGAAAACGTTGGGGGATCCATGCAAAACATGCCTCCCTGGACTACCCAGGGTGTCTAGTTTTGCAGAAATGTATGGGTTTAGTAGGTTTCCCTAGATGGCTGCCAAGCCCGGGGCCAAAAACCCAGGTGCCCCCACTTGCAAAAGCAGGTCGTTTTGTGATAGGTAATTTTGATGTCCCCACAATAGGTTTAGGGCCCTTGCCTGTCGTGGGTACATGGCCCACCCACACGAGTGAGGTACCACTTTTATCGGGAGACCTGGGGGAACGCTGGGTAGTAGGAAATTGTGTCAGCCCGGTGATCCCAGAACTATCCCACACAGAAATTTGAGAAAAAATAGTTTTTTTCAGCTAAATTTGAGGTTTGCAGGGGATTCTGGGTAGAAAAATGTTGATGGATCCATGCAAGCCATACCTCCCTGGACTCCCCAGGGTGTCTAGTTTTCAGAAATGTGTGGGTTTGGTAGGTTTCCCTAGATGGCCGCCGAGCCTGGGGCCAAATACCCAGGTGACCCCCCTGCAAAACCAAGTCATTTTATGATAGGTAATTTTGATTTGGGCCATTTCCTGTTGCGACCACTATGCCTACCCACACAAGTAAGGTACCATTTTTATCGAGAGACCTGGGGAAATGCTGGGTGGTAGGAAATTTGTGGCGACCCGGTGATCCCACAACTTTCCCACACAGAAAAGTGAGGAAAATTGGATTTTCTGATTAGCTACATTTAAGGTTTGCAGGGGATTCTGGGTAGGAAAATGTTGAGAGATCCACGCAAGCCACACCTCCCTGGACTCCCCTGGGTGTCTAGTTTTCAGAACGGTCTGGGTTTGGTAGGTTTCCCTAGATGGCCGCTGAGCCCGGGACCAAAAACCCAGGTGACCCCCTTGAAAAACCAGGTTGTTTAGTGATAGATAGGTGGGAACCTGTGGTTTTGGCCCCGGGCTTGCAGACATCTAGGAGAACCTAAAAAACCCAGACATTTCTGAAAACTAGACACCTGTGGGAGTCCAGGGATGTGTGGCTTGCGTTGATCCCACAAAATTTTCCTTCTAAGAATCGGCTGCTAACCTCAAATTTAGCTAAAAAGTCACATTTCCTCTGATATTGCAGCACTGCTGCAAAACTGGCCCCCACGTCCAGAAAACTGGCCCCTACCCCTCCGACCCACCGAGGAAACACCCGGTGCCCACTACAGCTAGTCTGGCCCTGCAGCCAAGCACCATCCATGTACACAGCCAGTCCAGCACCAGTCCATGTACACCGCCAGCCACGCGCCACTCCACGCACACCACCAGGCAAGCATCAATTTATACACACCATCATCAAGCGCAAGTCCACCCATACCATTAGCCAAGTGCAGGTCCACATACACCACCAGAAAAATGCCAGCCAAAGGTCAGTTTGCACACACACACACAAACTCTCCCTGGTTTCTAGTGGTGCAGATGAGACAAAAAATATCACTGAAACAGCCAAAATGTGTGCCTAAAAAAAAGGGAGCAACCCTTGCCTATGGGGCGTCTCACTGGCATGCCCATACACATATCCCTGGTGCCCAGTGAGCTTTCTGCCCCCCCCGGGGGGTAGATAAGGGGCTATTGCCCCGATCTGCCTTCTGGGGGGGGCAGAAAGATTGTGGCTAATTTTTATGGGGGAGGTGGAATCATTGGCACGCCCATTCTGGGCAGCCCCCACCCCTAAGTATAATAAAAACATAATCCCTGGTGCCTAGTGGGCTTTCTCCTCCCCGGGGGGCAGATCCGGGACTATTTCCCCCATCTGCCTCCTGGGGTGGCAGAAAGACTGTGGAATTTTTGGGGGAGATGGGGGCATTGGCATGCCCATTTTGGGAAGTCGCCACCCCTATCTATATAAAAAAATCCCTGGTGTCTAGTGTGCTTTCTGCCTCCGGGGGGGCAGATCGGGAGCTATTGCCCCCATCTCCCTCCCGGTGGGGGCAGAAAGACTGTGGAATTTTGCGGAATGGGTGGGGGCATTGGCATGCCCATCTCGGGCAGCCCCCACACATAAATACAATTAAAAAAATTATCCCTGGCATCTAGTGGGTATTCTGCCCCCCGGGGGGCATATCGGAGGCTATTGCTCCATCTGCCTCCCAGGGGGCAGAAAGACTGTGGAAGTTTGCGGGGGTGGCAGCATTGGCATGCCCATCTCGGGCAGCCCCCACCCCTAAATCCTATTAAAAAAATTATCTCTGGCATCTAGTGGGCTTTTTGCCCCCCTGGGGGGACGGGTCGGGGGCTACTGCCCCATCTGCCTCCCAGGGGGGGCAGACAAAACTGTGCAATTTTGCGGGCAGTGGTGGGGGCATTGGCATGCCCATCTCGGGCAGCCCCCACCCCTAAATCCTATAAAAAAATAATCCTGGCATCTAGTGGGCTTTCTGTCCCCCCCAGGGGGAGCAGATTGGGGGCTACTGCCCCCCGGGAGGGGCAGAAATACTGAATACACCCCAAAAAATTTGGGGAGCAAAGGCCCTTGCCCAAGGGGTTGCTCCCCCCTCCCTGGTGTCCAGTGGGTGGATCCCTGCTTGGAGATCGGTCACCTGGGGTGATACCCAAGCAGGGATCCACTAGGCAAGGGTACCATTGGAAAGGGGATATTCTCCCCTTTCCAATGATACCTCTCCTGTCTTTCTACATGCTCGGGGGGCTGGGATAGCCCCCTGAGCACGTAGAAAGAGAAACTGAAATGAGCCTACCGGCTCATTTCAGTTTCGGTTTCAGAGAAATTACGTCAGCGCGATGAGCGCGCTGATCGTCATTTCCCTGAAACCTGCAGAGCAGCCTTGGGAGTTGGGAAAGCCCTTCCCCAGCTCCCGAGGCTTTTCAGGGCTCAAAGAAATCCCTCTGGTGCACGCACCAGAGGGATTTCTAGTTCCATGTGCGCAGGCAGCCGGGAGCCGTCCAACGCACATGAGCACTGGTGCGTCGGACGGCTCCCGGCCATCCGACGCACCGAAGGGGTTAATATGCAGCACAGCTTAAAATGTTTCAGATAAAATTCAATGTGCAAATAACACAAAATTCATTCTCGGATGTAACATGTCAACTAGCATTGACATTCGCTATATTGCAGCATATATAGTCATTTTTAACAACAAATTGTGCAAAGTTTGTAAATGCTTGAGTGAACAGCACATCTTCATGTGCAATGTGAGGCTGCAGAGAGCAATCTCAGCACTGCAATATTACTAGATGGAGTAGATGCTTTAAAACAATGTAACTACAAGATATGCAATACAGTACAAATTGCCTAAGCTACCACTAGGGCTTTACATCTAATGGATCACATCCAGCTCAGAAACCTCACCACGGCACATGCATATAGAGGTCTACGATCAGATTGCAAAATTCTCATGACTGTTGAGCAGTTTCTTGTGCCTAAAGTTTTACAGACTGGCCTGATCCAGTTGTGCAAACGAACAAAACATGGGCTAAATTTTCTTTGTGCCTTTTACAGCTCGGGCAAATCAGTGAGAACTCAGCTTACGATGACCATTTTGCAGTAAACATCTTAAGTGGTAAAAAGCATAACCTGAACTGAACATATAATTTCCTATCTAAGGGATTAGTAATGCAGTCCCGATTTTTTTCATACAGAAGACTTTTTTTTTTTGACATTTTCAAAAACATACAATATCCAACATGTAATTAAACATACAGTCCGTTGTACAACAACATCCATCATCCAGTTTTTGTAGTTTTACATTATTACCTGTGAATATCTTTTCTCCCGTGCAATTATTAGACACAACTAGTCAACTTGGTACTTTTGCAAATATTCAGTCAAATATTTCCAGTAATCTCTAGGCTTTGACCCCATGGGTAGCTCCTCCTCATACGTTTGCAAGGTGTCTCTACAATACACCAAATCTTGAATCCATTGCCTAAGCTTTGGCGCACTTCTACTGCCCCAACAAACGATACTCTGCGTTTAGCCAAGAGCAACGCAACTACACAAAACTTGTGCCTAGCGGCCCGTATGTCCGGAACTAGACCCAGTAGACATGTACGAACAGTGCATTCAACAGCAATGCCCACCATAGTGCCCAATATCTGTGTTACCTTTACCCAATACTCAGTCACTTCTGCACAAGACCATGCAAGGTGTATGAAATCTGCTATTTCAGCATTACAGCGTTGACATTTAGAATCTATTCGTAATCCATACCTACAAAGCCTTGCAGGTGTATAATAGGGCTGATGCAGGTACTTATAGTGCAATATACGTAGGTTCCCATTAGGCGTTAACAAACCGGTCAGTGAGCAGGTCATGGCCCACTCCTCCTCCGTCAACGGTACATCCAACCCACCGTTCCACTTCTCCAGTGCACTGTTTATGGTATCCGCTATGTCTTCCTGTAGCTTAGCATATAGTCTAGATACCATGTGTTTAGCAGCGGGAGTTGTGATCAGTAGCTGTAACATAGACAGCTGTGGTGGCTCCTCAGGGTAGGAGGGATATAATATCTTTATCGCTTCCTGTAATCTGTAATACGTAAATCTAAACAATAAAGTCTGGTTGCTTATGAATGAAAGCTCATCAAGTGATTTAAAAACACCATTATGGTATAAATCCCCCATGGTATCAATGCCCACTTGTCTCAGCAGCCCCATGCCCACTTTTTCCTGGGTAACCGATAGTTCTGGATGGTAATGCAACGGCAGTGCAGGGGCGTATAGTGGCAGTTTATGCGCTTTTTGACCCATTACCCGCCAAGCATTATTTGTCGTATCTATAGTGTTTATGTCTCTCTTATGAAGTGGAGGCCTACGGTGCGTTATAATAGCACTCAACGGAGTTGGCAGGGCATCACCTTCTTCAATAGCGACATGCGTGAGGTAAGGGATCTGATGATACCAAAAATGTGCGTATTGCGCTTGTGCGCATAGATAATAAAGTAAAAAATCCGGGACCTTGAACCCCCCTTTTGAAAAGGGCAGCGTGAGAGCCCGTAGTTCGATCCAGGCCTGTTTACCCGCCCATATCAGGCGAAATACCATGGTGGTTATCCTACGAAATACTTCTGCCGGGGGCTTAATCGGAACGTTATTAAAAAGGTACAACAGTTTCGGTAAGATAACCATCTTTACAATAGCTAGTCGGTCAGCCAGCGATAATGGTAGTTGAATCCATCGCTCTATTTTGTCTTCCAGCCCATCTATCGCCCTGCCATAATTTGCGCGGATTACAACCCCTGGGTCACGGTGATACCAAACACCAAGATATCGTACTGGTTCTGTTTGCCATTCCAATGGGTATTCGGTTGGGTGCGGGCGTGTGGTGTCTGTTAATGGTATAATTATTGATTTTGACCAATTTATTTTGAGTCCAGACTGCTGCCCGAACTTGATGTATTCCCTTAGTAGAGGGTTCAGATGTTTCTCAGGGTCTCGTACATACAGCGTCATGTCATCTGCATATAATGATATATGCAAGGGTCTTTGTGGGAACTGAAGTGCTGAGTAGTGATGCCCCTGTCTAATCTTACATGCCAGAGGTTCAATCGCTATTGCAAATAGTAGCGGGGAATGTGGGCAACCTTGCCGTGTCCCCCTAGCTATAGGTATGGCATCAGATATGTATTTGTTGACTTTGATACGTGCCGTCGGCGCTGTATATAGTATTTGTATCCATTGCAGGAAAATAGGGGGGAATCCCATTCGCCGGAAATCGTGTGCAGGTATGACCATTCAATGGAGTCAAATGCTTTAGCCGCATCTAGAAGAATCGCGGCAGCTTTAATAGTGGAAGTCAGGTAGTGCGACAGTGCAAACAGTGTTCTAGTGTCATGGGCTGTCGACCTGGAGACAATAAACCCTGATTGATCCGGCAGTATTAAATTGGTCATCAGTGGTTGCAGTCGAGTGGCAAGGAGTTTGGCCAAGATTTTGGTATCTACATTAATTAGTGACAGTGGTCTATACGAGTCACAATATTCCGGGTCTTTGTTAGGCTTTAAAAGGGTAATTAACATGGCTTCTCTCAGTGTTGGTGGTAATATCTGCTTGTCATGAGCATCCCCGTACATCGCTACCAAATGTGGCGCCAGCTGATCAGCAAAAGACTTATAAAATTCACCTGTGAACCCATCTGGGCCTGGCGCCTTACCATTTGGCAGCGATCTGATAACTTCTGTTACTTCTTCCACTGTGATCGGTGCTGACAGATATTCTCTTTGAGCATCGGACAGCCACGCTATCGCCACATCTGCGAGGTAGTCCATTATTGTGTCTGGGGAGGCTGTGGGCTGCGAGGCGTATAGCTGCCCATATGAATACATGAATTCCCTCAATATTCCCTGTGCATCATGTTGTAGTTCCCCATTTGTATCCCTGACTGCCCGGACAATCTGTGGAGCATGACCTGAACCTATTTTAACTGCCAGGGTCCTACCAGGTCTACCACCCTCACCGTAAGATCTTGCTGTCTGTCTCCTTGCTACATATTTGAGTTCATCGTCTGCATATGTTTGGTATTCTGACAGTACACCCCTAATGTCACCCAATATCTGCGTGTTTTGTGTACACTCGTATTCATGTTCCAATGTGCGTAGCTGGTCCTCACGCATAGCGAGCTGCCGCCGTATATCTTTGAGAATGCCAGCATTGGTACTTATGCAGACTCCCCGAATAGTAGCTTTAAAAGCCTCCCACAACAGGCCAGGGTCCTCAGTGGTTGGTTTATTGATGTCAAAGTACTCTGTAATAGCTTGATTAATGGTGTCGGTATACACTGAATCTAGTAATGCTTTCGCATTAAACCTCCAACTATAAGGGGCGGAGCATAGTGTGGCATTATCATGGAGATCAGCACTGGGTTATGATCGGATATTGTTTTGGGCAGATGCTTCACATCTCGTGTCCATAATGATATATCGTCCGAGCCCAACCAATAATCGATGCGGGACCAACTGTTATGTGCAGCCGAGGTATGTGTGGCTTCCATACGGTCCGGGTTTTTTCGGGTTCTCCAAATATCAGTAAGATGTATATCAGTCATTATATCTCTTAATTTGTCCCTCGCCCTTTTGTGTGGTTCTACAGAGGCTCCAGACCTGTCAAGATCGCCATGTAGTGCAATATTAAAATCACCCCTCCAGAGTAAAGGGATGTCCGGTAAGTCGCTAATTTTGCGCCATAGCGTATGAGAAAATTCAGGATCGTCTATATTTGGGCCATATACATTGATTAAAGCGAGTTTCTGCCCCCTTAGTGTTCCCCTAATAATAACATAGCACCCCAGTTCATCCGTGATTGTAGCATCGATATTAAATTGCAATCCTTTTTTAATCAATATAATAACCCCTCTAGAGTAGGAGGAGTATGAGGAGCTGTGTATTGTCTCCGCCCACCTGTGCCCGATGCGGGTGTTAGAATGAGGTGCAAGATGCGTTTCCTGCAGTAAAGCAATGTCGATTTGTAGCCTGTCCAAGTATGCAAATATTTGCCTGATCTTTTTCGGGTTATTAAGCCCTCTAACATTCCAAGTTAACAAGTTTAAGCGCTTAGGGTGTAATCTCTCAGTGGTCGTCGCTAGTCTCTTATGTGCATTATATTAAAGTGTAATTTTTGCAGTGTGCACCACTCCCATTTCCTAGAAATAAAACTAATGTCGTTTCTCAACTGGACGTTACTCTGGATTACAATGACGTTTTTCAAGTACATTGGCCTGTATAACCGTTCCCAACTCCGACCCTCCCACCCCCCACCCACTTCAGCATCCCAACCATGCCAAAGACATACCCTTAAAGAAAGAAATAACATAACCTAACTTAGGTTGGGGAACTCCCGCTTGGGGGGTCCGCCAAGTGCACACAACTCCATCCAACATAGTGGATGTGGTCAGGTATACATTAGTGATGCAGACTATAGCCTTTCCTACAACATATAGGTTACCATAGTGACCGCCCCATGGGTGTACCTGGTTTGTACAATACGCTATGATAAAATGCCCACCATTACACTGTGCACACAAAACATTTGGCAAAGAGGCACTTTCCAGAGGCCCAGCCCAGCAACAGTACTATAGTTTCTGCTTCTGTGTGTATAGTGCAGTTACAGCACCCTTATCTGCATTATTCTCCCTCTGCTCCTTTTCCTTAGGCACACTACTGTCTATCGATTGTAGATCTGCGGGATCAGTCAGGTAGTTTATACACCCTGTCATTAAGCAACCATTGTACCTGACAAGAGCAGGACACACATGCAGCGTATAGCTACTCCCAGCCGAGGCAGTCCGCGCCCCTATCCTTGATCCCAAGTGCATTGATGGGCTATAGGCCTCAACATCCATTGTAGGACCTGAGTCAAACGCAGGCTGGGCAGCACAGCACTCTGTCCTTAGTCACCTGCAATTGTTCCCGGATGACAGAGATATCCTGAGTTTGCGCAGCTGCGCATGTGTGTCAGCAGTACCATCTGCCATCTCAATTTTCATACCTGTCTCTCCAGTTCACAATGTTCGATCACCAAGGGTTTACTGCTCCTCCCGGTGCGTTCACTCCGAGTCCTGATTCCGCTCCGCTCGTTTGGTTTCTTTACGTTTGTTATTGATTTTTTTTAGGAAGTCTTGTGCTGCTCTTGGTGTCAGGAGGATCGTAGAGTGGCCCTCATATGTTACTCTCAGCCGGGCTGGATAAAGCATAGCGTACTCTATTCCTAGTTCTCGCAGTTTCTTTTTCGCTGGGTTGAAGTCTTTTCGCGCAAGTTGGACCGTCAGAGTGAAGTCTGGGTAGAACTCCAATGCATTACCCTGGTAGTTGATCTGCCGCTTCTCACGGGCTAGCCTCAAAATGACATCACGGTCCCTATAATTGAGGACACGGGCAATAATTGGTCTCGGAGCGGCGCCAGGTTTCGGTCGCGGGGCCAAGGATCTATGTGCACGTTCTATCAGGAATACTGCTGAGAGGTGTTCCGCGCCAAACACACCACGGAGCATTTCCTCCACGTATGTTTCCAGCCGTCCTGTGTTTGTGGACTCCGGAACTCCCGCTATTCGGATGTTATTGCGTCGAGATCTCGCTTCTAAATCCTCCGCTTTGTTTTTGATGACTTCCAGTAGCTTCTCCATCTCTGTGCATTTTTGAGTCGTGACATGTGACTCATCCTCCACTGCAGTAATGCGATTTTCAGCCTCAACCAGGCGCTCTCCGTGTTTGTCCAGCTTAGCCGCCATATTGTCGACCCGTTGGGTGATGTTGTCTAATTTCCCATTAATGTCCTGCAAACTTTGCTGTATTGCCTGCAACACTCCATCCATGCCAGCCCGTGTTGCATTGTCATTATCAAGTTCAGTGTCTGAGTGCGCCGTCGCAACTTTGGTGTGCCTTCTTGTGTCGAAAGATAGTTTGGGTTGTTGCTTGTCCGGTTTCCCCATTGCCACGTTTTTAAGCCCTGCTGTCTTAGATGGGAGATATCGTCGATCGCCTTGGTGCTCTCGTGGTGGTGTGTAGCACACCGCTCCGCAAAGAGTGTTCTTCGTGCTGTTTGGGTCCGTCTGCTGTAAATGCACTGTCTCACCACAGCGGATCACACAACCAATCGTCAGTGGAAGCGGAGCCCAGCAGTCAGCGACGCGTCGCCTCAGTCCCGGCACTCCTCGCCCCAGATGTGAAGCAGCTGGCAAGACGGTTAGATATGTAGTCGCTCCAACAACGTGACCCTCACCTGCGAGTCCCTTGATGCAATTGGCGATCCACTACACTCCCATCCACCATATGCGACATGCTGCGTAGAACAGGGGTCGCTAGTACCCAGCTAGCGCAGATAGTCCAGTACCCTCTCTTCCCCACCTCGTGACTGGACAACAGCAGCACCCGTTTCACATGCCGATACAGAAGGCTCCTATATAGGCTTTCTCAACGTGTCTGGGGTGCACACAGTGTATGGCAAGTTGCAGTTGACGTTCGCCGCCTGTTACCACCACACATCCCCCAATTACCAGCGTGCTGCAGTGGGCGTTAGGGTCAGGGCGCCATCACAGACGCTGGGAACAGCAGCCCCATCCGCAGGAAACATGCATCTAGTGTCACCTTTTTGAAGCAGGGCGCCTGCAGATCTTCAACCCTGGTGGTACGCTATATTTTACCTCCGCTTTTACTGGTGTCTTGTGCCCTCCATACACCATCGGCCTTTGGCACTAACGCTGTCCGCCATTTTAAGTTCATTCGTGTGGTCCCGCACAACAAGTACACCACTGTCTCTATGTAGAGCCTCCAATGTGCTTCGGCTGCTCATTGCGATCGCTGTCTCCCATTCGCATAATGCACAGTACGTACACTCACTTTAATGGGTCTCTTCTCCGTACGCCGCTCCGCTCTTCCCCGGAGTCGCTTGTAGTTCAGGGCGCCGCCATCTTGTACATTGCAGGTCTCGTCGCGCGCCCAATTTACTTTTGCTGTTTAGCAGTGTTTAATGCGTGCCGCCGTTTTCCCGTTCCGCTCGCTGCAAAGCCGATAGCTTCCGATCTGCAATTCTTTTGTTTGCGGTCGATTCGGTGTCTGCTGTTCTTTTTCATCCCATAATTGGCCTGACCGGCGGAGCTGTCTTAGATGGCAGCCATTCCGCAGTGCGCCCTCTAGTGCCCCCCCTCATACAGAAGACTTGACTTGAACCGCAAAATATTCATAGTAAGAGACCCTCTGGAGCTGTCATTAAACTTTTTTTGAGCCACCCAATGCCAGTATATTTCTTGATTTGTTCTTTCGAGGGAATGGGCTCAGACTGCATATGCTCCCAGTAAATCAACAGGCCTAGGGAAGACAACACCTTTCTGATGTTTTTACACCACTCAGTTTTATGGAACCTATCTAGCCTGATTACATGCTGAAGGGCCTCTACATAGTTAGCTAATTCATGAGTAGTTTTAGGTCTCTGCCAACACAAGAATGGTCTGAGCCTTGCTTTGCTGCCAATTTGTTTCCTGCCCATGTCAAGGTCGAGTGCATAAGAAGGTGTGCTAGGGGGAAGGGACACCAACATTATAATGAACTTACGTTCAGATTTGGTCATGTCAGAAAGATCACAGAAACACCATAATTCAGCTCCATACAACGCCGCAGCTTAAGAATCATAGATCTGAAAGGGCTTGCTCGATGAGATGTGATGCTCCTTCAGGATGGTGCCTGATATTTGTTTGTTTAAGAGAGTTGTTTTGTCTATATGATGTTTCCATGACATGCCAGATGACAATTTCATACCCAAATCCACCCTTTCAAGTTCTTCACCACCCAAGAATATTTTCCCTCTCTCTGATTTGTGTTGATTTATTGCCACAAATTGTGTATTGGTTGCATTGACCTCAAGATCTCTGAAGGAAATTGCCCTTTTTGACATGGCCAGCCCCACTTTTTGATTGGTATTTTATGTGAATTCGACTGGAAGTGCACTGGGATCCTGCTATCCAGGTCCCCAGTGCCAGATCTCTTTCCCAAAACTGTACAATTATTTTCCCAATTGGCAATACATTTAGCACTCCCTGTAAGTGCCTAGTAAATGGTACCCCTGGTTCCTAGGGCCAGGAGGCTAAGGAGGGTCCTTAAGGAATGCTGCACGAATTGGGCCATCCTAAATGACCCCTCACCGAACACATACAGACTGCCACTGCAGGCTGCGTATCTTGGTGCAGACAAAAGTGAAAACATGACATGGGCACATAACCCTGTGCATGCACTATAGGTAAGTCACCCCTACAGCAGGCTTTACAGCTCTACGGCAGGGTGCACTCTACTACAAGTGAGGACATATCTGCATGAGCCGATATGCCCCTGTGCTGGTCAGCTATATTGCTGCCAGTACAAGAGAACAGGGGAGCCATTTTGAGTACATGTGCTGGACACTGGAAAAAACAAGTTCCCCAGCTACAGGATGGTTTCACTGAAAATAGGGATTTTGGTACCAAATATCTCGTATTAACAAACCCACACTGATGCCAGTGTTGGATTTATGAAAACATGCACACAGCGGGCCCCTTAGAGGTGACCCCTGAAACCCTTCCAGCTACTGGTGTGCTGACTAGCTAGTTTTCACCAGCCTGCCACCAGAAACAAGTTTCTGACCCCCAAGGGTGGGTGCCTTTGCTCTAAGGAGGCCAGAGACGAAGCCTGCCTTAACAGAGGGCAGGCTTCCACCCCTCCCCACAGGATTACCTGCAGATTAGCATTCCAAAAGTGGGGAGCTTCAAAAAGCCCACCGCCTTTGGTATTTTAATCTGGCTTCTCTCACAGTAGAGGAAGCTGACCGCCTTGTCCAGAGACCTTTGGCACCTGGACAGGCAGGAATATTATCTAGTTAGATAGGCGTGCCCACCCTCAAGCCAGTACCACCCCTAATCAGATCCTGATGACCTACGTAGAAGAAGGACACTGAAGAGCTGCGAAAGTTGAAGACTGAAGAAGAGCAACTGACTTAGCATCAGCCCTGCCGGCCTGTCTACTGTTCCCCATCTAACCTGCACCAAAGGCGTCTCCTCCTGCAGCTGTCGTGCCTCTAAAGCCTGGGAGGATGGCCTGTCTTCAATAAAGACACAAGAACTCCTGTGGGGCAGTAGAACTGCTCCCCTGCATCCTGCAGGAACCCCAAGACAAACCATAACGACTTCGGAACCACCAAAACCCGACACCACCAAGCACCATTGCACCCGAGCCGCCAGCTAATGTCAAAGTGGGCCAATGGTGTCTACATGGTCCCCAAGCCCTCCAGAGACAGAGTCCACTTTGGTTTCACCCCTCGTGAACTCCCCAACATCGCCTGCAGCCTCTGTTTGCAGGCCCCCTCAACCGTGCGTGCTCCGGGACGAAAATACGAGACACCTCAAAGACTGTCTGCACATGGGCACCCCGTTGACAACTTAAGAACTTGTCCAACATCTAGCCACTATATTTTAAATAAGAAAAATGTATTTCACGTTTATTTGTTTTTGTGTTTTATGTCTGAATTTTGTATATTGAATTATGTCATAATTGTCAGTATAAATGTATTTTGCACTTTTTGTGATTATGTTGTTCAACACAGTATGTTTTAACATTTTGAATTAAATAGATTTTAGCATGAATTTATACAAAAATAAAAAAATGAAAATTTTAAATGAATGTTTAGTGCACTGAGTTTATACATACATCAATGAGCCTGTTGTAGGTCTTTCCATGACCAGTTAATTGCCTAGGTCTTTTGCTTCAACTTGCATTTTCCCTGCCCTAGGACTTATTGTGCTCTGCAGGGGGTCCCTTTGTGTCTCAATTATTTGCAGATGTCTAATAGTAATCTCTGATAAGCCTAAGGCTGCTTTACCACACTACCCCCTACAAGAGCACATTAGGATTGATAGAGTAAACCCCTGTCCACTCATAACGGAACCCCTGGACTCGCTGCATGATATACTTCATTTTGGTATATCATATAAAGAGCCAGCTTCCTACAAGCTCTTAACGAGCAAAGCTCCTCAAAGCGTGATAATAAAGTTTGCAGCCCTTTGGGTGTTTAAGACACCAGCAAGGTATCTTCGGTAAACAATAAGGTGGAAACCTTCACATTGGCCAGGGACTGGGCATCTGCTGGTACAGCCGAAAGAAAATGTAGTACTTGTTCAAATAAAGGGAGAACAGGATAGGGGCAAGTACACATCCCTGGAGGACTCCCTTCCTGATTGAAAATAGATTTGCAAGCTGCCCTGCTCCCCCTAACGAACACTGGTATGATCATCCTCCAGTTCATTTCTCCATCTAATTCTGCTGACCGTGGACAGGCTCAGGTATTTGACTCTTCTCCCCTCTTTTGTTTACCTTCCACACAAAGGGGCATATTTACAAGCCCCGATCGCCACAGGAACGTTACTTTTTGCTACGTTCCTGTGGCGATAATCCCTTTGCCTTATTTACAAGGCAGCCTTAAGCCACTTAACATGGCTTAAGGCTGCCTTGTAAATAAGGCCCCCTTTCCTGCTACACTTAGCTGGAAAGGGGTGGGCAATGGGTGCTGTGGTGGGCGTTCCGCCGCAACACCCATTGAAGTTGATGCTGCCCCTTATTTACAAGGGTGGCGTAATTAGGAGGCAACGCCAAAATTAAGACCAGGGAAAAAAGTTCTGTGAGGAATCTAGAAAGTGTCATGGGGCGCGTGATAAATACTGTAAATAAGTACCACATGTAGAGCCTCACTAGTGTTGTACACCTGGATTGTGCTCTATTGTGGAGGTGCAACACATATGCATATCAAAATCACTGAGGCTGCAGATTATGCTGTTGCCCTTCACCAAGCCAACATTCGAATGGTCTGTAAAGAGGGTGATGATATGAGCAGCAGGAGAACACTTTGACACTGTAATGGGAGGACCCACTATTTGCATATGGCATTAAAAACTTTCATCTTGTAAAATGCAGTTTGATATTGACATTGACATATCATGTCCTCCATCAGCTTCATCGTGGTTGTAAGCAGTGTCTAGAGGTCTGTTTTCAGTGCTAGCAGAGAATGAACTTGGAAGCAGATGGCAATAGTGAGCCATCACGTTTCATTTATCTCGTGTAACTAGCTCACATCATCTACAATAAGCACTGTATGTATACAAGAGACTAGCCTTATATGTGCACACCAGAGGTGATTCAGAAGCATGTTTCCCCTGTATTGATGTCCATTTGGGCCTATGCTGCAGATGTGGTGCACAAACTTGCTTGCTCTTACTTTGAGCCAGATCCAACTACTCTTGTAGTAGCTTGTTGTTAATCTTTGGTTCAAGGTTTATTATCTGTGACCTTGCATATTCTTTGGTGATCTCTATTGTCAGAGCATCTGGATTCAATCTCTGTTTTCTGATTCATACATCTGTCAGTCAGTCCATGGAAAAATTGTGAGCCGGGGTTTAGGTGGGACCAGTGTGGGCTTGGGTTCTGGTCTTCATTTTTATTGTCACCCCTAGTTGCTATAACCAACAGGGAGGGGATTCTAGCTACAAAACATAGGTGCTGAGTGAAAGGGCTCATCCTTACATCTTTACTCAACTGCCTGTCTAGCTGGGTTTTTTTTGGCATAAGTTAGGCTGATTCCCATATTGTAACATGCAAAACAATTGAAATGAAAGTCATGTCTAGTACCATGGAAGGTCACCAGAGAGACTAACAAGACATACCCGTATAAAAGCTCTGAGCCCTACCATATGCAGCAATTCTCTTCTGCTTGAGCAGCATCTGCAGTGACATGCTCCAATCCTTTTGTCCTCTCCATTCAGCAGCTCAACCAACGGTGCCAAATGCACCTCCCAGCATCTCCATGGTAAAAACATGTACATATAGCTGGCACCCGAACTTACTTCCTCAGTCTCCTCCATGCCTGCAGCAGCCTTTGCCAATGTCTGCACATACTTTTGTATGCTTTGGTCATCACCAGATATCAGGGACAGCATTGATACTGATAACTCCGGATTCCACTGTAAAAGTTACTAGGAACCCTCGGTCGACTGGACCTTTATTACCTGCTGAGAAGTGTAAAGGGGAGAACCAATACATTCGTGCCAAACTAGCATGAATCAATTTAAGTAAAACTCGGAAAAGATCACTGACTCCGAATTCCAAATTTAGGGGTTTATTACAAAACCAAAAATAACTGAACATACAAACACCTCAGGACGAGGTTGTAAAAATACATAGGCACTAATACAAAGTCCATCCTACGAACCAATCTAATCCGATACAACATAAAAAGAATAAGCAATTCCAAAAATACTAAACAAGCAATAACTGCACCAACATCTATATTAGTCTTCATTAGTGGCTGTGCTGGAAATCCTTTAATCTATCCCTACACTATCCTTAAAGTGGCATCCCTACTTAACATTTCCCCAAGCAAGATCAAGAAAAGATGTCAGCTCGTGAAGACTTCCTAAGAAGTACACTCACGTTGTAAAGGTCAGTAGCCCAGATTACAAAATCGTTCTAAGTCTTCATTCTAAGAATCGATCCCTTCCTTCTACCCTCTAACGGCTCTCTCCTCTACACTCTGCTCTCCTCTCTGCTCTCCGCTCTCCTCTCTCGGGGCACTGTCCCTAATACAAAATGCACAATTGATAAACACGCCCCTGGAACACCTCCTCTGGCCAGGCACCTCTCGTAGGTAATTTTCCACCAAACTTGTACTCGGTCCAGCGACGGTTGGTGTGTCCTTGGGTCTCAGGCCTCCTCAGCAAGAGAAAATGTCGGTTCCCAATTATCGGCATTCCTGAATACTTTGTAACAGGTCTCCTCCAAACCTAACTCCTAAAACAAAGGCGTTAGTCTAACTAACGAGGACGGTGTCCTTGCACCTGCAACAGAAACATGAGAACAGAACAACCTTGCACGCACATGAATTTCGCTGACTGCCTCCAAATGAGAGCTTTACCAGGGGAAAATGCATTTCAGGCCTACATAAACCAGCTAACATAAGGAAAACGAATAGGCCTTTCTTAGCACGAAAGAGCAAATACTCCATCTAGGCCTTTGACATCAAATTAAACACACATTTAATATGTTACATCTGTAAGCACTACATTTCATCACAATTAATCACCTATACGTGTTCAACTTCAACATGATGCACATCTAAATCTAAGGAATTACATTACACATAAACTACTTCACTAAGCATTTGCAATGAACATCGAAAATTACATGATTCCCTCTAAATGCCATTTTACGTCTCTTGAATGGCACAACTCATCCCTACATTTCATTTACCACTGATTATTACAACACAGATTCTAACTAAGATTAACACACATAAGAATATATGCGGATACAGACTATTCATGAATATAATGTACCCCTACAATTTTCAGGATATCACTGCGCTCTATCAATACTTAGGTGCCTGACCCCGGCATTTGTCATCCTCACATGCAAAAGTGATACCTGCTTTGCTGTGCTCCATCCTTCAAGCCATGGTGGGGCATGCACAGCTAATCCACCTGCGGCCCCTAGCAGGTCTATCTTCGGCACCAAGGCTTTAGGCTTGCACCTGGACTTCATTTCCCAGGCTCAATTTTACCCTCAAAAGTCTCGCCCTACTTGCTTCTACTCACTGGCATGCTTTCATTTTCACCATACATAATAGGAAGCACTAATACTTGAGTAACAGACGCTGGCCTGGAACTTCCTCACTGCTCTGAATGGCACTTACCATAGCATGCTCCAAACATTGGGCCATCACTGGAGAGGTTTAAACAATTGATCTACTTGAGTCTTTTGGTAGCTCAACCACAGGCTCAACAACTATGGACCAGACCACAAACTCCATTTTCCAGGCTCCTTTGTTCCTGTGGAAGCCTTCCCTGTCTTCACACCCCATGACAGTGGACAGTAAAAGTAGGAATCTCTTCACAGCAGACTTAATTCTACTTATTTACTACTACAGACATGCAGAGCCTGTCACACAGCAAACAGCGGCAGCTAAGAATGTCAAACCATTAGCTTCTATTTTTTGCAGGGTGATTGAGCGGGGGTACTTGAATCTGCATCGCTTGGTAAAATCATCAAACGGTACACCCCACTGGTCATATGCAGCTTTAGTTGTTGATTTGAAGCGTTGAGAGGGAGCTAACACTGAAATTTCATTTTAAATACAGTGAAACCCAGAGGCTTCACAATGACAACAGACAGGGTGATGTTTCAACCATAAAGTTTTTTTATTCAACTTATTAGTCAATCATCAATCAGAAAATGTGGCAATGGTTAAGTAAAGTCAAGTATTCTACATTTAAGTATTATGAAATACGGAATAGTAACAAACAATATGCAAAGAATGCAAAATATCCAAATAATGTTTTCCATAAAGAAACCCACACTATCTAAATTAAAGATAAAAGAGAGTGAGGGATTTCTATGGGAGAAGGGAAGAAGGTGCCAGCATTCTGTGAACCTCAGTAGAAGATCAGAGGAAATTAAAGATTGTCTAGCATAAAGCTTTTCCACTTAGGTGAAACCCAGCAGACAGGTCTGCTCTCTCCTAAGTGACAATGGAGCACTAATTGAAAGCACAATCTAAGGTTCCAGAGCATCAAAATCTTGCTCCCACAGTCCAAGACCAATCCTGTGACAGCATTTGCCAAGAACAGGTAAACTCCACAAATTCACATTCTCACACAGTTAGGTACACATCTGCTTGTCCTTGAGAGTTGCATCTTCACAGTACGCCAGATACAGGAGGCTCCTTTCAGAGTCATCTCTTCACATCTGCTGCCGGCTTCTCTTCCCAGGCCTCACCAGCTTTCTAATACAATAAACCTCTCTCTAGCTAACGAGGAACCCGATGAGAAACGTGTAGAGGAAAGAAAAACAGCATCCTGGCAAACTTCGAAGCGTGAAATACTCAGCTAAGGCCCAGCGTCAGGCTAAGCTAACTCAAGAATCAAAATGGAGGCACATTACAGTACTATTTATCTTTAGAAATCAAATGATTATTATTAAAGGGCAAGTACATTCAGCAAATGCAGGTACATGATTATTATTCACCTTAGTACAGTTACCTACGACTCCTCCTACAGGCTACAAAGTGATGGCCTACTACAAATCTTATTAGGGTAGAATAAGCAGATTAGTGAAGTTAAAAACACATTGAATATATGAATTACATGTAGATGCATATAAATTATATATAGAAGGTGGGGCCTAAAATTACGCTGCTCCAAAGGTGCTCTCGGGCTGTTGAGTCTTACCATTTTTATTATTTGGCCTTAGAAGAGAGACAGAGAGTGAGAGAGAGAGAAAAAGAGAGAGAGATAGAGATAGAGAGAAAGAGAGAGAGAGAGAGAGCAATACAACGTTATTTAAGACATGGAATATTTTACAAAAGCAACTTGTGTTCCAATAGACCGTTACTACACAATACAAGACATCAGGGTATCAGGGCATGCTAAGAGTCAGAGACTTTAACCAATTTTACATAACAATCGAAAATGAAATTTAATTGGGCACGAGAGGCGACTATAATAAAAGTCTTGTTCCTTTTCTTTTCCAAATAATGTGGTCATTTTAAAATGTGAAACCTTTTGACTTCTTACTTACTGGAGAGATTGTTAAAACACCTAAAGACTGACCAGACCATCAACCAGATGCATGCCTATGGAAGTACAGGGACATAACAACTTACAAGTTGATTGATAGTTTGGTGGATGCAGGACCTCCGCTGAAAAACAGTGGCAGATGTCCTTTTTGGCCAAATGGTTTAGAATCAGGGGACTTCTCATGTTTCTAAAAGTGGACAGGGAAATATACTGAGATGCATTTGCCAGTGTTTTGTGCCGACGGTGTGCAGCACTGTCAAAAAGGAAAATGCTTTTTGCTGATGCGTTTTGGCATCTGCAAAAAAAAAGAATAAAAAGGCACACTGACAGCTGCATAATTCACTGCATGATTACTTATGCAACGACTATGGAACAGAACAAGAACTTCATTTTCCAGGCTCCTCTGTTCTAGCCTTCCCTATCTTCCCTATGTTCACATGCATTAAAGAGAGTAGTGAGAAGAGCAAGTGACAAACTTGGGGAAAGAAAGGAGTTATAGTGGTGGGGCAGTGCTTGTGAGGGAGGCAGTACACGAGGGAGAAAGCTTGAAAACATGTTCACTCTCATAGAGTGCTGATCCGGCATATCTCCTTGCATCTCAATGTACTCGTGTAGTAATTATATAGGAGCCTCCACTGGTTGCATGGATCTTTAATTGTGGACTGAATGCAAATGAAGGGAGCTAGCATCTGTCACACATTTCAATCACAGTGAAACCAATGTGGCTTCCCAACAACGTCAGAGAGGATGATGTCCAAACCATGTAGGTTTATTAACAGTTTTAGTAAAGAATTACAAGTCAATCATTAAGTAAATCAATTTATCCAAAAAGCATGTATATCTCTTTAATCCTGCAATCTAAATATGTATTTTCTAAAGAAAAATATGCAAAATATAACAATGTAAAGAGCACAAAATATAATGTAGATTGGTTCCATAAAGGAATTTCCCTATTCTAAAGTTCTTGGTAAGGAGATGGCCCATTTGCACGAGACCTCGCCATTTGCACTGTGATTCCACTCAAAGCTCTGTCATCCCGACCCTTTGTGTTTCAGCATGGACTGCTCGTGGGGACCACCAACTCGAAGCTCCAGAAACACCCATCCACAACACCTGGCCTGGTCTTTGTACTACTCCAGCAGCCTCCCGCAACACTCTCCCTGCTCCTCGCGGCCCCCTTCACCGTGAATGGGACTTTTGGCATTGATTTGAGAAGGTAAAGCTACAGCGGGGCTAATCTGGTGACTGTAGCTAACCTGCGCTCCATCACGGTCGGCCTGAACTTGTGACTTTAACCCGTTCCAGCACAACCAGATATCCATAGTTGACGCTTCATGCTTTTTGGTGCTATTTTCACTAAAATCTTTTAAAATATCTAACTCCAGTTCTACTGAATAGACTTTTGTTGTTTTGTTGTCAAATATTTTATTAAAATTTGCTGGAAAGTTGGCATTTTCTTGGCCTGACCATTTGGTGCCCGCAGCCTGTATCCTGGGCCACATGAGTAAGTGTAGGTGGCAGTTAGTCTTTGTGAAATGCTCCCAGACAGTAAAACAAAGGGGTAATAGATGTTGGCAGGATGGGCCATCTCTGACTTGATAAGGGGGAGGAACTGTCACCTACCACACTTGCACATCACAAAGCCACTGCCTGAGAACACTCATAAAGGGACTGACACTAGTCTTTTGCGCCCACAGACAAGCTGTGGCCGGGGCAGGGAGGCAGGATATTCCAAGCACCTCTGGGGGTGGAAACCTCCATAACCGTCTCCTACTTCAGAGCTGACACCACGTATAAATATTGGACCCTCAGAAACAATTCTTCTGCACACCTCTAGACCTGTGGAAGACTCGGAGGGGCTGCTGTGCTCCTCTACAAGAAGGATTGCTAATCTGTTGCCCTACTAACTGAGTGGAAAGGACTGGACCTGCATCTTGAATCAAGGACGATTCGAGTGACCCAAAGGGCTAGCTGTCTGGCCTCCCAATCAGAGCCTCAGGGACAGAAAAGGCTCCAACCACCTTGAACCCAACACCTGGACTCAGACTGCTATAAGTCTTGCCCCCCAAGTGGTGCCACTCCAGTGGGCAGAACCAATGCTGTGCAATGCATCCCCTCGCAGCTCCTCAAAACCACCACTGTGCCACGCATGTTCGATACAGGACTTTGCATTCCAAGCCCGTCATCGATGACATCCTCAACCACTACAAAGGACTTTGCTTTGCAGCCTGCATATATCTTCAGTTCTACTGATTGGATTTTTGTAATTTTGGTCTCAAATGATTTAGTCAATTTAACTCTATTTTTCTAAATTGGTGTAGGATTCTTCTTGTGCTGTGTTTTCACTTATTAGTGCTTGAAGGGCTGAATAAATACTTTACACATTTGCTATAAGTTAAGCCTGACTGCTTTTTTCCAAGCTACCAGAGGGTTAAGCACAGGTTAATTTGGAGTTGATTGTGACTTCACCTTGACAGAAATTGTGGTTTCTACTTGAGTAGAGTTTCACCCCCCTCAACCAATAACCCAATTTCCTATAGATTCCAAATGTTCCCACATTCCTGCACTCTGGCAATCGGCACAGCTGCGGCTCTGCAAGTGCCCCCTCTCATGACATTTCCCTCCAAAGAAATTACATTGACACCATACTAATCCAGAGTTGTATTAGTTGAGTCACAGAGTAGCTGATCTCTAGCACATGTTCAATGGTTTCCTCCAGAAACAAATATTTATCACTTAAACTGACTGTCACCCAATCTTCAATAAAGTAATGTAATAAAAAAAACACTCAGTATGGAGTCAATCCAAGCCCGTTAACTCTTTCTTACCACCACCAGAGACTTTTTGGAGCACGATTCCAACGAGCGATAAATACCAGATTTATTTATATGTAGCCTACATACATGTATAGTGTAGGAAGCTGTCTCTGTATATACTATACCAAAGTAAGGTATAGTGTGCACAGAGTCCAGTGGATCCCCAGAGGATTTATAGAGGCTAAAGTAGATAATACTAATGCTCTATTTGTGGTAGTGTGGGCGAGTAGTTAGGCTTATCAGAGGGCAGTGCTAAGCATTTGTTGTACACACAGACAAGAAATGATTACACACACTCAATGACTAAATCCGAGACCAATGGTTTGTAAAAATATTACTTTTAGTATATTTATTTTATAGAACCAAAGATACTTGGTTGCAGTAAAATACGTTTTGCAATATCACTGTTTTTCAATGTAAAAAGTGAACACAGTGCATTTTTCAATCAGTACAATGTTATCCTGTGGGCGAAACACCATCAGCAATATGCAGGTAAGCAAACGATTTACAATATTGAGCTTTTGGATGAAGAATCAGTACCAGGCAAGGTTCAGGTAAGTGACCTCACTGCACCACCAGCGGCATTGGGGTGGCCGGGTGCAGAGGTCAAACCCGGGTTCTGGTGCCAATGTGATCCAATGAAGAAAGGGGGCAATCGAAGTGGTGCTACTTACAGGTAAGTAGAATTATTTGGTAACCCAGTCTCCGGGGTTTAAGGTAAGCACAGGGGGGCCACAAGGCAGCACCAAACTTACGCCCTCAGCAGGCACAGGGGGGGCTGGGTGCAGAGTGCCAACACAGCGTCTGGCGCCCAACGCAAACAAATGGTGAATCTTGGAATCGGAAAAAGGCTGCAGGCTCAGGCCAGGAGGCTGGACGAAAGAAATCTACGGCTGCACAGGTAAGTTGGGGTGCAATGGAGTGTCAGGACATCATTGGTAGATCTCCCCAAGGCACAAGGGCTCTGGGTGTAGAGGTGTCCTTTGGCGTCGGAAGTCAGCTTACCAGTGCGGTCGCGGTTGGGGGGTCGTCGTGCAGAGGCTGCAGGCATCGACGTGGAGTCCGGCAGGGGTCAACCCATGAAAGACTCATACTCAGGATCGCTGGGGATCCTTTTCTGGACCGGTGAGCCTCTTGGGCCGGGGGTGTTGGGTGCAGAGGTGGTCAACTTTGCGGTTCCACAGGCAGAGCTTTGGTCTTTGAACTTTGTATTCTTCTGAACAGGTCCGCTGTCCATGGGAGATGAGTAGTCATTTTAGAAGGCATGCAGTCCTCCCAGGTTCCTGGAGGTCGCTGGGCTGCGGGACGAGTCGCTCTTCTGTAGCAGGGTCTTTGAGGGCTGCAGACAGGCCGGTAGGGCTGGGGCCAAGTCAGTTGGTGTCTTCAGTCTTCGCCGCTACACGGCTCTTCTTTGTCCTCTTCTTCGTAGCCCGTCGTTAATCTGAGGAGTAAGACTCAGGGGTGTCCCTAAATACTAACTTTTAGGGGCGTTATAGGGGTAAGAAGGTAGTAGCCAATGGGCTGCTTACCTTTAGGGTGACTACACCCTTTGTATGTCCACTCCCTCTGGGGAGGGGGAATATTCCTAACCCTATTGGCTTAAATCCTCCAAAACAATATGGAGGATTCTGAAAGGAGGGGGTCACTTCAGCTCAAGTCACCTTAGGGGTGGTCTTGGCTGAGAGGGGACACACCTCTCTTGCTTACTAATTTTCCCGCCGACCTTGCTGCCAAAATTGGGGCTTGGTCAGGATTGCGGGCATCTCCACTAGCTGGAGAGGCCCTGGTCATCATAACAAAGGACGGCAAGCATTTGAGGCTCACCGCCTTTCTATGCTGTTCCTGCTTGGGGGTAGGTGTGAAGTACCTCCTCCCAGAGCATGCTTTGTTTCTGACCCACGAGAGCAAAAGGCTCCCACCTTAGGGGGTCAGAAACATGTCTAGAGGTAGCAGGCTGGTGGGGACCAGTCCGGCACACACCAGCGAGCTGGTGGGATTTCAGGGGGCACTTCTGTGGTGCCCTCTGGGTGCATGTACTAATAAATCCAACACTGGCATCAGTGAGGGTTTATTAAGCTAAGGTGTTTGGGACCAAACATCTTTGGAATTCGATGAAGCCATCATAGAGCTGTGGAACTCATAATAACAAGCTCCCAGCCCATGTACTCAGTATGGCTTCACTGTGCACTTATTATGATTAAGAATAAACTTACACACTATAGAGGCATATCTGCTCATGCAGTTATTCCCTCACAGGAGGTATAGTGAACCCTGCCTTAGGGCTGTAAGCCTTGCTGTAGGGGTAACATACCTATGCCTTTTGCAGTGCTGGTAGGCCTGGCACACAGGGATGTGTCCACCAATTGATGTGTACAGACTCTGTCACATACATCAAGGTGCACTACTCTTGCCCATATGGTGCAGTACTACATTTAACACATTTTTTCCCCCCATTGATGCCATTGTTAGACAATTGACCCAAGTAATAACAGTGAGACACTCAATTCAATGTGATTGCTAATAAAAAGAAAACACCAGTAGTCAAATTCACTTGACACTTTCCGCGTGTCCTCTGTGTTATACAGTTTTTTAATGCATTAACAACATTATAAATTCCACATGAGGTCTTTCTTTGCCGTGTTCCCAATGCATTTCGGGAATCCCTTTGCCAGGTGAACTCTACAATAACAAATAATGCATACTTTTTACCATACTGTGTAAACAATAAACAGAAACAACATCAAAAATGTAAGGACTTTTCAGGATTATGCCTTTCACCAGGTGGTTAGCGTCATGAGTTCATGCTGTGGCTCAAAAGCCCATGCCTTCACACTAAAATGAAAAGTAACTTAAACGGTGCCAGGTCGACTCTTCACTTTTATCTGCCCCAAAAAATGCAGGCTGCTGTGGCAGTATGCTGTGTTTGGTGAGGGGTCTCTTAGGGTGGCATAATACATGCTGCAGCCCTTAGAGACCCTCTCTGGTCACAAGGCCCTTCGTAACACTAATTCCTTTTAGAAGGGACTTTTATGTGAGCCAGAGGTGTTCCAATTGTGGAAACAATGGTACAGTTTTGGAAAAAGAACACTGGTACTATGAACCTGATTAGCGGGGACCTAGTACTCTACAGTCAAAGTTGCATCTCAAGCCAGGCAAAAGTGAGGGGGGGGGGCTGCAACAGAAATCCACTTTCCTACATATATCACCAGCACTTTGTCTTGGAGGGCGCTACCTCATAGTTCTTTTTTCAGGTGAACTGGGAGGGCGGGGTGGGCAAGCAAGGATGGGGAGGAGTAGAGGGAAATGGAAAGCAACACTGAGAAGTGGTGGGTGGGAGAGGAAAGCAGCAACACAGGGAATAAAATAGTACCTCAATCACAGTGCGCGTAGGGGGAAGACACTAATCAACACAAATCAATCTGTGCATGGCTCATGCTCCAGAGAAAAACAGGAAGTGATGCCTGGCCCTCGCTGGCCAATTAGAAGGCAGCATTACAGAGTGACATTAAAGCCAACAAATGGAAAGTAATGGGCGGGCTCCAAGCCCTTTTTGTAAACAATATCTCTCGTTGGAGAGCACATGCAGCTCATGCGCTGAGGCAAACTCGACCGAAAAAGAACCTATAAGGGGCTTGGTAGGTTACTACAATAAAATGTTTGTCCCATTACCAGAAAATGTGGTTATTTTTGCAATATGAAAGCTATTGAGTTTTTGTTTACTAACAAGATCTTCCAAACACCATGTAAGAGCACAGGCAATCGAACAATTACACTCGCTTGACAGCAGGAGGCATTGAACACTTAGGGCCTGATTTAAAGTTTGACGGACAGGTTACTCCTTCACAAATGTGACAGATATCCTGTCTGTCTTATTACGAATGCATTATATCCTATGGCACTTGTAATATGGCAGATAGGATAGCCGTCATGTTTGTGACGGAGTAACCCCTCCCCCGAACACTTAATCAGGTCCTTAATCTTCAATCTAAGAGTCAGCAAACATCAATCTCTATGCCTCAATTGGATTTCTGCTGAGCTGGGTGAAAACATACCTTTGACACTGATCTGGAAGTGAAATTCAAAGAGCATCAATGGTGACTGAAAGATAGGTCTTCTCCTATTACCAAAAATGTAGATATATTTTAGCAATGGGAAATCTCTTGATTTTCATAAAATGGAGAGATCCGTGAAACATCTTATGGTAGAAAAGGCATATGACCATAGTGACAGTAGCACTGGAACACATAATTTTCAGACTCAGAGGCTGAGGCCTTATGTACTAGGCCACAAGTTACTCTCTGTAGAGCTAGTTTAAAACAAACCTATAATATATGATATGAAAATGTGATTCAATTAGACTTCACAGTTGATTACAAGCTGGCAACCACATCATGTAGAGAATAGGAGGTGGAGAGAGAGAAGTGAGAAAGAGAGAACATTTATATAGCAATATGGAGAACAGTATATTAAAAAAACACATCCAGTGATCAAATAGCATTTCAATACAAAACCAGACTGTAGTCGCAGCACAACATAAATACTTAAACATGAGTCTGAGAGTCAGAGATCATAACTATTTGGAAATGAGCGCCTCATTCTTAACCTTGACTTAAACATACCTGGAACATATAATCCGAAAATAAAATTTAATGGGGCTCATTGGCCCCCATAATAAATCTCTTTGCTCATTGACACAAAATGTTTTATATTTTTGCAGTATAAAATCTGTTTTATTTTCACATACTAGAGGGACTCTTGAAATATCTTGTTTTTTGTACATACCATCACAAAGAGACATGCTCATGACAGCAACAGCAGAAGCACCTGACCTTCAAATTAAGAATCAATGAGTCTATCTACTAACCCATAAGGAGCTTTCTGTTGTGCTTTATTTAAACATACAGGTGACATAAGTTCCAAAAGTAAAATTTATGAGACTCCATCGATGACTGCAAGACAACTCTCCTCCATTACCAAAAATGGTGGTCGTATTTTTGCAGCATGAAAGCTACCGATTTTTCACTTACTGGAGAAATCCCTGGGGTGAAAAGACCTTCAAGCAGACAGAGGGCTATGGCGCAAGGATGAATAGAGCACATAACCTTTAGTCTGGGAGTCAGAAACTTTAAACTCTAGGAAAGAAGCAGCACACTCTTAACTTGGGTGACAAATACCTTTGACAAACGGTCTGAAAGTGGAACTCAATTAAGTTCCATAGGTAACAATAACAAAAGTCTTTCCCCATTACCAAAAAATTGCTATATTTTTGAATAATGAAACTATTGAATCTTAAAGTAGTGACAAGAGCCTTGAATCACCTTGTGGTTGGTGAGCCTTTCTCATGGCCAAGTATCAATGGGAGTTAAACCCTTAACCATCAGTCCGGCTGAGAATTACAGACCTTCAAACATACAAAAGGTGATGGGAGGAATGCTTGCAAATTTTTCAAGCCCTGACAATTGCCCAGGGTAGCATTCCAACCCATCATTCTTTTGCTCTCCTTGCCACCTCAGTTTGAACCAAACCATATACAAATCAGTCTGGACCCAGTTCCAATAGGAACAGTTCAGCCTGAACTGCCGGGCCAGGTCCTCCCTGAACTAGAACACAAAAACCCAAGATCGGTTTCAACCTGATTAGGGCTCATCAGTTGGGTATAGCTTAGTTCCAGTGGGAAAGTAAGCATGGGCCCCATGTCTGAACAAATCCTTGCCACTTAGTGCATTACATCAAACCCACAAAAGGTGATGGGAGGAATGCTCATCATTTGTCCAAGCCATGGCAAATGCTCGGGTTGCTTTCAAACCCATTGTTCTTTTGCTCACCAAGCAGCCTTAGTTTGGACCTATTTGCAAATCAGCCTTGACTCTGATTCAATAGGAACATCCCAGCCCAAACTGCCAGGCCAGGTCCTTCTTGAACAAGACCACAAGCAACCCAGAACCTGTTCAATCCTGATTAGGGATGATGAGATGGGTATAGCTTTGTTTCAGTGGCACAGTGATCACAGGACCCACATCTGGGTCAACCTTTCCACTTAGGGCATTCCATCAAACACACAAAAGGTGATGGGAGGAATGCTTGTAATTTGCCTAATCACTAGAAATTAGGGTAGCATTCCAACTCGTTTTTTTGTAGCTCACCATGCCACCTCAGTTAAGACCAGCCATATGCAAATCAGTCTTGACCCTGTCCAATAGGAACAGCACAGCTCGAACTTCCATGCCAGGTCCTCCCTGCACCAGAGCACAAGCAACCCAAGACCAATTTCACCTTCATGAGGGCTCATCAGTCGGATACAGCTTTGTTCCAGTGAGACACTGAGCACAGGGCCCATGTCTAGGTACACCCTTGCCACTTAGGGCATTAGATCACACACACTCAAAAGATGAAGGGAGTGATGATTGAAATTTGTCTATCACTAGCAATCGCTTGGGTAGCATTCCAACCCATCATTCTTTTGCTCACCATGCCACCTCAGTTAGGACCCAGCCATTTATAAATCAGCCTTGAACCTGCTCCAATAGGAACAGTTCAGACGAAACTGCTAGGCCAGTCCTCGCTGAATTGGAACACAAGCAATACAATACTGGTTTTTACCTCATTAGAGCTCATCAGCCAAGTATAGCTTAGTTGCATTAGCACACAAGCAACCCAGGACCTGCTTAGCCTTGATTAGGGCTGATCAGATGGGTATAGCTTCGCTCCAGTGGCACAGTAAGCATAGGCTCCATGTCTGTACAAATCCTTGCTACTCAGGGAATGACATTAAACACACAAAATGTGTTGGGAGGAATGCTGGCCTTACCAATAGGCCTGAAATGACGGTCTATTGAAATCAAACCTATTGAATATGATTCAAGAAAGGAGTTCAACTAGGTTTTTGAAGGTTATTGAAAGCTGATACCTTCATGATTTAGAGAATAGGAGGCAGAGATTGAGAGAGAGAGAAAGTAAATGTATGTTAAAATTTATGGCATTGTACTTTAAAACAAAAACTTGTGATCAGTTATCACATCAAGGTAAAATACGGCAAAGCTCTAACACTCAAATGTCCGTTGTTACGTTAGTAAGTAATATATATTACTTACTTATATAATATATGTATAACCTACTGGCGGTCACCAGTAAATAGTTATAGTTAGCACCATGTTTCCATACGATAAGAATTATTTTCGCTTGCCTCTAACTTTGTCGTCGTTTAACTAATCTTCACAAAACTTTGCAAAAAAGTGTGTCGGTGATTGTTGTTGGAGATGGAACATTTCGGGGCCATTCATGAAATGGGGGCTGAGAAAAACAGGGTTAAAAAATGGTGCGTTTGCAATGTTAATTCCCATAGGACCTGTCAACATGACTACAGCCCGAACTACTGGGACGGAATTAAACCAAATTTGGTAGAAAGGAAGATTTGGTTACACAGATTGTGGTTTTTGTTATTTGGTGTAAACCAGTTCAGTAGTTTTTGAGAAATTTAATAAGAAAAAGATAGCGACATCTGTGGCTGAGGATATTTCGCTGTGACATCATGATTAATCGCGAAAAAAGAGGAGCTCATGCAGGGAAATGCAGAACTCTGATTGGCTGCCAACACTTCAACCAAGAAGTGTTGGCAGCCATCTTGGGAATCACTTCACTGAGTCCCAAGGAAAAAAGTGTAAAAAAAGAATAGGAGTCAGGGTAGGAATACCCTGACCCCCAAGCCATGGTCTTGGGGTCCGCCTGGGACCCCGCCATGGCATAAAAGCATTTTTTAAAACTAAAATATTGCTGCGAATTTAGTGATATTTGTGGCAAAAAAAAGGAGTGCAGGCTCCTGCGGTTGTTTTCAATTAAGCCCACACGTGAGGACAGGTCCTGGGGGCATATAATAAATATGGCCCCCCTCCTAGGGCTTATTGAAGCCCCGGGGACCACCACCTTCCCGGGTATTTATTTAAATTGAAAGCTGGGGGGGCCACATGGACCCCCCTGAAACCCGGGGGCTGCCACTTCCCGGGCCATTATTTAAATTAAATGCAGGGGGGCCACATAGACCCCCCCCACGTATATATATATATATATAAAAAAGAGGTGGAGACAGGGAATCAAAACTTAGACGTTTAGAAACTAGCTTTATTTTACAGTTTGATTCCAAACAACCTGGAGGCCTGAACGCTAGTGAAGACTTGTACACATTTTTATGAATTTTTTATGAATTTTTATGAATATGTATGACTAAGGTTCTTGATTGCAATTAGATGGAAACAATTTGAATGAGAAATGATATTTAAGATATACAACATGGAACTCTAGGCCTGATACAAATTATTTGAAAATTCCTCTTAATGATCTGAATATACTAAATGAGAGATTTTTTTAGGACTTTTTTAAGGTTTTTGTACACGATTTTATATGTTTATGTGTATATATATTCTTATAGTTGAATTTTAGATATCATATTTATATGGACAGTATATTTTATACTTGTTATTATGTATTTATGAGTCTATTGGGGATCAACTATAAATTAATAAGTATATGGAGTCCTAAGCACTGCTGCACTTTCAGTTTCACTTTTGCACTTTAGTACTTGCCTACAGATGGGACATGAGTATTTTACAGGAACATCTCATCTTGGGCATAGAGATACAAGATAACATGATTACAGTAGTATTCACTACTAGTGGTTGATTTAGTATCTTAAGGCTGGAACCAGACATTTATATTTTTTAGTTTTCTACATATTGTATAGGTTTTGGGTTGACACTATATTAATTTAAGGTTCACAATTGGATTGGAATGTTTTCAGGATATTCTAAAGGCATATTAAGCCATCATGATTAATGTATTTATATATTTATTATGACAATTATCCGATATTGATTTGTGGTGTCCACTTTACATCCAAAGAATTTTTTTTTTTTAATATATTTATATAGAAAAAATATGGTGACAGTGATGTAACATTTATGTGTATATTAGGTGGGACACTTCAATTGCAAATGAATTTGTTTTCTATGTCCATTGTGATGTCACTTGCACTAGCACTTTAAATAGCGGGGTGAATGTCCAAGCTGTGTCATGTGATCAAGGGCGGGATCGCCTGAAACACGTCATGGCAGAATGGCAATAAATTAACACAGCACGATATTTGGGTCTACGCTCGTTTTTTCCTGGATGTTAAGTTGGAGTGCCTAACGAGTTGATGTATATATATAGATCAAGGGCTAGGAAGCCCGAAACATGTTTGGTGTTATTCTTGCTGTGGGGGCGTCGCTGGTTTCCCTGCTACTCACCAATAAAGAAGGTTTCAACACGCTCGTGTGTGGCACCTCAATCTTTGGGCGCTTGCATTTGGATATTATAGCGGCCCTGCCCGGGTCGCGAGGAGCCCCGCTGCGGAAGAGCAGCTCCAGAGCGCTGAGAAGTTGGTAGCGTTCATGGAACAGCGTGAACCGTATTGCTGAGAGGTATAAGCAGGGACCCAGTTTTGCTCGCTGCTTGCAACCTACTATAGGAATATATAAGATGGGGAGACATCGCTGCATTTCATTATGGACTGTTTGTAAGGCACTACCAAGACCAGAATGCAGTTGTGAGACACGCCCACTGGGCGGAACTATAATTAGTCGCTGCGAGTGCGGCGCAAGATCTTTTACAGCTGTGCCTCCCGTGTATACCAGTGATCAAGGGCTAGGAAGCCCGAAACATGTTTGGTGTTATTCTTGCTGTGGGGGCGTCGCTGGTTTCCCAGCTACTCACCAATAAAGAAGGTTTCAACACGCTCGTGTGTGGCACCTCAATCTTTGGGCGCTTGCATTTGGATATATATATATATATATATTCACTGAAAAAACCATAGGTTTTAGGGACAGTTATAGTTACTTGGACATTGCACTCGTACAAAACCCGTGAAATTCCCCCGTTATAGTTTGTTCAGCTAACTATAACTCGCGCCCCCGCAATGCACTGCTGATGACGTCACATATTACATCACTCATGACATGGTCAGTGACATCACTGATGACATCACTGATGACATCTCAAATGACATCACTGATGACATCATCCAGTGACTGTGTGTTTCTGTAAGTTTAAATATTTTTAAAATATATAGGAAAAGACGTATTGAAGAATGAGTGGGTGTGTAAGTGTCTGTATGGATGATTTAGTAGGTGCGTGACTGACTCTATAAGTGAGTGATTTAACGTATCTTACTGAATGCATGGGTTAGTGACTAAACTGGGTGTATGTCTGTATCCGTCTGTATGTTGCTGTGTAAGTGGCTGCATGTGTTTGTGAATAGCTAAATGAGTGTCTATATGAGTTATTGAATGCTTGTCTGAGTATCTGTATGGGTGCCTGAGTGTTTGTGTGGGAGGGGTGTGTGCAACTCTGTGCATAGATGTGTGAGTGGGTGATTCACTGGGTGGATGGTTTCAAGAGTGCATCTGTGATAGACTGTATGGGTGGGTAAGTGTGTGTAAGAGTGTGTTAGTGAGTGAATGTATGTCCCAGTGGTACATGTGTGAGTAACTACATATGTGAAAGGCAGTATATATGTGTGTTGGAGTATATAAATAGCTATAAGCAAGAGTGAGTGATTGTGATAGTGGCTGTATGGATGATTGTGTGCTTGTATCAGTGATTGTATAAGAGCGTAACAATGTGCTACTATTTGTATGAGTAAGTGAGCTGGTGTGTGTATAACTGTATAGGTGAGTAAATGGCAGTGTGTTTAATTATTTGCATGACTGACTAGGTGTGTGAGTATCTCTATGGATGAGTGGCGTTGTTTGAGTGTCTATATAGGAGTAAGAGTGCATTAGATAGTCCTGTACTGAGTGACCGTAAGTATGAGTGACTGTACGGGTGAGTGAGTGGATGTGTGTGTGTAGACCTAAGAATCAGTGAGTGGGTATGTAGTTATTGGTGTTGGAGTGTCTATGGTTTTGCGAATGGCAGTCTGTAATTTAGAGTGGGTGTATCAAAGGTTATATTAGGGTGTGAGGAGGTGCATCAGATTATCACGTGGATGATGTCATCAGTGATGTCATTTGAGATGTCATCAGTGATGTCATCAGTGATGTCACTGACCATGTCATGAGTGATGTAATATGTGACGTCATCAGCAGTGCATTGCGGGGCACGAGTTATAGTTAGCTGAACTAACTATAACGGGGAATTTCACGGGTTTTGTACGAGTGCAATGTCCAAGTAACTATAACTGTACCTAAAACCTATGGTTTTTTCAGTGAATTTCAAAGGTTTTTTAAATGCTAATTTGTAACTATAACGTGTCTGAAACCTATGGTTTTTTCAGTGAATTTCAAAGGTTTTTTAAATGCTAATTTGTAACTATAACGTGTCTGAAACCTATGGTTTTTTCAGTGAATTTCAAAGGTTTTTTAAATGCTAATTTCTAACTATAACGTGCCTGAAACCTACGGTTTTTTCAGTGAATTTCAAAGGTTTTGTAAATGACAATTTTTAAATGTATTAATTGTTATATTAATTTTTTTCATACTGATTTACTACATTTTTAGAAACATTTTTTTTACATATTTTATTTTTTAAATTACATTGTAATTACATTATACATTACATTACAAAAAATACTTTATCAGAATGAATTACTTTAGTTTAAATACTTTGCAGATAGGCAATAGACTTTTAAGTACAGTAGTTACAGTTGTTGCAATGGGCAACACATTTTCAAACACAATGCAACATTTAGCTCAATGTGAATTTCTAGTTAAATGCAATTAGTTACTTTATGGATTACTTTTGTAACCACAGGACTGGATCCTAGATTCAGTCCTGGTACATCTCCTGTAAACAGTTGAGTAAAAGCGTTTTGGTTACAGTCGTGATTTTTAAGGAATATTATTGTATTTTAAAAGTTGACACTTTGAAACTTTTTCTCATAGAATCACCAATGTTATCCTATGGAAGGAAATTCACTTAGCAGGTAAAAACTGTTATCGTTACTTTTTCTTACTCAGTGTTGGATCCTGGATCCAGCACTGGTGCATCTCCTGTAAACAGTTGAAAGAATGCGTTTAAGTCATACTGTCGATTTTTAAGGAATATTTGTAGTTTGTGAAAATCAACACTTTGAAACTTTTTTGCTGAAAACCAGTCAATGTTAGCCTATGAAGGAAATTCAAGTTACTGGTAAGTACGGTTAAAATTACTTTTCAGGATCAGTACTGGGCTGAAAGATGCAGCACTGAGGTCTCTCCTGATAACAGGTGAGTAAATCGGAATTCCTATTTCGGCTGATTTTAGAGGAATATTTGTATGTTTCAAAAATCAACACTTAGAAGAATTTCCAAGTGAAACCAGTCAATGTTAGCCTATGAAGGAAATTCAAGTTACCGGTAAGTACGGTTAAAATTACTTTTCAGGATCAGTACTGGGCTGAAAGATGCAGCACTGAGGTTTCTCCTGATAACAGGTGAGTAAATCGGAATTCCTATTTCGGCTGATTTTAGAGGAATATTTGCACAATGGTGAAGGGAGGGGGCGGGGCCTGAGGTGACATCTTTGCAAACGCGCCCCGTGGCGCGTTTTAAGTTGGGGGATTAAGTCCCCTTGAATCCTGAGGGTCCCTAGGGGCCAACTAGACCACCAGGAACCTCCAATATGCGCCAGGGGCTGCGTTGCAGAGACTGTAGAGAGGCCACACCCCTTTTACACCTCTCTGCAACGCAGCTCTGTGGCGCATTCTGGATGTACCTGTTGGGCTAGTTGGCCCCCAGGGACCCTCAGGATTGAAGGGGATTTAATTCCCCATCTTAAAACGCGCCACGGGGCCTGTTTGCACACATGTCACCTGAAGCCCCGCCCTCCCTTCACCACTGTGCAAACGCGCCCGTGGCGTGTTTTAAGTTGGGGGATTAAGTCCCCTTGAATCCTGAGGGTCCCCGGAGTCCAACTAGCCCACCATATACCTCCAAAAGCGCCACAGAGCTGCGTTGCAGAGAGGTGTAAAAGGGCGTGGCCTCTGTACACCTCTCTGCAAGGCAGCCCCTGGCGCATACTGGAGGTACCTGGTGGGCTAGTTGGCCTCAGGGACCCCCAGTATTCAAGGGGATTCGTTTCCTCTCTGCAAACGCGCCAGGGGCGCGTTTGCAGAGTGGTGAAGGAAGGGGCGGGGCCTGCGGGCCCGATCGTTTTTTTATTTTTTTATTTTTTTCTCCCTGAAGGGGGGCTGTGTGGCCCCCTTCCTTTTTTCTTTTTGGGCCCTGGGGACCCCATCCCCCAGGGCCTTACACCTTTTTTTAAATTACCTTTAAAAAAAAACGGGAAGGGGGCCGCGTGGCCCCCTTCCCTGGGCCTGTATTGGCCCCGGGGACCCCATCCCCGGGGCATGGCCTCTATATTTATTTTTTTGAGGGGGCAGCGTGGCCCCCTCCTCTGGCCATTTTAAGGCCCCGGGGACCCCATCTCCCGGGGCCGGCCTTTCCATTTTTTTTTTTTTTTAATTTTTCCTCTTTTTTGGGGAGGGGGCCGCGTGGCCTCCCTCCCGGGCCACTACTTGCCCCGGGGACCCCATCCCCGGGGCTGGCCCTCTCCGTTGGGGACTGTGGGGGTCCCCAATCCCCCACAGTCCCGCCGGCTCCCCACGTCCCTTGGGAGCCGGCATTGCTGTTCCATATGGGGAGCAGCTGACATGCTGCTCCCCATGTGGAAAGCAATCGCTTTGGATATTGGAAGAGAGAGCAGGTTTCCCTGCTCTCTCTTCCAATATCCAAGCAGTTTGCTATGGCAGGACGGGAGCCGCGAGGCTCCCGTCCTGCCATAGCAAACTACAGTGTCCCGGGGTAGGCACCCCGGGACACTGCAGGAGCCGGCCCTGGGGGTGGTGGTCCCCAGGGCCATCAAGGGCTCCAGGAGGGGGCCGCGCGGCCCCCTCCCATTCAGTACACAGCCCCGGGGAGGTGGTGGTCCCCGGGCTCTGGGGTCCGTAACGGACCCCCATATTAAAATGTTTAGTGCCCCGGGGAGGTGGTGGTCCTCGGGCGTGTGGGGGCTGGAGCCCCCCACACAGGTTTAATAATGTATTTTAAAAAAGCCCCGGGGAGGTGGTGGTCCCCGGGGCTGCGGGAGGGCTCAGAGCCCTCCCGCACCATTTTTAAAAAGCCCCAGGGGGTGGCGGTCCCGGGCTTGGGGGCCCTTGAGGCCCCCACACATTAAATTATCCCCCCACCATGCCCCCGGGACTTGGGCCACCCGGGGCCAATTAACATCGAAGCGTGGGAGACCGCGCTCGATTTTGCTCGGCAGGATTCGCGCACCCTGAGCGCATCCTGCCGATTTTTAAATTTTTTTTTATTTTTTTTGCCCAGGGGGTCCTTGTGGGACCCCTGAGCAAACCTAGGGGTCAGGGTGTTTCTACCCTGCCCTCTTTGTGCGCTTTGCCCACTTGTTTCTGTCCCTCGGTTCTACCGAGGGACAAAATGGCTGCCAACATTTCCTGAATCGGAATGTTGACAGCCAGCTGACAGCCAATTAACATGCAGCTCGTGATCGGGAGGGTACGCGGACCCTACTCGTCCCTAGATATCACTAACTTTTTACTTTTCATTTTCTCAGCAACTACTGAACGGATTTACACCATTTAACAAAAAGGGTTCTTTCTGAACCAAGAACTACCTCTTTGCCAAATTTGGTGTAATTCCGTTCAGCAGTTCGGGCTGTAGCCGTGTCTAAAGTTTCCTATGGGAAAATGCATGGGGAAAACGCGTTTTGGGACCCCCTTTTTCTCGGCCCCCGCTTGACGTATCACCCCGAGACTTTCAGGGTAGGAGCGGACCGGAGCGCCCCACGAAGTTTGAAAATTTCGCGAAGATACGTCAACCGGCAAGAGAGTTATTTCAAATAGAATGTCGCGGATTTCCTATGGATAATAGGTTGTAACTATAACTATCTACTGGCGACCGCCAGTAGATAATATATATATATATATATATATATATATGAGGGTAGGACCACTTGTCCTGCCCAGGCTCCGGGACGACCATCTCCCCGGGGCCAAATAGAAGAAAGGGGCCACAGATGGCCCTAAGGACCGCAGCCTCCCAGGGCCGGCTCCTGCTATGTCCCGGAGTGCACACCTCCATGACATAGCTGTTTGCTGTGGTTTAGCGGTAGCTTTAAAAATGTTCTTGCTTGCTGGAAGCGGAGCAGAATTTCTTTTAGACAGAGGGAGCTGCATGTTTAGCAGCTCCCTATGTCTAAAAGCAATGCCGGCTCCAGCAGGAGGCGGGCAACTGGCAAGGACCGTGGGGGCATTCAGAACCCTGTGGTTCCAGTGGGGGCACCCAGAAGACTTTGCCAGGCCCTGGGGGATGGAGTCCCCGGGGACGAAATTGGCCCATTGAGGTGGGCTGCATGGCCCCCCACCACCATTTCAGAAAGGCTGAGCCCCGGGGGATGGGGTCCCCGGAGCCAAAATCGGGCCAGGTAGGGGGGCTTCATGGCCCCCTCCTATAAAAGTTTTTAAAAAATGTAAAAGGCTGGGCCCCGGAGATGGGGTCCCGGAGCCGAAATCAGCCCAGGGAAGGGGGCCGTATGGCCCCCCTCCTGTGAAAGTTTAAAAAGAGGTCAGGCCTCGGGGATGGAGTCCGCGGTGCCACAAATCAGCACAGGGAGGGGGGCGTGCGGCCCCTTCCCCTATTACATGTAGACCAGACCCCGGGGGTCTTCAGAGGCCACACCCCCTTTCTCAACCACTCTGTAAACGCGCCACCTAGCGCACTATTAAATGGGGGATGAAGTCCCCTTGGATGCTGAGGATCCTTGTGGGCCAACAAGCACTCCTGTTACCTCCAGTAAATCCCAAACAGCGGGATTGCTGAGAGCTGGTTGGAGGTCCTGCCCCCTTTTCCCACCACTCTGCAAACACGCCTCCTGGTGCACTACTAGTTGGGGATAAAGTCCCTTTGGATGCTGACGGTCTTCGGGGGCCAATAACCCTCCCTGTTACCTCCAGTAAGTAGTCCTCTTGGCTGCTGAGGGTCCTTGGGGGCCAAGAAATCCTCCTGTTACCTCCAGTAAGTGCAACACAGCTGGATTCCTGAGAGCTGGTCGGTTTTCCCCACCCCATTTTCCACCATTCTGCAAACCTGAGTACTAGTTAAAAACAATTTAAATTCATTGAAAAAACCAAAGGTTACAGGGATGTTATAGTTAGGAAATAGAATTTGAAAGACCCTAGAAATTCGCTGAATAAACCAAATTTTCAGGGACGTTATAGTTCGAAAATAGAATTTAAAAAACTTTAGAAATTCACTGGAAAAAACACAGGTAACAGCGATGTTATAGTTAGGAAATAGGATTTAAAAAACCTTAGAATTTCACAGAAAAAAAACAAAAGTTACAAGGACGTTATAGTGAGGCTCACATTTCACTTGTACAAAACCAAAGAAATTCAGCAGATATAATTCACGCCCGCAATGCACCTCTTATGACCTCACATATTATTTCACTCATGACATTGTCAGTGACATCACTGATGACATCTCAAATGACACCACTGATGAAATCATCAGCACAAACACTCACACACCCATTAACACACCCCTACTACCTCTTGTCAGTGGCGGCTGCTATGGAACGGAGGTAGTGAGGCGGGTTGGTGAGGGGGCAGGGGGGAAGAATAATCCAATGACAGGGTGATGCTCCCCAGTGTTTCGCACTCCACAGCATTGTAGCAGAGCACTCCCTCCTAAACTCATGCTCTTGCTTCAGCTGCACTCCTCCAGAATCCACAAGAGGCTTCCCACAGGCTCCTGGAGGCAGGGGGTGCCACTGACACACGCATATCCTCAGCAGCACAGCGATGGTATTTGTGCATGGAAAGTAACCAGCCCATAAGGGACATGATAACAGTGCCCGTCTGTCTCTGCACTTTGGGGTGCCTGAAGAGCGGGTTACCGTAGAAGGGAATGCAATCGAAATTCATGTGTTTGATTCCCGCTTGGTGAATGAAATGCCGGTAATTCACATAAGAGTGCCACTGCACAGTGAGGAGTGTGGATGTCTGGCATCACAGGTGTATTTCAAAGGGGGGTACCTACACATGGCGGGATGTAGCCTACTGACCACAACCATGCTAACCGTCCCTGGGGATGATCTTGAACTCCGAATAAGAGTGTGGATCTCAGGAGATTGCTGAGGTCACCTCACGAATCTGCGCCAAAGGTTGGACCAACACCCTGGAGGTGGTTGCACTAAAAGGCTAGCACAGGTCTAGGCATGTAGATGCAACATAACTTAACTGGCACCAGTTGTGGCTGCTCCTGGGCAGTAGTGGTGAGGTGGGGAGAGGGGGTGGCTTAAAATAAAAAGAAAAGATCACTTACCTGCTGGCCAGCTGGCTGGCCCTCGCCGCCTCTCCTCGGTCCTCTCATTCGTCCTCTCCTTCTGTGAACCGGAAGCACACAGGCTCACAGACTCCCCTATCCAATCACGATGCTGCTGTCACCAGCATGACAGCAGCATTGTGATTGGTCTGAGCGCCATGGTTCGGCACTCAGACAGGGAATGGGAGCCTGTGCATGTTCTCCACCCAGGCTGTGCAATACAGCCGGATGGACAACATACTAAGTGAGCATGACTGTTTGGCTGGCCCAAGACTGCCGGCCAAACCGTCATGCGCAGTTGGGTGCACTCACCACTCCTCCCCCAGCTTGGTGTGATGACAGCCAAGCCATGCCCCACCCCACAACTGGCTTTTAGCACGGAAAAATAAAATGATAATAACATTGTGTTATTATCATTTTATTTTTCCTTTTTTGTACTGCTGAAAAGCAGTGGGGCGGTGCAGCTCTGCCTTAGCGGAGGAGCCACCACTGCCTCTCATACACCCAATCCCACTCAACCACTCATATATGCAATGACAGACCCAAACAAACAGCTAACACACCTACTCACTGATTCATAGAGACACTCACAGAAGAACTCATCCATACAGTTACTAACGCAACCACTAACTCACATATGTAAACACATGCATGTACTCACTAACTAATACAGCCACTCAGACATTCAGGCTGAAGTTAAATCCGCTGTGGCAGCAGCAGGATTTTAACATTTGACTTTCAGTTTGAAAGTTATAGAACTTTGCCATTAGGGCCACTAGTGAGCCTCGCTGAACTGAGTGGCTCAAAATTATGACAACATGGAATTTAAATGGTCTACACATTGATTGCACGTTAACAACTACAATTTTAGATTACAGGAGATAGAGAGACAGTATGTGAGAAGTTGGCCTGGTATATGATATCCACTAATTAAAGTAGGCACCTTGCACCAGTCCAAACAACCCTTATGGTGATTTAAGAGGTCAAAGATAACCTTAGAAAGCTATCCAAGTGCTAGCTGTGGAGAGCAGCCTTCAGGCTTAGTCTTGAAGGAATGTTAAGCAGCTTGTTTTACCAGAATGCAACCTTATTGTATTGGTTAAATGAAAGGAGAACCACACAGTAGTTATAAAAATATGTATTTATTATTATAACACACTCTAAATACTTCACAGTATCTGCTACACGCAGATAAACACAAAGCACACAAAACTGTAGGACAGAAACAGTCGCAAGTAGCACTAATACACAGTGGGTTCCAGGGGGAGACCAAACCATATACTAAAATAGTGGTATAAGAACCGCGACTCGAGTCAAGACAGTGTCTAGAGCATGTAGAATCGCTGGGACCCCAAGGAACCACCCAAGGTGAGTAAGTAGGGATCCCACGGAGGACGGGTGCAGTGTGGGAACACGACCGCGTGAGCCGTACAATTCTATGGCAGAGTCGCGGTTGCATTTCTAAAGTTTAAGGACCCTTCCCAGTGGATTACGAGGAAGCCCTTTGGATCATAGGAGTTCAAAGAGCCACCTCACCCATGGATACAGTAGTACCAGAGTTACCTATCCCAGGGAAGCCGGGTGCATAGGGCTTAAGTGGTGTCGGAAACCGCAGTCGATCGCAATGGAGGACTTTAAGGAGATGCCACTGCAGGAAAGAAGAAAAGTGTAAGTTGGAATACAAAGGAGGATTCTTGGTGAAGAGTACCTGAAAGCAGAGGGGACAGAGTCTGGGTCCCTCAGGAGTGACCAGGGGCTCGGTAGACGAATGCCCACCGATGTCAGGTGCTTCAGGTGCTTTGAGGGGGTTCTTGACTCTGCAGCCACCGGGACCAGGAGATGTCGAGGACAACCAAGAGCTGGATACAATCTGTCCCACAAAGGATGTCGAGTGCTGAGGGGTCGGTGTCCTGCTGGAGCACCAACAAGCCTTGGCAGCAGCAACCCACAAAGATGGTCAAGAAAGGTTATGGTTCGGGCCAGCAAGGTCCAGGAGACTCACCAAATACAGGGGAGTCAGGGCAAGCATGGAGCAACCAGAGGAGCCCAAGAACACCAGTGTTGACCCTCAAGAGGACCCACAGGCTGGAGGCACAGGAGTCGCAAGGGGACCTCAAGCAGATTTACAAAGCAACAGCCCACGGAGCACTCAGTGAGAGGAGGCTGGAGTTCTTTGACAGAAATGATGCCAGAGGTTGCAGCTACTTGGAGCCCAGTGCACTTGTTTTGGAAACGCCAACAAGCATATGCACTTGCAAAAGTACGCAGTGCACAGGGGTACGGGTATTGCAGCCCCCATGAGGGATTCTGTCCTCAAACTTGGTGAGAGGGCAGCTTGGACCTCGAGGGACTTGGAAACATACCTCCTATGTTGCTGGACCCTTCAGAGTCTGTAGTAGCTCAGGAGCAGCAGACCGGTCAATTGTGATGTGGAGCCTGCCGTTGCAGGGGAGTGACTCCTTCATTCCAAGGGAGATGTCTTCAGTTGTCCTTGATGCTACACAGGTCCTGCACAGAGCCTGTATGGTGCACGGGCACAGACGATGCTTTGGACGGAATGGGAGACGAAGTCGGCCCAAAGGAAGTCCATGGAAGTCCAGGGTGTCCAGACGGTCGAAGTTCAGTAGTTTCTGGTTCAGAATCTTCTCCACGTCGAATCTAGGGTCCTACAGAAAGGTAAGCCATTTTGTACCCACGGGAGAGGGTTGGACAGATTCAGGGGACGCCCCAGGGGAGGGTCAGGACAGTGGGGAGGTTACTCCCATGTCCTTTGTCCAGTTTTGCGCCAGAGCAGGAGCCAATGGATCCCAGCACTGGTTTGAACTGGACTATGCACAGGGACACCAAATGTGCCCCTCATGCAGACTTTCGGTCGCTGGCAAGCGCACCCACCCAGGCCTAATACACTAAATCCTGTCTGGGAGGTGGTCACACCTCCCTGTGACAGGATGCCTATTGTTCTGCCTTCCCCTGCTCGAGCTTGGCTCCTCAGCAGGAGGGCAGAAATGTGTCTCTGGTCGGCAGAAGAATGGACTCCGTAGGCTGCAGGGGTGTCCTGCTCATGCAGTGGCACCCTCTTGCTTAGAACCAAGCACCCTGCCTTCAGGATTGTCAAGGCCTGCTATAGAGGTGACTTATAGGTTTTAAGTGTAGTGACCCTTAGATATAGTAAACCTATATCTTAAGTAAGTGGTGCATGCACCAACTTACACAGGCTGCAATGGCAGGCCTGGTGATCCATTTTGCATGGCCTCTCATGGGTGGCATAATACATGCTTCAGCCCATGGGAGGTCTCTGGGATACCTATGCCCTGGGTACATGGGTACCATTTACTAGGGACTGACAAGGGTACCCCAGTATCCAATCTGCAGTGTACCTAAGTACATGGCATAACATTTTAGGGAGAAAGCAGATAGACTGGGGTCTTGATGGGCAGGATCCCAGTCAGACTAGTCAAAAACAGTGTAACATGAAGCAAAAAGTGGGGGTAACCATAAGAAGCAGATCCTACTTTCCTACACAACCCCCCCCCAAACGTAAGGAGATGAGACTAACCTTGCCCAGTTGAGTCTTCATTTTCTAAGTGGAAATATCTGGAGAGTCCATCTGCATTGGCATGGTTACTCCCAGGCCTATGTTCCACTGTATAGTCCATCCCCTGTAGGGAAATAGACCACCTCAAAAGTTTGGGGCTTTCACCATTCATCTGTTTTAGCCATAGGAGGGGCTTATGGTCTGTCTGAACAATGACGTGAGTGCCAAACAGGTATGGCCTCAGCTTCTTCAAAGGCCCAGACCACAGCAAAGGCTTCCCTCTCTATAGCTGACCAATGTTTCTCTCTGGGGCCAACCTTCTGCTGATAAAAGCTACTGGTTGATCCTGACCCTCTGCATTAAATTGTGACAACACAGCCCCTACCCGCAACTCAGATGCATCTGTTTGGACAATATATTGCTTGGAGTAGTCAGGACTTTGCAGAATGGGAGCAGTGTACATGGCCTGCTTGAGATCATCAAATGCCTTCTGACAGCTAACTGTCCATTGAACCTTCTTGGGCATTCTTTTTGATGTGAGATCATTTAAGGGAGTCACTATAGACCCATATCCTTTAACAAATCTCCTGTAATACCCAGTCAGGCCCAAGAAAGCTCTGACCTGAGTCTGGGTAGTTGGAGCAAACCAGTCCATTATGGTCTGGATTTTGCTATGTAATGGTTGAACCTGGCCTCCACCCACAAGGTGGCCCAGGTACACAACCTTGCTCTGCCCTATCTGGCACTTAGTAGCCTTGATAGTGAGGCCTGCTTTCTGCAGAGCCTCCAAAACATTCTTCAGGTGATCCTCCCAGGTGGAGCTAAAGACAGCTATATCATCAAGATATGCTGCACTATAGTCTTCCAGGCCTGTAAGGACTTTGTTCACCAACCTTTGGAATGTGGCAGGTGCATTCTTCAAACCAAAGGGCATTACAATAAATTGATAATGCCCACTAGGGGTTGAAAAGGCTGTTTTTGGCTTGGCATCCTCCTTGATGGAATGGAACCTGCAGCCCCCACCCACCCCTAGCGCTTTGAGACCCTTACGGGTGAGTAGTCACGCTTTAACAAACCCCTGATTGATTGATAGCTAGTCTGATTTTCCAATAGCCAGCAGTGAGGTCAAATGTGCTCAAAAACTTGGCTGAGGCCAAAGTATCAATAAGCTCATCTGCCCCAGGTATTGGATGAGCATCAGTCCTAGTGACTGCATTGAGTCCCCTGTAGTCAACACAAAACCTCATCTCTCTCTTACCACCCTGGGTGTGAGGTTTTGGTACCAAGACCACTGGACTAGCCCAAGGGCTATCTGAGGGCTCAATTACTCCAAACTCTAGAATCTTTTGGACCTCAGTCCTGATGCAGTCTCTGACATGGTCAGGCTGCCTGTAAATCTTGTTTTTAACAGGTAGACTTTCACCTGTGTCCACTTCATGGTTACACCAGGTGGTTTGACAAGGAGTCAGAAAGAACATGTGTCTGTATTGATTGAGGACCGTCCTACAATCAATTTGTTGCTGGTCAGTGAGGCTGCCTGCCAAAGCTGCACTATCAACTGACCTATCATCAGGGTTCTGTGAGAGGAGGTCAGGGAGTGGATCACTCTCTTCCTCCTGTCCCTCATCAGTTGCCATGAGCAAGCCCATGTCAGCCCTGTTCAAGTATGGCTTGAGCCTGTGCACATGGAGCACCCTGTGGGGGCTCCTGGGAGTACCAAGGTCTACCAAGTAGGTGACCTCTCCCTTTTGCTCAAATATGGTATGGGGTCCACTTCGCTTATCCTGGAGAGCTGCTGGGGCCACAGGCTCCAACACCCAAACCTTCTGCCCTGGCTGATAAACAGTCAGTACAGCCTTTTGGTCATGCCAAGCTTTTTGCAATTCTTGACTTGCCTCAAGGTTTTTACTTGCCTTCTTCATGTACTCAGCCATCCTTGAGCAGAGACCAAGTACATAGTCCACTATGTCTTGTTTGGGAGGTTTAGAGTAAGCCTGGGCGTAGTTCGCGTAGTCGCGCTACGCGAAGCTACGCGAAGACGTCGGAGCGCTACGCAAGCTACGCGTAGCTGCTTGCCGCGCCTGTTCGCGATGCGTTTTTCTTGCTCGGGAACGCGTTGTGGTTGCTCGGGACGCTGTTTGCGTGCTCGGGGGCGCGAACTTACCTATGCGGTCGCCTATGGGCGCGGCCATTTTGTTTTTCACTTGTCCCGCCCGTTCGCGATCCCTTATTTCCTGTTCCGGGTCGCGTATAGCGTGCTCGCGCTGCGCATTCCTTGTTCGGGAACGCGTTGTACGTGTTCGCGACGTTTTTGCGTGCTCGGGGACAAATATCGCGCGAACTTCCCACGCGGTCGCGATGGGCGCGGCCATCTTGTTTTACCACTCTATGCTATGGTTCTGGGCCTGCTTTTCTATCCTCCCTCAATCTTTGCAATCCTTAGTTTTTTACACAGTTTTTCAATTTTTCTTTATTTCTTATCTATCTCACTCTCTGCTTAAGTATATATTTTGCATTTGTTTCTACTTTTTACTGTGTTTTTTTACTTTTCGACTGTTTTATATAACTTTCTTCTTTAAGCTCCTACTTCTTCCCCTAACTTTATTTTTCCCTTCTAACTTTTCTTTTTCACCTCCTCCCACCCCAGAACCATGGCGAAGGGTAGCAGCAGCGGCTCAAAGGGCAAGGCGCGTGCGCCCAATCGCCGCCTGCCTTGCGGCAGACTGCGCCCTGCAGGGGTGCAAGCCCGCCAGCTGTTTAATGAGGCGGAGGTGGCCGCCCTTGTTTTTTTAATTCAGCGCCACCTCCCCTTGACCTTGGCAGCAGGCGGCAGGCCAGGCTCCGGGTACCCGACCCAGGAGCGTCACCGCCGGTGGGCGAAGGTGCGTCAGGCAGTGTTTCGCTGCTCCGAGGTCCGGCGCACCCATAACCAGCTGGCCCACCGGTGGTCAGACATCCTTGACCGGGAGCAGGACCTGTTGGACCTGCTAGGTGTCGAGGTCGTGGGGCTTGGTGAGTAGCCAATATATATATAGTAGTATAAGTATTGTGATTTGTGTATATATTTTTTACAAATAACAAGAATACTGCTGCTTACATTGCAGGTAAATTACGTTTCAAAATCTTCTGTGATTGTAGGACACAGGTGCTGGGCGGTACTCTTACTTTTTTGCAACTTTGCGCTCGCTTGTCATTATGTAAGAGTTTACTTTAGAGAACTTCAGTTAGGTAATGTGTTGGGATCTTACTTCTCTTTATCACCCCCGCAGCAATGGCCTGGTTGAGCGCTTCAACCGCGTAATCAAGGAACATCTGCAATTGGCTTTGGTGAATGGGTTGCATTGGCGGCAAGCGGTCAGCAACATGCTTTGGGCTGTGAGGACCACTCCCCATGTTAGTACCGGCATTGCCCCGTTTACCTTACTTAGGGGAAGGGTTGCTGGTTCTAAATTAAACAAGGAATGGATGTCCAGGAGGGAGGTGGACGCTAAGAAATTGTCTGTTGTAACTGACGTCAGGGCTGCTGTTCAGGCTAAGTACGACACCAGGCCTGGAGTTCGTTATCCTTTGTCTGTTAAGGTGGGGGATTGGGTGAGGGTCAAGAGACCGGGTTTTCTTCGCAAGGGGGAGTCTCGGTTCTCCGCTCCCAAAAGAGTGTCAGCTGTAAGAAATCACGTGGTGGTGTTGGAGAGTGGGAAAGTTTGGAACAAGTCTGCTATTTCCATTGTGCCTGAGTTAATGCTGGTCTATGTCAACAAGAGACTTGGTGTTGTTTCTTCCCCAACATTGGTGCCCACCAATACCCACGGGAGGGAACCTGTGCATTCCGATCATGTTTCTTCCAGAGCTGTTTCCACCAGATTGAAATTTGTTCCTGCAAGATTTCAAGTTTACAAAATGTAGTGATGTTGTTCTTCTGTATACCCTGTTTCCTGTTATCTTCTTCTTATTGTTTTTTTATCTTTGTCAAACCTTACTTTTCTGTTTTCATTGTGAAGGAAGGGGGTGTGTTGGGATCTGAGGAACGCTGTCTCAGGCTCGTGAGGAGCTTGTGTCGCTGGGGGATTCTATTCTGGAATGTGGAGTTCTAAGGCAGGCAGTTGCTGCCGGGACCCGGAGGACGTCAGATGGATTAAACTAGACACCTACCTTATTCCCGTGTAGTGTCTTCATTTCATAATGCTATTGCTAGAGAGACTGTAGTCCTTCCTTTGTCCTCCTGTCAAATAGTGGTGGATGCATTTGATACTAGGTTTAGTTACTATTAGTTGATAATTTTTGAGCGGTCTGCGTGACGCATCCTCTGTCACTGAGTGCTGCTTACCCCAGTCCTTAGAACCTTTTGTAGTTTGTTTAGTGAGTGGTACTGGTAAGCTTAGCTTAGCAGTGTCAGTCAGCTGCAGAACATCAGACGCAACCAACCAACAATTTTGTGTATGCATTATGCACTTTATGCATGTGTCCTCCTTCTCATCTATGCATTTTTGATGTCAATAAAAATGGAAATGCAGGCTTAATGAACAATTGGCCCGCCTGGAATAGGTGGGCTAGGTCAGGTAGTACTTAGGCTTAGTTAGTGTTCTGGATTTTATTTGAATCAATCAGAATGGAACACTGAATTAGTGTTCCCAAATAAGTAGACTGTCCGTGAATCCCGCAAGGCAGTAGTCGATCGGATTAGATAGGTCAATTTTATTGCAATTTTTGTTTCCTAAAACGTTTTTGAGCGTTTTTTTAGATAATTTATTTGTTTCACAGCAATCATTAATGTTTGTGTCTTTCTTTTTCTTTATTATATCTTACATGATCACTGATGTGCAGCACCCAGGGGCAAGAAGACGGGGTCAGATTCGGCGGGACAACCACCAGAGGACCGCTCCTCTACCGAGGGCCCTGCTGCTGGTCCCAGTAAGTCCTCCAGTGGTTAATATTAACAATTATATTGCCCTAACTTTTACTGCACCTTATTTTTCAGAACTATTAATTCTGGCTCCACTCCCTAATTCTATTTTTTACAAAAGATTCTTTGATCTTGACTTGACTATCTGTTTCTAAATTCTGGTTATCCCTGCCTCTAAGTTCTAACTGCCTTTGATATGAATGTCTGTACTCTGTACTACTAATATTAGTCTGTCGCTAAGCTTGCCCAGTTTGCATTGCCACTCTTTATTGTACGGTTTTGTATAAAACTCAGATTGACCAATACTAATAGCTCTAGCCACTGAGTCCAGTCCTTTCGGTTGTCCTCTTCTAGGCTTCTTAATCTTGAGGCTTTGACAATTACCACAAACAAAATGCCCAACCAGATATTTGACTATTTTTGATAGGATATAGTACATACTACTTGGATTATGCACAGCCCCATGCAGAACTATGCACAATGAAATAGGATGTTGGTGGTGCGAGTTTGGAACTTGGACGTTCCTCACACCTCAGTCAGAAGTGAACCCACAATCCCCTGAACGACTAGCTATAGTGTCTCATTAGGTCCCCGAACCCCCACCCGAAGATACCCAATGATTATGATTACACAACCCAGAACATAACACCCTTTCGCTCACTCACTCGTGTAAGTCCACCACCACCACCACACAAAATACCACAGAGTCTATGTGTAAGTTCAAAAGGTTTATTTTTCAACTAACAAGCTCTGTATGTATGTTCTATAAAATTCAGTGTACTCCAGCCAGCTCCAACAGCAAAATGCATAAGATTAAAACAATAAACAGTGTTGCACTTGCAACAAGTGCATGATCATTGATGATATATAAGACAAAAGATCTGTGCGAATTCTGGGCGACTCCTCACCGTAGAACGTAGAATTACTGGTTACATGCATCATTCATAAGCTCTGCAAATCTCTGGCTCGTAGAAGGGAATCCTCTGCCTGAGAAAAATGGTGCGTGTTATTATAGTATAATGCAAGCATTTCTCAGTCCTGCCCAAAAAGTGTAACATGTTACCTATGGCTAAGCAATACGGACTAACCGAACTCCATAACAAAGTGGCTTGTTTTTCGACCTCTTGTACGCAACGCTCAGACAGTAGCTGTATGTGCTCATGTGGGCTCAAAAGGCGTCTTACTGTTACTGCGCAACAAGCTGCGAGGTAACATGCGCAAAAGACATGAAGCGGAAAATGGTTGCATGGCTCAGGCTAACTTTGCAAAGAGTAGAGTATAGTATAATAATGACCCTAGGGACCATAACACTACTAGTGTCTACTGACTGTACTCTAGTACCCGATTTGGACTATTGAATGTGATTTATAATAATATGTATGTATTAACTTTTTTTTCAATCATGCTAATGAAAAAGAATAAATAGGGGGAGGTGTACAGGCATCTAAAAATGTGTCATGTTTTTATCTAGGCGGACTAGCAACCACCAGTGGCGGCAGGGCCACCAGCGATTCAAGCCTTCCGGAGGGGGCAGGAGAAGATGCGGCACCTGCAGGAGCTACAGGGTGGGAGCCAGCAGCGGTGGCGGGCGGTGGTAAGTTATATTCATGACTTATTGACATTGCACTAGCTGGAAGGGTGTGTGGACTTCACTCACTGTACTGTTGTTGAGACTTATTATTAGGTATGAAGTTGTAGTGAACATTATACAACGGTTAAAGAAGACACCCTTTACTTAGCATGAGCAATGCAGTAGCAATAGCATTACCAGCGTGACTTGATTAACCAATGGCCTCTTATATCTGACTCCAACTCAGCTGTGAAAGTTTTATGGAGGAGACTAAAAGTCAGATCAGATGACCTTGATGGATGTGTTGAACAAAAAGGGAAAGAAGGGTTGAAGGAGGAAGGGCGGGCAAGATTTAATATGATGACTGGCAGAGAAGGATACGTTGGAAGCATGGATAGGTGGCTGATAGGAATCAGATGCATGTGTTGTTGAAGGATGGGTGGAAAAAGGTGAAAGAAGAATGGATGGATGCCTGCCTGGGTGGGCGACACAGTATGGGTGGATACTGTGGATAGCAAGAATCATCAGCGGTGTTTGGGTGAAACTCAAAGCCAAGGCAAGCAACGGAGTGAGTGGACGCATGCGTTGTTGTTGGTGAAACAAAGTAAGGTTGGTGGAGAGATTAAGAAGAATGATTGACATTTACTTAGAATGGATGGATGCCTGTATGTATTAATCATAGACAGCATAGGTGGAGACTGTCACGGGATGCACAGTTTTAGGGAATGTAAAAGAAACTGCGCCAGAGTAGCAAAGCCGATGTGGGGAGGGGCAGGGTGGGGGGTAGTAGTAAACAATGTATACGCGGGCAAATACAGGTAACTTTACTGTAAACATACAAATAAATAAAGCGAATTTCATTGTGCGCACTGCACCGCCAAATGCGATGCAGTGTGCGCAACAAAATTAGTTTCATTTATTTATATGTTTACTTACCTGTAATTGGCCGTAATCCATAGTTTACTACCCCCATCCTGCCCCTACCCACGTCACCGCCCGGCCGAACTCCCCGAGTCCCACCACCGACCGCTACTGACCTTATGTCGTTGTCCCATATAAAAGCAACGATCATTGGATCAGATATATAATCTGCCTTTTTGTAGTAGCCGAGGCACTGTGAAATAATTGAGCAATTGCCCTCCATGTAACAGAGAGAGTATGGCCAGTGCCACCCGTAATAGAAAAATACGAGCTTCCCCACCTGCAAACTGTAGTAAATCCAACTAACGTGAGTCTGCGTCATGACTCGTATGTTTGTCTTGGGTGCAAGCATAGATGACCGAGCTGGCAATGCCGGCTACAACCAGGTTATGTCATTTCGCTAAACTATAGAAAAGAAGAACACTGGTGTACTGTGTACTGGTTGGAGTCCATAGTGCTAGAATAATGCCTGAAACTCCCACAAATGTTAGAGGCCGAGGAAGTGGGAGGATAGATAGATTATTACCACAAATGTTATGTACTGTGCTTCTTGCTAGTGCTACTGTGCCATTATGTGTTGAATTAATTTTGTGTTACTGTTTAGCTAAGAGTACTGGTTACAACAATATTTTTTTCTTTCTTGATATAGATGGTACTCCTTCCCAAGACAAACCATCGCGGAAGGAGTTGGCAGCCAGGGCCCGGCGCCGGAAACTGGAGGCCATATGCCAGGAGTACCGGCGGCTGGTGGCTCAGGCGGAGGAGGAGGAGGCAGCAGCAGCAGCTGCAGCCTCGTCCGATGCCCCGGAGCCCCAGCCAGGCCACAACTCCAGCGGTACGGCGCCGCGGTCTGGTAGCCGCCCGCCACCGCCGCAATTCACTATCAGCCAGCACTGCTGTCCCCCACCCTGGATGCCACTGCAGGGCATTTCGCAAGAAGATTCTCCTCCGGATGGCACGTCTAGAGGAGCAAATGGAGGAGCGGGTCAAAATCATGGTGGACAAACACCTCAAATCCCGCCGAATGTAACATCGAGGACCCTGTGGATTTGCCCCTTTTTATTCCTTGTTTTGGTGGGTGGGAATTGGGCGTTGGGGTTTCGGGACATTCTTTGGACTTTTTTCGTTTTGGACATTTGTTGGGGTTAGGGAGAAGGGTGGGTCAGGTGTGGGATAGTTTATTTTTGTTAGGGTAATAAATTATATTTATACTTAAACATACAATGTTAATGTTTTGTGGGGGTTACTGTTTTACGAATTAACGTCACATTGGTTTCCTTGCTGCTGCAGGGCTGCAGACAGTGTTTGATTTAAATAATCTGCCGACGATGATGTAACACAAACAGATAGATGCGGTACCCCTCACTGAGTTATTTGTCCTACTAGTACTGTCAGTCTCTCCTCCTAGTCCATTTATACCTCCCACCAAACGTATCTTACCTGTGATTGATGATTACGTTCGGCACAGCGATGGCTGCATGGTTTCCAGAGAGAATGTAGAAGATGCCATGGTTGTGGTGGTAGTAGTAGAGTAGACACTGGCAGTAGCATTTGCTAAAAAATTAAAAAAGAGACAGTCACTTTCCTGAGAGCGACTGTGGGAGGAGTAGTAGAACGAAGTAAAATACAGTACAGAAGAAGACTGCCAAACAAACAATATTGCAGTTGCAACTGCTAAAGTCAAATTAAACATAATGGTGGCGGGGACAGCCTAGTACAAGAAGTTACAAACTGTAGTTGTGTCGATTGAGTCACTTAACTTAACACAATCGTAATTCGTAACCTTTACTGCTGTGTGGTAGGAGTTTGATGATTAATCCAATCAATGACGGCAATTAATTATGATGTACTACTATTAGCCGGTGACGGCTTGCACATAGACTGAGCATGGGTGGGCAAGCAGAAGAAGCTCCTCCCCCTCCCTTGCAATTGAATTAGTGTTGCTTTCACCACATCTGCCCCAGCAAGCGTGTGATCAATTGGTGTACATTTTATGTAGTCAAATCACACCTCAATATAAATCACAGCCCGGGGAAGAGGGTTAGGGTTTGATGAATGGATGGGAAGGGGGTTTGGGGAAAGGTTTGAGAATGAAAAACAGTACGCATGGACAACAAAAGCAAAGCGCAATCTTGGCAGACGACCATGATCTTATACAAACAATCTATAAAGAGAGAAAAGGGAAATGCATGCATGATGATGAAGATAACTTGATGGTTAATGAGTAGTACTTAATAACTCCTACTAGACAATTAGACAGTACAGGGCAGCAGTATATTCTATGCAATTTGCCTTGCCTGTAATATGCCCTCAGAGACCCAAATTCCATGTTGTACGTAACTTACTTGTAAAGATAGCAAAGACAATTAAAAGAAAACACAGTTGTAGGGATCAATTAGCAAACAAACACACAACACACAGTCCTAATGATTGAAGAGAAAAAAGGATTCAAATTAATTAAAAGATGAATGATGATTGATACTAAAGTTACTGTATTATCATGCTCAAATTGTGGAGAGGAATCTCGTCCTTCCTCTTGGTCCTATCTTCCATGGACGCTCCGCACATCAATCTTGGTGGCCTTCCTGATGCCGATTGGTAAGGTAAATGTGAGTTGTGTCTCCCAGTATAGCAAGCACAGGGTAAAGGCCGGCCTGTAACGTCTAGATGGAAAAACAAAAGGGGTATTGAAAAATCAATGAATAAAAAAAACATCAATTACGGTGGAGTCCAAGAAGAGAAGAGAGAACACTTTCAGAGTGAGGCGGCTTGGATATATCGTGTAGATTCTGTTTACAGCATTAAGCTACAACAACAACAGGACAGAACAGGCCCACCACAGCACCAGCCCGTGACCCAACCTCCATTTACCTTAATTTTTGACATAGCCAGACAAAAGGCATACACAGCAACTTAGCATTTTCCTAATTAAGTGACAAAATCAATGCGCCGCTGTGAGTCATCACTACACTCGACTACACACCACTACATGGACATGTAGGTCTGCTGTGTTTACTTTCTTGTTGAATTGTTGTGTTTATGTTTACCTTATGCCACTTCATGAAATGCAGTTATTCCTTGAATCATCTCTGATCCAACTGAATGACTGCGTGCAAAGATAGTATGGTCATCATCATGGTGTGGTACGTGTTGTCCAACTACAACTCAGTCTGTAGTGACTCCGATTAAGTCCATATTCCATATTAAAAAATTGCAACAGATATTGGCCTGCACCTGCAGTAGTAGGAGTACAATTTGGTTATTAAACAACAAGAAGGGAAACATTGACTGTCACTGACTTGAGTCACTTTGTAGATTAACTAGTAGAGTAGAGTTCGACTTCATGCACAACATCAACAACAAACAACAGCAATCGCTCAGAGTCTGCAAGCATCCAATGCATTCCATCATTACCTGTCTTCCTCTTCTCTTTGGCTGTCAGATCATCAGATGCCTAGTTCTGACAGTTGTTATTTTTTTTTTACGGGGCAGTGGCCTCACGATTACTCCAGTCCACATTCATTTTGAGTGTTAGTCGCTGTTTTGGTTTTCGTCTTATTCTTCTGTGGCACTTTGTCACAGTTTAAGTTGCTTCCCATGGTCAGCACTGTGATGATGGGCCGCGGCCTGGGTAGCGCTCATTGATGGTCATTTGAGTTTGCACAAATGTCAGCAAGTTTCTTCGAAGAGTCTCTTGTCTTTCTCTGCCAAGTACCTTCTGTCCTGACAGTGAGGACCTTTGGATGCCTGCTGAGGCTGTAGCCTTCGGACACTGATGAGTTTCGGCTCGAAAACAAAACGGAGGATAGCTATAGTCACGTTTCACTTCTTATGGAGGCGGGACTGGTAAAGGCAACATTTCTTGTACTAATGTCTGGCTTGATGGAAATGTACTTGTGCGAGACAGGAAGATGAAGCAGGACTTTGAAGAGTGGACAGTTAAATGCACAGACATCCAACTCCAATAGGGAAATAAAAAGAGAAGACGGTGGTGATGGATTTGTTGTGATTTGAACCAGAAAGACAGATACACAGACACATAAAGGAAGGAAGAAAGTAACAATTTGAAAGCCTAGTTGTCAGGGAAGAGGAGCTCGTCCTCAAACTCTGGTGGTTCGGACAGAAGTAGGTCCTGTAACGCACTATTTACGTCATCCAAGTTGCTCTCCTCTTCCTGCTGTGATTCACGTATTTTGTAATCCGGTGGTATAAAGTGCTGATTCATTTTGATCATGGTTAACCTCTCCACGCTTTGGGCCGAGAGACTGGTCCTTTTAGAAGTTACAATGGCACCAGCAGCACTGAAAACACGCTCAGAAGAGACACTTGCGACAGCGGAAGCCAGATACTTTATCGCCAGCCTGCTGAGCACTGCCCATTGGCTTCTTTTCCCATACCAATACACCAATGGGTTTCGATCCATGAAGACCTCTGTTGGGTCATCCAGATAGGCCTGGACCATCCGCTCAATGTTCAGGGGTGCTCCGATGTGCTCGGCCTGTTTTGCCTTTGCATCAGCACTGGACTTACCATACCCCTGCTGTAGAAACCAATCAGTTGCACATTGTGCGGTGGATGATCCTGTTCTTGATGTTATTGTTGGTATAGGTGACTGCTGGGAGGCAAATGCACTGCCCTCAGGCTCCGAAGTAGAACTTGACTCTGGATGCCCTGTAGTACTGGTTATGGCCTGGGGTGGGGGCCTGTAATTAACAGCCGTTCTCTTTCGAAAATAGTGGCTTCCTTAGCTATCAAAGTTTTGTAGTTGGCAACATCCACTTCCGAAAAGGAATTACTGCCTTGCTGTTCAGAAATACTTTGTACTGTGGATCCAAAATTGTGGCACTAATGTAATGTGGTTGTGACAAAATTTTATTTTTAATCCTTGTATTTTCCGATAAGCGAGCGGCTAAGGTCTCCGCCAAATGATATGCGTCTTGTTTGTCATCCACACCTGCGTACGTTTCAGACACATCCTTCAGCTGTTGCTCTAGCATGTGCAACAATGGGATAGCTTGGCCCATAGTACAGTCCTCCCTGCTGACTTCACGTGTGAAGATCTCAAAAGGAAGTAGCATCTCAGTCAGGCATTTAATGAGGTCCCATTGAGCCATCTCAACGGTCATGCCTTTCACAGTAGGTTCCCCTAATCTTTGCATGACATAAGCATTGAGTGGTATGTACAGTTCAAACAGACGATCAAGCATGTAATAAGTTGAGTTCCAACGTGTTGGCACCTCCTGGATGAGCGCTTTGACTGGCATTTTATGCTCACGTTGAATGACCCTCAGCTGCTTCCGGGCTTTAAAAGAATGGTTGAAATGTGTGCATATTCTTCTGCAGGTGACCAGTAAGTTGCTGACTTTGGATTCATTTTTCAAAAAGTCTTGAACAACAATGTTAATGCAGTGTGCCAAACACGGGACCCTGAAATAGCCACCATTGCGCATGGCCAAAACTACATTACTGCCGTTGTCCGTGGCAACAAAACCAATCGTAAGCCCTCTTGGGCGCAGCCACTCAAAGACCTTGGTGTTAAACTCTTCCAAAATGTTTGCAGCAGTATGAGATTTCTCCATGGCAAACATGGCTACAGTTGCATGTTTGCGAGTGGCATGAAAAATCTCTGCAGTATCAACACCAGCAGATACCTGTTCTCTAACCCCCTCAAAACTGATCCAGTGTGCAGTGATGCACATGTAATCTGTGGCTTGGCAACTGGTCCACATGTCTGTAGTCAGGTGGATACTGTGAACAGCACTCTGCTTCAAGGCCTTTCCTAGCAATTCCAGCACGTCGTGATGTAGTGCTGGAACTGCAACTCTGGCAAAATAGTAGCGGCTGGGAACATGCCATTTTGGGCAGATGGTTGACACAAATTCCACAAAACCCAACCCTTCAACAAAAGAAAAAGGGAGAAGGTCCAGTGCTAACATTTTAGCCAGCTTCGCATTGTACAAACGTGCTATTGGGTGGTTGCGTTCGTACTGCCCCTCACCCCCAAACATGCTGATAATGGTAGGCTGCATGGTTTTCCTTTCTCTTAGGCTCAACGCACTTTTTGGTAGTGCGGACCTGGTACTTCTTGGTGTCTCCGGCTGACTCTTACTCTTGTGCCACTGAGATGTTGCTGAAGATGTGTGCAACGTTAAGACTGCACTGCTGGGGTCAGGGACACCTTGTGTACCACTACCAGAGAGAATGTCTCCCTGTCCTTCCTCTTCCACTGTGATCGGATCTTCTTCTTCTACTCCTTTATCCCCACCAACACCAATGGTTGCAGTTTTTTTCTGGCGCGAAGGTGGTCCTCCCAGCTGATCAAGTGGTGTTTTTTCAGATGGGTCATTTGGCCTCTGGTACCATAGTTTGTACCAAGCTTACCACGACTAACAGAGGTATTACAAATGGAGCATATAGCAATGTTCTCCTCCTTTTCGCTAACCGTAAAGAAGTCCCAAACTGGGGAGCTTAACTTTGGCCTCCTGCTGGAGGTGCCACTTCCAATGCCGGATGATCTGTAGGGTGTGTGTTGAATTTGACTCTGTGCTGCTGTACCACTACCTACTCCTACAGAGGTGGTGGTTGTGCTGGATGTAGGTCGCTGCCGGGCCTTTGCTAATGCAAATATGGAAGCTGTAGGTATTGTTGGTGTTACCTGTGGAGGTATGCGTGCTACATCCCTCGCAGCGATTTTGGATAGGGTAAGAATGTTGGTCTCCATCTCCTCGGGGCCGGGAGTGATGTTCGTGATGACTGGCTCGTCGTCATCATCATCATCATCTTGCTGTTCTACATCGACCTCCATAAGTGTAAGGCTTTCCGGAACCTTCCTTTTCCCTAGCTTGGTCTTGGAACGTGGCTCCCTCTCAGACTCAGTTTGTGGCTTCCAAGTGGCATCTAGATCATCAGAAGGGGGCTTGGCGAAGAACTTGATGGACTACCCCTCCTTTTCCTTGCTGGGGATTTGGAAGACAATGGATCTTCTGAATGAGTGGCTTCTTCTTCTACCTCTGCATGAGGCTCAATTTCCTGAACTGCCCCTACTTCAGGAGGAACAACAACTACTATTGCGGGCGGTGGTTGCGGCTGTTGTTGTTGACCACTTATCTGCTGTGTTTCCTCCTGCGTTGATTGGGTACTACTTTGAGATAGCGATAAGTTTATCTCCGGCTCAGCATCACTGCTTTCCACCATTAGGCTGGCTACCTCTTCCACACTCATGTGCTTGGGCCCGGGTTGGTGGGTTGGGTCCACTGATGCGGAGGTGCTGCCCCCAGCTTGCCCCCGGACACCGCTGCTGCAGGCGCAATTTTTTTTCCCAAAAAGGTATTGGCCGGCTCACCAGACTTCAGTGTCACTTGCTTCTTCTGTTCCTTCTTCTTCTCAATAGCAACTTTCTTGGTACTGGAGGACCTGGTACCTGCTTTCTTTGGGCCCATCTTCTTCAGATGTCAGCAGCACTCAGTTGCAGAGATGTCTGGTCAGGTCACACGTCACGTTGTGTTGTGTGTACAGCAGCAGGATGTCTGTCTGGAAGTGCAACAGGCAATGATGAGAGACACACCTCCTCCTCAGTCTTTGTGCACCTAAAAGCAAAAAAGCCAGAACATCAGTCAAACATATCACAAATCAAACAAATAGAATATAGAACTTAGTGTGTGGTGGCCTCAATTATTAAATTTCAGAAACTCTGTGAACAACAACACACAGTGTAGCCATTTATGAGACGTTGACAACAAGGCCAGGGCTTTCCTGGCTACTGTGTAGTGCTAGTGTACACTCTGGAAGAATAAGAATAGTAAAGAACAAAAACTAAAATGTACTGGAGCATGTTTGGCCTAAATTTGTGCATCACGTGGGATGTATTATATAGCAGCATCAGGGAGCTGCAGCTGGCAATGGGGATGGATTTGGAAGCAGTAAGACAAGAGGAACAATGGAAAGACACGCAGGCCTATGTGGCAAAAACAGCACACTAATAACTACCACAACAAAATGGCCCCCAGAAACATGGTGACTCACAGGCACAAGGCACGGCAAACAATGAACTCAAGCAGGCCTATATATGGGCAGACAAAGGATGCCTTATAAAACACACACAGCTTTAATGCAAAAACTAAAATCCACATGGCTAAAAACACTTTGGAAAGTTAGACAACCACTACAACAACACAATTATAATTACACAGTACACACGCAAAAAAGGCATTTATTTAACACACCCAAAAAGTAAAATAGTCAGACCCTCCAAAAAACCCACATTTCGCAATTCAATTGAATCAATTCAATGCCATCCATGGCCTAAATGATGTCAAAATTCCACAGACTACACAGAAACAGTTTTATGCACCCATGGTGACTACCTCTGGGCCTACTGGCATACTGGGCCGCAAGCTTGGAGGCCTATGGCAAAAGCACAGTGGCTGGTTTAACAAAATGGCCGCCGCCCACATGGCCAGGCCACCCAAAATAACAAAAAAGTGAAGACAAAGGACAGGACCAGGCAGTTGGAGACTCTGGGCAACTTGCTACCTCTTGGAAAAAATTGTAAAACAAAAAAAAAAGACTCCTTGCTCACCAAACTACATCTAAATGACAACCTGAGGAGTTTTTGTGCAAAATGAACTAAATCAACATTTTCGAGAAGGTTTAATGATGCTCGAGAGATATTGTTCGCCAGATTGTAAATTCTGCGTGTTCGGCATCGCGATCGTCACAAAAAGTCGTTATCGTGCGCGCGAAACGTACATTGAGCGCGCGAAGAAGATAAAAAGTGTAAGTCTGCGTTGTCGCGCAGTGCGGACTTGCCCAAAGTCCGCGAGCTGAACGCCCAGGGTTACCTACTGGCTGAAAAGGCCTATTTATTTAACAAACACCCAAAAAAATAAAATACCACCCCAAAACCCACATTTTGCAAATCAATCCAATGCCATCCATGGCCTAAATTATGTTACAATTCAACAGACAACACAGAAACAGTTTTTATGCACCCATGAGGATGACTACCTCCGGGCCTACTGGCACACTAGGCCGCAAGCTTGGAGGCCTATGGCAAAAGCACAGTGGCTGTTCACACAAAATGGCCGCCAACACATGGCCAGGCCACCCAGAACAACAAGAAAAGGAACACAAGACAGACAATGCAGGCCTATGGCAAAAGCACAATGCCTGGCTTTACAAAATGGCCGCCACCCACTTGGCCAGGCCACCCAAAATAACAAAAAGTGAAGACAAAGGACAGGACCAGGCAGTTGGAGACTCTGGGCAACTTGCTACCTCTTGGAAAAAATTGTAAAACAAAAAAAATGACTCCTTGCTCACCAAACTACATCTAAATGACAACCTGAGGAGTTTTTTGTGCAAAATGAACTAAATCAACATTTTCGAGAAGGTTTAATGATGCTCGAGAGATATTGTTCGCCAGATTGTAAATTCTGCGTGTTCGGCATCGCGATCGTCACAAAAAGTCGTTATCGCGCGCGAAAACGTACATTGAGCGCGCGAAGAAGATAAAAAGTGTAAGTCCGCGTTGTCGCGCAGTGCGGACTTGCCCAAAGTCCGCGAGCTGAACGCACAGGGTTACCTACTGGCTGAAAAGGCCTATTTATTTAACAAACACCCAAAAAAATAAAATACGCCCCAAAAACCACTTTTACCAATTCAAAACAATGCCATCCATGGATGCCCGGCCTACATGATGTTTAAACTTTAAATTCAACAGACACCACAGAAACATGCACCCATGGGTACCTCTGGCTCTAGCCCGGGCCTACTGGCTGAAATTCCAATCAAAGAAAAACAACTAGGCCCCTGCCGAAACTACAGGCCACAACAATACATTGTAAAAACTATGGAAATCCCACAAAAAAATGTAGGTACAAACAAGCCCCAATCAAACAAACAAGTACACCAATTCTCCAACTTACTTGTAAAATCTCAAATCCAAGAGTCCTCAAATCCAATCCAATGATATGATGCAGCAGACAGACACAAAAAGTGATCCTTCCAGCTCCAAATCCAAATGAAAGTGAACAGCACATGGACAAAACACTGGGAGGAGCCTGCTGGACAGGAACAGGAAGTTTGAGAATCAGGGGCACTTCCTTCCTCTTGGAAAAAGAAAAAGGACTCCTTGCTCACCAAACTACATCTCTAAATGACAACCTGAGGAGTTTTTTGTGCAAAATGAACTAATTCATCATTTTTTAGAAGGTTTTATGATGCTCGAGATATATTCTTCGCCAGATTGTAGTTTCTTCGTGTTCGGGATCGCGATCTTACCAACACTGCCGCCGGAAGTCAGATCGCGCGTCCGAATGACGTGTTCGCGTTCGCACACTCTTGCGGGATCGTGCGGCCGGATTCCAAATCTCGTGGCGCCCGCGAACGGATAGGAAGTCGCGTCGGCGAACGCAGAATCACGGTAGGTCGTTACCGCGCGCGCGAGAACGGATATTGAGCGCGCGAAGAAGAAAAACAGCTACGCTACGCCGCAAATTGCGTACTGCACGGTAACTTCGCGTTCTACGCGAATCGCGAAGTTACCGTAACTTCGCAAATTCCGCGAGCGTAGCGTAGTTCACCGCCCAGGGTTAGTTTAGAGGTAACTCCCATCCCTCCTTCACCAAACACAAGGGACACCTAACTGGATGCCCAAACAAAAGTTCAAAAGGGCTGTAGCCAACCCCCTTTTGTGGGACCTCTCTTTAGGCAAAGAGAAGGCAGGGCAACAGGAGATCCCATTTTTGCCTAAGCTTTTCTGGGAGGCCCATGATCATGCCCTTTAGGGTTTTGTTGAACCTTCCAACTAACCCATTGCATTGTGGGTGATAGGGTGTGGTGAACTTGTAGTTCCCTCCACACTCCTTCCACATTGCAGTGATATAGCTTGACATGAAGTTTGTATCTCTGTCAGTTAAGAGCTCCTTAGGGAAACCCACTCTGGAAACAATTCCCAGGAGGGCCCTGGCCACCACAGGAGCTGTGTTGGTTCTAAGGGGTATAGCCTCTGGATACCTAGTGGCATGGTCCACCACAACTTGAATATAACTGTGCCTAGATACAGTTGGAGGGTTCATGGGACCAATGCTATCAATCCCAACCCTCTCAAAGGGAACCCCCACCACAGGTAGTGGTATGAGGGGGGGCCTTTGTGATACCACCTGACTTACCACTGGCTTGACAGGTGGTACAGGAGCGACACAATTCCTTTGTGTCTTCTGACATATGAGGTCAGTGAAAGTGAGGCACAAGCCTGTCCCAAGTCTTACTTTGGCCTAGGTGTCCTGCTAATTGAATGTCATGTGCTAGGGTGAGTAGGAAGCCCCTAGACTTCAGAGGTATGACCAACCTCCTGGTGGCACCAGGCTTGGGGTCTCTATCCTCTGAGTATAGGAGTCCCTCATCCCAATAGATCTTGTGAGATCCACTGACACTTCCAGCAGCCTCAGCAGCAGCCTGCTGTCTGAGGGGTTCAAGAGAGGGGCAGGTTTGCTGCTCCAAACTCAAGTCTGCCCTGTAAGGGCCCCCTGTCCCCAAGAACTCAACCTGATCAGGTTCCAGTTAATCTGAGAAAGTTCCTTCACAGGGACTGAGATCATCTCCCTCAAGAGATTGATCCTCACACTGAGTCTGGGGGGAAGACACAGCCTTAGCCCTCCTGCTCCTTCTCTTAGAAGGCCCCTGGTCCATTGTTCCAGGATCCAAGGCCTGTTCAGTGTTAGCCAGATTGGCCTGTGACCTGGTCACAGTAAACACATCTGCAGTGATGCCCAGCATTACTGCATGAGTTCTTAACTCTACCTCAGCCCAAGCTGAAGTCTCCAAATCATTGCCCAACAAACACTCCACTGGAAGGTCTGAGCTAACCACAACTTTCTTAGGGCCAGTTACCCCTCCCCAGCTGAAATTAACAGCTGCCAAGGAATGATCAGTCCTGACATTGTTAGCATTGGTCACTTGGTACATCTCTCCAAGTATGATTTGGTCAGGGCCCACAAGATTCTCTGTCACCATAGTGACACTTGCACCTGTGTCCCTGTATGCCATGGCCTTCTTACCATTGATCAAAGGCTGTTGTCTGTATTTGCCCGAGTTACTGGGACTGACAAATAAGGTGGCAAGATCCATGCCACCATCACAGACTACTACAGCCTGAGCTGGAGTTCTGACTAGGCCAGAACCCATCTCAGAGCCCAAGGTTGACCATACTAATTCCTTGTTCCCTGTACCACCACCTGTACTTGTGCTAGGGGGCGCAGTTGCCTTAGGGGCAGTGGTGGTAGGAGTATTTTCCTTGGCTTTTGGACAATCAGCATCTCTTGTCCAATGTGTCTTCTGTTTACAGAGGTAACACCAAGGTTTCTTTTTGGCTTTACCTTTGTTGGATTGTGACTCCCCCCCAGATGCAGGTTTTTGGGGCCCTGATGAAGACTTTTGATCTTTACCCTTGTCCCCACCCTTATCTGGAGTTTTAGCATCTTGCTTCTTCTGGTCACCACCATTGTTCTGTTTTTTCTGCTTCACCCTGGTTCTGACCCACTTATCTGCCTTCTTTCCCAATTCTTGGGGAGAAGTCAGATCAGAGTCAACCAGGAACTGATGCAACAACTGATTTTGGCAATTATTAAGGATCTGCTCCCTCATAATCAAATTGTACAATCCTTTACTTTGCTGCCACACAACCAGCCTTCCACAGCCTTAAAAGCACTATCCACAAAGTCTACCCAATCCTGATTCTGTGTCTTTTGGGTATCTCTGAACTTAATCCTGGACTGTTCAGTGGTTAAGCCAAACCCATCAATGAGAGCACTCTTCAAGATTGAATAGTTGACAACATCCTCTTCTCTAACAGTGAGGAGCTTATCTCTACCTTTGTCAGCAAAGGAGAGCCACAAGATAGCTGCCCACTGCTCTTGGGGGACCTTCTGAACTTTACAGGCCCTCTCTAAAGCAGTTATACATTTATGGATGTCATCCCCAACATGGTAGGGAGGGACAATCTTGCTCAGGTTCCAATTATCAAAGGAATGTTCCTTAATTCTAGGGACACAGTTGCTGCCACCATGGGACTCCAGTCCCAACTTTTTTCTAGCTCTCTGGACTTCTAGGGACTCTTTGTCCAGGGCCAATTGCTGTTGCCTGAGCCTAAACTTAGCTTTCTCAAGTTCTAGAAATTGGTACTCCCTGTCATAAGAGGGGTCCCTCTTGCTAGATACAGAGGTCCCTACAGACTGTCCTGAGTGATTTGACTCTGCAGAGGGAGATTTAGATCTCCTTGGTAAACTCTGCACTCTTCCAGGAGGGGTGAAGAGGGGGCCTTCTTGGCCTTCTCCATCACCTCCCTGAAGATCTGAGTTATCCAGGTGGGACCCATCTTGGTCCTCCTGGCCAGGGTTTGAGTCTAGGTCATAAAAGGTGTCACCTCCTGACCTGTCCTTATTCCCTGTCCCACCCACTCTCTCCTGTTCATCTGACCCAGGGGTCTTCCTAAAGTCATCAAGAAGTAACATCTCTATTAGACGTTGAGTGTTGGCACTTCTCCCTGTCTTCAGCTTTCTAGAGGCACACAGGGCTTTCAATTCTTGGAATGTAAGCTCACTGTATCTAGAGGGCAGAGAGCCACTGGCATCTCCTTTAGTAGACATACTAAGTGTGGTGAGGTGTTGCACCTACTTAACCTAGTGGGAACTAAACTCTCTGAGGTTGGAGAAAGGGTGTGCTAGACCCTTGACTTACCCAACCCTAATTTCAGTAGAACTTACTTATTGTAAGCTAGTATTATATGTACCTAGTACTTAGTGGTTTTCAGTTAATCAATATAAAGATTTATCTGGTAAAACAATGCAGGCTTGAATCCCATCCGCTGCACACCAATGTGAGAAGTTGGCCTGGTATATGATGTCCACTAATTAAAGTGGGCACCTTGCACCAGTCCAAACAACCCTTACGGTGATTTAAGAGGTCAAAGATAACCTTAGGAAGCTATCCATGTGGTAGCTGTGGAGAGCAGCTTTCAGGCTTAGTCTTGAAGGAATGTTAAGCAGCTTGTTTTACTAGAATGCAACCTTATTGTATTGGTTAAATGAAAGGAGAACCACACAGTAGTTATAAAAATATGTATTTATTATTATAACTCAGTCTAAATACTTCACAGTATCTGCTACACGCAGATAAACACAAAGCACACAATACTGTAGCACAGAAACAATCGTAAGTAGCACTAATACACAGTGGGCTCCAGGGGAGACCAAACCATATACTAAAATAGTGGTATAAGAACCACGACTCGAGTCAAGACAGTGTCTAAAGGATGTAGAATCGCTGGGACCCCAAGGAACCACCCAAGGTGAGTAAGTAGGGACCCCACGGAGGACGGGTGCAGTGTGGGAACACGACCGCGTGCGCCGCACAATTCTATGGGAGAGTCACAGTTGCAGTTTTAAAGTTTAAGGTCCCTTCCCAGTGGATTACGAGGAAGCCCTTTGGATCATAGGAGGTTGAAGAGCCACCCCACCAGTGGATACCGCAGTGCCAGAGTTACCTATCCCAAGAAGCTGGGTGCATAGGGCTGAAGTGGTGTCAGAAACCGCCGTCGATCTCAATGGCGGACTTCAAGGAAATGCCACTGCGGGAAAGAAAACAAGCATTGGCATAGCCAATAGATCTCGCCTTTGGGACCTTATAAGTGCTTAGCCATGCAACAGTTGATGTTGTTGCACCAAGGATATTGTGCTGCATAACTAAACACTTATAAGGTCCCAAAGGCGAGACGTATTGGCTATGCCAATGCTTGTTTGTAATGTGATGTGACAGCTCAAACTAGTTTGCTGTAGAAGTGGGTACTGCAATGTAAGATAGCATACAGTTGTATCGTCAGCTGTGGATCCAGTCATACTCATTTATTTTATTTTAGTATTTATATAGCGCAATCTGGACCTCAATGGTGTGTGGGGGTCTTTGTCTTTGCCAATGCTTTTGGTGATGTTCCTTGAGAAATCAGCAATAATCATGCATGTGCACACCTACAGAATGACATGGGCTGCACTTTTTCCATTTATCGAACTAAAGAGGGGTTGGGAATGGAGATGGGGGCCTAGGCAGTGGCGGAAGTGCTGGTGGAAACCTTGGAGGTGGTAGTAGTGAGGAAGAGAAGGAGGAATTGTTCACATGTATGCATGTCTACTTATTTACTTCAGGAACACTCATACATGATCGTGCCAGAAGCAGATTTGGACATCCGGGCCAGTGCACCGTAATAAGACCTAAATAATTTGCTTTAAATTGTGACTGGTAATGCTCATTTACAGTAAACACATCTGCTGTTCGTGTTCACTTGACCAACAAGATATTCAACTGTAAACTTATGTAACTTTTGAGAGAAGGGCAAAAGAGGGGAAGACTTTTGGTCTGGCGTGATAGTTGAAACTGAATGCCATCATCTTGTAATAAAAATTGATACATAAGTAACACATCTAAGCTCCCCTCAGGCATTGCTTTGATTAATTGCCAATTACACTTTGGATCAGCCCACAGCACACTATACATTGAATTGGGGCAATTGGTCATCCCCATTGTATAACTTGTTACACGCCATGAAGCACCTAAATGCCTCGTCAGGTGTAGAAAGCTCTATGTGAATGGAATTACAATTCAATTAAGGTATTTGCTTTTAACTCAACGCATTCACATTTGTCCTCTGCCCACAAAACAACTGTTTGGTGTATGTTTGTTATAATTGTGAATGACGTCATTTTGCCTACTTTACTGTCAGCTTTCACATAATCATTCCATGTTGAAGCGGCAGGTGAAGGGGATGAATGTTGTCCTTGCAACAGTAGCGCATCTCCAGCTGCAGCTGCACCTAGGCACTGGATGCTGCATTCTCGCATGTTTATGGCGAACATGTCACAGAATGAGGACGACTAACACTGTATTTCATCTGCTGTGGCTGCCGTAAGTTGCTGCAGAGTGGTCCTTGACAATAGATGAGCCATCGCTGAACTTACAGTGCACCCATCTTCGATATCCCCACTAGCCCATCCATGGCTGTCCATAACTGAGGAGTTTTTCTACATTTTATGTGAACATTAACATTTCACTTCTGAGCATGGCTTTGTAACCTCAGCATGAAGGAGCACTGCACGCATATATTGTGAACAAGCATTTTAGACTTAAATGTATTGTTGGCATGTGATAAAACATGCTCCCTGTTAAATTTGATGCAATTTTTATTATTGGTAGGATTGATTTGGTGCTAAAGATTGGCACTCCAGCAAGCAGTACATGGAGCAGATGTGCGAGGACATGTGCACCTAAACTACGGCCGCTTTGTATGCCCACTGTGTTTCATTGAGGCCTTTTGTTTACATTGCTCGCGCTTGTAAGTGTGCGCATGTGCAGTAAGTATCTCTTGCCAGCCATGGATGATTATTTATGTATGTTCAAGTCAGAGTATGTGTCAGTCACTTGGCGCTGTCACCTAGAAGTATAGATTGGCATACCTTCTTCGAGAGAAAAACAAGCATCATCGATGGTGCTGTAAATAACACCACGTCAGTGTCGAAATAAAACCAGCATTGGCAAAGCCAGTAGGTCACATCTAAGACCCATTGGCAAAGCCAATAGCACTATTGCGCTTTAAAAAAAAAAAAAAAAAATGAAAACATGAGCAGGTTGTAATTCGGGAGTTGCGAGGAGAGGTGTGGGATGACAGAAGAAATGGAGATCTGGAGGGTAGCAGGGGAAGATCAAGAAAGGGAGAGCAGGCAGGGACAAACATGGAGGGCGGGTCTTAGGAGAAGCACAGTTAGCAAACAAAACAAGTGCGCGCGAAAAGCATTGGGCGCGCGGGCGCCGAAAGTGAAAGTGATCGCGATCGCGATGCACTTAATTACCCGTGACAGAAAAGACAGATGGCGGCTGCGCACATGCACGCAAGCTTGAGGCCAGCAAAAGCCTCTGGTAGCACTTTGAAAACCCTCTTACTAAAAGTCGAGCAAGCAGCGCATGCGCTGCTCTAGGCTCGACCTAAAAAGTGTCCGTTGGAATCCAAAGGTGGATTTGTGGTGAAGAGTACCTGAAAGCAGAGGAGACAGAGTCTGGGTCACTCAGGAGTGACCAGGGGCTCGGTAGACGAATGCCCACCGATGTCGGGTGCTTCAGGTGCTTTGAGGGGGTTCTTGACTCTATAGCCACCGGGACCAGGAGATGTCAAGGATGACCAGGAGATGGATACGAGCTGTCCCACAAAGGATGTCGAGTGCTGAGGGGTCGGTGTCCGGCTGGAGCACCAACAAGGCTTGGCAGCGGCAACTCACGAAGATGGTCAACAAAGGTTACGGTTCGGACCAGCAAGGTCCAGGAGACTCATCAAACACAGGAGAGTCGGGGCAAGCCTGGAGCAACCAGGGGAGCCCAAGAACAGCAGTGTTGACCCTCAAGAGGACCCACAGGCCGGAGGCACAGGAGGTCTCTCGAGCAGATTTACAAAGCAACAGCCCACGGAGCACTCAGTGCGAGGAGGCTGGTGTTCTTTGGTGGAAATGATGCCAGAGGTCAAGGTTACTCGGAGCCCAGTGCACTTGTTTTGGGAATGCCAACAAGCATATGCACTTGCAAAAATAGGCAGTGCACAGGGGTAAGGGTATTGCAGTCCCCACGAGGGATTCTGTCCTCAAACTTGGTGAGAGGGCAGCTCGGACCTCTAGGGACTTGGAAACCTACCTCCTGTGTTGCTGAATCCTTCGGAGTCCGTAGGAGCTCAGGAGCAGCAGACCGGTCAATCATGATGTGGTGCCTGCGGTTGCAGGGGAGTGACTCCTTCACTCCAAGGGAGATGTCTTCAGTTGTCCTTGATGTTCCACAGGTCCTGCATGGAGCCTGTATAGTGCACAGGCACAGACAATGCTTTGGACAGAATGGGAGACGAAGTCGGGCCCAAACAAAGTCCAGCAAAGTCCAGGGTGTCCAGACGGTCGAAGTTCAGTGGTTTCTGGTTCAGAATCTTGTCTACTTTGAATCTAGGGTCCTACAGCCAGGTAAGCCCTTTTATACCCACAGGAGAGGATTGGACAGATTCAGGGGACCCTCCCAGGGGAGGGTCAGAACAGTGGGCAGGTTACTCCCATGTCCTTTGTCCAGTTTCGCGCCAGAGCAGGAACCAACGGCTCCCAGGACTGGTTTGAACTGGACTATGCACAGGGACACCAAATGTGCCCCTCATGCAGACTATCGGTCGCTGGCAAGTGCACCCACCCAGGCCTAAAACACTAAATCCTGTCGGGGAGGTGGTCACACCTCCCTGTGACAGGATGCCTATTGTTCTGCCTTCCCCTGATCGAGCTTGGCTCAGCAGCAGGAGGGCAGAAATGTGTCTCTGGTCGGCAGCAACCATTTTGGGCTGCCCGGGACTAGAACGCTGGTACCGAGAACACCAGGTACCTCACAAAGCTCTTTTCTGAGGGGCGGAATCATACCTCCCACACCGGTGACCGGTGTGGGGGTTTGATTCCACAATGTTTGATACCAAACACAATAGGGTTACTTTCAGCCGTTTTAGAGTTGGTCATCACGCGTCGCATAATGCCACTCTATATGTCGTAAATGGCTATAGCACTACCAACCCGGGAGAATGGACTCCGTAGGCTGCAGGGGTGTCCTGCTCATGCAGTGGCACCCTCTCACTTAGAACCAAGCACCCTGCCTTCAGGATTGTCAAGGCCTGCTATAGGGGTGACTTATAGGGTTTAAGTGTTGTGACCCTTTGATATAGTAAACCTATATCTTAAGTAAGTGGTGCATGCACCAACTTACACAGGCTGCAATGGCAGGCCTGTAGATCCATTTTGCTTGGTCTCTCATGGGTGGCATAATACGCTTCAGCCCATGGGAGGCCTCTGGTGTATCTATGCCCTGGGTACATGGGTACCGTATACAATGGACTGACAAGAGTACCCCAGCATCCAATCTGGAGTGTACCTAAGTACATGACATAACATTTTAGGGAGAAAGCAGATAGACTGGGGTTCTGATTAGCAGGATCCCAGTCAGACTAGTCAAAAACAGTGTAACATGAAGCAAAAAGTGGGGGTAACCATAAGAAGCAGATCCTACTTTCCTACACAGTAAAAAAATATCTTGTTGCTTGGGGTTTGGTATATTATAAAAACATGTTGCAACCATATTCAAGCCAGAAAAATCATCCATAGAGTGGGAAATGAACCAATAACATCAGTCTGATAGTCAGAGCAATTAACCGCTGCGCCACGAGCGAGAGGTGAAAGCACAGCTATGACATACAGTCCGAAAATTGAGCGCCATACGTGACTATGATAAAACCCTTTTCCCATTGCCGAAAATCTGGTTATACTGTTGCAATGTGAACGCTACTTATTTTTCAGTTAATGTAAACATCCTTCTGAACATACCATCAATCTGACAAAAGCCCGCCAAACTTACCTGAACCTTGAGGATGAAACACAGAGAAATAATGACCAGGGCACAAATGGTTTTACAGTAAACTTGGTGAAAACATCCCCATGAGACATGATCCGAAAATCGAAAGCAATAAGGGTCCACGTGTGAATGTACACAAAAACTTTAAGCAAACCCATGACAGTTATGACAGCAGGAGTAGGACAATAAACCTCGCGGCATATACATCCAAGGTTGTCTCAATAAAACAGAATGCCACTTAGGGGTAAATAGGGCAGGGCTTGAAGGAATGAGCATATCAGATCTATACCCATTCTCTCTCTACCACTTGGGGCAAGGGGCATTGGGTCGGGGCAGAGAGGGAACAAGGAGAGAGTGGAGAGGTTTGAATCCATGGGTCAGAGGAAAGGAGAAACAAGCATTGGCATAGCCAATAGGTCTCGCCTTTGGGACCTTATTAGTGTTTAGCGATGCAGCATATTATTCTGGGAGCTGTGCTGCCACGGATTGAATAGTTATATAATTACTACACACTGGGTCATGCAGTCTGATTCAGGAATATATGCTTGCTTCTGCCGCGCGCTTCTTCCTGGGTGGCATTATGATAACCAACACTTGGAAGGCTTGTGTGAGGTCAGATGCCAAGGGGCACCAGAAACCAGTCTATACAACATGCATATCTCTTTTCCTTTGTGATCTTTGAATATCCAATGGCTCATGCAACAGAGAGTTACTGGTGATGAGGGGTGGATACGTAACCATGAGGGAAAGGAGCGGTGGTACACTGACTCAGGACATGTCTAGAGGACGGTGGGTCACTAGTCAATCGAGGGTCAATGGAAGGAGCGGGTGGGTCTTTTGAGGGAGGCTAAAGCATATGTTTTACAAAACAAAGTAATCAAACTGAAGCCTTACCAAAATAGTGTTACACGCTGGCTGCCTTTTCCCTGGGAGGAGATCTTGTAACAGTCCCCTGATGTCTGGACAGTAAATGGGCCTTAATCAGTGTAAATTCCCCAAAATCACCACGTTAGGGTGACTCTAGGCCTGTAATGTGATTTTATCCTTTGAAATATCCCAGCTGTAACCGTGGTAATTATGTAAAAGTTGTATTCGGTATGAGCTATACAGTTACCAATATTATAACAGCTGATGCCAGCAAAGATATTACGGTGTGAGGTGTGCGGGTGTGTTTTAAAGTAAGGACAAGGAGAGAAAATAAAATGTTAACTAGGTCAGCAGCATAGACCGGATGCTGCACTTGTGTGAAGTGATCTTAAGGAAACAGTATCTATATCTGTTTTATTGTTGTAAGTTTGTCTTTCTATGTGCTTTTATGCGCAATCAAACAACACCCTGTTGTTTTTTTATTTGTAGTATGCTTGTGTGGCATTTTAAAGACACGTGGTTTTGACTTTATTTCTATGGATTTATATTGATAATGTTGCATTCTGTTGAGATGGTTTGATATATCTACATGGAACTGTGCATCCTATTTGTTTCTAATATAAAGGCTTTTTTGAGGTTGGAAAGCGAGTGTGTAGGCACATTGTTTGCGTAAATTGTTTCTGATCGGGGACGAGAGACGCTGCCAGCATGCAAGCTGTTCGGAAAGGCTGAGTGAGATCTTATTGTATTGGAAGTGAGAAGGGTGCGACAAGGGGGATGGGAGGGGGGGGAGGGGGTGCTGGATGAGGGCTAAATAGTTTCTGGTTGTGTTGTGAAACCACACACATAGCTATAAAGATTGCTATCGCTCTCGTGAGCTGCATATGGCTCTTGTTTGGGAATGTATCCCTTCAGTGAATTGTCCGAAATTACAGGATGGGAAGCTTCCCGTCGAGATATGACCCTAGTTTACCAGCTGCAAATAAGTTTGATGTAGCTACAAAACCACGTCTGGTGTGTTTTACAGATATTTTAGTTTCTATAGAGTAAATAGTCGTGTTTTGGTGGGAAATGTGCGTTTATGGCATCTAAAAGGCAGCGTGTGTTTTAGTTCTTATCTATGTTTTTTAATTGCAAACGTTGGATACATAGACAAGCACATTATTTGAACAGTATACCTATAAACGCAGCATTTTCAATTTCAAAACATAAATTTGAAGGAAAAGACACAACTTTTCAGATGCCCCTAAAAACAATTGGAAAAGACACAGCCTTTTAATTCGCATAAATGCAGCGATAAATGTCAAAGTTTGAATAATTAAGTACATACTTTTTAATAAACCACAAACCCGATGTAGAATAAAATACTGTAGCAGTTTAGCAAACGAGAGAAAGAGGCGCTATTTTTCTATTCGCACGCGCTTTGCGGCGCATAAAAAGGCAGCGTGTCTCTCGTTTGCTAAACTTTTACAGTATTTTAAGCTAGGTCGCATTTAATCCTAATGAAAAGAATCAGCTTTTTTTGTTGTGACTTTGGACAAATTGAAAGGGAATGGGAGGCAGTTGCAGTTCAGGGCTGTTTAAAAGTACGATGGAATGTCTGAGAGTAAATGGTCCACCCAAAATTGGGCTACTGAGGAAAAAATGCGAGCGACACGCAAATAGAGTTCAAAATACTGAGCACAACTCTGAGCATAAGAAGGAAGGAGGCGGGGAAATGTGCAGGGAGATGTGGGGAGCACGACAGAAGGCCTGAATGGAGGAAGGAGGCGCAGATAGCTAAGAAGGCACAGAAACCGGCACAACAACTGGTGAAAGCAGAGATGAAGAAGGGCGAAAAAGCAAACGAAAGGCAAGAGTGAAAAAAATGAAAAGAGGCTCAGAGGGGATAGAAAAACGTAGAAAAGGAGTAGATGAGAGGCAAGAGTAAAAAAAGAGGCTCAAAGGCGTCAAAGCAAGAGTGAAAAGAGGCGCGAGATGGAGCAGTTACATGCAAGAGAGAAGGAGCAGAAGGAACAAGCGCTCGCGGCCACGCTAATTGCAAACAGATGGCCCCTGCGCGCCGCTGCTCGCTCCCGCAAGGTGGATGCCAGCACAAGCACAAGTGCTTGAAAAGGGCAGACCAATTCCAAAAGGTCATCTCCTAGAGCAGTGCATGCGCGCTGCCTAGGCGAGACCTAAAAACGAGCAAAAAAGACCCAAAATAGATATGACATGTTGGGTGGGTTTTAGAGAAACACCCTCTATAAAGTATAGGATGCATATGTTATCTCTGAATGTATATGGTAAAGATTCGGATTGGTGTTTTATCTCTTTATGTACATGGGAGTAACAATCTGAGAAAGGCTACATCACTGTTTCAGTATCAAAGACACATGCAATCCAGAGGATCATGTTACAAGAAACTCATATTAGCAAAGACAAAGTGGAGGGGCTCAAATGGAAACTGAACTGAGGCCTATAGGGCATATTTTCCACTCATGAGCGTCTGCTGTAGGTAAATTGATGATTATAATTATTAGGAAAATCCAAGTCCTGCAGATGGTGAAATAAGAGATTCAAAGGCGGAAGTGGATAGATGCTGAGGGAAGCATTGACGAGAAAGGTATCACACGTGTATTATATTATGGGTCATTGTTAGATGAACAGATGTAATAAGAAAAGTGGATAAATTATATGGAAGCGTTCCAAAAATAATCATTGAACGGTGAAGCAAAAAAATAACAAAGGGGCAGAGGAACAGATGGGGAATGTTTGCTGTCGATGCTATAGCCGGGTCTGGTGGCTTAGTGGACTGATGGGGCCTGTGTTCGACCTCCGGATCACAGCTACAAATCTTGGCGGGTCCACTCAGCCTTTCAACCCTTTGAGGTCGATAAAATGAGTACCAGTGAGTTGGGTAACAATAAACATCTATCATCCAGCGCCAAGATACCCTTGGGTGAACGTGAGCTTTATAAATACACGTTTTTTGAATAGTACAACTCAGGATAAGTGCTCAGAATATATTATTTAGCATAGTAGGATTGTACAAACTTGGGTAACGATCGACTTGTTTACTATGTCAAGGTCCTTCTCACCATCAAGAATGAATGTGTTGTTTAACGGATTGCATGCATTTAAAATTTCATTTCTTGGTTTTTTTTATTGGCTGACTAATAAAAAAGTATGAAGAAAACTTTACTCCTTGTAGAGCCTGCTGCTGAAAATTCCAGTCTCTTATTGTTTTCCTCTTGTATAATGGGAATCTATTGGTAATGGGCAGTGGACCTTAGATTGTGCATCCGGATGTAACAGCAAATCATGTAATTAATTAGCAGTGGGTGAATTTGTGAAGAACTTTAACACTGAAGTGAGTGATAAATATCTTGACATCTCATTGAGGTATTAGTTTGAGTTTTTAAGATGTTTGTGTCAAGTGTCCAGTTGTAGGTTGATAGTGGAATGATTCTGAGGCACTTTTGACATATTTTTTAGAGCATGTTTAGGCCCGCAATATATTCCACTTACAGGAATGGTTTTCGGTGAAAACAGATGCGACAATTGTCACTTGACAACAAAGGTTTGTGTGGCAGGATATATGTACTTCAGATTGTAGCATTTCCTTGCCCACGGAGGTTTGCATCTCTCGCCAGAGGTATTCAACCACTGTATCGGATGTGATATATCGTATAACTAAATGCTGCATCCACTACATCGATCGAACCACTACATCCCAGGTAGTTATAATTGAGTACATATAAAGGTAAGAATAGTAGTTATGTACAGTGACATCTTTGTAGGTCAATATTATCAACATCGAAGTAGTGTAATACGACTAGTTCTGGACGAAATAAAAATTATGTCTGCATAATTTGTAAAATTTCAGAAATAGAGTGTCATGCTTGTTTCGTGAAATTCTTAAAACTATGCCATTATGCCACGTCACATATTTAGGTAAGGTAAGTTGCCAACTAGGGAGTCATTTAGAGAAAGGAATTATAGTATCCAAATTACTTGTGGATGTGCTAGGGTGACATCATAACTCAATTTCTTAGAATCTTAGAGGCAATTGGGTTTCAAATGAATCACAAAGACAGGTGTGCATGCTTTTCCAACTTATATTAGATTAACACTAAGGAAGAATGAAGGGGTTCAAAGTAAATGATAGCATATAGTAAGTACATCAACAATGTATTGTCGAAAGAAAACGTCCATACTGTTGCTCTTTAACAAGTGGCAATGTACGAATAACCCACTCTCTCAGAACAGCAGTAGAATGTCCGTTTTAGCATTAAGACAAAACTTCTGAGGGTGACGTGAATGGTCCAAAGGAGATATGGACTATATGTCAACATTTCGGTCTCATACAGTGTGTATCCAAAAGAGCATCTTCAGTACCGCAATATTTTATGAAGATGCAAAAGAGACCCCACTGGATAACTCATGTACTAACGATGGAGAAATCCAACGTTTTGAGTCTGTTCAGAGAGTGTGCTCCTACGGCCCAGAAGCACACACGCTGTATCATGTCAAGCACTTCACTTTGGGAATCTTTATTCTCCATTAAAAGTGAATTCTCCTTTAGAGTAGGGTACCTTTTGCATCTTCATCTGCATATAAAGTTGTATTACTCAGTGATTTGCATTCATTATATTGGTGTATTTTCATATTAAAATTGACCACAGTAAAGTAGGCCACACTATATATTGGCTTACATTGTAGCGTTCACAGAAATGTTCATCTTATGTTTTCATATTATTGTTAGAAATGGGGGTCTCTAGTTGGCAGAGGTAGGTACCTTTGTCCAAATAGGGACCCTTGCTTCTAGTCAGGGTAAGGGGGATACACTCCTAAAATAACCCCTGCTCACCCCCTTGGTAGCTTGGCACAAGCAGACAGGCTTATCTCAGAGGCAGTGTGTAAAGCATTTGTGAAAATATACAGTAACACAGTGAAAACACTACAAATGGACACCACACCAGTTTAGAAAAATAAGTAATCTTTATCTAAACCAAAACAAGACCAAACATCAAAAAATCCACAATACAGTATCAAAAATATCCTTAAAAATAGGTTATTCACTCAAATCAAGCTTCTAGCAACAAATAACTCCACCTGGAGTCATTACGGTGTGGTAGCAGATGAAAATCCCAAAGAACGGCACTGACCGCGAGGTGCGCGGCGTCGGCCTGGAGTCAAGCAGACCCACAAATAACAGTACCTTGGAATTGATGAAAGCAAAGACGGTGCATGGCGTCAGGGAGGTGTTGCTTCGTTGGCGCCTGCGGCGTCGGTTCCTTACGACCCCAGGGGAGGTGATGCCTCTGTTCCTTACTGCAGCGTAGGGGAGGTGAGACGTCCGTTCCTTACTGTGTTGGGGAGGTGACATCACGGATGGCGGCGAGGCGTCGGTTCCTTACGACGGTGCGATGTTGATGGATTCAGGAGTCACCCACGTCGAGGATTGGCTCCGCGTTGATGAAGCACCGCGTCAGTGAAGTCGGGGCTGCGGTGCGAGTCGGGACAGTGCATAGTGGGCGTCACGAGCGGTGTCCTCGGCTCCGGTGCAGGCAGCGGCCTCGTTGACGGCTTTGGAGTCGACGCGGCATGGCGTCAGCAGGTGTCGGGCCTACGGTGCAAGTCGGGGCGGTGCGTCGTGCTCTTCACGAGAGGTGCCCACGGCTTCGGTGCAGGTTACGGCGTCGCTCGCCGGCGTCGGTGTTGCAATTTCCTTCTGTAGCAGCTGAAACAGCAGTTCCAGATGCAGAGAGACAGAACGGATGAAGTCTTTGTGTCCCTGAGACTTCAGAACAGGAGGCAAGCTCAGTTTCAAGCCCTTGGAGATCTTCTTCTTCAAGCAGGTGGCAAAGCAAACAGCAAAGTCCTTTTCTCCTTTCCTTGGCAGCAAGCGGCCACTGCAGGCCAACCCCAGACAGCAAACAGCACAGGGGCAGTATTTCTCCTCAGCTTATCCAGCTCTTCTCCTTGGCAAAGGTTCCTCTTGATTTCCCAGAAGCGATCTAAAGTTCTGGGGTCTGGGCCCCAATATTTATACCACAAAATCCTTTGTTCTCTGAAGGCAGAGAGTGTCTGTACCCAGCCAAAACCAGTTCTGTCTTCACTAGTACAGCTTCCTGGCAGGAGGTGGAGACAGCATTGTTGTAGGCAGACCAGGCCCATTCAGGTGAAAAGGAAATCTCCTCCCCCTACTCTAAATGCAGACCAGGTCTATTCAGCCCAGCCCTGACTCATCAGACTTCTTGAGCCACTGCCCCTCTCCAGCCCCTGTCATCCAAAAGCCAGCCATGCAATACACAAACCTAGCAGAGGCACATTGGATGGTTAGGCAAGAAAATACCTACTTTCTAAAAGTGGTATTTTCAAACACAGAATGTAACAAGCATTGGCATAGCCAATAGGTCTCGCCTTTGGGAACTAATGAGTGTTTAGGCAGAGATATTGACTTTGTGTTTGTTTTTAAGCTGTGTTGTACAGATGTGTGCAGTATGCTGAAAAGTTATAATAAAAAAGTGTGAGAAGCATTTTTGTTACCTTAGATATGACCAAGAGAGTATTATGTACAAGAGAATGACTATGTTAAAAAAGTATAAATAATAAGTAATGACTTTAGTTTTTGTTGATGTTTGAATGCTGGCAACTTGTATCTGCCTGTCCCAATGGTTGCTTATTATGGTTTTTATTGTTAATGGGGTGGGTATAAATAACAGGATAATGAAGCTTAGTTAGTTAGTTAGTTAGTTAGTGAGAGTGATAGATTTAGTGAGTTAGTGTGAGATAGTGAGAGAGTTAGCTAGTTAGTGAGAGAGAGTGAGTTAGCTAGTTAGTGTGAGTGAGAGTTAGTTAGTTAGTGAGAGTTTGAGAGTTAGTTAGTTAGAGAGAGTTAGTGAGTGAGTTAGTTAGTGAGAGAGAGTGAGAGTTAGTGAGTTAGTGAGAGAGAGAGTGAGATTTAGTTAGTGAGTTAGTGAGAGTGAGAGAGTTAGTTAGTGAGAGTGATAGTTAGTGAGTGAGTTACTGAGCCTGCAGTAGAAATTGCGCTATCTTTCTGCTAACAGTTTTCAAATCTACTCAAGTTCACTCTGGGAAGAGAGCGTGTCTTAGCTGCTGTCAAACCTCAGTAGGGAGGGCAGCAGACACCGCTCGTTCTGCTAAAGAAATGATGGCAACGCGATGCCAACCAACCGCTCTACTATTCGCCTACAATACCCCCACCTCCAGAATCAACCAAAGGGTGCTCGTGGCCAGAAGCCTTTAACACGCGGCCCCACTGACAGCAGCCGCGATGTGAACACGAGGGAGGGATCCGGGCTCTCGGAGTGTCAGCATCGGCGGCTGAGTCTCTGGGGCTCGAGCCGCCCGGGGACCGACCTCTGCCTGCTCTGAACTCGGTAGAGAGATTAAGGCTGAGCAGCAACTGGAAGGGGCATGCCCAGTGGCCTTACGCAAAATGATGCCCTCCCTGAATGTGTAGAGGGGCCCCTGAGTCGCCCGTATCTCACAGATATTAATTGAGATTGAGCTCAATGGGGTCCCCCATGATGGGCTGGGGGCTCCCTGAAAGGTTTCCTCTCCCTGCACCACAGGGGCCGCTGTGTCTTGCATTACTACCCTGGCCATAGCAGCATCTAGGGCAGAGGGTGTGGCGTTACAGCCAGAGCTACCTACTTTGGAACTGGGGAACCAGGTTCCAGTCTCGGCGTCGACTCAGTGTTCCTCTGATTCTGAGCAAATCACCTAATCTCCTCGCGCTTAAAAGAACAACGAATATGACTTTATGTAATGTAACTTGTGCCGGTACAAAGCGCTCTAAAACCTTCGGGTCGAGTTCTCGATATATTTAAAAAAAAATGCAGGGCCGATTACACCGCTGTTTGAGAAACACGAACTGTACACCAAGTCACACACGGGGATAATGTACAGAGAATGCACACACACACACAGACCGGAGACAGCTCAAACTTGCGTCAATGCGAGACCTATTTGCAATGCAATAGGTCTCGCATTGACGCGAGTTTGAGCTATTGACATTGCAAATAACAATGCCTTTTATTTTTGTTTTCTTTTTAAAAACATAAATAAAAGGCATTGTTATTTACAATGCCAATAGCTTAAATTTGCGTAACTGCGAGACCTATTGCATTGCAAATGCTTGTTAATTTAATTGAGGCATCAGGAATCAGTGAGCATCCGTGGTCCCGTTTGAAGAGGGCCAGAATAAACAATAGATCACAGATTCTTCTTGTGTACCTCGGCTCAGACGTTTTCATTGTGTAGTGCTGGTCGTATATTTGCCACCCAGCAGTAACTATGGCAACTTGCAATGGCAGGTTTATCTCTAGACAGTGAAAACACATCTGGCTCTCCGTCTACGTATGACAGTGAAAACTTTAAACAGCATCCATCTAGCAGGGCAGACAAACCTCCCCCCTGTGGGGCTTGGAGAGATGCCGTAAAAGGGCTCTGCTGCGAGCTGAGCAAACACAGATTCCGAAAAGAATGTGTGCCTGAGAACATCTCCAGCAGTGGCGTGAAACTGCTCAAGTCGACATGAAATCTCTCAACACAAGCCACCCTGTCGCCCACGTGGCTTCCTCTCTCTGCATGCTGCTGCGACAAATCACTCTTTACCATCATCCAGGAACGGGGTGCTTCTTTTATTTCCATGCCTTGAACAGGCCATATCAAGCAATGGAGTTTATCTATACGCTGGAGACAATACTAAGTAACGCGTGTCACTGTGTGCCGTTTTATTGATGACCTCACAGACCGGGTCCCTTGTGATTCAAAGGATAACACTCCAATCGCTTTGACTAGTGCTTCGCCGCAAAAAAAAACGCTTCAATGCCTCGCCAGGGGTCATAAGCTCTATTTCAGTACATTTACAATTTAATCTCGCGGTACAGGGCATAAAAAAGTCTGCACGTTTTGGTCGATCACTGAAGCTTTTCTCAAAACAGCCACAGCAACTGCGGTGTTATTGTTTCAGCCTGGAGGCAGTCCCCGCCACCAATGTGCATAAGTATTTGGAAAACCTAGCTCGAAATGCACCTTTGTAAGCCTCTCTCTGTTCCCACACATCCTTCGGTTCAGAATGGGGGACAAGGGCGACAGCGACCATCGCCCTCAGGAACTTCAGCTAACAGCCTCCGCTCCTAGATCCATTAGGCCAGACTCAACCTTGGGGCCTATTTTCACCTACAATCTAAGAAGGATCAAATGTACAATAAACAACATAAATTTTCAGGCGGAAGCTGCAATTCAACTTTACAGAACTCAAGTTCTCAGTCAAGAAGATCAAATTGCCCATTGGGGACAGTTCACTGCTACACTATTAGAACAACACGCAGTTAAATTCCCCACAAAAGAAAACTTCCAGAAACAATATCAAAAAAATAGAATTCGAAAGATCAAAGAACACAGCTTAAGTCCCTCAAAAAATCAATAAACACAACTCTACGTATGCTGAGAAGACTCCCAGGAAATGACAGCGCACGATTCCTCTTGAAGGACCAAAGGGCATCACTGAAAAAACTGAAATGGAACATTAGCAGAGACCAAGAGAATGCAACCTGGGCAAAACTCCTACATGATATAAATTGCAAGGACAGCACTCGCTTCTGGAAAACCGTGAACGGGATAATCAACCCTCAACATGAGGGCATCGCGTCAAACATCAGTGAAGCAAATTGGGTAAAATTCCTCTCTACTCACTTTAATAATCAAACGGGAAGCGCCGGAGCACACATTCTTAACAGCTGGATACAAGAAGAACAAGCTGGAGCAAGCACTACTAAGATGAAAGAGCAGAAGCAACCAGCTACAGGAAATATATCATCAGGCGCAGCTAGCAGCCCCCTGTCACTCCTAATTAAAAAGCAGATTGCTAAAGGGAGGAAAGAAGGGGCTCCGGGACCGAATGGCATTCCACCTGCAATGTTCAAAGCAAAGGCGGAGGACTGGGCTGACATTCTACAACCTCTCTTTCTGGAAGTCAGGCTGCTAAACAGAATACCGGAATCTTGGAAGGGCTCGACAATTGTGCCAATCCATAAAAAGGAGATAAGGCAGAGCCTAACAACTACCGCCTAGAAGCTCTGATAGATAATGAAGCAAAATACTTTGCGGGCATTATACTAGAGGAGCTCACATCCTGGGCTGAGGCGAATCATATACTACCGTTGAACCAAACTGGTTTTCGCAAAATGGCCAGCACAACAACAAACATCCTCACAATCTCTCTACTGATCGACGCAGCAAAAACCTCTAAATTGCCTTTACACCTATGTTACATTGACTTTAGCGCTGCATTCGACAACGTAGAGAGGGGCAGACTGTGGGGGAAACTGGCGAAATGGGGCATACCAGAGCCCATTCTAAACATTCTGTCGCTTCTACACACAGATACCTGGGTGCAGGTGAAATTAGGTGGTGGCACTCACCTCTCCTCGAAAGTTCCTACAACAAAAGGACTGAAACAGGGCTGTGTGCTCGCACCAACCCTGTTCAATCTATTCATGGCCGACCTCCCGAAGGCGCTCGATGCCTGTAACTCCCATTCACCCAAAATAGGAGGGAAAACATTAACCAATCTCATGTATGCAGACGACGTAGTTCTGCTCAGTCACACTTACGTTGGTCTCCAACATTTACTGACAGAAATGCAGAACTATGCTATAGAAAACAACTTAAAAATAAATCTGAGTAAGACTCGGACGATGTCAATAAATAACAAAAAAAAACCTGCAGAGACACTGGCTCCTGGGTGGCACTAAACTTGACCCAGCTCATGAGTACAAGTATCTAGGAGTCATAATCGATAAGGAAGGGTCGTTCAAGCGCCAGAAAGAGGAAATAAGAAGGAAAGGCCTGCTGATAGCCCTATCGATGAAAAACCTTGCCAATAAATTGATGGGGCCGACTCTGACCCCGCTGCTGAAGGTAGTCCAGGCCAAACTTCTCCCCTCAATTGCCTATGGCAGCGAGGCAATGAGGGGAAGAGACGCTAAGGATCTGGACAACACACAGGTCAAAGCTTACAGAACAATGTTCAGCCTACCGCCCTATACATCACCTGCTCAAATAAGGTTAGAGTTCGGTCTACTACAACAAGTCTTAGCCAGGTACGGCTCTTACATCATCTGCTGGCATAAGATAAGAAGAGCCACTACAAACACGTTAAATCATCTGCTGTGGCATGACATGCAGCATAGGGAGCACTCCCAAGCTAGAAATTACCTTCGGCTGGCCCTGGAAACTACCCAACTTATGGGACTCTGGGACACGCAACTCGGTAATTTAACCTTCAAAAACTAGTCTGGAAGTCCATAAAACAAATTTCCTTGGTGGAGGACAAGGCTAGCTTTTCAAAGAGATCTCATGCCTGGATGACTTTGAACTCCCACAAATCACTCGCCGCACAAGCATTCTTCAACCAGGGATATCCTAAAGCCATAAAAATGAACTTTCTAAGGCACAGATTGGGGATTTTTCCGTGTGCTCAGCATCTTCCACCATGGTTGAGGACAACAGTACAAGATACGTGTAGGCTGTGTAACACCAGGCAAGGAGATATCTTACATCTAATCTGTTCATGCAAGGAACTGCATCAAGAACGGCGACAGCTCCTAAAAGCACCACTCAAGCACAAAGGCACCCGCACCAGGAGACAAGCAGTGCTGGCCTGCTTAAACCCGGAAAACACACAATTGAATTGCAGAGTTGTAAAATTCCTTACACTGGCAGAAAAAAAAATGCTCAAAATAACGTAAGCTTGAAATATCAATCGGAATGCTTTGAAGCCGCAGGCCGACCTTAAGAGAACATGATATTGGTCAATGGACAAGCACGGCGGGTGAATAAAATCTGTGACTGTTGCACTCAGCGAACTAAGGTCATTTATTAATATCATTATCATTAACTCAGATTTTAGATGGAAAGGCATCTTTCCTACTTCTGGGAGAACCCAGCGAATTAAGGACATTTATTAATAGCACCATTATCAATTCTGATTTTAGACTGTAAGGAACTTTCCCTACCTCTGGGTTTTAACTGGTTTTATTAGAAGATTGTTGTTTTATAATTTCAGTGCCTAAATAGGCAGTAATGGTTGATGAAATCACACTGAATGTTTGGTTAATTTTTTTTATTCTTTTAAGTGTTAACATTGCAATGGTTTTAGTTAACTATGCAAAAATAAAGAAACTTGAAACTTGAAACTAGCTCGAAATGCAGGCTTTCTTCATGCCATATTTGGTGCAGACTGGATAAAAGAGTGTACCGTTATAACAGAGCTCTGAAAACAAGTGCTTTCCAGAGTTAACATTAGAATTCCTGTAGGCTATGAAATACTTAAACACAAGCGCGGCCTTAATCACGCTGAAAGGGAAAAAAAAAGCCAGGGCCAGCACGAGCTCCATCTGTTTCTAATTAACGCAAACGCGAGACGCGGGCGCGATAATTGGAAACAGATGGCGCTGATGCTCGCTCCCGAGCTCCCTAGGCCAGGGGAGAGAGAAATTGCGTGCTGTCTTTCTTAGAAAGACGCACGCAAAGGCCAATAGCGTGTGTGCAAAAGAAAAAGCACACGCACGAGCGTGTGCTCTGAGTTAAAAGTCCTTACTAAAAGCCTCGCAGAGCAACGCATGCGCGCTGGCTCAGGCGAGACCTAAAAATCACCCTCACTAAAAGATGCACTTTAACATTCTGAGTTCAGGTATACTAAACTTTACTTTTAAATCTTGTTCCTAGGGTCAGTTATGTTTATAAGATGTTATAAACAAACTCCTCATTCTGTCCTATGGGAACAGATAGCCTTGCAATAGTGAAAAACGAAATTGGCAGTATTTCACTATCAGGACATGCCACACACATCAGGGCATGTCCTACCTTTCACATACAATGCACCCTGCCCACAGGGGTACCATGGGCCTACCTTAGGGGGGACTAATATGTAGAAAAGGGAAGGTTTAGGGACTGGCAAGTGTGTGCACTTGCTAAGTCGACATGGCAGTCCCAGACTGCACACAGGCTCTGCAATGGCAGGCCTGAGTCACATTTTACAAGCTGCTTCTGTGGGTGGCACAATCAGTGCTGCAAGCCCACCAGCAGCATTTGATTTACAGGCCCTGGGCACACATAGTGCACCGTACTAGGGTTTGACAAGTAAATCAAATAAGCCAATCATGGAATTACTAATCCATAACAATAATTTACAAAGGGAGCACTTGCACTTTGGCACTGAACAGCAGTGGCAAAGTGCCCAAAGCATCTAGACCAGCAAAAATGGAGTCCAACACACAGCAAAACACAGGAGGTAAAGGCAAAAAATGGTAAGGAGACCCACGCCAATGGTGCCAGGTCTAACACGTGTCCCCTCCAGCTGAAATTTGGGGAGAACTACCCACCCTCTTGGGAGTTCTCTTCACTAAGGCGGAAAAATCTGGACAGACCATCAGCATTGGCATATTCTGTACCAGGGTGGTGTTCCACCGTAAAGTCCAACCCCTGGAGGGAAATGGACCACCTCAACAGCTTTGGATTCTCACCCCTCATTTGCATCAACCATCTGAGGGGCCTGTGGTCTGTCTGAACCCGGAAGTGAGTCCCAAACAAGTATGGTCTCAGCTTCTTCAGCGCCCAGACCACAGCAAATGCCTCACGCTCAATCACACTCCACCTCTGTTCCTGTGGAAGTAACCTCCTACTAATGAAGGCTACAGGTTGGTCTAGGCCCTCCTCATTTAGCTGTGAGAGCACAGCGCCCAAACCATGCTCTGAAGCATCTGTCTGCACAATGAACTCTTCTGAGAAGTTGGGTGCCTTAAGCACAGGCGCTGTGCACATGGCAGATTTCAGGGCATCAAAAGCCTTCTGGCAGGCGTCAGTCCAATTCACTTTCTTGGGCTGCTTCCTGGAAGTCAGCTCTGTCAAGGGGACAACAATGGTGCCATACCCCTTGACAAATCTCCTGTAATACCCTGTGAGTCCTAAAAAGGCGCTCACCTCTGTCTGAGTCTTGGGGGGTTCCCAAGCCAGAATGGTATCAATCTTGGGCTGTAGGGGCGCCACCTGGCTGCTCCCCACCTGGTGTCCCAAGTACACCACTGAACCCTGCCCGATCTGGCACTTAAGTCGCCTTGATCGTGAGGCCTGCCCTCCGCAGCGCCTTCAACACTTCTCAGAGGTGGTGCAGATGTTCCTCCCAAGTGGCACTGAACACTGCAATGTCGTCCAGGTAGGCGGCACTGAAATCTTCCAGCCCAACCAATACCTGGTTGACCAACCTCTGAAAGGTGGCAGGGGCATTCTTCATCCCAAAGGGCATCGCCCAGAATTGGTAGTGCCCATCTGGTGTGGAAAATGCTGACCTCTCTCTTGCCCCATCAGTTAAGGCGATCTGCCAGAACCCAGATGTTAAGTCAAACTTACTGAGGTACCGGGCAGCCCCCAACCGATCGATGAGCTCATCAGCTCTGGGGATGGGGTACGCTGAGTCCTGGTGACTGAATTGAGCCCTCAGTAGTCCACACAGAACCGGAGTTCTGGTGTGGCACCGGGTGCGGCAGCCTTCGGGACCAAGACCACTGGGCTGGCCCAAGGGCTGTTTGAGGGCTCAATCACCCCTAGCGCTAACATCTTGGAGACCTCCACCTTGATGCAAGCTCTGACCGTGTCAGTCACTCAGTAAATCTTATGTTTTACTGGAGGACTGTCCCCAGTGTCCACATCATGGACGCACCACTGAGTGACACCGGGAGTCAGGGAGAACAGGTCAGAAAACTGCCCCAACAGTTGGTGGCAGTCACTCTGCTGTTCAGGGGTCATGGCGGGAGAGAGGATCACACCGTCCACTGACCCATCTTGCTCCTTGCAGACAGGAGGTCAGGAAGAGGCTCAGTCTCCTCTTCCATCCCAGCATCTGTTGCTAGGAGCATGCCCACTTCGGACCTCTCCAAGTGGGGCTTCAGGTGGTTCACATGCAGGACCCACAAAGGGTTCCTGGGAGACTGTAAGTCCACCAAGTAGGTGACGTCACTGTTGCACTCCACCACCTCAAATGGTCCAGTCCACTTATCCTGGAGCGCACAAGGCTCCACTGGGGCCATGACCCAAACCTTCTGTCTAGGCTGAAACTCGATCGGAGTGGCATTCTGATCATACCAGCGTTTCATTTCCTCCTGGCTGGCTTCCAGGTTCACCTGAGCGAGTTGCCTGAAGCGCTTAGTCTGGTTTCTGAAGGCCAGCATGTAGCGATATACATCCTGGTCTCCCAGCCTTCTTTCACCAGACTCAGAGGTCCTCTTACAGGATGGCCGTACAGCAGCTCAAAGGGACTGAACCCTAAGGACTTCTGGGGCACCTCTCTGTAAGCAAACTGCAGGCATTTTAAGAGGACGTCCCACTTACGCGTCATGGGCTCACCAAGACCCATAATCATGCCTTTCAAGGTCTGGTTGAATCTCTCAACCAGCCCATTACCATGGGGGTGGTAAGGAGTGGTAAACTTATAGGTTACACCGCACTCCTGCCACAGGGACTTCACATACTTCGATATGAAGTTGGTACCCTGGTCGGACACCACCTCTCTGGGAAACCCCACACGGGAGAAAATCCCCATCAATGCACGACCCACCACGGGGGCCGTCACAGTCCGAAGAGGGATGGCTTCCGGGTACCGGGTGACATGGTCCACCAAGACCAGGATGAACCTGTTGCCCATGGCTGTCTTGGGATCCAGAGGCCCCACAATATCAATACCCACTCTCTCAAAGGGGGTGCTGACCACAGGGAAAGGTTGGAGAGGTGCCTTACACTTCCTCCCACTCTTACCACTTGCCTGGCAAGTCTGGCAAGACCTACAGTGAGCATCAAAATGCTTGCGCATTTGCGGTCAGTAAAAGTGGGTGACAAGCCTCTCAATGGTCTTGTCTTGCCCCAAATGCCCTGCCAAAGGCACATCATGATCCAGACCCAGTAGGAAGACTCTGAAGCTCTGGGGTACCACCAGGACATGAGCTGACCCAGGCTCAGCAACCTTAGGCTCGCTGTACAGCAGACCATTCTCCCAGTATATCCAATGTGATCCGGACTGATCACCTGCTGCCTGGTTTGCAGCCTGTTGCCGCAAACCAATGGAAGAAGGGCACATCTGCTGCTCCTGGCAGAACTTCTCCCTGGTGGGCCCTCCTTCTTGCTGCCAATGGGTCAGCTCAGGCAGGTCCCCCAGTTCAGCTACTTGTTCCCCTGTGGGCTCCAGGGCATCCCCCTCAGGGTCTATCTCCTCCTGGACCGTGGGAACTTCAGGGGCCGGTTTCCAGTGCCCCCTGCCTCTTCTCTTCCCGGCAGGCACCTGGGCCACTCTTTCAGGCTCCAGGTCCTCTTGAATGCCCTTACCGGCTGCCATTGACCGAGTGGTAACACATGCCCACTCAGGCAGACCCAACATCTCCAAATAAGACCTCCGCTCCACCTTCGCCCAAGGGGAGCTCTCCAAATCATTGCCTAGCAGACAGTCAACAGGCATGACTGGCCTCGCAGCCACTCTCAAGGTACCTGAGAACCCCCCCACTCAAAGGGAATCTGTGGCACTTTGCAGAGGCACTCTGAGTTGTCAGCGGCAACTACTGGGTAGAATGTGTTGGGGACCACCTGTTCTTCAGACACCAGCCGACAAATGACAGCTGTCACACTGGCTCCAGTGTCTCTCAGAGCCTCCACACTATGCCCATTGATGGTCACCCACTGCCTGTACCTTTTAGTGTTATCAGGCAGATGAGTCCTTGGGACCATCTCACTGTCTCCTAAAGAGACTAGGGACATCTCTGAGGGACCCCACCCACCTTGGGCACCTAACTCCTCCCCCAAGTCTACACTAGCCAGTTCCCAGGGCGGTGCACCAGTGGGTGCGGTGGTAACCGGTTTGGGACACTTAGGATCCCCCCGGAAGTGGCCCACATTACCACAACTAAAACAGGCCTTGGGACACTTCTGAACCGGCTTACCTGGCGGGACCCATGGTTTCTTCTCAGTGGGAGGCTGGGAACCCTTACCTTGGTTCCTTTGGGGATTACTTTGGGGCCCTTTTTGGAACTCCTTTTGTTTACACTTGTCCCCCCCACTCTTCTGCTGGGGACCCTGCCCACCTTTGGCGGAGTCTCCCACAGGACCTTTGTGGACCCTGGTACTGACCCAGCGGTCTGCCTCCACAGCAAGCTTCCTGGGGTCAGTCAGCTTATCAGGTGCTGGCGTAGCTCTGGAAAACAACTACTGGACAAATGCTCCCATGCAACCAAATCATAGAGCCCCTGAAAGTCAGTTACCTTGCTACCCTTCACCCATCCATCCAGTGCTCTGCAAAAATAAGATACATACTCCACCCACGTACTTGACTTCAGCTTCTTGCACTTCCTAAATTTCTGCCTATAAATCTCTGGGGTCAACCCATAACTGGCTATCAAGGCTTCCTTCATGGGGGCATAGGACATCTGATCCTAAGTGGGCAAAGCTAGTAAGGTCTCTCTCCCATCACCTATGAAGCGGCCCCACAACCCCGCTCCCCAATCTCTCTCAGGGACCCAGTGGGACTTCATTGCTATTTCATAGGCCTTAAACCACTGCCCAATGTCCTCATGCTTCATGAAATCTTTGATAACATCTTTGGGAATGTATACTTTTCCTTCCCCAGGCACTGATGGTGTGCAGCCACCACAGGGAGTGATCTCTAGACTCTTCGCTTTGAGCTCCAACTCCTTCAACACTCTCACATGCTCTAAAAGCATCTTCTTCTCCTCCATGGCCAATTTCTTGCTCTCCAACTCCAACCTCTTATTTTCAAAGTCACCCTGGCTCCCCATCTTGAGCTTAGCAAGCTCCAATTCATGCACTCTGCTTCTCTCCCTGTCCTCCAACTCCTCTGGAGACAGACCCTTTGAAGATACACTGCTGCCCACCCTGGAGGGCACCCTCCCTTCAGTTAGGCCCACTAGCCCATCCTGCTGCCTTTCTAAATTCTCCCCCTCCACCATAGGCTCCTCGGTATGCCCACTGGCATTCCTTGCTTCCAACCAGGCCCTCAGCGCCTTTTGGAACTCCTCCTTTCTGGTGAGGCCTCTCACGGAGATTTTAAATTTTTTGCAGATGGCTTTAAGTTGTGGCACAGTGTAGGTATCAACCCTCGCCTCTTCAAATTCAATATCCACAGATGCAAGTGATGCTGCTTTACTCATGGGGAAAATTGGCAGTTCTCAAGATGCAAAAACAAATTCCAAGGAAAAACTCTACAAAAATGTATGTGGTTGCGTAATGGGCTGCACTCACTAGTACTGTACACCAATCACTGTATGCAAATCACAAATGCAAGTCCAGGATCCTCACCGCTGACCACCAATGTTAGAAATAGGGGTCTCTAGTTGGCAGAGGTAGGTACCTTTGTCCAAATAGGGACCCTTGCTTCTAGTCAGGGTAAGGGGGATACACTCCTAAAATAACCCCTGCTCACCCCCTTGGTAGCTTGGCACGAGCAGACAGGCTTATCTCAGAGGCAGTGTGTAAAGCATTTGTAAAAACATACAGTAACACAGTGAAAACACTACAAATGGACACCACACCAGTTTAGAAAAATAAGTAATCTTTATCTAAACCAAAACAAGACTAAACAACAAAAAATCCACAATACAGTATCAAAAAAAGGTTATTCTCTCAAATCAAGCTTCTAGCAACAAATAACTCCACCTGGAGTCATTAAGACATTGTGACAGATGAAAATCCCAAAGAACAGCGCCGACCGCGAGGTGCGCGGCATCGGGCCCAGAGTCAGGCAGACCCACAAAGAACAGTACCTTGGAATTGATGAAAGAAAAGACAGTGCACGGCGTCGGGGGGGTGTTGCTTCATTGGCACCTGCGGCGTCGGTTCCTTACGACCCCAGGGGAGGTGATGCCTCTATTCCTTACTGCAGCGCAGGGGAGGTGAGACGTTGGTTCCTTACTGTGTCGGGGAGGTGACGTCACAGATGGTGTCGAGTCAGCGGTTCCTTACGACAGTGCAATGTCGATGGATTCGGGAGTCACCCAAGTTGAGGATCGGCTCCGCGTTGATGAAGCACCACGTCGGTGAAGTCGGGGCTGCGGTGTGAGTATGGACGGTGCGTCGTGGGCGTCACGAGCGGTGTCCTCGGCTCTGGTGCAGGCAGCGGCCTCGTTGATGGCTTCGGAGTCCATGTGGCACGGCGTCAGCAGGCGTCGGGCCTACAGTGCAAGTCAGGGCGGTGCGTCGTGCTCTTCACGAGCAGTGCCCACTGCTTCGGCGCAGATTACGGCGTCGCTCACCAGCGTCGGTGTTGCAATTTCCTTCTGTAGCAGTTGAAACAGCAGTTCCAGATGCAGAGAGACAGAAGGGATGAAGTCTTTGTGTCCCTGAGACTTCAGAACAGGAGGCAAGCTCAGTTTCGAGCCCTTGGAGATCTTCTTCTTCAAGCAGGTGGCAAAGCAAACAGCAAAGTCCTTTTCACCTTTCCTTGGCAGCAAGCAGCCACTGCAGGCCAACCCCAGACAGCAAACAGCACAGGAGCAGTATTCCTCCTCAGCTTATCCGGCACTTCTCCTTGGCAAAGGTTCCTCTTGATTTCCCAGAAGTGATCTAAAGTTCTGGGGTGTGGGCCCCAATATTTATACCACAAAATCCTTTGTTCTCTGAAGTCAGAGAGTATCTGTACCCAGCCAAAACCAGTTCTGTCTTCACTGGTGCAGCTTCCTGGCAGGAGGTGGAGACAGCATTGTTGTAGGCAGACCAGGCCCATTCAGGTGAAAAGGAAATCTCCTCCCCCTACTCTAAATGCAGCCCAGGTCTATTCAGCCCAGCTCTGACTCATCAGACTTCTTGAGCCACTGCCCCTCTCCAGCCCCTGTCATCCAAAAGCCAGACATGCAATACACAAACCTAGCCGAGGCACACTGGATGGTTATGCAAGAAAATACCTACTTTCTAAAAGTGGTATTTTCAAACACAGAATGTAAAAATCACCCTCACTAAAAGATGCACTTTAACATTCTGAGTTCAGGCATACTAAACTTTTACTTTCCATCTTGTTCCTAGGGTCAGTTATGTTTATAAGATGTTATAAACAAACTCCCCATTCAGTCCTATGGGAACAGATAGCCTTGCAATAGTGAAAAACGAAATTGGCAGTATTTCACTATCAGGACATGCCACACACATCAGGGCATGTCCTACCTTTCACATACAATGCACCCTGCCCACAGGGGTACCTTGGGCCTACCTTAGGGGCGACTAATATGTAGAAAAGGGAAGGTTTAGGGACTGGCAAGTGTGTGCACTTGCCAAGTCGACATGGCAGTCCCAGACTGCACACAGGCTCTGCAATGGCAGGCCTGAGTCACATTTTGCAAGCTGCTTCTGTGGGTGGCACAAGCAGTGCTCCAAGCCCACCAGCAGCATTTGATTTACAGGCCCTGGGCACACATAGTGCACTGTACTAGGGTCTGACAAGTAAATCAAATAAGCCAATCATGGAATCACTAATCCATAACAATAATTTACAAAGGGAGCACTTGCACTTTGGCACTGAACAGCAGTGGCAAAGTACCCAATGCACCTAGACCAGCAAAAATGTAGTCTAACACACAGCAAAACACAGGTGGTAAGGGCAAAACATGGAAGGGAGACCCACGGCAATGGTGCCAGGTCTAACAATTATATAGATCATTGTCACATGTTTAGCCACTGTAGGTCTCAATTTGAAAGGCCCCGTGTTAAACGAAATGTTGTGTTTCTGCTTGCTGTGCATAATCTTTCTCTCTTTTCATGAGTTGAGTTCCAGCAGTGTGCTCAGTAGAACTGTGCTCATATTGCTAAATTTTGTGTGAAGGCTAATGAATGTATCTCTAAATGAGCTGAACAGTAAATCCTAACTCCTGTGGTAGAGATGGACTGGCTGGGATGTATCCTCCCTTTCAAGATATACATGCAGGCCACAAAGTTAAAATCTTTCATTGTATGATTCATGGCAAGAGGGTAGACACCAGGAGTTTGCAAATGCTTAGTTTTGATTGGTTCCTTCTCTGTGGGAACAGTAAGGAGTATCCAGATTGTTGAATTCTATGTTTTAATTGCGCACCACTAAGTTAGACAGTCTAACGTGCTCCTGACTGCCTTTGAATGCAGATGCCCTCTGCCTCTCTTGAGACCCTATGCTTATTTTATTTCTACTCATAGAGTTAATGTTTTGAGCAAGCACATTTCTTCTCTGTCTGATGGGAACCTTAATTTGGTTCTGCCTTAGAGGCCTTATTTTCCTACATCTGTTGCTTAAACATCCTCCATCCCACTTCTGAAACCTTACCTTGGCATTAGGGAATTTCCCTTCAAGGGAACTGAATCTTTCATGATTTGCCTACAATAATCCCTAAATAACTTGGCTTTGTATTTGCTAGTCTGTCTTGCTTAGACTATATTGGCTTATGCTGTTACCAGGTGATTAATGATTTATGACTAATTTGACTGATTTGAGTTTGTAACTTTGCTAATCAGCTAATAAGCCTTCATGGTTTGCAAATCTAATACTCTGTCATTTTTGTAGGGCAAAACGCACTTCACTGCTATTGATATGCTGATGAATGTTGATGTTAAGCCTCAATTCAAGACAAAGATCTAGCCACTCGAGTACAGCTGGAATCTGAAATTTGCACCATGCCTTTTCACAATGCAAAAGCTCTACTTTTGCTCCATCAGCAGTGAGAGTGAAGAGAATAGCTGTCATGCTTTAAAGTATGTTACATGCAGATAAGCGTTGGAAACTTTTGACATGATAAAACAAAAGAGTCCAAGAAAAAGGGTCCTTTCCTACTTCAACAGGCCCTGTGCCTGAAGCAATTGTAATACATGTTCAAAGAGGTGTGCACCCTAGAAATTGACCCCAGGAATATTGAAGGGATACAATATTAAAGACAAAATATTGAAAAAAATAGGCAGGTAAGTAAGTCTAAATTTTCTATTACTAACCCCTTATGTATGTGCCTATGAAGTACATATATCTTCAAGGTACGTAGATGTGGAGTTAGAAATAGTAAATCTATACTTCCCTATATGCACTTACCTATTGATATTTTGTCCCTCGATATTCTGTCCTTTATATTCTTGTACCATGATGTTCTCCCTGTATAATTCAGTAGTACAATAATCAACAAGTCATAACACATGTAACACCCCAGGCCACAGGATAGTGATCACCATTGAAAAGCAATGGCTGAGAAGAACACTTGTTCCTCTCAGTCTGAATTGTTTTCCATCCCTATCAGCAACAGGGACCCCAGATTCAGTTCTTAATTTGAGCATGTGGTTTCTGGGGCTCGGCACCGGCACTTCCTTCTCAACACTAATGGAAGTCACTCACATGGTCTTTATAATTTTGAAATGAGCCTAACAACTGCATTTAATAATTTAATAGGCATTAAAAATGAATAAGACCCGCCGCCCACACCATTCAAATAGCTTTGAGTGGCCTTGAATAGTCTGAGTTGTCGTACTTGTCACATAGTGTGAGAGTTAATAGTTGTGTTGGTACTGTTATTGGTAGTGCTGGCATGGACAATGGGTGGCGTAACCTGCAGTTGCCTCCTGAGAAAGGCTCTGGCACTTAGTTTTTTAGAAATTGAGCATTGCCCAGACTAAACTCTTAAAAAGAGAGCAATGTACCTCAAACCTGGAGGAACAGAACATAGGGGGAGTGCACACTTTCTCAAAATGCGTCCCGTCTAGTGTCCTACCTTGAGACTTAGGGGCATATGTACAACTAAAGTGGCTGAGCGGCATTAAGCCAAGAAGGCTAATGCCGCGCTCCAACGCAGGGCTGCACCGTATTTACAATACACAATGCAGCATACACAGAAACAGCAAAAACGAGGAGAATAAAGCATTTCTCCTTGCTTTGCCTGTTTAAGACCAGGTTTCCCTGGTCTTAATTTTGGTGCTGTGCCATATTTACACCATCCTTGTAAATATGGGGCAGTGTCAAAATCAATGGGTGTTGCAGTGGAACGCCCACCGCCCCCCGCAACACCCATTGCCCACCCCTTTCATGCTAAGTATAGCGTGAAAGGGTGCCTTATTCACAAGGCGGCGTTAAGCCACCTTAAGTGGCTTAACGCCGTCTTGTAAATAAGGCGAAGCCCCTATCACCACAGGAACATCTAAAAAAGTGATGTTCCTGTGGCGATAGGGGCTTGAAATATGCCCCCAGGTTTTCTCTGGTCTTAATTTTGGCGCTGCCCCATATTTATGCCACCCTTGTAAATATGGGCAGTATCAAAATCAATGGGTGTTGCGGCGGAACGCCCACCGCAACACCAATTGCCCACCCCTTTCATGCTAAGTAGAGCGTGAAAGGGTGCCTTATTCACAAGGCGGGGTTAAGCCTTGTGAATAAGGCAAAACCCCTATTGCCACAGGAATGTCTAAAAAAGTGACACTCCTGTGGAGATAGGGGCTTGTAAACATGCCCCTTAGTGTACTGATGGTGCTTGCATGCCTCTAGTCGACAGATAGCTGATAGAGCAAATGCTTCTTCCAAAGGGCGGAGCAGCAGATACACTGGGGACGAGGGATTTGAGGGTCCTTCAGCACCCAAAAAAATGGCTATCTTTAACTACACAACTAGGGGATAAGGGTCCATTTTACTTGCTGACATTAGAGCATTTGGCACCCTTACTACACCACTAGCAACTTCTCTTGAAAACAAGCAGAACTAAAACAAAGTGGCCATACCCACAATTTAAAATTCACTGCATGTTCTATAAATAAGGGGTCCTGATCACAAAAACATTTTGACTGGCAATAAATGGTGTACATGCCTTTGCAACCATATTATGAAAGTAGGTTTCTGGCAGTGGCAATGTGTGAGCAAATCTTTGTGCATATTGGTTCTTTGGCATTTTGGTACTTACAATGTTCACTTTATGTGATATGGCCCTGGGTCTTTACAGACGGTGCTTAACAGCAGGATGCCATATATTTATTAGGATAAAGTAGAACCTGTGAAGGAGACCGACCTTTTCAGCCTCGCAAACACTAATGAAGTGGCCCCATTGTATTTAAAGTTACATATTACTTTTCATGCCAATAAGCGTCCCAACAACTTGCAATGTGCCATACAAGCTCGCTTGATAAAAGAAGGCACGCAAGCTTAAATAAAGCGCACACAAGGCTCATGAACCCTATTGCAGAAATTGCATTGGGTACTGGAAATCTTTCATTGCTTCCTTCAGTGTTGCCCTGCTTCACTGCAGTTTTGCAAACACATTTGCGTAAGCAATGAGTTCAAATCAACATTTACAGAGACTGAGCATTGCAACAAGAAGATTTTACAACAGTCAGTCTTATTAAATTTCCGTTTAAAACTTAGGTAATTTTAACCTTTGCACCATGGTTTGCACAGTCATGTCCTATGTGGTAGGGCATTGTGGTATTTGTCCAGTGCTTAATTTGAGCCTGTGGTTTTCGGTGCTTAGCACCGGTACTTAATCATCAACACCAGCGCTTTTCATGAGCACCAGTTAAGGACACATTCATTTATGGGGAGATTAACTGATTTGCCCAGAATCACATGATGTTGAGCCAATGCTGAAACTCGAATTTGGTTCCCCAGCTCTGAAGTTGGCACCTCTGGGCATTACGCCACATCCTCTCCCATGGTTAGAAGTTGGTTCTGTTTTAGGCAGCGCTAATACGAGAAATGGGCTGGTGCAAGCTGCATTCTGACAAGAGCCCCAGCACTTATTTTTTTTTACAAATTAGCCACTGTATCTGTCTATACAAACAAAGAAACAAGCACACTGTATACTCAAAAAAATTAATGCAAAAAACTGCTCAAAGTGCATTTGTGCCTGTTTCAGCACTACTGAATGGATGTACCTGTATATATTGAAATCAGTCCGACATTACAGTTTTCCATACCCACATTACATTTGTTGGAGTATACCAAAGGATGCTCTGCTGACACTTGCCCAGCTTTCACTGCCTTGTTTTCTACCTCCAGGGACCAGATCTTATAAACTGCACCAGTGACTCACTATTTTGCACTGGTGCGGGGGAATATTTCGCCTTGATCAACCAATCTGATGCATGAACTTAAGTGTGAAACAGACAGGCAGTTTTTCATCACTGTTTCAGATTGGGCTGTCTGCATTTCATGAATTATTCAGAGAAATTCTGGATAATATGTATGAACCTTATACACCTCAAACACAAACACGCGTTGGCAAAGCCAATAGGTCTCGCCTATGCAAGAGATATTGGCTTTGACAATGTGTTTTAGCCATGTTGTACATCAGCATGGCTAAAAGTTAGCGGCGTAGAGGAGAGTGGCATAGAGTGGAGTGGTTAGAGTGAAGTACAGTGACGCAGATTGGAATAGCGTAGAGTTTTGCTGAGTGGCATAGAGTGAAGTGGCATAGAGTGGAGTGGCATGGAGTGGCATAGAGTGTCATGGAGTGTCATAGAGTGGAGTGTCATGGAGTGTCCAGATTGAAGTGTCATGGAGTAGAGTGGAGTGGTGCAGAGTGGAGTGGTGTAGAGTAGAAAAGAGTTGAGGGGCATAGAGTGGAGAGGCATAGAGTGGAGAGAAATTGAGTGCAGTACAGTGTTGTAAAGTGGAGTAGAGTGTTGTAGAGCAGAGGGACGTAGAGTGGAACGGCGTAGAGTGGAGGGACATGGAGAAAAGTGTTATAGAGTGGAGTAGAGTATCGCAGAGTGGAGTGGAGTGGCGCAGTGTGGAGTTGAGTGGCATAGACTGATGTGGCTTAGAGTTGAGTGTCATAGAGTAAGGTTTTGTAGAGTAGAGTGGAGTTGAGTGTCATAGAGTGTCATAGAGTGGAGGGTCGTAGAGTAGAAAAGAGTTGAGGGGCATAGAGTGGAGAGGCATAGAGTGGAGAGAAATTGAGTGCAGTACAGTGTTGTAAAGTGGAGTAGAGTGCTGTAGAGCAGAGGGACGTAGAGTGGAGGGGCATGGATTAAAGTGTTATAGAGTGGAGTAGAGTATTACAGAGTGGAGTGGAGTGGCATAGTGTGGAGTTGAGTGGCATAGACCGATGTGGCTTAGAGTTGAGTGTCATAGAGTAAGGTTTTGTAGAGTGGAGTTGAGTGTCATAGAGTGTCATAGAGTGGAGGGTCATAGAGTGGAGTGTCAGGATGGAGGATCGTAGAGTGACATGGAATGGCATAGATTGGAGTAGAAAGGTGTAGAGTGGAGTGATGTAGAGTGGAGTAGAGTGTTGCAGAGTGGAGTGGAGGATAGTGTCATTTAGTGGACTGGCATGTAGTGGAGGGTCATAGAGTGTTGTGTAGTGGTGTACAATGGAGTAGAGTGGCATAGAGTGGAGTAGAGTGAGGTAGAGTGGAGTGATGTAGAGAGGAGCAGAGTGTCGCAGAGTGGGTTGGAGTAAAGTGTTATAGAGTGGAGTGGCGTAGAGTGGCCTGGCATACAGTAGAGTGGAGGGGCATAATGTGGAGAGGCATAGAGTGGAGGTCTGTAGAGTGTCATGGTGTAGAGTGCAGTAGAGTGGAGTGGAGTGGTGAAAAGTGGAGTGGAGTGGTGTAGAGTGGCATATAGTGGAGTAGAGTGTCATAGAGTTAAAGTGGAGGGGCAAAGTAAAGAATGGCATAGAGTGGCATAGTGTAGAGTGGAGCAGAGTAGAGTGGAGTGCCATAGAGTATAGTGGAGTGCCGCAGAATGGAGTAGAGTGGAGTGGCATAGCCTATAGTGGAGTAAGTGTCATAGAGTGGAGCGGCATAGCGTGGAGTGGCATGGAGTGGCGTAGTGTGAAGTAAAGTGGTGTAGAGTGTCGTAGAGTGTCGTGGCATAGAGTGTTGTGGAGTGGCGTAGGATGGTGTGGTGTACAGTGAAGCAGACTGGTATAGAGAGAAGTGGCGTAGAATGCTGTAGAGTGTCACAAAGTGGAGAGCCATAGAGTGGAACAGAGCGGAGTAGTGTGTTGTAGAGTGGAGTGGCATAGAAGAAGTAGAGTGTCATAGAGTGTTATAGAATGGAATGGAGTGTAGCGTCCTAGAATGACTATTATGGAGTGGAGTGCTGTGGAGCAGAGTGGAGTGCTGTTGAGTGTCATAGAGAGGAGTAGAGTGGCATAGAGTGGCGCAGAGTGTGGTAGGGTGGTGTACAGTGTAGTGGCACAGAGTGGAATGGCGTGGAGTGGCGTAAAGTAGAGTGGTGTAGAGTGGAGTGCTGTAGATTGAAGTAGAGGGCTGTAGAGTGGAGTAGAATGTTGTGGAGCAGTGTAGAGTGTTGTGGAGTGGTGTAGAGTGGCAAGGAGTGGCATAGCATAGAGGAGAGTAGAGTGTCGTAGAGTATAATGGAGTTCAGGGTGGGGTAGCACAACACATATTCAATTGAAGTGACCATTACATTTGCGCAGACATGCAGTTTTACTGATAAAACTATACAGCACACAAAAAATAATGTGTGGAAATGACATCACATAATGTATTGATTTTTTTGATCGTATTAAAATATTTGTTTACACCACTCTTCAGAACTACAAAAAAGTGTTTAATTAGTGCTTTCCTAATTCTGATATATTCTGAAATATTTGCAGTTTATTTACAGACATTTAGATTTTGTTGGGTGCTAGAAAAAAATTACATCACATAGCCTTCCTCCAGCACACTCCCAGTACCCAGCATGATTGTCACATAAATCCTCTCACTTGGAAGTCAGAGAAAGAAAAGTAAACACCAAGCTCCCTTGGAAGACTGATCCCAACGTTTGACCTCTGCCTTTAAAGCACAACAAACTTGACAAGATAAGAACAACATTTAAAGGCCTGTTTAAAGAAAAAGGGCACTTGTGGAAGAATACAGAAAACAGGATATGCTCCACAAGAGGGACAAAGACATACTGGACAGCCTAAAACAAATAAAGCCAGCAAAGCCAGCAAATAGAAGGCAGGCAACTGTGAGTTACAAAACACAAAGCCAATGGTAAGCAACGGGCGGAATGCATCGCCAGAGAAGCTTTCCGAAAGTCCCCAAGAAATCTTTGCAAACCGGTAGGCCTTGACCTTAAATGTAGGCGCTCGGCTCTGTGTATAGCCATCACAGCTCTTGCTGAAACAGCTCCTGGTAGAAAACACAGTGAGTACCCTGCACCAATCCAATTTGTTACAGATTTCTTTTGCAGTCAGTATGATAGGTATGTGTGTGTATACACAATTTGTATAGTGCGAACCTAGCCAAAGGGCAGTGGAGTGCTGAACAGAATCAAAGGCAGAGACCCCCAAAGTGACATGCGATATCAATCGTGCTTATGTCACTTTGCGTCATATCAAAAATGACATTTTTACCATTAGTGTGTTTTTTATGTCATGCAAAAAGAAAGCTCGCATGGCGGTTATATTTAGGGGTTGTGAAATTCAGAAAATTTGATTTTGGGCAATACTGTGAAATTTCTGCAAAATTACACGATATTACTCATAACTACGCAAATCCATAATTTAGTTCAACATGCATATAAATTGTAATAATAATGTCCCAGTGTGTCATGGCTTGTTTGCTATACATTTTTACCGCAGATGACACCTAATTATTACATGAGGTGGCGTAATGGCCTAATTTTGGTAATTTCATGTAACAAGCACAACACAAAATTCTCTAAATTATGCAACTTAAATCATAATTTAAATTTCGCCCAGGTCGCTTTAAATTTCAGTCCTCTGAAAATGAAAAATTTAAGAGCCCTCGCTGTACCATGTCAGGGAGAGACCTTCAGTTTGTTTTCTCCTTTTAGCACAAGATTTTGTAGTACATTATTTACTTTGTTTGTTTTTTTTAGGTAGAAGGTGCAAGTCCAAATGGCTTTCCCAGGGGGTGTTGGCTGGGAAAAGGGTTGGTAGGTTACAGTTATCTGTAGCTACTTATCAACTGAAGTTCTTTTGTTGACAAGTTCAGCTAACATGAACAATTAACACTGATAACGTATCTGACGCATTTTGAATAATCAGCTGGAAGAGGAGATGGGGATTTAAAGTTTTAGTGTGAAATGTACTTTTGCAAAAGGACACAGTGTAACTTGGGGGTAACGTTTTATTTTCCATACTGCAATAAAGAGCATGGAAACAAGAACGGACCGCCACAATGAGGAATCTTGCCAAGCCGTTAAAAAATTATGAATTGCTTTACAAACAATTTTCGAAACAATATAAGCCCTGACCAAAGTTATCATTGGAAAAATGTTCGAAAACTTTCCCAGGCAAATCCTGCAGACCTACACTCATATTGCTTGTCCCTGCGAGAATATAGGGATGGCAAATCAAGATTTAATCGGGACGTGCGCAAAAAACAAACAGTACGTACATTGATTACTAAACGTTTGGCCCCTGTGCCGCCTTACCTGCAAGTGAACTCAGAATCCACACAACCCTACTTCACTACGACATGAGCCACCTAGACTAAACTGCATGTGTCACTCATTACTGCTGGACTGCTAACCCAATGTTGATTTAAATTCTGCTACTTCTAGTGTGGGACTGGGACAAAAAACATAGGCCCGGGCACCAAAGTAAACTTGGCAACATTAGCGAACCAGATAGCTAAAAAAAAGTGGGCAGCATTTGCAAATGAGGTCGGTTTTTAACTTGTATAAAAACGCTGTATGGGTATTTTGTAAGGTACGGGAGACTGCATGCATTTGTGTTTGCTGTAAGCAATGTTCATGGTAATATCAGGGAAATCAACAGTAAAATCGGGTCAACCTGGCCGTAAAACAGGCCCACAAATTGGAAAAAAAAGATGGCCCGCACACTGACCTGCAGACTAGCCCATTGAGCACTGCTTGATTGACATATAGGCCAGTCCAATCCGGGCTACTTCATACTCCATGCTCAGACAACTCAGGATTCCTTGGTCCTGCTGCTGTCGCAGACCCCAACCACCCAGTGGTGGCTCCTCTGCTAAGGTGGAGGAGCGTCGCCCCACTGCTCACGGAGCAGTGTAAATGAAAAAAGAAAATGATAATAACTGAAGATATTATCATTTTATTTTTAGTATCGTCACAGGCAAGGCTTGGCTCCCCTGACGTCGGGGAGGAGTGGTTGCTGCACTCAATAGTGTGCATAACGCTTTGGCCGGCCGCACTTTGCATGTTCTCCACCCAGGCTGCATTACAGCCTGGGTGGAGAACATGCCCAGGCCCCCAGCCCCTGTCTGAGTGCTGAACCACGGCGCTAAGAATGATTGGCTCAGGGGAGCCTGGGTGCTTCCTGGAAGAGACACAACGTGGGAGAGATGGAGGAGAGATGCGGCGATATCAGGTAAGTGAATTTTAATTCTGTTTTCAACTCCCCCCTGCCTCCCCTCGCCATCCCCTGCCACACCTGTACTGGCCGCCACTGCAACCACCACACGCCCCTAAGCAGCATTGTCAGCGCTTTTGTACCAAGAAAGACTTAGAGGTGGGACCACACGTTCCCTACTGACTGGATGACTGGTACTTATTCGGAGACTCAATATTGGGCTTTCAAAACCGCCTTGTCACTCTAGGGTAGTTTGGTCAAGCAGTTAGGGACTAGGGGGCAGATTTACAAGCCCCTTGCGCCACTTTTGCGTCACTTTTAACATGGGAAAAGTGACGCAAAAGTGGCGCAAGGGACTTGTAAATCTGCCCCCATGTCATTGGTGATAGTGAGGCGTTTGTGCCATATGTAGCATGGCAGAAATAAAATACAAATAAATGCCCAGCAAGGGATTTGACTTTTTTTTCTCGACGTTTTATATAGCACGAACTTGACCCAAAGGTATCAGAGCACTTTACTTGACCACCAGTTGCGTTACAGATGGACACATTCATCTTTCTGTGAGCCACGGGGAGATTAAGTGATTTAGAAACAAACAACTTTTTTAATGATAAAATAGTGTAGTATAAATTAGTAACAATGTTAGTAGTAGTTTAAAGCCTACATCCTTGCCAGAACATAAGTAATTAAAGAAAATATCGCTATGATTAGGGCTATGTTCTGTAGTCCACGGTCCAAGTATGGATATGGAAAGAGGGAGACCTGGGTCATTTCCTTGTTAAGGTCTCAACCGAGAGGTGTGGTGCAGCGGCCAGGGCAGTTGACTTCGGAGCACAGGACTCACGGTTCAGCTGACTTCAGAGCACAGGACTCACGGTTCGATCGCCGGCTCCTGCGGCAGCTCAGCACCATGTGACTCTGGGCAATAGCTCACTTAATTTCCACGACGGCCCCCAGCGCCTTGAGACCCGTAAGGGTGAGTAGTTTGCGCTCTACAAATACGGATTTTACATTTACTGAACAATTATTGTTGTGCAGGCAGCCTTGGTTATAGTCATATGAGGGGAACATTCCACGGGTGTTTTGGGAGTCCCTCTTGGTGATGGAGAGGTTTGGAAGTTTGCTTCAATCCCAAACCTTGTATATATAATCCTAACTAACCTGCAAGGGTCATAGAATCACAAATGGACTTTCTTGTCCTATCCATGGACTCTTCATCGGGGTCATGGGTGGTCAGCTTGTTGCGGAATATCTTCCCAGACCGCATATCCAAAAGGGGGCACTAGTGTGTCATGGACACATTGCTCCAGTACTGGTGTTCACGGCATGCTGAAAGGAGGTAAGAGCGTACCAGGGTTGGAAAATGGGGAATCCTTCAGTGCACTTGGTTCAGATCCTCTAGTCTCCTTGGCTCACTGGAAGTATAATGTTAAGCAGCATCGTCAGACAGAGGACACCAAACAACAGTATAGCCACTGACTGGGCCCAGTCTAGGGGAGAGAAACAGCAAGCATCTCATCATGCAGGAAATATCCCAGTTTCATGAAGGTCGAGTTTTCAGAGTCTGGAGTAAAATGCTTAGTTTGTGAGAGTTAGGTCAGCATCCCACTGTCAATCATGTTTGTTGCAGAGTTCAAAGTTTTGTCAAACAAAATATAATATTTTCATGCTTACTCCCACAAAAGAAGGTCAAAGGCTGATTTGCTATGGGTTCAGTTTGTCAAAGAAAAACTAGATAGCTATAAGGAAATCAAGACCATGTAAAACATTTACTTCTTCTGTTGCTGGACACAGTTAATGTTTTGTTTTTGCTCTTTCTTAAGGAATTGCATGACCTGTAAAGCTAATTTTTTCCCCCAAAAACAGTTGGGCAAAATGGGTGAAATCAGATTTACTCAAAAAGAGCTTTTTTCTAATCTCAGGAGTCATCATGACAACCCGAGCAACTACAGGAATCTGGACATCTGGGATGCCCAGGCATGAGAAAGCTATAGTTTTTCATATACACGTCCTCTGTCCCACAGCATTGATTTACTGTTCACAGTCTCTGCATATTTAGAATATTTTAGAAAGGGGTCCCCAGTGCTTGGGTGTTGCTGGATCTTTACATTAAGGAGTTGGCAGGCTTCACCCCTGCAGCAAAGCACCTCTTACTCCTGAGAATGGAAATCATTGCCACCAGAGAACACATTTCAGCAAGAGGTTCAAAGGGTAGCGACTCAGACAAAAGAGGGAGAACCCATTTAGGGATTTTTCTTTTGCATTTCTACAGCCTAGGGCTCTGCAGAGATGCATGGATGTTGATGCGTGGGTCATCTCCTGTATCAGAGGCCTACCAGGCATGCATAAATCAGACATATAATGGGAACTTTGGCACAGGGCATTCGAAAACCAACATGGTGAGACAGCTGGTACAAACTGCTGTGTGTGTTTGCCCTTGTGAACTCTTGATTTTACTGACAGCAGCATGACCTTTCTGCAACATGGCTGTAACAGCATATACACCTGCAGTTTTCTAGTAGATATCAGTACATTACAATTAAAAGACAATTCAAAGTGTAAACAAACAAAGTTTGGTTCTTTCTTTTTCTCCCACATGGAGAGACTCCCAAGTTCTACATCTAACTGGCATTTTGATAAAGGGAGCTTCTGGCTTCTAGCTTTGGCATCTCGCTCCACAACTAACTAAACTTGTTAAACCTTCTTAATTATCTACATATATTATGCAATGAAACAAACATAGGCCAATCACCTGTCATGGGCATCCAGAAAAGCCCCACCATTGGAAAACATCATGTGTTGCAGAACCAGTTCAGGTGGGTTTCCACCACAAATGGCAGGTGTAACAAAATGCAGCCATGGAAAAGGCACTATGTTCTTGGTTAATTGAATACATGGCAGCCTTAATGCAATGTTAAATGCATAAATCCTTTTTTGTGCAGCAATGTGTAAATTAAAGAAACTTGGCCAAGATCTGCTAAACCATAATTGCAACCTCATGCACACTCTTGAAGCTTCTAGAACATTCCTTTGAGCTCTTTGCATTTGCAGCCTCATTTGTTTTCTGGAAGCTTCTAGAACAGTTTGGAAGCTTTTAGAATATTCTGGAAGCTTCTATAACATTCCTTCAAAGTCTTGGCAGCCATCTCCGATCGAAAAAGGTATTAAAGGCATGCTTGCCTGTCAGCTTGCCTGAAGATCGTTCCAGTCCTCCAGTTTGATCCTGGTGGTTGACATTGGTCAGTAACCAGTCCTGAAGATCTTCCAAATCCTCGATGAGACCAAACCCAGGCGGTACCTGCAATAGAAAGGAGAAAGATTAGGACAATGATTGCTTAAGCCAAAATAAGTAAAAGCAAAAGCGTGCATGTGCATGTGCATTCATAAACGAAAGTGACATTTTCTCAAAAGCACAGAGACGTAGCTCAAACAAATCCGCTGGACCAGGCTCTCTCTGCAGAGTCACCCCCAAACGTTTTGCCTTCACCTCTCCTGTTTAGCTGAATTTGCTTTTGTTGGCTTTGGGACTCTGTGCATTTTACCATTGCTAACCTGTGCTAAAGTGCTTGTGCTCTCTCCTTTAAACATGGTAAAATAGGCTTACACCCAATTGGCACACTTAATTTACTTGTAAGTTCCTAGAAAAGTGGTACTACATTTACCTAAGACCTGTAAATGAAATGCTACTAGTGGGCCTGCAGCACCCTTTGTGCCACTCGCTAAACAAAGCCCTTTTACACATGTCTCAGACCTGCCATTGCAGCCTGTTTGCAGTTTTAAATTGCCATTTTGACCGGGTAAAATAAACCTTTTGCCAGGCCTAGAACTACCTTTTTAATATATATGTCACCCCTTCTGTAGACCCGAAAGAGCCCATAGGGCAGGGTTTATTATAGTTAAAAAGTTGAACACGTACTTTTAAGTCTTACATTTCCTGGTAGTGAAAAGCTCACAAATTTATTTTTCACAACTGTGAGGCCTACCTCTCCCACAGGATATCATTGGGTTATCTCATTACATTTACTAGGTGATAAAGTTTGTTTGAGAGCAGGTGGAAATTTCATATTTGGTGTCTAAGGAATTGTAATTTAAAATCCTCTTGAATGGGAAAGGTGGATTTTAAGTTGCAATTCTGAAATTGGCACTATGAGGGTCTGCCACTCATCCCAGAGATCTTTGATACATAATCATTAGCTTTAGTAGAAAGGGTGGGGGAGCTTATGCTAATCTGTCTTATAACATGAAGGGCTTTTTATGTTATATGGTTTGTTAACTATGCTAGCGATATTTTTGCTATCCATTTGTTTTCTAATTGTGGTGCAAATACTGCATCTTAGAGCACGAAAATGTAAATAAATATTCAAAACTTCCTTCATGTCTCTTGTTTATCTTATTGTGGACAAGTCGAGTGAGAGAGCGAAAGGGTGTGTCCTGTTACTGCGATCCCCGAGAGGATCGAGAGTGTTTTGTTCTGGGATGCCAACTCACTTGTTTCTCTGAAAAGGTTAGGAGGGCAAGTGAGGCACTATAGCTAGTCGCACTCGGGCTCAAGGATACTGAGGTAGTATGGTGACTCAGACCATACATGCCAATGTTCTATGGTCCCAAGCATAGTTCTGTTCCTAAGCAGAATCCCTGCAACAAGACTTTTTCAAGCACAAAGTAGATCTTTTTGGAGGGAGGTCAAAGAAGGAATTCACCTGGCAGTGAGGTAAGAGTTAAACTTGACATTGTACCCATGATTGGAAATGGGCGAAAACACAACATGGATATATCTAATTTTTTACACTCAAAACTGACCGTTTTTTTGCAAAGTGGGTGCTGTGGATTTTTGGGCATTAGCTCAGCCAGCATTTAGAGAAACCTAACAAAATTGCACATTTTTGAAAACTAAATGCAAGGGGGAAGTCAGAGTAGGGTGACTTTCATGGGTCGCACCAGGTTTTTCTAACCAGAATCCCTTGCAAACTTCAAACTGTGACTAAAAAACAAATTTTCCTCATATTTCTGTGATGAAAAGCTATGGAATATGTGGGGAGCCACACACTTCCTACCACCCAGCATTCCTCCAAGTGTCTTTATAAAAATGGTACCTCACTTGTGTGGGAAGGCCTTGTGCCCATGACAGGAAACAGCCCAAAATGCAACATGGATACATCACATTTTTCCACTCAAATATAACCATAGTTTTGCAAGGTGGGTAGCTGTGGATTTTGGGCCCTAGCTCAGTTGGCACCTAGGGAACTGTTGTAAGCCTATACATTTTGTAAAGCTAGGCCAATGGGGTAATCTAGGGTGGGGTAACGTGTGTGCGTGTCACCATATTTGTTTACTGAGAATCCCTTACAAACCTCAAACTTCGACTGAAAAACACATTTTCCTCACATTTCTGTGATGGAAAGTTCTGGAATCTCTGGGGATCCACAAATTTCCTTCCACCCAGTATTCCCCCAAGTCTCTCGATAAAAATGGTACCTCAATTTTGGGGGAAGGCCTAGAGTCCGCAGCAAGAAACGGCCCAAAACGCAATATGGCTACATCACATTTTTCCACTCAAAACTGACCCTTTTTTACCAAAGTGGGTAGCTGTGGATTTTGGGTCGTAGCTCAGACGCCATCTAGGGAAACCTAGCAAAAGTGAACATTTTTAAAATGTAGACACCTGGGGGAAATCAAGGTGGGGGAATTGCGTGGCTCTCACCAGGTTTTCTTACCCAGAATCCTTTGCAAACCCCAAAGTTTGACTAAAAAACACATTTTCCTCACATTGCTGTGATGGAAAGTTCTGGATCTGTGGGGAGCCACAACATTCTTCCACCCATCATTCCCACAAGTCTCCCATTAAAAATGGTACCCCACTTGTGTGGGTAGGCCTAGTGCCCACGGCAGGAATTGGCCCAAGACACAACATGGATACATTACATTTTTTCCACTCAAACCTGGCCCTTTTTTAAAAGTGGGTAACTGTGGATTGTGGGTCCTAGCTCAGCCAGCACCAAGGGAACCCTAGCAAACATGCACATTTTTTAAAACTAGACAACTGGGGGAATCCAATTGAGGTGACTTGCATGGCTTTCACAGGTTTTTGTACCCAGAATCCTTTGCAAACCTCAAACTTTGACAAAAAAGCACATTTTCCTCACATTGCTGTGATGGAAAGATCTAGATCTGTGGGGAGCCACAACATTCTTCCACCCATCATTCCCACAAGTCTCCCGTTAAAAATGGTACCCCACTTGTGTGGGTAAGCCTAGTGCCCGCAGCAGGAAGTGGCCCAAAAAACAACATGGATAAATTAATTTTTTTCCACACAAAACTGACCCTTTTTTAAAAGTGGGTAGCTGTGGATTTTGGGTCCTAGCTCAGCAAGCACCTAGGGAAACCAAGCATACGTGCACATTTTTTAAATGTAGACACCTCTCATGAGGTTTTCCTACCTGGAATCCTATGCAAAACTCAAATTTTGACTAAAAAAACATGTTTTCCTCACATTTCTGTGATGGAAAGTTTTGGATCTGTGGGGAGCACAAACTTCCTTCCACCCAGTATTGCCCAAAGTCTGGCTCACTTGTGTGGGTAGGCCTAGAGCCCACAATAGGAAACGGCCCAAAACGCAACATGGATGTATCACATTTTTCCACTCAAAACGGAGCCTTTTTTTGTAAAGTGGGTAGCTGTGGATTTTTGGCCCTAGCTCAGCCGGCACGTAGGGAAACCTAGCAAATGTGCACATTTTTGAAAACTAGACACCTGGGGGAATCCAAGTGAGGGTGACTTGCATGGGCCTCACAGGTTTTTTTAACTGAGAATCCTTTGCAAACCTCAAATTTTGACTAAAAAAATACATATTCCTCACATTTCTGTGACCGAAAGTTCTGGAATCTGCGGGGAACCACACATGTCCTTCCACCCAGCATTTCACAAAGTCTCCCATTAAATATGGTCCCTCACTTGTGTGGGTAGGCCTAGTGCCTGTGACAGGAAACGACCCACAACACAACATCGATACATTACATTTTTTCCACTCAAAACTGATCCTTTTTTTTAAAGTAGGTAGCTGTGGATTTTTGGTCCTAGCTGAGCCAGCACCTAGAGAAGCCTAGCAAACATGGACCGTTTTTAAAATGAAACAGCTGAAGGAATCCAAGGTGGGGTGACTAGCATGGCTCTCACCAGGATTTTTTACACAGAATTCTTTGCAAACCTCAAACATTTACTAAAAAAACACATCTTTCGTACATTTCTGTGATGGAAAGGTCTGGAATCTACAGGGAGCTACAAGCTTCCTTCCACCTATAAATCCCACAAGCCTCCTGATAAAAAGTGTACTTCACTTGTGTAGGTAGGCCAAGTGCCCATGACAGGAAACAGGCTAAAACACAATATACATAATATTTTTTCCACTCAAAACTGACCCTTTTTTGCAAAGTGGGTAGCTCTTGATTTTGGGCCTTAGCTCAACCAGCACCTAGAGAATCCTAGCAAACCTGCACACTTTTGAAAACTAGACACCTGGGGAATCCAGGGTGGGGTGACTTGCATGGCTCTCACAAGAATTTGTTTACCCAGTGCAAACCTCAAACTTTGACTAAAAAAACTAACTTACCTCACATTTCTGTGATGGAAAGTTCTGGAATTTGCAGGGAGCCACAAACTTTCTTCCACCCATCATTCCTACAAGTCTCCAGTCACCAGGTTTTTTGAGCCATAATCCCTTGCAAACTGCTAACTGTGCCTAAAAATATCATATTTTCCTCACGTTTCTTTGACCGAATGTTCTGGAATCTGTGGGGAGCCACAAACTTCCTACCACCCTGATTCCCACATGTCTCCAGATAAAAGCGGTACCCAAAGTCTGTGGGAGGGGGAAAAGACCACAACACAAAGGCCCTGAAGCGCTACATTGATAGATAAACAGTAGGAGTAGCTGTGGTATTTGGAGCCATGCTGTGGTGCCTCCCATGCAAACCTACAAACCACAGACATTTTTGAAAACTAGAAAACAAGTGGATTCCAGGGTGGTGTGCCTTGCACAGATCCCAGAAAGGTTTTCCTACCCACAATGCCCAGCAAAACTCAAACTTTGCCCCAAATCACATATTTTCCTTATGTTTCTGTGATAGTAACTGCCGGAATCTGCAGGAATCCCCAAAATTCCTACCATCCAGCATTACCATACTTCTGCCTATAAAAGCTCTGCCCCACTTGTGTGGCTGGGCCTAGTGCTTGCTACAGGAACAGATCAAACCAAGGTCAATGAGAGTTACCTCGTGAGGTCTCCCACTGACCTTGGTTTGATCAGTTCCAGTCACGGGCACTAGGCGAAGCCACACAAGTAGGTAGGAAATTTGTGGCTCTCCACAGATTCCAGAAGTTTCTGTCACAGAAATGTTAGGAAAACGTGTGTGATTTTGTTTCCTCAAAGTTTTATGCTTACAATGGCTTCTGAGTAAATGTATCTAGTGAAAGACATGCAAGTCATGCACTCCTAGACTCCCATGGTATAGTTTTAAAACATGTGCAGGTTTGGTAGATTTCTCTGGATGACGGTACAAACAAGCCCCAAAATCCAGAGCTACTTATATTGTAAAAACAGGGTGCTTTTCAGTGGAAAAATGTAGTGTGTCCATGTTGTATTTATAGCACTTTCCATTCATGGGCGCTAGGGCCATCCACAAAAATTGGGATCCATTTTGATGTGGAGACATGTGGAAATGCTCGTTGGTTATGCAATTTGTGGATTACAACAGATTTTAGAAAAACCCATCAAAAAATGTAAATAAGGAGCAATCCTAGCCATCTAGCAAACTTTCAGGTTTTTCAGGGCATTGTGGGAAAGTGAGTGAGATCTATTCAAATTATACCACCCTGGACACCTGCGGGTGTTCAGTTGTCCAAAAACATGAGGAGTTGTTACTGAACTTTCAAAGTAAGATTACCACTCATACAGGTTGGTTTTTGCATCTCCAGACGTGCTTGCTTCACAGAACAAATTCTAATCATAATATCAGAATATTGAGACCAAGCCCACTGAAGGTGAGCTATAAAGCCTTGACAAGGCACCAACTGTTTTAAAAGCCATTCACACACCATTCACGCTCCACACACAAGACTTTCATACTGCCAGCCATGGACCCAATCCAATACATCAGTGCCCTCGCATCAACAAACTGCCGCCATTCAAGGGCCCATCACACTCATATGCCACAGAACGAAATCCCCAATCAAACTAACTCTCACCCAGTCATCAACTAACTTGCATACAAACGCACCACAAGCAAACCTCTACACACATATACCCAGACATGTTAACAGTTGGTACGTCAACAAACTTCATAAATGAAAAAAGTTTGATTATGTTTTTAATACCTGTCAAGTATCCACCTCCGTCGACATGCCTAGTGAACCTTTACTAATGCCTCAGGAAGACATGTCTTCCATGCACCTTTAGTGCACTCACATTGCTCAATGCAACTCCTTTCAGTTTGTTGATGCAAGTTGGGACTATGCGAGAATGCCTCCAAGGCCCACATTCCGCAAACTGAGTGAGCATATCTACCTTTGAAACTAAGTCAAACATTCTGGGGAAAAATGCCTGAGGTCCTTAAAGAGCGCATACTAAACTTTGGAGAACATTTTTGACACACAGGGTAGAAGTGGTGAGAATGAGGCATATGTCCGGCCCAGAATTACGTGCAGCGCTGTGACTGTATGCACTTGTCATATTGCAAACTACACATCTACTAAGATCTGACTGAGGATGAACATGGCAAGCAGGACACGTCACCCACCCGTGTGGCGTTGGGTGCAGAGTTCTCAGTAATGTATTGTGCATTTGTAAAGTTTAATATCACCCGAGGGGGGTGTGTCCTGTTGCCAACCCAGGAGTAGTCAGGGCTGGTCCATGTCTTCACCTAGTTGAAGAGCCAAGTGTACAGCTTCTTTCGGAATGCAATAATTTTAGAGATGGCACAGATGTGTAGGGGCAGGTCATTCCGCCCTTTCTAAGCAAATTAGCAGAAGTCACTTTTCCCTGTTCTGATGCTGCATATACATGGGATCTGTGTGAGTACGATTCTGGCTGAGCAAAGTTGTCTGGAAGGTTTCTGAAATCTGAGGCGGTTTTAATGTATGCTGGGCCAGTGCTGTGTATGGCTTTTTTTAAAATATTTAATTTATGGTATTTTATCAATGTACAGATACAGAAAAACACCACATGACAATTTAACAACATTACGCTCAGCAAAACCCCCCACATGTTCCTAATATACACCCTTGTTGTCGTTTCTTAGGTACATATGTATTTCTCAAGACATGACACATTACTCCACCAATTTTCTGAATACATCGTCAACTATGGCCCATCTGGGGCTGTAAGCAGGTATGTTGTTAAGGGACTCCAAATTTCTTTAGGCCGCAAAGCCCCTGGTAATTCTTCAGCATATAGTTCCCATTGAGATTTACAGTCATATCCAGCAACCAGTTCTTTTTTGTAGGACTTGCACGAGCACCCCAAAGGAGGTCTACTCTCCTCTTAGCCAGCAAGAGGGCCACCAATACAATTTGTGATTGGCAGGTTGTAGGCTGTTTACCCATCCCAAGAGGCAGAGGCACACTCCAGGATCACAATCTATTTTTTCTAACACCATGTCAGTTAATGTTTCAGTTATTTGAGCCCATTATCGTCTAAATAAGTCACATTGCCAGGTGAGGTGGAGAAATTTGCCTCCGGCGCCTGACATCGCGCACACTGTGCATCTGCCCGCAACCTACATTTGTGTACTTTAGCAGGAGAATGATGGGTAGGTTACAGTTTGATGTGGAGGTATAAACTGTGTACAGCAAAACTGCTAGTCTGCCACCTCCAGTGGTTTCTCCAATATGGCATTCCATCTTTCTAACGCCTTATTATGGGTCTGCGGTTTGTCTGACTGCGCCGCATTGTATATTTTAGTAATCAAATGTCTGCGCAAGTCGGCCATGAGTAGGACCTGTAGGGCCTTTAATGCTGGTGGTTCCCCTGGAAATTGTGGATAATATTCACTTAGAGCTGCTCAGAGATGGTGGCATGTGAATGACAGTAGTGGGGTGTGCCTCTGAGTTTGTGAAATGTCCTCCAGTATTACAAAAGATCAATTGCTGAATGCTTCCCCCCATAGTTGTGATGGCTGCATGTGTAAGGAGGCACAACACCATGTTTTCCTTGGAAACCGATATTGCAGGATGATAGCGCAATAGAAGCTCATGTGCGTATGGGGGGGTTTTCCTGGCCCGGTCTTCCAGAGCGCCCCAGGCTGTTGTTGTGGAATGCATTGTGCTAATTTCTGTGCGTCCTAGACCCTCCCTTTTATGTGGCAGTAGGGCCCTAAAGGTAAATAGGATACATGTCATTGTGTTCCGCTGCAACATAGGGAACATAATCAGGTGGTGCATACCAATAATGGGCAAAGTGTGCCTGCGCACAAAAGTAGTAAAATTGGAAATCAGGTGTATTGAATCCACCATAAGTATATGGTATTGTAAGGATGTCCCAACTGATTATTGGCTGTTTCCCAGCCCACACCAATGTCAACAAGTGTGTCTTGAGTTTTTTGAAAAAATACAATGGCAGCACTGTTATGTTATGTTAACAGCATTTATACTGCGCGCAACTACTCCAAGGAGTGTCCCAGTGCGTACCCTACTAGGTGGGTAGTAGGACCAGCAAAGTTTATTTAAAGGGCAAGGTTTTCAGTTTCTTTCAAAATAACCTTGGATCCCTCAGAGCACGTAACTCAGTCGGGAGCTTATTGCGGGCCACTGCCTGAAACCAGGTCAGAGATCTGCCGTCTGCCGTCTGCCCTCTGTTTGGGGACCCTAGGAGTGCACGCCTTTAACTTATTTGAAGATCGTAATTGCCTGTGCAGTGTATAGAAGCTAAATCTTGATCTCAGATAGGACGGGTCATAACCATATAAGGCGGAATGTACCATCACCAGGGATTTGAACTTCACCCTTTCTTTCAAAGGTAACCAGTGAAGATCATGGAGATGCAGTGTAACATTAGCCCTCTTGGGGAGGTTGAGTAACAACCTAGCTGCTGCATTCTGGATCACCTGGAGTTTATTGAGGAGATAGCCTGGCAGGACAACATATAACGCGTGGGTATGTTGATAAATAGATATAGAAATTTGGGTAAGACCACCATTTTTAGAATTTCAATCCCATCTGCTTGTGATAGCGATAGCCTCATCCACCCACCACCATGCTCTTCTAAAGTTGCAATGGCCCTGCCATAGTTAGACTGGATGACCAATTCAGGTTCTCTATGAATCCTTAGTCCCAAGTATTTGACCGTGCTCCATACTAACAGAAACTCAAGAGGGCACTCCAGTGTGTTGGGAGTTAAGGAAATGTAACTGATTTTGACCACTTTATACTCAGGCTCGAAAAGTGATCAAATTTTACATACTCCATAATCTCACTTGACAGGTTTGTGGCAAGATATCTAATATACAGAACCATGTCATCTGCATATAGTGATATACTAAAGGGCCGTATTCTAAAGTGTAATGCCGATGCAGCATGTCTCCGCCTTGTGACACAGGCCAACAGCTCAATTGTAAGTGTAAATAATAGAGGTGACAGGGGGAACCCTGCCTCATTCCTCTTCCAATAGGGAAGGCATCTGATGTATGTCCATTTATTCATATTCAGACTACTGGGCCCATGTATGGTAGTCTAATCCAGCACAGAAAGACTTCTGGGATCCTCATCCTTATCATGACCATAATCATACTACCCCATTTGATAGAATTGAATGACTTAGCAGCATCTAAGAGAACCACCGCTGCAAGCAGGGAGGGATTTAATTGATGTAGTAAAGCAAAGAGAATGTGCAAGTTATGTACGGTCGATCTGGATGGAATGAACCCTGACTGGTCTGGTAAAACCAAATTGGGGAGCAGTGGCTGAAGCCTGGTTACTATTTTCTTAGCTAAACTTTTTGCGTCTATATTAATAAGTGATAGCAGTCTGTATGACTTGCAGTGTTCCGGTATTTTGTCTGGTTTTAATACGATGACTATCAATGCCTCACACTAGGGAAGGAGGTAACTGTTGTTTATTGGATGCTTCCTCGTACATGGCATGTAAATATGGGTCTAGGAGTTCAGCGTACTCTTTATAGAACTCTACGGTTAGGCCAGGTGCCTTTCCACTAGGGAGCATGCGTATTATTTCTTTGACTTCTTCAACCTTATGGGCTGCAACAGATATTCCTGCTGCCCATTTGACAACTGCGCCAATGCAATATTGTCTAAATATGTCCTGACTTCCTCTGCTGTAGTTGATTTGCGAGTGCTGTATAGGCCAGAATAGAACTTCAAAAGGATCCCTTTTCTGCTGAGGATTTCTAAATCAACCAATGGCCTAGCACAATGCATTGTGTCAGAGGTATATCGAAAAATGTATTTATCTAAAATAGCGTCTCAAAAACATGCATCTTCCTATTCAAAGGGTTTTATTTTAAAATTTCTATACCAATATCTTTATAAAATCATTGTTTCACATTTAATACATAGTAAACATTTTTTTAAATAAGTTCAAAATTCATCTCTTACACATTATCCTTATTCAGTAATGCATCCACATAATTGACCATCAATACAATCCAACTTCTAGTTCAAATAAAAACATTTTTGGGTGACTCTCTGTATTTGTTTTAGGCCAGAATAGAAGTACTTAAATGTTGTTAATATAGAGGGTGTGGCCCAGTGTACACTTGCCTTTGGGATAGTTAACTTCACTATGTGATACCTATCTTTTGATTACATTTCTCAGCCAAGACACGGGCAGGTTGACCATCCTCCCCGTAGTGGTGCTTAGATAAAAACTGTACTTCTTGTGCCGCTAGATGATTGAAGTTGGTGAGATGTTCTCTAATGCTTGCCAGGATGGCATGTCTAGGTTTAAGCTCATAACCCCTTTCCAGTTCTAGTAGGGTGTCTTCCATTTTTTGCAACTGGGTTCAGATTGACTTTAAGACCCCAGCCTGCGTGCTGACGCATATTCAGCTAATCGTAACTTTAAATGCTTCCCATAGAGTGCCTTTGCCTTCTACTGACCCCTCATTTGTTGCAAAATATTCAATGATAGCTGAATTGAGCTCTTATCAGAATACCGAGTCAAGCAGGGCTGTCGCGTGGAACCTCCATGTGTATGGGGCATTACTCATCACTGGTAGTGATAACAGAGTCAGTACTGGTGCATGATCTGAAAGTGTCTTGGGCATGTGTGTGATCGCCTCCACCCACGTGCACAGTTCCTGGAAGATCAACCAATAATCGAGTCTGAACAATGAGTTGTGTACCGATTAGGTAAATGTGCCCTCCTGCAAATCTGGATTGCGTAGCCGCCAGATATCTTCTAGCACATACTCCTCTAGTCCGGGCCTCACAACCCCAGCTGCCTGTTTAGCATGCCAGTCCGTTACAGCAGATCTGTCCATCTTGGATTTTATTAAGTATTACGGTCTCCCCCCACATAATATTTATGGGTGACACCGTGTGGATGTGACGCCAAACTTTGGTGAGAAACTACGGGTCATTCATGGTAGGGCCATAAGTATCGATTAGTGTTATGAGAGTGCCGCAAAGGCTTCCCTGTGCAATCGCTAGGCGTCTCTGGTCATCTACAATGCAGGGGGGTATTATAAATGGCACTCCCCTCTTCACCAGGATCAGTATCCCTCTAGAGTACGACGAATAGGAGGACGCAAATCAGTATATCACCCATCTATGTCCTGTGACCTGTTTTGTACTGCGTGTCAGATGGGTCTCCTGTAGGAAAGCAATCTGTATTTGGTGCCTGCCCAGGTAAGAGATAACCAATCAGGTTTTTCACAGATTATTGAGTCCCCTTACATTCCACGTCAATAATGTTATATGTCCCCCTTGCTGAGCCATATCATCCCCATGTTGTAATATGTACTGTCATGTAACCAGATAAGGATCATGTAAGACCTAGTGCTGGGTATGTGAGAGGCAATATTCGGTGGCGTCTAACACAAATAACAGAATACCCTTCCCCCACCCACTTCAGCATCACAATCATGCTAAAGACATGTCCCATAGTAAAAAAAGGTAACACAAAACATCACAGTACAACACTTTTACAATTAGTATACTTATGAAAGTCATTCAGGGTGACCCCTCTTGGGGCCACCAGGTTACCGGTACCCTTCTTGTTGTGTGGAGGTGGCCGGGAACACATGTCACTGCCATCTAGCTTCAGTCATGCTGGCAGTTGGGTATACCGCTCAATGCTGCAACTGTACCCGACTCTGTCCCTCCATTTTGTTGCGTTTCAAAGGATGTCTACTTACTGTGGGCAGCTGCAACATTCCAGTGTGATGTTACATGCCCTCTTCATCACTGTCTACTACAGGCTGTTCTCATTTCCATTGTGTAAGGGCTTTCAAATATTCTTTAGCTGCCTTCGGGTTTGCGAAGATTTTTTGTTGCCCTCCATGGTCATTGCGAAGGCAGGCTGGGCAAAGAATGGCAAACGGAATTTCCGCTTTTTTGTAGTGGACGTTTGATGGGTAAATATTCCCTTCACCGTAGCTGTGTAGTCTGGGTGAATGAGATCTGGCTGCCTTGGTAGTTTAGATCTTTTTTTCCCTCTGCAATCTGAGCACCATGTCTTGGTCACGGTAGTTGAGCAGCTTTCCGATGATCGGCCGCTGGGTTGCTCCGGTGGCGCTCGTGCCATTAGAGATCTATTGACTCTCTCCACCACTAGCATTTTTGACATATTCTCCTGACCAAAAAGTGTGGTTATCATCTATTCGATGTAAATTTCCAGTTTTCCTGTGTTGGTCGACTCCAGAAAGTTAGTGATGCGCAAATTGTTTCTCCTTGAGCGAGCCTCTAAATCTACGTTCTTGGCCTGGATCACTGCCAGGACTTTCTCCATGGCCAGACATTTCGTACTCACAGTTTTGAGTTCATCCTCTGTAGTAGATATCCGCTGCTCTGCTTCCATGAATCACAAAGATTGTTTGTTTAGTTTGGCAGCCATATGATCCATTTGCAAGTTTAGGGAGTCAATTTTCCCGTCAATCTATTGGAGGCTTTGTTGCATGGCCATTAAAGTGATTTCCAGAGCAGTTGCACCTTGTATGTCTGTGTCCTGTTCAAGATCAAGTTGTGGATCCTGCAATGATTTGGCTGAACGCCTGGACTCGAACGTGAGGCATGTCTGACTTCTATCTGTTTTCCCCATGTCTGCGAATCTGCTTTTTGTCCACTCCGCGCATGGGCACTGTGCAACTGGAACTCACGGATTGCAGTTCGTTAGGTGTAGGGCCACTTTCTTAGAGCCTGATGTCACTGGCTGGCATAGTTTGTGTGGGGGTAGATCACGCCCTCCTTTTGCCCCCTTACAAATCACATTTATTCCTTTAATGCAGTGCCCAACTGCAGAGTCTTTTCATGGGCCGACTCTGCGAGTAATCAGGCAGCACACACCATCTGTAGTCTCATTTAGCACTTATGCTTGCTTTCCAGGTATTCTCCTTTGGCCCCTTATATCATGCAGCACTTTAAGAGTTGGTGAGGCGCATTCGGTAAAAGTGTAGGCTCAGGCTGTTGACTAATTAGTGCTGAGCACGCACCTCTGCTGCTAGGCCTTAGCGCACCCACTGCTTATTTATGTACCCAGTGTCAGTGCTCTGTGTAGGAGTTCTTGCACCTTGCTAGGGCCCAAATGGCTGACCTCTGGGAGAGAAACAGCTGGCACACCCGTGCCTCCCGTGTCCCCCGCTGCAATGTGTTCGCTATCCAGCCCTCTATGGTGCCTCGCTTACAGGGGACTCACTTGTGTTAGGGCCAGCCTGCCAAGGCCCGGAGCAGCTACTCACCTCCCACTACCTCACCTAAGTTCCCTCACTGGTGTGCACCACAGTGACGGTCGGCTATGCTGCTTATTGAACTGGAGGCGTGCGGTGTCCTCCAGTACCAAAGGTGCTGCTTTCAACCGCAGGAGGGCTTGCACCAGTATTCACTCTGGCCACGGGCTGGCCTTCACACTGTTCCATCTGGGGGGTATATTCACAAGAACGTGTGGTAACTACCGCAAGAGTAGCGTAACGCAACTTTCAATATCGCAGCCTATCACGGGAAAATAACCCCGTGACAACGTGGAATTCACAACAAGGCGGTACCATGCGATAGTCACCAGATAATGCGTCAAATGCCAGCGTGAAAATCAACACCACGCCCAAAAAATGCGAAACGCGAGAAACCATGCGATGAGGCCAATCGCGGTACAAAAAGCTGCGAAAAGCAGCCTCAGGCTTGCAACTCCCACGCGTCTGGCGGGCAATTGCACCATAAAAACCACAGGCACAACACACCAGAAACAAGCCAAAGCACGTAGCAACATCCATGCACCCTGACCCAGCGCAGAGGGCAACGCGAACCCCACAACCCCCACAGACCACCAGCAAGGAACAAGTGGGTCGGGGAAGGCCAAGGAGAAAATGGAGAGGAAGACGGGGTGCAGACCGCAGAAAAACAAGACCAAGGCCACGGAGGCGACAGAACACTAAAAGAAATTACCCACAAGCAGACCGCCTGGAATGCAGTCGCAGAGCCAAGGAGGCCAATCCATGAGGCCAAGAGGCTCTGCCAGGACGTGACAACCTAAAGCAGGCACAAACCCTCTGCCAACAGGAAGGCAGCAACGGCGACAGGAGGTGGTAGTCCAGCGACACAGGAGGAGCAGGAGGAAAGCCAGGCCACAGTCATCAGTGTGGAGAGGGTGCAAGGAGTAGGGAGTACGGACACAGCTCGACAGGACCTGACACAACAACAACAGGGTGAGGATCCAACAGGGACTGGGGGACGGGGGGTGATGGGCACAATGCCACACATGCACAATGAGGAGTAGCACACTGCACATCCACAATTACCCAGGGACATGTCCCCCATCCCCGTAGCACACTGCAGCACACACACATAGCAATCACAGCACATACCATGACAATGTGGCACAAAGTGCAACACCCACACTGCAGAACAGGGGACACAACTGGGTCCACCCAGGCACAGAAACAAAACAATCACATTGGACAGAGCAGGGAACTGTGAGATGCACATCTACCCCTACAACCACACATCAGCCATGTAGGCCAAATGGACACTGTCCCAACTCAAATAGCCACCACCGCCCAAACAGTCACAATGTGCATTGTCACACAGTCTGCATGTCGACAAGAACAAGGCGCCAACACAATGCCAACATGCACCTCCCCTACACAATGCAGAGGGACAAACAACACGTCCAGCAGGTCTGAACAGACAACCCATCAGTGATGCCCGAGACCAACACCACACCCCCGACCCCGACGCCCTACAACAGCACATGGACATCCCACACAACCCACCACCAGGACCAGGGCAGACAAGCTACTCAGAGGAGAACCCAGACTCTGCAACAGACCACACAGCATGAAGCACCCGCAATCACGGCTGCCTCACAACACGTCACCCACCCACACATGGCACCCCAATGCCAGGTGGCCGAACGCCAAAAGGAGGTGGCCCAACAGGTGAGGGTGTTGCCTAACCCATGAAATACGAAGTAGAACACATACGTGGGTGTCCAATACCCTTCAGGGACCACCTACAACCTACAAAGGAGACCCACACCTCCACAGAGACACATGTACATATCATTTTGAACTGGCTACGGGCACGTGCGCCCGGCCCCTTCATTGGCAGGGCCACATGTACAGTGACGCCTGTGCTGGATGTGTGTGGGGTGAGTATAAGCCAGCCCGCTCGGAGTGCTTGGTGCTGGCAACAACCTGAAAAGTGGACACCAGTGTCATGGAAACAGAAAACACCAGTGTTAGATTTGGGGGTCTCTAGTTGGCAGAGGTAGGTACCTTTGTCCAAATAGGGACCCTTGAGTCTAGTCAGGGAAAGTAGGTACACTCCCGAAATAACCCCTGCTCACCCTCTTGGTAGCTTGGCACGAGCAGACAGGCTTAGTTCAGAGGCAGTGTGTAAAGCATTTGTGAACACATACAGTAATCAAGTGACAACACTACAAATGGACACCACACAGGTTATATATTTATAAAAATAGGTATACTTTATATAGATTTATCACAAGACCATAAACGACAAAAATAATACACAATACTGTCAAGAGTGCTTAGTTCTGATCAAAAAGGCTTAATTCAAGGTTCTGTGCGAGTCGGTAGCCTCCTCCGGCTACGGCGATGTCGAGAACAAACAGAGTCTAACAAATCCAACTGACCGCGTCGAGACGGGCCAACACAGCGTAGACAGACTCGGTCACAGTACCTTTTACTTGAAGCGGCAGGCACGGGCGTGCGAGCCGGATGGCTGTCCGTCGCGGTCGCGATGCAAAAATGGAAGCGTTGCAGGACGCGTTGTCCCTCGATGCGGTGCAGGCAGCGGCTCGTTGACATCGTAGAGACGGAGTCGGTGAGACCAGGGCCGTGCGTTGCAGGGCGAGACGGTGCTTCGATGCGGTGCTGGCAGGTTGCGGTGCGGCGACGGAGCCGGATTCAGGAGCTGGCGTCGATCAGTCCGGACAGCGGTGCGAGTCGGGCGGTGCGTCGCAAAGCGTGCGAGCGGTGCCCAACTCCGGTGCGGTCACAGGACTCGAACTCAGCAGCAGTGACCGTGTCGGTCGGACCAGTTCGATTCGGGCGTAGCGAAGCGTTGCAGGACGCGTTGTCCCTCGATGCGGTGCAGGCAGCGGCTCGTTGACGGAGTCGGTGAGACCAGGGCCGTGCGTTGCAGGGCGAGACGGTGCTTCGATGCGGTGCTTACAGGACACCGAGTCGGTCGTGAGAGTCGGTCACAGCTCCCTACCTCTGTAGCCACTGAAACAGAGTTTCAAGCAGCAATTCACAAAGGGGGTGAAGTCCAATGGTCCTGGGACTTCGGTCAGGGGGCAAGCTCTCTTCCAAGCCCTTGGAGATCCTTCACAAGTTGATGAAAGTCACAGCAAAGCAAAAGTTCCTTTCTCTTTTCTTTGGCAGTCAGGCAAACCACTGCAGGCCAATCCCCCAAGCAGCACTTCAGGCTTAGGGATAGTCTCTCCTCAGTTTCTTCTTGGTTCCGCTCCTCAACAAAGGTTTCTTTTTGTTCCCAAAAGTGATCTAATCTTCCTGGGGTCTGGGTGCCCCTCTTATACCCTGATTCTCTTTGTTCTCTGGAGGCAGAGAGGCCTCTGCCTAGTCCAAAACCAGTTCTGGTCAGTCCTGGAGCACTTTGTTTTTCTGACTCCTTCTTTCCTTTCAGAATGTGGGGCAGAGTGCTCAGCCGCCCGGCAGGAGGTGGAGCCAGCAATGGTGGAACGCAGGCACAGCCCTATTCAGACCCAGGTGCAACTCCTCCCTCCACTCTGGATGCAGATCTTTCTATTCAGCCCTGTGCTGACTCACCCTGTCTCCTGTAGCCACCCCCAGCCCCTGTCACTCAATCTCCAGACAAGGAATACACAACCTAGCAGAGGCAGGCTTGGATAGTTAGGCAAGAAAATACCCACTTTCTAAAAGTGGTATTTTCAAACACAGAATGTTAAAACCAACTTTACTAAAAGATGTATTTTATCATCCTGAGTTCAGGCATAGTAAATTCGTTTTTCTACCATGTTCCCTGGGTCAGTTCTGACTATAAGGTGTAATAGTCAGTCTGCCCATTCTGGCCTATGGGGAGCAGGTAGCCTTGCAATAGTGAAAAACGAAAATGGCTGTAATTCACTATTAGGACATGCCACACACACCAGGGCATGTCCTACCTTATACTTACAATGCACCCTGCCCTAGGGCCTACTTTAGGGGTGACCAACATGCAGTAAAGGGAAGGTTTAGGGACTGGTAAGTGGGTGCACTCACCAAGTCGACATGGCAGCCCTAGGCTGCACACAGGCTCTGCAATGGCAGGCCTGAGACACACTTTACAAGCTGCTTCTGTGGGTGGCAAGCCCACCAGCAGCATTGGATTTACAAGCCCTGGGCACACTCAGTGCACGGTACTAGGGACTGACAAGTAAACCAATCATCCAATCATGGAGTCACTAATACATACATCAATTCACGATAGGGAGCACTTGCACTTTGGCACTGATTAGCAGCGGCAAAGTGCCCATGAGCATCTAGTCCAGCAAAAACATATCGGCAACAGTGGAGGCATTACGAAAAAATGGAAGGGAGACCCACGCCAAGGATGCCAGGTCTAACACGTGTCCCCTCCAGCTGAAATGTGGGGAGAACTATCCTACCCCTAGGGAGTTCTCATCGCTAAAGCGGAAAAATCTGGACAGTCCATCAGCATTGGCGTGTTCTGTACCAGGGCGGTGTTCCACCGTAAAGTCCATCCCCTGTAGGGAAATGGACCACCTCAACAGCTTTGGATTCTCACCCCTCATCTGCATCAACCATCTGAGGGGCCTGTGGTCTGTCTGAACCCGGAAGTGAGTCCCAAACAGGTATGGTCTCAGCTTCTTCAGAGCCCAGACCACAGCAAATGCCTCACGCTCAATAGCACTCCATCTCTGTTCCCGGGAAGTAACCTCCTACTGAGGAAGGCTACAGGTTAGTCTAGGCCCTCCTCATTGATCTGTGATAGAACAGCCCCTACACCATGCTCTGAAGCGTCCGTCTGAACAATGAACTCATTGGAGAAGTTGGGTGCCTGGAGCACAGGCGCTGTGCACATGGCAGTCTTCAAGGTGTCAAAAGCTTTCTGACAGGCGTCAGTCCAAATCACTTTCCTGGGCTGCTTCTTGGAAGTCAGCTCTGTCAAGGGGGCAACAATGCTGCCATACCCCTTGACGAATCTCCGGTAATACCCGGTGAGTCCTAGGAAGGCTCTCACTTCTGTCTGGGTCTTGGGGGCTCCCAAGCCAGAATGGTATCAATTTTCGGTTGGAGGGGCGCCACCTGGCCGCTCCCAACCTGGTGTCCCAAGTACACCACAGAACCCTGCCCAATCTGGCACTTACTCGCCTTGATTGTGAGGCCTGCCCTCCGCAGCGCCATCAGCACTTCCCAGAGGTGACGCAGATGTTCTTCCCAACTGGCACTGAACACTGCGATGTCATCCAGGTAGGCGGCACTGAAATCCTCCAGTCCAACCAACACCTGGTTGACCAACCTCTGAAAGGTGGCAGGGGCATTCTTCATCCCAAAGGGCATCACCCGGAACTGGTAGTGCCCATCTGGTGTGGAGAATGCTGACCTCTCTTTTGCCCCATCAGTCAAGGCGATCTGCCAGTACCCAGACGTTAAGTCAAACGTGCTGAGGTACCGCGCAGCCCCTAACCGATCTATGAGCTCATCAGCTCTGGGGATGGGGGTGGGCGTCAGTCCTGGTGACGGAATTGAGTCCCCTGTAGTCCACACAGAACCGGAGTTCTGGTGTGGCACCAGGCGCGGCAGCCTTTGGAACCAAGACCACTGGGCTGGCCCAAAGGCTGTTAGAGGACTCAATCACCCCTAGCGCAAACATCTTGGAGACCTCCTCCTTAATGCAGGCTCTGACCCTGTCAGTCACCCTGTAAGCCTTGTGCTTCACAGGAAGACTGTCCCCAGTGTCCACATCATGGACGCACCAATGAGTGACACTGGGAACCAGGGAGAACAGGTCAGGGAACTGTCCCAACAGTTGGTGACAGTCACCCTGCTGCTCAGGTATCAGGGAGGTAGAGAGGTTTACTCCCTCCACTGATCCATCTTGCTCTCGGGCTGACAGGAGGTCAGGAAGAGGCTCGGTCTCCTCCTCCATTCCATCATCTGTAGCTAAGAGCATGCCCACTTGGGACCTCTCCAAGTGGGGCTTCAGGCAGTTCACATGCAGGACCCGCAAGGGGTTCCTGGGAGACTGCAAGTCCACCAAATAGGTAACTGGACTCTTGCGCTCCACCACCGTAAAAGGGCCGGTCCACCTGTCCTGGAGCGCACAGGGCTCCACAGGGGCCATGACCCACACTTTCTGACCAGGCTGAAGCTCTACCAGAGTGGCATTCTGGTCGTACCACCGCTTCATCTCCTCCTGGCTGGCTTCCAGATTTGCCTCAGCAAGTTCTCTGAAACGCCTAGTCTGGTTCCTGAAGGCCAGCATGTAACTGTATACATCCTGGGGAGGTTTCCTGGGAGATTGCTCCCAGCCTTCCTTGACCAAACTCAGAGGTCCTCGCACCGGGTGTCCATAGAGGAGCTCAAAGGGACTGAACCCTAGAGACTTCTGTGGCACCTCCCGGTATGCAAACAACAGGCATGGTAAGAGGACGTCCCATTTACGCCTCATGGGTTCTTCCAGACCCATAATCATGCCCTTGAGGGTCCGGTTGAATCTCTCAACCAGCCCATTTCCTTGAGGGTGGTAAGGAGTGGTGAACTTGTAAGTTACACCGCACTCCTGCCACAGGGACTTCATGTACTTGGACACGAAGTTGGTACCTCTGTCAGACACCACCTCTTGAGGGAATCCCACACGTGAGAAAATTCCCATCAGTGCCCGTCCCACCACGGGGGCCATCACTGTCCTCAGAGGGATGGCTTCAGGGTACCGGGTGGCATGGTCCACCAAGACCAGGATAAACCTGTTGCCCATGGCTGTCTTGGGGTCCAGTGGCCCCACAATGTCAATACCCACCCGTTCAAAGGGCGTGCTGACCACAGGGAATGGCTGGAGAGGAGCCTTGTGCTTCCTCCCACTCTTTCCACTTGCCTGGCAAGTCTGGCATGTCCTGCAGTGAGTGGCGGCACTCCTGCGCATCTGGGGCCAATAGAAATGGGAAACAAGCCTGTCAAAGGTCTTGTCCTGCCCCAGATGTCCCGCTAACGGTACATCATGAGCCAACCCCAGTAGGAAGGCTCTGAAGCGCTGGGGTACCACCAGCACACGGGCTGACCCAGGTTCAGCAACCTTAGGCTCTGAATACAGGAGACCATTCTCCCAGTAAATCCAATGTGATCCAGACTGATCACCTGCTGCCTGGTCTGTGGCCTGTTGCCTCAGACCCACGAGAGAGGGGCATGCGTTCTGCTCCTCGCAGAACTCTTCCCTGGAGGGTCCTCCTTCTTGCTGCCAATGGGTCAGCTCAGGTAGGTCCCCCAGTTCAGCTACCTGTTCCCCTGTAGGCTCCAGGGCATCCCCCTCAGGGTCTGCCTCCTCCTGGACCGTGGGAACTTCGGGGGCCGGTTTCCGCGCCCCCTTCCTCCTCTCACTCCGGCAGCCACCTGGGCCTCCCTCTCAGGCTCCAGGTCCTCTTGAACACCTTTCGCTGCCATTGACCGGGTGGTCACACATGCCCAATCAGGCAAGCCCAACATTTCTAAATGCGCACTCCGCTCCACCTTAGCCCAAGGTGAGCTCTCCAAATCGTTCCCTAACAAACAGTCAACAGGCATGGCTGGCCTCACAGCTACTTGAAGAGTACCCAAGACCCCCCCCACTCAAAGGGAACCTGAGCCACCTTGCAGTGACTCTCTGTGTTGTCAGCGGCAACAACCGGATAGAATGCATCGGGGATAACCTGCTCCTTAGACACCAGGTGACACTTGACAGCTGTCACACTGGCTCCTGTGTCTCTCAGAGCCTCCACCCTATGGCCATTGATGGTCACCCACTGCCTGTATTTCTTAGTGTTCTCAGGCAGCTGGGTCCTAGGGACCATCTCAGAGTCTCCTAATGAGACAAGGGAAAACACTGTGGGATCCCCCACCTTGGGCACCCAACTCCTCCCCCAGGGCTACACTAGCCAACTGCCGGGGACTGCACCAGTGGGTGCTGGTTTTCCATGCAAAGGGCAACGAGGATCGTTTGCCTTGTGGCCAGGGGCACCACACTTGTAACATACCAGTGGTCCCTGGTGAACAGGGGGGCTGTCAGGGCCACTGGCTTCTTCTCAGGGGGAGGCTGAGAACCTTTCCCTTGGTTCCCTTGGGGTTTACTTTGGGGCCCTTTATGGAACTCCTCTGTTTACCCTTGTCCCCCCACTCTTCTGCTGGGGACCCTGCCCACCCTTGGCAGAGTCTCCCACGTGACCCTTGTGGACCCGGGTACTCACCCAGCGGTCCGCCTCCTCAGCAAGCTGCCTAGGGTTAGTCAGCTTACTATCAATCAGGTGCTGGCGTAGCTCAGGAAAACAATTACCGGACAAGTGCTCCCAGGCAATCAAATCAAAGAGCGCCTGAAAATCAGTCGCTTTGCTACCCTTTACCCAACCATCCAAGGCTCTGCAAAAGAAGGTCACATATTCAACCCAGGTACTGCTTTCAATCTTACTACAGTTCCTGAACCTTTGCCTATAAAGCTCAGGGGTCAAACCATACCTAGTCATTAAGGCATCCTTCATGTGGCTGTACGAATTATAGACTTCAGAGGGCAAATCCAACAAGGTATCCCGCCCTTCACTGAGGAACCGTCCCCACAACCCCGCTCCCCAATCCTTCTCAGGGACCCGGTGGGAAGACATGGCTACCTCATAGGCTTTGAACCACTGCCCAATGTCATCATTTAAAAAAATTCCTTAACCACATCTTTTGGAATATACACTCTAGCTTCAACAGGCACAGGCGGTACACTGCCACCAGAGGGAGTAATCTCTAAGCTTTTGGCCTTCAATTCCAACTCCCTCAAAACTTTCTCATGTTCAAACTGCATTTTCTTTTCCTCTAGGGCTAATTTCCTAGTTTGCATTTCGAATTCTAACTGCCCAGTGAGCTTGAGCTTGGTCAGCTCCATTTCGTGCATCCTACTCTCTTTCCTGTCCTCCAACTCCTCTGGAGACAGTCCTCTGGCAGAAACACTGCTACCTACTGGGGAAGGTGGTCTTCCAGCCCCTAGACCCAATAGCCCCTCCAGCTGCCCTTCTGCATTCTCAGCCCCCTCCACAGGGGCACTCCTTGATTCGACCCAGGCCCTCAGCGCCTTTTGGAGGTCCTCCTTCCTGGAGAGCCCGGTCATGGACACTTTAAACTTTTTGCAGAATTGCCTGAGCTGCTTGAGGGTGTAGCATTCTAGCATCTCTTCTTCCCAATCACACTCAACAGAGGCTACTGATGCTGGTTTCTCCATAGTGATTAAACTTGGCAGTTGCAAAAATAGGAAATCCCAGAAAAAATGCTATAAAAGTATGTGGTTGCGTTTTGGTCTGCACTCACTAAGTAGTGTTCACCAATCACTGTACATGAGTCACAAATGCAAGTCCAGAATCCTCACCGCTGACCACCAATGTTAGATTTGGGGGTCTCTAGTTGGCAGAGGTAGGTACCTTTGTCCAAATAGGGACCCTTGAGTCTAGTCAGGGAAAGTAGGTACACTCCCGAAATAACCCCTGCTCACCCTCTTGGTAGCTTGGCACGAGCAGACAGGCTTAGTTCAGAGGCAGTGTGTAAAGCATTTGTGAACACATACAGTAATCAAGTGACAACACTACAAATGGACACCACACAGGTTATATATTTATAAAAATAGGTATACTTTATATAGATTTATCACAAGACCATAAACGCCAAAAATAATCCACAATACTGTCAAGAGTGCTTAGTTCTGATCAAAAGGCTTAATTCAAGGTTCTGTGCGAGTCGGTAGCCTCCTCCGGCTACGGCGATGTCGAGAACAAACAGAGTCTAACAAATCCAGCTGACCGCGTCGAGACGGGCCAACACAGCGTAGACAGACTCGGTCACAGTACCTTTACTTGAAGCGGCAGGCACGGGCGTGCGAGCCGGATGGCTGTTCTGTCGCGGTCGCGATGCAAAATGGAAGCGTTGCAGGACGCGTTGTCCCTCGATGCGGTGCAGGCAGCGGCTCGTTGACATCGTCGAGACGGAGTCGGTGAGACCAGGGCCGTGCGTTGCAGGGCGAGACGGTGCTTCGATGCGGTGCTGGCAGGTTGCGGTGCGGCGACGGAGCCGGATTCAGGAGCTGGCGTCGATCAGTCCGGACAGCGGTGCGCGAGTCGGGCGGTGCGTCGCAAAGCGTGCGAGCGGTGCCCAACTCCGGTGCGGTCACAGGACTCGAACTCAGCAGCAGTGACCGTGCCGGTCGGACCAGTTCGATTCGGCGTAGCAAAGCGTTGCAGGACGCGTTGTCCCTCGATGCGGTGCAGGCAGCGGCTCGTTGACGGAGTCGGTGAGACCAGGGCCGTGCGTTGCAGGGCGAGACGGTGCTTCGATGCGGTGCTTACAGGACACCGAGTCGGTCGTGAGAGTCGGTCACAGCTCCCTACCTCTGTAGCCACTGAAACAGAGTTTCAAGCAGCAATTCACAAAGGGGTGAAGTCCAATGGTCCTGGGACTTCGGTCAGGGGGCAAGCTCTCTTCCAAGCCCTTGGAGATCCTTCACAAGTTGATGAAAGTCACAGCAAAGCAAAAGTTCCTTTCTCTTTTCTTTGGCAGTCAGGCAAACCACTGCAGGCCAATCCCCAAGCAGCACTTCAGGCTTAGGGATAGTCTCTCCTCAGTTTCTTCTTGGTTCCGCTCCTCAGCAAAGGTTTCTTCTTGTTCCCAAAAGTGATCTAATCTTCCTGGGGTCTGGGTGCCCCTCTTATACCCTGATTCTCTTTGTTCTCTGGAGGCAGAGAGGCCTCTGCCTAGTCCAAAACCAGTTCTGGTCAGTCCTGGAGCACTTTGTTTTTCTGACTCCTTCTTTCCTTTCAGAATGTGGGGCAGAGTGCTCAGCCGCCCGGCAGGAGGTGGAGCCAGCATGGTGGAAGGCAGGCACAGCCCTATTCAGACCCAGGTGCAACTCCTCCCTCCACTCTGGATGCAGATCTTTCTATTCAGCCCTGTGCTGACTCACCCTGTCTCCTGTAGCCACCCCCAGCCCCTGTCACTCAATCTTCAGACAAGGAATACACAACCTAGCAGAGGCAGGCTTGGATAGTTAAGCAAGAAAATACCCACTTTCTAAAAGTGGTATTTTCAAACACAGAATGTTAAAACCAACTTCACTAAAAGATGTATTTTATCATCCTGAGTTCAGGCATACTAAATTCGTTTTTCTACCATGTTCCCTGGGTCAGTTCTGACTATAAGGTGTAATAGTCAGTCTGCCCATTCTGGCCTATGGGGAGCAGGTAGCCTTGCAATAGTGAAAAACGAAAATGGCTGTAATTCACTATTAGGACATGCCACACACACCAGGGCATGTCCTATCTTATACTTACAATGCACCCTGCCCTAGGGCCTACTTTAGGGGTGACCAACATGCAGTAAAGGGAAGGTTTAGGGACTTGTAAGTGGGTGCACTCACCAAGTCGACATGGCAGCCCTAGGCTGCACACAGGCTCTGCAATGGCAGGCCTGAGACACACTTTACAAGCTGCTTCTGTGGGTGGCACAACCCGTGCTGCAAGCCCACCAGCAGCATTGGATTTACAAGCCCTGGGCACACTCAGTGCACGGTACTAGGGACTGACAAGTAAACCAATCATCCAATCATGGAGTCACTAATACATACATCAATTCACGATAGGGAGCACTTGCACTTTGGCACTGATTAGCAGCGGCAAAGTGCCCATGAGCATCTAGTCCAGCAAAAACATATCGGCAACAGTGGAGGCATTACGAAAAAATGGAAGGGAGACCCACGCCAAGGATGCCAGGTCTAACAACCAGCATAACAGAGTCAAATGCAGAGCAACATGGAGGGATCCGGAGTAAGGACAGAGGACACCCAATATTCAGTCAGAAGGTTCCGTGAGTTGCAGTGCACTGAGTCACTGGCACCTGGAGTGCTGAGCAAGGTATCAGGCCGATGATGGCATCCACCACAGGTCTGAGCAACTCCGTAGGTCTGTCAGGACCACACTTTCGACTCTGGCAGATGGTGGTTGGTGGTGTTCCTTGCAGTGGTGGCGTGTGCCTCCTGCGGTGATGCGACGTCCGGGCCGGTCAAGACTCGATGCCATGTGTGGGCCAAGGTGGCCCGCAGTTGAGGCCTGAGGATGCGGACAGCGCAGGGCCACAGACACATGGCGTTGATGACCCCAAGACCATCGCTACAGAGGCCATTCAATGTCTCAGAAGAAGGTGTCCCAGACCTGACCAGTACAGAGTTAGTGGCCCCGGATGCACTGCGGCCGGCACAGGCACCCAGCCACGGGACGGTGACTTGCGGTGCGGTCAGATGGGCCATGTGACCTGAGTGGGTCCCCATCAATGTCCGAGGTATATGTTGCGGAGGGATCCGGGGGACAGTGGAAGGTGTCCTCCAGGGCATGATGCGGAAGGTCTGATGTTATCTGGAAGCAGCAAATGGAGGACTGGAAAGCGCAAGCCTCGTTTGCACAAACAATTCAGGATCAGCCACATGAGGATGAAAACTAGCCCCTAGTCCACAGACTCAAACGCCACCAATGTACGACCAGTGAGTGTCCATGTATGTCGGGGAACAAACTTAGTGGCACAGGTGCTGTGAAGGGATGCAGTCTGCGATGATGCCGGTACACAGATGTGAACTCCAACATTGCCAAATCAAGACTCTGTGAGCTACTGGACCGCAGTGTAGGCCGGAGGCAGCGGTCAGCATGGGCCCACAGACACATGTCGTGTGCTTGTGATGCATTTGTTTGCTTCTCTGATAGCAGGGAGTTTAGTGATATCACCCCTGCAGTAGACATCTGGTCACTGCCATGGTGTAATCAAGACTCAGTTCCAAATCTGTGACCTACCTGACCGTGGTGAAGGCCTGAGGCAGCGGCCAGCACGGCCCATTCACCGAGTGTCGCCGGCATCGGTTGGATGGCCCCACCGGCCTGCGTAGTTCAGGTTCAGTGGCACCATGTGTTGCCGGCTGGCGTTGAACAGGGTTGGTGGCACCACATGTTGCCAGCTGGTGTTGAACAGGGTTAGTGGCACCACGTGTTGCCGGCTGGCGTTGAACAGGGTTAGTGGCACCACGTGTCGCAAGATGCCCATATGGAACTATGCCTCACTGATCGGGGGGGTCTGGTGCTGTGGCCGTTGGCCCGGATTTGGGGTCACTGCCATTCATGACTCAAGACACAGTACCACATGTGGGACCTACTGGTCCGAAGAGTTGGCAGGGGGCGGCAGTAGAGTACGTCAACGGAAAAGGAATAAAGCGGGCCGGTGTCGTGGCAGCAGTGATGGTCTGAGGTGGCTGCCAAGGTCTCGGGCCTCGGGCTTGTGGCTTGCGCGGGCACGTGGTGGGCCCTCCTTGACACACGCCGGTGTCGGAAGGTGATCAGTGTGGTCTGGCTGCGCAGGGGCTGGCCTGACGGGTTCGTGGACCAGCGTGCCTGGGTCCGGCAGGTGCATGGCATCTCAGGCAACTCCGCTCACGGGGATGGCGTCGGCCTCGTGGCGAGGTGGGAGGCGCCGCCCTGGCAGAGACGTGGGTCTTTCCGGAAGTGGACCACGCCCAGGCCTACGTGGTTTTTATTCACACCCCTACGCTGGCGTGGCGTACGCCGGGCCATCCCACTGCGCTGACGCTTAGGGGGGGCGTAACAGGCAACATTTCCGTGAGGACCCCCACTGGCTGTGGTGACATGGTGACGTCCACTGTCCACTACACTCCATACACAAGCGGTGTATGTCGCCATGGATATGGGTGTGTTCTGCATACTGCGAGGTGTCCAGCACATCTCCGGCACTCTTGGCATTGTGTACTTTCCCAAACATGGTTCTACTGCATCCTTCACACATGCCTGGTTGCCACCTCTCCCCACATTCGGCTAGTATGTGGCTGAGGTGCCATGCCATTGCTGGCTCATTTTCAGGGCTTGCCCATGTGGACATTGTAAGTTGTTCTGTCGTGGCTGGTGGGTGGGCATATTGTTGTGCCTGTTGTATGTGATTTTGTGACGTGTGCATTGCCCGAGTTGTGAGGTGCATGGTTGTGGTGTTGAGGTGTGTGGGGTGTTCATTTGTATATTGCCAAGGGGCTGTACATTTCCCTTGTTGCCATCCTGGGAACGCTGGTTGATGATGGACTGTCGGAAGATGAAGGTATCATGCACACTGGCTGTGTATTTGAAGGTGACATTGTTGGGTGTTCCACGGTGTTCTGTTGTTGCCTGCACATTGGTGTGAGACATGTGCTTCCTGTTGCGGTGATTGTGTGCCATGTCACCAGGGGGCACAGGTGGTACATGTGTGCTGTGTGTTGCCCCCAACACGTGCGTGCATCCTGTTATGGCGTCTGGTCCTTGCTTGGTCTCCAGGGATCCTGCGCATTGTGTTGTACGTATGGGGACTGGGGTACCAGGGTGATGGTGACGTCCAGGACAGGTGTGGGGGACTTGGATATGGCTGGCTGTGGGACTCCTCCGACTCTGGTGGGTGTTGGATGGGGGGTCTCAGGGGCCAACAGGTGCAGCCATGCCATCAGCTTTGTGTGGAGTGGGATGTTGGTTGTCCGCTGTGTTGTTTCCGTAGGCCTGTTGGGCGATGATGGTCAGGATGCGTAGGTTGGTTGTCCCTTTCAGCCTGTAGTGGACGGTGACATTGTCAGATGTTGGGTCTGTGCGGCTGGTACGTTTTCTGGGGTTCCGCTGTCTTTGTCTGCGCTGCGTCTGTGTTGGTCCGAGGGGGGGGGGGTGTTCCGGGTGTGGGATGGGGTCCTGGGTTGGTGGGGGTGGGTGTGGTGGCCCTCTTGGGTGTCCGGGCTGCATGATGTGTGGCTCCATGGCATCTGTTGCCCTTCGGTTGTGGCCCTGGGCTGTGCTCCCTTTGTGGTGCTGGCTGCCGTCCGACTTTACACCAGGTCAGAGCAGGTGTAGATTTCCTGGTGCTAACGCGCCTTATCGCCTGTTTTGTGTTTTTATCACGGATGTGGCTGGTCGTTGTGAATGTTGAGGTGTGCTGTTTTCTCTGCTTTTGTCACGGGATTGCCTACTCTGCATCTCATTAGCGATATTTGGGAGGCTCCTCTGTGGCGATGTATTTTGCGGCTGCCATCGCGGGTAAACTGGTGCTGTGGGCTGTTAACACCGGCTTGTGAATGGGGGGGTAAATTTAATACGACTTTGGCTGCGATAAAGTGCCGTTAATTCGGCGATAGCTCCTTGTGAATATGCCCCTGGGTTTCTTGCAGCACCCTGCTGTCTGCCAGCTGCTGTTCGATCACCCTACAGCCCCAGCGGTCACCCAAGCTAGCAGGCTTTATGTACTCACAGAGCTGCTGTGCCATCGAGGTCTCAGGGTCTCTGGCACTATCTTGTCGTCCCGGCTCTTGATTAGCATGCGGTGTGGCCCACTCTCATCACTCCCAGTATGGCCCGTGTGGTCAGCAGACGCGGGCCATTATTTCCATGCAGATATGCTGCAGGATTTTGAAATGGGGTTATAGCAGTCTACCCCTCTGCCTTAACACTTGGGAATTTGATTCTCAGCATAAAGGATGGCAGATGGCAGGATAAATCTCAGATTTTAGCACCCGGCCGGCAGAGCTACACTACAGTGCACCCACGCAGCTCTCTGGCACCCCCGTGTAAGGCTTTGAATGTGTGTGTCAGGAGTTTAAAAAGAGCTGTGGATGGGGTGCCAGCGAAGCTGTTTGAGGTGCAGGGTATGTGCATGATGAGAGGTTGAGGGTGGAGACTTTCTGCTGTGTTCTGTACGGTTTGGAGTCATTTGCTTGGTTGAGTGAGGGAGTAATTCAGTATAGGGTGAGTGTGGCACCGGTGGAGTTGAGTCCATTGGTGAAGATGAAGTGATGGCACGTGTATCTGTACTACCTTGACTGTCTGCCTTCTACCTATGTGATATCCCTGTGAAAGCACACCTAGCCTGAGCTTTTCCTACCTGTTCCTGTCTCTGTTTAAAGTACGGTACACTTGCCAAGTGAACCTTTACTAATGCCTTTCATTGCTAGCTACTTGAAGCTCAAGAAAGCACATCTTTCATGCACCTTCAGCGTACTCACGTACTCTGAAGCGTACTCACTGTGCTAAATGGAACTCCTTCCAATTCGTGGATGCAAGTTAGGGGTGCCGAGACTGCAAACAAGACAGACATTCCTCAAACTGAGTGAGCATATCTACCTTTGAAACTAAGGCAAACATGTTGGGGAAGACTGGCTTGGTTCCCTAAATAACACTTCAAAAACTAGTCAAGACTTTATGTTTTTGAGACACAAGATACTCCATGACAATGTGGCTTATGTTCTGTCCGCCATTGTGTGTAATATGGGGACTATAATGCACTTGTCATTTGGCAAACAGAACACCTACCATGCCCTGACGGCAAATAAAGCTGTCAAGCAGGCCATAAGCAAGTCTATGATTTCCTCAAGTAGAGGAAACAAAATTCTATGGCTGCTCGTTTAGTGAAGTAGTGTCCATGGAAGGTAGGTATCCATGCACAGCCATTGAAAGGTTCATATTAAGAAAGCTCCACCTTAGTCAGTTTCCCAGTACTTCCCTTTTGTATGGTACAACATAAAGCAAGTAGGAAAACAGAGGGCTGGGTGAGATGGGCACCGGGGAGATTACACATGACTCTCCTGCCACTTTCCTTGCTTAGAGCAGACTCTATAACGACAACATGGTTGAGTCTTTTTAGCTTTTTAGCTTTTGACAAAACTTAAGTTTAACTGAGACAACATCCTAACTTTACTACTCCTAAATGCCCTTTGTGAATACCGAAAGTCATAAAGTTAGGATTTTGTCTCAGATTACTTTTGTGAATCGGGCCCATGGTCGGCAAAGTGTCAATCTTGCAGCCTTGCCAAGTCCTCCAGAGATTATGAAGTGGAGGTTGTTCTTCTGTAGCAGTTATGTTTTCAATGACGATCAACTGAATGTCAAGGAAAGACATGAGTCTCCTTGTGCTAGTCTAATGAAAAACAACGTATGCATTGTATGTTGCCACCTGGATCAGGTGGATAAACAGCTTCTTATACCAAGTGCAGGTTTTATGACTCCCATTGCACGGCTGAAGAATCTGATCATTCTTATCCACTCCGCCCATGTATTTGCTGTAATCAAGTATACAGGTAGGCTTGTAAACTTTGGACATCTGACCCCAAACGGTGACGGTGGAAGTGCTCTCACAATGAACTGTAGTGAGCACGTAGACATAACGCCTATCAGATAACTTGACTGTGAGCAGTTCATTATAATGCAACGCAGTGCTCTACGATTTTTGGAGATTCTTACAAACAAGCTCCTGTTGAAATTAGCGACAACTAACTCTACGACATGCCACAGTGCCAGCTGTGTACAGCTCACTAAACAGCTTTACTCCTGTATAGAAGTTGTCCACATAAAGGTTATAACCTTTGTGAAGGAGTGGCTAGATAAACTCTGATACAATCTTTCCTGTGACTCCTAGCATGGGAGGACAACCTACAGGGTTTAAGTGGAGTCCTTCCCTGTATACACACTCTCAAGCTGGGTATATATCCAGTAGAGCTCTCACACAGTAGGTACAACTTGACCCCATAGTGAGCTCTTTTGCTCACGATGTACTGGCTGAACAGCAGCCGCCCTTTGCACAGAATTAAGGGATCATCAATGGATATATTCTTTCCAGGAGTATAAATCTCTGGAAACCTGGCAGACAAATGATCCACGACATGCTGAATTTTTAACAACTTGTCATGATCTGGATTGGCTCGGGGCAATGCCGCAAAATTGTCATTGAAATGCAGCATATGTCGCAATAGCACAAAACGTTATCTGCTCGTGTATGGTGCGAAGATGGGTGTTACCCAAACTGTATGAGGAGGCCTGTAGGACTGCAAACTGGGGGCCCGATTCACAAAAGTAATCTGAGACAAAATTATAACTTTACGACTTTCGGCATTCACAAAAGGCATTTAGGAGTAGTAAAGTTAGGATTCCTAACTTTACTACACCTAAACTGAGACAAAATCCTAACTTTACGACTTTCGGTATTCACAAAAGGCATTTAGGAGTAGTAAAGTTAGGATTCCTAACTTTACTACTCCTAAACTGAGAAAAATCCTAACTTTACAACTTTCAGTATTTACAAAAGGCATTTAGGAGTAGCAAAGTTAGGATTCCTAACTTTACTACTCCTAAATGCCTTTTGTGAATACCGAAAGTCGTAAAGTTAGGATTTTGTCTGAGATTACTTTTGTGAATCAGGCCCTTGGTTTGTGCACTAACCCCATTTGGAGCGTAAGGCCCCAAAATATCTTCAACTTCTCAAATGAAGTGGGAGTCCACTGTTGTGCCCTAGAATGAGGACCTAGAGGACCTCTATTCTCCCTCAGAAATTGTTCGGCACACAAATTTGTTTACTGGACAAATTGCTCAAGGAAGTCAAGATCCAAAAAGAGATGGACATAGTCAATTGGGAAAAAATTGGCTGTATCGACTGATAGAGCGCAGTGATATTCTGAAAATTGTAGGGGTACATTATATTCCTGAATAGTCCGTACCCGCATATATTTTTGTGTGTGTTAATCTTAGTTAGAATCTGTGTTGTAATAATCAGTGGTAAATGAAATGTTAAGATGAGTTGTGCCATTCAAGAAATGTAAGATGGCATTTAGAGGGGATTATGTAACTTTTGATGTTCATTGCAACCGCATAATGAAGTAGTTATATGTAATGTAATGCAGTAGATTTAAACGTGCATTCTGTTGAAGTTGCACACGCATAGGTGACTAATTGTGTTTAAATGTGATGAAATGTAGTGCTTACAGATGTAATATTTTAAATGTGTTTAAGTTGATGTTAAAGGCCTAGATGGAGTATTTGCTCTTTCGTGCTAAGAAAGGCCTATTCGTTTTCCTTATGTTAACTGGTTTATGTAGGCCTGAAATGTATTTTCCCCTGGTGAGGCTCTCATTTGGAGACGGTCAGCGAAATTCATGTGCGTGCAAGGTTGTTCTGTTCTCATGCTTCTGTTGCAGGTGCAAGGACACCGTCTTCGTTAGTCAGAATAACGCTTTTGTTTTAGGAGTTAGGTATGGAGGAAACCTGTTACAAAGTCTTCAGGAATGCCGATAATTGGGAGTTGTGCTGAAGAAGCCTGAGACCCAAGGACACACCAACCGTCGCTGGACCGAGTACAAGTTTTGGTGGAAAGTTACCTACGAGAGGTGTCTGGCCAGAGGAGGTGTTTCAGGAGGCGTGGTTATTAAGTGTACATTTTGTGTTAGGGACAGTGCCCCGAGGGAAGAGAGAGAAGATAGCTGTTAGAGGGTAGAAGGAAGGGATCGATTCTTAGAATGAAGACTTAGACTGGCTTTTACAATGTGAGTGTACTTTTTAGGAAGTCTTCACGAGCTGACATCTTTTCTTGATCTTGCTTGGGTAATGTTAAGTAGGGATGCCACTTTAGGATAGTGTAGGGATAGATTAATGGATTTCCTTTACAGCTACCAATGAAGACTAATATAGATGTTGGTGCAGTTATTGCTTGTTTAGTATTCCTGGAATTGCTTATTTTCTTTATGCTATATCGGATTAAATTGGTTCGTAGGATGGACTTTGTATTAGTGCCTTTGTATTTTTACAACCTCGTCCTGAGGTGTCTGTATGTTCAGTTATTTTTGGTTTTGTAATAAACCCCTAAACTTGGAATTCGGAGTCAGTGATCTTTTCCGAGATTTTCTTAAATTGATTCATGCCAGTTTGGAACGAATGTATTGTTTCTCCCCTTTACACTTCTCAGCAGGTAATAAAGATCCAGTCGACCGAGGGTTCCTAGTAATTTGTACGGTGGAATCCGGCCTTATCAGTTGGTAGTGAGAGGATGGTTACCTCTGTAGTAAGGGGAGAAGTAGAGAAGGGTAGTCATTGAGTCCCCATAGAGCCCAAGTGATGGTTATCCAGTGGATTGTGAGTGGAGGACGACAGCGTTTGATGGAAACCGACGGCGAGTGACGGTGCGGCGGAAACAGCAGTTCGTGGTGGAGTGAGTATGAACAGGGATGTATGTCTATTAGATTGCGGTGTTGTTTTGATTGTGTGATGTCTTGCGGAGTTGGAATGAGAGTTGAGTGATTGTGGTTTCGGGCTGAATGCGTGCGGTCCATGAGATTTGATTTATTGATATCCCGGGATAAGAGATTGTGGTGTAGAAGACACCCAGAGTTGAAATTGTCTGACCAGAGATTGTGGGAGTCATGAGACGTCGTTGACTAACCCACCGGTGATAGGGAAACGTGTGTGTGAGTGCGTGAGTAACCGACGCAGGTCGTGGGTTACTGCATGTGGAACATCGAGTGATTGGATCCTATCGATTAAGTACACGACTGTCCGGCCGTTCGTGGGCAGATAGTCTGGGGCAATTGTCCGGTCGTTCGCGGACAGACGGTTGCCAGAGTTGAGGTCGACAATTACGAGACTGTCCGGTTGTTTTGTGGACAGACAGTCAGAGAAGTGACTGTTCGGTCGTTTGTTGGACAAACAGTTATTTCAGCGTATGAGAGAGACGCATGAGTGTGCGAGAGACGAATTGTAAAGGAGGGGAACTGCTGCATGAGGAGGAAGAGTGACATCAGAGAGTGTCGCACTGTGATAGGTCGGTTGGTGTGAAGCCGCGCTGGTATTGGTGGATTGTCATCAGGAAGTCGAGTGAAAAAAAGTGAAGAAAACGTTGATTTCATCATGAAATGTTTTAAAGTTTTACGAGATATGTGTAGAGGAGACAGATGAGTGGTTACTGGGGGGGGAGAAGAAGCTCCACCCGAGGATACCCCAGCCCATTATATGGTTACGAATGTGGGGTTGCATACTATAATTTGGCTCGAAAATTGGCATAAAATGACTGAAAATGAGGGAGAATTGACTTTTCCGCGTTATGGCACTTTCAGTTTGGAAGTGTTGTACCAATTGAAAACAGTGATGTCCTCATTGCAACCTTTACCCAGACCAACACAGTTTGAGGCGCTACATGCATGGATAAGAGCAGCACATGATAGGAAAAGAGACAGAAGTCAGGAAAGGGTGAAAAAGTCAATCAGGGCGTTTCAGGATGCGCGATGGGACGCATTGGAGAAGAGATGGAGGGTGGAAACTATTGAAGGGGATAGGCTATTCCCGTTGATGATAAAAGTAGGAGAGGCCCAGAAGAAGTGGGGTGAGGAAGACGATAGTGACACAGATGACAGCTTGCTAGATAGACTTCTATCAGAAAGACCACCTCCATATAATCCAGATTCCATAGAGGGAAGGGCAGTATCAACAGAGGGAACTGGAGAATCGCAGACTCAACCTAGTGCGAGAGTAGTCGGAAGAATATCAACAGGAACAGAAGGGATGGGAACACAGACACCAGCAAGCATCGAAGCTAACGGAGTTACAGTTGTTACAAGGCTACCGGATGCTCTTACAGTACCGGTTACCATCGGCCCCATTGAGTCAGTATATGACCCAGATCAGGCAGGAAATGGAAGTCTAGCACGATCAGTAGCAGGAGAAGGGACTGGCTCTGGAGGGAATGGCATAGTGAGTGGAATAGGTCACCTTCCGAGACCCATGGAATCAAGTACTCCTTTGCCAGCCACTGCAGACTCCTCCAGAGGACAGGGAGATGTAAGAATGGCGAGACCAAGGTCTTTGGCCGATTCAAGATCTGACATAAGGATGTGGGAACCACCAGTGAGAAGCCCTAATGATAGGATGACAGGAGACTGGGATCGCGGGAATACAGGAAGCCGACCAGTCCTAGGGAATATAGTGGAAGGGAACCGATGTGAGGATCAGGGCAGTGAGAATGGAGAGTCGAGTGGTGCATCAAGTCGAGGGACCCTTAAAACTGCTATAAGAGCAAAGATGTTGGATGTGATGAGGTTCTAAGCTGAGGTAGATGAGATAATTAGTGGGAACCTGCCATTGGAAAGAGTAGAGCTTTACGAACCAGACGAGTTACTGTTTGTAGCAAAAGATGTAACTCGCAAGGCGAGATCAGCGCATGAGAAACTGACAGACTTGGCAAAGAGACACGAGGTGGATCTGTCCAAAACAAAGATGTTGCAGGGAAATCACAGGTTGCAGTACAGTGACCAGGAACTGGAAGAGAAGAGAGTGATAGGGCTGAAAACTCACATTCGAGAATTGATTGTAGGGATACGTGCATGGAGCATGCTTGACAAATGGGAGGAAAGATGGTCCAAAAAGAAGAGCACCAAAAAGAGCGTAGGAGAGACACCGCCTCCAGGAGGGGGGATGATAGGAGTGGGAAATTTTCCTTTGCGAGAGGTACAAAACGGAGGGTATGTGCATGTGCCTTGGAGTAGAGGTGATTTGGCAGCGTTTACAAACGAATTTCCTCGGCTGAGGGAGAAGCCTGTCGAGTGGTACAAGCAGGTCGACCGATTTGTTAAAATCTCGAAGGTGTTGTGGGTTGACCTGAACACATTGTTTGATATTGTAGTACCAAGTGATTTGTGGGCAGCTTGTAAAGTTGCAGTTGATTGGCCAACTTCTGAACCAGACAGGGATTCTGTTACCAATGGTCCTTCACCAATTGTTATGAAAAGGTTTGAGCAAGTAATTACATGGCTGAAATCCAAAATCTCACCACAAGACATTGATTGGGTTAAGATAGATCGAACCGTTCAGGAACCAAAAGAGTCCGTACACGAATATTATGAGAGGCTCTTACAAGCCTTTAAGCAGTACAGTGGGCTAGACACGTTAGACCCCAAAGACATGGGACAATTCGTTTCCAAGTTCGTCTTGGGTCTGAGACCAGAAATCAGCTTCATGATTCAGCAGCATTTGATCTGCTGGCAGAACAAGTCGGTGGACGAAATACTGCGGTACGCCAGGTACTGCAGCGATGAAGTGGACTCGAAACACAGGAAGCTTAAGGATAAGCTAATGCTGGTCCAAATGCAAAACGCTGACAGGGAAGTTCAGACACAGCCAAGTGGAGGGACGCTAGGGAGAAGACAGGGAAACAATCAAGGAGGGACCCAGAATGGGCAGGGTCCGGGAAGGGGGAAACCTATAGACCCTAAGACAGGGATGGATGTGGCAACACTGAAAAAGACAACTGCGTGTCACCTTTGTCACAAGATCGGGCATTGGAAGCGCGAGTGTAGATTGAATCCAGCGAACCAAGTGCAACAAGAGGGAGAGACGGTGCAGGTATCTGAGGTCGTCAATACAGTGACGAGACCCAGGTCCATGCAAGGGGGACATTGTGCCCGCAGGTGCAAGTTCCGCAACCTCCGAGAATTCCACAGGGAAATCGAACGTACCAGCAGATGCCCCTTTTCGAGGATTGCGATGATTACAGCTCAGACCCGTTGAAATGACGGTGCCTGAGGGGGAGGAAGACTGCACTCTTGGGGCAGTCTTAGAGGTAGACCAGAGGGGACCGTTTGTAGAGGCGGATGTTGACGGTCATCCCACCACCTTTTTGGTTGATACTGGTGCTACCCGTTCTACTGTGAGATCTGCAGTAGTTCCCAACCTACCCCTCTCGGGACAATCAATCCAAGTAGTAGGAGTGGCGAATAAGAAGATGACTAACCCATTGACTGAGCCGATTCCTGTGAGAATAGGAACTTTCCGAGATCGACACCAATTTGTGGTGTGCGACTCAAGTCCAGTCTGTTTGCTAGGACGTGATCTTTTGTGCAAGCTGAATTGTACCATCTATTGCACCCCCAAGGGAGTGGAATTACAGACAAATGATGATGATGCCACCTTCAAGGTTGCAAATCAGCATTTCTGCATAGAGATGTACCCTATGTTAACAGTGGAAGAGCTTCCACTTGACTTAAGAGACTCTGTTTCATTGGATGTGTGGGATTTTACAGGAGAAGAGATTGGACTGATCAGAGGTGTTGAGCCAGTTAAGATCCAGGTCAAGCAAAATGTTGAGTTTCCGAGAACACCCCAGTATAATCTGTCGCCTGAGACGATCACAGGGATTAAACCTGTAATCGATTCCATGATTCAGCAGGGAATTCTGAAGGAGATAATGGGCAGTCCATGCAACTCACCCATTATGGGATTGCAGAAACCAAGTGGGAAATTCAGAATCGTGCAAGACCTGCGAAAGGTCAACGCGATTGTGGTTCCGTGTTGTCCAGTGGTACCGAATCCATCAGTGATACTATTCCAGATTCCATGTGAAGCCGAGTGGTTCACGGTGATTGACTTGTGCCAAGCGTTCTTTTCGATACCTTTGCACGAGGAGAGCCAATTTTTGTTTGCTTTCCGTCTGGAAGATCGTGTGTTAACGTGGTGTCGTATCCCTCAAGGGTATACAGAGAGTCCATCAATCTTTAATCAGATCTTGAAGAAGAATCTCGAGAGTCTTGTACTACCGCAGAATTCTGTTCTCGTGCAGTACATTGACGATCTCCTCATCGCGTCGGAAACGGAGGATGCTTGTAGGATTGATATGATTGCCTTACTGAATCATTTAGGGGAGAATGGACACAAGGTGTCCCCAAACAAGTTGCAGTACTGTCTGAGTGAGGTTCAGTACTTGGGTCATCGAATTGAGAAAGGCAAGAGAAAGGTGTCACCAGATCGAATTGAGGCGATCATGAACATGACTGTGCCTACCACTCAGAAGGAAGTCAGAATGTTCTTGGGAATGGTTGGTTACTGTCGCCAATGGATTCCCAACTTCTCACTGAAGGCGAAGCCTCTGCAGAGGCTGACGCATAAGGATGTGAGTGATCCGGTACCATGGGACCATGACTGTCTGATTGCGTTCTTGGAGTTGAGAGAGGGCTTATGTCGTGCTCCGGCTCTGGGAATGCCTGACTACAACAAGTCCTTTTCATTGTTCTGTTATGATCGAGAAGGTTGCGCATTGTCAGTCCTGACTCAGAGTCATGGAGGTGTCCGTAGACCAGTTGCCTACTTTTCAGCTACTTTAGATCCAGTAGCTTCAGCGTTGCCCGGATGTCTCAAATCCGTTGCTGCAACAGGTGTCAGCATTGAGAGGTGTGAAAGCATTGTTATGGGTCACCCGCTCATGGTATATGTTCCACATTCTGTTGAGCTCTTGATGACAAGGACTAAAACACAGCACCTGACAAACAATAGACTCACACGCTACGAGCAAGTCATACTTGCCGCGGAGAATGTGACTCTGAAAAGGTGTTCTGTTTTAAATCCTGCTACATTGATGCCATTGCCAAATGCAGATGATGAAGATGAAGATGAAGACCATGACTGTCTTGATGTGACTGAACTTTGCACCAAACCGAGACCTGACATTGTTGATGAACCTCTGTCGACCCTGATGAAATTTTCTTTGTCGATGGTTCATGTCTAAGAGACAATGTGGGTCATTTGAGAGCAGCGTTTGCTGTATGTACCATTACTGGAGTGGTTGAAGCTGCTTGCTTAGAAGGAGTATATTCCGCACAAGTGGCTGAAATCATTGCTTTGACTCACGCCTGTTTGGCAGCTGATCAGATCCGAATCACCATCTACACCGACAGCCAGTATGGGTTCGGTGTGGTTCATGACTTCGGACAGCTATGGTCTCAGAGGGGTTTCATGACATCATCTGGTTCTCCCATCAGGAATGGAGAATATGTGAGACAACTGTTAGAAGCTTTGCAACGTCCCAGGGAAATAGCAGTGGTAAAGTGCGCTGCACATGGGAGGGGGACGGATTTTGTTTCTATTGGAAATAAGTACGCAGATGAAATTGCACGTTTTTGCGCTGAACAAGGGTGTATATTTACTGGAGATTACACTGGAGAGAGCCAAGAAAGAACCGAGCTCAGCGTGATGTTAGCCATGGCAGACACTTGGGAGGAACTCAAGAGCCTGCAGGAAGGAGCTTCAGATCAGGAAAGAGATGTATGGATCAGATCAGGGTGTGAGAAGGGGGATGTTGGCATTTGGGTTTCAAGTGATGGTCGAGCAGTGTTACCAGATGACCTATTGAGCCCGATGGCAAGGCAAATTCATGGTGCTGTGCATCTAGGGAGAGATGCGATGGTGCGAGTGTTCAGACAAACGTGGTACAATCCACGGTTTCGTGCGTTTGCTGAAGCAGTGTGTCATAGGTGTGTTACCTGTCAACAAATGAATGCTGGAAAGAAAACTGTGGTTGCACTGAGTCACATTGGGAGGTCGGGAGGACCTTTCAATAGGATGCAGCTTGATTTTATCGAAATGCCTAGGTGCAACGGACTGAGGTACATTCTAGTGGTGGTATGTGTCTTGTCACGATGGGTGGAAGCTTACCCAACACGAAGGTGTGACACCCTTATAGTAGCAAAGCTATTATTGAGAGAGTTGATCCCCAGGTTCGGTTTTCCAACTTCGTTGGAATCGGATAGAGGAACACACTTCCACAGCGAGATCATGAAATTGCTTTGCGCTGCTTTAAATGTTGATCAGAGACTCCATTGTAGCTATCGACCAGAGGCTTCTGGGATAGTAGAGCAGATTAATGGAACTTTGAAAGCACGGATGGCAAAAGTGTGTTCGTCTACATCTCTGAAGTGGCTTGATGCGTTGCCTCTGGTGTTGATGAGTGTTCGCAGTGTCCCAGATAGGAGGACCGGTCTTTCCCCGCATGAGATCCTTATGGGGAGGGCGATGCGATTGCCAGCAATACCATTCTCAGCCTTGATAAACATCACTGATGACTTAATCCTTGATTACTGCAAAGGACTAGCTGATGTGGTCCGTTCTATGTCTCAGCAGGTGGAAGCTGCTGCTGTTCCGGCTTCAAGAGATCTCTGCCACGACCTGTGCCCGGGTGACTGGGTGCTTGTCCGTAAGCACGTGAGGAAGAGCTGTTTGGATGCTCGGTGGTGAGGCCCCTACCAGGTGATACTTGTAACGAACACAGCGGTGAAGTGCGGAGGGTTGCCGAACTGGATACATTCTTCCCACACCCGCCGAGTTTCAGAACCCTTGGAAGAAACAGCTCCTCTCGAGAATGAAAATCCAGCTGTGGCGGCAGGGCCACGAGAGAGGACAAGCCAAGCTGTGAGGGTTGCTGACGAAGCTGGTTGCTCACCAGACCAGGCTGAGGAGGGTTACGCTACACACAACCCAGGTATTGACTCTGAGGAAGAAGGTAACGTTGCGGGTGATATAGAGTCAGACTCAGCCGAAGGAAGTGGTGCGCAGAGTGTTCGAGAGGAGAGCAAAAGGGCTGACCGAGCAAAAGAATCGTGGCCTGAAAGACAGAGAAGGCTGAACCTACGATTGGCCCCCGAAAGAGATCTTGCCCCTGTGTCTGAGACATCTGAATCAGAAGTGAGTGAAGAAGAGCAAGCCCAAGGAGGCCTGAGAAGGTCGAGAAGGACAAGAGTGCCTTGCCAGAGATACGCTGCCCCGGAGTGGACTTACGTAGTAACTGATGCCGGGAGTAGTGAGTTCCGGGAGGCTGAGGTCCGTGCGAGTGATCAGCAGGAATCCTCTACTGAAAATTGATGTGGGACTGATAGTTCCAGGACTTGAAGTTGAAGGAGTGCTGACAATCACGGTCCCAAAACCTCCAGTTTTGAGCAAGGTGCGAATTCTGATATTGCATAAATTAGTTTTCCCAACGTTTGGATTTGAAGCATCACCTCATGAAATGGTAGATGTTCGTCTTGAGATATTGCAACATGTTTTAGCTGCAATCGGATCTGAACTTATCGTAGATTGCGAATGAACTGTGCGTTGTAAATAGGTGTTTCAAAGAAGATAACCTGGGCCCGAGTGGAAGAAGAATAAAATTAGGGTTTTTCAGTAGAAGAAGAAAGAGGGCTAGGGAAGTCTTTTTGGACTGTGTAAATAAATCCAGAAGAACTGAACTTTGAACGAATTTCCAGGATTTCAATGAACTTTGTTTGAGCTTTTGAGCAGCAAATTGAGGCGGAAAGAAGAGACTTTTGTATATCCTCTAATTTGAACTGCTGTGACAAGAGAAGATGGAGTCTGGAAATCCGAACCGTAGATCCAAGTGTATGATAGGTGCTTCCATAGTGGGAGTGATAGTTTTAATAGTCATAGTTATTGTAGTGTCAGTTATTGTTTCACATGAGGTAGAAGTCGTAGCGGTGAAAGGGACACCTACACCCAGTACTTCTAGCAAAAAGGAGCTGAAAAGGCTATGCTAGATCAAAATAGTCGTAGATTGCATGTAAATTTGTCTAGAGGTGATTTTAAGCTTAATGCGTATGCCAAGCTGCTATATGAGTACATTGAGACGATGGATGTGAGCGATTGTTATGTGTGTATGCAATTGCCTGCATCAGTGGATGAGGGCATTAGATATCATCATCTTCCTTTGACTTATGGGATTTCATGTAGTTTGTTGCTTTGCATGTTTTATGGGAGAGGTCATTATGAATACTTCTTTTCCAATTACGTTGCGGTGCTTTCAGAGGTTCCAGCATATAAGCACCTGAATAAGTACGATTATTATAAGCAGGAGGATAGGATTGGGAAGTATTTCATACCAACTATAACGTTAGATACCGCTTATGCTCATAGACATAACTTGACGTGTTCACTAACAGAGATAGAAAAGAAGTTTGTAGATCAAGTAGAGGATAGATATAGACAGCTAACACAAACACGTAACACTGGAGAAAGTCCATTAAATTGGACAAAGGAGGAGTTGGCTCACAGAGCAAAAGGGAGCTATGGCCCTATAGCATTAGATCTAGAGCAAAAGGGGAAGCTGTGTGTGAAACGTGTCCAGAACTATTATGATAAGGTTTATGTGGGACAGAGTGCGTGTGATCACGTTTTCACCATGGAAGAGTCAGCAAAGAACTTTTTGCAGGGTCCGGTACAAGTGGTGCCAACAGTATACTTCGTATGTGGGAAAAACGCTTATGTGAGATTGCCTGCCAATTGGTACGGTACTTGTTACCTGGCAGCTGTTTTCCCCAAGATTTACCATGTAGAGGAGTTAGGACTCCTGGAAGGAGGAATGCATTCTAGGGTAAGGAGAGATGCAAGTGCAGGAGGAGTGATTGGAGATTTTTTTGGAGCTGTAATACCAGGTTTGGGAGTGATTTTGAATGATGTGAAGATTAGAAAGCTGGCGACTGTTGTGGACAAGTTGTCGACGAATACAGCTAAATCACTATTGCTTGTGGATGGAGAGATGTTGTCGATAAGGACAATGGTGATGCAGAACCATCTTGCTTTGGATGTCTTATTGTCAAAAGAGGGCGGAGTCTGTAAAATGCTGACGGCGCAAGAGTGCTGTACTTATATACCAGATAATAGTAAAGATCTGAAGAAGTATATAAGTAACATCACTGAGATTCATCATGAGATCCAGGATCTGGCCGAAGAGGGTGTTTGGGAGAAAGTTGGAAAAGGGTTTGGTAGAGTGGGGAATTGGTTTGCGAGCCTGGGAAAAGGTATTCTTGGTTACATTCTGAGACCTATCATTATAATCGTGGTCTGGGTGATTTGCCTGTGGGGTTTTGTGAGGGCTTATCAGTGGTACAGGGTGAATCAAGTCGAAAGATCCTTTAGGGAGAGGGAGGTAAGGATGTCTAGACTGCAGGACAGCCATTATGAGAATATCAAGAATCTGGAAAGGTTCAGACAGGGAAAATTGGCTACAAGCTCTGTTTAGGTCGGTTCTTTCTCCAGGGAGTTGTGATTTTGTTGATGACACTAGTCATCAGAGGGGGGAACTGATAGAGCGCAGTGATATTCTGAAAATTGTTGGGGTACATTATATTCCTGAATAGTCCGTACCCGCATATATGTTTGTGTGTGTTAATCTTAGTTAGAATCTGTGCTGTAATAATCAGTGGTAAATGAAATGTTAAGATGAGTTGTGCCATTCAAGAATTGTAAGAAGGCATTTAGAGGAAATTATGTAACTTTCGATGTTCATTGCAACCGCATAATGAAGTAGTTATATGTAATGTAATGCAGTAGATTTAAACGTGCATTCTGTTGAAGTTGCACACGCATAGGTGACTAATTGTGTTTAAATGTGATGAAATGTAGTGCTTACAGCTGTAATATTTTAAATGTGTTTAAGTTGATGTTAAAGGCCTAGATGGAGTATTTGCTCTTTCGTGCTAAGAAAGGCCTATTCGTTTTCCTTATGTTAGCTGGTCTATGTAGGCCTGAAATGTATTTTCCCCTGGTGAGGCTCTCATTTGGAAACGGTCAGCGAAATTCATGTGCGTGCAAGGTTGTTCTGTTCTCATGCTTCTGTTGCAGGTGCAAGGACACCGTCTTCGTTAGTCAGAATAACGCTTTTGTTTTAGGAGTTAGGTATGGAAGAAACCTGTTACAAAGTCTTCAGGAAAGCCGATAATTGGGAGTTGTGCTGAAGAAGCCTGAGACCCAAGGACACACCAACCGTCGCTGGACCGAGTACAAGTTTTGGTGGAAAGTTACCTACGAGAGGTGTCTGGCCAGCGGAGGTGTTTCAGGAGGCGTGGTTATTAAGTGTACATTTTGTATTAGGGACAGTGCCCCGAGGGAGGAGAGAGAAGAGAGCTGTTAGAGGGTAGAAGAAAGGGATCGATTCTTAGAATGAAGACTTAGACTGGCTTTTACAACGTGAGTGTACTTCTTAGGAAGTCTTCACGAGCTGACATCTTTTCTTGATCTTGCTTGGGTAATGTTAAGTAGGGATGCCACTTTAGGATAGTGTAGGGATAGATTAATGGATTTCCATTACAGCTACTAATGAAGACTAATATAGATGTTGGTGCAGTTATTGCTTGTTTAGTATTCCTGGAATTGCTTATTCTCTTTATGCTATATCGGATTAGATTGGTTCGTAGGATGGACTTTGTATTAGTGCCTTTGTATTTTTACAACCTCGTCCTGAGGTGTCTGTATGTTCAGTTATTTTTGGTTTTGTAATAAACCCCTAAACTTGGAATTCGGAGTCAGTGATCTTTTCCGAGATTTTTTTAAATTGATTCATGCCAGTTTTGAACAAATGTATTGTTTCTCCCCTTTACACTTCTCAGCAGGTAATAAAGATCCAGTCGACCGAGGGTTCCTAGTAATTTGTACGGTGGAATTTTACATACAGTGTCGCCAGTGAACGCCAGAATGTGGGGTTGAACTAAAATGGGGGTTGCCAAGAGAGCACTCCGCCTGTGTTTGCCGCCGTGCGTGCCTGCTCTCTGGGTTGGTCTACCCTTCTACGGTTGCTCCACTGCACACACTGTGCTTGCAAAGGGACAGCATGACTGCCATTATTATGTCCCTCAGAATCACTTGAAGATGAGTTGTCAGAAGGAACTCCGCCGACTGAAAAATCACTTCCAGATTCTGCTCCATTTTCCTCTACCCTCAGATGTTGTCACAGTATCTGATCCTGCCTCAGAGCTGTCCTCCATAACCCAAGTTAGTGCCCAGGCAGCAGTCATTGACTGAGACACCATCTCTGCTGACTGACTAAAACCTGTCTAAAAACCTCCTTCAAAAAGCATTTGTCCTACGTAGAAGGCAGAAGTATGGTTCTAAATCAATCTGTGGGTTTGTGCAGCTGTGAGACTAAAAGCACTTATCAGTGACTATAAGATGGTGCAACAGTAAAAAAGCAAAAAACACTTATCTGATTGATGTAGAAAAGACTTTAAAAAAAGCCACAAAAAAAATAAAGTCATACTTTATCTTGCCACATACACAATACCATAGCACACTTCAGAGTACAAGGGATGAGCCCACTCCAGACACTATTCATTTATTAAGGCTCTGACATGCAGCAAAGAAACTTTTAGGTGGGAGACAACTGAACAAAAATAGCTAAGTCAGACAGGGCCAAAAACTAAGCTCGAGCATGACAATAAGTGTCCCCCAGTAACAAATCAGATACTTAAGCCACCATTTACAAAGCCAAAAGGCTGGAAGCGATCGACAGACCTATTTGGCAAAGGTTGTTTTGTCATGGCTTATGATTGAAAACTTCATTGTTGGGGCAGCCTTTGGGCCCAAAGAGGATCAACTAGTGCATCAGCAGGGTCGACCCCCTAACGTTAGTTTTGGAAATGTGTGTTTTCTCAGGGGAAATGCACATTTCAAAAAACAATTATATGCCCCGGGTGTGGGGGGGGGGGGATTGTCCTTTATGTCAAAAACCCACATACACTATACAGCTTTTTTTCCTTCAAAGATCACAAAGGTATTGGTACATTTTACATGACCGCCAGTTACATTACACAAAGTCATTTTCATATGTTTGCCCATGGAGATGTTTGCTTCCAGGTCCTACTGGAACTGGGACCCTAGAACCAAACTGTACCCGACTGATGAGCCCATAACTGTGGCGAAAATGGTCCTGGGTTGCTTGTGTTCCAGTTCAGGAGGGAACTGCCATGGCAGTTCAGACTGGACTATTTCCTTTGGAGCAGAGTCAAGACCGATTTGCATATAGCATATAACCGGTTCTAAACTGAGGTGACATGGTGTGCAAAGTAATGATGGATTGGGATGTGGCCCAAGTAATTAACGGTGGCTGAGATTAATTTAAGCATTCCATTCATCACTTCTTTTCTATAATTTAGTGTGTCGTCCTTAGTCCGACGGGTAAGCCCAGTTGTGGGTCCTATGCACACTGTGTCATTGGAACTAAGCTGTAACCAGACCATGAGCCCATAACTAGGGAAAAAACAGTTCTGGGTTGTTTGTGTTCCTCTTCAGGTAGGACCTGGCTTGGCAGTTCGGACTTGACTGTTCCCATTAGAGCAGAGTCAAGAGTGCTTTGCATATAGCTGAGTCCAAACTGAGGTGGCATGGTGTGCAAAGTAATGATGGATTGGGATGTGGCCCAAGTAATTAACGGTGGCTGAGATTAATTTAAGCATTCCATTCATCACTTCTTTTCTATAATTTAGTGTGTCGTCCTTAGTCCGACGGGTAAGCCCAGTTGTGGGTCCTGTGCACACTGTGTCATTGGAACTAAGCTGTAACCAGACGATGAGCCCATAACTAGGGCAAAACCAGTTCTGGGTTGCTTATGTTCCTCTTCAGGTAGGACCTGGCTTGGCAGTTCGGACTTGACTGTTCCCATTAGAGCAGAGTCAAGAGTGATTTGCATATAGCTGAGTCCAAACTGAGGTGACATGGTGTGCAAAATAACACAGGATTGGGATGTGGCCCTGAGTAATTAACAGTGGCTGAGATTAATTCAAGCATTCCATCATCCTTTTTTTCTATACTTTAGTGTGTCGCCCTTAGTGGGACGGGTATGCCCAGATGTGGGTCCCCTGCAGACAGAGTCACTGGAACCAAGCTGTACCTGGTATGCCCAGAGGCGGGTCCTATGCACACTGTGTCACTGGAACCAAGCTGTAGCTTGCTGATGAGCCCAGCGGTCATCACTGTACATTGAAAGGAACCGCTGTTGCAGGAGCTCTTTTCATTGTACTAAATGTTTGATGGATGGCCGTCATTGGTTTTGATGGGCATTCATCAAATTAAAAAAACAAATTTGTTCTTCAGAAACAAACTCCCAAAGCGGTCGGTGACAGATAGCAAATAAATACATTGCATCCCTACTTCGTCAGGCCATCGGAGGAAGTAGTAAAGAGGGTTCCGTCATTTGAATATTTAAGGTCTGCCCATCTCTAAATGAGGTGGGTGGACCAGGGGCTTGGTGGGCATCGTCCTTGGTCGCCTTTTGTGATGGAGTACACTGTCTGCCAAACTCTAACTCAGGCCCAATAGCATCTTCCAACATGTTGCAAACAAGGCAATATTTACAGACTAAACTATGCTATTTTCACTCTTTCCATGTAGTCAAAATTTCTGCTGTAGAAGATGGCATGAAAAATTATTTTAACCTTCCTAAGAGTAGCTGACAAAACAAATGTATGGAAGCATACTAAATGAAACTCTTTATGGATTCAACTAATAACAATATAAATGACCTAATTGCAGACATTAAGCTTGTTACAGATTCTATGAATGCAATTCTGATCATGATTCCTGCTGTGCTATATTTCCATGACTTCCACATTTTTCATGATGGTTATCTCCCATGGTTTACATACTTGTAATATTACTTTTCTCTCTTTATTATTATTTTTTTTTTTACAAATTCACAAATACCTAGTTATCTCACCAGTCTTCATCTGCATTGATTGATGTTACACATATAGGGGCCTATTCACAAACTGCATTTTGTGGTACATTATGTAGTCCTACAAAACGTGCTACACAATTCTACTCCCAAACATATGTGTGGAGTTTACACCTCTGCTCTCCTCTATACATATGTGGGGAGTTTCTGCACATACAAGTATATGTTTTAGCAGTAAATATGGGAGGGACACATTAGACTGGCTAGAAAATGAGCAATACTTATAAATAAAAGGAGGGGACTAGGGAGAAGTAAGCGGAGGTTTAAGGAGAGTCAGAGAGGGTCCAGGAGGTCTTTATAGAGGCAAGTCAACCAAACCACAAAGAGTAAGCCTATAGCTATTCATAAAATGCACTTCTATAGTTACTACAGCCAGGAAATAATGTTAAATTAAAATAAATGATTTTAAATAGTTAAAAATATAAAGATTTAATACACAATTCAAACCTTCCATATACTTTAACATGCAGAGATCTGCGGGCCGACTGCAGACTCTCCCTATGGTAAAGTATTGGGAAAAACTAAAAAAGTTAATGAAAGCAAAAAAGATATTGCAAATATTTTTATGATAAATAATAATCTAAATTCATATTATATATTTATTTTAAATAAAGACCTAAATAACAAAAGCTGCAGCACTAATAACTTAATTTTGAATTACATTACTAATTAATGAAAATATAATAAATTAAATTAAAATAATTTTTCTGAAGTTTCAAGTAAAACCAGGGGTTGTGGCAGACTTACTGTTCCTAGTAACTTGTAAGTTAGGCTCTTTTCCCTTTTTATGGGGTGGAGACATGTAAATTACACTTTTTGAGTCATTTCATACTCGGATTTTGTGAATAGCCAAAGTTGTAAAGTTACTTAAAAGTGAAAGAGTAAATTACACATATAAATGTACTCACAGGTGTAGACTACCTTTCTGAAAAGCCCTGATTATTTACATCTAAATGATGCCTGAGTCAGGAGAGGGCCAAGTTTCCTCGTTTTCAATGTCAAGCACAACTGCTGTTCTAGATTTTGATATTTATAACCTTGGAAGGTGATACCCAGATTAACATAAAATACAATCCCTACCCTTAACATACCAACTAACAACAAAAGTTGCCAGTAGAAAAACTAGTTTAGAAATTCTATCATCGACATTTATGAGGAAAACCAAGAAGGAAGGTGAAGTTCTTCAGGCACACCTCTGGTATTTAAAGAATGTTATGTGCCGGCCTGGCAGCCTTCTGTCCGAAAACCTTCAAATATTTATCATAGCGTAAGATGTCATAGACACTATAATCCCTGGTCGCATAGAATATCTATCAGCCTAATTCTTTCAAAATAGTAAACACTTGGGGGCAGATTTACAAGCCCCTTGCAACACCTTTACGCCGCTGTTGCATCACTTTTGTGACGCAGCGGCGTCGTAAACAATGCGCCACGTTGTGACACATTTACAACGTGACACATCTAGGGAGATGCGTCACGTTGTAAAGCCCTGCGCTACATTATACCTGCATCAGGTATAATGTATGCAGGGTGGGCGTTCCGATGTAAGTAAGCCTCGTAGAAATGACGCGGTGAAATCTACAAGATTTCACTACGTCACTTCTACGACGCCACTGCGTCAAAACCTTACGCCTGCTTGAAGCAGGCATAAGGAGTGACGCAGCATAATAGGAACAGGCATTCCTCAGCATTGCTGGAGTTGCGTCGTGCTTGCGACATGACTCCAGCAATGCGTTGCCTTTACGCCAACAGATGTGTCATGCATCTGTCTATCCTTGAGCCACGGTGCGCCGCATTGTAAATGCGACGCATCCATGGTGGCGCAAGTGTTTTTTTGCGTGACGCAAATTAACTGACGCATCTCTACTGATATGGAGAGATGCGTCCATTCTTGTAAATCTGCCCCTTGCTGCGGAAATCAGTCACTTCATGCTTGAATTGCAAAAAGCAACATTTGTTTCTCCTTATACTTATGAAATGATTAAGTTTTAATTTGTAAACATGATGCGTTTTCTTTCCTTTTAAATTCATGTGATCGATGCCCAATGCATTTCAGACTGATAGTCCTTCTTCAGGGGAAATGTATCTAATCTGAAACAAACAACCAAATTAAATCTCTCATGTGTAACGATTTCTAAGTGCCTAAATTCAATGTGTTATTTTGGTGATGAATCCGCCACAGAACAACTATGCTCGCATTAAAAACCGTGAGGTAGGCATCCAATGAAGTGTAAACATCCTTGCCAACTTGCTTCATAAAAAATGATTGCCCGTTAGTGTGCAAGGATCATGATGTGGGCGTCAAATTAGGTGATGACAACACAGTATCCTATAATGGAATCAGACAAAAACATCACCAATGTTAAAACCTGATAAAAAACCCTCACCAATGTTAAAACCTTATAAAAGCCATCACCAATGTGTAACCATGCTATTGCTGGTCTTGCCGTACAGAACCATGCTGTGAAATTAACAAAGAAGGTAGGAAAAGTATGACAAAACTGCATGTCACACCGGGCTTACCCTTAGGCTGAGCGAAATCCCACAAGAAGCATGCTTAAACTATGCTCCACAATTACAAAGAAATATTAAAGTTAGACAAACGCATGAAGAAATGGGTGTTAACTTGGAAAAACAACTGACATCATCTTTCAGCTCAGAAGCACAACTAATAATGTCAAAGTGAACATCATGTCTGCCCCTGCAACCACTTGGCCCAGCATCCAATTTCTTCCAGTCTATAGTGCTTGATGAACTGTTGTACTTTTCCTGGAACATTACATGTGGGAGTTTATCTGAAAGAAGCATGGGTGTGTGAATCCTTAGTGCTGGTTCTATGCAATGCACTGCCTCTAGTTTTAATTCTTGCATACTACGCATGCTAAGCATCTTGGTAAATAAATATATGGCATAGGATGCTTGCCACTAGTACCGTCAGGAAACCCATGGAATTCTTGATTGCTTTTTTATGTCTGTTTTCACCTCTTCACTGTTTTTCCTAAGCTGTCCTTAAAGTTATTTATTTTTTGCCACTATCTCACACATCATTCAACCAAAAGTTTCGCTTTTTCATGCTTCTGCTCATCACTAGACACTTTCTATCAATATGTTGGAACTTTTGGTCGATCACCATAAACTCCATATTAGTTCTTAGCTCTGCAATCTTATTGTCTGGAACTGGAACAGGATATGATTTTATGAGTAAGGTTGTCCAATCCTAGTTCCTAGTTTGAAAGTGTTTGTGATATCTTGCATTTGCTAGATCCTGAATATCACCTGTACTGAGGGACCTCTTAGGAGGCTCATCCTAGCTGTACTTTTAGGCAGATTCTGGTGCAACCAAGTTCAGTGAATGCTATTCCTTCTCCTCTGGTCATTTACAGAAGGAACTAGGCCAAACTTAATTAATGTAATGAAAAGGTATTTCTCACATATACTCCGGGTACCTTTACGTGGGAGTGCACATGATTGGATGCCATACGAGGATTTTGAGCAATGGTCGATTTAATTGGCTAACCAGTGGAAGGCTAGCACAGACCAGCAACAATACTTTGAGCACCTATGACAAGCTCGTCATGCATTGTCCGCTTGGACTGGTCAGCTCCACTCAATAATATTTTTCTAGCTGACATTGAATTTGTAAACGCAAGGCACTCCAAAACCATCAATTATCTTTGATGCAGAAATGATGTATCTAAAATACCATATCACAGTTATTCAGACTATTTATGCTGAAGGCGTACAGTAAATCAAGTTGCAAGCCTGTGTAATTCCATTGGATGACTAAATATCATAGAGACACATTTTAGAGTCGTACTATTCAGAAATGTACCAGATTTTTCTGAAGAAATAACCTGGTGGGGGGTTGAGAAGAAAATGGCCACCTATTAGGGAAGCTACAAACATGATGGCGCGCAGAATCTACATAAGAGGTTTTGTCTGTTCTCTGTTGCCCTTTTTGTCCTGCTCTTCACCCTTATTTATAGGTCTCACGAGAAGCCACATATTTCTTCGATATGAGTTGCTTTTAGCTTTAGAAGCAATAAATATAATTGAGTCACAGCCTGAGCCAGTTGGTGGTCACAGGAATGTTTCCTGTGGCATTACCTGGGGCCAAAGTCTTGTCCGATCACCTGAAAATAGCCCATCCATGTCTTACCAGAGAGTAAGGGTGAAAAACTGCAGCCATCTTTAATTGATTCCGCAGGTGGCCTCCCACAAACCACTGCTTTATCCGACAGCAGTGCAGTCACCTTCAGGTACTGAGAAAATATGACAGTTGCAAGGGAGGTTCAATAAATGTAGACCACTTCAATCAGGGAACGTCAAAATGTACCAAAATATGACAGCCAGCACAGGAGTCACTTCAGCTGAAAAGCATCAGACGCATTTCAGCAAATCAGTTTCAAGAAGACTTTTATTCTACTAGACAATTAGCACAATATACAAATAAAATAAGGTATCAGGTGGACAGCAGTCAACAAACACCCTTAGGGCCATATGTATCAAAGTTTGTGTTTGCGATTCTCAAATAGCGAATTTGTAAGAATCGCTATTTGAGAATCGCAAACGAGATGTATGTAGGGTTCGCAAGAAAAATTGCGAATCCTACATATTCCTTAATTGCGATTCGCAAATTGCTAATCGCAGTTAAGGAAACCCTCCCCATTTATTCCTATGGGCCTAGAGGCCCATAGGAATGAATGGGAGGACATTCTCAATTTGCGATTAGCAATTAGAGAATCGCAAATTGAGAATGCAATTTCAAGGTTGCAAGGGTGTCCAAAGGACACCCTGTTGCACCCTGAAATGAGCATGGGTGCACATGTGGCGCACATACATGCCCTAAGGGCATGTATGTGCGCCACATGCCACTTTGAAAAATGCAAAAAATGCATTTCTCAAAGAAATCGCAAGTTACCACCAACCTGTAGTTGGTGGTAATTTGTGATTCCTTAAGCCATAATCGCACAACTTAGGTGCTTCATACATTTCATTTAAGGAATCGCAATTTGCGATTCCTTAAATGCATTCGCAAAATAGAGAATCGCAATTTTGCGATTCTCTATTTTGCCAATGCCTTTTGGGATGATACATCCCAAAAGGCTTGTTCACGTCCAGAAACGGGCCGATTCTGAGAATCGGCCCGTTTGCGAACAGGAAATGGGCTTGATACATATGGCCCTTAGTATATTAGTTTTGTCATCTGTACTCATGCTGGATATGCTATTAGCTTTATTCAGTAACTGGAGAAATTAAACTGTGACCCAACCATTACTTAAATCAAACTCATTTAGGCTTATTTTGTTACTTTTATACTTTAGCAAAACTAAATCTTTTGGGTCTTATTTAAAAGTGACCTAAACCTAGATTTTTTCTGATGGCTCCTGTTCACAAATAATTCTTCACAATTTTGGCTGACTGGTATCTTAAATAGTTGAAGAGCTGGAACTCCAAAATGTTACCCCTTTGGACAGTGGTAAATAGTTACTTGTCACTGAAACTTTTAACAAAATTACTACGTTTGGCGGAAAAGTAGCAATATTCGTTAATATCTATAAAGTAACTGTAAGCCCAACACAATAACATAAAACAAAGCTAAGTAACAACACGAAAAAACCCAGGACACCACTCATCACAACAAAATAAAATACAAAACAAAAACACAGCCACAACAAAGCACAATCATACCACACAGCAAAACCAGAACACAAAACACAACACAAACTAACAAAACACAATTGAAAATTCGTCCTGTAGTGTTGTCTGCTGGCGTATTATTGGGCTGTCTTGATGTTCTTACTTTATTTGCTGTGCTCTATTGGCGTATTGTTGTATTGTAGAGGAGAGTTTATGTATTGTCATTTGGCAGTGATTGTTTTGTTGTTTTGGTCCATTTTACTCTGTTTCTGTGCTGTATACTTGTTATGTTATTTTTTTTCTATTTTATTTACTTATAGAGCGCCCGAATCACCCCATCAGGGTATCTCCGCGCTAGGACCGCCATAATAAACCAAGGAGGGACAATCAGAACAGTGAGGTTTTCAGCAACTTTCTGAATGCCAGATAGTCCGTGCATTGACGCAAGTGAATGGGGAGTTCATTCCAGTAGTGTGGGGCCAGATGGTAAAAGGCTTTGCCACCTAAGCGGGTTTTTTTAAAGCACGGAACTTGGAGCAGTGCTTTAGCTCCAGAGCGAAGGGGTCTGGAAGGAACATAGCTAACAAATTTGTCGTTTAGGTAGCTGGGGCCTAGGTTGTTTAATGCTTTGTATGCAATACAACAGATCTTAAATTTGATCCTCTTCCGTACTGGTAACCAGTGCAGTTTTTGAAGAAGAGGGAGCGATGCGGTTCTTTGGGGGGGGTATTGGTCACCAGGCGGGCCGCGGTGTTCTGGACCACCTGCAGTTTGTTTATGGAGCTTTCATTGGCTGACATCAGCAGAGCGTTACAATAGTCCAGGCGGCTTAGGACTAATGCCTGAATCAAGGTTTTCCGTGTCGATAGTGGCAGGAAAGGGAAAATTCTTCTGAGTAGGCTAAGGCTATGGAAACATGCTCCAGCAGTGGAGGTGGTATGGTCTTCCAATGTGAGTGTGTGGTCTAATCGAACTCCAAGGTTTTTTACCACCTGTTTAGGACATGGGGTAGGACCTAGTTCCTCTGGCCACCAGCTAGGGGACCACTTCACTGTAGCTTCACCAAACAGCATAATCTCTGACTTAGCTGCATTGAGCTGGAGAAAATTTTCTTTCATCCACTCCGCGATGGCCTTCATACCCTCTGCAAAGGTGGTCTGAATGTTGGAATTGGTTTTGTCAAAGGAGAGGAGCAGTTGGGTGTCATCAGCGTAGGATATAGGGATAAATCCCAAATTCCTCAATAGTCTCGCCAAGGGAGTAACATAAATGTTAAACAAGGTAGGGCTCAAACATGAGCCCTGTGGTACTCCCTTGGTCACCCTGGTGGTCTGTGAGTGAAATGGACCTAGGTTAATGGTCTGAGTTCTGTCATACAGAAAGTTGGTCATCCACTTCAAGGCATTCCCTTTAAGGCCTATGTCTCCCAGTCTCCTAAGTAGAGTCTGGTGGGAGATGGTATTGAATGCTGCGGATAGGTCAAGCAGCACCAAGAGTACTGCTTGACCGTTATCCAACAGCATCCTGATGTTATCAGTGACTGCCACCAACACAGACTCTGTACTATATCTGGGACGGAATCCAGATTGAGAGGGATCCAAGCAGTTCGAGGAGTCAGCGAAATCTGACAAGTGTTTATTAATGTGTTTTTCCAAGATTTTGCTATGTAAGGGAAGTAGGGAAATGGGGCGGTAGTTGGTTACGTCTTCCGTGGGGATTTTAGAATTTTTTCTAATTGGGAGAATCTGTGCAGCTTTCCAATCCAGTGGGAGAATGCCTTCCTTCATGGTGCTGTTTAGGATAGAGCAGATGGGGCCAGCTAGTTGTTTAGATAGTGAGGCGGCTATTTTAGCAGGAATGAGATCCAGTGGGGACCCTAATTTGGCGCTTCTTAATAAAGCTTCAGTCTCCTCTGTAGTAAGTAACGGGAAGTTCTCCAGCATGTGAGAAATGGGAGTGGCCGGTTATTATTGTGTGCAAGTGTAATACAGTGTTGTACGTTGTGTAACCATGCCTCAGCTGTAGTCCGTCTGCTTACGTGCGCACAGGTATTCTTGTCACACATTACTACCTCCACAAACCTGCTTTCATAAGGTGGTTCTAAAAGTTATTTGCACCAAGCACTACCTTGCTTACACCCAAGGAAGTAAATTAGAGTTAGGCAAAAATGGTGTGTCATCTGGCCCCTTGTGTAGCAGTGAACCTTTCTATGATATATTGTCATTGATTCCGAGGTGTGTGAATTTCTGTGTTTAAATTCCATGAAAGTTTTGTGACATTACACTTTTGAAGCTAAATGCGGTTTACCAATATCTTGCATGGCTTTTTTAAGTGAGCACATATCTCAAGTAAAAAAACTGTTGTGCCAGATACTCCCATGAGAGTTGTTTAAACAAAAAGTATCTCTTGTGAGACATATTCTGTGCCAACCTGTCTCCCAGTAATATCCTGCAAGACTTTCTTACATGAAGTGCACACTTTCTTCAAAATTGTTACACAAAAGTGCATAATGTGAGTGTTAGACGTGGCCTTTTTTGCAGGTTTATCCCCAAACATTTTGCCTCCTATTTTTCTGACCCTATTTTTGTTGGCTATAGGACTCGGGGCACTTCACCACTGCTGATCAGTGCTAAAGTGCATATGTTCTCTGTGTAACTAGTGATTATGATTGGTTATCCATGATTGGCATATTTGATTTACTGGTAAGTCCCTAGTAAAGTGCACTGAGTGTGGCAGGGCTTGTAAATCAAATGCTACTAGTGGGCCTGCAGCACTGGTTTGCCACCCACATGAGTAGCCCTGTAAATGTGTCTCAGACCTACCACTGTAGTGTCTGCATGCGCAGTATTAAACTGCCATGTTCACCTGGCAAGTGCACCCACCTGCCAGGCCCTAACCTTCCCTTCTCTTACATATAAGACACCCCTAAGGTAGGCCCAAGGTACCCCCATGGGTAAGGTGTAGTGTATGTGAAAGGTAGGGCATGTACTGGTGTGTTTTACATGTCCTGATAGTGAAATACTGTGTATTTAGTTTTTCACTATTGAAAGGCTGTCTGTCCCATCCGCTAGCATTGGAGCTGCACTGTAACATTTTACATGTGTAACTTTCAACTGGGACAAGATAGAGAAATGGAGTTTAGGCTCTCTGAACTCAGAATTTAATAACATTTTAGTAAAGATGCTTTTTTAAATTGTGCGTTTGAAAATGCCACTTTTAGAAAGTGGGCATTTTCTTGCTTTACCATTCTGTGTGCCTCTGCCTGTTGTGTATTCACTGTCTGGTTTTGGAGTGACAGGAGCTGGGGATGTGCATTCACTCTAGACAGGGGGGGTTGAGGTGTGTCCTGCCTTGCCTGGGTGACTCATTGCTAGGCTGAATAGACCTTCTCTGCATTTAGAGTGGTGGGAGGAGTTTCACTAGCACCTGAATAGGCTGTGTCTCCTTTGCACAATGCTGTCTCCACCCTTTGTGGTCATGGTGGACCAGGGAGGACAGAACTGGTTTGGACTGAGCACAGAGACTCTGAAACAAAGAGAACAATGAGAAAATGGAGTCTAAGTATGAGACCTTAAACCCCAGGACTTTAGATTACTTCTGGAAACAAGAGGACCCTGCCAAGAAGAAGAGCTGTGTAAGGAGCGCTGCCTTTTCTGTGTGAGGGGTGGGTTGGCCTGCAGTTGCTGCGTCTGTCTGTGGTGGAGGGAAAGGGCTGATTCTTTTTGCCCTGCTGTGGTATCCTGCTTGTGAAGAATTTCCAAGGGCTTGTGTGTGCTTGGCTCCTGTTGGAAGTCTTAGGGCGATAAAATATTCAGGAAAGATCCTTGCTGGATCTAAAAGGAACCTACCTGGAGGGAGAGCTGGTAAAGCTGTGTGAGACGCACCGCCCCTGCTGTGTGGGGAGTGGGTCGGCCTGCAGTTGCTGCTCCTGTCTGGAGCAGGAGAAGGACTGGACTGTTCTTCACCTTTTTAACAAGAAGAAAGCCTGCAAGAGTGCTTTATTGCTTTCTTCCTCTGAAAGTGTGTGTGAGCGCTTTTGTTCTCATCCCTAAGTTGAAGGGTGAGTGCTGTGTACTGCCTCATGTCAGCGAGTGGTGAGTGCTTTGTCCTGAGGCCAATCTGAACCATGGCTCGTGTATCAGGGCAGCGCTCTGGATCGAAGGCAAGCACTCCCTGTGATACAACTAAGGCGCATGGGCACCCCGACTGATTGCTCCTATTGTCCTCTCAGTGCACCAGGCTCTCGTTGCTGGAGAAGTGCCAGCCGCACTGTAAATACCCCACTCAGTGGGGCCCCGTCTGCAGGGAGGCTTTGCTGTAGCTGTGACAAGTTGCCGTGGCAACCAGGATCCTGAAGCGAGACTCGCTGGCCGCACCACGGGAAGCCAAGACATTCTAGAGAAGAGCTGGTGTGGCAGGGGGTGCCTACGTCAAAGCCCGAGGAGCCTAGGTGCTACACCAGTAACCCGGGAGACTTGACGTGTCCCAGTCAGTGGCAGGAAGTTGACCAGAGCAGTCCCGCATTTCACTGGAACCAACCGGGCAGGCTGGCCCCAGTACACTGAGTTGCCCTGCAGTGGTTGCCGGCCCCGTTGCCTCTGCCTCAGGACTGGCTGGGGGCAAGTAGCTTCCTTTTCTTGTGGTGGGGGACCCAGTGAGTTCTCCTCACCACCTGTGGCCATTTTGTCTGAAGCAGCAGCCCCGTGCAATCGCGGGCTGCTGCACTCCAGTTCTGCACACTGGGGGGAGACCGGGAGAGGTATTCCTGCTGACTTTGGCACATATCAGGGGCAATTGTTCTGTGTGGGGACATTGCAGGGTGGAGCCTCGATAGAGGCCCCTCACTTAGAAGTTTGTCACATTTTATGATTACCACCGCAGTAGGCGCCGAGACGCCTGGGCCATGTGTTATGTTTGTAATGCAGTGATAACTTGTGATTTAGGTGTACTCTAACTGATGTGTACATTTACATGCTGCATTACCTGCCCTGACTGTATTGATATATGTCACTTTTCCCTTGCATTTTCAGAATAGCAAGTAATATTTCAGGATTTATGAAATATGCACAATGATGGTATGTTTTATGACATGTGCAACTTACAAGTGTTAGACCTGGCACCATTGGCGTGGGTCTCTCCTGCATTTTTTGCCTTTGCCTCTTGTGTTTTTGCTGTGTGTTGGCCTCCGTTTTGCTGGTCTAGATGCTTTGGGCACTTGCCACTGCTGTTCAGTGCCAAAGTGCAAGTGCTCCCTTTGTAAATTGTTGTTATGGATTGGTGTTTCCACGATTGGCTGATTTGATTTACTAGTCTGTCCATAGTACAGTGCACTGTGTGTGCCCAGGGCCTGTAAATAAAATGCTGCTAGTGGGCTGCAGCACTGATTGTGCCACCCACATAAGCAGCCTGTAAATGTAAATCTGGCCTGCCATTGCAGAGCCTGTGTGCAGTCTGGTACTGCCATATCGACCTGGCAAGTGCACCCACTTGCCAGGCCCTTACCTTCCCTTTTCTTACATGTTAGTCACCCCTAAGGTAGGCCCAAGGTATCCCTGTGGGCAGGGTGCAGTGTATGTGAAAGGTAGGACATGCCCTGATGTGTGTGGCAAGTCCTGATAGTCAATTACTGCCAATTTCGTTTTTCACTATTGCAAGGCTACCTGTTCCCATAGAATAGAATGGGGAGTTTGTTTATAACATCTTATGAACATAACTTCCCCTGGGAACAAGGTAGGAAAATAAAGGTTAGTATGCCTGAACTCAGAATGTTAAAATGCATCTTTTAGTGAGGGTGATTTTTACATTCTGTGTTTGAAAATACCACTTTTAGAAAGTAGGTATGTTCTTGCTTAGCCATCCAGTGTGCCTCTGCTAGGTTTGTGTATTGCATGTCTGGCTTTTGGATGAAAGGGGCTGGGGAGGAGCAGTGGCTCCAGAGAGCCTGATGAGTCAGGGCTGGGCTGATTAGACCTGAGCTGCATTTAGAGTAGGGGAAGGAGATTTCCTTTCATCTGAATGGGCCTGGTCTGCCAAGGACAATGCTGTCTCCACCTCCTGCCAGGAAGCTGCACCAGAGAGGACAGAACCGGTTTTGACCAAGCACAGGGCTTCTCTGCCACCAGAGAACAAAGGATTTTGTGATATAAATATTGGGGCCCAGACCCCAGAACCTTAGATCATTTCTGGGAATCAAGAGGAACCTTTGCCGAGGAGAAGAGCCGGAGAAGCTGAGGAGGAATACTGCCCCTGTGCTGTGTGCTGCCTGGGGTTGGCCTGCAGTGGCTACTTGCTGCCAAGGAAAAGAGAAGAGGTCTTTGCTGTTTGCTCTGTCCCCTGCTTGAAGAAGATCTCCAAGGGCTTTGAAACTGAGCTTGCCTCCTGTACTGAAGTCTCAGGGACACCACTAGCTCCCCTGAACTGCCTTGCTGGGAGTTCTGATCTGCAAAGAGGTGCCTGCTGTTGTTTTGGGCCTCTAGAGACTGTTTTCCGCTGGGAGCTGGAAAATCACTGCAACACCGAAAAGCGTGACGCATCAGTACCTGTTTCAGACACATCGCCGAAGAAACCGTCGCAGCGCCTGCTGTGGCTCGAGAAATTGCTGCACGCCGCATCGAGTGCAATGATCTCCGAAGTCCGATTCCGACGCAAGCCCTGCTGTGCCGCTGCAAGAATCCACGCATCGTCCCGGATCCTCGCATCGCATCGAGGTGCCAAGTCTGTCGTATCGTTGGGGGACGCAGTAAGAAACCGATGCATCATTTCCCCACATAGTAAGAAACCGATGCATCACCTCCTCTCCGGTAAGGAACTGACACATCACCTCCCCTGCGCAGCAGTAAGGAACCAACACATCACCTCCCCTGGAGCAAGGAACCGACGCATCACCTTCCCTGAGTGTAAGGAACCGACGCATCCCTGCAGCCCATTTTGTTTGTTTGTGTGATGCATCCAAGGTACTTTGTGTGAAAATTGTCGCATCTGCAATTTGCTTTGAACTGAACTATTTCTACCATCTGAAAGTCATATTTTTATTACTGTATTGTGGATTTTTGTCATTTGGTCTTGTTTTGGTTTAGATGAAGATTACTTATTTTTCTAAACTGGTGTGGTGTCCATTTGTAGTGTTTTCACTGTATTACTGTATGTTTTCACAAATGCTTTACACACTCCCTCTGAGATAAGCCTGTCTGCTCGTGCCAAGCTACCAAGGGGGTGAGCAGGGGTTATTTTAGAAGTGTATCCCCCTTACCCTGACTAGAAGCAAGGGTCCCTATTTGGACAAAGGTACCTACCTCTACTAACTAGAGACCCCCATTTCTAACATTGGTGGTCAGCGGTGAGGATCTGGACTTACATACAGTGATTGGTGTTCACTACTAGTATAGTGCAGACCATTACGCGACCACATACATTTGGTAGAGTTTTTTCCTTGGAATTTTTTGCATCTTGAGAACTGCCAATTTTCACCATGAGTAGACCAGCATCACTTGCATCTGTGGATATCGAATTTGAAGAGGAGAGGGTGGATACCTACACTATGCCACAACTTCAAGCTGTCTGTAGAAAATTTAAAATCTCTGTGAGAGGCCTCACCAGAAAGGAGGAATAACAAAAGGCGCTGAGGGCCTAGTTGGAATCAAGGAATGCCAGTGAGCATACCGAGGAGCCTATGGTGGAGGGAGAGAATTTAGGGGCATATCAGCAAGGGCCTGCGATAATTATCGCTCAGCGCTTTTAGCGCGAGGATAATTATCGCAGGCTAACGCTGGATTCTATCGTGGAGATAGTGTGCTATCAGCAACGCTTATCTCCCAAGCGATAGGAATCCATGCGTTAGCTGGAAAACAGTGTGATTATCGCTGGAAATCCAGCGATAATCGCACTGCGACCAGCGATACCTTGCTGATAGGGCAGGGTGAGTTTTAGCCATGTAATCCACCTCCCATTGGATTACATGGCTAAATCAGATTACAAGCAGGCGTAAGGAAAGTAGCGATAACTGTGGTTATCGCTACTTTTCTTATCGCTCTGCTTGTTTGCGTGCAACTTGATAATTGGAGAAATGTCGGTTAGCGACATTTCTCCAGTTATTTTACACGCAGACGCCCACTTTGCATCTCATTAGAGATGCAAAGCTGAGCGTTGTTGTAAGGCGCTAAATCAGCAAAACACGCGATAGCGTGTCTTTGCTGATACAACGATGAAATTATTGCCGCTTTTCGCCCGAAAACGGACGCAAAAGCGGCGATAATTTCATAGCGCCGCCTTGCTGATATGCCCCTTAGATGGGGAGCAGGAGGGGCTATTGGGCCTAACTGGAGGGAAGTTGCCTTCCAGTGGGGGCAGCCGTGTGTCTTCAAAGGGTCTGTCTCCAGAGGAGTTGAAGGACAGAGAGAGAAGCAGAGTGAATGAGTTGGAGCTTACAAAGCTCAGGCTGGGGAAGGAGTGTGACATGGAGAATAAGAAATTGGAAAGTAAGAAATCGGCCATGGAAGAGAAGAAGATGCTCTTAGAGCATGAAAGAGGGTTGAGGGAGTTGGATCTGAAAGCCAAAAGTCTGGAGATCAATCCCAATGGTGGCAGCACACCATCAGTGCCTGGAGAAGGGAAGGTATACATCCCCAAGGAGGCTATTAAGAATTTCATGAAGCATGAGGACATTGGTCAGGGGTTCAAAGCCTATGAGGTAGCGATGAGGTCCCACAGAGTCCCTGAGAGAGATTGGGGAGCGGGGTTGTGGGGCCGCTTTATCAGTAAAGGAAGAGAGACATTGCTAGCATTGCCCACTGAGGATCAGATGTCCTATGCCCCCATGAAGGAAGCCTTGATAGCAAGGTATGGGTTAACCCCAGAGCTGTACAGGCAGAAATTTAGAAACTGCAAGAAGCTGGAGTCAAGTACTTGGGTGGAGGATGTGTCCTATTTTTGCAGAGCACTGGATGGTTGGGTGAAGGGTAGCAAGGTGAATGATTTGCAGGGGCTCTATGATTTGGCTGCATGGGAGCACTTGTCAGATAATTGTTTTCCAGAGCTATGCCAGCACTTGATTGACAGTAAGCTGACTGACCCTAGGAAGCTTGCTGTGGAGGCGGACCGCTGGGTCAGTACCACGGTCCAAAAAGGTCATGTGGGAGACTCCGCCAAGGGTGGGCAGGGTCCCCAGCAGAAGAGTGGGCGGACAAGGGTAAACAGAAGGAGTTCCAAAACGGGCCCCAAAGTAATCCCCAAGGGAACCAAGGTAAGGGTTCCCAGCCTCCCACTGAAAAGAAGCCATGGGTCCCGACAGGTAAGCCTGTTCATAGTAGTTCCAAGGCATGTTTTGGTTGTGGTCAGGTGGGCCACTTCCAAGGGGATCCTATGCGTCCCAAGAAGGTTACCACCGCCCCCACTGGTGCACCACCACAGGAAATGGCTAGTGTAGCCTTGGGGGAGGAGTCGGGTGCCAAAGAGGGGAGGGGTCCCGCAGAAATGTCCCTGGTCTCTTTAGGAGACAGTGAGATGGTCCCAAGAGCTCATCTGCCTGATAACACTAAGAAGTACAGGCAGTGGGTGACCATCAATGGCCATAGTGTGGAGGCTCTGAGAGACACCGGAGCCAGTGTGACAGCTGCCAGTTGTCGGCTGGTGTCTGAGGAGCAGGTGGTCCCCAACACATTCTACCCAGTAGTTGCTGCTGACAACTCAGAGTGCCTCTGCAAAGTGACACAGGTTTCCTTTGAGTGGGGGGGAGGGTCTCAGGTACCTTGAAAGTAGCTGTGAGGCCAGCCATGCTGGTTGACTGTCTGCTAGGCAATGATTTGGAGAGCTCCCCTTGGGCACAGGCGGAGCGGAGGTCTCATTTAGAGATGTTGGGTCTGCCTGAGTGGGCGTGTGTGACCACTCGGTCAATGGCAGCCGGTAAGGGCATTCAAGAGGACCTGGAGCCTGAAAGAGTGGCCCAGGTGCCTGCCAGAAAGAGAAGAGGCAGGGGGCGTTGGAAACTGGCCCCTTAAGTTCCCACAGTCCAGGAGGAGGCAAACCTTGAGGGGGATGCCCTGGAGTCTACAGGGAAACAAGTGGCTGAACTGGGTGACCCCCCTGAGCTGACCCATTGGCAGCAGGAAGGAGGCCCCCCCAGGGAGGAATTCTGCCAGAAACAGCAGAAGTGCCCTTCCCTTGTTGGTTTGCGGCAACAGGCTGCAAACCAGGCAGCAGGTGATCAGTCTGGATCACATTGGATTTACTGAGAGAATGGTCTCCTGTATAGCGAGCCTTAGGTTGCTGAGCCTGGGTCAGCCCGGGTGCTGGTGGTACCCCAGCGCTTCAGAGCCTTCCTACTGGGTCTGGCTCATGATGTGCCTTTGGCAGGACATTTGGGGCAAGACAAGTCCTTTGAAAGGCTTGTCAACTACTTGGACTGGCCCCAAATGCGTAAGAGTTCTGATACTAACTGTAGGTCTTGCCAGACTTGCCAGGTTAGTGGTAAGAGTGGGAGGAAGTGTAAGGCTCCTCTCCAACCTTTCCCTGTGGTCAGCACCCCCTCTGATAGAGTGGGTATTGACATTGTGGGGCCTCAGGATCCCAAGACAGCCATGGGCAACAGGTTTATCTTGGTCTTGATGGACCATGCCACCCGGTACCCGGAAGCCATCCCTCTCCGGACTATGATGGCCCCCGTTGTGGGTCGTGCGTTGATGGGGATTTTCTCCCGTGTGGGGTTCCCCAGAGAGGTGGTGTCCGGCCGTGGTACCAACTTCATATCTAAGTATATGAAGTCCCTGTGGCAGTAGTGCGGTGTTACCAACCAGTTCACCACTCCTTACCACCCCAAGGTAATGGGCTGGTTGAGAGATTCAACCGGACCCTGATGGGCATGATTATTGGTCTTGGTGAACCCATGAGGCATAAGTGGGACATCCTCTTACCATGCCTTTTGTTTGCTTACAGAGAGGTACCGCAGAAGTCATTAGGGTTCAGTCCATTTGAGCTCTTGTAATGGCATCCTGTAAGAGGACCTCTAAGTCTGGTCAAAGAAGGCTGGGAGAAAGCTCCCAGTAAACCTCCCCAGGATGTATATAGCTACATGCTGGCCTTCAGGATCCAGACTAAGCGCTCCAGACAACTCGCTCAGGCGAATCTGGAAGCCAGCCAGGAGGAGATGAAACGTTGGTATGATCAGAATGCCACTCTGATCGAGTTTCAGCCTGGACAGAAAGTGTGGGTCATGGCCCCAGTGGAGCCTTGTGCGCTCCAGGATAAGTGGACCAGACCATTTGAGGTGGTGGAGCGCAAACGTAAAGTCACCTACTTGGTGGAATTGCAATCTCCTTGGAACCCTTTGCGGGTCCTGCATGTGAACCGCTTTAAGCCCCACTTGAAGAGGTCCGAAGTGGGCATGCTCCTAGCAACAGATGCTGGAGTGGAGGAGGAGACTGAGCCTCTTCCTGACCTCCTGTCTGCGAAGGAACACGATGGGTCAGTGGACGGTGTAACACTCTCCCCCACCCTGACTCCTGAACAGCAGAGCGACTGCCGCCAACTGTTGGGACAGATTGCTGCTCTGTTCTCACTGACCCCTGGTGTCACTCAGTGGTGTGTCCATGATGTTGACACTGGGGACAGTCCTCCTGTAAAGCACAAAATTTACAGAGTGACTGACAGGGTCAAGGCTTGCATCAAGGAGGAGGTCTCCAAGATGTTAGCGCTAGGGGTGATTGAGCCCTCAAACAGCCCTTGGACCAGCCCAGTGGTCTTGGTCCCAAAGGCTGCCGCACCCGGTGCCACGCCAGAACTCTGGTTCTGTGTGGACTGCTGAGGGCTCAATTCGGTCACCGGGACTGATGTGCACCCCATCCTCAGAGCTGATGAGCTCATAGATCGGTTGGGAGCTGCCCGGTGCCTCAGTACGTTTGACTTAACGTCTGGGTACTGGCAGATTGCCTTAACTGATGGGACAAAGGAGAGGTCAGCATTCTCAACGCCGGACGGGCACTACCAATTCCGGGTGATGTCCTTCAGGTTGAAGAATGCCCCTGATACCTTTCAGAGGTTGGTCAACCAGGTGTTGGCTGGTCTGGAGGATTTCAGTGCTGCCTACCTGGATGACATAGCAGTGTTCAGTGCCACTTGGGAGGAACATCTGCACCACCTCTGGAAAGTGTTGAAGGATCTGCAGAGGGCAGGCCTCACGATCAAGGCGAGTAAGTGCCAGATTGGGCAGGGTTCTGCGGTGTACTTGGGACACCAGGTGGGGAGCAGCCAGGTGGCGCCCCTACAGCCCAAGATTGATACCATTCTGGCTTGGGAACCCCCCAAGACTCAGACAGAGGTGAGAGCCTTCTTAGGACTCACCGGGTATTACAGGAGATTTGTCAAGTGGTATGGTACCATTGTTGCCCCCTTGACAGAGCTGACTTCCAGGAAGCAGCCCAGGAAGGTGAACTGGACTGACGCCTGCCAGAAGGCTTTTGATGCCCTGAAATCTGCTATGTGCACGGCGCCCTTGCTTCAGGTGCCCAATTTCTCAAGGTAATTCATTGTGCAGACAGATGCTTCAGAGCATGGTGTGGGTGCTGTGCTCTCACAGCTAAATGAGGAGGGCCTAGACCAACCTGTGGCCTTCATTAGTAGGAGGTTACTTCCACGGGAACAGAGGTGGAGTGCGATTGAGCGTGAGGCATTTGCTGTGGTCTGGGCGCTGAAGAAGTTGAGGCCCTACTTGTTTGGGACTCACTTCCGGGTTCAGACCGACCAAAGGCCCCTCAGATGGTTGATGCAAATGAGGGGTGAGAATCCAAAGCTGTTGAGGTGGTCCATTTCCCTACAGGGGATGGACTTCACGGTGGAACACAGCCCTGGTACAGAACACGCCAATGCTGATGGTCTGTCCAGATTTTTCTGTCTTAGTGAAGAGAACTCCCATGAGGGTGGGTAGTTCTCCCCACATTTCAGCTGGAGGGGACATATGTTAGACCGGGCACCATTGGCTGGGTCTCCCCTGCATTTTTTGCCTTTGCCTCCTGTGTTTTTGCTGTGTGTTGGACTCCGTTTTGCTGGTCTAGATGCTTTGGGCACTTTGCCACTGCTGTTCAGTGCCAAAGTGCAAGTGCTCCTTTTGTAAATTGTTGTTATTGATTGGAGTTTCCATGATTGGTTGATTTGATTTACTAGTCAGTCCCTAATACAGTGCACTGTGTGTGCCCAGGGCCTGTAAATCAAATGCTGCTAGTGGGCTGCAGCACTGATTGTGCCGCCCATATAAGCAGCCTGTAAATGTAACTTTGGCCTGCCATTGCAGACCTGCATTTAGAGTAGGGGGAGGAGATTTCCTTTCACCTGAATGGGCCTGGTCTGCCAAGGACAATGCTGTCTCCACCTCCTGCCAGTGAGCTGCACCAGAGAGGACAGAACCAGTTTTGACCAAGCACAGGGCTTCTCTGCCACCAGAGAACAAAGGATTTTGTGATATAAATATTGGGGCCAAGAACTTTAGATCATTTCTGGGAATCAAGAGGAACCTTTGCCGAGGAGAAGAGCCGGAGAAGCTGAGGAGGAATACTGCCCCTGTGCTGTTTGCTGTCTGGGGTTGGCCTGCAGTGGCTACTTGCTGCCAAGGAAAGGAGAAAAGGACTTTGCTGTTTGCTGTGTCCCCTGCTTGAAGAAGATCTACAAGGGCTTGAAACTGAGCTTGCCTCCTGTTCTGAAGTCTCAGGGACACAAAGAGGTGACCACCAGCTCCCCTGAACTGCCTTGCTGGGAATTCTGACCTGCAAAGAGGTGCCTGCTGTTGTTTTGGAACTCTAGAGACTGTTTTCCGCTGGGAGCTGGAAAATCAGTGCAACACCGAGAAGCGTGACGCATCCGTACCTGTTTCTGACGCATCGCCGAAGAAACTGTCGCAGCACCTGCCGCGGCCCGAGAAATCGCTGCACGCTGCATCGAGTACAACGATCTCCGAAGTCCGAGATCACCTCACCGATTCTGACGCAAGCCCTGCTGTGCGTGCGGCTGCAAGAATCCACGCATCGTCCTGGATCGTCGCATTGCATCGAGGCGCCCGGTCTGTCGCATCGTTGGGGGACGCAGTAAGAAACCGACACATCACCTCCCCACGCAGTAAGAAACCGACGCATCACCTCCTCTCTGGTAAGGAACTGACGCATCACTTCCCCTGCGCAGCAATAAGGAACCAACGCATCACCTTCCCTGAGTGTAAGGAACCGACGCATCACCTTCCCTGTGGCCCGTTTTGTTTCTTTGCGTGATGCATCCAAGGTACTTTATGTGAAAACTGTTGCATCTGCAATTTGCTTTGAACTGAACTATTTTTACCATCTGAAAGTCATATTTTTATTACTGCATTGTGGATTTTTGTTGTTTGGTCTTATTTTGGTTTAGATAAAGATTACTTATTTTTCTAAACTGGTGTGGTGTCCATTTGTAGTGTTTTCACTGTATTACTGTATGTGTTCACAAATGCTTTACACACTGCCTCTGAGATAAGCCTGTCTGCTTGTGCCAAGCTACCAAGGGGGTGAGCAGGGGTTATTTTAGAAGTGTATCCCCCTTACCCTTACTAAAAGCAAGGGTCCCTATTTGGACAAAGGTACCTACCTCGGCCAACTAGAGACCCCCATTTCTAACAACATGGATTTGCTTTATTGCACTAAATGTGGTGTTATGACAATTGCCTAGTTGGCAAAGTGATTTATGATCTATATGATGTTATGACCATTGCCTAGTGGCAGAGTGATTTATGATTATTTGATTATGGTCTATGTGTTTTATATACACTATATGAGATTTTATATATACTACTGTGTGGAGTCTCTTTTGTGGTGTATTTTGTGTGTCACTGGTGTGTGTGTGTGTGTGTGTGTGTGTTGCGCAAACGCTTTACACATTGCCTCTGGGATAAGCCTGACTGCTCTGCTAAGCTACCAAGGGGGTGAGCAGAGGTTACCTTATATGTGTAACTACCTTACCCTGACTGGAGTGGTGGGTTCTGCCTGGCTTAGGTAATACCCATGTCAACCAGAAACCCCATTTCTAACAACTAAAGTTTGAGAAATTCAAGAATTTTTCAAAGCTCCCCAGCGTAATTAAAATTTCACCCAGACCTACACTGATTGTTACATCGGGATGAGTAATTGTCATATATATAACTGTTGACAATATTCTTTTGTATAGAATGCAAAATATTTACACATATTTACATGTATTATTTAAAAGTTCTATGCACACTTCACTGTCAGAAGATACAGGCATACATCCAATATTAAAATTACATTGGGATCAGCTTGAGTATTAACATGTTTCTGCCCATTTAGAAAGGACGTTTGACCTATCCTTTGCTCTCCTTCGTTTTTTGATCTGATTCACATTTAGCATAACAAGCACTGACAGTGCCAGTAGGTCAGCCTTGTGAATGAAAGTGCCCTGTGTGTCATTGATGGGTTTAGGCTCTCAATGAGTTATCATACATGCTCTCTGTCACTCATCTTTTCACTCATGCATCCATTCATCAATCTACAGACTCATTCTTGCATTCACCCTCTGACACAACTGCAATACAGCACACACAAACTCGAAGGCATATGCAAGATAAATTAAAAGAATACAAGTAGAAAAAAAACATGCAGCTGTCTAGACATGGCAGGGAATATGTTTGTAATATCAAAACTAAACATAGGAGGAAGTGTCCATCATTTAAAGGTATTGTAATTCATCTATCAATAGCTTGACACTATATTCAACCCATGCATTTTGAAGTGTGCATAAATTGGCAACCATCAGGCATGCATGTATAAAATTACAAATAAGTACAAATAAGTAAGTAAGTACAGTTGGCAAAACAATATGCAACCCCTCTCAATAGGGCCTAAGAAGAAACTTCTCAGTGAAATTCTACTGCAGTTTTTCAGTGTGGGTGACCAGCACCAAAACCCTTCTTCTACTATGGTAATCTGTGAGATTACATGTAACCAAATACCTTTCTGTTGTCTGCAACATAATGTGATAACAATCCCAGTTTGAGGCCTGTTGGCTTTACCATATATTTTCACAATAAATAAGCCAGGCATACTGCCTTTGTAATAATTTTCCATAATTCAGAGGCGAGACCCATGGCATCGGGCATAACATTTCCCTGCACACCGATCAAGCCTATAACTGTTATCATTGGCTTGTAAACATAACCAGCTCAGGCCTACAGTTTTGAACCTAAGCCTTTCCACAAGGCACCTTCAGACACACAGTCATTAATTAGAAAGAAACAAACAATTACAGTTGGCTAAGCCAAATACTATCTCTCCTGATATGGTCTAATAAAAATGATGTCAGAGCAAATCTTCTATATCCACAGTGTGTCTCACTGGGTGACAAACTCATAGACCACAACCTACTACAGTAATCTTTGAGATGGCATGTCACTAAATACCTATCCGTAGGCTTTAATATAGAGTAATAGCAATGCACATTTAAACGTTTATTGACTTTAACAAATGCTTTTGATAATAAATATGTGAGGCCTTGTGCCTTTATTATCACATTTCATAATAATCAGATCACGCTTTAGCCATAATCATTGGCTTGCCACCCTTAACTAATCCATTCCTTCTGTATCAAGTATAAACTTTGCCACAAGCCAAAAATGCAATCCAAGCTTTCTTTTTAGTGGAAGCACACACATTTGGCCCAATCAATTCCATTACTGAAGGGAACCAACATGTACCAGTAAATATGTGAGGCCTAGTGCCTTTATCATCACATTTCATAATAATCATTGACTTGCCACCCTTACCAATCCATTCCTTCTGTATCAAGTATAAACTTTGCTACGAGCCAAAAATGCAATCCAAGCTGTCCTTTTAGTGGAAGCACACAAATTTGGCTCAATCAAATCGTTACTGAAGGGAACCACCACATGAGTGGAGTCTAACCACCCCTCTCTGTAAGACTGTGAAAGTTCTTTTTTGTTGATCACATAAAGTCAGCTGCCAGTTGCACTCCCTAGTCCGACCTAAAAATCCATGTACATTAGTGTAGCCCTGGGCTCTCAAATACAAGACTGCACTCCGAATCTAAAGTTAATGATTTCCCTCTTTCATGTGTGTTGCTGCCAGAGAAAAACCAATACTGTAAATTATCTAGTTATCTAAGACACTCAATAGCATTACAATGCGCTGTGTGTGCCCCTGAAAGTTCAAGCTCAGACAGCTGGATAGATACAATGATCACAGCTGATTGGATGATAAGCACTTTTCTTGTGGAAGCACATAACTTCTGCCCAATCAAAGCATGTACTCTTGGTTGCCAAAATGTGGGTGGAGCCAAAGCTCCTCTCCTGGTCCTGCTTCTTAACCCCTTCGCTGCGTTCGTCGGCCAACGGCCGTCGTGAGCACTACCTCGGTAGTGCTGCGCACGTCCGTTGGCCGACGCGGTCCCGCCCACTCCTTTGAAGTGCCGCACCGGCGTGGAATGTTCGCCGCGGTAAAGGGGTTAAATCTCTTTATTAGGGTGATCACATATCTGGCAACAGCTGCACTGTTAAGTCAGACCTCAAAGTCAAAATGATCTGCCACTATTTCATAAGAATGTAAAAAAACATTTTTGCTCAATAAACAGCCTTCCAGCTTTTATCTCAATTTAGTTTTGTGTCAAAGTGCCTAGAGGGGCAATCTACTTAGAAAAACACCACATATAAAGACAAACATAAAGTCAATGGGTATGTTGAATCACTGCACACCAGCTATGTTACCCAGAACAGATTCCAGCCAAGTATGGTTTTGGAGGGAATGGTACTGAATCAAATGTTCACATACTGGACAGTACTATGTATATATCTAAATCTATGTGTACTTTATAATAAAAAAGTGACAGCAGGCAGCACATGGAATGTCAAATGCATTTCCTGGGTTTTTGTCAGACACATTAGTATATTATGTTTTCGCATTTTGACCTGCTGGGTTGAGCATGCTCATTTTCTTAATGATATGAGGACAGCCAGTTTCTCTATAGCATTCCGATCCACAAAGAGTCTCCTTTGAAAGTCAGACTTATGAAGCACTACGCCTATTTTGGATACTTTATTAAGTTTTCCAAGGAACCGGAGGAGTACTCATGGATAACTGTACAAGTCATACATTTGTATTAGGACTCACAAGTGCAAATTTAAGCAGCCTAAATTTACACACGCTGTAAAATAAAAATGTCATACCTTTGAAGTATATGTTCATCAGCACCATTAACATTTTTATTTGTATTTAAGAGAAAAATATGTTTCCCACCACAAAAAAATTGTGGGAAATCACATCTCATCTTCCTTACCCAAATTGGCTTAGTTGAACCTACTTGAAGGAGCAAAATCGAGGACATTTATTCACTTTAAAATAATGAACAATGCCTGATATCCGGCATTAAGCAATACCCTGATTTGGACCAGTTGAAATTTGCAAGTCTATATGGCAAACCTTTGCATGGCATAATTATAAATACTTTCTGTTCTTTCTTCAGAACTGGAGCAATATTAATATAGGAATATTCAATCTGGGATTACAACGCATTCAACCCAGCAGCCATCCCATTCAAACACATTCTTGACATTATTCAATTAGCCTTTGTCAGAGACTATTCAGAGAGCCACGGGGCAAGCAAAGGCTACATGGCCTCAACCATAAGGGTTGAAGTAATTTGCCTCTGATGTCTTAGGGTCCATCCCCGAGATATTTCATCATACTGGGCCAGGTGCAACCCCTTCTGCATTTTGTGGTAGCGATTGAGAGCAGTCACAGGCTTCTCGGGGAGCTAGGGCACAACAATCATACAACTCAATAAAAGGATGTCCAACCCAGGGCTTACCTTTGTAGGAAGGAAAGTACTTTAATACAAACTGGAATGTAATGCTACACACAACACAAAGAGGATGCTTTTTAGTTTCTCTTGGTGCTAGTCAGACAGAGCTGTGCATCTCCCCACTTTCTTCCTACTTTCCCCTATCCAGGATCTTCCCCTCCCAGGTCTTGCTGGCCCCCTGCTATAGGGTATAAGGTAGTAGCATGATTAAAGCTCAGATGCAGTCTCTATCACTCACAGATAGGCATGCTCAGCTTTCACAATCACTTTTCACAGCCTTTTCTCTTAGCAGTGGAATAGTCCTTTTGGATCAGCTTAGGCACCCGCTCTTGGTTGTATTAACATCCTCTCACTGGAAAGGATGTCAACCCACTTCGTGGAATTCCTGCTTTGCCCTCTTGGCCCACACTTGGTAGTGCACCTGACAGAAGCAGATGAAGCAGTCCTGGCTTGAAGTGATTCCAGATAGACCAATAGCAAGCGTCTCTAAAGTCTGGGTCTCAGGTACAGGCCCACACCTGAGCCAGCAGGCCCTTTCTTGGCCCATTACCAGGCCAGACAACACCAGGCATTTGCACCTATACTGGCTTCTTCTCATTTTAACAAATGAAGCCCTACATGGGCCAGGTATCACAGGCAGTTGCAGCCTCCTCACTGGCTGGTTAATTTGGGCAGTTGTTAACATGCACAGGTTGATCAACACGCTACAGGTCGATCACAACTTGGGGCCTAATTAGGACATTGTTTCGGTACTGGGACCGACCGACCTCCTGTCGGCGGTCCCGACTGACCAATTAGTATGCGAACGAACACTGTTCAGTCGCACTCCTATTCTTTACAATAGGAGCTTGCATTCCGACTGAAATGCATGCTCTCATTGTAAAATGAAGAGGTGCAGTTCATCCCTGCACCCGTGGCAGGCATCTCAAGGTGCCTACCACAGGGTGCAGGGATCAACAGGGGCGCACCATAGGTGCCCCCTCGGCCTCCAACCAGAGGCCGTGCACCCATTGGGGCCCCCAAAGTCGACTTCCGACAGCCTTTCTGTGTCAGAAAGGCCAGCACAGAAAGGCTGTCGGAATCCGACATTGTAATTCCTCGGGCGGAAAGAGCCGCCCTTGAGATTACTGAAATAATTCTGACTGGCGGATGGGCCCTCCGAGCCCGTCGGAAGCCAGTCGGAATGACCGATCAGATTCCTTTCCGACTGACTCCATCATAATGGGTCGGTCGGAAAGGAATCCGAGCATCTGATTATGATGCGTTAGGAATGGCTCTGACCAACGGTCATAGCTGTATCCTAACGCATCATATTCAGCTCCTTTGTGTCTGTAGCGGCCACCCACAGGTCAATCACAACTCGAGCAGGGACAACCTTTCACAGCCGAAATCTTCAGCTAGCAGTTGCGTCCATGAGCAGGCCAAATCCAGCATGCAATCTAAGCCCCAGCCAGCCCTTGGCATTTGTGATCACAGGTTAGCAATTCTCACCGGAAACTGGTGCAGAGAGACTACAGCAGAGTAGCAAATCTCTCTCCCTAGCGCTCTGTTCTGGGTTAGTGGTGTGCAAAATTTATATAATTTTCTTTTCACGCAATCACATGGAATTTTAGGAAAATTATGCAAAATTACATGTAATTACGTAAAATGCAAACCAGTTATTTAGCACTATAGTCTAGTGCAAAATGTGTCTTTGCGTCAATTTTTTTACAGAGGAAGCATTTGGCGATAAAAATATACCATGAAAAACACAAATGGGGTGATCAACAGCTGCTTGCAGTTTGTGTTATTCCCATGCGCTCTTAGTAATTTTTTTTACTGAGAATGGCGTATGATTATGCAACATGACATATTGGCATAATTTCAGGAATTTTGCGTAGCACGCGTAGCATGAATGTCCCAAAATTATGTGAATTATGCAGGTGTAATTCAAATTTTGCTTGGGCCTATTTTGGGTGTCCCACTAACAACTGGGGCATGCTGCACCTTGGTGCACTTGGACAGAGATTCCTCCTGCCGGGTTGAAAAGCATCTTTCCTCTCGCAGTATGCAGTAAGTCTTCTGGAAACTTCTAAACAATTACACAGCTCTTCCTGGAAGAGATCCTGACTCATGTGATATCACCTCACCTCCGGGAGACTGGTTGTCATGCAGACACTAGCCATGGCCCTGTGTATACTCTGGGTAGCACTCCCTTCCTTGGCCATAGACGACTTAGAACTGGAAAAAGTAAAGTTCCACTTGTATACACCAAATCAGGCCGGGAGAACCACTGTCTGCAATTGTAGAACTGGTTTGAGGCAGTTTTCCATTCCAGTGTCCTTTCCAGACTGCTCACCAGACACATCTTTCGTTTAGAGTGATGCTTTCACAGCAAGTTAGTCTCAAAACTGAAACACCCACAACAGAGGCACAACGAGGTTTGAGACCACTGCACCTGACTGTCATCAGCCAAACTGAAGCAGTAATCAGGGAACGACAAAAAGGCAGGCCTCCCCTAAAGGTTTCCTCACCTTGTAAAACACAGTCTGCAGTTCTATTCCTATCTCCTAGTATCCACCAAATTACATTGTTCAGAAGGACTAATCAGCAGCACTTTGCTAGACAAAGGCCTAATTGTACTTCTAAAGGAAGGAGACCTGTTTCCTCTCCCCTCACTTCAATGTCTACTTCTCCTCCTGCTAGTTAGCTTCAGGAATGTGAGCAATACTCTTCCAAGGTCTGGGAGAAGAACTCTTTCCTCCATGTTGTGAAAAGGCAATGTCAGGGGTATCCAAAATGGATCCCACAGGCCTCCTTTACTCTGGCTCCTCACACACACCACGCATGTACCATGTACACAACATACACAAACATGCACAACATGTGTTTAGGAAGTTAGCCCATGTATCTAGGCAAGCATATTAAAGCGGAACTTTACAAGTGTGTGCCAGAAGTTCCCCACTCAAGAGTAACAGACGTAAAGGTCTAGATGCACTATGGAGTCACAAAACAAGATATGCTGCCACCACTTTTCTATGTGGTGTACTTCACACGGAGACAGTAATCCACTGTCTATCTATGAGAGCACGCTTGGCCCACCCCTCCAGTCCAGGTTCAGGACCTACTCATGTCAAGGAGCGTGCATAGTACTCTCCCTACACACTAGATTAGTGCAGCAATTTTAGACCTGGCATCTTTGGTGTGGTTTCCTCTGACTTTTTTTCCTTCTGACCTCCTGTACTGAGGAATTTGGGACTTTGGGCACTTTACTACTGCTAACCAGTGCTAAAGTACATGTGCTATCTACTTAAGACATGGTAACGCTGGCTTATCCACCATTGGCATATTTAATTTACTTATAAGTCTCTAGTAAAGTGCACAACATGTGCCCAGGGCATGTATATTAAATGCTACTAGTGGGCCTGAAGCACCAAATGTACCACCCACTTAAGTAGCCCTTTAAACATGCCTCAAGCCTGCCACTGCAGAACCTGTGTGTGCATTTAAACTGCCATGTCGACCTGGCAGGTTAGCCTTCTTGCCAGGTCCAAACCTTCCTTTTTAATACATATACGTCACCCCTAAGATAGGCCATGGACAGCCCAAGGGCAGGGTGCAGTGTACTTAAAAAGAAGGACATGTTCGTTTCAGTTTCACATGTCCTGGTAGTGAAAAACTCTGAAATTCGTTTTTCAATACTGCAAGGCCTATCTCTCCTATAAATTAAGTTTGGGATTACCATATTACATTTTATAAGTGTAATTTCCTATTGGGAAGAAAAAAGGACCCCCAAGTTTGGTGTCGCTGGGGTCACATTTTAAAATCCTAACTTATGGTGAAGTCAGATTTAAATAGTAATTCTGAAAATGGCACTATTTGAAAGTTGACATATTCTGACTTTAGCCATTTGGTGTCTTCTGCCTTTCTCTGAATTCATGTCTGGGGTGGGTGACAGCTGGGCTTTGTGCATTCCTTCCAGACAGCCACACACAAAGGGAGCTTAGTTGTGATTGATGGCCCATCCACATTCTGATGGGCCATCCTGGGCAGGATGGGAGGGAGGAGCTGACACTTACATCTGACTGGGCTGGGGTCTGTCCCCACACTAAGGACTGCATGCCCCCTTGTAGTGAGTCTGTAGCTAGGGCAGGAAGGGCAGGGACTCTGTGCACTTCAAAGGTCTCTCTTTGAAGTCTCTCCCACTTCAAGGGCACAACTGGGTATAAGTACTGGAGCTCTGACACCATCAACCCATTACACGTCTGGACCTGTGGATGTTCTGCCGGAAAGAAGGACTGCTGTGCTGCTGAAAGGACTGTCACTCTACTAGACTCCTGCTCTGCTGTGCTGATCTTCTGCCTGCTGCAGTCTTGCCTAGGAGTAGGAAGGACTATACCTGCATCTCTCCAACCCAGAACCAGATAGACTAAAAGGGCTTGTCTGCTTTCCTCCTGTTAGAAGTCTCAGGGACATCAAAGACTACATTCCACTCATCACCAGCACCTGGACTCTGCAATCTGAGAGTCTTGTCCTGCCAAGTGGTGCCAATCCAATCCTGGGTCCTTGGGACTGAGTCTAAAGTGCTCCAACATCCCAAATCCATGCATTGCCATCATTGCGCGGCTGGGAACCGGCGCAACTGCTGCAAGGACCGAAGATCTCGCATCGCTGACTATGTGGCACCTTGCCTCCATTTCCAGACTCAACCTGCGCAGCACGATGACGATGCATGATCTACATCTTGGGGTTCGACAACGATGCATCTCTGATTTACGTGGCTTGGAATGGATGCATCACCTACATCCTAAGGATCTACGTCGACCATCATAAGGATCTATGTCGACACATCGCCTCCTCTGCTCCTTGCATCTCGTACTCAACGTCGGCGCAACCCCCGAACCAAGGTACTGTTTCAGCGGGCCAAGGCTGGTCCATGTATCTGACCCATGACCTATTGCGGTTAGCCTGAAGTTTTGGATTTTACCCGGTCTAGTGGGACCAGATAGCCCTGGTTGGCACTTTATTCTTTTAAGCACTATATTTGAAGATATACTTTAAAAATTCATATCTCCGCTTATATTTATTGGCTTTTTGTTGTTTTGGTCTTACCTGTAACAGCTGGCCGCCACCTCTCCTCCGTCCTCTGTCATCTTCCTTCTCTTCACGCAGTCACGGCCGGCAGCAGGAAGCACCCGGGCTCCCAAGCTCCCCTGAGCCAATTACAACGCTGCAATGTAGTGTTTTGATTGGTCTGAGCGCCGTGGTTCGGTGCTCAGACAGGGAATGGGAGGCTTTGCATGTTCCTCACCAGACTGTGTAATGCAGCCTGGTGGTGAAGATGCAAAGTGCGCAGGACTGTTTGGCCGACCCAAGAGGGCCAGCCAAGCAGTCGTGCGCACTTAGGGAGTGTAAACCACTCCTCCACCTGCTCTGGCCAGCACCGCCTCGCCCCGCAAGCCACTGATGAAATAGGAAAACGAAAATGATAAAAACAATAGTTATTATCATTTTATTTTTCCTTTTGTTCAGTGGGGCGACGCTCCTCCGCCTTAGCGGAGAAGCCACCACTGGCTTCATAGTCAAGGAATGGGACTCTCACTTTCAGGTATCATTAACAATTCATGGTAATGGTTTGGTTGGGTTTGTTTCCATAGAGGTGTTGTTTCCAGTTCATTTTCAATTGCTTGTGGAATTTTCAATCACCTCGCGCTTGCAGAATTGACCTAAACATAGCGAACTGATTAGCTTATATTCTGATAAACTCTCTTTTTAGAATCATGGAGAATACCTATTTAGTTAACATCATATGCTCACCCTGCACGCCTGAAAGAAAGGTTTGATTGGGCTGCATACAAGCACCACAACAAAGTGACGATCGAAAACAGATAAAACACAGAAATGTTTTAACTTGCAATGCACTTCAAATATTAATTTATAAATGGCTGACCAGGACACATGCCTGTTTCAGTTGGTTCTACTGGTCTTTCCAAACTACTACTTTAAACAAACATTAAGGTCACCGCTTACGAGGAATGAGGAATTTGGTGCAGAGATTCCGGCCGCTTGGAACTTCTGTTACCAGTTGGAATATCTGCACAGAAGAAGCTTTTGTGCGTTTAACCCCCTCAGAAGGGGGAATAATAGTGCAAACCCAGACTTACCGGGCAGAATTCCACGAGGAATTTCTGATTCCGGGGGCGGGGTGGGGGATAACAGATTTACCACCTGCTCTGAGTAGACAATAAATGCGTGTGTGGATTCCTCAATGGCCTGCGGGCAGTGTGTGGGGATGGAGGGGGGAGGCTATAGCAACATATTCTTCCAGGAGGGGGCATTACATGCCTCTCCATGCCTTGGCAGAGGTTTGGGCAGGTAGTATGAAACTGATTCGGGATGCTATACAGCCGTCTCCAAAGAGAATTTCCTGTCCGATTTTACGGTTGGGTTAATCGAGTTTGGTGCCTGGAAATCCCAGTATTGAACACGAGTCAATTGATAATTGTGCTAAGCAAAATTCCACTCCAAACAACATATATGTGGGGCACAGGAATTTAAATAAAATACGGAATAAGTGATTCTACCAGAAGAGAGATATTTTTTTTGGGGGAGCTTTATAGTCTACCGAGGTATCCGAGCTCTTTACAAGAGCACCAGTTGCTTTACAGACGGACACATTCATTTTGGCACGGAGAGATTGAGTGATTTGCCCAGAATCACAGGATGTTGAGCGTCCCTCCCGAGAATTCTACTTACAGTTTATTCCAGGTAATGACAGCAGATTCACTGGCGCCCCATTCATAAAGATGTGTGCAAATATGAAGAGAAAATATGGTCTCAACATATTTTACAGTATGCACAACTCGCAAAGGCTCTTACACGTTTGATAGCAACTAGCAGCAATGTGTATTGTTGCACAGATTGTACCTAAAGAATTTTAAGGAGCAAAGGCTGCGCTATGGTCATAAAATAGTTTTAGGGGGAAGGACGGGCCCTAACCCGAGGGCCTTAGGTCTTCGCAAAGTCGTTTCTCTGCTGATGTGTGTGAGGGGGTTTCTTTTAAAATGCTGCTCATGGACCTATGATCTGGTTCCTCAGCCAAAGGCCCTGATTGTAAGTTAATCAGAATTTTCAAATTGGTTAGAAACCGGAGTTCTGAATTCTGACCACTGTACTCATTTTGCATGCATTATTATGATCTGAGGAATCATCTGAGGGCTTTCCCAGGAACCTATTTCCAATGCTAAACTTACCCTGCACATTGGCCCGATAATTGCGAATTGCCTGTGCAAATTAGTGTTGTAATGGTATTTCCCTATTCCATAGCAAACAAATTGGAATTCTTGGCTAATTCTGCATGCCAACATTACCAATACCAACAGATTTACAGATGAACTTGGATTGAGGGCGCTGTGTATTTTACTTGTAATAAGCAGCAATAACCTGGGCTACTGGCAGTGTCTGGAAATAGTTTAAAACCAGAAAGGCAAGGATGAAGGTTGCTGTTTAACACCCCACCCCCCTTCATACAAACCACAGGATAACATGTAACAGTTTAGACTAAAACATAGGGCAGAACGTAATTATTCAGTTGTAACTAAGGGTTACGGATAACCATAGGAATGCAGGCTAAGGCGGAGGAGCGTCACCCCACTGCTTTGCTGCAGTGAAATAAAGGAAACATAAAATGATAATAACTCGAGGTTATTGTAATTTTTTGTTTTCCTGCTATGGGAACTTTGCGGGGCGGGGCTGTTCTGTTCTGAGAGCAGGGGGAGGAGTGGTTTGCCCAATCCAAGTGCGCGTGGTTGTTTGGCCGGCCCTCTCGGGCCTGCCAAACATTCATGTGCACTTTGCATGTTCTCCACTGTTAGTTATGGGGTCTCTAGTTGGCAGAGTTAGGTACCTGTGTCCAAATAGGGACCCATGCTTCTAGTCAGGGTAAGGGGGATACACACATTAGATAACCCGTGCTCACCCCCTGGGTAGCTTGGCAAGTGCAGCCAGGCTTATCCCAAAGGCAATGTGTTAAGTATTTGTACTCAAAACACACAGTAATGTAGTGATAACACCACAAATGAACACCACACCAGTTTAGAAAAATAAAGTATCTTTATCTAAACTCAACAAGACCAAAACAACAAAAATCCAACATACAGGTAATAAGATATGACTTTAGAACAGTTATTGCAAAAATAAAGCTTGTAGAAAACAAATAGCTCCACCTGGGGCTCTTGCGACATCGTGACAGCAATAAATTCAAAGTACAATGCTGACCGCGAGGAGCGCGGCTTCGCACACGGAGTCACACGGACACCCAAACAAAACAGTACCTTGGAAATGAAGTCTATGACGATGCACGGCGTCGTGGAGGTGAGGCGTCGGTGCCGAGGTCGAGGCCGGCTCCCTGGCTGCCACGGGGTAGGCGAGGCGTCGTGTCCACTAGGAGGCGAATTGTTGAGTCCAGGACAGGGAAAGATGGTTGCGTTGGTGGTGAGGCATCGGTTCCGGTGACAATGCATAGTCGGCCAGTTCGTGGAGTAACACTTGGCAGTTATCGGCGCCACAATAACAGGATGCAGGCGCTGGCTGTGACGGCATCAGTGCGAGCACTGGCATCGGGATATGCTGAGGACTGCAGCCTTTTAAGGGCGTCAAAGGGTGTTGGAGCTGCGGTGCAGGCCGGGCGGTGCGTCGTTCACTTCACGAGCGGTACCCCTGGCCTCGGTGCAGGTCGCGGCGTCACAGCGGCATTGCTGACGGTGTCAGAGACAGGTTTTCTTACTTCTCCTAGGTTTCTTCCAGCTGCCAACAGCAGGAACAACCTCAAGAGGCCTAAAACTGGAATAGGCACCTCCTGGCAGGTCAGAACTCTCAGCAATAGAGTTCAGGGGAGCTGGGGGTAAAGTCTTTGTGTCCCTGAGATTTCATAACAGGAGGCCAGCACACACAGGCCCTTAGAGATTCTTCTTGAAGCAGGTTCACAGCAAAGTTCCAGTCTTTTTCCTTTCCTTGGCAGCAACTGCAGGCCAACCCCACACAGCACACAGCAAAGGGGCAGTACTCCTCCTCACAGCTCTCCAGCTCTTCTCATTGGCAAAGGTTCCTCTTGAGTCCAGAAGTGATATAAAGTTCTGGGGTTTAAGGTCTACTTCTTATACCCCATTTTGTATTTGTTCTCTTTGTCCAAGGGTCTCTGAGCCCAGTCCAAACCAGTTCTATCCTCACTGGTGCTGTATGACCACTAGGGGTGGAGACAGCATTGTGCAAGGAAGACAGGCCCTATTCAGGTGCAGGGACATCTCATCTCACTACTCTAAATGCAGCCAAGCACCATTCAACTCAGCTCTGAGTCATCCAGGAAGGGCCGGGCACACCTCAACCCCTCCCCCATTGGCTGTCTACAGTGAATGCACATCCCCAGCCCCTGTCACCCCAAAACCAGACAGTCAAGCCACAAACAGGCAGAGGCACACAGAATGGTTCAACAATAAAATGCCCACTTTCTAAAAGTATTGCTAAGCAAGAAAAAAAGGATATAAGAATGCACTACTTCCCTTTAATATGTTCGTAATAGTAATGGCGACACCTTCTTGTTGCGTGCAAGCAGATTCTGTGAACTGTCCCAAATCACAGTGAAATACAAAAGTATGCAAAAAAGGTACGTGACATAACGCACCCATCCGTCGCACTGCGGAAACAGGAATCTATCCTCAAAATAGGTCATTCTTTCTAAGTAATCAAATTTTCCCAAGAGTAAACCACTGATTCTTTCCGTACTTCATTCCAAAATTAATCCATGCTGTTTGATCACTGCAGAGACAGCGTAGTTCCACATTGATGCTTTATTTAACATTTTCAAATGCCTCCTGCTGTCCAACCAGACTTTTAACAGCGGCACGTGTATACAAAACATTCAAAAAGAGATGGCTCATAGTGTTCCACCCAATGCATTTCAAGCCCATAGGCTCTTCGTCAGGGGTTGCTGAAACAAATGAAAAAATAACTAAACCGACTGAGCAATACAAATTTCACTTTGTGCTGTAAAAACATAATCACGGAACCCTCATTAATCCCACCTCCCACTCTATCCCAAATTTACTCAAAAACCACTGTTACATGAAACCAAGACAAAAATCAAACTCCTCCCAACAGTGTAATGACCCACCCTGATTCAAAAACCGAACATGAACCACTGCATCTTCACAAGTGTAACCAAACCCATGCAAAAAACTCATGGGCCGCTGTTAAAAGTCTGGTTGGACAGCAGGAGGCATTCGAAAATGTTAAATAAAGCATCAATGTGGTACTACGCTGTCTCTGCAGTGATCAAACAGCATGGATTAATTTTGGAATGAAGTACGGAAAGAATCAGTGGTTTACTCTTGGAAAAATTTGCTTACTTAGAAATAATGACTTATTATGAGGATAAATTCCTGTTTTCGCAGTGCGACGGATGGGTGCGTTATGTCACGTACCTTTTTTGCACACTTTCTAAAAGTGGCATTTTCAAACACACAATTTAAAAACCATCTTTGCTGAAAGATGTGTTATTAAATTCTGAAATCAGAGAGCCTAAACTTTATTCCTCTATCCTGTCCCAATGGGAAGTTATACTCGTAAGATGTTAAAAAGTATTTCCCATTCTATCCTTTGGGACAGATAGCCTTTCAATAGTGAAAAGCGAAATTGGCAGTATTTCACTATCAAGACATGTCACACACACCAGTACATGTTCTACCATTCGCATACACTGCACCCTGCCTATGGGCGTACCTTGGGCCTACCATAGGAGTGCCCTACATATAAGAAAAGGGAAGGGAAGATTAGGGCCTGGCAAGTGGGTGCACTTGCCAAGTCGATATAGCAGTTTAAACTGCGCACAGACATTGCAGTGGCAGGTCTGAGATACCTTTTCAGGGCTTGTTAGAAATGGGGGTCTCTAGTTGGCAAGGGTTTGCACCTTTGTCCAAGTAGGGACCCTTCATTCTAGTCAGGATAAGGGAGTTGCACTCCTAAAATAACCCCTGCTCACCCCTTGGTAGCTTGGCACGAGCAGTCAGGCTTATCTTAGAGGCAGTGTGTAAAGCATTTGCACTTAACCAACAGTAACACAGTCAAAGCACTACAAAAGGACACCACACCAGTTTAGAAAAATACCCAATATTTTTATATACTCAAACAAGACCAAAACGATAAAAATCCACAATACAATACTTCTTCAGTCATCAAAATAGACTTGAAATATAGTTCCTTGAAGTCGATAGCTCCATCTGGGGCTATCACGGTGTCGTGAACAACAAATCCAAACAGTTCTGGATGACTGCAGCGTCGCGGGACAGCTACGGTGTCGGGAAGACCCGCAAAACAGTACCTTTAGAAATGCAGGGCGTCGCCAACCTCTCTTTGAGCCCCAAAAGGCCGGCGTCCTCAGGCGTCAGTTCCGGAGGTCGGTGCAGGAGTCGTCGGGCCCTTGAAGTCACACGTGCTGCAGATTGAACTCCTCGCGGTTTAAGTCGGGAGCGCCGGCATCGGCGGGCGTCAGAGCTGCGGTGCGAAGTGCAGCGGTCTGTACCCTGTGGCTGGACAGGAGACTGGGGTGGGCTTGCCCACACTCTGTCCCCCTCCCGGGGGCTCTGCATCTGCCAACTGGGAGTAGTCCCCCTCAACTCCAGAATTGTCAGGGCACCTGTGGCAGGTGTTTTGCACAATTCTCCCACCAGTTCCGGGGTGCTATCCTGTAACTGGTCCACCATCCCAAGGTCTGTACCCTGAGGCAGGACACAGGACTGGGGTGGTCTCTCCCACACCCGGTCCTCCTCTGTGGGGGTCTGTACCCTCCCACCTGGAGCAGCACCCCCAGAAGACAAACTGGTAGGGGCACTGTTAGCAGTCGCTCCTTTCTCCAGGTCAGGGTGGACACCCTGAACCTGGTCCTCCAACCCAGGGTCTGTACCCATAGGCTGGACCTGTGCCTGGCAACCCAGGACTTCCGGGGGAGTACACCAACCCCACCCAAGGGAAACACACTCCTCATGAGCTGTGCAAGAGTCTGCCTGGCGCAGGTCTCCAGCCTCCTGTCCACCTGACAGAGTATGAAGACCCCCCAGGCCAGAAATGGCCTCCCCAGGATCAGCCCTGGGGTGCTCTGACCTCAGAGCTGGCAGCCCCTGACCCACTGGTCCTTCCACTGGGGACTGCCTCCCCCCTCACCCTTTTCTCTGGACTCATGCACCCTCCCAACTGGAGTGGTGCTGCTAGACACCAAAACCGGTGGGATGCTCGTTACAGCAGTCCCCCCAGTTCCCCAGACACTAGGGGATCCCCCTCAATGGATGGTATTCCAGTACAGCCTAGGCTTCCCACCTGGTGTTCCCTCATGGAACCACCCAGGCTCTGGGACCAGGTTTCTGGCACCTTGGGCCACAGCCCCTTCCCACTCCTTCTTCGCGGGGACAGGACGCGAGTCCCTACAACCCTCCCATGACACCTGGACCTATCTGGGCTACCACAAACCTTTCCCACCATCCTCAGTTGGGAAATACCTGAGCCACTTCCTTCAGGATCACACCCAGATGCTTCTCCAGACCCTCTGGAATCCACCAAAAGGTCTGCCTCCAGTGCAAGCTCCCTGGGGTCAAAGAACTCATACTCCACCAGGTGTTGGCATAGCTCTGGAAAACAGGGACTTAAAATATGCTCTCCAACAATTGAATCACACAGCCCCACACAGGTGTTAACCAAACTACCCTTCACCCAACCATCCAGTGCCTCAGAAAAGTACCCCACATCACCCTCACTAGACTGGTGAGACAGTGTCTGACTGTTGCTGTCCCTCAACCCATACTCTTCTGGCTGGTCTCCATACTCACTTACCAGGGCTTTTATCATGGGGGAACCCCTCTCCCTGCACCTCTCATCTAGAGTCAGTAGAGTGTCCCTCACACTACCAGGAATATGATCCCCTGTGCCAGTTACCCAATCCACCTCAGGGACACTGCACACCACTGGAGTAACATCACAATCCTGAACCCCCTGGTGTATGTCAAACCCCTCCTTGAAGCAGGGCACCAAATCTGTGTGTGTGTGTACCTCACCCTCAGTACTGGACACTACATTTTTGCTGCCACCATCTGAGCTGGACTCCACCTCCACCTCCAACCCAGCCAAGCTCACTCCATGAGCTGCACACTATTTCTTTTCAGCTATGGCTCGCTCCATCTCCTCGCTCTCCCGGTCTAACTGCCTCAGCCTCCGTCCCGCAGCACAAACCGATTCCTCTCCTCACACGCCAATATTTCCCATAATGTTTCCTCCTCAGGGCCACTACCCTCTTGGTATTCTGGCTGGGGATCCTCACCCTCAGATTCCTCCTCAGAGTCATCTGATAGTGTTGCCTCCCATCGTAGCACCTCACAGCTATGCAGGGCTGCCTCAAGATCCTGCATTGTGGATCTCCTCTTCACAGTTAGCCCCTTCTCTTTGCAATAGACTTTTAGTTCCCTCATCTTGTAGATGTGCAGGTTCCAAAAGTTGATTTCCATTTTGCCAAGGCCCCACAGGTGCAACAACTAACCAGAGTTCCATGAACCAAGTTCCAAAGGGAAACAGGGAAAAACAGTATGTGGTACGTAATGGTCTGCCATATGGTAGTAGTGCACACCAATCACTGTAAATCAAGTGCAAACGCAAGTCCTATCCTCACCGCTGACAACCAATGTTAGAAATGGGGGTCTCTAGTTGGCAAGGGTTTGCACCTTTGTCCAAGTAGGGACCCTTCCTTCTAGTCAGGATAAGGGAGTTGCACTCCTAAAATAACCCCTGCTCACCCCCTTGGTAGCTTGGCATGAGCAGTCAGTCTTAGAGGCAGTGTGTAAAGCATTTGCACATAACCAACAATAACACAGTGAAAGCACTACAAAAGGATACCACACCAGTTTAGAAAAATATCCAATATTTTTATATACTCAAACAAGACCAAAACGATAAACATCTACAATACAGTACTTAGAAATCTTCAGTCATCAAAATAGACTTGAAATATAGTTCCTTAAAGTCAATAGCTCCGTCTGGGGCTATCATGGCGTCGTGAACAACAAATCCAAACAGTTCTGGCTGACCGTGGCATCGCGGGCCAGCTACGGTGTCGGGAAGACCCGCAAAACAGTACCTTTAGAGATTCAGGGCGTCGGCGTCCTCTTGATGAGCCCCGAAAGGCCGGTGTCCGCAGTCGTCGGTTCCGGAGGTTGGTGCAGGAGTCGTCGGGCCCTTGAAGTCACACGCGTTGCAGATAGAACTCCTCGCGGTTGAAGTCGGGAGCGCCGGCAGAGGCAGGCGTTGGGGCTGTGGTGCGAAGTGCAGCGGTGCGGCGTGCGGTGCCCTCAGGTCGCGGTGCAGGCAGTGGCTCGGTGACGGTCATCCAGCGGCGTCGGTGAGACCAGGGCTGCGGTGCAAAGTGATGCGGTGCTCGTCGCGGTGCTGGCAGGTCACGGTGCAAGCCGCGGCGTCGCCGTTGCTGAAGCGTTGTTGTCAGCTGACGAACTGGAGTTGATGGCGCCGGCGTCGGTAGGCTAAGGCTGCCGTGTGGGATGAGGGCTCTGCGTCGTGTAACTTATGAGCGGTGCCCTCGAACCACGGTGCAAGCAGCAGCGTCGATGTTGGCGTGGAGTGGCGTCGTCGGAGATACCAGGGCCACGGCGTGAAGGGAGGCGGTGCGGACTGCGGTGCCCACAGGTCGCGGTGCAAGCAGTGGCTCGGTGGTGGCATCAGGTGGCGTCGTCGGTGAGACCAGGGTTGCAGAGCGGCGTTGAGGTGGTGCCCTCTGCGGTGTCTTCAGGACACGGAGTCGGCAGCGGCATCGTAGACGGCGTTGGGGTGCTTTTCTTCTGTTGCAGCACAAAACACACAGTCCCCAGTGCTGATAGCAGAAGAACTTGAAGTCTTTGCTGTTCCTGAGACTTCTTGAACAGGGGGCAAGCTCTACCTCAAGCCCTTGGAGAAACTCACAAAAAAGAAGCTGCAGAAATTTCAATCCAGTCCTTTCACTGCTCAAGACAGAAGCAGACACTGCAGGCAAACACAGCAAAGCACACAGCAAAGTGGTAGTCCCTCCTCACAGCTTCTCCAGCTCTTCTTCTTGGCAGTCTTCTTGGTTCCAAAAGAGTTCTCTGAAGTCTTTTATATCCCTGAGACTTCCAACAGGAGGCAAGCTCTACTTTAAGCCCTTGGAAAAAACTCTAAAAGCATGATGATGAAAGTACAATCCAGTCCTTTTCCTGCCCAAGATAGAAGCAGCAAGCAGCAGGCCAACACAGCAAAGCACGCAGCAAAGTGGCAGTTACTCCTGACAGCTTTTCCAGCCCTCCTTCCTGGCACGTTCCTTAGTTCAGCAGTATTCTAAAATACTGGGGTATGGGCCCCAATATTTATACACCAAAATCCTTTGTTCTCTGGAGGCAGAAAGTGTCTGTGCTCAGCCAAAACCAGTTCTGTCCTCTCTAGCCCAGCTTCCCGGCAGGAGGTGGAGACAGCATTATCCAAGGCAGACAGGGCCTATTCAGGTGCAAGGGAAATCTCCTCCTACCAGTCTAAATGCAGACCGGACCTATTCAGGTGCTAGTGAAAACTCCTCCCACTACTCCGAATGCAGCCCAGGTTTATTCAGCCCAGCCCTGACTCATTCAGGAAAGGCAGGACACACATCACCCCCACCCCCCAGTGGCCGTCTGAGAGAATGCACCTCCCCAGCCCCTGTCACTCCAAAGCCAGACAGTCAATACACATCCTAGCAGAGGCACACTGGATGGCTAAGCAAGAAAATACCTACTTTCTAAAAGTGGTATTTTCAAACAGAATGTAAAAATCACCCTCACTAAAAGATGCATTTTAACATTCTGAGTTCAGGCATGCTAAACTTTATTTTCCTACCTTGTTCCCAGGGGTAGTTATGTTTATAAGACGTTATAAGCAAACTCCCCGTTCTATCCTATGGGAACAGATAGCCTTGCAATAGTGAAAAACGAAATTGGCAGTATTTCACTATCAGGACATGCCACACACATCAGGGCATGTTCTACCTTTCACATACACTGCACCCTGCCCACAGAGGTACCTTGGGCCTACCTTAGGGGTGACTCACATGTAAGAAAAGGGAAGGTTAGGGCCTGGCAAGTGGGGGCACTTGCCAAGTCGACATGGCAGTTACAAACTGCGCGCAGACTCTGCAGTGGCAGGTCTGAGTTACCTTTTCAGGGCTACTCATGTTGGTGGCACAATCAGTGCTGCAGGCCCACTAGTATCATTTGATATACAGGCCCTGGCACACTCAGTGCACTTTACTAGGGGCTTACCAGTAAATCAAATATGCCAATCATGGAAACACCAATCCATAATACAGATTTCACCGAGAGCATATGCATTTTAGCACTGAATAGCAGTGGTAAAGTGCCCAGAGTCCTAAAACCAACAACAGCAGGTCAGGAAAAAATAGGAGGAAGAAGCAAAAAGTTTGGGGATAACCCTGCAAAAAGGGCCATTTCCAACAAGGCTACTCATGTGGGTGGCACAAACAGTGCTGCAGGCCCAGTAGTAGCATTTGATTTACAAACCCTGGCACACTCAGTGCACTTTACTGGGGACTTACCAGTAAATCAAATATGCCAATCAGGGAGAACGAATTGTAATAACAATTTGCACAGGGAGCACTTGCACTTTGACACTGATCAGCAGTGGCAAAGTGCCCAAAGCATCTAAGCCAGCAAAACGAAATCCAGCACAGCATCAAAAATAAAGGAGGTAGAGGCAAAAAGTCAGGGGAACCACGCCAAAGATGCCAAGTCTAACATCCACCCAGGCTGCATTACAGCCTGGGTGGAGAACATACCCAGGCTCCCACTGCCTGTCTGAGCATCTAACCACGGCTCTCAGAGCAATCACAAAGCTGCATTGCAGCATTGTGTTTGGCTATGGGGAGCCTGGGTGTTTCCTGCTTCCTGTTCTGGCCGGGAGAGACGACGGATCAGTGACGCGGCAACCAGGTAAGTTTTTTCTTATTTTTTACACCCCCTGACCCCCACCCTACCTCCCAAACCCCCCACCACCGATCCATGCCAGCTGCCACTGGGCCTTTTTCATGGGCAAAAGTAAAAAAAACACAATGGAACCGATTCACAAAGGTCCTTCCCATTTGTCGCGGAGGACCGCAATCATGGGGGAGTATTCACAATCGGGGCGGAATTCCCACAATGTTCTCATTGCAAAATTTCACCCCAAATGCGTAGACTCCCCCACAACTGCGGGGCCTCCGCCACCAGTGTGAAGGCCTTATGTGAATCAGGCTCAATGTGCTTGAAAACTAAATCTGAGAAGTGGTTTCCAGTACTCTATTTGGTTCGAGGTCATTCATTGCAATTGGCACTGTGAAAAGTAAAGTTCAGGTAATCTAAGCAAAACAGATGTTTTTAGCTAAAGCATGCTTTATCCATCATTTCACTCTATGCAAAGGATATGCATGTGTATATATGTGGCCATATGACCTGGTATTGTGCATCCCGCACTTATAACATGAAAGACATGTTTTAAAACCACCAAAATCATCTCAGGCACCTAAAAAGGTCTAAAAAGTGCTGAAATTAACCAAACCAGGTGTTTTTTGTAGAATGCAATAATTCTGAACAAAACATTGTGGCATGTTAGTTGGCCTGCTTAGCATAATGGAATTTATTTTTAATCACAGCTCAAATTAAGTATTTTAGAAAGTTTATATAAATTAGACGGCGTGCCCTTAATTGCAATCGAACCTAACAGCAGAACTGTGTGGTGCACAGTACATTGGTTTTTGTCTGAGTAGTTGTTGTTTCCATATGTGTTCAGTGGAGTGGTTGTTTGCTCAAAATATTCTTTCCATCTTTGTTTACAGGGCTGCTTGTGTATTTAATGTTCTATTTTGCTAGGTGTAGCTTCTTTTATGTACCATTCTCTTCATACATGTTTGGTTCATTGATGTTAATTAGATGTTGTGCGGATACTGCACAAATGCACATCCATTGTTTCATATATACAGTCATTGGTCTTAATTTACGTTCTTTAGTTCGATTGTACATTGATAGGTTCGAAGGTACTTAGTTGTGAAAAATGTACATTGGGTAGACTGAAGTTTTAGCAAGGGCTTTCTGGAGTACTACAAGTATGATATTTTTCAGACACTCACAGAATGTGATTTTGTTCTTTCTAGGCGCGCCCAAATTGTAAGTGTAACATGTTTAAAATGCTTTCACTCAAAAGGTGAGACACTCTTCACTATTGCCTCTTGTGCACGTGGTCCAATAAGTTATATGTGCATGTGATATTTGATGCACAGTTTTGAGAAATGTCTTCTTCAAGTTGTTCTGTGAAAAAGCCTGTGTTGAAAAAATTCTCAAAAACGAACTTCAAAATATATTTCAAACAATGAAATCCTAGATCAATGTTCAAAAAAACCAGCGCATTTGATGGGCTTTATTCTTTAATTTTATAAGCTCTAGCCTTAAGATTGATCTTGAATTTGTCATGGAAAGTGCAACATAACCTTTACAGAAGGGTCCTGATGCACCACTAAAGTAAAAGACTCACAATTGATGGACGGAATGCAGAACAAATCAAAACATTCAGCCCCAGTCAAGAGATCTGGGTTAAATCCATCATTCTTTTGCTCACCATGCCACCCCAGTTTAGACCTGGCCATATCGAAATCAGTCTTGACCCTGTGCCTCATGGGAACAGTCCAGGCCGAACTGCCAAGCCAGGTCCTCCCTGGACCGGAAACAAGCATCCTAGGACCGGTTTCAGGGTTTCACCCCTCATCAGCCAGGATAGCTTGATTCCAGTGGCACAGTGAGCCCAGGACCCACGTCTGGGCATACCTGGCGCACTTAGGGCGAGAAAGCAAAAGACACACAATTGATGGACGGAATGCAGAACAAATCAAAACATTCACCCCCAGTCAAGAGATCTACTGGGGTGAATGTATGACATTGTTCTGCATTCTGTCCATCAATTGTTGGTATTGCATTTGTCACCCCGAGTGGGACGGGTATGCCCAGACGTGGGTCCCGTGCTCTCCATGCCACTGGAGTCAAGCTATCCTGGCTGATGAGGGCTGAAAGCCCGAAACCGGTCCTAGGATGCTTGTTTCAGTCCAGGGAGGACCTGGCCTGGCAGTTCGGGCTGGACTGTTCCCATTGGGCGCAGGGTCAAGAATGATTTGCATATGGCTGGGTCCAAACTGGAATGGCATGGTGAGCAAAAACGATGGATTTAGGCCCAGATCTTTGTACTGGGGTGAATGTATGACATTGTTCTGCATTCTGTCCATCAATTGTTGTTTTTGCATTTGTCACCCCGAGTGGGACGGGTATGCCCAGACGTGGGTCCCGTGCTCTCCATGCCACTGGAGTCAAGCTATCCTGGATGATGAGGGCTGAAAGCCCGAAATGAGTCCTAGGATGCTTGTTTCCAGTCCAGGGAGGACCTGGCCTGGCAGTTCGGGCTGGACTGTTCCCATTGGGTGTAGGGTCAAGACTGATTTGCATATGGCTGGGTCCAAACTGGAATGGCATGGTGTGCAAAAAAACGGTGGATTTAGGCCCAGATCTTTGTACTGGGGTGAATGTATGACATTGTTCTGCATTCTGTCCATCAATTGTTGTTTTTGCATTTGTCACCCCGAGTGGGACGGGTATGCCCAGACGTGGGTCCCGTGCTCTCCATGCCACTGGAGTCAAGCTATCCTGGCTGATAAGGGCTGAAAGCCCGAAACCGGTCCTAGGATGCTTGTTTCCAGTCCAGGGAGGACCTGGCCTGGCAGTTCGGGCTGGACTGGGTGCAGGGTCAAGACTGATTTGCATATGGCTGGGTCCAAACTGAAATGGCATGGTGAGCAAAAAAATGATGGATTTAGGCCCAGATCTTTGTACTGGGGTGAATGTATGACATTGTTCTGCATTTTGTCCATCAATTGTTGTTTTTGCATTTGTCACCCCGAGTGGGACGGGTATGCCCAGACGTGGGTCCCGTGCTCTCCATGCCACTGGTGTCAAGCTATCCTGGCTGATGAGGGCTGAAAGCCCGAAACCGGTCCTAGGATGCTTGTTTCCAGTCCAGGGAGAACCTGGCCTGGCAGTTCGGGCTGGACTGTTCCCATTGGGCGCAGGGTCAAGACTGATTTGCATATGGCTGGGGCCAAACTGGAATGGCATGGTGAGCAAAAAAACGATGGATTTAGGCCCAGATCTTTGTACTGGGGTGAATGTATGACATTGTTCTGCATTCTGTCCATTAATTGTTGTTTTTGCATTTGTCACCTCGAGTGGGACGGGTATGCCCAGACGTGGGTCCCGTGCTCTCCATGCCACTGGAGTCAAGCTATCCTGGCTGATGAGGGCTGAAAGCCCGAAACCGGTCCTAGGATGCTTGTTTCCAGTCCAGGGAGGACCTGGCCTGGCAGTTCGGGCTGGACTGTTGCCATTGGGCGCAGGGTCAAGACTGATTTGCATATGGCTGGGTCCAAACTGGACTGGCATGGTGAGCAAAAAAACGATGGATTTAGGCCCAGATCTTTGTACTGGGGTGAATGTATGACATTGTTCTGCATTCTGTCCATCAATTGTTGTTTTTGCACCACTAAAGTATGCATTTCCCTGTATTGGTAGAGGGTACGCTATAGACAATTGTGCATTATGGTCCAATGAAGCCGTCATTAGATCTGGTAAAAAGCTAATAAACAATCAGGGCAAGTGATTTGTAAATGTCATCAGAAACCTAGAACATGTTACCAGTTTAGGTAAGTTGGAGCCAGTGTATACTTCACTACTCTATAACACCCTCACTGTGCCCATAACAGGATGGCATGCAAATCTTACATATATGTATTACGAAAGACAGCCAACACTCATTGTAGTTTTGCGGTCATTGTTGGCCGCAGTTTTATTACCTTTACATACCTACACATTTTGTACTTCCCCTGGACATATTTTTATGGCCAGGGTCATAAATCATTATCATGAACCATCATAAAATCGGGTGTTATACATCATTTTGTTGCTCATCATAAATCATGTGTCATAAATCGTTGGTGTATCATAAATCATTGCGTCACGAGCAGTCATAAATTGGCTGTCATAAATCATTGGGCATTGTCGTCATAAATCATCAGCCTAAATCATTTGTTGGTCATAAATCACTTGCTTGTCATAAATCATTTGCATACCATAGAGTCGTAAATCACCCTGACAGTTTGTACATTGTTCTGTTGGTTTCCACGCCCCTTTGCATGTGGGGGGTAGCCTCTTCCCGGAGTTAGGCCCCAACTCGCTACCTTGCTAGTCTCTTTTGTGCCCTGCAGTCTGGCGGGGTCTGGGCTGCAAGCGCAGTCTCCATTTACTACCCCCCTTTTGTCAGGCCTACTCACCCTGCCGTGAGGCATCCCAAAGTGAGCAGCCCTCCTTCTACACACCGCCCTGTCAGTGTGCTTCCATAACCAACCAAATGAACCCTTCGTATCCGCCAGCACTGCTACACTGCTGCTGCGTAGGTATGGGTGGGTGGGTCTCGAAAAACCTCTGGTGCCGCTCCCTAGCTCCACGATGCAGTGGTGACCTGTAGTATGGGGAGCGTCTCCTTATATCCCCCTTTCCATCATCCCGCCGATCTTGGGGGTGGACCCTGATTAGGGGAATCAAAACATCACCTGGCCCCCCTATTGGCCCAGTGACCCGCTGCCTTTCTGGTGCGAGTTTGCCGCGCGGGAAGCGCCCCCTCTTCTTCGGGGCACTTCCCGGTGGCAAAAGCCAGTTCCTTGCAGGGCTCTGGCGTCCTTTATAGCACCGGCCCTAGAGGCCCCCTTCGGGGGCGGCCTCTGTGAAGACATCCGTCATCCTCATTTAGTTGTGGGCATTTGCCATCTTCCTCAAATTGAACACCACAAAGTTAAAATGCGTTCCCCTATCAAACTGCAGCCTGGATCCACACATACAATATCGACTCAGCCCTATAGACATGACCCCATAAACTAAATCCGTTGGATTTCACACCCATGTGCAAAGTAACATTTTACATACGAAATGCAACATTCAAAATCATACCTCAAGTCCTACCTATTGCACTTGGATGGTATCAAACACTATTCATTCTTGACAATCATGTCTCCTGCGGGATGTAACTCCCCACAACCTTATCAACAACAAAACACCACTGACCTGACTAAAAAAGTTATGCGATTAAGGAAACAGTGGTAGACTGAGTTGCCTTGTTCCTCGCATAGACAAACTAGTACATAAACACAGACGCTTCGAGACACCCCTTTCTTCTAGTCTCCCAAAGAGTTTTTTGTAATGTTACATCCTCTCACCAATGCTGTTTAAAATGTAGAAGGGTCACTGGGGGATTCCCCTCTAAAACAAATGATTAACCATAAACCACTAATCGGATGCAATGCACTTTCACACACAACAAATTATTCTGGATTACGAATCTCAGTTCCTGTTAGGAGCACAACACATGGGGGCAGATTTACTATTTTTTCACGTAGCGCACTGCAGCAGCCGCAAAGTGAAAAGGAGAGAGGAGGAGAGCACCCTATTTACTAAAAATAAGGCACTCTCCTCCCCTCTCACTAGCACCGGCGCTGAAATCAGCTGCCGTGCGCCACGTAGACACATTTGCACCATCGTGCAAGGGTGTCTCCGTGCGTCTAGCATAGGTTTTGTACTGGAAGGAACTCTTCCAGTACAACATACTATGAACAGACTCACGTTAACCATTTTCCCACTTTATATGTGGGCGGTAAAGTACAGCACACATGCAAAGTCGGAAAAGGAAGGAGAAATGAAAGCATTTCTCCTTCCTTGCGCCTACTTGAAAAGGGCGCAGTTTTCTCATGCTAAAACCAATCTACTTTATTTAGTAAATTGGGTTTAGCATGAGAAAACGTAGGTGGTTGCATGGGAATGTCCATGCACCACCCTTGGTACACCCCCGTGGCACAAAGCAATGCAAAGCAGTGCTATGTGCTGCTTTGCATTACTTTTCCGTTATTTCCTGTGCTAAACAAGTTTAGCGCTGGAAAGTAAATTTGGAAAAAAAGATTTTGCGCCGATTTGCGGCACTTTTGTGATGCACACACAAAGCAAAATCTTAGTAAATCTCCCCCATGATCCCCAGCAGTTTTGTAATTTACAGAGCTATGGAGTGCACAGAAGAAGGGATGTTGTGTAATTGCTATGATGCCATTCTAGAACCTTTGGACCTAGTTCTAGTCAGTGCTTAGTTTGTAAAAGAAAGAGTGATGGTGCTCAAAGCTCTGCCCAAATGCCCCCGTCCGGGCTGTTAAAAGTTGATATACCAAGGCTGGCAGTCTTAAATCCACCTCATGCCTCTTTAATCCACTACCAGAAAATCCTTGCACCTTTATCTCACTCTTGCAGGTTCATGCTTTCTTTCTTTGTGCTGGTTCTTCCTTCTTTCTCTTCCACCATCTTTCCACTTTGTGTGTTTTCCCTCTCATGCTCTCGGGAAATGTCCGAAGAGGAAAAATGAGTGCAAGACTCCAAAAATATGTTCTGGTGTCCCCTACCGGCAGCCACCGGCTCAAATTAAGCACTGGCTCTATTCCTGGCTTTGGCACTTGATTGAAAGTTAGAATTCTGGATCTGGCCCCCTCCCCCCTATGATGTACATGATCTGGAATCATCACCAATCATTCCCTTAATGTACAGGACCCAAGTTTCCAAGCAATGTCTGTGCTACAGATCTACCAATATTTACAAGCACAAGAGCGTTATCTAAGCATAGTTCACAATATGAACAAAGCTTGAAGGTCAAAAAGCAATTATAGCAATATTTTATTCACAATCTTCATCAACTCTGTTGGTGGCACATACATGTTTCCACAAGAATACATCTAATACAATTTTTGAAAATAGACAATGAAATGTGAGCAGAAACGGTCTATTTGTGAAATCAGTACTAAGCAGTAACGATGGTAACTGTTAGTGATTCAAGGGATGTTGGAGATGGAATCCTAAAATTGGAGTGTAACTGGAAAAACAAGGATTACCACCATTTTCCTAAAAAATATATAGATATCATCACAAAAGCACAATATAAAAGAAAATGTGGAAAATGGTATCCAACTGTGACAGAACTTCTACCATAATCACAACATCTCCATGTGTTGTGCATCAAGCTGTTTTATGGGTTTTTGTTTTTAGACATGGTTAGGTAGGTGATCCCCCCACACTTAAAAAGACATATGTTACATATTATGCCTACAGCAGGAATGTCTACTTTCGGAAAGAAAGCAGACCCATTCTTAAAATAAATGCTAAGCTAAATGCAGTACTGCACAGAACAATCCTCTCATCAGTGGCATTAATGGAATCCAAATGTGGCAGACTCAGCTTGCTGCACCTGCGTAAGGAGACGTCTTCTCGTTCTATCAATGGAAAAGGAAGAAATCCGTCGCCTTGACTTCCACAGGTTAAGCACCTGCAGTCCCCCATATAACCTTTCTGGTTGTTTATGGCTCAGCTTGAGGCACCAAGGAACGTGGCTTTTACTGATCAAAGTTTTTAACACGCAATGGATCCATTCGATAATAGATCTGAAAGTGAAGAAATTTGCGGTCAATGAAAGTGAAAAGGGGCCATTAAATCTTAAAATAAACTCTTGTGAAGCTTCAGTGCCATAAAAGCTCTCCGAGTGAAGTTTACGAGCAACCTGTAAACTATCTTCATTCATTCTAAAATAAATTGATTCATTGAATCAACTTTTCATTGATATCAACATATTTTCTCTCACGTTTAAAATCGTGCATTTTCCCCAAATCCATCTCAGTGTAGATTTTATACCAGCCACGCATTTTGATCGGAGAACTAGTCAGTGATGGGAAAAATATCTTATTGATTGTACAATAAAGATTCATCAGTATTATCTTAAATAAATACAGTCTATTACCTTACATCAGGGACACTGAAATTATGGATCAATGGAGGACCAAACTGCGTGGCAATGTTAACTAACTTAGGTGCCAGGGAAGGCAAATTATACAGCATATTGTGCCACATTCTGTGCCATTATTATTTCACTTTTTTGTCATTTTAACAAACATTAAAACTGAGTGGGAAAAAGCACCATCTCATTGGTACCAGCTTAACATCTGACTACATCAATCACAAACACAAAGTGAAAGGTGCCCAGTTATGCTTTGCAAAGGGCCTGCTATTTTGCAGAATCGAGTGTAGTGCTTCTTAGTAATATTTAATACGTTCGAGCTGGGAACAAACATTTTGTGGAAGTCTACATGTTATTCAGTCGATTACGTGGCAAGTGCAGTAAATCCATAGTTATGTCGAGAACACTATGGCTGAAGAATCATTTAATTCTAATGCCCACGTTTATAGCACTACATGTCCCAAGTATGGGACAGGAAAATTATCCATGACAAGCATTAAAGAAACCTGTCCACTTTACAGATGAAGATGTGACTTTGGAGATTACTACAACACAACATCACATTGCAATAATGCAGCATAAAATCACAACAGCACAGCACATCTCCATGCTTTTGTGAAAATGTGTGAGTGCACATGGTTCTCCTGAAATGTATTGAAGTCCTTTAGAAGGGTGTGGAGATGGGAAGGGGAGGTGGTGTTTTGAGAGATTATTTTGAGCTTTATTTTATGATGTACAAGTTATTGCAGGATCTGAAGGTTTTTTGTTCTCTTGTATTTTGACACTGATGTGATGTTTGGACACTGAGCAAGATGAGGGGAATGGCAAGTTGGTCAGTACAGTCAAGGGCTGTGGGAGGCTTGCATTGATTCAACAGTTACTGATGTCGAGAAGATCTGGGTTAAATCCCTCATTCGTTTGCTCACTACACCACCCCAGTTTGGACCTAGCCATATGCAAATCAGTCTTGACCCTGATCCCCATGGGAACAGTCCAGTCTGAATTCAAGCCAGGTCTGCTCTGGACCGGAAACAAGCATCCTGGGACCGGTTTCGGGGGTAACACCCCTCATCAGCCAAGCTAGCTTGAATCCAGTGGCACAGAGAGGAAGGGACCCAAGTCTAGGCAGACCCATCCCACTTAGGGCAAAAAGTGCTGCGGCAACAAATGATGGACGGAATTCTGAATGAATCAAACATTCACCCCCAGTCAAGAGATCTGGGCTAAATCCATCGTTCTTTTGCTCACTATACCACCCCAGTTTGGACCCAGCCATATGAAATCAATCTTGACCCTGCTCCACATGGGAAAAGTCCAGACCAAACATCCAAGCCAGGTCCTCCCTGGACTGGAAAAAAGCATCCTGGGACCAATTTCAGGGTAACACCCCTCATCAGCCAGGCTAGCTTGAATCTAGTGGCACAGTGAGCAAGAGACCCACGCCTGGGCATATCCATCCCACTTAGGACGAAAAGTGCTGCAGCAACAAATGATGGACAGAATGCTGAATGGATCAAACATTCAACCCCAGTCAAGAGATCTGGGTTAAATCCATCATTCTTTTGCTCACTACACCATTCTAGTTTGGACTTAGCCATATGCTAATCAGTCTTGATCCTGCTCTTCATGGGAACAGTCCAGCCCGAACTGCCAAGCCAGGTCCTCCCTGGACCGGAAACAAGCATCCTGGGACCAGTATCAGGGTAACATCCCTCATCAGCAAGGCTAGCTGAATCCAGTGGCACAGTGAGCAAGAGACCCACGTCTGGGCATATCCACCCCACTTAGGGCAAAAAGTGCTGCAGCAACAAATGATGTACGGAATGCTGAATGGATCAAACATTCAACCCCAGTCAAGAGATCTGGGTTAAATCCATCATTCTTTTGCTCACTACACCATTCCAGTTTGGACCCAGCCATATGCTAATCAGTCTTGATCCTGCTCCTCCTGGGAACAGTCCAGCCCGAACTGCCAAGCCGGGTCCTCCCTGGACCGGAAACAAGCATCGTGGGACCTGTTTCGGGGTAATACCCCTCATCAGCCAGGCTAGCTTGAATTGAGTGGGACAGTGAGAAAGGGAACCACGTCTGGGCCTACCCATCCAACTTAAGGTGAGAAGTGCTGCACAACAAATGATGGACAGAATGCTGAATGAATCAAACATTCACCCCCAGTCAACTGTCTTGGTTGAATCCATTGTTCTTTTGCCCACTACATCACCCTAGTTTGGACCTAGCCATTTGAAATCAGTCCTGACCCTGCTCCTCATGGGAACAGTCCAGCCCAAACTGCCAAGCCAAGTCCTCCCTGGACCAGAAACAAGAGACCTGGGACCGATTTCAGGGTAACACCCCTCATCAGCCAGGCTACCTTGAATCCAGTGGCACAATGATTAAGGGACCCACCTCTGGGCATACCCATCCCACTTAGGGCGAAAAGTGCTGCGGCAACAAAAGATTGGGGGTGAATGTTTGATTCATTCCGCATTCTGTCCATCATTTGTACCTGGCTTGGCAGTTCGGGCTGGACTGTTCCCATGGGGTGCAGGGTCAAGACTGATTTGCATATGGCTGAGTTTAAACTGGAATGCCATGGGGAGCAAACAAATGATGGATTTAGGCCCAGATCTCTGTACTGACGTGAATGTTTGACATTGTTTAACATTTTGTCCATCAATTGTTCTTTTTGCAGTTGTCACCCCGAGTGGGACGGGTATGCCCAGACGTGGGTCCCGTGCTCTCCATTCCACTAGAGTCAAGGTAGCCTGGCTGATGAGGGGTGTTACTCCGAAATCAGTCCCAGGTTGCTTGTTTCTGGTCCAGGGAGGACCAGGCTTGGCACTTCCGGTTGGACTGTTCCCATGAGGAGCAGGGTCATGACTGATTTGCATATGGCTGGGTTTAAACTGGGATGGCATGGTGAGCAAAAAAATAATGGATTTAGGCCCAGTTCTCTTTACTGGGGTGAATGTTCGACATTGTTCAATATTCTGTCCATCAATTATTATTTTGGAGTTTTCTGCAGGGCTGAATACACCTAGTAGGATGGTGTGGAGTGTTGGGTCTATGAAGTGGTGAGGAGGTCAGAGAAGTCATTTATTTTATCCTTGACATGTTCAGGTGGCCTGTAGGTGAGGTGGAAGTTGGCAGACTGAGTTGCAGAGAGTGGGAAGTGGTGTTTGAGAAGTGCATAGAAATGAGTGTTGCTTGTTCACATAAAGCGCAGGATCAAGATGACCTATATATGATGGTGATTCCTCCTGCCTTCTTACGTGGTAGTCTGCAAACTAAAGGCGATATTAATGACCCAGTTTGCATCACTCTTGCACAGCGATGCAAACCTTAAGTCATATTTTTGAAGCCAAGCAAAGCCACTTCACGTGCCTATGAATGGCTCCAAAAATATAGAGGAATGCAACACAGTGCAAATCGTTGTGAAGCGTTCTCTGCTCTGGGTAGGCATTCCATGGGCATTGCGTGGGTGTTACCATGCAACTCCCATGGTTTTTGATACATTCCCAGACTTTGTAAACCTGGGAATGTGCCAAAAAGATACGCCTCCCCAGGTGAGGCATAACAAGGAGAAATATCTTTATTTCTCCTTGTTATTTCCTCTTTCTAAGTGTGCTGCATTCCACAGCACACTTAGAAAGAGGAAAATGCCTCTCAGGATTGTTTTTGTGCAAGAAGGTGCCCCTTCCTGCACAAAAATAATTCTGCCTACAACACAGGCACCCTTGCACCCTAGTGCAAGGGTGCCTGCATTGGCACTAGGTTGCCAAAACTGCACCAGTACAAGGGAAAAGGACAGGAATGCACAGCATTGGATAAATACTGCCCATTCCTCCCCTTTCCTTGTGACACAGGGCAGCGCAGCAAGGTTACTTGATGCGCTGTCCTGCCCCACCAAACCCGAAAATATAGCCCTAATTCTGTAGGCTGTGGGGACAAAGAAGTCTAGGATTTGTGTGGATGTGGGATTGAGCTGTGTGTCCATAATGAAGAATGTGTGTCAAAGCTGTGTAGATTATGAGGTCTACAATGCCTTGGGCATGGAGTACTGCAGAAAATGTGCTAATGAGCATGAGTTGTAGTGTGTGTTTTGCAGCTTGTAGGAGTAGAGTGGTTAGTGGGTGGCTAATTGGTTGTGTATAAGGTTGGGCCAAGATGCATGTCATTGTTTGTTGTGGTCTGGGACAGGATGTTATTATGGTTAAAGGAATTCAGGGGTACAGGCAACACATATGATGCAGTCTTAAATTGTAGATGCTTGTTGCAATCTGAGCATCCACGATGTTGCGATTTTGTGATTTGCTATCGAATGGAGAAATCAACACTTTTGTAAAAAGTGTGCACTTTTTACAAAAGCCTCCATAAAATTTAATAAATGACTGCTGCCCCTGCTTTTATTTGTCTTTGCATTGATGGAGCAGGGTTTTCACGAAATAAAACCTGCTTGGATTGAACTCCTCATTGTGTGGATTATTAATAAAATGGTGTGAAAATTAACAGTGCAAAACCAAAGAAGGTAAAAATGAGAACTGCGCAAGCGTGTGCTGGGAACAGTTAGTGTAGGCCGGAAATGCACACGTTTAATGCAGAAAATAACAGCCAAAAAGCCGTGAGTTTCTTTTCATTAACTGTTTGAAAATAATGTGCAGAGCGTTAGAAAATGCAAGCAAAAGCATTCATAGAGCGTTAAATAGTGGAGTTTTATAAAATAACAATGATAATCACAGTTATATTTATTTTTCCTAGAGCACATTTTACTGTTCTGCAGAGAAGGCCTCACAAGTTTTTTAAGGTTTAGTTTGCTTATTAGAATGTGGAATGAAAATATGTAATCTGTCCTTCGTGAGTTCCTGATGATGGCCAAGGTTGCATAGAGGAAACAATGAACATTGTGAATGGAACTTCCTTGCCGAGCGGAGTATGTGGACACTTGTATAAAAATATGGATATATTTGTGAGATGGAGAAATGTACAAGCCACGGAAGAGCGATAGCTGAATTTCCTCTGCTGAAAGGTTGATGACGTGAGCTGTCGAATACAAAGGAACTGTTGAAAAGTTAGGCGCATCGAGAGTGGAGTGATCAGACAGCCCTTGTTTTGAACCAATGAGATTTAAGAATCCTATGTGTAATGAATGATACGTGAGGGGTTGGACCTATAGTGAATTTAGGGTATAACTATTAGTAGTAAGAGGGTGGGGGTTAGGCGCGTTTTTCCTACTTTGCGAGAGGGGAGAGCTGTGTTGCTGTTCTCTAACTTTTGGCTGGCTGTTGTTCTGCTGATCCCGACTCTGACTTTGCTCCTCAATTTTTCTTGGGGACGCCCAGCTTACTCTCATGGCCAGGGGGTAGCTTTTCAGATTTCTGATATTTGCGATCGGCTAGTATGATATTCTAAATTTGCATGAATCTTATTTGCAAATGTCTTTATCCTTTTGTCTCTACGCCTATCCACTCTCTCATTGCGCTGATATTTGAAATGTACAATGGTGATTTATTACATTGCTGTTCTTTTGTGTGATGATCTATGATTCGAGCTGTATTGTACTTGATGAGCAATCACATTACTAGATAAAACATATTGATTAGAAAAACAGAGTTTGTCTTTATTGGTGTCAATTTAGTGATATTGAATGTGTATTCTTTATGTAGATTTCTGATATTATTATGCCAATCCCTGTCCACTATCAAAGATTCATCGAAGAAGGAATGAGCAAATTGGTAAGATTGGTTTAAACTTATGCAGCATGAAAGGGACTGTTAGGTATTAAATTGGGTCCAGATGATTGAAATTTGTCAGTCCCTAAACGCTGGATCAGCACTTTCGGTGCTGCTGAGCGCAATAACAAGAGTGTGTGCAGCAGGGAAGAAAGGTGTTGAACTATTCTCCTGCCGACTGCATGTGAGGTTGTGCAAACTACAAAGGTCAATGCCAGGTCTCAGAGCTAAGGCGACTTCTTACCTTACACCTCCAAGAAGAGTAAAGGCAACATAAACATGCTTATTAGGTCTCGAAAGAATAGCCTGCATTGGCCTGCGAAAACCCAGCTGATTTCCCCCCTTCCTTCCAAGTGTAATAAACTTATTACATTTTTAAACTTTTCTATATTCTGTCAGCCCCCATGGGTGCATTTAAGCCTGTTAGTATTGTGTGTCCTATCAGGAAGCACCAGAAAGAATCTATTTAGCTCTCCTTCAGAATCGTTATGATGTGTGGTTCTGGCATGCAGTAGGGGGCCAATTTACTGTTATTTCATGCAAACCACCAGAGCAATCAAAGTTGCTGTGATGTGCTGCATGAAATGGAGAGGACAGGACAGCATCACATCTGCCAAGATATGGTGCTGCTGACCTCTTCTCAGAGACTGACACATAATTTATCTGCAGGCGCGGCCAGTACAGGTAAGAACGGTAGGGCGGGGAGGGGAGGGGGGAATCGATGGGATAGGGAAAATAAAATAAATAAAACCACTTATCTTGCGCTCGCCACATTGCCGACTTGGCGATGAGGCGAGCGCAAGGTGTAGGAAGCTGGCTCTGTATATACTATACCAAAGTGAGGTATAGTGTGCACAGAGTCCAGTGGAACCCCAAAGGTAGGCATAGGTAAAGTTAGATAGCACCTCACTCTCTATTTGTGGTAGTGTGGTCGAGCAGTAAGGCAGTATCAGAGGACAGTGTTAAGCATTTGTAGTACACACTCAGTCAGCAAATGAATTCACACACTCAAAGACTGAACTTCAGACCAATTGTTTTTGTATAAAAATATTCTTTTAGTTATTTTATTTCCTAGAACCAAGCAAGCCTGGCACAGGTAAGCAATAAATACTTTACAGTAGTAATGCAGTTTGTAAACAGTTTGAATTGTAATTGTATATGCACTTTGTTTTGACTTACAGTATGGTTGCAGAGAAATGCAATACTTTGTTAATACAGTACATAGACTTGAATGGGCTTTTCAGTAAAATACCAGGTAAGTTACTTTTTAGATTACTTTTCTTACTCAGAGTAGTATACCTGGATACTACTCTGGGACATTTCCTGTAAACAGGTAAGTAAAATCGTTTTGGTTAAATAGTACAATTTTAAAGAATTTCTTTAGGTTTTCAAACTCCACATTTAGAAACTTTTCCAAGAAAAACAGTCAATGTTATCCTATGGAGGAAAATAGTGTTATCGGTTTTGAGGTAAGTATTTGGTAGTGGGAGTTGAGGTTCTGGGGGTAGACTCAGGGGTCCCCCAGGGTCAAGGATGCACTCTTGTTACACCCTCATCAGCACTAGGGCGGCCGGGTGCAGAGTGCTGAGGCCCAATGTTATCCAATAGGGGATAGGGGGCCTCCGGTTGGTGGCTGCTGACGAGCAGGCCACTCGGTTGTGGGAGCAAAGCTCCTGGACTTTAGCTCAGAACAAATGGGGAAACAAAGTAGCACCAAAGGTGCACCCTCAGCGGCACTAGGGCAGCCGGGTCCAGGGTGCTGTTTCGACGTCGGGCGCCCTGTTGCTTGCAATGGGGAACCTCCGGTTTGCAAAGGCACTGCAGGCTTGGGGACGAAGGTCTTCGGGTGCGACCACCACTTCAAGAGGTAAGTTGGGAAGTTGGGGGTTGGTTAGGCACTGTCGGTTTGGCCACCCAAGGCCGTAGGGTGTCGGCTGCAGGGGTGCCTTTTGGGGTCGGATCTTCTTACCAGCTCCTGGTCGCGGTTCGGGGGACCTTCCGAATTTAGGCTGCAGGCGTCGGCTGGAGGCTTGAGGCAGGTCAGGGGTCGCCGGATCTCGGGTTAGGATCGCCGGGGGGACCTCCTTGTGGTTTTTGCCCACTCTAGCTCGGGCCGCGGATGGCGTGTGCAGAGTGGGGCGGATCCGGTGTCCGGCCGGAACCAGAGGTTGCAGATTAACAAATCCGGTGTTCACAGGAGACACAGTCTTTGAGGTGGATGGCAGGCAGGTCCTCCGGGATTTTTGAGGTTCCTGGCTGCAGGACACACCGGGATTTCGCAGGAGCAGGTTCGAGGTGGAGACAGGCCGGTAGGGCTGGGGCCAAGTCAGTGGGCGTCTTCTACTTGTTAGCTTCTGCACGGCTGTTCGGTCCTTCTTCTTCTTGTAGTTTCTTCTAGTCTGCTTTCTTGGTTCAGGACTGCACCCCAAATACTGTATTTAGGGGCGTTTTAGGGGTCTCTAGGTCAGTAGCCAATGGGCTACTAACCTTAGGGTGACTACACCCTTGGTGTGCTCACCCCACGTGGGGGAGTGAGCACAATCCATAATCCTGATTGGGGAGTGCCTGCCATCTGCAAGATGGCGGGCACTGAAGAGTGGGCTTCACCTCGCCTCCCCACCTGATGGGTGAAGTTGGCAGAGGTGGACACACCTTCTGGGCTGGCTAGTTTTTCCCGCCTGTATTCCCGCCGAAAAGGAGGGGAGCCAGGAAGGGGGACTGCTCCTGATAGCAGGAGAGGCTGGGGGTCGCATTACAAAGGCTGCCAAGCCTTTGAAGCTTGCCTGCCACAGATGGCTCTTCCTGGCCTGGGGGAGGTGTGAACACCTCCGCCCAGGAAACACTTTGGGGTATATTCACAAGAACGTGTGATAACTACCGCAAGAGTAGCGTAATGCAACTTTCATTATCGCAGCCCATCGAGGGAAAATAACCCTGTGTCAACGTGGAATTCACAACAAGGCGGTAGCATGCGATAGTCACCAGATAACGCGTCAAATGCCAGCGTGTAAATCAACACCACGCCCAAAAAATGCGAAACACTAACGCGAGAAATCATGCGATGAGGCCAATCGCGGTACAAAAAATTGCGAAAACCAGCCTCAGGCATGCAAATCCCACGCGTCTGGCGGGAAATTGCACCATAAAAACCACAGACACAACACACCAGAAACAAGCCAGAGCATGAGGCAAAATGGATGCACCCTGACCCAGCGCAGAGGGCAACGCGAACCCCACAACCCCCACAGACCACCAGCAAGGAACAACTGGCTCGGGGAAGGCCAAGGAGAAAAGGGAGAGGAAGACGGGGGCAGACCGCAGGAAAACAAGACCAGTGTCAAGGAGGAGACAGAACACCACCAGCAACTGACCCACAAGCAGACCACCTGGAATGCAGTTGAAGTGCCCAGGAGGCCAATCCAGGAGGCCAAGAGGCGCCGGCAGGACCTGACAACCTAAACCACGTACAAACCCGCTGCCAACAGGAAGGCAGCAACGGCGATAGGAGGTGGCAGTCCAGCGCCACAGGAGGAGCTGGAGGAAACCCAGGCCACAGTCATCAGTGTGGAGACAGTGCAAGGAGTAGGGAGTACGGACACAGCCCGACAGGACCTGACACAACAACAACAGGGTGAGGATCCAACAGGGACTGGGGGGACAGGGGGTGATGGGCACAATGCCACACATGCACAATGAGGTGTAACACACTGCACACCCACAATTACCCAGGGACATGTCCCCCATCCCCGTGGCACACTGCAGCACACACACATAGCAATCACAGCACATACTATGACATTGTGGCACAAAGTGCAACACCCACACTGCAGAACAGGGGACACAACTGGGTCCACCCAGGTACAGAAACAGAACAATCACATCGGACAGAGCAGGGAACTGTGAGATGCACATCTACCCCTACAACCCCACATCAGCCATGTAGGCCAAATGTACACTGTCCCAACTCAAATAGCCACCACCGCCCAAACAGTCACAATGTGCATTGTCACACAGTCTGCATGTCAACAAGAACACGGCGCCAACACAATGCCAACATGCACCTCCCCTTCGCAATGCAGAGGGACAAACAACACCTCCAGCAGGTCAGAACAGACAACCCATCAGTGATGGCCGAGACGAACACCACAGCCCAGACACCGACGCCCTACAACAGCCCATGGACATCCCACACAACCCACCACCAGGACCAGGGCAGACAAGCTACTCAGAGGAGAACCCAGCCCCTGCAACAGACCACACAGCATGAAGCACCCACAAGCACGGCTGCCCCACAACACTTCACCCACCCACACATGGCACCCCAATGCCAGGTGGCAGAATGCCAAAAGGTGGTGGCCCAACAGGTGAGGGTGTTGCCAAACCCATGGAATGCGAACTAGAACACATACGTGGGTGTCCAATACCCTTCAGGGACCCCCCACACCCCACAAAGGAGACCCACACCTCCACAGAGACACATGCACATATCATGTTGAACTGGCTACGGGCACGTGCGCACGGCCCCTTTATTGGCAGGGCCACATGTACAGTGACGCCTGTGCTGGATGTGTGTGGGGTGAGTATAAGCCAGCCCGCACGGAGTGCTTGGTGCTGGCAACAACCTGAACAGTGGACACCAGTGTAATGGAAACAGAAAACACCAGCATAACAGAGTCAAATTCAGGGCAACATGGAGGGATCCGGAGTAAGGACAGAGGCCACCCAATATTCAGTCAGGAGGTTCTGTGAGTTGCAGTGCACTGGGGTAGGGGCACTAGAGAAGAGCACGCTCATGTGAGGAAATTGCTAGGATTGTGTCCCTTGGGGTTAGTCCTGATGCAGATGCAGTGGGGTGTGTTACACCTGCATCAACTTCCTCATCATAGTCCCAGGTCTTCCCCACTGCATGAGGTGACATTGCTGCGCAACCTCACAACAGCACAAAACTCTATCAGTAACGGACAATGGCTTGCGGTGCACTGAGTCACTGGCACCTGGAGTGCCGAGCAGGGTAGCAGGCCGATGATGGCATCCACGACAGGTCTGAGCAACTCCGTAGGTCTGTCAGGACCACCCTTTCGACTCTGGCAGATGGCGTTTGGAGGTGGTCCTTGCGGTGGTGGCGTGTGCCCCCTGCGGTGATGCGACGTCCGGGCCGGTCAAGACTCAATGCTATGTGTGGGCCCTGGTGGCCCGCAGTAGAGGCCAGAGGATGCGGACAGCGCAGGGCCACAGACACATGGCGTTGATGACCCCAAGACCATCGCTACAGAGGCTATTCAATGTCTCAGAAGAAGGTGTCCCAGACCTGACCAGCACAGAGTTAGTGGCCCCGGATGCACTGCGGCCGGCACAGGCACCCAGCCACGGGACGGTGACATGCGGTGCAGTCATATGGGCCATGCGACCTGAGCGGGTCCCCATCAATGTCTGAGGTGTATGTTGCGGAGGGTTCCGGGGAACAGTGGAAGGTGTCCTCCAGGGCATGATGCGGAAGGTCTGATGTCATCTGGAAGCAGCAAATGGAGGAGTGGAAAGCGCAACCCTCGTTTGCACCAACAATTCAGGATCAGCTACATGAGGATGAAAACTAGCCCATAGTCCACATACTCAAACGCCACCAATGTACGACCAGTGAGTGTCCATGAATGTCAGGGAACAAACTTAGTGGCACAGGTGCTGTGAGGGGATGCAGTCTGCGATGATGCCGGTACACAGATGTGAACTCCAACATTGCCAAATCAAGACTCTGTGAGCTACTGGACCACAGTGTAGGCCGGAGGCAGCGGTCAGCATGGGCCCACAGACACGTGTTGTGTGCTTGTGATGCATTCGTTTGCTTCACTGAGAGCAGGGAGTTTAGTGATATCACCCCTGCATGGTGTAATCAAGACTCAGTTCCAAATGTGTGACCTACCTGACCGTGGTGTAGACCTGAGGCAGCAGTCAGCACGGCCCATTCACCGAGTGTCGCCGGCATAGGTTGGATGGCCCCACCGGCCTGCGTAGTTCAGGTTCAGTGGCACCACGTGTAGCCGGCTGGTGTTGAACAGGGTTAGTGGCACCATGTGTAGCCGGCTGGCGTTGAACAGGGTTAATGGCACCACGTGTAGCCGGCTGGCGTTGAACAGGGTTAGTGGCACCACGTGTCGCAAGATGCCCATATGGAACTATGCCTCACTGATCGGGGGCTCTGGTGCTGTGGCCGCTGGCCCGGATATGGGGTCACTGCCATTCATGACTCAAGACACAGTTCTACATGTGGGACCTACTGCTCCAAAGAGTAGGCCAGGGGCGGCAGTGGAGTACGTCAATGAAAAAGGAATAAAGCGGGCCGGTGTCGTGGAGGCTGTGATGGTCTGAGGTGGCTGCCAAGGTCTCTGGCCTCGGGCTTGTGGCTTGCGCCGGCACGTGGTGGGCCCTCCTTGACACACGTCGGTGTCGGAAGGTGATCAGTGTGGCCTGGCTGCGCAGGGGCTGGCCTGACGGGTTCGTGGTCCAGCGTGCCGGGGTCCGGCAGGCGCCCGGCATCTCAGGCAACTCTGCTCACGAGGATGGCGTCGGCCTCGTGGCGAGGTGGGAGGCGCCGCCCTGGCAGAGACATGGGTCTTTCCAGAAGAGGACCATGCCCAGGCCTACGTGATTTTTATTCACACCCCTAAGCTGGCGTGGCGTACGCCGGGCCATCACACTCCGCTGATGCTTAGGGGGGTGTAACAGGCAACATTTCCGCGAGGTCCCCCACTGGCTGGGGTGACATGGTGGCGTCCACTGTCCACTACACTCCATACACAAGCGGTGTATATCGCCATGGATATGGGTGTGTTCTGCATACTGCGAGGTGTCCAGCACATCTCCGGCACTGTTGGCATTGTGTACTTGCCCAATCATGTTTCTACTGCATCCTTCACACATGCCTGGTTGCCACCTCTCCCCACATTCGGCTATTATGTGGCTGAGGTGCCATGCCGTTGCTGGCTCATTTTCAGGGCTTGCCCATGTGGACATTGTAAGTTGTTCTGTCGTGTCTGGTGGGTTGGCATATTGTTATGCCTGTTGTATGTGATTTTGTGACGTGTGCATTGCCAGAGTTGTCAGTTGCATGGTTGTGGAGTTGAGGTGTTCATTTGGACATTGCCAAGGGGCTGTGCATTTCACTTGTTGGCATCCTGGGAACGCTGGTTGATGATGGACTGTCGGAGGATGAAGGTATCATGCACACTGGCTGTGTATTTGAAGGCGACATTGTTGAGTGTTCCACGGTGTTCTGTTGTTGCCTGCACATTGGTGTGAGACGTGTGGTTCCTGTTGCGGTGATTGTGTGCTGTGTCACCAGGGGGCACAGGTAGTACATGTGTGCTGCGTATTGCCCCCAACACGTGCGTGCATCCTGCTATGGCGTATGGTCCTTGCTTGGTCTCCAGCGGATCCTACGCATTGTGTTGTGCATATGGGGACTTGGGTTCCAGGGTGATGGTGATGTCCAGGACAGGTGTGGGGGACTTGGATGTGGCTGGCTGTGAGACTCCTCCGACTCAGGCGGGTGTTGGATGGGGGGTTCCAGGGGCCAACAGGTGCAGCCACGCCATCAGCTTTGTGTGGGGTGGGATGTTGGTTGTCCGCTGTGTTGTTGCCGTAGGCCTGTTAGGCGATGATGGTCAGGATGCGTAGGTTGGTTGTCCCTTTCAGCCTGTAGTGGACGGTGACATTGTCAGATGTTGGGGCTGTGCGGCTGGTACGTTTCCTGGGGTTCCGCTGTCTTTGTCTGCACTGCGTCTGTGTTGGTCCGGGGGGGGTGTTCCGGGTGTGGGATCGGGTCCTGGGGTGGTGGAGGTGGGTGTTGTGGCCCTCTTGGGTGTCCGGGCCGCATGATGGGTGGCTCCATGGCATCTGTTGTCCTTCGGATGTGGCCCTGGACTGTGCTCCCTTTTGTGCTTCTGGCTGCCGTCCGACTTTACACCAGGTCAGAGCAGGTGTAGATTTCCTGGTGCTAACGCGACTTATTGCCTGTTTTGTGTTTTTATCGCGGATGTGGCTGGTCGTTGTGAATGTTGAGGTGTGCTGTTGTCTCGGCTTTTGGCACGGGAACGCTTACTCTGTATCTCATTAGCGATATTTGGGATGGTCCTCTGTGGCGATATTTTTTGGGGCTGCTATCGCGGGTAAACTGGTGCTGTGGGCTGTTTACACCGGCTTGTAAATGGAGGGGTAAATTTATCACGACTTTGGCTGCGATAAAGTGCCGTTAATTCGGCGATAGCTCTGTGTGAATATGCCCCTTTGTTTCTGGGCTCAGGGAGGGAAGGCTCCCACCCTAGGGGTCCAGAAACATGTCTCGTGGTGGCAGGCTGGTGTGTACCAGTCAGGGAACCCACCAGAGGCTGGTCGTTTTTCAGGGGGCATCTCTAAGATGCCGTCTGTGTGCATTTGTCATTAAATCCCACACTGGCATCAGTGTGGGTTTAATGTGCTGAGAAGTTTGATACCAAACTTCTCAGTTTTCAGTGTAGCCATTATGGTGCTGTGGAGTTCGTAATGACAAGCTCCCAGCACCATATATTCCTAATGGCAGCACTGCACTTACAATGTCTAAGAATGGACTTTGACACTGTAGGGGTACAGGGCTCATGCACCTGTACCCTCACCACTGGTATAGGGCACCCGGCTAGAGTGGCGACTGATCTATGCCAGGGCAGTGGGTTGTAGGCATGGCACACAGGGATGTGTGCCATGTCGACTCTTCACTTTGTTCTGCACCAAAACACGCAGCCTGCAAAGGCAGTGTGTGTGTGTGTAAAGGTACAGGGCCTCTAGGGGTGGCACAATAAGTGCTGCAGTCCTTAGAGGTCGTCCCTGGTCACAGTGCCCTGGGTACATGTGGTACCATTTACCAGGGGCTGATCTGTGGCCAGAGATGCCAATTGGGTTAGTTTTGGGGAAAGAACACAGGCCCTGGGAAACTGATTGGCAGGGACCCAGGGCACATCAAGTCAAAGTGCATCAGTAGTCTGGCAAAAAGTGGGGGGGGTTACTGCAACAGAAACCCACTTTCCTACACAAGGTAAGTGGTTTTAGTTATTTATTTATTCTGTTTTCCTTATCCCGTCATCTGTAGACTTTCCCCCCCGACGTCCCCGCCCACCGCTCTTACCTGTTCCGGCCGTGCCTGTTTATCTCCCTTTTGCTACACAAACACCTTTGCACCTTAGTGCAAAGGCGTGTTTGTATATGTGTGTGTGAGCGTGTGTGTGTGTGTCTGTGTGTGTGTGTGAGTCTAGTATACGTTTTGCACTAGAAGGGTACATTTCTAGTAAAAGCCAATATGCTTAGGCTAACTTTAAAATGTTTCTCACTTTATATGCATGCTGCACATTGCAGCATATTTGCCAATTGGGAAAAGGTTGTTAAAAATAAAACTTTTCTCCAACTTTGTACCTGCATCAACAAGGCGTATTATTTTAGTGCAAAGTCATCAACAAATTCTAGTAGATACAGCTTTGCATCAAAAACTATGGGTGGCAGCCTGGGAAAACACATATCCATCAATGGACTCCCCTTTGCGCAAAGTACCGGAAAATAGTGCATAGTGCTACTATGCATTACTTCTAGGCAACTTTAAAGCACAAAACAATTTTTGTATTGGAAAATAAATCCGAAATCAATACTTTGTGCAAGTTTACTTCCCTCTTGGTGACTGCACTGGTGCAAGGTGTTGGTAAATCTGGCCATTAAAGTTGTTTCTAAGATTTAGTGGGATAAGGACACTTCACGACGTACAGCAAGCAGCCTGGAATGTGAAGCAACCCTGAAAACGATTTAAATGTTTAAAAGCCAGTTCTACACTGCCATGTGTCTGACCCTCTCTAGAGGAAGGAAAGGGAATGGTTTCATTCCTAAAGATATGTTTTGAAGACTGAAGCAAAGCAGAGTAACACTTTAAAGATAAGTAGCTTCAAATTCTTTTTGAGTCAAATGTTCATGTGCGTATACATATTCCTCTTCACAGTGACAGTGTATATCTTAATAGAAAGCTTCGCAAATAAGCCACTAGAACACTTTTAAGAAGACACATGCATGCCTTGTGTAGTGGGAATGTGCCATGGTTCAATGGTTAGCTTCTAAGAATTGCAAACAATTAATCTGGAAAAGATTTTTCTGAGACCTTAAATTAAACTTGAGTGAAAACAACGTCATAAAGGGCAAAGACAAAAGTATTATAGCCTGCATTCTATTACAAAGGGGTGCTACAAACAGACATGCTTCTGTGACATCTGCAGACGAGTGTAAACAGATCCCTTCCATTCCAAAATGTGTTTACCGGAACCAAATACATCTGCCACACTTTTTCAGACAAATATACTTCTCCTCCCCAGAATATAGTGGGATGGATTCTAAATGAATGACTGTTAATAAAAGTAAATGCTGAAAAAGTATTGCAAAATTAAACATTTTGTGCTGCAGAGTCTCAATTTGTGTGCCACAAAATTTGCTAGACCATGCCTCAATTTCATAGGATATCTGTGCAAAGGAGCAGAATTTCTGATCCAAGCCCCTTCCTTACACTTAAAGTACCAAACTGGAGATACCATTGTATGTAGCAACAGGAACAAATAGGAGACACCCATGAATTTTTTGTTTTGTCAATTACGAATGGGAGGCGTCTGCCCTTAGTTGTGTATGTCTAGGTGACTGGACACTCTAAGGAGTTGACTGAAGTATGGAAAGGACGTAAGAGGTTCCACGTCAGAACCAGCGATTTCACTTCCTGTTAAGATGGGGTTGTACAACAAAATATTACCTATTAATATGTTGCAGAATAAAAATATCATGGCAAAAAGAATGACCATAAAAATATTACATTTACATATAAAAAATGCAAAGTACAAAAATATTGTGATCAAAATATCATGAACAAAAATATCGACATCATAATGGTGAATATATATTTTACTATATTTACCAATATAATAATTTAGCAAAAAATGTGACATTATTTTTCATTCAATTAATACATTTAATTGTAAAATATGCAGCATAAAAATTACATAAATAATACTGTATTAACTTAAAAAATATAACAAAACTGTACATAATTTAAAAAAAACTGTTATAATCAATAAACAAATAAATGTTAATGGTAAATTATAAATTGAAAAACAAGTGTTTAACACATAACAATTTCCCTAAAAAAAGAATAATTGCAATTTATATTAAAGAATAAAATATCACATAGACATTTAGGGCCAGATGTATGACCGTTTTTTGAGGTCGCAAACAGAAATCGGCCCGTTTGCGACCGCAAAATTGGTCTGCCCCATGTACAAACCCTATTTTGCGAGACGGTAACCTATTACCGACTCGCAAAATAGGGTTTGCGACTCGCTATTAGGGAGGAGCGTGCCAAGGGCGTTTCTTCCTAATAGAGACTCATACTTCAATGTACAATAGTTTTGCAACCACAATTGAGGTCGCAAAACACTTGCAGTTTACCACCTACTTCAAGTAGGTGGTAAGCCACTTGCAAGCAGGAAGGGGTCCCCAGGGGACCCCTTACCCTTTGTGAATGGAAGCGAAAATATTTTTTAAGAGCAGGCAGTAGTCCCACGACCACTGCCTACTCTTAAAAAATGAAACAGAAACGTTTCAGTTTTCTTTTTTAAATGCATCCCATTTTCCTTTAAGGAAAACAGGCTGCATTTTTAAAAAAGTGCTTTATTTAAAAAGCAGTCCCAGACATGGTGGTCTGCTGACTCCAGCAGGCCACCATCCCTGGGAGTGCTAGCCATTCCTAATGGGGTCGCAAATTGCACCTGCCTCATGAATATCAATGAGGCAGGCAATTTGCGACCGCATTTGGAATTGCAAACACTGTTCTATTTGCGAGTCGCAAATTGCAAGTCTCAAAACGACATAATTTGCGACCCGCAAATTGGTAGGGTCGTACATCTGGCCCTTAGAGTCTTAATTAGATTTTGCCAAATAGATTATTCCATCACAATATGGCGGATATCCGCCTGCCGTAGGCTAAAATGCTCTTCTAATATGGTTAACAGGATATCCACAAATTTTTTGACTGAGTATCCCATCCCCCAAACTCCTAATTATTAATCAAATATATTTCTTAATTTATTCAAATATCATAAATTATATATAAAACAAAATTGATATCATAAAATAAAAAATGTAGCAAATAAATTAAAAAAACAAAATACAGTAGAAAAGAAATGTAACCAATAGTTTAAACAATAAACAATTTTGAATTAAATCTGCTCTAAATATTTTGTAAGGGGGGCGTGGCCAAGATGGTGGCCGTGGCGGTCCCTCCGGCCACGCTGCGACAATAGCGTTGCTTCAGCACATAATCCAGCAGCATCTCAGGCCGTGGGGACGAGGAATAGAGTCTGGCACACGATCGGGTCCATTTGAGAGCCGTTTGGACTGCAGACTCGTGAGCAAACGCCATATCTCCCCGGCGAGGGCTGAAGGTCTGCGGCCTGCTGCTGCGGGCGGTGGCCTGCTGCTGTCTCCGCGGCCTACAGACAGGACAGACGCAAGAGGCGACTCTCGCTGGGCCATCAGGACACTGAGTGGCGACAGTGTGGGGTCCGGACCCCTCTCCCAAGCAGCCGGGGGCCCGCTCTGCACCCCGGGACACAGTGGAGGTGACTGCACCGAGGAATGCCGGTGAGGAACAACCGGCCTGCGGGCGAGGCCCGGAACCCTATGCAGGCCTGCCGAGAGCAGCGTGCAGCCGGGAAATGCGGACCTGAGCGGGGAGTGCCCCCGGCACCTGAAGCGGGACTCCCTGCCTACGACAGCGCTACGTCCGGCCCCAGCCAGGAGGTGCGGCTTGGAGCGCCCGGATCGCTACGGGTAGGCCCAAAGGCTGACTGCGCGAAGGCGGAGACCGGGGCACAGAGAGGAGCCCGACCTGCGGTCTTGGAGGCCCAGCAGTGAACACCGCGGAGACGGGCAATACCTACGGCCCCCGAGGGCAGACTGGTGAGTGCGGAGGGCGGGCATCAGCGGTGCGGCCCCCAGTCCCAGCACTGCCGGGGGTGTTCGCTGCAGAGTGCCCGCCGGCGGTGACTAGAGGGCGAAAGACACCCCAGAGATTCGCCCACAGAAAATAGCGACTGCCGGCTTTGCGGCGCAGTGTGAGTCTCTCCCCCAGGGACAAGGCCTGCCTGATAAGACGGGACATCCGGACGGCCGGCCAGTGGGGCCCACAGAGAAGAGTGTAAAGCTGCGCAGAGAATTAGAGCGTGAGAGGCCGTCCCTTAGAGCAGCAGTATTGGATCTCGCACTTTGCCTGGTACTGGGAAGGGGTCCCCCGGACGCATCCACAACGGCCTGGAAGAGAGAGAACATACCTGCCTTGGGCTCACTGGGCACCGAGCATAGAGCCACACCCAGAGAGCTAGGAACTAGTAAAGCGCACAAATGGTGAGCGCCTGACTCAAAAAAGAGCGATCAGTGAAGGAGATGCTCTTGAAACAAGCTTCTCAGGGGACCACCTGCACCGCCGGCCAAGAGGAAGATGGGCCTACTGGTTCACAGGAGGGGGCTGATTCCCCGGCGACGAAGGCCTTTATGACGGCACTCTTCACCACTTTGTGCGAAGACCTGCAAGAGCTTAAGGGCCAGCTGGCAGCAGACCTCAAGGAAGTGAGGCGGGACGTGGCAGAAATTGGAGACCGCGTGGCGACACTGGAGGAACATGAAACAGGGCGCGACGAGGAAATAGAGATGATGCAGCAAGAGATACTCAAGCTTAAGGAGCAGCACATTGAGCTTCAGGGGCATGCGGAGGACCTGGAGAACCGGTCCCGCCGCAATAACGTGCGCATTCGTAGAGTGAAATCCGGGGCCGAGGGAGAAGACATCCGGGAATTCGTCCAGGCCACTTTCGCCAAGTGTTGGGGCTGGAACACACCACAGAGATCCAGATCGACAGAGTCCACCATGTGGGGCTGCTGCGCCGCGGGTCGGCCCCACCGCCAGATATCTTGGCATGCCTGCACAACTTCCAGCTAAAGGAGCTTATCATTCGGAAGGCTAGAGACATGCATCCTTTGCAATTTAGAGGGCACTCCCCCACGCTCTTCCAGGATCTCGCCGCCGCTACACTGTTCAAAAGGAGGGAATTCCGTCCGATTACCCTTCACCTGAGGGAGAAAGGAATTGCCTACGCTTGGGGGCATCCTTTTCGCATCATCTTTAGGCATGAGGGCAAGCTGAGACAGCTCAGATCGTTGCAAGAGGCCAAAGAAGTTCTGGGACTGCAGTCACCGGACTCCCTGGAAAGCCAGCACAACTCCCCGAACAGAAACCGAGACAGATCAGATCGGTGGCAGATGGTGGGTAAGCAGTCCTCCGCCCACAAGCCAGATACGGCCACCATGGCAAAAGAAAGAGAAGCGGTACTCTCCTCATTGACCACCAGCCCAGTCCACTCGTCCCCCGCCTGAATGTAAGGTAACATTAGAATAAGCTGATCATTACGGCAGTGCCGGAGGGCCGCCGTTGTTGGACTCTAGAGGTCCGTTCTGGGCGATTGCCGGTATATATACAATCCTAGGATGAACTTTTGTCATTTACGCACCCTTGCGTTAGGTTTTTCTTGTTACTGTAAAATACATAATGGTTCTGTTTTTGGGGTTTATTTTCTTTTGGGCTCCCTGCACTACCCCTCAAGTCACTTACACACGAGGGTTCTTTGTCCAGACCCCCATGCACGCCATCACGGGCCTATTAGCCGCAGAAGCTGCGACAGTGCTTCCCTTACCACTCACTATTGCTTATGGGTAGGGATCTCAAAGTTGTTAGCCTCAACGTAAGAGGCCTTAATCACCCAGTAAAACGCTCCGCCATCCTCTCCTTATTAGAAAGCTCTGAAGGGGACGTTTGTATGCTGCAGGAGACCCACCTACTGTCCAGAGATACGGTCCGGATGCGATCCCGCTGATTCCCCTATCAATACTGGTCCTCAGTCAATGCTAAGAAAAATGGAGTTGCCATTTTGTTGGGAGCAAAATTCGAAGGGAAGGTCCTATCTACCCTATATGAAGTAAAAGGGAGGGTGCTAGCCCTTAGACTGCAATGGGGAGCCACTCTTATTACGCTGGTCAACATATACTCACCAAACACGCACCAGGAGCCCTTTCTTGTCCAGCACTTATCAGCGAGCCTGGCCTCACAAGACGCTGCGATTCTGGTGGGTGGAGACCTCTACCTGGTCATGGACAATGCTGTGGACCGCTCCTGTTGGAGGGTGGGGCAAGAGGGGGAGCTTTCCACGGTGGGGAAACAGTGGCTCACAGACACGGGCTACATGATGTATGGCGGCAATGCCACCCTACTAGTCGGGACTATACCCACTACTCCGCTGCGCGTAAATCCTACGCGCGACTTGACCACCTTTTGGTCTCCACAGCGTTGATGCATAGGGTCCGGGACACCACTATAGAGCCGCGCTCCCTGTCAGACCACACACTGATCACGATCACCATACAATCAGACACTCACCCCCACGTTCACAGGCGCTGGCGCTTACGGGAGGGTTTGCTGCAGTCCCCTAGCGTAGTTCAGGGTATCCGCACGAAGATCACAGACTATTTACAACATAATGACAAAGCAGAGACACCACTGGCGGCATTATGGGAGACACTGAAGCTGGTAGTGAGGGGGGAGTTGATAGCAATTTCTTCTGCAGAGAACAGAAAGCGGCACGAGGCGCGGCAAGGTATTGAACAGGAAGTGAGCGAACTAGAGGCCATACATAAGTGCACGGGGCTCTGAGGGTGTGGAGGGAGCTGGAGAGGAAGAGACTTTTGCTCAGGCATCTTGACCTAGACAGGGCAGAATATGCACTACTCTGACTACGACACAAGTTTTACCTAAGCAGTGATAAATGCGGAAGAATGCTGGCGCAACGACTCCGTGCCAAAACCATGGCGGCCGCTATAGCCTCGATTAAGAAACCCTCAGGAGAAGAAGTGCACGCTGACTCTCAAATTGCTGACACATTTCGTCAGTTCTATCAGCTGCTATACTCGGCCGAACATATAGGGCATATGGACGAAAGCGTATATCTTGATGCCAGCAAATTCACTCCGCTCCCTGAAAATCAGGCGTCGCAGCTGGAAGTGCCTATACGACCAGAGGAGGTCATATCAGCCATCGCTAGGCTGAAACTGAATAAATCCCCTGGTCCAGACGGGTTTCCTCCCTTGTTCTACAAAATCTGTGGAGATAGCACTGATCCTGACGCGCCTCTTTAACTCCTTCCAGGAGAGCGGTACGGTCTCCGAATCCATGACGGAGGCCGCAATCTCGGTCATCCTTAAACCGCAGAAAGACCCAAGTCTATGCGGCTCCTACTGCCCGATTTCACTACTTAACCTAGATGCGAAAATCTACACTGGGATTTCAGCATCTCGCCTGAACCCGATGATGGCAGGTCTGGTAGACCATGACCAGGCGGGGTTTATCCCTACGCGCCAGGGTGGTGATAATACAAAACGACTACTACATCTAATGGATAGTATCCATAGATCCCGGAGGGAGGCTCTGTTCCTTTCTGTGGACGCGGAGAAGGCGTTCGATAGAGTGAGCTAGAAATATCTGTTCGCCACCCTCCGGTGCTTTGGCGAACGCTTCATAAAATGGATAGGGTGCGCCTATCAATCACCGAAGGCTTTTGTCTGAGTCAACGGGGTGTCGTCGATGCCTTTCCGGATTGAACGGGGGACGAGGCAGGGGTGCCCACTGTCTCCCCTCCTGTTTGCGCTCTATATGGAGCCTTTTGCGCAGCGGATCCATGACCACCCGCAGATAAAGGGACTCCGTTTCGGTGGCGATACCCACAAGATAAGCCTCTACGCCAATGGCGTGATTCTATCACTAACAGAACCGCTCCAGTCGTTGCCCTCCCTCTTGCAGGAGTTAGAAGCCTTTGGGGAGATCTCGGGATTCAAGGTTAATTTAAGCAAATCCCAGGTCCTTAATCTTTCCGTACCCCAGGCACACGTAGAGCTCTTGCGTGAAAGGTTCCCACTACATTGGGCTACGCAACCAATAACCTACCTGGGCATTCGGCTGGCCCCCACGATCCCACAGATGTTGAGCCTGAACCTCTTGACGTTGGTGGATCAAACGACAAGAGATCTAGATGGGTGGACTAAGCTGAAACTGGCCTGGTTTGGACGCATTGCGGCGGTTAAAATGACAGTATTGCTGAGAATTCTGTATGTATTCCAGAAACTACCCTTGGCCCCCCCCCGAAAACTATAGGAACCCTACAGCTGGCGATCAATAAGTTTGTCTGGGGAGGGAAGAAACCGTGCTTGCCTATATCCCAGATGGTGCTACCCAAAGGAGAGGGAGGGACGGGCATGCCACTAGTACACAGATACCTACAGGCCACACATCCCCGCTATATTGTGGAGTGGAACCGCCCGCTCTCCGAGAAACATTGGACCTTTATGGACCAGGCAGTGGCGGGCGTAAATATATGGCGGGAGATCTGGCTACCGCGTAAATTGAGGGCATGGGGACTTTACTCTTCGCCCATCACGGCAGCGACGTTAAAGGTGTGGGACACGGTGGCGCTCAAGCGAGACCTGACTACGTTCCCATCGCCGATGTCACCAATAGTGGATAACCCTGACTTTCCCCCAGGCTGTAAATCCGCAACTTTTCAAAAGTGGAGGGAAGCGGGATGCAAGCGGGTCAGCTCGCTATTTGATGAACAGGGCATAATACCTTTTCCACAATTATGCTTCGATTACGATCTCCCTCACAGTGATGAGTTTCACTACCTCCAACTGAGGCACTGGGTCACCTCACCACCCTATCTAGCGCAGGCCTCGCGGCGGCTGACACCGTTCGAGAAACGGCTCATTTGTAAAAATGACGACAAACACCTGGTATCGGAATTATACAAAATGCTGTCGGCAGCGCAGAAAGGAGAGCGCACTAAGGGCCAGCTACGCTGGGAAGCAGAACTGGGCAGGGTCTTATCGGACAAGGAATGGGAGCAAATACACTACAGGACCCACCACACTGCCCATAACACAGCAGGAACAGAGTCAGCTTTCAAGGTTGCCTCATACTGGTACCTCACACCAGCCCGCATACACGGGTGGGACAAAAACCACACAGAGCAATGCTGGAGGGGGTGCGGACTGGCTGGCTCTCTGGCACATCTACTTTGGCATTGCCCGAGACTGGGAAGATTCTTGGAGGAAGTGCTAATCGTCATTGATAGGGCATTCGAGACAGAAATTCCACGCTTTCTCGTCTACACATTGTTAGGACTCCCTAACGCTTTGACTTTCCCTCTACGGTCAATAAGGGGCAGGCAAATGGCTTTAGCTTTATTAGCCGCAAGGCAAGTGATCTTGGTACATTGGGGTACGTCGGTGGTACCTGACCACACAGCATGGCTACATAGATTATGGCTGACCCTAGCGATGGAGCGCATGTCGCTGGTGCAGGACCACAAAGGTGAAACGTATGCAGACTTATGGGCCCCTTTCATTCAACTGCTGTGAAAAGAAGTCAGGGAGGTGACGTGCCACAAATATTTAGAAATTTTGCACCTGATCCCGGAGTCTGACAGGGCGAGCGCACCCCGTAGATGAAAGGGCGGAATGTTTATGGAGAACAGTAGGTTGGGAGGATACACTAATCCGCAGTTTTCCTTTGCTTTTGGTGCAGGACCCCCCGTTTTCCTTTCTTTTGGTTGCTAGGGAATGGGTGGGGGGTGGGGGTAATTTTCCTTTTCTGTTCACACCATATGTTCTTCTTTTTGTAAATAGAGATGTTTCCGCGGTCCAGAAAACGCTGCCAGCCTCCGGGTTGTAGGCATCCAGCTGTGTATCTATGATTTATATGCTATCTATTCGCTGCCCGCCTGAGATGTTGTAGGCATAAAGCGGTGAACTGTCACAGGACTGCTTTTCTTCTTTCTTTTTCCAAAATCAAATAAAAGATTTGTTCCATAAATATTTTGTAAACTACTCATGATAAAATGACATGTAGTAACCAAATTCTAATACTAACAATCCAAAATTATTTTTAAACAAATGCACAACTGTTCAGGTACACTTTTGTACCTAAAATCCTACAAAATTGGAAAAAGGCCTATGTTGGAAGGTTAAAATGTACTCTTCTAACTCCAGTTCAACCAGAATTGTGGAGTATTCGGATTCCAGTGTAGCAAACTTTGAAGAAAATGAATATATTAAGGATTGGGGAGGAGTCAGATTTAGTATTCTATCTCCAGTCTAACAAACATCAGGGAAAGTCCATACATTGTGAGGGTCAGAATTACTACTCTAACTGTACCCTAACAAACATCGGGGAAAGTGCATATATTTGGAGGTCAGATTTAATATTCTAACTCCAATCTAACAAACATTGAGGAAAGCACATAAATAGCGATGGTCCAATTTACTATTCAGTCCCCAATCTAATAAAGGGGTTGGGTGTAATAAATTGATTACATTTACTATTCTAACTTCAGTCTAACAGACATTGGGGAGAGTGCATACCTGCTGCGGGGAGTTGGGGGGTTCAAATATAACAAACAAATAAAATAAATAAACATTACCAATAATTCATCAATGTGACAAAATCACTTTTAAAAATCCTAAACACACTAATAATTTAAATAATCAAAATAAATCTTAAAAAATAACAAACATATCACAATTGCACAAAATCATGTTATTTTAATAAATAATAATTTAAAGAAACAGTATCCCTTGAATACCCCCAACATAACACACAAACACAAAACAAATATTAAAATCTTTTACGATAAAAAAGAATTCATTTAGCATTTTACTATTTTTTTTAATAAAACGCCACTGAATCATTCACCCAATTTCATCCACACCACTAAATAAAAAATAAAATAAGAAAAACATATAGCAAAATATATCAAACAAAATGGGCCTATTTTGATGTCGGTCGGAAATCCTCCGACCTCAGGGCGGAGGCTTTCTGACCGACATCGATGGTTTCAATTCCGACCGCCTAATTTCAATTCAGGCGGTCGGAATTGAAACCGGCCGGTCTTTCCGGCAAGGAGCCCGTCGGCCAGTCGGAGACCAGCCCGTAATCCCAATAGATGGCGTTACCGCCGTTGGGATTACAATGCTCGGTTTCTGACAGGCTTTTCATGCAGGGCTTTCCAACATGGAAAGCCTGTTGGAAAGCAAGTTTGGGGACCCCTAGCAGGACCCCCTTCTCCTTTCGGCCTCTGGTTGGGGACCAGGGGGTACCTATGGTTCCCCCCTGTTAATCCCTGCATCGTGTGGCAGGAACCTTGAGGGATTAACAGAATCTCCCATTTCCCTATGGGACCTTGTGCTATGGCCGGTAATCACTTCACCCAATTGCTCTGCTCCATTGGGGCACACGCACATGAGCCGGGCTCTCTCCCACCACACAACCTGCCATGCCTGACTCCTTCAGTTAGTGGTATGGGGGGGTCAATCAGCCACCAATTTTATAGTCGGGGCAGCTCTGACTGCCCCCGTTTAGGCATGTAGGCACAGCTCCATGGCCCCCCTGGTTTGCTATCCGGGCAATCAGAAGTCAGTCCCTCTACTGGGAATCAGGGTGGATAGCCATGTGAGGGGCTGAGTGTTCCCTTCCTCCTGCAACCGCTGGTCACCGCAGTCTTATAGCCACAGTTTTAGCCCCAGAGGTGCCCTCCTCACCATCTCAGTTGGCATGCAGTGCCGGCGTGCACCAGGAATCACGCACAATAGGCCTCCCGTAGGTTCGGCTCAGCTTTACTTGTGCCTGCGGTCTCTGTCTGCCGCTGCCAGGGCGCCAGCAGGCACATTGTCCAACAAGGCCCTCATTGCATAGCCCTTGTACGACTGTTGGTGCCTTTCATGCCCGATCTGCACCTCTTTACTTTGCTCTGCCCTGAGGCCCACCAGTCAGATGGCACCCTGCTGCACAGCACACCATACCTCAGTCATGCTCCGATTATGAGCCCGCTTTTCATAGCGGCGCACACAGGGCTTCCAGCATGGCCCGCTCAAGTCCCTCTCTCATGCAGCATGGCGCTGCTCCTCCTAGCCACCGTGCTTGCTATGCCTGGGCGGTGAACTTCGCTCCGTTCGCGGAGTTTGCAGAGTTTTCTGCACTCCGCACTCCGCGGAGTGCAGAAAACTCCACTTCGCGATGTGCAGCGGAGTTTTTTCCCCGCTCGCGATCGCGAACGGTAAGGTCGCGATCGCGAACAGTAAGTTCGCGAGCGCGAGCTGCCGCTCGGGTAGAATTTCTACCCGAGCAGCAGGAATACCAGCACAAACTGCAGTTCGCACTGCACACCGCCACTCGCGGAACCTCGCGGAGATTTTTGTAACTTCGCGGAGTTTCGCGTAGCAAAACTCTGCGAACTACGCCCAGGCCTAGTGCTTGCCCCCAGGGCCTCTAGGTGGGCCGCAGGCGAGCGTACATGTCTCTGCACTCCATGCCTTGTTACATTTTTGTGCGCCCGACTCGGTGCCTCAGCACTTTACTTCGTGCTGCACCAGGGACCCAGTGGCACCCTCCTCACTGTCTCTGTCAGAGTGTAGCACCATCACGCACCAGCTCTCACTCACAAGAGGCCTCCCGTAGACCCAGCTTAGCTTCACGTCTGACGGTGGACCCCGATGGCCGCAGCCAGAGCACCTGCAGGTACATGGGTCAACATGGCCCCCACCGCATATTCAACATCACCTCTCATGAGTGATCCGCGCCTCTGCACTTAGTTCTCCCCCTGGGGCCCACCAGTCATACGCCCCCGCCGTAGAGCACACTGTACTTCCACAGGCTCTGCTCGATAGCCCGCTTCCAACAGCAGCACTCACAGGGCTTCCAGCAGGGCCCACTCCCGGCCCTTACTCATGCAGCACGGCGCTGTTCCCCCCGGGCCACCAGGCCCAATCTGGGGCCTCCAGATGGGCCGCAACTGGCATACCTATCTCTTTGATCCAGGCCTTATTTCATTTTTTGCATGGCAGATGCACCACCTCAGCACTTTTTTTCGGGTCGCAGGCAAACCTCAGTCCACCGCTCGCAGTCTGTGTGATTGAAGGACAGTCCTCCACACTGTCCTGGCCTCCTCTCGTGCCTCAACATGAATTCCTCATCCCAGGGTGAACAGGCTCTTACAACGAACCCCAGCGCCGCCACTGTCTGCAACTACTCTCTGGGCAGGCGAGTCCCTGGCAGCTGGCTCAGCCTCCACACAGGTGCGGCGTTTAGCAGGCCTTGGGCCTTACGGTGCACCCCTTGATGTACAATTGCAGTCCCAGAGCCTTTTCAGCCGCCTCTCTCGATCAGCAGGGCTGCTCCTTTTTTGCTACTGCACTCAACAAGTACGGGGAGAGATGGCTCCAGATGAGGGCAGATTACCCATGATTTCTTTTGCAGCTGGCAGAAGCTCTGTTAGGAGCGACTAGTTTGGCCATATTGCTTGGCCACGCCCCCCCTGTCTTTTACAACGTATGTAGCTTGTAGGCTGTCCTTCAAAGTAGGCCATGTGAACTGTGGTGCAACACAGCCATCCCACACCTCTTCATCCTTCTGACCTCCACTAGATACCTGGGAGAAATGGACTTAAATTGAGTCAATGAGATTCATTTTAAATTTAGATTTGTGTTACACAAATTAGATGAAGAAACTGTTTGCAAACGCATTTACAAACCCAATGGACAGATATTTGTACAATTAATCCTTTGAAACTTACTTGGTACATTTTAGGCCAAATTTATAAAAACACATCAAAGAAAATATTCTCTGTGCTCTGCCAAATTTGCTGAGATTCTGTCTTGCAGTGCCTTATGTAGGCCATCCAAAACTATAGAATAAATGAATAAAGAATTCATGTTTTTTGTGATGCTTCATGCAGCTTCATCAAACTAGCAAGGCTTTTAGCAGCTCTAATCTGTCAGGATTTCATTTAGGTACATACAGAGGAAGAGACAAAGTGTAGGACAAAGCGTTTCTACCTGAAAAGCACATGAAAAACGGGGAAAGATTGGAGACTGTGGATGACTGGCTCTAGGCAACTGACTCACACAACGATACAGAGGACCAAGAACAGCGAGCTCCGGGTCAGGGCGAGTAGAGTGAGTACAGTATCCTCTGGGCCCTCTACAAGGGATGCAAATTTGCATGATCGCACCTGGCAACGTGCCGCTTGCTGTATGGCTCTCCCTCTCACTTAGTTTGTCACTGCATTGCATCTTTCAAATTTGTTGTTTTGTTCCTTCCCCGGTTGGTGTTTCCCCTGTCCTTTTGGTGACTTCCTTCTACTGTCAGTTTGGGTCCTGCTGTCCATGTTCTTTGGGTGTACTAGTTCCATCTCTACAGCTGTCTTTGTGTGACTGACATCTGGGTGCTTCTAGGCCTCTGTATGCTTTCTGGTGCTTTTGGGGCTCATTAACATTAATGTCATCTCCTCTGAAGTACCCAGCGTGTCCATGCTGCCTTCCCTTCCCTGTGTATGCTGTCATGTCTGTTACCTATAAGTAGTAAATGTCATTGTGCACTTGGGATTACATGGCCTTCAGTCCAACCCTGAAATCTGTCATTACAGATTCTCCCATGACATTTTGTTGATGGTGTTTTGTGATCTCTCTCTCACCTTCCCTCACCCTATACCCCTCTCTCCCTGTTCTCGACTGATCCAGGAGGTTGCTCTGACCATACGGCATCTTGGAAAGTCCTTAAAAGGAGATTGGTGCCTTATCGTCTGAGTCCAGGGCCTCCCTCTCTCTTGTGAGAACAGGCAAATTCCTGACATAAACAAAATTATGAAGCTGATTGAGACACCCCTATCTTCTGTATACATTCACATACATTAACAAACATTACATCACCCCAGAACTAAAACACACAATCAACGCCACCTTCAAGACCGGCATCTATCCCGACGACTGGAAACACGCAGAAGTCAGACCCCTGCTCAAGAAGCCCTCAGCAGATCCCACGGACCTCAAGAACTACCGACCCATCTCCCTCCTCCCATTCACGGCCAAAGTCACTGAGTAGGCCATCAATGCCCAGTTGACAAGATTCATCTAAGAAAACTCCACCCTCGACCCCTTTCAATCTGGATTCCACAGCAACCACAGCACCGAGACCGCTCTACTTGCGGCCACAAACGACATCCGCACGCTCCTCGACCAAGGACACACCGCGGCCCTGATCCTACTCGACCTCTTTGCAGCGTTCGACACCGTCTCCCACCGCACACTCACCACCAGACTCCGCGACACCAGAATACAGGGAACCGCCCTCGACTGGATCCGCTCCTTCCTCACCGGCAGAACCCAAAGAATCAGACTGCCACCCTTCCTCTCCGAACCGACGGAAATCAACTGCGGAATACCCCAAGGATCGTCGCTCAGCCCTACGCTCTTCAACATCTACATGGCCCCCCTCGCCGCCGTCACCAGACAGCACAGACTCAGCATAGTATCCTATGCAGACGACACCCAACTCATCCTCTCCCTCACCAAGGACCCCATCACCACCAGGCTTAACTTCCAGGAAGGAATGAAGGACGTCACATCCTGGATGAGCAGCAGCTGCCTGAAGCTCAACTTGGAGAAGACAGAGGTCCTCGTGCTCGGACCCTCCCCCTCTGCATGGGACAACACCTGGTGGCCCACCGCCCTCGGCAGCCCTCCCACCCCCACGGACCATGCCAGTAACCTCGGCATCGTACTCGACTCCTCCCTCTCCATGACCCAACAGGTCAACGCCGTCGCCTCCAGCTGCTTCAACACCCTCCGCATCCTCCGAAAGACCTTCAAATGGATCCCCCCCGAATCAAGGAAGACCATCACCCACGCACTCATAACCAGCAGACTGGACTACGGAAATGCCCTCTACGCCGGGAGCAACAGGTCCCTGCTCCGCAAACTCCAGACCATACAGAACACCGCAGCCAGACTCGTCCTCGGCATCCCTTGACATGAGCACATCACCCAACACTTGCGGAAACTCCACTGGCTCCCCATAGAAAAGAGAATCACCTTCAAGATACTCACCCACGCCTACAAATGCCTTCACAACACCGGACCCAAATACCTCAATTAGAGAATCTCCTTCCACACACCCAAACAAAACCTCCGATCCGCCGACCTCGCCCTTGCCGAAATCCCGCGGATCCGCAGAGCCAGAACAGGGGGAAGAGCTTTCTGCTACATCGCGGCCAAGACCTGGAACGAGCTCCCGATCGACATCAGACACGCCCCTTCCCTGAACATCTTCAGGAAGACACTCAAGACCTGGCTCTTCGACTGAACGGAGCTGCTTACCCCCCCCAGCACCTTGAGACCCTCACGGGTGAGTAGTGCGCTTACAATTCCCCTGATTGATTGATTGATTAATGATATCCTATTGCAAAAATGAATACCATATGACTACTTTTGATCTGGTATTGTTATATGCCACTATTCAATACTAAAATGGCTTACAAATGTATGCATTTCTCGTGAGTAAAACCCTTGAATGTCACACAGCATCCTGAGACAATTTTATCTGCAATGGAATCCTGCCTCATGAACAAAATCTGTAACTAAACTAGTGGTGCTCCCATTGACACATAGTTTGCTCCTACAAATGCAAATCTCTTTATGGGATGGAGGAGCAAACTATGAAATGGAACACAGATGTGGAAAGGTAGTATTTTATCCAGGATGCATCAGCAACTAATTACTTATTTGGTATGGGATCACCGAAGAAGCACAATCTACTCAAAGCAGTTAAATAAAAATTAAATTAAGATGCACATAAGTTACACAATCAGTGCAACCAATTTAAAATTCTTTGACATATGTTAATTTAAGCAGAGGAAAATAGAATTAGAAGTAAACTGTATTTGGTTGCATATCACAATATTGAGGTCAATAATATTGAACTGCACTAATATTGCAAAGATAATACTGACTACAGCTATATTGTCAAGGTGAGGATATCTATATATAGCGAAGTATTGATTTAACATTATAACTCCACATCAACTTAATTTGACAATGTTGTGGTAGTTAATATTGTGGATTCAATATTGTTGCAGGTTAATGATATGGCAACAATATTGTAAATCCCCACCGACTGTTTTGAAAAAAGACAAACAAAAGATCCCACAACATGCAGCAAGTAGATATCCAACTAGCTCCATATTGAGTGAATATTAAGATTTAAGACCAATAGTTCAAAAGGACACAATTATCTTGAAGAAGCTCTTTGAGTTGAATAATGGTTCCAAGAAAGGTTTAGCCTGAAGAGGTGATTGAAGACACCAAAAGAGAAGCACAGCCAATACTGGGAGATATATTGCTAATTAACAATGGCATGAGGAACAACAAACAAATTAAATGTCAAGAGGAGGAATTTATAATGGGAAATATTAATATAGATAATGAAGCCCCAAAAGATGCCTCCTGATATATAGGAGAGAAGGGAAAAGTACAAAGGGCATCATTGGGCAGTATTCGTCTTAGGTGATGACATAAGTTAAGAAATGGAAACCCACTCATCCATAATGTTCAAGACGGTACTATCATTGATAGAAAGTTGTTCCAATGAGGCATATTAGTATCACCAAGCTATACTTACCCAATACATTTCAAAAGTCGAAGAATCCAAAGTATGCCCGTATGCCCTAAGTAAAAGATGCCTACAAATGAACTATGAAAAAGAAAAATAAATTCAAACAAACAGAATACAATATACAATAGGGACCTCATTTTCTACAATTTGGAATGCATATGCAGTTTTAAATGTTTAAGAAGTGCTGCTTAAAGGCTAAATCAAAGGGTGCTCATTATTTAATAGTCAACAAAAACAGGACCTACTTTGTGACTAAGCATTTTGAGGAAGTACACAACAATAAACAACATGGCTTTAAATTTTACATGGTAGAACAATTCATGAAACATACAAAGAGACTGCAAACAAAAACATTCAAAAGTGGAATCAAGCTATATTGTAGAACTGAAGACAAGGGATTCCATTTAAGTGTGAATAAAGAGGACTGAATTCCAGCTACATAAATTACTTTCAGTGATAGTTTAATCCACAGTATAAGACAAAGAAAACAAAAAAACCCTTAGTAAGATGGAAATGCACACGCGATAATCATAACATCATAGGTTAAAGCAATATGTTGGAAGTTCTTCCACATTCAAAATGTTACGTGTAGAAAAAACCTCTTTGTTAAATCAGAGAAAATAGTGCAGGGCCCTCACCTGTTCTCAGGAATGGAAGACCTTTAATCAGCTCCATAATGTAAAAAGAAACTTCAGAGAAACAACGAGCAATAGTGAAGCTAAAAGATCCTCCCAATGAAAAATTGCCATTGCCAGTGCTTCTTTTATAGATGGCCACCATAGATGCACACATTCCCATGAAGGCCAGTGGTGAATGTATTTTCTTACAGCATTACAAAATACATTCAAAGATAGCCACTAAAGATGCACCAGCATCATTGCCAGCGATCCTTTCATTAATGTCATTATGCTTTAAAAATCTCTCTGAGTTAGCTGCCACTGGTGCACATGCATCTACAACAGGCAACTTTGAATTAAGTATTTATGCTTTAAAAAATGCATTCAAAAATGGCCGCTATGGGTGTTTGCGCATCTGCAGCAGCCACCTTTGAACAGGTTTTCATAAAGTTCAATAAAATCCATTCAATGATGCCCACTGTGCATGATTGCCCATGCATGAAACTCCATCCTGGAATAGTATAAAAATATTTTAAGGTGGTGTGAAAGGGCTGGTGGAACCAAACAGGTGCTTGGGGTTGTTTTTATTAAAGACAGTTAGGCTGGGGATAGAGGGAGAGAAAATTGTCCCTCAGATGCACTGCACTGCAGGGACTGAGGTAATTTGTGAAAGGATACCCACTATTCACTCAAATGCTCCTGGGCCAGACAAACACAAAAATAGGGAGTAAAGCTATTCAATAAAGAGCAGGGAAGTGAAACAAACAAAAAAAATCCAATCATCAATAAGGAGCTGGTCCAAAGCCCTCTCCATGTATAGCATTATTCACAAAAGTCTTTTGACAAAGAGATAAAGTAGTCTGTAGGCGAGACCTAAAAAGATGGGCCAGCATGAACTATAAATCACACTAACAATGAATTGACTAAATGAGGAGAATGTATGGATATGCAAATCAAAATGGCTGATTGAAACCTTGTGCAAAAACTGCTTCTGTCATCTTTTGGCGCCACATTGTTTTCACAGTATTTGACATGTATTGCTGATGCTTGCTCCATTTTTACACTTCAAGTCATAAATCAAAGGTCCATACGACCAGTGGAGGATCCTTTTTAATGATTTTACTAAGAGATGGAGGTTTAAGGATCCCCACTCCATCAATTGCAAACATTGGCACAATCATGCAAACTAAAATGATAACTCTACAACTATGCAATTACAGAACTGTTGGAAGCAGTTTTTGCAACAGTTTCTAACCATGATGACCAGCTGATTGAGATCAATACAATTTGAAACTTAAAATCACAAATCTCCCACCAAAATGGAGTTACTTTTTTCTTAATTTGTACAGTTCTCGACAGTAGGGATAGTGAAAACATAAACAATAAAGAAATAACACAAATGCAGTGGATAATGAGAGATATGGTAACTGGTAACCTGCAAAAGAAGGGGAGGGTATCTCAAAGTTTGCAAAGCACATTTACCGATTGGAGGAAGGTAAAGCTCCTTCTGAGTTTAGGATTAGTAGTGTTGGTCACTGAAAATGTGAATATGTTACTGCTTTTGATCACTAGAGGGCTGGGGTCATTTGCTTCTGACTTGAAAGAGTTTGGTCAGCACACAAAGGTCTTTCTGAACCCGGTGAGCTGAAAGCCAAAGGGGTGTCTGACCTCTATGAAAGCAGTATGGTGACGCAAAGAATAGTGTGCTTCCCAGGTCACTACTCTGGTCATTTGCACTTTTAGCAGTAGACTTCTCAGGCAACCACCCCGCGGTCTCTTGTGAGTGACATGAAGGGTTTTGATTCAGCGGAAGGGGGTTTTGCCAATTTTAACCATCTGGACCCAAATTAATACCTAACAGTCCCTTTCACACTGCAGGAGCTTAAAACATGTCACCAATTTCTATAGTCTATATTGGTCTTCTCTCCTCTCTGATGAATTTGATATAGTTGTCAGGGATTGGCAAAGGACTGACAGAATTCTAACAATGAGGACCTAATTAAAGAAATAATCATTCAATATAACCATTTGACATTAATAAAGACAGACTCTGATTACTTATCAATATGCTTTTATCTAAATTAATGTGAATGCTCATCAGGTACAATACAGCTCAAATCATAGATCATCACACAAGAGAAATAGCAAATAGTAATTCATAAAAACATCTCAAAATCCATGTCATGAGAGTGAATAGGCGTAGAGACAAAGAGTAAAGACTTTTACAAAATAAGATAAATGCAAATTCAGAATATCATACGAACCTATTAGCACAAATTGCTAGAAGTCTGAAAATCTACTCTCCTGCCGAGAGAGTAAGCCGGGGCACCCTCAAAAGGAATGAGGAGCAACGTCAAAGAGTCAGGATCAGCAGAACAACAGCCAGCCAATTAAGTTAGGTAACAGCAACACGGCTCTCTCCTCTCCAAAGTAACCTGTCCTAACTAAACATTTCAGTACTAATAGTTATACCCTAATTCACTAAAAGATCCAACCCCCCATGTATCATCACACGAAAAATGCTCTAACCCCATTGGACTATACCAGGGGGTGTCTGGTCACTCCACTTTCGATGGGCCTAACTTTTCAACAGTTCCTGAGTCTTTAGAAAACTTCCATCATCGACCTTCAGCAGAGGAAACTCCGATAATCTCTTCCGCGGCTTGTACATTTCTCCAGCTCGCTAATGTATCAAACTCATAACACAAATGTCCACATACTCTGCTCGTCAAGGAAATTCCATTCATAATGTTCATTACTTCCTCCACACAGCCTTGGCCATCATCAGGAACTCACAAAGGACAAAAGACATTTCTCTACAGCCTACATTTTAATAAGCAAATTAAACCTAAAAAAGACTCTTGAGCCCTTCTCTGTAGAACAGTAAAATGTGCTCTAGGAAAAACAAATACACATGTGATTATTGTTGTCACTTTACAAAACTCCACTATTAATGCATTTATTCTTCACATTATGTATATTTTCAAACAGTTATTGAAAAGTAAAATATCACGTCTCTTTTAAACTTATGGCTTCTATTAATATTATTTCTTTGGCTGTTATTTGTGCATTATTAATTTACATTTGCGGTCTACTACAAAAGCACTGGAAACACTAAGTTCTTTCCAGCACGCACTTGCGCAGTTTTCATCCTCCCCATTTTAGTTTTGCACAGTTAATTTTCACACCATTTTGTTAATAATTCACACAATGAGGAGTTCGATCCGAGCAGGTTTTATTTTGCAAAACCCTGCTCCATCAATTTCAATATGCAGAGTCAGCATCTCTGGACTCTTCGGCTGGCGTGGAAGTAAGTTTCAGCTTACGTGCCCCTGTTCAGGCAGTTGTGACACGACATGCTGCCAGTAAAAGCCTGTATTTTTTCCAGATTCAAAGGTGATAGCTAATCATGATGATGCGCTGTAGTGTCTGAGAAAGTCCTCTCTGCCTAATTGTGGATGACCAAGGGCAACTTCCAGGCGATTGCACTGGTAGGAAGACTGGTGTATTCCCTCCACATCAAAAAATTCATAGACATCATCATACATCACACATCTGTCGTTCTTACCAAAATAAATGGTCATGAATTGCTATGTTGAGCCCTAATGCACAAATAGTATTTTCACTGCACACACATTCTGATGCTAATGATTACTACTGCAAAAGATGTGCTTATAGTGCTAAAAAAACATCCCAAACACACTAATAAAATAAACAGAAAGAGGATCCCTATTGCAGCATGTCTCTGGATATAATCTTTATTCGAAGGCCAGTAGGGATCTCCCCTGTGTACAGGTACTGCACCCCAAAAACTATAATCATGATGCCACCAGTCAGCACTTGTGTGAGACTACAGTTGTGTTTCAGGGCACACCAATAGGTGTCCCTGAAGAGAATCAGATCTGTGTTTGTTTTTCATGAACTTGCTTTAAAAAATTCAACCCTTACAGATTAACTTCTGGTGGACACTGCCTTGTGTATCTGGGGCCAGATTTTCTAAGATCTGGTGCAACGCAACTCAGTTGTGCTGCGCCAAATGGAGAGAGAGGGAATGTGCTATATTTACTATGTCCTGCCTAGCACCGATGTATGCACCCTGGCGACGGTGCATGGGTGACTGTGTTACAGGCAGGATTGTTTTTGTGCAGGTAGGGACACCTTCCTTCACAAAAGCAATCCTGAGTGATTTTCCTCTTTCTATATGTGTTGCATAATGCAGCACACGTAGAAGGAGGAAATAGCTATGAGAAATAAACATATTTCTCCTTGTTATGCCTATGTTGGGGTGTGGTACAGTTTTGATGCATTCCCAGGTTTACTAGTCTAAATTAATCTGGGAATGCACCAAAACCATGGGTAGATGCATGGGAACAACCACCCTCCACCATTAGAATGCATTCCCAATGCAGTATAACGCAAGGCAGAAACTTGACCTGCCTTGCGGTGCTTCAGATTTACTAAGCCACAGAGCCACGCAAGTTGGTTTTGCGTGGCTTAGTGAATCTGACTTATGGGGTTGTTTGCCTTTCATCACATTGTGTGACACATCTGCAACGCAAGTCTTTAGTAAATCTGGGGCCTGATGTTAATCAAACTTTGCTGGCCATTTTCTGGAGGATTCCCCGATTAATTTTTGTTTTGCAGTACCTCAAACAGATATTTTTTTGGGATTTGTATGTACCTCAAAATGTGGCATTCCTCTGTAGATGTGGGATGGGTCAACATCTGGGTATCAGATGCCATAAGATGTGGTCAGGTGGATTGTATTTTTCCCTGGGTTGTGGATGGCTGTAAAGTCATATCCTAACGTGCCATCTATGAATCTGCCTTCCTTTTTGCTCTTATTCTGTTTTGCTAATCTATTCTCTTTCTCTGTTTCTTCCTTCTTTTTGTTGCTATCTCTTGCTTCTTCTCATGATCAACTCTTCTGTTAGTTTTTCTCCCCTCTCTCCTCTGTCTTCTTTTTTTGCTATCTCTCATCTGTCAAATCTACTATTTTTGTTTCATTTTACTCTACTTTTGTTGTACTTTCTTAGCTTCATCATGTTGCTCTTACATTACCTCACCATGGGGCCAGATGTAGGAAGCCAATTTGCAATCGCAAATGCTGAAATTCGCAGAATTTCAGCGTTTGCGATCGCAAATTAGCTTTGTGCTATGTAGGTAAGTTTAAACCTACTTGCAAAATAAGGAATCGCAAAAATTGCGATTCCTTATTTTGCGCAAGCATTTAGAGAATCGCATTTTGCGATTCTCTAAATGCTATGCAGGAAGGCATCACAAATTGCGATATTGCCTTAAGGAATCGCAAATTACCACCAACTTCAAGTTGGTGGTAATTTGCAATTTCCTTTAAAAAAGCACTTTTTTGCTTTTTTTTAAGTGCCATGTGGCACACATACATGTATGTGCCCCACATGTGCACACATGCACAATTCAGGGGTGCACCAGGGTGTCCTTCTGGAACCCTTGCACCCTTGAAATTGCGCGCGCAATTTGCGAGTACCTACTGGTCAGCAAACTCACCTACTCCCAACAAACCAACGCCACAGTTTCAGCCTCTTTCTATCTGATAAGGAAACTTAAGAAAGTAATGCCTTACATTCCCAATGATCTCAGGAAAACAGTTGTAACAACTTTGGTGCTGTCAAAATTAGATTATTGTAATGGCCTATACTTTGGGCTACAGAAACAACATCTGAAAAAACATCAGATGGTGCAGAATGCTGCAGCCAGGCTTTTACTGAACATACCTAAGCACCAAGGATCCGAACTGCGAGTTGGGGAGGCCGTAGTATTGGCTACTGCGCGGCCAAGTTATGGAATACACTCCCTGCACACTTGAGAGAGGCCAACTCTCTCCTCTCTTTCAGAAAAGAATTGAAAACTTGGTTATTTCTAAACTAAGCTCCACCCCCTTCCAACCTTCTCAGGGTTTACGTTCCAGTTCAGCGCCAAGACACCCCAGGGTATTCGCGCGCTTTAGAAATCACACTAACATTAACATTAACATTAACATTCATTCCTATGGGCCTCTTGGCCCATAGGAATGAATGGGAAGCCATTCCTTATTTGCGACTCGCAATTTGCGACTCGCAAATAAGGAATGTGTAGGAATCGCAAAACTGATTGCGATTCCTACCTACATAGCATTTTGCGAGTCCTTAATAGCGATTCCCTAAAAATCGCTATTAAGGACTCGCAAAATTCCTTTTACCTACTTCTGGCCTCATGTTGTCTATAAGCAAGTGCTCACAGCGATAATGGGAGCTCAAAGTATTAAATGTATATATCTCTGCATCTTGGCACACCTAACATTAATTGAAGAAGTGTAGCTGGTTTATGAATTACACACGTTGACGTCGTTTCCAATAAGTACATTCTATGAGGGTTTGGGGCACAGAATGTATCAGTAATTAATAGAGCAAAACCTGTGCATCGTGAAATGTGGTGTGTAAAAAGTTTGCTGACCTACTTAAAACTGAGCACAAATATTAGCCCACGATTGTATTCCATTTACAGATGGCCTTCTCTGTTTACTTGTAAGGGGTGCATGTCTCTCTGGTAGAGACAGCTGATATATTTTCTTTATATCTTGACCAGACTATGCTAGCTGTTGTGGCCATCTTAGGTAGCTGGCACTTGGATAAACAATATGCAATAAATAGAATGCAAGCCTTTTTGGTTAAACAAGTTGGTTTTTATGACCGTAGTACAGCCAAGGAATCTTCCGGTTTGGTTCCAAACCAGCCCTCCCCCATGCTACACTGCAGTCCAAGTCTATGACTTGCTGTGTCACTCTCATTCTCCAGTGGCCCACACATACATGTGGTGGTGTGCACTGTTATGGGGTTGCCAGTGTAAGAACGCTTGCTCTTGGGCTTTGCTGTGCAGCTGAGGTGTCCTGCGCTCTGCTCCTTAATGGACAATGGGCTATGTCATTGAGGGTTGTGGTGTCTTATACCATAGCTGAGCGCCTGTTTTTATGCACTTGTTCTACCTGAAGTGTATTTACTTAACCCGATATTTGTTGATTTAGTGCATGGTTTTAGACTGCACTGTTCGAAACAGAAAAAGACAAACCTTGCTCATGGTTGCGGAGCTGTGCCTTTTAAAAATCATGCTCAAACTCTGAGCAATATCAGATTAGAGGAATGCACTTTAGATACATTGAGCCTTATTCTCAAACTGCACTTTGTAGTACGTTTTGTAGTACTACGAAGTCTCCAGGTGCGGAGAACTGTGCACATATAAATTAGGCCTGGCTATACAATTCCACTCCGCTCGCGGAGTTTGCGGAGTTTTTCCCACTCCGCGCAGTGTGCGGAGTTGGAGCTTTTTCTTCGCTCGCACTCACCAACGTTAAGTTGCTGAGTGCGAACAAGGAAAATCTTACTCCAGACCAGAGATTTCTCAATGCAGGCAGCCGTGGATGGCCGCTACCGCTCGTGTTGAGAAACCTTGCGTTCGTGTTGAGGAAGCTGCCACTCACTTAGAACATCTACTCAAGCGGCAAAAAGAAGCAGCGCCCTCTTGCACTGCACATAGTCACCATTAGTGCTGATTTTCCAGTGCGGGACAAACACCTGGCGTTAAAAATCAGCACGAATGGCGTGACCTAATGCACTCCACCGCTTGAGGAACTACGCGTAGCGTGGCAGAGTTTTTTGCTCCGCAAACTCCCTCCAGGCCTAATATAAATATAGGAAGTGTGGATTTGTAAAACTCTGCATGTGGTTTCTGAATTCCGAGACACTAGTAAACGTACTACAAAGTATTCAGGCAGCCTCGAGTGCCAGCAATGCCCAAGTCCAGCTTTCAGTGTCACTCAAGCAAAGCGAGTGACTTCCAGTGTTCAGTCTATTGGAGCTTCCAATCTGTTTATGCCTCACAGGCTCTGTTGTGCATACAAATACATGGCTACATATTCATCTTTTTCCTGAATGTTTGATTGTCTTTCTATGTCTCTCCTCTCGTTTTCGGGGAATTGTAGAAAAAACCAGTACCTCTGGCAGGCTCAGACAGGGAATATCCAACAGATAAAACACTGGCACAGAGCAAGCAGAAGTCAACATACGGGGATTCAATGAACTAGAAAATATATGAACATTTGGTCTCAGGGGGCCTGATTCACAAACGTAAACTTACACTTTTGTATAAGTTCACGATTGTTTGCTATTTACAAAGGGATTTACGAATAGTATATTTACATGTGCGGAGTCTCCGCACATAGAAACATAGGTCTTTTTATGTGCGGACAATTCGTACTCGTAAAGATACTACTCGTAAATCCCTCCGTGAATAGCAAACAATCGTAAACTTACACGAAAGTGTAAGTTTACCTTTGTGAAGCAGGCCCAGGGAGTTTAACTTGTGCAGGAGAAAAACTTTTTTCTAAAGAACCATTTTGTGCATGTTAAATTAGGATGTGTATCATAAATGGTCCCAAAAGTCATGATGAGCAGACATATGTGCCAATGGGAAGACGTTTTCATATCCCTTCGAAAACATTGTAAAAGTTTGAATTTCGTAACTTTACAAACGCCAAATTTCAATTCTCTCTCTGAATCAAATCCTTTGTCAGCAAGAAACGTGTATAGCACACCTGAAAAGTTAGCGTTAATCTTTCACAAGAGTATGTTGTTGGTCAATGTGGGAGAATGTGGGAAAAGCCAATCAAAGGGGCATATTCTCAAGGACTCATCGCCGAGTTAGCGGCACTTCATCGCAGCCAAAGTGGCGATAAATTCATCGCACCATTCACAAGCAGGTGCTAACAGCCGATATCACCAGTTTACCCACGATAGCAGCCGCAAAAAACATCGCCACGGATGACACCGGCAACTAACGCTAATGATATGCAGAGTAGGCGTTCCCGTGCAAAAACCAGCGAAAACACCACTCCGCAACATTCTCAACGACCAGCCAGATCGGCGATAAGATTCAAAAACATGCGATAAGGCGCATTAGCAGCATGGATTTAACACCTGCTCCTACCTGGTGCTAAGTCGGACGACAACCTGCACCATAAAAGGGAGCCCAGCCCACAGCCACACCAGAAGAACAACAGATGCCATGGAGCTACTGATCATGCAGCTCAGAGCCCCAAGAGGGCCACAACATCCACCGCCACCACCGCCAGGACCCCACCCCTCCCAGAACCCCCCCCGGAGTACCACAGAGGCAGCGCAGACAAAGACACCGGACCTTCCGAAAACACACCAGCCTCGGAGACTTAACGCCAGAGGAAGCCATTGCCCACTACAGGCTCAAAAGGACAACCATCCTCCACATCCTGACCCTCATTGCCCACAGGCTGACGGTACCAACACAGCGGAGAACCAACATCCCTCCGCAGACAAAGCTGCTGGCCGTGCTGCACCTGTTGGCCTCTGGGACCTTCCAACCAACAACTGCCATAGTCGGAGGAGTCTCACAGCCAGCCCTGTCAAAGTTCCTCACACCTGTCTTGGATGCCATCATCAGCTTGGTACCCAGCAACTTTACTTCCCACATACTGCGCAGGAACAGCTGGAGATCAAGCAAGGCTCCTACGCCATAGCTGGCTTCCCGCACGTGTTGGGGGCAATCGACTGCACACATGTACTCCTCGTGCCCCCTGCCACCACTGCACACAATTACCGCAACAGGAAACACACGCATTCCATCAATGTGCAGGCAATAGTGGACCACCGGGGACTCTTCACCAATGTCGTCGCAAACTACCCAGGCAGTGTGCATGATTCCTTCATCTTCCGACACTCCATCATCAACCAGCGCTTTCAGGATGGCACCTATGGAAATGCACTGCTCGTCGGTAAGTATCAACTGAACACACCACACACCTCAACTCCACCAACATACAACTCACAAATCTGGAAATGCACACGTCACAAAATCACATACAACATGACAACCAACATCCCCACATTCCAGACACAACAACATAACTTACTGTGGCAACCTGGGCTAGCCATGTACCCAAGCCATCAACGGCATGGCACCTCAGCCACACAATAGCAGAATGTGGGGAGAGGTGGGAACCAGGCATGTGCGAAGGAGGCAAGTGACCCATGAATGTGAATGTACACAATGCCAAGTGTGGCGTGGATGTGCTGGACAGACATGAGTATGCAGACCACAGACATTTCCATGTCGACATACACTGCTGGTGTCTGCAGTGTACTGGACAGTGGACGCAACCATGTTACCGCAGCCAGTGGGGAAGAATGCGGAAATGTAGCTTGTTACGTCCCCCCCTGTAAGCGTGAGTGGAGTGGGCTGGCCCGGCGTACGCCAGGCCAGCGTAGGGGTGTGAATAAAAAGCCTGTTACTCTGGGCATGGTTCTCTTCCGGAATGGCCAACAAGTCTGCCAGGGCGGCGCCTCTCACCCCGCCACGAGCCCGACGCCGTGAGCGGCGGTGCCTGCGATCCTGTGCGCCTGCTGCACCCCAGGCCGCTGGTCCCAAGATCCGTCTTGCCCGCCCCAGCGCACCCAGGCCTCACTGCTCACCTGCCGACACCGGCGTGTGTCAAAGAGGGCCCACCACATGCCGGTGCAAGCTCCAAGCCCGAGGCCCGCGACCATGGCAGCCTCCTCAGACCATCACGGCCTCCGCGACACAGGCCCCCAGTACTCCTTTCTCATTGACATACTCCACCGCTGCCTCTGGCCTACACTGCAGTCCAGTAGCTCACACATTTGGAACTGAGTCTTGATTATACAATGGCAGAGTACATATGTTTATGGCAGATTTTATATCACCGTACTCCCTTCGATGTGGTGCTACCAACTCTGTGCATAGCATTCCAACGACACGTGTCTGTGGGACCTTGCTGGCTACTGCCTTCGGCCTACACTGCGGCCCAGCACCGCGGGGTCACCTGTGTACTGCCTACACTGCGGTCCAGCAGGCCTCACATCAATCCAATCCAGTCCGGACAAGGCAGGGCACGGCATCGTTGCAGGCTGCACACACGCTCAGCTCTGGTGCTTCTACCTCCGTCAACCACAAATCATCGCCACATGGAATTCCAACGTCGTGTGTGAGAGTACCAGGAGGAGCTGCCTGAACAGCGGTTGGCCTCCGCTGTCCGCTGCCTCCGGCCTACACTGCGGTCAAGTAGGTCACACATTTGGAACTGAGTCTTGATTTATTCATGGCAGAGTTTATACCATTGTACAGGCCTCATCGCAGACTGCATCCCCTTTCAGCTCTGGTGCCACTGACTCCGTGCCCCGAAATTCATGGACACTCTCTGGTTGAACTTTGGTGGCGTCTGAGTCTATGGCCTGGGGGTTGTCTTCATCATCATGTAGCTGATACTGACTTGGTGTCAAAAATGAGTCTGTAGCATTCATCTCCTCCATATTGCCTGTGTCTGCTTGGTACTGCCCTCTGTATCATGCCCTGGAAGATCACCTTCCACTGTCCCCCAAAACCCTCTGCGACTTTCACCTTGGACATCGACGAGGACCCGCTCAGCTCTCGTGGCCCTACCTCAGTGCACCGGTAGTCACCGTCCCGTGGCGGTGTTGCATGTGCCGGCCGCTGTGCATCTGGGGCCACTAACTCCGTGCAGCTCAAGTCATGGACCCTTGCTGTTTGAACTGTGAACTTCTGATTGTCTGATCACTGTTGTAGTTGTTGCCAGCACCAACCACTCCTTGAGGGCTGGCTCACACTCACCCCACACCCATCCAGCACAGGCGTCACTGGACATGTGACCCTGGCAATAAAAGGGGCCGGGCGCACGTGCCCGTAGCCAGTTCCACAAACTATCTAAGTGTGTCCGTGTGGTCATTGTGTATGCATAAGGGCCCCGGGCCCTACCACATTGCATTGTGCTGTGTACAGCGGACGCAACCATGTCACCTCAGGCAGTGGGTGAGACCTGGGACATGTAGCTGTGTCGTACCCCCCTGTAGGCGTTGCCGGAGTGGGCTGGCGTACGACAGTCCAGCGTAGGGGTGTGGATGATCACCCCGGGGCTCTGGGCATGGTTAAGTGTTGGGCTTGCCAATGAAGTACCTAATGCGTGTGTCTCTGTTGTAGTGTCGGGGCCACCCGTCCCGCAATGGACAAAGTTGCAATGTAACATGCCCCCGGAGTGCGGGCTCGGCCGAAGGGATAAATGAATGAGTGCAAGCCCGCTCGGGGTCCGGGATCATACATGCCAACTGTTGTGTGTGTATCCCTATTGCCGCAGCATAAGCCAAAGGTCTTGCCTCGACCGCATCGCGAGTTCAGCCAGCCATGAACTCTACATCTGTGTCCGCCCTATCCTTACCATAGGCCTACACACACGTGGCCGCCCACCTTCAACGCACAACATCACAGTGTCGTTGTCAGACTTGTGGACATGCGCAGACAGGCATGACAATGGTGTGCCGTAGGAGTGCAAGTGATGCAACCGCGCAGCGCACACAAGTAATTAGGTTTGGGGGGAGGGTGGAGCAGCAGTGAGGCTACGTACTACACATTGATGGCGCTCATTTGCTACAAGCAGTTCATGTCAAACATGAATCACTATGACACACATATCACACGCCAATCAACTAGTGAGCCTGCCAACACATCATGCAGAACCAACTATTGACTCATGTCTCTCTGCACTGTCACAGGTGATCAAGGATATGCACTCTGCCCTTGGATGATGACACACCTCCGAGCCCCGAACACACAGGCCCAGAGGCAGTACAATTGGGCCCACAAACGCACCAGGGGCATCGTGGAACGCACAATTGGCGTGTTGAAGTCACGTTTCAGGTGCCTGGACATCACAGGTGGGAGGCTCCTGTGCAGTCCAGACATCGTGTGCAAGATGATCGTTGCATGTTGTGTGTTGCACAACATATATGTACGCACCAATGCCCCATGGTTACAAGTGCCAGATGCACCGGACGATGATGAGGAAGATGAGGCAGGTGGACCATACCCCACTGCAGCTGCAGCAGGAATAGCCCGTAGGAACAACATCATTGACAATTTCTTCACATGAGGACGTCACATTGTGACAGTCCTTAGCAATCATGAGACAGTACAAAATGACCACAGGCACAGCATGTGCAAATAAATTCATTTCAACACACAATCCCTGAGTTTCTGTATGTGTGCTGCAGTGTTGCACGGAGATCAGGGACATGATCCAGAGTCATTGTGGGTGTGCAGTGTGCTCTACTTAATTGTGCATGTGTGCCATTGTGCTCATCTCCCCCCGTCCCCCCAGTCCCTGGTCGGTACTCACCCTGTTGATGTTGTGTCAGGTCATGTTGAGCAGTGTCCCGATCCCCGACTCCTGGCACCGTATCCCGACTGATGACTGTGGCCACCATTTTCTCAATGTCATCCAGCTCCTGGTGTGCCGCTGGTCCCCCACCTCCAATCTGCGTTGCTGCTTTCATGTTGGCATCGAGTTTCTGCTCGGTTTTGCCATTCACATCATTCCAGCGCCTCTTGACCTTTTCCATTGTCCTCCTCGACACTCCGACTGCATTCACGTTGTTCACGATGTGCTGCCATATTTCCGTTTGTGTTGCCGATGACACAGTGGAGGTGACGAACAGTTGTTGGTAGTGTTCTGTCACCTCCATGACGTTGATTCGGTTTTCCTGCGGACTGAACCCCGTCTTCCTCGTCTCCTTGCCCTTCCCCGGGGTTCCTGGCTGGTCGTCTGTGGGGCTTGTGGGGTTCGTGTTGTCCTCTGCACTCGGTCCGGGTGCGTCCATGGTGCTACGCAGTTAAATTTGTTTCTCTTTTTTTTTTCCCTGCTTTTATAGTGCATTTTCCCGCATGTCGCGTGGGAATCGCAGGCCTGTCGCTGGTTATCGCTGATTTTTGTTTCGCGATTTGGGACATCACAACTTTTTTAGCGTTCGTGTTTCGCATTTTTTCGGCGTCGCGTTAATTTTCACGCGGGCATTTGTCGCGTTATCGTAAGACTATCGCATGGTGCCGCCGGGTAGAGAATAGTGCGTTAACACAGTGTTATTTTCCCGCGATAGACTGCGATGTGAGAAGTTGCGTTAAGCGAATTTGGCGATAGTTAACACACGTTCTTGAGAATATCCCCCAAAGTTTCTTCTCTTTGAGTGACAGGGCCAGCCCCTCTCTGCACAGCGAACTTCAAATGGCATACTTAATAGTAAATAACACAAACCCACTTATTAATTCCAGAGTCAATGGAAAGGCTATCGTTGTGCCCAAGAGACATGATCGTGTGTATTTTTAAAGAAAGCCGTGTTTGTCAAAATGAATGAATACCATTTTCCTGAAATACGGTCTGTATTAAATTAGTTCAGGAATTTGTAATGTGAGGGGCTCCATGTTTTCTTTAACAGATCCTAGCCTAGGAGGGAATCAGATAACCCTGCAGCAGGTCACAACGAGTTTTGAAGAAATAATATCTACCTTCTATGGGGCTCGTTTAAGTCTCAGTAACTGACGTCAAACGTTAGAGTATTTTCTTCTGGTAACAGAGAATGTAGTAAAATTAAGTACGAATATTACGTGCATTTTCGCATTTAAGAGATCGTAAGATCATTGTTGCGTGTAAATTGAGGTATAAGAATAGTTCTAAATAATTATTAATATGTCATATATTTAATTTAAATTGTAAATTATACTTTACATGGATTGTCATGTTTTTATGCATGTTTTATCTTATCTTCCAAGTTATTTACCTGTTTTAATTAACACCGCGAGATAAGAGATTTAGAGCCACCCTAACATTGAAGATTGAGAGAAGATTGCAAACTGAGAAATAATACACTAAGGCAAGCCAAAACACAACATTGAGGGGCACATTCACTAATATTTCACAAACATCAGCGCAGCAAGGTGACTTGCTGCGCTGCGTTGCCTGAAAGGGAGAGAGCAGAAACGCTCCATAGTTACAAAGATATGGGGGCATATTATCAAGAACGGCGTTAAAATTATCGCCGTTTTAGCGACAGAAAACTGCAGCTAAAGCGGCGATAATGGGCTTGATAATATGCCCTTGAGAATTCCAATAGAAGCCCATGTTGACACCAGAACATGGGCTTCTATTGGAATTCTCACGGGCATATTATCAAGCCCATTATCGCCGCTTTAGCGGCAGTTTTCTGCCGCTAAAGCGGCGATAATTTTAACGCCGTTTCTTGATAATATGCCCCATGGAGTATTTCTACTCTCTCCTTACACTGGGGCACTGTGTGCTGCCTAGCGCCAACACAGGAACCCTTGCGCCAAGCTGCAAGGATGCCTGCGTTACAGACAGGATTGTCTGTGTGTTGTTGGTCAAGACGTGCACCTGTCTTAGGGCCTGATTTAGATCTTGGGGGAAGGGTTACTTGGTCACAATGGTGACGGATATCCTGTCTGCTGAAATATAAATCCCATTGGATATAATTGGATTCATATTTCTGCGGACGGTATATCCGTCACCGTTGTGACGGCGTAACCCATCCGCTAAAGCCTAAATCAGGCCCCTAGTCTTTGACCTCCATAGAGAGTTAAGGTGTTACCTGTTCAGAGTATACCCCTTCTTGTTCTCCTAATGGGGGGACATCTTCTACACTGAGGCATGGAGTGAAACGAATACAAGGAATGTGGTTACCCCTTGTTACTGCTTTGGATTACAACCACCTTTTCCCCGTTTCTCTGAAAAACGTCTCAGGTTTCTCTAAGCTTCTCAGAACATCATCAAGAGTCAGTAACCAGTCCTTAGATTCAGAAGGCTCTGTGCTGATCATTCGAAGAGAATTTACTTAAAATTAAAAGTAACTGGGGAGGGGAAGCTGGGATGTTCCCAAGATGGCTGCTTCCTGATTGAGGTCCATGAGGTGCTGGGCCAAATCCTAAGCACTGGGGGATTCAGTAGACAACACTACATGCTCAAGAGGACCTGATGGGAACTGAAGTGAAATTTGGGATGGCTCCCTCAGTGATCAATGATGCCATCCGTTTTAGGGGGCATGGCCTGGTTGTCTAACATGGTTGCCTAACATGGTTGCAACAATCCCATAGACCTCTCGCCCAAGCCCCAAAGTCCAAAATAATGCTGCCAAATTCTGTGTTACATTTAAGGGTGGGCGTAGTACTACTACTTGGAATTCCACGAAGTTGAACAACAACTCCGTGAATTCTGCAACTTCACTCCCCTTAATAAAACAGAGACCTCATATACTTTTGGTAAATTAACAAGTATCTCTGTCTTTACATGCTAAAATGCATATAATCAACTCACAAAAGTGAAAATGAAAATTTAGCAAGCAGTGAGAGAGGTGATGATTTTGAGATCCTCCCTAACCTAGGGAGAAAACCAAGCAGATGCCTTGAAAACAAAGAGCACATCCTGCTGAACGATTCGGTGGTGGTCCCATCCTCTTAGGACCACCCCAAGCACAGTTATGGGCAAAAATACAATCCCAATCAAAGGCCCTGCAAAGCATTAAGGGACGAGATTAGCAGTGGGCAGTGAATTTTATAGTATCCAATATCAAAATAATTCTACAAAGAGCTGCAGTTCAACTCGTCGTTACTAGGTGTCCCTCACGAGTCAAATGCAAAAGCATTGAAATTATTACATCAAGCTTCAGTTCCACTAGTCGTTACTAGATGGCCCTCACGAGTCAAATGCAAAAGCATTGAAAACCTTTCATGAAGCTCCAGTTCCGCAACGACTAGTTGAACTGCAGCTCTTTGTAGAATTTATAGTATTAGCTCTCAGCTCAGGGTTTCAATGCTTTTGCATTTGACTCGTGAGGGACACCTAGTAACGACTAGTGGAACTGCAGCTTCATGAAAGGGTTTCAATGCTTTTGCATTTGACTCGTGAGGGACATCTAGTAACGACTAGTGGAACTGCAGCTTGATGTAATAATTTCAATGCTTTTGCATTTGACTTGTGAGGGACACCTAGTAACGACGAGTTGAACTGCAGCTCTTTGTAGAATTATTTTGATATTGGATACTATAATATTCACTGCCCACTGCTAATCTCGTCCCATAATGCTTTGCAGGGCCTTTGGTTGGGATTGTATTTTTGCCCATAACTGTGCTTGGGGTGGTCCTAAGAGGATGGGACCACCACTGAATCGTTCAGCATGATATGCTCTTTGTGTTCAAGCCATCTGCTGGGTCCTCCCCCTAGGTTAGGGGGGGTCCCAAAATCATCACCTTTCTCATTGCCTGATATTTTAATTCAAAGTTCATTTTTGTGAATTGGTTATATACTTTTTAGCATGTAAAGTTGCTTTATCAAAGCATTTGTGGGTGCAGTTTAGTAGCTGCTTCCGCTACGTGGATAAATGGAGTTTTTGCTTGAATTCCGTGTTTTCAGCTAGCGGAGCGGAGTTCCTTGCCCACTCCTAGTTACATTAAATGATAGAAGAGTTGCAGAAACATAAAAGAGCACTAACTCACCATGCTGCCAGGTGGTTGTCAAATTGTACAACAGCAAATGTGGTTCTGTCGGATTTGCTTCATACATTCAATCTATTCAATCAAATTAATTTTACAAAACAAAAACACACAAGGCAGAAAAATGTTCATAAAAGACAATAAATATATATTATCATCACACTCGTTTTTCGCATTCTTTCCAGCAAAATCAACAAGTAAGGTGCCCCGCATTATATGGGTATACACAAATGTGCTTGTGCAGTGCATAGAGACAAGTGAGGAAGGGTACACAAAGTACAAATAGGCAACAATTTGAGATCCGCCGACATTTTGACACGGTTATACTGTGTGACCTGTATAAACATCAAGACAGGTCTTCATTAGGAAAGGAACACCCTGCATGATAAAGTAACATGTTGCAGGCCATTGTGTGTTCTGAATTGGTAAAATTATTAATTGTGAAAGGTGATTGTCAGCTGCAGATTTGAAGCCATCCTGGAACCGAGGATCTTGTGATAGGCCTGTATGGAGAACCCCATTGGGAACCAATGGAGCCATCACTGTGTAGCCCCTGGGAGCTTCTTCAACAACAGGATTCAGTGAGGCTTAATTAAAGAGACAGGCCTGGTCGGAACATCCCTGCATGGTCAGCATTGTGACACCTGGAGTTTCAGAATTGAAGGCACATTCTGGGCTATGGGGATATGCTGATATTGGAAGTGTCGGTGACCCAGCTCCTGGGTCTGTGCACCATGTTGGCTCCTTCACGCCTTCTTTCCCGGCCTCTCCTGTTGCTGCATCATCCTGGTGTGGTGCGATGCACCTGGACTGAGGTGAGAGAGCTTAGAGTTGCTCTCCTAGCTCCTCATGCCTGTACTGGAGTCTAACCTAGAGAAGGTCCCCCTATACACAGTGGGTTGAGAGATACAGAGAGGAGGGTCTGATCTAGGATGCTGGCTCTTACTTGACAACAACCTTATCACCAGTGCTTGAGGGAAGTGGGCCCTTCTGGTGCCTATTGTATACTGATGGAATAGAAGGACACCTTACCTTACTAAGATCAGTGGCCTCACTTGAAGTGGATGCATCCCTAGAATACACCATCAAAACAATAGGACTTTGATGACATGAATGTTTCCTGAAGTGCCTGCAACTCAATCTTTTAGTCCTAATGACAGTAGCACTGCAAAGGCCCTCCCATCCGCAAAGTCTGTTATATGAAAATGTCCAGATCATGTGTTATAGCAATAGGCAACTTCCATTTACAAACAGCGCTTCTTTGAATGTGTACTGGGAATACTAGAAGGATATATTATGCAGAATATTAGGAATGGAATAGGAGCACTACAAATCTTACCTCTGACTTCCCAATAATACTGCCTATAGCAGCGCCAATGCAAATACTGTCATTCCAGACGACAGAAAATTTCGAATGACTTTATTGAACTAGAGGACCCCTGGAAGCTTCTGTCTGAAGCATATGGCATAGGGTGGTGCTGCTCTGACATCTATCACGGAATAGATAGCAGTAGTATTTACTTAATTCTGCGGCTAATGCAAGGACCAGTGGCTTAGGCTCATTTGCTCAACCTTTGTGTACCCATTTCATTGTCAGGGCTGCACATCAACTCCTGTTTTCTAAAGTATTATATAAAAAAACTCTCAGCAATCGGCTCCACTTTATCTGATCTGGACACCAAAGTCACTTACCTAACTGCCGAAATTAAATCAGTGTGTTCTGGCTTGAAAACAGTTGGAGACTTGGAATTGAAATATTACCTGTATCGTCATTTGAGTTTGTAATGGATGGAACCTTTGTACCTCCTGATGGACTCCATAGAATTTAGACTTGAGTATTAGAGCGTAGTGAAGTGAATGCAGTTTTAGAATGTTGAGTTCTTACTTACACGCAGAAGAATAAAGATGTGGTATACTAATGGGGCATATTACCAAGGATTTGCGATAATTATCGCAAAGCGCGCTTAGCGCTGTTTTTTTTATCGCCGGCTATCGCTGGATTTCATTGCGGAGATAACGCGTTATTATCAACACTTATCTCCAAGGCGATAAAAAATCCAGCGATAGCGGCGAAACCCAGCAATAGCGCGAGAAATCCAGCGATAAATTCACTGCGCTAATGGAAAGCTTGCTAATAGGCAGGTGAGGACTTAACCTTACAATCCACCTCCCATTGACAAGATGGTTAAGTCAAGTTTTTATCAGGTGTTAAATTCCAGCGATAATCGCGGTTAGCGTGACTTTTTTTATCGCTTCGCGGGCATAGCTAATAGGGGGTAGTTGTGTTAGCGGCTGTTTCTGTTGACTTTTGGTTGGGAACGCCTACTTTGCATGTCATTAGCGATAAATATCGCTGACATGCAAAGCGGCAACAAGACGGCCGCTATCGCCATTAAGCTGTCGCTAACAGCTGTTAGCGGCAGCTTGCTAATAGGGCGATAAAAATATTGCCGCTTTATTGGCAAAAAGTGCCGCTAAAGTGGCGATACTGCCCTTGATAATATGCCCCGTGGTATACTAATCTCTGTGTGTGGCGTAGTCATTGGTGAGTACCTGGGCTGGAGAGGACGCTACAACTGGTGATGAGATAGGGGATAAGTAAGCCGAAGCTCGACAGTGCCCTCCCAGAGAATTTGCCTTGATCAAGCAATTTGCTCGTGCGTGCCACATGTGCCTCCGTCGAAGTGCAAAATCGACGTTTGCCCATGTGGCATACATAGCCCAAGTTCTGTGTAAAGCATTTGATGATATTGAGAGCTTCACTGAAAAATCTACACATCGGTGGCTGACAACCTGCTGAGAACCTGCTGGGAAGGCCACACAAAGAGGTAGTTCGCTACTCAAAGCCATACATACATATGAGAGAGTTGAAAGAGAATTAAAGTCCTGCCATCTATTCAACTGCCTGTCAGTGAATACTACTCAACACCCGTTAAATATATCAGTTGCCAATACAAGCATGTGAAAGAATTGCAGTGGACTTCTTCGGTCCTCTTGTTATGTTATGTTGTAGTAAAGTGACTTCTAAAGTGCATGGCTATCTTGTCAGGTTTTCCAGCACTGGCCTCCTCACCAAACAAGAGTGCTCAATCTGTTAAATTATATTACACGGATGAAGCAACCAGATCTTAAAGTTATGCTTAAAGTGAAGCCGAACATCATGTCAGAATTATACCTTAAAATCTGACCTCACCATAAGTTAGGATTTTAAACTTGGATTCCAGAGAGGATTCCTGGCAAAAGGTTTGTTTTGCCAGGTCGACAAGACAGTGCAAACTGCACATACAGGCTCTGCAATTGCAGGCCTGAAACATGGTTAAAGGGATACTTAAGTGGATGGCACAATCAGTGCTGCAGGCCCACTACTAGCATTTAATTTACAGAACCTAGGCACATGTAGTGCGCCTTACCAGGGACTTATTAGTAAATTAAATATGCCAATTGGGTATGAGCCAATGTTACCATATTTTAAAGAAAGAGCACAAGCACTTTAGAACTGGTTATCAGTGGTAAAGTGCAGAGAGTCCTAAAGCCAAAAGAAATGAGGTCAGAAAAAGTTGAGGAGGAAGGCAAAAAGTTTTGGGGAGACCCTGAAAAAAGGGCCATTTCCAACAGGGTGATAAAAGAAGTCAAGGCTCACTGGATGGTCGAGTTTGACTCACCTTCTACATATGACTGGTAACAGACTGTGCAACCACAGAGCAAATGCAAAGCAAGTGGAATTTGCCTTGAAGAATTAACTGAGCAAATGTTGAAATGGATGCAAATTCCAAGTGCACCCATGTCAGCACTTACTCGGAGGTTTAAAGGATCTACTTATTAGTTTTGTCCACTTCCTTCGGGAGAACTGTCAGCAGCTTCCTCATGTGTAAGTAGGTGAGAGGCCTCCTGAGGAGAGATTTCTCTGTGAATTACAGCAGCTTCTCATTTTTTCCAGAACTGGGGAATTCAGGTGTTCATATTTTGCTGCTTCATCCTCCCTGGGGACAATCCTTTACCTTCGGGTATCTCTTGAGAGGTCGGATAAACCTTGACTGCTTCTTTCTAGTTCTAGAACCACTAAACCAATTGGATTTGATTCTGGGTTTGGCATTATGTTTCCCAAACAAATGTGAAAATCTAATATTACAGATAGCATTGTTTTTTTAACCATATACACAGTTAATGTTGCAATAAGGTGAGATAATGGTGATTCCTTAGGGTGCCGCCATTAGTTTGTACCAAATTACAAGACAAGACCCAAAAAGAGCCTTTTAATAAGGTGACAGTGAGATGTTCAATTATAAATATGAATATTGACTGAATATATACAAATCCTTGTGTTACTCCTGAACTTTTTCTACTATGACCATCATTTTTTCAGTCATTTTATTTACTGTAAATTGTTCTAAATCAGTTGGCCAGGCCAACTGGGCCCTAAAATGGCTAAAAATCCATGGCACTCCCAAACAAGCTCCCTTTTTTCTGCCGGTATGCTCCCAATGAGTGATAGTTCTGCAGAGATTGGGGATTCTTTGCAGAGAAATGGATGTTGGTGAGCGAGTTGGTGTTTTCCCTCCTTGACAGCTGTGCTGGCTGTGGCTGGTCCTGCTTCTACCTGGCCCATTTCTCTACTGCACCTGAGAATGGAAACCTTTCAGTCTGCAGCAGAAACCCTGCTGGAGGCTGACCTTGGGAATGGGAATTGGGGGTTATCTGGGAGGTCCAATATTCCCACTGGTGGTCTGAAGGTGGAAGAGAGGTAGAGTTTTCTGAGGATTACAACAGTGAAACTGGTAAGTTTAAGAACACTTGGATGGCATACAGGAAAACAAAATCACAATGGAGAAGGATGAAAGTACTCTTCCAACCTCCACTTAATAGCAGGCTGCACCCCGGAAATGGGAAGCAGCTGAATCTGCCCTGTTGAGCCTACAAATAGAATTCCAGCTCAGCTTGCTATACTATAGGAGTGACACTCAGTGATCCAGGCATGCTGCATCATTGTCTTTGTTGGTCAAGGGGACTCTCGATACCACCTTGTGAGATAAGTTGCTGGTGTAACCTGCAGAGCACTGTGTGGACCATTGACATGTCAGTAAGGTGCAAGAAAAGAGAGATTTATTTATCCCACACACACCAACACATAAACAGGACATGTGAGAGGTGAATGAAGGGATCCCCAAGGAGGAATGCAGCACACATAGAAAGAAGAAATAACAAGGAGAAATGAAGACATTTCTCCTTTTTACGCCTCTGTTGGGAAGGCGTACCATGTTGACACAATCCCATGTTTACTACCCTTAATAAATCTGGGATTGCATCAAAATCTATGGGTGGATGTGTGGGAACACCCATTTTTCACCAATGAAACACCTTCCCAACATAGAGTAACGCAAGGAAGCAAGTTGCACTACCTTGTGTCACTCTGGATTTACTAAGCCATGCAGAGCCATGCAAGGTGCCTTTGCGTAGCGTAGTAAATCTCACTTTAGGCCTTGCATTGCCTTGCATCGCCTTGAGCGACGCCACAGCGATGCAAGGGCTTTGTAAATCTGGCCCTCTGTTATTAGAAAAGCAATACTAGGCATTCGCATAACTGTAACTCCACAATACGTCTACAGGAAGTGCTTAGTGAAAAGAAATAATTGTTCTTAAAACAAAGTGATAGCATTACATGTAATTTATCAGTAATAGAAACTTATTTTCAAACTAAAATAGAACGCTAAAAAAATAAGCTCTAGAGACAAGCTGTGGTGGTCTCAACTAAACTGTACAATTAAAAATTCCATATTACCCATGATCATCATTTAAACAGAGACGCTACACACCACCACACATGGTGAAGCAACAAACTGTCTATAGTGAGTTTATCCCAGGGTACTATGTACAATATCAGTTTGTCACCAGGATAAAGATATTTAATCATTCTTGCTGTACTTGTTTTATCCTGATGGGGTAATGAGGGACGGTCTAGCCAAAAGGGCAAAAACCATTACAACTTATCCAAAAACAGCCTCTGTCTTAACAAAGAGGGAAAGAGACAGAGTGAACGAAAGACCTTTTACTTTCATCATACCGGCTTGAAATCACTCCCTGGCAAACAAAGATTATACTCATCATCCACATATGCCCCTCAGTCATTCTTCTGCCATACCAGTTCTGAGAGAAATTGTCATCTTATGTCTGGCTTGACAGTACAGCTGTATGCAAGACGTATTGTTACTAATTCTTTAAAATATACATGAAGAGAATTTTGGCTCCAGCTTGAGGAGTATCACAATCACACTTCATGCTATTGGCTTGCTGTTGTGCCATTCTACCTTTCAGGAGGTATTTCCATTGGAATGCATGAGTAATTATTTTATATCTGAAAAGCATACTCAGTCATCACACTGTTTTTGCATTATTTTTTTTACCTCCTAAATGCATTCTACACAAGAATTATTTTTAATACTTTTTCCTAACATGGGCAAAGCCAATAGTGCAGACTTTAATGTGATAAGCTACATTTGCGTATGGAAAGCACATATTTAACACGTTAAGGGGTGGTAAAACCAATGACCCTTGGAGGGTAGAGAGGTCCTCTAATACGAGGTGGAGGGATACGTCCTCCCTGTAGTATACTATTAAACAAAAAGTATCCCATCCGGAGCGCAGCCGGCTCCTTTGGAAAATAGAGATGGGGGACCACAGGTATGCCATGTGATGGCACACCCACTGTTATGGGTGAAAGGAAAGATGTCCCTTTTCTTTATATAACCCTCACCCACTCTAGTAGTGGCATGCTTCCTCATCAGGTTCACCCTAACTCCTAAAGGTCTAGGTGGGATCAACCATATTCCAGTGAGCACTTATGAAGATAGGGTGTATGAGGGTGTAACTTTAAAGATAAAATTCCTCACCAACTCTAAAAGTATCCGTTATTAGAAGAGTGGATGATAGAGTAAAAATATATATGTATGGGTGTGAGGATATGATGGTCCTATGACCCTAGAACACCAACATGTTTCAGCCCTGTTCTACCAGCCTATATGAGGTCCTGGGCTTTCGTCAGGGTGGGTAGCAAAGAGGTCACTCCCACAATGATGTGACTAACGTGTGGTTATTATAGGTGGCATGCAATTAGCATGCAAATTATAGAAAGGTGTACTTGTCGCTGTTAGGAATTACCAGTAACAAAAAAAAGGACAGCGTACATACCATCAAGTGCAGATGCAGATACTGCCATACCGGGTATAGAAATCTGGAATCGTGATTCATACCAATATTGTCCCAGAAAGTGCATTTATTATTTTAGCTCATAAGGGCATGTATGTAAAGGGTTATGCCCTACTTGGTGGTCCCAGTTGTACACACATACATGCATGCATTCATCATTGCGTTTTTACAGCCACGAATGTTGTGGTACTGTTATTTGCCATTATGTAAACAACTAGTACGGCCATATATCTATAGTAATTGACTGCTACATCATATTTCCAGACCATAACCTTCATCATCTGCATTGGACTCGTTTTTTTTGTTGTGATCATCCCTAATGTAGGGGTAAACCCGTTCATGCAAGAACTTTTTTAGGTCTTTCTGGAGTTTAGTGATTTTGCTCTGTAATAGGAAATCTTTATGTTCTGAGATCTCTGTTGATTTCATCTAGTCTGTTTTTGTAAATGGTGATTCTGATCTGGCTATTTAATGCGTCTTCACTTGTCTTGATTTTGATAATTAAGGCATCAAATAAGCGTTTTGCGGTGTTAATGATAAGTATTAACCAATCGCGTGTACATTGCCATGCGATGAGAGACCATTCTTTTCTGAATAAGGGTTCTTCAAGGAAGCTCTGTGGTTCATTGGTCACAATGAGTCCTGTGGGAGCAGCGTTGCCTTACAGGTAGTCCGTCATGTTTACCCTGTGTAGGAGGGTTTTCATTTGTTCCCTTTTTAATTCCTTGACCTCATCCCAGTTCTGAGCTTGAGCCAGACTCTGGGTGATATTGGTCTCTGGGAGGAGGGAAGGAGCTGCAAGGATCAGTGATGCCATTTCATCTGTATAGGCAAGGCCTAGTTGTTCCGTCATTGTTAAAACTAAACTGTGGGTACACACAGGTAAACTGAAGGTGAAAGGGAGGGGTAGAGAGCAGTGGTTCAGAACAGATTTTGTCACATACAGAGATACTCTACAGCGCGCTGCTCTAATATCTTTAACAAGTATGGGCGCCCTGCTAGAAAACATGGGCGGTGCACCTTCTGAAAGCGAGGCAGCTCACGAATACCGATCAGCGGATCAGACCTGTTTTTTCAGGTATTTAACGCATGCTGCCCCAATCAGCCGCCCTCTGCAAGCAGGGGAGCAGAGCCGAATGCAGGTTTCCAGAAGGGATGGGACCTTTGACGAAGTAAGTCCATTCTAAAAAGACTCAGTACCTGGTGCAAGACACTCTGTACTCCACCTATTACTTGCCACGAAAAGGGGACACTACTACTTGTAACTTGTAATGATTAACGCTATTTTAATTTTCCTGTCCCCCGCTATATAGAGTGTGACTACAAGGCCTCCCTCTCATGCACCAGTGGGAACACATATCCCATTTGATTTGGGTGAGAGGCCCCGCCTCTACTTTTAATATACAATTTTTAACTTGGTAATTACACATGGTAGACTGCTCAGTGTGAAAGCGAGGCATGACCTCCAAGAAGGTTATGGTCTGGAAATATGATGTAGCAGTCAATTACTATAGATATATGACCGTACTAGTTGCATACATAATGGCAAACTACAGTACCACAACATTAGTGGCTGTAAAAAAGCAATGATGAATGCATGCATGTATGTGTGTATAACTGGGACCACTAAGTAGGGCATAAGCCTATACATACATGAGCTAAAATATTGAATGCACTTTCTGGGACTATATTGGCATGAATCACGATTCCGGATTTCTATACCCGGTATGGCAGTATCTGCATCTGCACTTGATGGTATGTACACTGTATTTTTTTTCGTTCCAGGTAATTCCTAACAGCGGCAAGTACACCTTTCTATAATTTGCATGCTAATTGTATGCCACCTATAATAACCACACGTTAGTCACATCATTGGGAGAGTGACCTCTTCGCTACCCACCCTCGAAATCCCAGGACCTCATATAGGCCGGTAGAACAGGGCTGAAACATGTTGGTGTTCTAGGGTCATAGGATCAACATATCCTCACACCCTTACATATATATTTTTACTCTGACCTCCCACTTTTCTAATAAAGGATACTTTTTCAGTTGGTGAGGAATTTTATCTTTAAAGTTACGCCCCCATCCACCCTATCTTCATAAGTGCTCCCTGGAATATGTTTGAGCCCACCCTGACCTTTAGGAGTCAGGGTGAACCCGATGAAGAGGCATGCCGCTACTAGAGTGGGTGAGGGTTATATAAAGAAAAGGGTCACCTTCCCTTTCCACCCATAACAGTGGGTGTGCCATAAGGCGGCGTACCAGTGATCCCCCATTCTATTTTCCAAAGGAGATGGTTGCGCTCCGGATGGGATACTTTTTGTTCAATAATATGGAAAGCATATAAACTGATTTTTTGAATTACTATGTTTACATAAGTTTGCAAGTTTAAGCCAGACCTATTTACTTTGTCAGTGTGTGTGAGTGGTACAACAGGGATTCCTGGGGTCCACCTTCAGCCGACATGAGGTCAATATCTCATTCACTTCCGGCATTCCTCATTCATGAGACACAGCATTGTGTAATTCTCTCCTGGGTAGCATAGAGAGGACTAAAGGATTACTCAAAGTTGTGTAATTTCTGGCTCCGAAGTCCCACTCCAGTTAGTAGAGCCCTTGCAATCTCTATCAGTGTCATGCTCCTAGTACAATATAGCAACACCAAAAGATGATGAACAAAATGCTGAACATTGTCAAATATTCACCCCAGTACAGAGATCAGGGCCTAAATCCATTGTTATTTTGCTCACCATGCCATTCCAGTTTGGACCCAGCCATATGCAAATCAGTCTTGACCCTGCTCCCCATGGGAACAATCTAATCTGAACTGCCAAACAAGGTCCACCCTAGACCAGAAGCAAGCATCCTGGGACCGGTTTTGTGGTATCACCCCTCATCAGCCAGGCTAGCTTCAATCCAATAGCATAGTGAGCACTGACCCACGTCTGGGCTTACCCTTCCTAATTGGGGTGACTATTACAACACAAAAAGGTGATAGACAGAATGCTAAACATTGTCAAACATTCACCCCAGCACAGAGATGTGGGTCTAGATCCATCATTTTTTTGCTCACCATGCCATTCCAGTTTGGACCCAGCTATATGCAAATCAGTCTTGACCCTGCTCCCCTTGGGAACTGTCCAGCCCGAACTGTATAGCCAGGTCCTTCCTGGACTGGAAACAAGCATCCTGGGATTGGTTTCGAGGTATCACCCCTCATCAGTCAGGCTAGCTTGAATCCAATGGCATAATTAGCATGGGACACACATCTGGGCATAACCTTCCCACTTAGGGCGACTATAACAACACAAAAAGATGATGGATGGAATGCTGAATATTGTCAAACATTAACTCCCATTACAGAGATCTGGGCCTAAATCCATAGTTTTTTTGCACACCATGCCATTCCAGTTTGGAGCCAGCCATATGCAAATCAGTCTTGACCCTGCTCCCCACAGGAACAGTCCAGCCCAAACTGCCAAGCCAGGCCTCTCTGGGTTTAACCCAGATCTGTGACTGGGGGTGAATGTTTGACAATGTTCAACATTCCCTTCATCATCTTTTTGTGTTTCTATAGTTGCCCTAAGTGGGAAGGGTATGCCCAGACATGGGTCCCTTGTTCACTGTGCCACTCGATTCAAGCTAGTATGTCTGATGAGGGGCGTTACCCCGAAACCGGTCCCAGGATGCTTGGTTCCAGTCAGGGAGAACCCGGCTTGGCAGTTCGGACTGGACTGTTCCCATGAGGATCAGGGTCAAGACTGATTTGCTTATGACTGAATCAAAATTGGGGTGGCGTGGTGTGCAAAAAGATAATGCATTTATCCCAGATCTTTGAATTTGGAGTGAATGTTTGATAATGTTCAGCATTCCGTCCATCATCTTTTTGTAATGCTCCTAGGACTGGCAGCCAACCCTTCTTCAGTCAATCCCCAGCTCCCTAAGGCATTTAACATATATATATATATATTTTAAAGAATATAACTCCAATATACTGTTGTGATACTACACACAACAACCAATTAAACCACCAAGACTGCTGTCCCCACACATGCACTCTCTTTTTGATTACAACCAATTACATAACGTTTTACTGTATCATCCTGCACGCCATTCCAATGCTCTCTGGGCGGCCATTTAGTAGAGTTAATTTTCCGAAGCAACCTTTCATACAAGCAACCCTTATAACACTAAGATCACGCTTTTTCTGTACAAAACACTCTTTCTTGTTTTTTGGGGGGTGATTGTGTTTTATATAGCGCGAACTCGACCCAAATGTATCAGTGCGCTTTACATGAGCAGCAGTTGCGTTACATTCTTGAATTTTTTAGGCACAGCAAGATTCAGTGATTTACCCAGAATCACAGGATGTTGAGCATCCCTGCCGAGACCCGAACCCAGTTCCCCAGCTTCGAGGTCGACCGCTCTATCCGTTAGGCCACACCCTAACGCTACAAACATTTATTTTGTGAAGAAAGTAAAAAGATGTTTTCCAAGTAACACACCCGCAAATGGTTTTTTTTTTTAGCAATATGTGAAAAGTTTATGCCATGGGAGTCAAATATGGGTTGCGAATCTTCATATGCCCTTGCTCCTCTCGTCTCCGATGCCATGAATGAGCAGCAAGGACAGAAAGTACACCACACTGATGCAGTCCTGTTGGCTTTCTGTGGTTTCCACTTGTTGCATTCCCCATAGCACCAGAGCTGCAAACAAGATGCCTTTGGGGGATCAATGGTGGGCACAATCAATTGATGAAAAGGTGCTTGATATCAGTTCCGATACCCTGTGGTCGCCTGTCGTTTTGGAGAATTGAGGCCCACAGTTCGCTACTCGGATCCTCAGCGATCTTTGCAATTGTGTGTGCATGTTTTTATTTTTTATTTTTGCAGTACCCAACATACAATGAACATGCTGATAACTGATTACACTATAAAATGTGATGGTGATATTGCAAGTTGTGAGGTCTTCATGTTGCTTAACTTGTCTAACGTGCTGATGCCATGATTCTCCAGTTCAATTCATGATGGACACTCATATATTTTATTTATTGGGTCTGAATCTTTGCAGTATATTACACTTTTCAGTGTGAGTGAGAGGGAACAGTATTATTACCTCATTCAGTGGCGGTTTACCCGTATGGGTATCGAGGCTCTGCTCTCCTTGTTTTCTGTCCCCTTTTTATTATTTTAATAGTGAATATTAGGCAATTAAAATGTAACAAAAATGCTGCTCCTTGGGACCCTCCGTGCAAGTGCCGGTCAAGCATCCCAAGGCAGACTTATGTCTGATGTTTGGCACAGCTGAAGGAAGCTGTTTGCACCAGCCATCAGACAGAACAGATTGTCCAGGGCAGGATACTACCCAATACTGGCCTAAGGACACTACTGCCACACCTACACAGGGGTCTGTCACACCTCTTCATCACGGCTAATAGTAGTCTCTAGGCTTTAGGTTTAAGCTCTGCAGTGCTTTGGCTACACTCCAATCGGCCTGTCATCCCACCCTTTCCCAACTCATCATAGAGTTAGGAAAGGTTGAGGTTAAATTGCAAGAGGCTGAAACCAGGAACATGCACTGTGCAGATTCGAGCTATCGGTTTCCTATTTCAGCTGAGTGCCTGCACTGACGGTCAATGGAGCATCAAGGGACTGTAACGTGACCAGCAGAGGCAGCTGAGATAAGTAAAAAATGCTTCCAAATCTATGTTGTGTGCATGCATGCTGGTGAGAGAGTGTGTGTGAGAGCAAGCACGTGTGTACATGTATGAGAATGTGTGTGTATGTGTGAGCAGAAGTGTGTGTGAATGTGAGTGAGCAAGAATGAATGTGCGTGAATGAGAATACCTGAACATGAGTGCGAATGAGTGGGTGAGAATAAGAGCGAGTGCAAGTGAATAAGACAGATAATGAATGAGTGTGTGTGACAGTGAATGACAGTGAGTGAGGGTAACTGTAAGTGAGAATGAGTGGGTGAGAATGAATGAGTGAGTGCTAGTTAGTGTGAGTTCGTGTGAATGAATGTGTGAGAATGAAAGAAAAAGGGTGGGTGCAAGTGTGTGTGGTTAAAACTGAGTGAGAATGGGTGAGTTAAAGTGAGTGCAAATGGATAATAGAATGAGAATGAATGTGAGGGAGTGTGAGCAAGAGTAAATAACAGTGAGTGTAACAGTGAGAATGAATGAGATTGAGTGGGCAAGAATGAGTGGGTGCAAGTGAGTGTGAATGAGAGTAAGTGCAAATGAAGAAGTGAGAATGAGTATGAGTGAGCACAAGTGAGGGTGGGAAAGAGTTAGCAACAACGCGTGAGTGAGAGTGAAAATGAATGAGTGAGACTGAGGGAGAATGAGTGTGACTGAGTGCATTTAAGTGAGCAAGCCTAAGTGAGAATGCAGGTATGTCATATGCTTGAGAGTCTGCCACTGTCCCTGGCATACCGAAACTAATTCTCAGCATATGGGGCATCCATAAAAATATGCAGGCATTTAGGTTATACTTGGGATATAGGGCGCCAATGGCAAAATGCTGTCTTTGGCATACTGGAGGTAATTACCATCATATGAGGGACCTTTTTCAAAATGCAGACCATGGCACACTAAAGGAAATGCATGGCATATAGGATACCCATGGCAAAATGTTGGTGCTGTCATATTGGAGGACTTCTCTACCTTCACCAGTATGTCAACTATACAAAACTCTACCTCAATATTGTCTGTACTTCATTCAGAACTGGATGTCCTGCGCCTTCCTGACCTCAACCCAACCAAGACAGCATTTATCTTATTTTCCAAGAACAACAAGCAAGACATAGTACAAACTTGGCTCAGTTACATGAACTTTGATTACTTCAAACCACAACTTTCACCTAATGCCAAGTGACTTCAATTCACCTTGGAGACCAACCTCAGCCTCAAGGAACACATTGCGCAAATAAAATGAGACAGCATGGTACCAGCTCTCTCTTCTAAAGAAAGTGAAACTGTTTCTTCAAGAAAGTGACTTCAGAACTGCTGTTCAAGCCCTTGTACTCCTGCATCTCAATGGTGGTAATGCACTGCTCCATGGCCTCCTAGACAGCACACTGGCACCCCTTTAGGGCATCCTACATGCCATAGCACATCTCATGCAGGGCAGAAAGGAATATGATGACATCACCCCCAACCTGATGGAACTCCATCGGCTCCCCTTGTTGGGCCACATAATCTTCAAAACTAGCTGCATCATTTACAAAGCCATCACAAGCAGCACCCCTACGGGGTATATCTGATCACTCTCCGATTTGGGCACAGGTGGGGATGGGGGTGGGTCAGGTGAGGTGAATTGCACCAATAAATCCTTGGCACTTACGTAACCCCACTATTAAACAGAACATCATACAAGCAATAGACCATTATTTTCAGGATAACGAGGTATCGTTGTGGTCAGCGCGGATGCTTTGGGAAGCCTTTAAGACGGTCGGACGAGGGCAGGCAATCTCTCAAACAGCTGGGGCGAAGAAAGAGAGGAATGCTGAAATGGTCAAGTTAGAAGAAGATATTCTACAACTGGAGGGGGAGCTTTTAGGTACCGGGGGCCAGGACTTGGAACACAGACTCAGGTTAAAAAGAGAAGAATATAGAAGCTTGGCAACTGACAGGGCGAAAATGCTAAGCAGAGACAAACTGGGGAGAATATACGAGTTAGGGGACAGAGCAGGTAAACTGCTGGCATGACTTGACAGAAGGGAACATGCAAACCGGCTGGTCACGGAGCTCACAACTGACAAGGGGCAGCCACTTTCTGACACACAATTAATAGCAGATGAGTTTGCTAAATATTATAAGAAAATATATGACTCACACACTACTCTTCCGGAGGAAGAATCAAGAGCCCTATTGTCGGACATGACACTCCCAACACTATCAGGAGAGGACAGGACCCTACTAGACAGTGAATTCACAGATGATGAAGTGGCACAGGCCATTTGGGGTCTCCAATCTGGGAAGGCGATGGGTCCCAACGGCCTTCCAATAGAGCTCTATAAATTGAAACCTGATAAAATTGCCCTGCATCTCAAGAACATGTACGAGGAGAGCCGGGTGGTGGGTCGACTTCCCCAAGATCAAAGGCTTGCCACGTTGGTGGTTATACACAAAGAAGGCAGACCTAGGAACCGTTGCTCCTCCTACAGACCCATTTCGTAATTGAATGCAAAATTAGCAAAATTGTTGGCCTCACGCCTGGTTGGAATTATCTCCATATTGGTACATCTGGATCAGTCGGGCTTCATGCCGTCCAGTAACACATCACTGAAACTTCGTCAACTTTATGGGGTAATGGGACGGAGGGAGACGCTGAGGGAAGACGTGGTGGTGATGTTCTTGGACGCCACCATGGCATTTGATACAATCGAGTGGCCCTACCTTTTCGCCGTACTGGGGAGGCTGGGGTTTGGCCCCATTTTCACCAGCTGGATAAAACTCCTTTACACCGACCCATTGGCACAGGTAGTTGTAAATTTCAAAGAGTCAGACATTTTTGCCCTTAGAAGGGGAACAAGACAGGGATGTCCACTGTCTCCATTGCTTTTTGCACTGACGCTGGAGCCTCTGGCGGCATGGATCCGTAAGGACCCCATTATTAGGCGTTTGAGATGGTCGGAGGACTTGGAGGACCGTATCTCCCTGTACGCCGATGGTATATTATTATACTTGGTGTCCCCTTGGACCTCGATACATAGGGTCCTCAATATATTCACGAACTTTGGTAAATACTCGGGGTACACTATCAACTGGACCAAATCACTGATTTTTGTGCTCAGAGGGGGGTTTCCGCTCCTGCCTAAATATTGCAGGGTGGTAGAAGCCATAGATGGCTTTAAATCCCTTGGAATCTACATCAATACAGATCCCAGACTGTATTACGTCCACAATCTCCTGCCACCGTTACAGAGGCTCAAAAATGACGTAGCACACTGGAAGACTCTCCCACTATCCCTATTGGGCAGGGCGGCGCTTTTCAAAATGATGTCCCTACCCCGCTTTTTATATGTCTTACACAACTCACCCAATCCCATCCCTGCGACCTATTTCGTGGCCATAGAGAGTGAGCAAAGAGTGCTACTCTGGGCAACTGGATCACCCCGAATATCACTCTCATAGTTAGTGAGAGGGTGGTACGACGGTGGTATAGGGCTCCCAGATATCAAGAAATACTATTGGGCTGCTCAACTGGCAGCAATCAACCAGTGCATGTACCGCCCCCACAACGGGTATCGAATGGATAGATGGCTTTTGCCGGGCGGATCCTATGCTAGGGCACTCTATTCTAGACCCGCTAAACTGTAACTAACGGGACCCACATCATACTCTGTCCAGATATGGCATACAGCCCACAAGAGCTTGGGTTGGGGCAAAAAAATCACACAAACCACCCCCCTGTGGGACTTGGACCAATTGGGAACCTTAAGGAATACTATAGGATTCGACAAATGGGATCTAATAGGACTGTCTCGAGTGGGCGACCTATGGAGGGGGAGGGGGTGATATCATTTTCGCTACTGCAACAGAAGCATGAACTTGCTGCTACAGAAAAATGTTGATATCTGTAGGTATGGCATGCCCTGCAAACAAATATCCCGGCAGAGGAGACACCCCTGAGGCATCGACGTTGGGGGATAGACTTCTTGACGGATACATGCCTAAAAAATCAATCTCACTGACCTATCGGAAGTTGATTAATCACACCCCTGACCCTCTCCTACAGCTTCACAGGAAATGGGAAACTGACCTAACAGAATTAGAAGACGAAGACTGGTTGAAGGCAATGGCCTCGCCCAAGGAAGTCGCAGTCTCGTCCAGGCTCAAACTCGTGCAATTAAAGATACTTCACAGGATATATTACTCGGGACCAATGTTGGTCAAGATGGGCTATGGGGAAGTCTCTCGATGTAGGCGACAGTGCGGGCGTGAAGGCACTTTCCTGCACATACTTTGGGAATGCACCTACATTAGAAAATATTGGACAGATGTACTCCACTGTATGGAAGAAACTTTGGGACTGAGCTTGGCCCTAGAGGCTAAAAGATGTCTGTTAAATATTTGGGAACCTTTGGACTTGAGTAACAAAGAGAAAATATGGGCAACCTTGGGGCAGATGGTCGCCAAACGTAACATCGCCAGAATGTGGGGGGCACAGGAGGTACCTGCCCTAAATGCATGGAAGAAAGATATGGACTGGTGCATGTTTAGGGAAAAAACGGTATATGTCTCCAGGCGTTGCCCAAAAAAATGGATACAAATATGGGGCAAATGGAATGCATTCTGAGGGAATATTTGTGCTCCGCCTCTTCTTTCCCCCCTTCCGTCCCTTGACGAGCCTGTGTCTATTGAAAACTGTAATAATTGATCGGCTTATTGTTCGTAATGAGGGTACAAACCCACTCATTTTTGTGTCCAACTCGAATGTATGCTATGTTATTGAACTGTCATTAATAAAAAGATTTAATTTTAAAAAAAAACAGCACCCCTGCTTATTTTGCAGACAAGCTCACCATTTCTGATGGCTTTCTGCACACCCGCAGCCAGGCCACCATCAGACTGGAGACTAAGGGCCTGATTTAGTGTGCAGCAGATGGGTACTCCATCACAAACATGATGACTATGCTATCCACCTCATTACAAGTGTCATAGGAAATAATGAATTTGTAATAAGGTGGAGAAGATATTCGTCACATATGTTATGGAGTAGCCCCATCCACCAACCTCTAAATCAGGTCATAAGAAGTGTAAAAAAGAAACAACAAGGCAGCAGGCCTTTTCTATCTATGCACTCCTGAACTAGAACAACAGCTTCCCATCCATAAGACCAGTCACAATGCTGTTCCAATTTAGGGAAGAGTTGAAGACACAGCTCTCTAAAGTACACTACATCACAATACTGTAACAATACAACAAACATCTACTTCATCTATCACTTGTAAACTGTATGCTTGCCTTTGACCCCTTATAACACCCACAGTCTTTTTGTTTAGGTTTGTACTATACAAATGCCAAACGCATATGTATATACATATATAATTGTCAGCTTACAAGGCAGCCATGGCAAAATACAGGCCCTGGAATAATGTAGGTAATATTTGACATACGGGGCCCCCCCTGGCAAAATGCTGGAGCTGGCATATTTGAGGTGGTCTTGGTATAACAGGCACAGATGACAAATTACTGGCAGTAGAATATGAGACTTAATTTGTGGCATATGGGGCGTCTACGGTGAAATGCTGGTGCTGGCTTACTAGAAGTAATTCTTGGCATTGTTATGAGGTTCCAGCGGAGCATCCCTTAAGTCATGAAATAGGTTGTAAAGTTGAGAGTTAGTGTATTGATACAGCGGCACAGGCCACACACCAGGAAAGAATAGACACATGCAGGCTAAGGTTCAGCAATATGGCAGAGAAAGCAAAGCAGCCCTAATAGAGCCAAACAGGGAAAAGAGCCCATAATGGACCAACACAACAGATTATCACCAGGGTTGTACACAGGTAAGGCTCAGACACTCTTACAACAAAGGGGAAAGTCAATATCTCTGAATAATCTTACATATGCATACCCTGCAACCCCCCATCGAAAAGCAGTAGCAGAAGTGATTCTGTCTCCATACCCAAGAGCAAAAACAAGAATTGTATGTACTTTCATGCACAAGACAAGCCCAATGAGTCCAGCTGGTGACAAATTGGAGATTCCTAAGAAAACAGATATGCCACACTGTCATGGTTAAGGCACTTAAGACTAGGAGGGGGTGATAAACTCCGCTCCGCCTGTGGAGTTAGCAGAGTGTGCCTACTCCGAGCTCCACTTGGAGCGTGGAGTGTGGCAAAAACTCTGCCACCACCATGTGGCGGAGTTTACCTGCATGGTGGCACCCACCCCTAGTTTGTTTGCAACTGTGTAGCAGTGAATACACGAGTGCTCCAACGCTGCCATCATTTTGATAGCTGAGTGTGCCATCAGGCCTTGACATGTCCCGTGCTGCCGTGCACGGCTGTCGTCCTTCTGTGCTTGGCCATTTTGGAGTCGTAGTTCTAAAAGCTGTTCCATGTTGTCTAGCGGACAGAACCTGTACCACAGAGGAAACTACAAGCCCCATCATCAAAAAGAAGACGGGTCGCGCATCACCACTGCCGGTTTAAAACGGTTGTTCTTCGCCTCCTCCGAGTGGCAGCCGTGTCAGTGGTTGTGTTGTATGAGCAAGGGAATGATGAAGCTACAGTGAGCAATCTGTCATCGCCCGCCTCACGGTAAGGAGACGGGGACTGGGTTAGTGGAGGATATTCTCAGGTTGGTGGGTTCCCATTTTTTAAATTTTTTATTGAAATTCACAGCAGCAAAAAAATAAATAAATACATACATATCTTAAATCAGAACAGAATGACAATTCATATTCCCCTGTACATAAATACATTTTCAGTCGATCATATGATCAATCATCGACCCCCATATATACATACCAAGTTTACGCTTTCTTGGCCCTTTAACAGCGTACAAATTAAACTCAAGATCAAAGGTGCTATAGAACCTTGCACGCCACATTTCAAAACATGGTGCGTCAGGCTGTAACCATATAGACGCTACGCACAGCCGTGCCACTGCCATGGCAATCAAAATTAAATACCGAAACCTGTACATCGGTAGCCCTTGCCGAAGATCTTCCCCGATCCCTAGGAGCATCATGGAGGCCGAGATCTTAATAACACCTCCTGTAACCTCTGATAAAAACCTTTCAAAATGTTCTATAAACAGAGCCAATAGAAAATATGGGAAATGTCAGCAGTATCTGCACCACACCGAAAACATTTCCCATCATTCACACCGCCCCATTTCATCATCTTTGCAGGGGTGTGATACAAATTGAACAGTGTTTTATAATTCTGGGCTTTTAAATTTGCCGCAAGAAGAATTTTCCCTGCAGTATCAATCGACTTCTCTAAGGACACAGATTATTCTCCCAGGCAACTTCCCCATTTGAGATTGTGCTTATCTAGATCATCCATCCTAGAAGCTAACAACACTTTATATAGAGCCCCAACTTTTCCCTGACATCTAATAACTTCTACTATCTTATGCTGTTTAATCATAATTTGCTGTTTACCTAAAAAATCACGTATTTGCAAAAACTTAAAAAATTGATTTTTTGACAGATGGTATTTATCTGCCAAGATTGAAAAAGAAGAGCACAGCCCCCCAGCCTCGTAAAAATCACCAATTTGCGTGATGCCCTTGAGTCTCCAATTATCTACCACCTGATCTCAGAAAATCGAAGGGAGTATCCCTACTGCGGAGGTAGGTGTATAGAATGACAGCCCTTCAATCTGCAAATTTTTATGCCCAATTTTCCACACCTTAAAGGCCGCACCCAAAATTTTGAAACTGTTTTTTTTATAATAGCTGCCATCTATCCTTTTAAAAAAACAGTTTTTAACCTCAGTCCCCAAGACCATCTGATATATAGAAGGGAACTCGGCCAGATTGTTCACTTCTTCTCCAGTCAGTAGTATACGGATGTTCGATAAAATACACGCATAATAATAGAATGCAAAGTCAGGGACCGACCACCCACCTCTATCCCGAGGGAGAGTCATAAAGGGTGCTGCTCTGCGTGGTTTCCCCGGGGCCCACAAAAATCTGGCACAAAGTGACTGTAGGTATTGGAGTTGCCCACGAGATATTTCCAATGGGACTGATCTAAAAAGATACAGGACTTTGGGCAATATATTCATTTTAAGAACATTAGATCTGCCCACCAAGGAGATGTGTAGAAACTCCCATCTCTCCAACAGTTGCCTCACATTGACAATTATAGCCCCCCAGTTAACCTCGACCAGCTCTTTTAAACACACCCTGATCTTGATTCCCAAGTATGTGACTTCATTGACAGCTCTAGGATCATTACCCAAAATTTGGTTCGTACAAAGGATCTGTGTTTTGGTCGAGTTCAACTTGTAGCCTGAAGTGGAGCCAAACCTGCGTGCCAAATGGTCAATTTCTGGTAATGCCGCGACAGGATCTGATGTTACAATCGCGATGTCGTCAGCATAAGCGAGGACACAAAAACGATCCTGCTGAGCGAAGAAAGGTTTGATCTGGGCACTCCTCTTCAACATATTTAAAAAAGGGTCGATGTACAAAGCGAACAACAGCGGGAGCAGGGACACCCCTGCCTTTTGCCTCTAGAAATCTGTAATGGTTCAGATTCAAGCCCCATTAAACAGATCTTAGCCACAGGAGAGCGATATAAAACCTGTAGAGCCTGAATATACCCCTGGCCAAACCCCATCTGCTGTAGGACCCCCCCAAAGAAAATCCCATGCGACACGATCAAATGCCTTTTCGGCGTCGAGTAAGATCAATCCTAGATCCCTGGACTCGGCCTGTGCGATGTCGAATAAGGTCACCACCCTGCTGATATGGTTCACAGTCCCCCTTCCAGGTATAAAACTGTGTTGTCTAAGAGAGACTAGAGGAGAGATGACTTTAGCCAATCGATTCGCTAGAATTTTGGCATAGATTTTCCCGTCGCAATTAACGAGGGAAATCGGACGATAGGACCCCGGGAGGTCAGATGGTTTATCCTTCTTTTTAAATACCACGATATTAGCCTCATTCCAGGATCCCGGCGCGCCCCCAGTTTGAGCTGCTTGGAAGACGGCCAGCATGTCCATTTTAAGATCCTGAAAAAAGGTCCTGTAGACCTCCGAAGGAAGCCTATCCGGCCCAGCCGCCTTTCCAGTTGTCATGCTATTAATAGCCTGTTCTAGTTCATCAATGGTAATAGGGCTATCCAAACTCCCAGCTTCCTCCTGATCCAACCGCCCTAGTAATAACTGTTGAAGCCCAAGATCCGCAACATGTCCCCCCGTAGCCTGTTCTGTATATAACTCTTTATAAAAGTTATGGAAAATCTTGAGAATCTCCTGGGGGTCATGTACCATATTGCCCAAAGCATTCTTCATACCATCTATTCTTTGCGCAGCCTCCTTTGTATGTAACTTCTGAGCTAAGCAGCGCCCTGTGGCCTCACCATACTCGTAACAATTATTTTTGTACAAGTGATATTTTAAAGCCATATCCTTGCTCCATTTAAGATTAATATTAGCCTTTCACCTGGCGACATTAGTTTGTAGATCCCTAGTATTTATGCCCGCCAGGATCCCCGTGCAAGATTTTCTTTGGCTGCTTTAAGCTTACCATATAGCTCCTGAACTGCTAGCTTAGTCTGCTTTTGCTTGTACAATCCATAGCTCAGAACTTCCCCTCCAAAACAAGCTTTAAGGGTATCCCCGACAACCCCATATGACGAAGAGTGCCGATTATTTTGGAGGAAGTCTGTAATCCAAACCTTCATGTGGTCAACAAAAACATTATCCAAAAGGAGCTTCCTATCGAATGTAAAAACCCTTGGGGCTATACATGTACCAAATGCAGGAATGTCTAGCACTACTGGCGCGTGATCAGAGGTGAGCCTGGGAAAAACTTGAATCTTAGCTCCTGTAAGTAAAAGAGGGGATACAAAGAAGTAATCAAGTCGTACTAGCTTGCTATGCGGATGAGAGTAGAACCTGAACCCCGGATCTAGCATATGGGACGTACCCCAGACATCTATTAAACCATGATCAAGCAACAAATGGTACAATGCCTTAAAGACCCTGGGGCTTATTTATGAGCCCGAGCGTCACTTTTGCGCCGCTGGTGCGTCACTTTTTGTGACGCACCAGCGGCGTAAAAAATGCACCATGTTGCGTCATATTTACAAAGTGACGCATGTAGGTAGATGCGTCACTTTGTAAACCCCTGCGCCACATCATACCTGCGCCAGGTATGATGTATGCAGGGTGGGCGTTCCGACGCAAGAAAGCCTCGTAGAAGTGACGCAGTGAAATCTATGAGATTTCACTGCGCCACTTCTAGGACGCAAATGCGTCAATATCTTACGCCTGCCTCACAGCAGGCGTAAGACTGACGCAGGCACATTTGAAATGGGACTTGCCCATGTGAAATGACCGATTGCTGGAGTTGCGTCACTTTTGTGACACACTCCAGCAATGCGTCATTTTTGCGCCTACAGATACGTCAGAAATACTGACGTATCTGTAACTCCTTGAGACATGATGCGTCATACTGTAAATATGACGCATCCAGCATGTCGCAAGGAGGGCTCAATGAAAAGTGACGCATCGCTGTTTTCACGCAGCGATGCGTCACTTTTCATAAATGAGGCCCCCTAGGTTTCCTACCTTTGCAATTTTTTATGTCAGATTGGAGTTCCGTCCCAGCCAAATTAATATTAAAATCCCCACACAGTACAAGTGGGGTAGGCCACAAAGCAAGTTCCAAATTTAGCTGCTCGAGGACAAGGGCCTCATCAAAATTGGAGCCATATAATGTACATACCGTGAACTTCGCTCCCCCCAGGATACATTCCGAAATGGCCCAGCGTCCTTGTTTGTCTACCAGGACTCGTCCTGATGACTGTATTACCGGTTTAGCTAACACTGCAACCCCCCCGAGTCATCATCGATTGCTGTGAGGCTGCCAAGACAACATAGCCCAATTCTGTTAAAATGTTCCGCTTTCCCCAAGGTATATGCCTTTCCTGTAGGCACACTAAATCAGGCTGTATCTCGCGGAGCTCTGCAGCAACTCTTTGTCTTTTATTATAATGATTTAACCCACAGACATTCAGGGAGCAAATTCGAAGCCCTAATTTAGCCATCGATTAAGTATGGGTGCCAGCCCTTGCTCAGTTCTCTTGTAGTAAAATATTAGATCTCTCAACTTCGTGAATTTAACCCTGCTGTGGATTGATTTTCTTGTTTTACCCCAACTCAGCCACCCCGAATCCCCCACCAAACCCCCCCACCCAACCTCACCCTGCCCCACCCGCCAACCCCATCCCCGTTCCTTCAATGATGCTTTAGGACCAATGGTCCCTGTGATGACAAGCTCCTGCCACCCGGGTGCTCCCCCCCACCGCTATAAACCACCCTATGCACGACATAATACAGGCAGTAAAACACAGAACACCGGAATACATAATACGAACACTGAAAATGCTAAACGAGTGGTATTTTATACATATGGACAAAGAGAGCATAGGGTGCAATAAGACGGTGAAAAGAAAAGAAAGAAAGTAGACAAATAAGCAAGCACAAAATCCAGACCCCACAAATCAAACGTGAAAAAAAATAGAAACCAGTTAATTACACATCCTGGAGCGCTGATTTATACATGATACATCACGACCAACATATCAGTAGCCTAAAACAATAGCCCATGCTTCACAAAGATTGTAAGAACCCTTTAGCCTGCACCTCAGAGATAAAGAATCGAGTGTGTTCCTTATATATCACTTTTAGTTTAGCTGGGTTTAGTAAAAAAGCTTGTGCCCCTTTGGCCTGAAATGGTGTGATAAGTTGGTGTAGATGCCAACGCTTTTCTACCGTCTGATGACAGAAGTCTGGCCTAACGAAGAACTCTACCCCTCTCCCAGCCCTCTTTTTATCAGGGCGCGCCAGTTCGAATACAGCTTCCCGGGCAAGAAAATTGTTGAGAGATATCAATATTGCTCTTGGTCTAGTAATTGTTTGGCCAGATCTAGGACGAAGAGAGAACTGGAATTGATGCACCCTCTGTATTTCTCTCTGCCAGTCCCACTGTGTAAGTTCTGGGAAAGCCTCCGTGAACAGGTCGATGACGAACTTGGAGGATCCTGTCCTTCCGTGCCCTCAGGAATTTGCAGAACTCTAAGATTATTTCTGCGAGATCGATTTTCTAAATCAGCCAGTTTCCACTGGGTATCATCCTTTAATGATTGCAGAGTTTCTGTCGCCGCCTTCTGTGCTGCCAACTCATCTTCTAGGCATGAAATCCGAGCTTCCGCTTCGTTAAACCTAGTGGTGAATTCAGTACAAGTCTTGGCTATACGTCGAACTGAATTCTGCAATTTGCGACATGAGCTTTGCGCCCTCTGACTCTCTATGCGTGTTTCCTCCCTGTGAGTCATAATAATTTGGTAGATCAGGGCCAGTGACATCTCCTCTGATGTGTCTACTGCATTTTCTTTAGTAGTCTCCGAAATGTGCCCAGTGCCAGTACCTATCTCAGTTGAGAAGGAATAGTCCCATTGTAAGACATTGCTTCCATTGCTACCATCCGCCTGCTTGACTCCTTCTCTAGCGTCCGGGTTCTTGCGTACAGTCCGAGGGCTGTCATCAGAAGTATCACCTCCTGTATCATCCGGATGTGTGCTGCTAAGGTCACTACCACCACTGCCGTGTACACCGGCCTTAGCCTGGGCCATCGAGATTGACTCTAAGTCATCACTGGAAGAGTCCGAGTGATCCGACAAAGAATAAAAGTAGTCACCATCTATCTCTTTCACAGGGGATTCCGTTATACTTAAAGAGTCTTTCTTTCTACCAGGAGCTTGGACTATCTCTGGGCCAGTGCTAGTAGGAGTTTTTTCAGGGGTAGATACACTGAGTAATGTGGTGTGTTGACTGCTCCCCCCTGCAGCATCTTCCAGCATTTGTGTTGCATTGACTATAGGTGGCAGTCCAGAAGTAGTGCTACAAGTAATAATTTGGCCACTGGCAGAGTCTCCTACTCCAGAGCAGTGTTCTACCATTGGGTCGAGCATCTTCCTACCCTCTATTATTAGTGAAGCCGGCTCAGCCTGAGGGGAGAGTATCACTTTTTTTCCCCTTCCCTGCGGAGAACAAAAGAGGAATAGTACGCTTACTCATGCTGTCTTTGGGCAGGCAGTCTCGTTTTTCTCCCATTGCCACAGCGTCATTGTTGGCATTTTTGCTCAATGTACCTGAATTAGCCGAGCTCTTGGCAGCCCCAGCTCCGACTCTCACAGGATCAGCTAAAGGACGAGACCTCCCTCTCCCGGTCTTGGGAGGCATTGTCAAAGCAGCGCTGCCCTTCCCTATCCGGTCAGTTTGGTGGGTTCCAACACTGTCAGAAAATAAAACAGATGCTGCTGCATGTGAGATGGGGCCAAAGGCAAGATGCGTTTATGCCTGGTGTGCTGAAAATCCTCGAAGGGCTCCTGTGGGGGCTTCTCGAGTGTGTTCTGAGTGGCCGGGGTTGGAATGGCCAGGATGATCTTCCCGTTGAATGAGGAGCTTTTGTCTCCACGTGCCTTGAAGGAGCTGAAAGCAGCATGAAGACAGTGCACAAAATCAGAACCATAGATCTCAGTGGAATACATGTGCCTTGTGTCTCATCATGTATCCCATCTATGTTTTCATAATGCACTCTCCTGTGCTTTGAAGCTGTCCACACTGACTGGTTGGTTCTCTATAAAACCAACATTTAAATATAGTTCACTGGCTTTGCATATCTCATACAAAAACACACTGGATTTGTTTTCTTCTCTAGTTGGACAATACACAAAAGTGGTGTGTGTCTGGGGGTGTGTGAGTGTGTATAAGGGTAGAGAAAGATGAGCTATATGAAGGAGCACTGGCAGAAACATCAATTTTAATGCCCTAAAATGTAACAAAAATGCAGCTTTATGTAGCCAAAGCCTGGGAATCGCTCGGGCACGCCAGTTACAGGGGTGAAGGTGATGGTATTGTCCTCATACCTTCATGCGGTAGCTCGGTTGGTTAAGGCAACTGCTACATAAATAATGTTGTTTGCTATAGGCCACAGATTGGAACTAAACCCGTGAATTTCAGTAGACTGCCCTCGTCTTGCAGATTTGATGCACACACCACATACCACTTTTGTTGGTTATGTTATTTACCTATTTACCTAACTGGGTCAGAGTGGTCTGTCATATCGTAACCTCCAAATGGTTGCCGTTTCCGGCGTCAGGTCCTGGCCATGAAATCCTTTAAAATAAACGTTACCCTAATTCATACCCAACGCCACACCGATCTCTTGTCCTCGGAAGCCGAACGCATAATTTGTTCTTTTTTCATTCTGGACTTTGTGCTCACCGGTCCCTAACAAGCGAATGTCTGACTTTTTTAACCGCCAGCTTGAGTTGTACCCCTCTCTAGGCGTTGTCATATTTTGCCAGGTTTCCCACTCACCTTGGCCAGTAAGTCATGTTTATTACATAAGTAGGCGTGGGAAGAGGTTTGCGGAATCTCACAAAGTTTAAATATAATTCTGCAGAGTTCCACAGAGTTCAATTCCGCGAGTTCCGCCCACCCCTACTTAAGACTACATTTAACACAAGACAAAGGATGAGACAGGAAATGCCTCCTGGAAACCAGTAGCCAACACCTGTATGAAAGGAATATACATATACACAGGTGGGGACAAAATAGTACAATTTCTAGACACCAAGATCCCAAGAGGTGTACAAGCTGAGCAGCAGAGAGAAAACTGATGCATGTAAATACACAGATAGGCAGAGAAAACTGGAATGTAAGCACAGGGACTAAAGGGCAATGCTAGAGGAAGGAATCAAGGAATAACTAGAGAACAAACAAGGCAGAACAAGCTAGGAATTGTAGCAAACGAGATTGGATTTGCAAGTGAACTGGAGACTGTAAAAGGGAAACACAGAGAAAGGGCACACACAACACGGAGCAAAAACAAGGAGAGTGGGGACCAGATACAAGAGGTAAGCCAGAAACAAAAAGATTTAGCAAAGGGAAATTATAGCAGGAACACAAGGAGCATACTAAGAACATATTAGAAAAGGAGCGGCCCAGTGAATGCAGTTGACAGCAGACAAAATTCAGAAAAGAGAGTAAGCAAAATGCAAGGCAGAAACCCTACAGCAAGCTGCATTGGAACAGAACACGTGCTGTGACTGAAGCAAAGCATGAATTGGTCCGCAAAACAGAGGCAGCAAGAGTTCCAGCACACGGACGTTCAAATAATTAATGCATAAACAAGAAGTTTCAGGCAATGGCACCTTATAAGCAATTCCAGGCAGCAGCAAGCCTTGAATGGAGTCACATGATTGGGCTGCACAAGACTAGTCACAGGTGTGTGCAATTCTGATCTCTCACACGTCCTGGAAGAGAGAATTTAGGGGCTTATTTACAAGCCCCTTGCACCGCTGGTGCGTTACTTTTTATGATGCTCTGGTGGTGCAGAGTGCAGACCCATATCTACGAGGCCATGGAAAGCTACTTTGTGTGGCTTTTCATGTCCTCGTAGAGATGATGTAAGGCAACGCAGCACAAGTTGCGGCGTTGTCTTACCCTGCGTCAGAGAAGCGTTCCATGCGTGTTGCAGTGGATTTTCCCACGCAACACCCATGGGATTTAAAGCATTCCCAGATTTACAAAGATCTGTAAACCTGGGAATGCATAAAAACTGTACACCTCCCTAGGGCAGGCGTAATAAGAAATATGTTTATTTCTCCTTGTGTTTTCCTCTTTCTATGTGTGCTGCATTCTTCAGCACACATAGAAAGAGGAAAACACCCCCATGAATTGTTTCTGTGCAGGAAGGTGTCCCTTCCTGCACAAAAACCATCCTGCCAACAACGCAGACACCCTTGCACCATGGTGCAAGGGTGCCTGCGTTGGTGCTAGGCACCATATTGTGCAGTGGCGCCCTTTCGATTTGCTGTAGGGCAGCGCTGCAAAAACACTTGAACCATTGCCCTACGCCAAATCATTGTAAATGAGCCCCCTAGTGTTTTGGAAAAGCAAGACTATTCCCATTGAAAGCATTGCCCAGTGGATGCCTGACCTTTGTAAATATGTGGTAGTACATTATGGGGTCTTTAGTCATTAAGTATAAATGTAGGTATTTCACTGTGTCAGGGTTTGAAACAGCATGCATCCAGTAATCATATCAAGACTTCATGTGAGTTCTGTGGTGATTTCCAGGTTGCAGGTTGTCATGTACAGTGCCCCAAGAGGTGCGGTACAATGGAATAGTAACATGGCATATGTGGCATCCAGGAAAAAATGCTGTTGCTGCGATATTAGCGGTAAACCTACACATAAAGGAAGACAAACTTGGCATATGGTGGGAGTAGAGCAGGCAGCCATGACAAAATGCAAATATACCAGAGATCATTTTTGACATATGGGGCAGCCATGGTTCATGGCATAACTGGGCACCAATGACCTATGAGAGGCATCCATGACAAAACGCAGGCCCTGGCACAATGTAGGTAGTTCCTGAGATACGGGTGGCACCCACTGCACATTTTGAAAATAGTGAGGTCAACCCTTGTGAAGAATCAGACTTCATTGGCTTGGCTCACCAATGACTTTCGAACACATTTATGTGAAAATTGTGCTCTAAATGCACTATTTGATCCCATCTTTTTGAAATTTCCTCAGTGGGGAACCCTCTCCCTGCCCTCTTCGAAGAAGCCTTGCTGCACTAACTTGCTGAAATTCAGGGGAAGTATAAGGCAGGTCAATTTCAAAGCTCACCAGCCACAACTGGCCTCATTTTATTATTCAGAGCAAAGCTTTGTGACCAAGAAAAACAGGAAGCATTACCCATTAGTGAACTGCCCAGCCACAGATGTGAGTGAGACTTCATGGATTCAACACAGGAGGACCTGTTAAAATGGTGTCATTGTAACAACAAACATCCGGCATTATATTTAAGGGTCTTCATTAAGGAATTAAGGACATCTGCATTTGTCTAAAAATAGCATTGTTGGGCCTTAAATACTCTTTGACGAGGGACCCAGGAAAGAATGCTCGAGTGTGTGTCTTTTGTGAGACTAATTTTAGCAGTGGAAGCCTGCGGTTATTATCTAATTATAAACGGGTTGGTAAATGCGAGGCAGGCTGCTGTTTAAGGAAGAAGTCAAATAAAGTACTGTCTCTACGTTTCGGAGCAAAAGTGACACAAAACAAAGCTACTGGTGTCTTTAAAATACTGGGTTTTATTGTTAAGGCTTCTCATTTTCCAAAAGTACAAAAATGAACTCTTTATTCATGAGCTAAAATTACCCTCGGTTATTTTTAGTCAAACATTTGCAACAGGAATATATATCATTGTTTAAAGATAATCGTTTGTTACTCTGTGTGTACTATAGAAATTAAATTATGCTATGCTGTCCGAACAGCAGCATTTCAGTTCTCTGAAGGATTTTAAAGGTTGTCCACTTCTTCTGTCATGCTCTCTGGGGTATATTCACAAGAACGTGTGATAACTACCGCAAGAGTAGCGTAACGCAACTTTCAATAACGCAGCCTATCACGGGAAAATAACCCCGTGTCAACGTGGAATTCACAACAAGGCGGTAGCATGCGATAGCCTGCAGGCAGGCAAACCACCACGATGGAGATAAAAATACAAACCACATCACCAAAAAACACGCGATGGGCCAAATCGCGATAAGAAAACAGTGACAACCAGCGCGAGGGCAGCAATACGCACGCGCAATGCGGGAAAAAGCACAAGAACAGTACACGGAAAATGCCATAGAACAAAATACATCAACAGCGGAGTACCACGGATGCACCCTGGCCAACTGCAGAGGACAACATGCACACCACAACATCCAAGCACCGTGGAAGAACAGAACCCACAGGCACACCACTTGAAAGAGACCAGTGGCAGACAAATCAGAGCCGCAGGAGCGACACACCCACCGTGCAGCATACACACATAAGCAGAAGTGCACCCGGACAGTGACAACATCCCGGTACAAACAGCAACACCTCCACAACTGAACACAGGACACAACTGGATCGGAAAATGCGCACAACCTGGCAAATCACACCTGAAACCCCAGGGACATGTAACATGACAATGTACAATTCCAACCTGTGACCTGCAAACATGTTTTATTCACACATGCAGTGCAATTGGACATCCACTACTGTCCCATGAATGCCACAGAGGGTCACAATGTGACGTGCTCATGAGAAGTAAGTGTCAATGATGGAGTCCCTACGGGCCATTCCTGCCGCAGCTGCAGTGGGATGTGGGCCACCTGCCCCATCACCACCATCATCGTCCGGTACCTCTGGAACTGGGATCCATGGGGCCCTGGTGCGAACACAGATGTTGTGCAACACACAACATGCAACGATCATCTTGCACACGACGTCCGGGCTGTACAGGAGCTTCCCACCAGTGCCGTCCAGGCACCTGAAGCGTGACTTCAACAAGCCAAATGTGCGTTCAACGATGCCCCTGGTGCGTATGTGGGCCGCATTGTACTGCCTCTGGGCGGGTGTGTTCGGGTCTCGGAGGGGTGTCATCATCCAAGGGCAGAGTGCATATCCTTGATCACCTGTGACAGTGCAGGGAGAAAAGAGTCAATACTTGGTTCGGCAGGACGCGATGGCAGGCCCACCAATCCAGTGACGCCTGTGCTGGCTGTGTGGGGGGTGAGTGTAAGCCAGCCCTCAGGGAGTAGCATATGCTGGCAACTACACCAACAGTCATCAGGCACACAGACATGCAATGTCTGAACTACATGGGGGGATGACTCGAGTCACACAGGGCTAGTCGCCCCGGAAGCACAGCGGCCGACACGGGCCCACCACCACGGGACGCTGACCTGCGGGAGACTGGGGTAGGGTCATGGGGGCAGAGCAGTGCCTCACATGTGTCATGGCCGCATTCCGCATCTCCACACGTTCAGCTGTTGTGTGGCTGTGGTGCCATGTGGAGTCTGTATTGGGTGCAGGGGTAGCCCAGGATGACCATGGAGTGGTGTAGTCGTGTCTGGTAGGGGGTCGTGTAGTTTAACATGTCGGATGTGGTTAGGTCACGTGTGCATCCCCACAGTTGTGCCTTGTGCGTTGGTGGCTGTGGGATGTGTGGTGTGGTGTGTTGAATTGGTACTTACCAACGAGCAGTCCCGTCTCCATATGTGCCATCTGGAAGCGCTGGTTGATGATGGACTGTCGGAAGATGAAGGAATCATGCACACTGCCTGGGTAGTTGGCGACGACATTGGTGAACATTCCCCGGTGGTCCACTATTGCCTGCACATTGATGGAATGCATGTGCTTCCTGTTGCGGTAGTGGAGTGCAGTATCCGCAGGGGGCACAAGTGGGACATGTGTGCAGTCAATTGCCCCCAACACGGCCGGGAATCCGGCTATGGCGTAGAAGCCTTGCTTAGTCTCCTGCTGTTCCTGCGCAGTGTTGGGGAAGTGAAGGTACTGGGGTATGAAGCTGAGGATGGCATCCAGGACGGGTGTGATGAACTTTGATAGGGCTGGCTGTGAGACCCCTCCGACTCTGGCAGTTGTTGGTTGGAAGGTCCCAGAGGCCAACAGGTGCAGCACTGCCAGCAGCTTTGTCTGTGGAGGGATGTTTGTATGTTTGTTCTCCGCTGTGTTGGGACCATCAGCCTGTGGGCAATGTGGGTCAGGATGCGGAGGATGGTTGTCCTCTTGAGCCTGTAGTGGGCAATGACTTCCGCGGGCGTTAGGTCTGTGAGAGTGGTGCGTTTACGGTAGCTCCGCTGTCTTGCTCTACGCTGCCTCTGTGGTGGTCCGGGGGAGCGGGTCTGGGTCCTGGGGGGCGGTCCAGGGGGTGGTGGTGGGGGTGTTGTGGCCCTGTTGGGGCTCCGAGCTGCATGTAGAGTAGCTCCATGGCGTTGTTTGTTCTTCGGGTATGGCTGTGTGCGGGACTCCGTTGCCTACTGCAGGTGGACGTCCTTCCTGCGGCTACCGCACCTCATCGCCTGTTTTGTGTTCTTATCGCCGATGTGGCTGGTCGTTGTGAATGTTGAGGTGTGATGTTGTCTCGGCTTTTCACACGGGAACGCCTACTCTGCATCTCATTAGCGATATTTGCGAGGGTCCTCTGTGGCGATGTTTTTTGCGGCTGCTATTGCGGGTAAACTGGTGCTGTGGGCTGTTAACATCGGCTTGTGAATGGGGGGTAAATTTATCACGACTTTGGCTGCGATGAAGTGCCGTTAATTCGGCGATGGCTCCTTGTGAATATGCCCCTCTATGTTTTAAAGTGATAGGAAGAATTGTGATTAAGGGGAAACAGGAAAACGTGTATTTACATGGCTCCTTGTTGGAGGTTGTATTTCTGTATGATGTTTTTTATCTTTATACATTATTCTGGGCAGAGTTGTGCTGCATTTTGAAGCTTTCCTTTTCTCACATTCTCATTAGCTACCACAAGTTATATAATAATGTGAAGAAAAAATCACAATTGAGTGGAGGTCAAAGGTGATGCGGAGCGCAAGGAACAGGCAAGGGCAGTAGTTGAAGACAGTTGGAATGGGCCGCTGTTAAAGAGATGAGGAATTGCCCCCCCCCACCACCACCATTTGGCCCAGCCGACCAATTAGTTCAGTACCTCATGAAAACAGCAATACATTGCTCAAGTACCAATGGTTAATTTGTAAAAAAAGCATAAGTGCCAGGGTTCTCGTCGGGTGGCAGCTTGCAGCAGCCCGTTTCTCCTGTTAAGGCCGCCTAAAACAGAACCAACTACTAACCATGAAAGTAGGGCGAAGCAGACTTCCGAGCTGACGAACGAGGTTCGAGGCTCAGTGTCGGCTCCCCATCCTGTGATTCTGGACAAATCGCTTAATTTCCCAGTAAATTAATGTGTACTTAACTGTTGCTCATGAAAAGCACCTGTGTTGATGATTAAGGGCAGGAAACCACCGGCTCAAATTAAGCACTCTCAAGTACACAAGTGATACATATCAAATAGATTAGTGATGCATATCGGATAGATTACATAATGGACATCTCACCAAGGAGCTCTCTGCGTCTCACTGAGGAAAGCAATTGCATTTTGGTTATTGTAATTTGAGCCAGATCAGCTGACCTGGAGCATGCACATCTCACTAAGGGTAAACTGAATCTCTCTAAAAGAGGAATTAATGTGTTTCTTGCAGAAAAGAAGCTTATGTGTCTCAAAGAGGGGAGGTACTGGGCCTCATAGAGCATCGCAATGACGAACAATGAAGAAGTTAGGCATCTTACTGAAGGCAGCCTGTGCATCTCACTGAGGAGTCCATGTGTACCTCAGGGAGGGGAGCTTGCACATTTCACTAAGGGCAGCTTTTTCACATAACTGAGGGGTGCATGTGTACCTCAGGGAGGGGAGCCTGCACATCTCACTAAGGGCAGCTTATTCACCTCACTGAGGGGTGCATGTGTACCTCAGGGAGGGGAGCTTGCACATTTCACTAAGGGCAGCTTATTCTCGTAACTGAGGGGTGCATGTGTACCTCAGGGAGGGGAGCCTGCACATCTCACTAAGGGCAGCTTATTCTCGTAACTGAGGGGTGCATGTGTACCTCAGGGAGGGGAGCCTGCACATCTCACTAAGGGCAGCTTATTCACCTCACTGAGGGGTGCATGTGTACCTCAGGGAGGGGAGCCTGCACATCTCACTAAGGGCAGCTTATTCACCTCACTGAGGGGTGCATGTGTACCTCAGGGAGGGGAGCTTGCACATTTCACTAAGGGCAGCTTATTCTCGTAACTGAGGGGTGCATGTGTACCTCAGGGAGGGGAGCCTGCACATCTCACTAAGGGCAGCTTATTCTCGTAACTGAGGGGTGCATGTGTACCTCAGGGAGGGGAGCCTGCACATCTCACTAAGGGCAGCTTATTCACCTCACTGAGGGGTGCATGTGTACCTCAGGGAGGGGAGCCTGCACATCTCACTAAGGGCAGCTTATTCAGCTCACTGAGGAGATTTTATGCAATGCTTTGAGGAGAAGGTTAGCATCTCACGAAGAGGAATATTGTTCATCTGTGTGAATGTTTACTGTGTATCTCAGTGTGACGAATAGAACTTGTGCATTTCACTGAAGGGATGCTGCTTATGTTTCGGAGAGGAAAATGCACATCTGACTGAAGGGACCTTGTGTATCACATAGACAAGTGTTTGTACGCTACATTGATGGGAGTGTGAACTTTTGCCCAAGGTACACTGTGCATCACACCAGAGGGAATTTCTGTATTTCACTACGTGAACTTGTTAATCTAACTGAGCAACGCCCTGCATCTCACTGGAGCATGTTCATCTGATCGAGGAGGGTCTCTGCATTTTATTGATGGTATCCTGTGCATTTAACTGAAAAGACTCAGACAACACCACTCAATGTACAGCTCACTGAGTAGACGGTAAGATGACCATAAGACTCCATGTCACCAGGACATCACTTTCCCAGTTCTGTTATTTCATTAACAAACAAGTGCATTTTGGGTGCATTGCACTGTGAGAGTTTGTTTATCTCGCAAAGAATTTGTGCTTTCTTCTAATTATAGCTTCTGCTACCACTGTTTCTCAAAAAACGTAATTCTGCACCTTGCTGAGGAGCAGTATTGCCTCTCAACAAACGGGGCCTGTATACCTCACAAGAGGAGCTTAGACATCTAAGTGAGGGGTGAGGTAGCACCTCACTGAGTGGAGGCTGGGCATTTCCTTGATAAAAGACGGTGACTCTCACAGTGAGGAGTGTGTGCATCGAAATAAGACAAGAACATGCATGTCACTGAGCACGTGTTTCCATGTCACAGGCCAACAGTCAATGAATAGCACTGAGGAGGGAGAGAGTGCTCGACTTAATGAGGGACGGTGTACATCACATTAGGAAAACATGTTCAACTCACTGACGACAGCATGTAGACATAAAGGAGGGTGCACATCTCCCTGAGACAGGTCTCACTAGGGCAAGCTAGCTCATGTTTGGGGTCTCTCTTTTCTCTTTCTCCTTATGTCTCTACCTCTCCATCTTTTCTTTTCCACCCATCTCTCACTCAATTACTCCTTTACTCCTCCATCTTTGTCCAATGTATCATTACTCTGCCTCCATCACCCTCACTCCTCTGTAGCCCAACATACACCTCTCATTGACTCTTCCTTATTACACCCTTTTCTGTCACTCTCTCTCCTTTTTCATATTTCTCTCTCTCTATATGCAAGTGTGCACCCCCCCCACACACACACTACATGGGTGGGTCTTTTTATTGCACAAAACACAATGGTATAAAAAGCCATATTTCACAAGGAACCATGTATATGGAAAATATTTCACGGTTCCCTGTGAAATATATATTTAATCATCATAATGATAGCCTCCAAACTACTCTGCAGAGGTTTGCCATTTTCAGGTTTACTGGATTACGCAACATGGAGGACTATATTGTGCAGCAAGGCTATCAAAAGTATGCTGAAAATTATGTGACATTTTCAACAAAATAGAATGTGATAAAAAAAATGTGTAACTGGTAATGTGTAATATGATTCTACATTCCTTTCTCTGGCTTTTGGGGACATTTTCATACCGCTCAGCTTTGTGGTTTGTGATGTAACCAGCACACCTTAATGACAATATTGCACCATGTTACATGGGGACCCACCCATTATGTATCATATATGTTTATATATCCAAGTGGCAGCCACCACTGACTGTGTAGTTATGGATGAGCCACACTTTCCATTTAAAAGTGATTTTTAATTTGCCTGTAACTTGGTAACCCACAGGCAGATTTCCATAAATTGTGGCACACACTTAGAGGCTGATTATGCATGGACCGCCATACTCGCAGGGGCGCTGCGATGGTGGTCTCGCCACCGCCCTATTATGAGATGGGCGGTGGTACCATTCCCTGATGGTGTTGCAGCAGTCAGGAGGCATCCATATGCTTGGCGGGACTGCCGCGGTCCAGCCAAGAATATTAGGAGTTTCCACTCTGCCAGGGGTTACATGGCTTTCCTCCTCCATGTAAACCCTTGTGGAGAGGAAAGAAAGGGGGCCCTACATGTCCCCCTGGTGCTTCTGCACCCTGTGGATGCACACAGGGGGTTACAACATGTGCCTCCCTGTGTGCATGCACACCAGTCCTTGCACGGCATGGACTTTTCAGTCCATCCGTGCAGGAACTGTTTTTGGCGTTCCCATTGCGGTGCCTGTTTTTAAAGGCACTGCTGCGGGAATGCCAAAAAAAAGCCTGCCTGACAGGAGGAAACACCTAATCTGGTGGGCAGCATCACCACAGGTTTGGCGGTGTGGCGGGGGGGGGGCGGACCCGGTGCTGCACTGTCAAACCCGTAATCTGGCCCTTAGTGTCTGCAGCTAAGGTCTAACACACAACTTTTCATGCGATTCCATACAGGAGAAAAAAGGGGTGGGAGGATGAATGATGATGTGATTTTTCATTTTAGCCCCAATAAGAATTTTTGCTTGCAGCTACAGCAAAAATGCTGAATGTATTTACTCCAAACATGGCATGAAAGTAAGACTTTACTCAGAAAGTCAGATTTTTATTGTTTGGTTTAAATCCAATCTGCAATTTTTTAGATATTTGTAAAATGAAAAAGGCGCCAAGTGGCCTTAATAGGTTTAACCTTTTGCATAAGAACTTTCCATCTAACATACAATTTTTTTTTTTAATTCATCATAAACACTTTCTTGATTATATTTAAATTTATTTAACTTGTCCTAAAGGCATATTTGAAATATTGATACTGTATTGACCCACAGGTTTACTGCTTCCTGTTTATTTATCAAAAACCTTTTATTTCTCTTAAATTTAAATTCTCTATTTCCACCTCTCTTATACGGTCAGATATGTAAAATACCTGAGAATTAAGGTCGATGAAAAATTCCACTCCGTCAGCAGATTTCGCAAAGTTTTGCAACTTCACGCTCCACTTGGAGCGCGGACTTCCAGCAAAATTCCACCAACTGCCACGTAATAGGATTTTTCCACACATGCGGCTCACCAACGTTAAGTTGGCGAGTACGAATGAGAATTTGTGTCCCCTAGCATGATTTTTGAGCGCTAGAATGTGAGATTTCTTAATGCAGGCGGTTGCATTGAGAAAGCTGCTGCTTGAGTGGAAAACCTACTCGAGCGGCAGGATGGAGCAGCAACCTCTGGTGCACAGCATGGTGCCATTCATGCTGATTTTACAGCATGGAACTCCCAGCATTAATAATCAGCATGAGCAGTGCAACGTGCCGAATTCTGCCCTCTTCCAGAATTCTGTGGAATCTCGCGGAAATTTGAGGTAACTCAGACGAATTCCGTGGAGTGAAACTCCACAAGTTCCGCCCACCCCTACTGAGAATCTATTCCTTGAAATACCTTTACGCTTATTTTATTTATCTAAATGTATCAGTATTGGAAAGAACACTGTTCATATGTGTATAAAACTGTTTGTTTCATTTTTCTACAGCTTCCTCTGCAATGTAACCCTTAAAATATGTAATTCACAATCAACAAGGTTGCTTCTCAGGTCTTTCTAACACTGAAGTCAATCCGGAAGGTGCGCGCCTTTATCCCTCCCGACGCAGTAAAAACACTGGTGACGATTCTAGCCATGGCCAGACTGGACTACGGAAATGCCCTATATTTGGGCCTCCAAAAACAGCACATGCTAAAACTCCAGCTGGTGCAGAACGCAGCCGCTAGAATGCTGCTGGATATCCCCAAGTTCCAGTCCGTTTCCCAAGGCTTAAAAAAACTCCACTGGCTTCCTGTAAAAAAGAGGACGGAATTTAAATCTCTATGTCTAGCGTACAAAGCTTTGCATGGAACAGGACCTGTGTTCCTGAAACAACACTTCTCCTGGTATTATCCATGCAGAAAATTACGCTCAGCTCAGTGCAAACTTCTCCAGACACCCAAATTTAAGAAAGCTCGCTGGGAGGAAGCAGTTTTATCCTGAACACAGTGAAACTGTGGAACACGCTTCCATTAGATATTAAAAATTGCCCAACATTACTTTCCTTTAGAAAATCTCTGAAAACCTGGCTATTCTCAAACTAATTCCTTTCTTCTTCCTCTGAAATTCTGGCAGATTCCTCCGTTGCAGCGCCTAGACGCCCCCGGGCATTCGAGCGCTATATAAATTTCACAATCAAATCAAATCAATCAATCACAATCTAAACACAGTAATATTCCTGTTATTGTTTTTCAAACTTGAATGTTCTATTAATTTCGGTTTAACAGTTTTTTAAAATTTCTTTAATTCCACTTGATTATCCTTCAAAGTAAAAAATAGCATCAATAAAATGACACCAAGGAACTACTGGATGTTTCTATTGTACTAAATTGACAGTCAACATTATCTCTCTCCCATACATCTCCATGAAAAGATTGGCATATGAGAGTAAGTCTGGAACCCACCGCTTTAGCACTTTCTTGACTGTGTAGAACATGTTGAAATAGTAAATAGTCATGGTTAACTACAAAACAGCTAAATCCCATAACCTTTCATTATGTAGCTGATACTGTGCTGAGGAATGTTCTCTTAGCTTCCAATTCATCTTTATGGTCAGTACAAGGATATAAGGATGTAGCATCCATCGAAACCATCAGAAAAGTATTCTCCCAAGGAATGGCATAGATTCTGATTAGAAACTCACTGGTGCCTCTAGTATGAGGGAAATGATTGAATTAATTAATTCATGAAAAATTATGTAAGTATTAGGAGATGTATTCTGTAAGGGATCCTATACCTCATATTATTGGCCTACCTGGTGGTGGTGAGAATTTGTATGTACTTTGTAGAGAAAGTACATTTTATATGCTTTGGAATCATCCATTTTAAAATAGTTGAACTCCTCATGAGTTAATTCTTCCCACAGAGGCTACAATTTCATTTTTACTTCCTGGAGACAGTTCTGGGTATCATCTCAAAACATTCTGAGCCATTTAATTGTGATAATTCTTCCGTCTCATAATCCTTAATGTTTAAAATGACAAAATGACCACCTTTCTCTGATTTACTAATAGTAACTGGCTTATCATTTATCAAGTCAATTAACATTCTTCTCTGCCAGAGTCAAATATTTGCATGATTAAAACTGATGTCACCAATATCTTTGAAAACACTTTTGTAAGAAACATCAATTATATCCTGGTTTGACAATTTGGGAATACAAACTGATTTTAATTTCAAGCCACTGAATAAAAAGTGTGCACAATGAATGATTAACAGGAGAGCTGTTCCTGATTTGTTTGTTATTCTTCAAGTAATTGTGTTGATTGTACCTCTATTACATATTGCACTGTCATGCCTGTACTCTTTATAACTATGCTAGGGCACTCATTTTCCCTCTAGCCCTGCATAGCTGATGAGAGCAGAGTGAAATGAGATGGAGAGACCTCACATAACATAAGTGAAAGATGGTTAATTGTGACTTACAGATGTTTTATATCTTCAGAATCTGACTGGCATCATACACAGCTCAAGCTTCTCTCTCAAGGCCTCTTTGATGTCATCCAGAACCCCTTGGTGAAAAACATCTCAATAGTCACAGTTACCCATCTATAATTCTATATGTTTGCTAGATGCGAATTGATATCATAAATACAACAGAAACACAAAGAAAGATATGGGTTTGCCCCAGAACCTTTCAACTGTGAACAATAAAATTCAGCTATTTGTAGTTGAAAGGTAATTTACTTCCCAGCACACTGCTCAACTTATTGTTATATTCTCTTCAGCTTCTTAACCAAAGTACATCAGACTTCCTTGTGGGAAAATTGCTTAAGAGAAATATTGCATTCTCCTTGCTGCCTCCAGTACTTCTTGCTTTCTATTATTTGGACTGTCTATGGCCACTGTTATTTCCTCCCCAAGGTTCTTCACAGAGGATACAGCCATCTATTTTAGCCACTCCTGAGGTGGCTAATGATATGGTAGGTGCTATGTCAGTAATGTAACTAGTGTTCTGTCATGTTTTCTATCTACAAAATGAATAAAAATGTTTAGAACAAAATAAGTGCTTGAAACTTCATATCAAACACCATTTTGTTGCTTGCTGGTTGTTAGACTATCACCAATGAATATTTATGTATCCTTTTGCTTGTCAAACTAGAAATCACAAACTAGACCTTGTCCACAAAATAATGTGCAAGGTCATACTCATTCTTGAATTACCAGATAGGTCAATACAAAATAGTATGTCTTCACAGTCTAGCACCAGCAGTGAGCAGTCTAGTTACTGCTTCAGATCGGACCAATGGGGTTAAACGGTGCTACACAGGTCACTGCACGATGATGTCATTAAGTCACCGTCTTTCGATGTGGACTCCAGGATCAGACCTATTTTAGGCTTAAAAATCCGATGTCAATTCACTGAAGATGGGTGAAACAGGGTGTCCGGGTAGCATAAGAACCCTTGATGAAGTAAGTCCTTTTATGTAGAGAACAATTCTTCTTTACCTTTACATTTATTGACTAGTGCTACAGTATGTTTCCTGGACCATGCCGGTAAAGCATTTTGCAAGTTGCAACTATTTTTATCTGCAGTTACTGATAAGCGCTATGGAGCATCCTTTTTAGATACCAAACTATGAGAATAATCTTTGCTTCTGAGCACAAAGGTACACATAAAGGGGAATTTGAAGTTCAGGTTGACAGTGCCTGTTTTGCTTCCAGATTTTAATTAAGCATATACATAACAATGACTTGAAAATAAATCCCTGACTTTTCTGAACAGATTATTTCTGAGATTTATCCAGCTCTAATATTATTTAAGCACTGCAACACAGGGACATAATATGGTTACTGTTTTAATCTGAACAAGATTGCCAAGTTGGGATAATTATCATCTGCATGTCTTATTTTGTAGTGTTTGACCACAGGGTGCTTCTCCCTTATTAGCTATGTGTTCAGAACAAGTAGTTTGATGGCTGGTTGACTAATCCTCTTTCAGACCATGAGACTCAATAACCAGCACTGTGTTACTCAAATTAGTGTGTAGTGCTTCACGATATGATGTGTGCCACTTTTTAATAGTTTTTACAAATTTAGAATTGTGTGAACTATGACTAATATGTCAAGTTTTTGTGTGGTGTTTTCAAAACCTTCTGTTTATATTATTTTATGTTCATGTTTCCCTTGCAGAAAAATATTCGAACTTTGTAAAAACCACAAGTATTTTTTGTTTAATTTGTGTTACACCCTTGGATGACATTTTAACAACTTTTAAAAACTGACACTGTAGAATGGACTTAGTAGGGTTGTCTCAGTCCTGAAGAAGGCTGTTGACTCTCTTGGGCATTCATTAACAGCCGAAACATATTGTCGCAAACATAGGAATGGTAGAGTGATAAGTACCCTGAGACCATCCAGCCTGCTATGTTTTCACTCAAGTCATTGGAACCCACAAATAAATTCAAATTGAATGGGTATCTTACTTAGACACTGTAATACTTAGCATGCATCTGGAATCCTATGAGGTGTGAATTCTAGACAGGAATGTCATGATGCGGGTGGGTTTGGAATGTTTATAGATAAGTTGTGGCAGCTGAACTGAAATTGGCAGTGGAGGAGCTCCTGCGCGTCAATCCTCCACTACTGTGTAGCTCTATTGTAGTATTAAACTTACCAGTTTACTCCTGGTGATTTCGGCATCATTACTACAAAATGTTGGCAATGAACTGAGCTACACAGTGGGATCCAGTACGCGTCTTGCCACTGGTTGCCTAGAAGCGCTGGTTGATATATTTGCAGAGCAATGACGCTAATATTACTTCAGGCTGGTGCAAAGAACATGGTTGATAATCCTCCTGTGAGTCCATGGGTGAGTGCACATCGCAAGTGATTAGTGATTAGACTTTCCTCAAATCCTAGCCCGCTGTTGCTTTATTTCTCTCCTGTGCCGGCGCGGCTGCCATTTTCTTGTGCTTTGCTGGCTGGTCCTACAAATCGTTTCAGGCCTCTACTATAACATCTGCCTCAGTTGTCTAGTTCGTGGGTGACCGCCTGTTGGAAATGTTTCTGCCAAGGAAAGGAGACGGACCTTGCTGTGTGCTGTGTCCCCTGCTTGAAGGAGATCTCCAAGGGCCTGAAGTGAGCTGGCCTCCTGTTCTGAAGTCTCAGGGACACAAAGACTTCACCCCCAGCTCCCCTGAACTCTGTTGCTGTGAGTTCTAGCCTGCCAAGAGGTGCCTGTGCCAGTTTTGGGCCTCTGGAAGTTGTTGCTGCTGTTTGGGAGCTGGAAGAAAGAAGAAACGTGAAGAACTGCTAAAATCGACGCATCGCTCTTCTTGCGACTGTTTTCCCGACGCATCTCCACGGTGCGAGAAGAATTTCCACGCATCGCTGCGCCGCTGCGGAAATCGCCATAGCGCCTGTTGCCGCTGCAAGAATCGACGCATCGAGGGATCGCGGCTGAAGAGGACCGACGCAGCGCTGCTCGACGCCGTCGCATCGATCGCTGACACATCCCGGATTTCCACGCATCATACATGTGCGGCAAGTTCTTCTGACCCACCACCCATGGACCGGAACCGTCACGAAGAATCGACGCAGCACTCCCCGTACAGGCCGGATTCGACGCAACCCTTCCTCTGCGTGCAGCGAGACTGTTGCATCGCCTCCCCAAGGTCTCAGGATTGTCGCATCTCTTTGTTTTCCGACGCTGCGGCTGTTTGGCTTGAGAAATTTGACGCATCTACAGGTACTTTGGTGAAAAGTCACGCATCCCTAGTTTTCTATAGTACAAGTTCTTGAAACCTTTTGAAAGTCATATTTTTACCTGTGTATGTTGGATTTTTGTCATTTTGGTCTTGCTTAGTTTAGATAAAGATACTTTATTTTTCTAAACTGGTGTGGTGTTCTTTTGTGGTGTTTTTACTGTGTTACTGTGAATGTTGGTACAAATACTTTACACATTGCCTTTGGGATAAGCCTGTCTGCTCGTGCCAAGCTACCGAGGGGGTGAGCAGGGGTTATCTAAAGTGTGTATCCCCCTTACCCTGACTAGAAGCAAGGGTCCCTATTTGGACAAAGGTACCTACCTCTGCCAACTAGAGACCCCCATTTCTAACACCGCCATCTTGGGGGTATTTTAGATTAAGCTACTGTGTCGTCAGCACGCAAGCAGCCATTTCTGGGACCACGCTATCTTCAAGCAGTTCATCAGCTCAAATCTATGTTGTGCTATCAAAACGTCAGGTGTCCATCTTGGATGTACACTTGGTACATATTTTTTGGTTTGTGCCACGGTCTATGCATAACGTACTTGCATAGGTACATTTTCTTTAGTTCAACCCCAGTTTTTGGCGCAGGTGCAGGGTGGCAGTGGCATGTTGTGAGCAGCAGTGAGATGCACACCTGGAAGAATCATTTGCTTGGAGCTGTGTGTATTTCATATCTGTGATGCACACACCTTTTCTGAAACTGTAAGTTCTGTATGGTTGGAATCTGGTGCATTCGATATTGGAAGTTTCTATTGCTGAAGGATCCGTGCGTTCACTGATGGTGATGCGCTCACCTTTTCAGAAACGGGAGTGGTTGCTTGGATTTTTGTTTGTTCTTCATCGATTCTGTGCACATCATTGTTTTAAAAAAGGAAAAAGGGAAAAAAGCAACAGTAACGCGGTGCAGCTGCTGACAAGCACGCTGTTGAGTACACCATGGGCATCTATGTGTGTTCACTAACTGTGATGCGCACACTTTTTGTGAGCTGGTATTAACCCGGTGGTACGCGCACCATTCATTTGGGAAGAAAGTTGCATGTCTTCTTGGTGATTCACACACCATTCAGGTGACATTCTTATGCTTTGTTGTATTTTATGTGGCCACGATTCTTTTTACATTTTGTGAACATGTGCTCATATACCAGTTGCCTACACATGTGTTACTAAGGGGGGCATTATCTCTGGTGGCAAAAGTTTACTATTATTGTTTTATAGCCACAGCTGTCTTTTCTTTAGAGTTCTTCTTGCTCTGCATTATGCAGGCAGTTCCAACTCCACCTTAGTTCTTGGATATGGCAGGGGAACCACCGGACAGGTGGGGAGTGTAGTTTGATGCCGTTGAGATCTATTTGGGGAAATTGGAGCATCAAGATTCAGGGCTGAGAGGAAAAAATGTCTGCTTCTGCACCCCTTGGCTTTGAGGGTAGGTCTGTGTTTAAGCATTTTCCATAGTTACTGCAGGGTGATCCTGAAGATCTAGCTGAATACTCTGAAGCTGTGAAGAAACTCAAAATAAGATTTGACAAACAGCCTAGTTTGAAGATATTTAGGCACAAATTATTCAAACGTAAGCAAAGTGCTGAGTAGGATGTTGACGCTTATATTTCTGTGCTGCATAGGTTGATTTTTGAATGTCAGTTTGACAGTTTCACATACCAACTCATCAGAGATCAATTTGTTTGTCACTGTAAGGACAAACAGATTTGACAGAAACTATTGGCCATCAATAGCCCGTCAAAGGATGAGGCCATCAAGGTGGCAAAAAGCTTTGATTTTTCACAGATTTATTCAAGGAAATTGGAGGATAGACCTGTTGAAGAAGTTAGTGTCATAAAAGCAGGAAACCCTCGCCAATCGGCTAATCACAGTAGGAAAACCTATGTGTTTAAAAATATGAAAGAGCAGATTTCATTCTCAGTGAACTTTGCCGCTTGTTTCCCGTGTGGCAATTCTCTGCATGTCAAGGGAAGAAGATGTCCTGCAGCCAATGTCACATGCAACTTTTGGAAAAGGATTGGTCATTTGCAAAGGTTTGTCTAAAAAAGAAAAACAACAAAAAGTCTGTTGCATGTGTGGTTGATTCGGATACAGAGTCTGACTCCGAGATAGGTGGCATGCAAGATCTAGTACTTGCAGTTGGTGAGTTGTGCTCAAATTCAGTGGAGCCTGGTGACACATTCAAGGAAGAGGAATCCAGGGTGGGTGATCCTTCCATGTGTGTCAATCCCATGGCTGACATTCTGATGGGGAACAAAGTCTTGAGGCTCCTAGTGGATTACAAAACAGTTGTTCACGGAAACATGGGGCAATAGACCTCTGTTGCCTCCAGACCGTTCCCCTGTTTCATACACAGGCCGCAAGATTAAGCTTTTGGGGTACATCAAAGATGTTTTGGAGTTCAAAGGGAGGAGGATCAGAGGAAAAGTGTACGTGGCAGTAAAGGGCCTCAATATTCTAGGCTGGTTTCATCAAGGGTTGTTCGGGATAAATTTTGAAGCCGGGTGCCAAAGAATGCGATGAGGTGGCTCTAGAATGGAGTAGGAAATTTCCTTCTTTGTTTGGCAGGATCTGGCTAGGATTCAAGGGTTCAAACACAAAATCAGGATGAAGGAAGAGGCAGTGCCTATAAAGCACAAGCTTAGAGGGCTACCCTTCAGTGTGAGGGAAGATCTTGAAAAGGAACTCAGAATGTTGTGTAAGAAGGGAATTATCGAATCAGCTGAATCTTCACTGTGGCTTTCTCCCTTAGTTGTGGCTTGCAAGAGGTGTGGTCAATTGCAGGTGTGTGTGGACATTAGGTCTCCTAATAAGGAAATATGGGTGGATTCTCAACCATTACCTAAAATTAAGGATTTGTTTGCATGCACTGCTATATTTTCCAAACTCGACCTGACTTCTGTCTATCATCAGGTGGAAGTCCATCCTGATTCGAGACACCGGACTGCTTTTATTTCACCAATTGGCACTTTCCAGTATCGTCAGATGCCATTTGGGCTGGCCTCGGTGGCCTCTGTCTTTCAGAGAGTCATTTACAACTTGCTTAAGGAAGTAGAGGGGGTTCTAGTCTTCCAGGATGATGTGTTAGTGTTCGCAGAGAATGTTGTAGCCCACAATGCCATTCTCCAAAGAGCATTAAAAATTTTCAAGGAGCATAAAGTCATCTTGAAAAAGGAGACGTACAAATCTTTATGTTGTGAAGTGGAATATTTGGGACATATTGTCGGTAAGGATGGCTTTAGACCCAGGCCTGGGTTAGTTGAATGCATTGTTGGTGGACCGCCTCCTTCTGACAAGGTGGGGGGGGGTCAAAGCTTTTCTTGGTCTGTGCGAGTTTTAGTTCCATTTTATCCCCGCTTTTGCAGCTAGGGTGAGGCCCATTAGCAATTTCCTCAAAAAGGTACCAAATTAGTGTGATGAAAGGAATGTTCTGCGGCCTTTCAGCAAATTAAATATCTGCTGAGCCAAAGTAAGGCTCTTAAGCATTTTGACCCAAGTCTGCCTTGTTGCATCCTAGTGGATACTAGCCAGGTAGGTCTGGGTGCTATTCTCATGCAGAGGGATGGTGAAAGCAAACCCACTGTAGCCTTTGCATCTAGAGTGCTAAGGGAGTGAGAGTTGCAGTACTTGGTTATAGAGAAAGAGCTGTTGGCCTGCTGGTGGGCTATTGACAAATGCTGCACATATGTGTGGGGAAGACAGTTTAGTCTACAAACGGACCACAAGCCTCTACTCCACATTTTGGGTGGAAGTGGAAGTGAGTGTCGCACACCTACAACTGTAAGGCTTTCCATTAAATTGATGCAGTACCAATTCAATGTGGCCCACAACCCAGGTGGTGGGAACAGCAGAGCTGATTTTCTTTCACGGTTTCCATCCAAAGGGGATGACAGTGGTGATGTAAAGTTGTCTAATTTGATGGACGAAGACTTTGGATGGAAGCTGTGAAGGGTGATCAGGTTCTAAAGCAGATTGTAGACCTAGTTAAGGGAGATTGGCCTAGAGAGAAGTTTCTGTCTCCTTTTTCACAACCGTATTGTAAGGTGGGTGATGATATTTTGGTTGAAGATGGTCTTCTTTTCAGATCAGACAAGTTGATCCCTCCATATTCCATGAGAAGTAGCTTAATCAGAAATGCCTACGAGGGACACCTTGGGTCTTCGCTCACCAAGTGATGCATTTGTGAATCCTTTTGGTAGCCAAGAAAGGACACTGAAGTGATGAGGTGGTGAAAGAGTGTTTCGTATGCAGGACAGCTGACAAGAGCCCGAAGGTGGCTACCCCACCACTCATGCCGATTGAGTGTCCCTCATGGCCATGGATCAAGCGCGGGATCAATATCATGGAACAGTATGATTCTTTGCTGGGGTGCCATATACATCATTGTCCTGATGGATTATGGATCAAAATGACCTGAGCTCAAGGTGGTTAAAGAACCTAGTGCGGGTACGATTGTTGAGTTTCTTAGAGACATCTTCATGAAGTAGGGATTTCCAAACTTCCTTGTTTCAGATAATGGCACACAGTTTATTAGTAAAGAACTGCAAGTGTTCCTAGAGTCATGTGGGGTCAGACACTTGAGCTGTTCCCTATACCACCCTCAAACTAATGGTTTTGTGGAGAGGATGAACAGGGTGGTGGGTGAGCGTATCAGGTGGGCCAAAAGTGTGAATCACAATGTGGTGAGATCTGTGCTTAGCATGTTGTGGTTCTACAGCACTACACCACACTCTACCCCCAAAGGTTCTCCCTTTGAACTACTGAGGGGTAGGAAGGCCAATACGAGTTTCCATCCAGCATGGATGGCGAAATGGCTTAAAAGTGAATCTGATGTAGAGCAGTTGATGGCCTTAGTGAAGAAGAATGTGAGTCTTACACAAGAGAAGCAGAAAGGCTGGTATGAAAAAAAAGGTGTTCAGCTGGTCGCTGTGAAGGTTGGGGACATGGTTCTCGTCAAGTCTGCTGTCCAGGTGCAGAAACGGAGTAGTAATATTTGTGTCCCTACTGACAGTCTTGTGCAAGGGCAGGATTGTCAACAACCCAATGGATTTCAAGATGACTCTGGGAAATTCAAGGTCACAACTAGACGGTTAAGTTCTAGAATGATAGTTAAACCTAGCAGGTTTCACACCGGAAGGAATCTCTGTGTTCTTTATATGGGTGTTTGTCATATGGTGTGTGTTTTTTGTGTTTGCATTTTTTTCCATGTGTCGTTGGGTGTTGTTTTGTGTCATTTTTAGAGAAGGGAAGTTGTGTAATACTTAGCGTGCATCTGTAATAGTAGAAGGTGGGGATTCTAGACAGGAATGTCATGAAGAGGTGGGTTTGGAATGCTTATAGATAAGTTGTGGCAGTTGAACTGAAGTTGCAGCGGAAGAGCTCCTACGTGTCCATCCTTCGCTACCATGTAGCTCTATTGTAGTATTAAATGTACCTGCTTAATCCTGGTGATCATGATAGAAGGTAGCAAAATATTTAATGTTTCATCAATCCTACAGTGTGTTGTGTTACAAGCGGGAAGCCAATTGATGATTTTTTCCCCTCTCTCCTCTACATGGTATATAACACTTGTCAGAGAGACACCAGGACTATATTAACAAAATAAACTGCAGCATATCAAGCATACCCTTATAAATGTTTGGGAAAGTCCAGACAAGGGCAAACCCCACAAACATAGAGCAGTAGTTCACTCGTTGCTCTGTGCTTTTCAGCCATTAAACCTCCTCAATCACTGAGGGATCCTTGAAGCCATAAAGATGATGGGTGGAGGGACATAGGTGCAACCCCACAAGGATCAGCTTGCAGGGGTGTAGTATGCTGGCCCACACAACCAGATCATAGAAGTAGTCAAGGTAGACGTAGCTGGGTAAAGTAGTAGGTTTATTTAGTAGAGTAGATGTAAAGCTACAGCAAGCCCCACCAGGAGCAGCCTCCTAGCTGCTCAGCCCATCTTCCAACTGACTGCACACACACCAGGCACCCAAGCATTCCACTCACACTAACATTCTACACGGAACACTCACACTGGCTGAGCAGCTAGTTACAGAGAGGTGTAAAGAAACATATATATAAACCTGAGGATACTACATTATCCTCTTCCTCTCGAAATGGAAAACAAAAGAGAAACTACAATGATGCGAGAAAACTATACACAGTAAAAATACAATAAAAGCAATAGATCTGTAAACCCAGGGATGAAGGTGAAACCACATCACAAGAGGGAAAACAGCCAAACAAAGCAAGAAAGAAGGAAGAAAGGAATAGAAAAACACTAACACTATCCTCCTCCTTTAATAGTGAACAAAGAAAAGATAAAAAGTGAAGAAATAACTCACAAAGAACAAGTGAGCATGACCTAACGTGAAGAGGAGTTCCTCACGAAAGGAGACTGTGGCAAAGGGAAAAGAAGACCCTACGCGCCACCCCTCATGTGAGGGACTGTGTGAATATGGGGATAACCCATAACAAATAAGAGTAGGTGTAACATGGGACAAAACCCAAGAACACACGCAGCTAAGATGGTGCAGCACAATGTGGCGAACGCACACATAAAGTCAAGGTGAAGCACAGGGTGACTTACACACACAAGACGACGTAATAGTACAAGGTGATGCGCGGGGCGGCTTACAAACACAAGACAAAGTGAGCCGCAGGACGACTACACAGAAAAGAGAACGTGATGCACAGGGCGACTTACACACGACAAAGAAAAGTGAAGCGCAGGGAGGCTTACACACTGGACACAAGAGAAAGTGATGCACAGGGCGACTTACACACGACAATAAAAAGTGAGGCTCAGGGCGGCTTACACACTGGACACAAGAGAAAGTGAAGCAAGGCGACTTGCACACACATGACGTACAACGAAGTATCCAAAACACGTAGAAAGGGGATTATAACCCCATAACCCAAGTATGAGGGTTAACAGCAAAGAATAATGGTAAAATGACCATGAAATGGGGCTGAAACCCATCAGAAACTGGACATGGGACTGAAACCCACTCCCATCCCTAGGTAGGGATACAGCATATGAAACGAGGGGACAAGGGACTGAAACCCACTCCCATCCCTAGGAAGGGATACAACATCTGAAACGAGGGGACAAGGGACTGAAACCCACTCCCATCCCTAGGAAGGGATACAACATCTGAAACGCGGGAAAATGGGACAGAAACCCACTCCCATCCCTTATGCAGTTGTTATCGAAAAACATGCATGTTGTTTAACATAAGTCATAGGTGTGCCTGTCACCGTGATGATTAGACAGGTGTGCGACAACTCTTGGTGACATCCCAGAAGAAAGTACTCTGCAACCGATACAGTGCCAACAGAAGCACTTCGAACATCAGTGCTTGAAAGAAACAGAGTACATGGCAGCAAAACACAGCACTAATCAGCAGGCATCATTCTCAAAGTGGATGGAGATGAAACATGTCACGAACAAAACTCACCGCAAGAGTAAGAGGCCCAGTACGGTGTAGAATGTCCGGTGACATGAAAAGAAAATAACTTTGCCCAAACATTGAGAATGAAGAGGCGCATTGAATACAAAGGCTGTTGTGGAGTGTCCGTGAACTTGAAGGGAAGGACTGAACGATGACTGAACGATGGGATCCAACAGGCGCCTCGCATGACAATGCGCAGAGAGTTGCAAAAGCGTCTGGAATCCGAAATGTTGGAACTCGTGGTGAGTACGTGGTTGGCAATGCGTGGTTGGCACATTTAAAATAAAAATAAAACCAATATGGTGGCAGAAAATACAAAGTACCTGAGGTTTCTCTGTGCTGAGGCAAAAGAACAACCGTCAATGTGCTCCGACAACGAATACCTCGATGATCCCGGACGTGGCAGATACATCGATGTGCTCTAGATTAGCGGCTGGTCTGCCACACAAACGTGAAAGCGAAAACACTGCGTAGTGTGTGTCAGGCACAGATTTCAACGTGGTTGGCATAACGAAAGTAGAGAACAAACATGCAGAGTGCACCAACTCCAAGATGGCGGCACGTTGCAGACGTCCCGCCGGATGGCTCCCGGCACATCTAAGCACGCAGGCATGAGGAAGCTGAAGACCACCTCGAACATTCAGGACGTCAAAGAGATCCATGGTGACAAGCAGAGACTCAACACATCATGAAGATGACAGAAGGTAAGCGCGTTTTGAAAGTGACACGCGCCTCCTTTTTTAAACATACACACGACGGTTGAAAAACGCTTGGTATCAACAGTGCTCCCTAATAATAGACAAAAATGTCTCACCATAACCAGCGCGAAGCCGCTTTTCATGCATCCACCACCGATGTGTCCTTTTCTTCCTCAGACAAAAATCGAGTAACCTAAGTAGAGCAGAGTCAATAAACATCGCACTTGTTCCAAAACACAGGCAGTCACCAATTACCTTGGTTTCAGAGGCACAGACTACATTAGTAGTGGCAGCCTTGACGTTGCTTGTTGCACCGTGTACCTTTTTTGAGAAGTAGCTTTTTCTGGCAAACGTAGACAGCTTTGATGACTTATTTCCAGATGTTGAGATGACTTCACGGCACGCTGAGATTGGGCTGCTGCTGAAAAAGACGCTGTAGGGACAGCAAACAGAGCTTTTGAGATGCAGTAGGAACAGCAGGCAGAGACAAGAGCTGCATAGAGACTGGAACTGGCACTATTGAGTGGAGGGCGACCGGTGTAGAGGTCACTGGTGGGGCTGATGTGTGCCAGTAGTAGAATAAACGCAGCTGAAGTTTCAGAAGTTGCTTGAGGTTGAGAGTAGGTACTCCAGACTTGAAATTGAAGGCCTCAGAGGTAGCAGACGCAGATTCTTTGCTTCAACTCGTCGCCATAAAATGTATAGTATGCTGGCCCACACATCCAGATCATAGAAGTAGTCAAGGTAGACGTAGCTGGGTAAAGTAGTAGGTTTATTTAGCAGAGTAGATGTAAAGCTACAGCAAGCTCCACCAGGAGCAGCCTCCTAGCTGCTCAGCCCATCTTCCAACTGACCGCACACACACCAGGCACCCAAGCATTCCACTCACACTAACATTCTACACGGAACACTCACACTGGCTGAGCAGCTAGTTACAGAGAGGTGTAAAGAAACATATATATAAACCTGAGGATACTACAAGGGGCCCTGCTGTGCTGTCACTGTCTGCCTAGTGCCACCCTGATCTCCCTTAGGAAGAAGGCCAAGACCCCCAAAAGGTGTGTCGCTAGAGTGTCTGTGGTATCTGCTGTGTTCGATTTCAAAGGGTGCTTTTGGGGGTGTTGTAAGTAACTACTTTCTCTAAGGTGGTGCACATTCAGTACATTTTTGCAGTGTATTTCTGCCTTCTCCACCACTTCACTAATTGGGACAATGCACACAAGCAAAAGGATTCTCTTATTTCATCGAATCACACCCTCTATCTGGAATGCCCCTTCAATCCCATTCATTTATAAGTACTACTTTTTAGAAATCTAATTTATCGTACAGCATATAACTTTTCATTGTATTCAGGGGCTCATCTTTTCCCCAAGCTGCTACTATACTCTTTCAGCATTTTTCAGCGATGCGGCGAGCGAAAGGTAAGTGGTTTTACTTATTTTTTTATTTAATTTTACTTATCCTGTTGTATGTTGACTTCCCCGCCCCCATCCCGCCCCGCCCCTCTGCCCCACCACTCTTACATGTGTCTGACACCACTGTAGGTCACAACAAAGCACTGCACATATTCATAAGAAGGCTAAGGAATAATTCAAGAGAGAGCTGATTGAGTAAATGGTTACCATGTTAAACAATAAGAGAGGGAGCAAGTATTTTTCTTTCTGGAACAATGGACCAGAGGAGCTGAGAATGAGGGCAGAAGCTAGATGCACGGAGAGATTTTATTAAAGCTCCATAACGCAGAGGAGGACAACGTTTGTTTTATTTGTACTTCTTCAAGTTAAGACTTGCTAAGTTTTTATATCTGCTTTGCGTTAATGCTTAGATGGTACATCCTCTGCATGGCTCTGGAGAGTGCACTGCTCTTTACATACATTGTTTTTTTCTGTCAAATCTTTGGTGACTTTTTCAGCTTCCCCCAGTGGCTCATTGAGGGTTCTACCTGTTAACTAGACTGAAACCCCTAACAATTTCTCAGAGATGGAGGTTGACGTCCAAAGTGTCCTCTCTTCAAGAGAAATGCTACTGTCTTCTCGTCCACGGGGTTTGTGGCACTGACAGTGATGGAACCATTATTTATAATGACCTTTTCCCTACATAGAGTGATACTTACTGGATTCCCTTGTGTAAAGGTTCTACTAGAATTCCTTAACAGGGATCCTTTACTTCCACACACATGGGATTTGAAAGGCAGGAGTAAGCACATACCATGTATGTCATGGTTGAGTGTGAGGACTCTGTGTTTATCTGTCAGAGTGAATGGTGGAATCCAATTTGCCGTCCAGATCTTTCCTGACATGGGGGTCCGCCATTTTTTTTTTCTTTTTCTACCTGTTCTCTGCAACTTGATGCAGTGGTCTTATGGGATTGGGGTGTTATGGTCTCTTTCCCCTTTGAAGCTTGCTGCAGTTCCCTCGTAGTATCACTACCAGCATGTCCCCCTTTTCTGCAGGGCCTGACTGGCCTACCGGGCACCAGACATTTTGGTGGGCTCACAAGGTGGGGACCCATTCCACTGCCAGTGGGGGCCAGTTTTGTTGCTGCATACCTGCCGGCCATGTTCCTACTTGCAGTGGTTTTAAATAATGTAAAACCAGTGGTTTTAAAGCACCTTTTAAGCACATTTTAAACCCATTTGTTTTTTCATTGTTTATTAGAAAGAGCTGCAAGTAAAAACATGGCTGGCAGGTCCCTAGCAATAAAACTGCCCCTCACAGCAGTGAAACCGGCGCTCACCTTGCCAGCCCACCGAATCACCAAGTAGCCAGTCCAGCCCTGCTTTTCCACCTGATCTGCATCTGCAAGAGATATGGCCTGCTGATGGATCTTCAATAAACATTTTACATGAATCTGTTGGAACCAGCTCAGGAGAGGAATCTGTTGTCGATGGCCCGGGCATGAGCTCATTATGAAGTGGTTATGTAGTCTGTGATTGGACGAGCACCTCAGAATTTGAACATTGCAGGAGAGCTGATCGATCATTTCAGATCATAAAATCAGACTCTCTTGACTAGTATGTTTCCGGAAATTGTAGTCAACCAAGAATGGAACTATGCGTTTTGCTAGTTGGTCTTCCTACATTTTTGTTCTTGTTTGCAAATGGAGTTTTTTTTTTTTGGTTGAGGTCTTGAGAGCCCAAAGGCTTTGGTTTGGAGGGTAGAACACCGGCAATGGGTATAGTCTATCAAATCTAGTAGCATCTCGAAGTACAAGCTATAGATTGACATAACTTTGACCACTAACTCGAGGATTTTGGTTTGGATATAGGTTATTTTCTTTGTGGCGAAGATAGGTAACTCTTTTAATGTATTGTCAAATATATATGAATGTTCTTAACATTAAAGGGACCAAAGTGAACATTCAATCTATGAATAACATTTTGTTCTTTCTGTTTTTGGAAAACATTTTTGCATACATCATGCAATTTCTAAACTTTGTTGTGCGGTACACTCGAAGCACCATTAATTTGAAGCTTCGAACATTGTGTACATTCTTTTAAAGAAAAATACACTATATTTAAATGCTGTATCACACGTTTATTTTCAGTTGGAAATTATCTAATAAAATGATTCCCACTGCTACTGTATGTGACACTAATCTGAAAAATGTATGCTTTATAAGCCAACGGTCACACATCCTTCAGAAAAGAAAAATATCACGTGACTGAGCACTTGAAAATGGTAACTCAAAGTAGACCACTAGATTCATACGTTGTACATGAATTTGCAATCATTTTCCCAAGAAAATGGGTGGGACACATTTTCAAACGCGCACCTTTGAAATCTGTCAGGATGTTTACTTTTGTGGTTCTGGTGGAAGTGACCTTTAGCTGCGACCTCTGTAATCATTCAGGGAATGTCAGTCGTCCTCCCAAAATCACAATTGTTGCTCTCTCACGCAAGGCAGAATTAGATCTTTTCAGATACTGTATGAATGAGAACAGGCAAACAATTTTCATGTAAATCACCACAAAGTCGGAGCCTGAGATCAACTCGATATTAATTTGACGACATGTTTCAACTTTATACAGCAGAGGATAAATGCACTAGCACTGACACTTCAACCGCAAGCACTGTTCCTTAAAAACCTTCTGTACGATTTGTATAAGAATCTAATAAATATTTTTATTTCTTCAGTTTGAGGTAAGCTGCCAATTTGCCCAAAACAAGTCCAGTGCGTTCGCAGAATACACGCACAGACGTTTTCAGCTGATGCAATGCATTTACTTCGTCCTCTTTTACATTTTTATGCCACATAACCACATTAAACCTGGTTCAACATTAATATATTGCTTTGTTAATTCTTGCACGTTTTTCGTGTATGAACCCATATCTTGAAAGGCGGCTGCCAGCTCGTTTGCATTGTGTATATTAAAATCTAAAAATGTACTAGCACTGCAAATTGAGTGATAACTCAGGACTGTGAATTTTGTTGACATTTTGGGATTAGTGGATGAAATTGAGGTAGAATTGATTTAGGAATTAAGAAGCATTGAGCATGAGTGGTGTGCTTTCAAAGGTGCTGTGTTTTTTTAGACTCCTTGCAAGGTTGGAAGAGGCTACTGACCGTTAAGGGTTCAACTACAGTGCAGATGATTGTAAGATTTTTAAACTCTCCTGGCCTTCCACAGTACTTTGGCGTCACAACTTCGTCTAGTAATTAGCCTTCATTACAATGTAAGTTCCTGTTTGCATCAACACTATTTAATCCCCCCCAAAAATGGCGGATATAAAGAAAATGCCCTTTAGCTTCATTGACAACACAAAAAGGCGTCTCGCAACTTTGAGCAGATGGCACCAGGTCGATTGGCATCGATTAACATGTAACGGCCTTTTATTCTGATGATGACAGAAATTTACATTTCTGAAGTAAATAAAAACATATAGTAAGGGGCCGATTCCGATTCGGGCCGGAAATTTCTCCGACCGAGCCGGACCCGGAGAGATTTCCGACCGAATCGGACCCGTGCAGTCCGACCGAACGAGTACGATGCGTCCGTATGTTATCGGACACGAGTCGGATCGGACTCCCATTGAACTCAATGGGAGCCGGTCGCACAACGCGTACGCGGGCTCCCATTGCCTCAATGGGTGCGAGGCGGACAAGGGCGCCCCTACAGCGAGTACGCCGCGAGCGCTCGCGGCGTACACGCACAGGTAGGGGGACCCATGGGTCCCCCTGTGTGCGCCTGCGCGGGTACGCAGTACAGGGGGTCCGACACGGACCCCCAAAGTACGGCTCCGACAGCGAGTTCGAGTCGGACGGCGCGAGTCGGTCGGAGCGGTCGAGGTGCGCATCGTACTTACCCGGCCGGAAAACGTCTCCATTGCGCGGTGCGACTCGGGTCCGAGCGAGTCGGTCGGAGCGGTACGATCCGGGTACGAGTCGGTCGGAGCGGTCGGGTCGCCCGGACGAGTCGGTCGGCGATCCGCATCGTACTCGCTCGGCCGGACCCGCGCACGGTTCGGTCGGGAAACAGGCTTTCGCATGGCTTTTTTCCCGACCGAATGGTATTGGGTGCGCCTCCGACCGAGATCGGAATCAGCCCCTAAGTCTAGTATCCATACAATACTCTTCCGGTTCTTGGCACATTCGTAGTCAGAATGACATCAAACAGGAGCCAAAGAAGTGCAAATAAAAGAAAAGAACAAAACCACAGGCCTTCTCCATGTATGCGCGGGGACTGGACCAACAGCCGGGTATCCATCAGCATCGCGCCAACCCAGCTCCAGTTTAGGAAACAGCTGAAGATGCACCTCTTTAAAAAACACCACATCATAAGGCAGTGACGGCCAACTTCTTCTCCCAGAACCCAGCTAACCCTTCAGTCGCTTAACTGTACATTATCTTTGACAATGTACAGTGCTCTAGTACCCAGTAGCGGTCCGTGGTAGGAGTGCCGGCGATGCAGCGCTCACAACGAAATTCGTTTTATTTATTTAAATGTTTACTTACCTGTATTCGGCCGTAATCCGTGGTTTACTACCCCCCCACCCTGCCCCTCCCCCGCCCCACGTCACCGCCCGGCCGGCACTCCTACCACGGACCGCTACTGCTAGTACCTTTTGGCTAGGTTTGAGCTACAGAAATATACATACATAAATTCATAAAACAGACAGAATGCCTGTCTTATCCATTGCCCTTATAGTAACAAGGACACTTCTATAACCTGCCGAGGACAAAGCCATCGCAAGCCAGGCAGTCTTTCATATGCCTTAGGACTGCCAGTAACAATTTGACGATTTAAAACAGTTGGTGGATTTGCCCACACTGAGATCAATATAAACAAAGGTGCTAATTGTATCCTGTTCTTTAAGTAAGTGAGGCCTAACTTTTCATGTGGACGTAATTTGAGGTACTTTGAAGGACACCCATTAATTCTTTGCAAAATTTGTTTTCCACTACCTGTACGGGTGAAAGCGCAACATGAGCCAAAAAATGGCCTTCGATGCACATTTGTTACTATAGCTATCCAGAGCAATAATGGATTCAGACCACGATTTTTGCATGGTGGAGCTGTGTGCTGCATCAGGGCCTTAGTCACCACTGGAGCCCACAAATCTATGCTTTGCTTCAAAAGGTCTGGAGGAAACCCCTCTGGACCTGGTGCTTTCCCAGGGTGGCACTCCTGAATTGATTTAATAACCTACTCTAAATGAAAGACCATTCTCTTACTTGACAATTTTATGTCTTTATCTGTGATCATTTTGTTAAAGCCATAAATACTACTGAGGTGGTGCAACGATTTACTACGCGTGATATGGGAGTCTAACTGGGCAACAGGGCCTTCACAAAAAGAGGAGCTGTTATCAGCATGCCAGAACAGATGTCATTCATTTAAAATACTAAATTGATACAGACCCTCCACAGCCTTGAAAAATCAAATCTTCCCCTTCATATTATAAATCGTTTATTTTTAAAGGAACCTGAACATCACCACTGCTTTGTAGCAAGGTGAGCATTTAAGGACAGTATTAGAGCATGCCTTAGTGCAAGCACTGTCAAACCATTTATACTTCTTTACAATCAGAGGGCCCAACTTTTTTGATCTCATCAGACCTTCAGTGGTATTAGAAATAGCTTTAAATGCTTTCAGAATATATTCATCACGAGGGGCCTCATTTAAACAATGTAGCAATTAATCAAAATTAAGGCTTGCTACTGTTTTAATTATCATATGCTATTTATGAAATTGCTTCCATATGCATCTGCCAGTCTCAGCTATACTGTACCAGCCCACTGAATAGATCAAATTTTGTGAGTTGTAGTAGAAATCAGTGAATTTTAAGATCAAGGAGTTATGATCGCTAAATGAATTACCCTCAATAAAACATTGGTTAATATATTTACATAACATATGGGAAATAAAAGTGTATTTAGTTGTACTCTGGGAACCCCTGGCATCAGGTGGGAAAATTGACAAAATCAAAGGGGGGTGTGGCAAAGATGGCGACAGGAGCGGACGCTGCCTAGAGGAGCTCCGCACCCGCCCGCACTAAATTGCTGAAGAGATCCTGCCAGTCCGGCGCCCCGTGCCAAACAACTGCACCCTTTGGCTGCGGAGAGTTCGACAGACGCTCGGTTCCCGGTCCGGCTCGTGGTGGACCATCCTGACCGCAGATATCGGCGGTGGCCGGATCGATGTGGCGGGTACGGCCGCGACCTGGGGTGCGGACTATTGGAGACACAAGGCCTGACCCGGCTGGTGTTTGAGCTTGGAGCGAGCAGAGACGCCACAGGGTCGCGATACTCCCAGCGGGAGCAGCGGAGGTCGCCTGCCTGCTGCGCCTCGGCGGCCCTGTGACCGGAGACCGGCGCCCCGTGAGGCGCTTTGAACTTTGAGGTAGGCCCAGGGAGTGGCCACCAGAAGATTGCGGCCTGGTTGAGGAGCACCCCCCGCCTTCAGACCCGGGGGCGGGGGCGCTGTACTGCTGTGGTGTCGGCTGGCCCGGGCTGCCTTTGGCCCCAGGGGGGCAGGTCAGGAAAAATGGTGGCCTGACGATCCAGCCGAGAGGTGCTGCCCGGGAGGCGCTGTTGCTGATACTGGCGGTGGACTGTAGGGTTTGAATCGCCACCCGGCGCCCACCCGAAGGATCCGACAACCGGGAGCTGAAGGAACAGGGAGCGCCGGAAGTGGTCGCCGCTGCCCTCCCGACGCGGCCCCGACGCCTCCAGACTAGGGCGGCCTACATTGGTGGACTGCTGGGAAAGGGAGAAAAGACGAAAGCGTGGGATGAGTCATTCCAATGCAAAACCTCTCTACTTGCTCAGTCCACGGCGCTGAAGCCTGACAGGCTGAAGGCCGAGTTCTGTTTGCGGCAGGAGCCCGCACAACACCGCCACAACATCGCCACATCGCCACCAATCAGAGCGCCCGCAGGCGCCTTTAAATCAAGCGTGGGTTCCCGCAGCGCAGGTCCCGCTTCATTACCGTTGCCGGCCGAGTTCTGCTTGCGGCAGGAGCCGCACAACACCGCCACAACATCGCCACCAACCCGGAAGCCCCTTCAAATCAAGTGCGGGCTCCCGCAGCACCCGTCAGAGCCCGGAAGAGGCTGGGCTGGGCAAGTCCTCTAACATCTTGTCCTTGAGAGCTACTGACTGAAAACTTGCTGGCTATTAAAGGTATTGCCCTTTGTGGAACCCTTTGTGGAACCCTTAATATTCTATTGCTCTGCTTCTTTGCTTATTGCACTAATAACTGAGAGTTAGTATAGAATGGAAAAACGAAAGGGAGTGGCAGGTACGCTAGATGCTTTTTTGGTAAGGGCAGAAACATTACTGATCCATGAGATAGAACTAACTGAGCGACGCCTTTCTCTGGATGCATCAACCCATCGGGACAATCACCTAGTGGATACTCCGACAGTTGGAACAGGAGACTGTGCTCATGGCGGCCCGTCTATTATCTCCCCTATTAATGCTTCATCTATGTCTTGTCCTCTACCTATCGTGCCAGGCCCAGAAATAGTCCCAAAAGCGGGTGTGGGCAGAGTTACTAGGACCAGGGCCTTGAAGAATGCGGCAGCACGAAAAGCGGAAGTTTTGCCAGTAAAAAGAAAACGGGGGGCACCTGTAAAGAAACCTAAGTCTATGAAGAGCTCCCAAATAACGGACTCCCCAAATATAGATTACAACACAACTATGTGTCAACCTAAAAGCAGTTCCGTTGGCACACAGACAGATATGGTTCAGGTGTTCCATGATCTTAGCCATACTCATACTAAGGAGGCTACCACCGGAACTGATGCTGCCATTAATGATGTAACCACAGGTGCAATGGTTAATGATGTCCAAGAATTGCTTAAGAAGAACTTTACACAGCTTTGGGACAAATTGAATTATTTTGAAAATGTAATAAAAAACTTAGGTAATAATATGGCGGGAAGAAAGGTAGTCGAGTCAAATAGGGGAAATCACGAGAGAATGGTTGGAACCGTACACAATGATGGAGAAGTACAGGGGGGCAATATTACCAAATCCACTCATGTTAGTACGGGAGACAGGCCTCAGGAGGCATTGAAGGGTCCAAAACCCCTGGGTACCCAGAATAATGGCGTAGTACGACCCAATATAAGTAGGGGACATGTCCCAACCCCGATCTTGAATTCCAGTAAAACCTCGACTACAGAACTATTGAAGTCCAACTTGGATATATTAAGTCTGCCCCCAGCTTCATGTCCATATACACTAATATTAGCTGGTGTACCCGCTCTTAGAGCGAGCGAGAGAGAAAGCTGGGATGGTCTACGGAATTAAACAGTGGATTGGCTAGCAAAGCATAAAGGTTTTCATCGTTCAGACATTAAGGAGATATTGATGGTCTGTAGGGTAGGCTGGATTGGCCAAACCAGCAAAAACATAAATGGTGATTGTATAGTGGTTAACTTTCGAAGGCCTCAGATGGTTCACTATTTACTGAATAAACATGAGACACTACATTTTAATAATACTAATATCTGTACACTCCCATTGGGGTTTTTTTATAAACCGCAGTCAGGGCATTCAAACGACAGGTTAATTCCTGTGCTATCGACTAATAGATACCACGCACTCTCAGATTTGGATGCCCAAGATTGACAACTATCAGTACCCCAGCCACAAGTCCCTACATCTAAGGTTTTTGAAAATGACAATGAATTAGAAATGAGTAGGGCTCAAGTAGATGAAGAGATAGCGACAGCACAGGCTAATAATGATTTGCAGAAGCCACTTTTGGTGGAGGAGAAGAAGCAATTCTTGGTTGAGGGTATTAAGTTGAATAATGAGTCACTTAACCCACCTAAGAACTATAGAAGGGATATGGGAAATCACCACCCTACTCACAACTCCAGAACACAAGATGTGCAAATTGAACAAAGTGAGGTGGGTTGTCAAGGAGAGATAAAATTGATCTCCTGGAACATTGCAGGACTTAAAAGGAACATGGAAGATGTTGTTTGGCAGGAGTACATTGGGCAGAGTGATGTAATTTTGTTCCAAAAAACATGGGCCCTAGAACCTCTCTATAAGGTAGGTTTTAAAACTTTTAGCAAAGGTGCCATCCCCTCAGTTAGAGGGAGGCCTTTGGGAGGCCTCTCCATTTGGGTAAAGGTGACTTTAGATATTGATGTTAAATTAGTTGAAATCCCATCGCAGGACATTCTTGGAGTAAAATTTATCACACCTGATAAAAAAGAAGCCTATATATTAAACATCTACTCTAGGCCATATTCGACAAGCAAGGAATCGGAGGTCATTGAGTATTTAGATAACTTGCTAAACTCTATTGATTCAAGGGCTTTGATAATTTTGGGGGGCGATTTCAACCGCAAATTTGAACCTGCGGTTGGATTAGAAAACATCTTTGAAGAAGAAGATCTGGCTAATAATATCCCGCCTTTGGAAAGCACTCCGGTAGTACCCTGTACAACTGCCGTCGTGCAGTTATTAAGACTTGTTTCGGGGCACTGCTTACGAGCTTGCAATGGTCGACTGTCGTCTGATAGTCCAAACGCCGCCACATTTAGCAGAGGTAATCTAAAAAGCTATATAGACTATATACTAGTCTCGATTGAATTGTGGCCTATGGTTCACGACTTAGTAGTTGATGCTAGAACTGAGAGCGACCACTACCCACTATGCTTGACATTGGCGGTATATTTTTTCCAGTTGGTTGCTCCGAGGGTTGGAGAACCTGATAGTGGCAATATTGAACCACTACTAAGTAATAATCGTAGAGCTTTAAAATTGCCCTCGATAGGGGGAAACGCAGTGGCAATTAAGCAGATTTACAATACTTTTGCAAATACGGTTTCCCGTATGTAGACTGCGCCCGCCTCAGAGATCCCAATTGTGGAAATCCACCGTAGATTAGTCAAAGATTTGACACCTATATTAAGTAAAATCCCGAAGAAATCCAATAATGGGATCTTAGAGGCTAGTGAGTTGAGTAGTCCATGGTACAATAAAGAATGCCGCATTGTAAAAAAGGAGCTTATCCTGGCATCTAAAACCAAAAATATAGTGGCCCTAAGGGAAAAAAGGACTCAATACAAGAGATTATTAGCCCATACCAGGAAAGAATGGGAGGACAATATCTGGACCGAATTAATTGCTGCTGCCAAAGCAAAAGATCAAATTGGTTTTTGGCGGTTAGTATCAAAGGGCAACAAGAATGGGAGATGTAGTAAAGACCTTTTCCTAGATGCAAACATCTGGGTAAAACACTTTTCTAGTCTCTACTCCTCTTCCCTGAATGACATTGATTACTGTCCGGTAGACTATGAAATTGCCCCAGGCATGGCTCGACTATCTTTTAGTTTGAAAGAAACAATGGCAGCAATAGATGCAGTAAAATCAGGTAAGGCTCCTGGCCCTGATAAAATACCCGGTGATCTATGGAAGCATGACAAAGAGGTTTGGAGCCCCTACATTAATTAATGTGTAAATTTGTCTCCTCAGGCGCACCAATACCAGAAACCTGGAAAGGGGCAGAGATCACAACTATTTTTAAAAAGGGGGATCGCCAAAACCCTTCACACTACCGACCAATTAGTCTTATAGACGTTTTACAAAAGATATACGCAAGGCAAATTTTAAACAAATTGACTGACTGGATTGAGGATCATAATATCTTATCACAATATCAGGCAGGTTTTAGATCAAAGACTAGCACGACAGACCAGGTTTTTAGATTTCTTTGTATAGCCTGGAAATATACAATATTCAGGAAGGGCCACCTATATATTGCCTTTGTGGACCTAAAGGCAGCGTTCGACCTTATCCCCAGAAATCTCCTCTGGAAATCTTTAAAAAACCAGGGGTACCGGGAGAAATTCTCCTGCAGATAATTAGATTACATGAAGATAACTGGGCAAGGGTCAGATGGGGTCCACTGGGTGAACTTACTGAGCCTATTGAGGTTAAAAGGGGCGTAAGGCAGGGATGCGTTTTATCCCCCACCATATTTTTGCTATATGTCAATGACATCCCGAAATACCTTCTGGATTGTGAACACGACTCCCCTAAGCTAGGGGGGGTGCCTGTACCGGCACTCCTCTTTGCTGATGACACGATTTTAATCTCCCAAACTCCTAAAGGCCTGCAAAGTCTAATAAACATTTTTGGGACATACTGTGAAGCTAAGGGTCTAGAAATAAACCCTAGCAAAACCAAATATATGGCAGTTAACCCACATAAAACCTTTAGGAAAAATCTAACCATTAATAATCAGATGATTGAGTATGTGCATGATTTTAATTATTTAGGTATCACTTTGGACTCAAAAATGACTTGGAGACCACAGTTAGAAAAAAGTAAAACTATATTACTCCAAAATACTTTCCCAATAATAAGAAAAATTGAAAGTAGTTTGTCTAAAGCAGTCTCACCCGCTCTTGAAGTATATAAATATAAGGCGCAATCGGCATCATTATATGGGGCAGAGCTGTGGGGCCCCATGACGAAGGACACATTCAAGGTGGGTGAAAATAAGTTTCTTAGGAAAGTTTTAAGTCTTCCAATACGTACACCACTAGCCCCCGTCTTGATGGATCTAAATTTTCACCGCATGGACGATCATGCAAACCTAAGGCCATTGTTATTTTGGGTTCGTCTGTGGTCTACAGAGGAACTTATTCATTATAGAGAGGGGCTTGAGGAAATCCTAAGATTCAAAGGAGGTACTGGTTTGACTTGGTTGAAGCACATACATGATTGGTTTTTTAAACTGGGACTTAAGCATTTTTGGGAGGAGCCCTTTGGCTTGACCCTGGCCTCTAAAAAGCTTTTAAAGCAAACCTACTGGTCTTTTATACACAATTTACCGTCTCACTTTTCTACCGTAGGCTCATTGACAACACAGTTTCTTTTAATAAAATCAGTTTGGAAGTTTGAGCCTTTTTAGACAAAATACAGCCACAGTTAGCTAAATCTTTATATTTAAAATATCGTTATGGTGTCCTGCAGATAAAAGCAAACACGGCGAAATGGATGTTAGGCGAAGCAGAGGAGGGTAGATGTGTTTCGTGTGATTTAGGTTCAATAGAAAATGAATTACATCTACTGTTCTTCTGCCCAGCCTATTTACGATGTAGGAGGAAATGGATAAAACCCATTTGTCGACTCCTTGGTACTAGATCTTGCCAAGAGGCAGAAAGATTATTACGATCGGACACCACGCAAACAGTGGTTTTTAGTGTCAGTAGGTATTTGTTTGGTGTAAGCTTAGTAAGGAAAAGGGAAGGCCTAAAACTCTAGGTTGACTTACTGAAAATATAATGGACTCGGCACATGCATTTTATGATTTTAAAATGAATTGCATAATAATCTACAGACTAGTCTTTTATTCATCATTGAAATAAGTGTTCTTCTATACACTATTTTAGATGTATTTATTGAATTGTATAGTTGGATTTCGCTTTTAGCCTGATATGAACAATCCTCGTACCCGTTTTTTACCAATTTTTAAACTGAAATGCCAAATCGTGAAATTTTAGATATATTATCTTATTGTTATAACATGGTCGACTATTCTATAGAGCGTCTAGTGTGTTTGTAGTACTGTATCTTAAGTCTGTCATGATACGTGTTGATCCCATGAATTGTATTTTTTTACTGCTAAACCTTTTATGGCTTTTTATACCGAAATAAAGATTGAATTGAATTGACAAAATCAACAGAGCAGCTTTCAGGGGCATTGCACAAGCTATTAGCAGCCAGGGTTTCAAGCAACGCTTCTCCCTGCTTAGATGTAAATCGGGGAAAGAACATGATTGGAAGCAGTGAGCTTCAAGCTACATATGCAAATGGATTGTTCTTGATATGAGGTTAAAAATACCAGATACTACAAATATTGTTATTGAATAAAAAATAATTGATAGAAATTAGTTTATCCATTAAGTTTGGGACACTAATTATATTAGAGCAATCCCAGAGCTTGCATATTGTCACAACTAGTAGAATATTTGGTAATAATGTCATTTAGCACTTAAGAGACCCAGAAAATCAAGCTCGCCAACGTCTTTGGTTGTATGCCAGTAATTGCAATCTAGTGACAAGGGAGATAACTTATTGTGACTGGGTTCATTATATACTTTGATGAGCAAGCAGGATCTAAAATGTACTTCTTGGTAATCTTTGGTGCATCAGATTTATGAAAATAGCCAAGAGCTACAACAGAACTCCCTGAATCTGATGAGCGTCCCGCTATTTTGACGGAAAATAGGTCATTAAGAAGAAATTTGTCCTTCAACTTTATGATTATACAATCTGCAGCTCAGCCTTTTTGTGAATTGCCAGCCCAGCTCACACGATGACATCATCAAAATAAAAATAAAAATTCCTGAAGTGTTTGCAGAGCCAGTGCTTGGTTTTATTCATAAGTTGAGATAAAATCTACTTCTGTCCACTAGGTAAAATAGGAACATGTTTAAGAACCATGGCATAGGTAGCAACTTGCAGAGGCAGTTGTGTGATACTGCCAATGGATCATATGAGGGGCCGAGCATACTGCCCTAGTAGAACTCACAATATAGGATGGCTTACGTTGCATAGCAGATGGAGTCAAATAGGCTGGTCTCCTCTAGGTTGTGGAATGATGCAGCCTTATTTTCTGACACACCCACCTCAAGAGAGATCATGTCTGACCGTGCTGCTGTGCGACAGTTATGTCCAAGCTTATAATGGACAGTCCTAGTGGAAGCATATTTACAAGAACATTTTATCTAAGGCTTGATTCCAAAAAGGATAACCTTTCCTCAATAGAAATTAACCCCTTGGGTGCTATGAACCTGACCAGCACAACCACAGAGCTCCCAACTGGGCATTATGGAGGTCACTTCCAAGCACCGGTCACCAAAGCATCAGCTGTTGCATGCTGCTTTGGTGCCTGTCCTTTGTCTCACCTATCTGGGTCGGAGTGGCAGACTCTCCCACATTAACCAAGGGGGTGTGACTCTCTTAGCAATGACGTGATCGTGTCAGTGATGCAAGCACGTCATTGGCAGTCTAGCACACAGGAAACCACTTCCTAGCTTCTCTGGGAGCACGTAAGGAGCTGAAAAAGCACTGTGCTCAGCGCTCCCAGGTAATTGTGCTGACAGCCTGACAGGGATGTATCTTTTCAAAGCTAAGGAAGTCAGCTTTCAAACAACACCTTCATTTCTCTGCAAAGGTCCAGGCAATCACAGCAGAATGTGATTGCCTGGGGCTTCCCTTAGACACTAGAGATTTTGGCTGGGGGAGTGGGCGCTTGAGGACGGGTCTGTGCTCCCCCAACAGGATTAGTCTTTCTGCCTCCCATGGGGAGCAGATGAGGGTGACTACCCCAATCGGTCACAGGGGCAAAAAGCCCACTAGATCAAAGGGCTTAAAAATAAAAGAAGACGAAGGGGCAATCCACTATGCACAGAGTTATGACCCACCCCAAAAGAGGAACTAAATTTATTCTGCCCCACCTGGGGGGCAGATTGGTACATTTACCCCCAATCCCACCCCCGGACAGAAAGCCCAGTACACACAAAGAATACAAACAATAAATGAAATAAAGGGCTGGCAAACCACACACAGTGTCATACCCTCATCCACCAATAAAGGCACTACCTCAATCTGCCCCGTGGGGGGTGGGAGAGAAGCGTCTGAGACATCATAGCAAAATTTATATTAAAAAAGAGATGGGGGAGTCCTACGATGCACAGGGCCATGCCCCTTCCCCAAAAAAGGCAAAACAGTCTTTCTGGGTGGGTTTGCTCCTAATCTGCTCCCTGTGTGGGCAAAACGCCCACCAGACTCGAGACAAGACAGGGGGGCATATTCACAAGGACTTATCACCGAGTTAGCGGCACTTCATCGCAGCCAAAGTGGCGATTAATTCATCGCACTATTTACAAGCTGGCGTTAACAGCCGACAACACCAGTTTCCCTGCGATAGCAGCCGCAAAAAACATCGCCACGGATGACACCGGCAACTAACGCTAATGAGATGCAGAGTAGGCGTTCCCGTGCAAAAACCAGCGGAAACACCACTTCGCAACATTGCCAACGACCATCCAGATCGGCGATAAGAATCAAAAACATGCGATAAGGCGCGTTAGCAGCAGAGATTTAACACCTGCTCCTACCTGTTGTTAAGTCGGATGACAACCTGCACCATGAAAGGGAGCCCAGCCCAGAGCCACACCTGAAGAACAACAGATGCCATGGAGCCACTGATCATGCAGCCCGGAGCCCCAAGAGGGCCACACCACCCACCGCCACCCCCCAGGCCCCCCCTCCGGACAACCACACCGGCAGTAGGGTATGTGGTGTGCTAGGCCCCCTTGATTGGCAGGGTCACATGTCCTGTGACGCCTGTGCTGGATGGGTGTGGTGTGGGTCTGAACGAGCCCTCCGGGAGTGGCCGTGGCATGCTGACGACTAGACCAGTGAGCAGCAGATCACTACAGGGAAGACCTTGGACATTTAGCGTTGTCCCCCCCCCCTGTAAGCGGAGTGGACTGGCCTGGCGTATGGCAGGCCAGCGTAGGGGTGGGAAAAATGAACCCGGGGCTCTGGGCATGCTCCAGTTCTGGGCTGGACATGGAAGTAACTGATGCGTGTGTCCCTGTTGTAGTGACTACGCCAGCCGGACCACAATCGGCACTGTTGCACCCTGTCACTCAAGTTCCACGACATGACCACCATGGACGTCAGGGGGAATCTCTCACCCTACATTCAACCATACCCACATACGTGAATGATCAAAGGCATGACACATCTGTGCGATTCTGAATGTTTAATTCACATCCAGTGGAGTGTTGCAGCTGGAGCAGTACAGGGCCATGCAAACCCCACTTCACATTATTGGCCCGTGGAGGGCCAGCCAGAGTCATACAGGGAATGACAAGTACATCGGAAGGGGAAGAGTTCAGTCCGCAGTCTGATCGCTGTGTCATTGGTAACCAAACAGGAGCTGGCAGTCCATGTCGAGGTCCAAGGTGAGTGTCGTAGAGTGTATCGGGGGACAGTGGAAGGTGATGATGCAAAGGGCAGAACCAAGCAGAAACAGGCCATATGGCGGAGATGAATGCTACTGCCTCCTCCTCACCAGTAAGGTTGGTTCACCCGCATCTTCGTCCTCTGATGTCACATGTGCCTCACACGTGGGTGGTGGTGGATTGCCTGCCGCACTGTGAGGCACTGACACATCAGGGGGCGCAGATGTGGATGAAGAAGCTGCAGCAGCACTCATCTGAGCAAGGCCTTGAGGCAGCAATGCCATGACGATGTGCTGCAGGGCATTGAAGGCCCCAGCCACATCCTGCTGGTGTGCAGCCATGGCATCCATCCTGTCCGCCGTCATCCGCACCATGGTCTCCATGAGCCCCCGCATCTGTCTCAACTCCCGGCAGACATCGCTGGAGCCACCCTGACTGGACAGTTATTCTTGTCTCAGTATCATGACTCCAGCAATGTCAGCCATGGATCGCTGGAGAGCATGGAGCGGACTGTGGGTGTCCGTTAGGGACTGAAAGTGGTCCCTGATGGGAATCAGACACCCATGTATGGCATCAAGTCTGGCTGCCATGCGGTCGAACCCCACCCGCACCTGATCAGCCACCTTCTCCTGACACTCCAACACACGGCGTTGGAAGGCCATGTGTTGGTCGTGGGGGTCCTGGGAGTCAGCCGTGGTGGTAGGTGCTTCCTGCTGTGTGGTCTGTGCAGGGGGTGGGGTTTCCTCGATGCAGCTGAGCTGCCCTGCTCCTGAGCGTGGGGCCCTCAGGGCGTCCATGAGCTGTTGGAGGGCGTCGGCATCGATGCTGGTGTGGTCCTCTTCGTCATCAGTGAAGAGCTGTTGGGTCTGCTCTGCAGGAGGTGTTGGTTCTCCCCCTGCAATGTGAAGGGGAGATGCAGTTTAACATTGTGTGCACATGTATGTTGACGCATTGTACAAATTTACATTCAGACTGCATGACAATGTACATTGTGACTGTTTGGGAGGAGCTGCCTATTTGATGCGGGACAGTGGACATTTCGACAACATCACGGATGTGTGTTTGTACTAGTAAATTTTCATCCCACGTGTCCCTGCTATGCCAAATGTGAGTGGCCAGTTTCTACACACAAGCGGCACCACTTGGGTCCTCTGTTCTGTTGTGAACGTGTTGCAGTTCATACCACATTGTTGTCAATGTTGATGTGCTCTGCATATTATGTGTGTGTGCTGCATTTTGGGGGAGTCGCCCCTGCAGCTCTGATGTGGCTGGCCCTTATCCCTTTCAGGCGGTGTGCCTTGACTTCTGTGCTTCTGCAGTGCTGAGATGTTGCATACTTGGGTAGATTGGGCTCTTGGTGATAGTTGGGACTGTGGGGCATGGTTTGTCCGCAGGTGTGTTGTTGAGGTCAGGGGTTGTTTGTGCAGGTGGATGTGTCAGAGTGTGACCTGCTCCTTTATGGATGTGGTCCACACTCAGCCACCTCAGTGTTGTGGCGTGTGACATGTCATGATATATTGACTGCAGCCATGCTATTCGTCATGCAGTGTCACTTGCATTGTCAGTGTGGCTCACTGACACGCCGCTTTGCTGGGTTCGGCACATGTGCATGGGTTTGTTGTGAGATTAGTGATGTGTGGGGAGTGCCCCTCTGTGCACATTGTGGATGGGGGCCCACTTGCTGTTTCTATGTGTGCTGCAGTATGCCAAGGGGATCAGGGGCATGACCCAGAGTCATTGTGGGTGTGCAGTGTGCTATTCTTGATTGTGCATGTGTGCCATTGTGCCCATCTCCCCTGTCCCCCAGTCCCTGGTGGTTACTCACCCTGTTGCTGTTGTGTCCGGTCATGTTGAGCAGTGTCCGGTCCCCCAACTCCTGCCACCGTCTCCCCACTGATGACTGTGGACACCATTTCCTCCATGTCATCCAGCTCCTCCTGTGGCGCTGGACTCCCACCTCCAGTCTGCATTGCTGCCTTCTGGTTGTTGGCGAGTTTCTGCTTGGTCTTGCGCTTGACATCATTCCAGCGCCTCTTGACCTCTTCCATTGTCCTCCTCAGCACTCCGACTGCATTCACTTTGTCCAGGATTGACTGCCATGTTGCATTTTTGGTTGCCAATGGCACAGTGGAGGTGACGAACAGTTGTTGATGGTGTTCTACCACCTCCGTGATCAGGATCTTGTTTTCCTGCGGACTGAACTTTGTCTTCCTCTTCTTCTTGTCCATGCCCTTCCCTGTCCCCGGGGTCCCAGGCTGGGCCTCCGTGGGGCTTGTGGCGTTCTGGCCGTCCTCTGTACCTGCTCCGGCTGCCTCCATTGTGCTTCGCTGTGGTTTGTTTTTTGTTTGTGTTTTTTTTTTCCTGCTTTTATGGTGATTTTTCCCGCCTGACGTGTGTGATTTGCAGGCCTTGCGCTGCTTTTCACTGATTGTCTTATCGCGATTGGGCCCATCGCAACTTTTTTCACGTTCAGCTTTGGATTTTTATCGCCGTCCCGGTGGGTTATTCGCGGTCATTTTCCGCGTTGTCGGGGAACTATCGCATGTTACCGCCGTGTTGTGAATACGACGTTAACACAGTGTTATTTTCCCGCGATGGACTGCGATGTGAGAAGTTGCGTTACGCGAATTTGGCGGTAGTTAACACACGTTCTTGAGAATATCCCCCAGAGTTGTGAGGCAGTCGACCATGCGTAGGGCCATGTCTCCACTTCAAAAAGGGAACAATAATCTTTCTGCCTCCTTTGGGGGCAGATTGGGGGATTTGTCCCTAATCTGCTCTCCTAGGGAACAGAAAGCCCACTGGACACCAGGGATTTTACATTTGGGCAAAAGAAAGGGATACAGATGTCCCACCCTGGCATTGGGCCATAACCCCATGCCAAAAATGCCAAACCAGTCTTTCTGCTCCTCTGTGTGGCAGAGGGGGTTCGCCCCTAACTTGTCCCTAGAGGCAGGAAGCCCACTAGAAACTAAGGATTTAAAAATGGCGCCAAAACGCACAAAAGTACGGGAGCAACCTACCCCGGCATCAAATCACATCCCCATTAGAGAACAGGGAATAGAGTTTTTCTGCTCCCTTGGAGGCAGATAGGGTTTGTCCCGATTGGGGATGTTCCCAGATATCTGTCCCTCAGGGGGATAAGAAGACCACTAGACACCAGGGATTTCACATTTGGGCAAAAGAAAGGGGAGTGGCTGTGTTTCCCTGGTTTTGGGCCATACCCCACTGCAAAAGGGACAAACCAGTCATTCTGCCCGCGAGGGATTTCAAAATGGTGCTAAACCAAACAAAAGGATGGGGCAGCTTACCCTGGAATCGAGACACATCCCCACCCCAGAAGGGGCAATAGAGACTTTTTGCCTCACTTGGAGAAGATAGGATGTTTGACCCATTTGGAGGTCAGGAGGTCGGCCAACTGAGTTCTATGGAGTTCAGAGGAGTCATCTCTGCCTATTCAGGCCAGTCTACTTTTTGCTCCTTGGAGGCATTTCACACCTTTTTCACAGCTTTTCAAGGCTGAGCACAGCTTGAACTAGCAGAGGCTAATGCCAACTAGCCTTGTGAAAGTTTAGGGCTCATAAAGTGTAAGTTTCTAAAAGTTACATTTCCTTAATATTTATCAATAATTTGACTTTACCATTGAATTGGATTTTTAATTACTATTTCAAATAGTGTTTTTTTAAATTTTCCTAGCTGTTTCCCTTCATGAGATACAGTATTAGTATTTGCATCCATACTCTGTTTTATTATACAGGGCAGCTAGGCCTACCACAGTGAAAATAGCTATTAAGGCCTTGTCACTGTATAGATATGGTAACTTAAACTTATTATGTGTCCCATTTTTAAATACTGTGCCCCCTTTCTTGTGGGCTACAATCTTACATTGGTGACTTACTAATATTTAAAAGGGTGGTTTTTACCTGTAAAAAAGTTTATTTTGACAGGTGAAAGTGCATGTTTTGCACTGTTACAATCAGGTTACAGTACCTGGCCTAAAGCCATGTTTGCACTGGCACTACAGTGGATGGCCAATTGATTCTGCAGTCCACTAGTGGCATTTTACTTCCAGGCCCTTGGGTACTTTTTGTACCATAACTAGGGACTTATAGGAAAGTTAAATATATCAGTTAAGAGTATGCCAATTTGGCCTTGTTTTAATGGGGAGCACAGGCACTGTACTACTGGTTAGCAGGGGTGTAGTGTAGTTCCTATTTCCCTAATAGGCTCTGCGCATTGGAATAATATACCCTGTAGGCTTGACATAGGACTGAGGTCGGTATGTCCCTATTGAGTATATTAAACTTAATTACTTGTGCCAGCTAGCTCAGAGGCCACTAGAAACTCCTTGAGAACAAGAAGGGAGTAGTTTCTGGCAACCGCATAAACATGACCACTTTGTTTCCCTTTAGAATCGGAACACGTCTCAGAATCGTGGAAACAATAGATAACAGTTTCACTCAGTCAATCATGCATGCTTAGTTTCTACAGAGTTACACAGAAAGGAAAGACGGGCGTTTCAATAAAGAGGTTTTATTGAACAGTCTTGTTTCTCGTGTAAGAGATATGTGCTGTTATGATCACAAGACAGTATGCAAGATAAATAATGTACAGCGTAAGCAGTAGAAATAAATAATACTGCGCTAGCATTATCTTTTAGCATATATTCACGTACATAAATAACATGAGCTAAAAATGCGAGTACTCATACGATGCGTCTCTAAGCTAGTTCTACCCGAATGTACCTAACCTGGTCTAGGTGTAGGGAAAGGTAAGAAGTAGGCGAAGTATTCTCTAGTATGGTATACTAAGAGTATATTAAGTATAGTATGCCAAGAGTCCCTCTAGGTTCTAGTCAGCTCCATACCTTGAGAATGAGAGAGGTGGGAATCTCTTGCCGGATCTGGAACTCTAACACCCCGCGAAGGGAGTCAGAACACTGGAAGCTGGATTCTTCTGCATGCAGGAATGACAGCGTCTTCTCAGTGCGTCAGGCCGGGATACGGGCTCCTCTGAAGTCGAGGTCTCCTCCTAACTTGCTTGGGCAAGGGAAGGTATATTTATACCTGATAGGTGCCTTGGAATGTTAGCATTGACGTGAAGTCGGACAGAGGAAGACGTCAGGAATGAACCCCTAAGGTATAACGGTTCATACATAATAGATGAGTTCTTGGAGAAATCAATAGTCCTGTGCTAGGGGAACTCCCGAAGCTTAAGGGTCTGGTTTCTAAGAACTCGTTGTGACGTTAGGGTGGACGGATGTCGGTGACCATGCCTGTATTTGGAGTGCACGGCTAATGCCTAAATAAGGACTGGGAATCTATGCCTATATAAGGGCAATGCGAATTGTGCCTATATAAGGACATGTTTCAGGAAAACCTATATACGGACACCTAAAGCGGAATACAACACCCACTCCACTTTCGAATGAACGATTATACTAAATGCTAAACATTAAGTGCTAAACATTAAATCGAGTACCGCTTGTTACTAAAAAACATTTCTAAAAGCATTTTAAAAGAAGTTAAAAAATAAACTGTTGAAATGCAATAGGTACTGTATATCTTAAAGTATTGGTTTCATTCTAAGCATATATTGGGGGGAAAAAATGCAACATGAATGAATAAACAGTAATATAAACATATGACGAAATGATTGATAAGCATAAAAAAAATCAAATCCATTTCGTATCATGGAAGTAAATGAAATTTTAGACAGATAAGGTGACAATGTGTCCCTGGAAGTATTCAAAAAAGTCAGTTTTATAAGAATAGTTCTACTGTAAGCAGATTGATTTGCCATGTAATTTCACATTTTTTTTAAAAGTTCAATTCTGGGAAAAGTTCCAAGTTTGTGAAAATATGAAGGCCAAATTCATTGGGTCCCTGGTACACTGTGAGCCGAATCAAAGTCAGTGTATGGGTCTGGCGTAAACATGAGATCATCTATTTCCGTAGCCAAAATATCGTCTACCGAAGTTGGTGACATTTGGAACACCTCGTTCAGAATGTTAATTGCACAGAGATGAGAAACATCGCCTTCAGCAGAAGATGCAATGTTCGCATCCGTTGTTACCTGTGTGCCTGTTGATCCATCTCGTACCTCAGCAGCAGCCGGGAGCGTCTGTGAGATCTCAATGAATGCCGTCATCAGGAGTGGTAGCCTCTGGGGACAACACACAGCATGGGCCGTTATCGGGTCCAGCAGAGTATCGACATCCGTTGGCATGACTGATGGGAGTGTTAGACAGGTGTCTAGCACGCATTCTTCACCGCATAGCAGGCATCGTAGAACAGGTAAGATGCAATCTTGCCAGATTGGTCTGAATGACAGGAACCATGTTGTATTAAGTTCCCGTAGACGAGGCATGCCCAAAAGCTGTACTATTCGCTCACGGCATTTCCGTTCAAGGAGAGCTTTCTCCACATCGCTCGGAGTGATGTTGGCGAATAGGCTTGCCATAGCGTAGTAGGAGGAATAGAAACAGAATTCCTGCAACAAGTGCTAGAATTAACGGCACACCACCAAACACCGAATGTGCGAAGTTTGGGATGATTCCGAGGACTGCCTGGAAAGGTGCTAATAGTCCGGAACAGATGGTCTTAAATACATGTACAATTCCGCTCGTATCAGACATGTTTAAGATACGTCCCATCATTTCTATGAAATGTATAGGGCAGTTTGTACAAATTAAAGCCTGTATCTCAGCCGAAGTCCTTGCAACTTGTAAACCATAGATTTCTTTGGCCGAGGTCAGAGGCACTGTTTGTTGTATAAGCATGGCTTTCATTCTGCTTAAAGTATCAAATCGTATAAAAGAGACATTCAACGAAGGCCACAAAGGCGACTCCCTGACTGTGTCTATTGGGGCAAACAATACTTGCATACAGCAAGTGACCCTGGAGTCGACCGTTACTAGATATGGGATGCCAGGCAACATGCCACAGTAACTCTGATCATTCAACATGAGGTAACTCCCATTAGAAAGTTGGCCAAACGTTGGATTAATCACAGCAGCTGGTGTACCTAGCTGGTGGCAGGACAAATTTGCCACAGAACCATTACAAGCCCCGTGTATAGAAATGTCCTGACAAATCAGTGAACCGCTTAGTGCACTTTCACAGTGTGTACCGCTCAGGAACACTTCACGATCCCCACTCCAACATCTATATGTGTAAGGCAAATTCCAGGATGTCTTAATGTATTCTTTACCGAACCTTTCATATTTGCCTGCTTGCATTTGTTTGAGGCAATACTGAAACTGAAAAGTAGTCACAGGCAGAGTGATTTTGCCATGAATAAGCCATTCTGTAGCTGGTTTTTCTGCCACAGTAAATGGTAATTTCTCCAGTTTTTCAATGCTCAGCACTGTATACTTTGCACCCCTTTGTGCCAGTTCGATCTGTTTATCAGTCAGATTGTATTCTGCAAACAGAGCCGACGTGTTGATAAACGCCAAGGCACATAGCCCGCACGCAAAGATTGCAGCGTCCAGCTTAATAACATAATTGAACGTAACTGAGATTGGCCTTGTTGTAACATGGCTAAATCTTGTTCCAGTATGTCGATAGCAGAGGATACAATGTTGTCCAATGAATAAATTCTGGATGACAAAGTTGTTAACCCGTTGTCGACCACAGTGAGAGTTTTCTCTAAGTTAATACGATCAAGTTCACGTATTCGTTCTGCGGCCTCTACCTGTGACACCTTCCATGCTTCATTATAAGCAGCATAGATGCCGGCATATATGAAACGTTTTTGACACAGTTTTCTTAGTCCAAGCAAGAATTCTCTAAGGGCTGCGTCTTCTTTAAGTAAAGATAAGTGTTGTTTCACATCCTTAAGTGTAGATTTTTGCAGCCAATCGAGGCATAATTTTCCTACACTGTATGTTGTTACTTCCCCCGGATGTTGTCTTTGGACATATCGTGGGTCTGGCCTGTGAATAGTAAACCCCTGTGTTTTATTCAGGAATCTTTCTTGACAGATGTTTGCGTCTGTGGGCCAGATCAACCATTTTCTCCAATCAGGATTTGTTCTGTTGATTTGTAGTATTGTGTCAACTGTAACCGCTGCCTGTGTATTGTTATTACTGGCAGGTGTTGGTACAGAAGGTGTTTTCATATCTTTGATCTTGGCTAAACCAAGGCAAGACGTTTGTTGCACAGTGTCATTCAAAACATTATTTGCTGAGGGATGATACATGCTCTAAACAAAGCTTCTATCCCCTGTACTTGCCAATCTTTAGTACCCCAGACAGATTTTGTGTCTATTGTGTCTTTCCACAAATCGAATCCATGTCTAGACAGTTGGGCAATAAATGCTGCAGAGTAAACCTGTTTTGTATTAGTTAACATAATTTTCTGTCCTGTTTTGTTTAAATTTTTATAGTAAAATGTTTCTGGATCTGATGTATTGTATCCTGAAAAATATGGAAACTTTTAGCAAACGTTTTTGAACTACCTTTTGGCGGTGTAGGACAATGCTCCCATTGGTTAAACATAAACACATTTCTAGGTGTTGCAGATTTATGCAAAAAATGATGACCATAGTGGTTATAGCAATACAGCTGTTCATAGTTTGATGAACCCTCTAAATATTCATTGTTAGAAAATACAGCAGACCTTTCTAGGTCAAACATCATGCCATTTACAGTTTCAAAGTCCCAATCATCAGAATAGGTACTGGATGAAACAAAATCACTTAATGAAATCTTAAATAAATGTGGAATGTTCAATTGTTCCGTAGGGCCGAATATATCGAAATCTGTTTTGTCCCACACTATACCATCCTGTATAGGAACGGCTGTGATGTTCACTGCAGACAAGTCTCTTGTTTCACGATGGGATGATTTGTGAGGTTTCAAAAGTAAGTTCACATCTTTACTTTCAATGTCCAAATGGATGTATCTGCCATTTATAAGCACGCTCATAGTCATAACCAAAGCTAGCCACAGCAGAAAGAAAAATATTCCAGAAATAATCCATAGTTCAATCCATGGTGAAACAGATAAGTCTTTCTCAAAAAAGGAAAAAAGTCTTGTAACTGCTGTTTAAAAGTTTTTGATGCTGGCGACGTCTCAGGCTCACTCGGATCCTCAGAAAACGTATCAAAATTAATGAAATAGCCAGAAGCAGTTCTGTCAATTGTTGGAATTGCATCAGGATTTGTAGAAATCGCTGGAACCAGTCGATCACTTGTTACATTGGTGTAGACAGGTGTATTTGGACGAACTGTTATTTGAGTTTCAAGAGGGATGAGTTCCATAGCATTGTTGCTCAGTCCTTCATCTGTTACTGCTGAATTTTCGATCGTTATCAGTCTTTCAGTCTGAACCTCTTGGATAGTAGCGAGAGGAGTTCGTCTGCTACTAGGTCGGAGTCCACGAGGCCTACTATTTAGTATTGGCCACATACTGTGGTTTGATGAGGTCGATGGACACAAATCTTTTCTCCTTTTTTCCAGCAAGGGGCGGCAGAAGTACTGTTCTTGTTCCGTGTACGGCTAGGACAGGTACTGGTTGTCTGTAAGAAGGTCCAAATTCCTTCTTGTCCGCAATCTTCTCTCTGACTAGATCCCCAACTTTTGGAATCCAGACAGGCCTTGCTGGGACTGCCGGTTTTTCCCCAGTGGTGGTTGGCTGCAGGAACACATGGCTTTGCTTCGATCTTAGTTCATTTAGATCCTGTAAAACAGCCAAACGATCTTTGATATCAAAGGGATTATTTTCCACCACTGTGCCTTTACATTCGAGATCAGGCACCCACATTCTTGTCCCAAATAGGACCTCATATGGAGTGACCCCCCCTAGAGAACTTCTTGGCAAATTATTTAATGAGCGTTGGACCCCATAAAGATGTTTGACCCACCCATCACCCGAACCTAATACCCTAGCTGTTATAGACTGCTTTATGTCCCGGTTTTTCCTTTCCACAACAGAATTTCCCTCAGGATGAAACGGAGAGGAGTACCGCAATGCAACGCCCAGACTGGCCATGGCTTCTTTGTAAGCCCGAGAGCTAAACGCAGGGCCCTGGTCAGAATGTAGCGTGCTTATTGCGTATGTGCCGATAAAGACTCGCAAATCTTTTATAACAGTTCGAGCGTCAGCCGAGCGCTGAGGCCATATCCATAGGAACCTTGACTTAGTATTTGTGGGATTGCAGTTGTCCAAAAGGACGCCTCCGTGTAGATAGTCTAATGCTTTCTAGTAATGGTGTCTGTACTGGGCAGGCTACTTCGTAGCATGGTGTCTGGTGGCGTTCTGCATCACGCTGTACCTTACAGTCTATGCAGTCATTGATGAAGATGTGAATCTGTGTATTCATTCCAGGCCACCAGTACATCTCTTTTAATGTTAATATTGTTTTAGAGATCCCTTGATGTGACAGACCCTCCCCCAGATGTGCTTCATAAATCAAAGCTGCTCTACGTTCCATGTTTGGAATTACCCTATCCCCCACTCCAGGGATTCGAGCAAAAGGAACGTTGTTCGCATCAATTACATAAGAGTACTTGAGTGGAAACTTTTTTGGTAACGCTGCACCACTGCCTTTGCTCGTAGCATTGACAGCCAACATTATCTCACTGTCTATTCTCGTTTTTGAACGAGTGATCGCAGCTACAAAAGCCGTCTGAACAGCCCCCTTTGCTGCTTCGTCAGCCAATGAATTCCCTGCAACATGAACGCCATCACGTTGATGACTCAGCGTGTGTATCACGTGAGCTTTTGGTAGTTCGTTTTTTAACTGAACTACTTGTTCCCAAAACGTTTTATGCTTTATTGTTCCACCTTTTGCATCTTTGAACCCATTTTCAAGCCAATTTTGTATATATTCATTATACGACTGAACACAGTAAAAAGAATCGCACACTATTAGTGTGGGGAATTCGCGATCTGTACTTTCAAGTGCCAGTTTGAATGCTTGTAGTTCAGCTCGCTGAGCTGTACAATCTCCTAGAGATTGAGTTTTTGTGACCATTGGTCTGAAATTACCATCGCGCATGCGACCTTTAACGATTTCGCACGCTGCACTGTAGGCTTGCTTACTCCCTGTAGCGGGTTGTGCGGATCCGTCAGTGTAAATTATGAATTCATACTGATCGAGAGGCAGAATTTCAGTAGGCAGAGGACATTCATGTTCATATTGCAGGAACGCTTGTGTTTTTAGATCAGGGTCAAAAACATATTCAACATCTGTTGCAGCAAGAGAATTAACCCATTGTATCCATCTAGGATGTAATGCTTTAGCATTTGGAATGCTCGCTTTAGTTACCGCCTCTAAAGCCGGTACTGGGGTTACGACAATAATGCGTTTCCCTTGGGCTAGAGCTCTTTCTTTTGCTACTGCAGTTTGAACTGCTGTCAGTATTTTTTCAGTTGAAGTGAAGCGCATTTCTGCTTGTGTATACAAATGAGATTTGTATGCTATTGGTACTTTTTCACCCTCATTAAATGTTAAGTAGGTGAATCCGCATTGACCCGAAATTATTCGGATCACTAAGTTGCGTTGACTTACGCGTGTTTGTAAGTGATTTGTTGCTAACATGTTAGCTTGGAGTGAACGCAAGATTTCTGTGTGTTCCTGTGTCCAATTTTTGATTGAAAAATCAGGTTTGATTAATGCGTAGAGAGGTTTAACCCTTTCTGCGTAATTTAGAATGTAAGTTCTTCCAAAATTTAGGAAACCCAAGATGGATTGTAAGTTTTTCAGCGTTTTTGGAGGTTGAAGCAGCGCACATCTTTCTAAAAAGTTGGCTGCCAAGCTCTTGCCTTCACTTGAAAGCTCATATCCTAGAAAAAGGACATTGAGATGGGCAATTCTGGATTTTTTAAAGTTGAACTTATAGCCTTCAGAGGCGAAGCCCAGTATAATGGTGCTTACCCTGTTCAAGTGCCTATCCAGGTCATCGTCTGTCAGATAAATGTCATCGACATATGACAATGCCTCATTCTCATAGATTTGTAGTAACTCCGTTACCCTCGCTGAGAATAACCCCGGGCTGTTCTTGAACCCTTGTGGGAGTCGACAAAATTGACGCTGGGTCCCCATTATTGAGAAAGCTGTTAAGTACCTGCTTTCAGGTGCTATGTTTTGACAAAAGAAACCATTTGAGATGTCTAATGTGGTTTTATATTTTTTACGCACATTGTTATTCATTAATGCTGTACTATGAGCATTTTGCACTGCAAATGTTTTAGAACAAGTGTTTAAGTGTCTGTAATCCAAAACTAGACGATATGTATTGTCTGGTTTGGAGACAGGAAACAAAGGATTGTTCATTGAGGAGGTGCATGTTTCAATCACCCCTTGGTATTCAAGTTGATCTAAGATCTCCTGACCTGTTTTTTAGCTTCTTGCTTTATAGGATACTGCCTTTGTGCAGTAGGTTCATTTTTAGATGTATTTTATGGTGAGATGAGTCCTCATCCCATCCTACATGATTTTTATATAATGCTGGGGCCTGGGCTACTGCCCATTTCCTGGCATAAGTATATTTTAGGTGAACTGGAATATGGTTGGAGAAGGCAGGCATAATAATGTCCTCGCCATGTGGGCACTCCCTGACAAATTGTGGTGGACAGTCTTTTTCTGCTAGAAGTATATCATAGCCCCTTGAAAGTGTTTCCCAAAAGAGTGTTTTCACCTGTCTTGGTATATCTCGCTCCATTCAGAGTGTTATTTCATATAACCTTTGTGGAGTACTAACCCTGGTGTCTACAGTTTCTACTGTGATGTACTCATTCAAGTCCACTATCTCCAGAAGTTCCTTCAGGTTCTGGCGAGCTATTGTGACTTCTGCCGCACTGTCCAGCATTGTCTGAGCCCATTCTCCGTTCTTGAGTTGTGTTCTCAGTATCCTCTGCATGTCTGATCTTCAGACCTGCTACCTTCTTTTTTGAGAATTGAGGTTTTGATTTATTTTTCGGAACGTGTTTGTCGTCTTTCGATTTCACACGTTCTTCTTTATGTTCTGACCTTCCTCTTCTTTCCGATGTCTGTGACGATATCTGAAAGGTACGAGAGGAACGTGTATCAGTATCTTGATACCTGTCAGGTTTTTTCAAATTATCCCTATTCCTGAGGTTATACCTCCTTTCAGAGGGCTCCTTTTGAGGAGACCTACCTCGGGATTGAGAACGTTTCTCGTTTGAATTTTGTTTATTAGTTTCCCACTTCTTTTTAGAAGATGTAGGAGTTTGTTTAATAGAGCCCTTCTCAGGACTTTCAGATAGTTTAGGCTTCAATGGTCTTCCACCCAAACTATCTCTGCCTAATTCTGCATAAGATTGCTCTATTATTCTGGGTAGTTCTGTTTGATGTTCTGTAACATCGAATTCCTTAATCGTTGGCGGATCGCCACTGCTGCTGCCTCACCTTTAATATTAGATAATATTATTGTTGAGACCTGGTCGAAATTTTTCAGTAATTTCATACCTAAATTTAGAGCAGGCTCTGCCCCGTATTCGTTTTGAATTTGTTTCAGGACATCTGGTATTACTGCAATTGACGCAACACCATGTGTTTTAGTATAGATGGCAGCAAAGACTGAGCCCCAAGTGGTACAGTCTTCCAGTTGTGGTGTGATCCCCATTGGTAAACAGATTGTTAGGATTCTGTGTTTCTCATAAGGGCTAGTATTTGGAAATACTGCTTCTATTTGAGTAATCTTTTGAGGTACCAGAATGGAATTTGCTCACGTTTTGTGGGCATTTTACCCATGACTGCGTATAAAGTCTGTGGTGTAATTTTTAGTGTATTCCCCTGTTGAGGGGTTTGATTTGGAATGGTCAATGGTGGTTGGACTGTGAAAGTCCGCATGACATATTGGACTAATTGTCTGTAAATTTTTATTAACTCTGTAAGTTGAGTAAGTAATTCCTCGTCTGACATTATATCGAGGTCAGGATGAGGTGTGTAGCCGGCTAGAATCGGCCATGTTGCTCCTGGTCTACCTAGTGGACCGAGCCTGGTAATGTTTTTGTGATGTTTTAGGGCGCCTTTAAACCAGAGCTGATGCTCCTGGTATGTTAGTGGAATTTCAATATCCTCGAAAGGAATATATTCCTCTGGTGGTTCATCTTCTTTGTAGAAGTGAAACAGTCTTGTTACTGGATTTGATTCAGGGAATACTATCCATGAATAGAATACCTCTGTCTGAAAGGATTCGTGTGCCTCTATCACGAAAACTGCTCTACCGCCTCTCGGTGGTAGGCCGTGTTTTATAAGTTTTAGAGTGATGGCTCTTCTTAAGTTCGGATGGATGTCTATAACACCCTCCTCGGTTTCATTTAAACCTGTAATGTTAAAAGCTGTTACGACTGGTTGAGCCGCAGCTCCACCGGTTTCGGTGTCATTGTCCCCGCGTGTGGACATTTGTTTTTTGAAAAATGTAGAACAAGTTTCAAGGAAACAAAAGATAAGGTGCACAATATTTTGGAACACTGTATCCTTCAACGTTGAACAAACCAAACAACTAATATATTGTTTTTTTTTTCCTATTTAGTTATGACGGATATTTAACCCTACCCACTCCAGACGTCTTATGGAGTATGTGAGTAGGGGTCTCTGAGAAAAGCACGACTGAGTTACTCAGTATCTAGCGTTAAATTACTGCCTAACCAAACGTTTGGGCACCATGTAGTGAAGTTCCTATTTCCCTAATAGGCTCTGCGCATTGGAATAATATACCCTATAGGCTTGACATAGGACTGAGGTCGGTATGTCCCTATCGAGTATATTAAACTTAATTACTTGTGCCAGCTAGCTCAGAGGCCACTAGAAACTCCTTGAGAACAAGAAGGGAGTAGTTTCTGGCAACCGCATAAACATGACCACTTTGTTTCCCTTTAGAATCGGAACACGTCTCAGAATCGTGGAAACAATAGATAACAGTTTCACTCAGTCAATCGTGCATGCTTAGTTTCTACAGAGTTACACAGAAAGGAAAGACGGGCGTTTCAATAAAGAGGTTTTATTGAACAGTCTTGTTTCTCGTGTAAGAGATATGTGCTGTTATGATCACAAGACAGTATGCAAGATAAATAATGTACAGCGTAAGCAGTAGAAATAAATAATACTGCGCTAGCATTATCTTTTAGCATATATTCACGTACATAAATAACATGAGCTAAAAATGCGAGTACTCATACGATGCGTCTCTAAGCTAGTTCTACCCCAATGTACCTAACCTGGTCTAGGTGTAGGGAAAGGTAAGAAGTAGGTGAAGTATTCTCTAGTATGGTATACTAAGAGTATATTAAGTATAGTATGCCAAGAGTCCCTCTAGGTTCTAGTCAGCTCCATACCTTGAGAATGAGAGAGGTGGGAATCTCTTGCCGGATCTGGAACTCTAACACCCCGCGAAGGGAGTCAGAACACTGGAAGCTGGATTCTTCTGCGTGCAGGAATGACAGCGTCTTCTCAGTGCGTCAGGCCGGGATACGGGCTCCTCTGATGTCGAGGTCTCCTCTAACTTGCTTGGGCAAGGGAAGGTATATTTATACCTGATAGGTGCCTTGGAATTTTAGCATTGATGTGAAGTCGGACAGAGGAAGACGTCAGGAATGAACCCCTAAGGTATAACGGTTCATACATAATAGATGAGTTCTTGGAGAAATCAATAGTCCTGTGCTAGGGGAACTCCCGAAGCTTAAGGGTCTGGTTTCTAAGAACTCGTTGTGACGTTAGGGTGGACGGATGTCGGTGACCATGCCTGTATTTTTAGTGCATGGCTAATGCCTAAATAAGGACTGGGAATCTATGCCTATATAAGGGCAATGCGAATTGTGCCTATATAAGGACATGTTTCAGGAAAACCTATATACGGACACCTAAAGCGGAATACAACAGGGGTAAGGTGAACAGAGTTCTAAAGTCATCAAAAATAGAGGGTCCAGGAACAAGCGAAACATCAGGTATGACAATGCAGAGAAAGCGGATTTCCTACACTGATGATGGTTGTATGACGGAACTATATGTGTAAAAAGTTTTTAGGAAATTCAGTACTGAGTGGACCTTTAGGATTTCAACATCAATGTAACATCAACCAGATGCTAGTTATTTATCAAAAATTATTTTTATTTGTTCAACAAGTTAAATATTTTTTTCCTTTCTTTTATCATTTTTTGTTAAAAATTAACACCAATACTTTATATACATATTCAAAAATTGCTTATTCAATGCAATGCATATCGCTCCATTGGTGTATTTCTATAATGATTCTAACTAAATCCTATACAGACTTTCTTCCACATTCATCCACTATTTACCTTATCATAGAATCAATGCAATTTGATACAAAAATTCAAAGCATTTGTTGAATTTTTAGGCAAAACACAGCTTGTCCAGTATTTTCATTACAAATGACAATTAGTCAATGCTAGACATGATTTATGATTTTATCCATGTGGAGTATATAAGAATTCATTGAGGATTTGGTTTCACCAATTGGGATATGACATCTATTTCAGTTAAAGAAAACATTCAATGTAGTCATGGCTTAAATCAGTCATGTACTACGCGCGTTTCGGCTTTAAGCCTTCATCAGGAAGCCATGTTTGATGCGAGTCCTTATAACTGGAAGTTGAGTGTATAGTTATGGGAATGGTGACCAGATACTTCGTATTCCGTGTTTGTCTGTAGACCAATATTGATGGTATGCAGGTACTGCAGTCCAAACAAAAGATAAGATGTTATGCCGTCCGATATATCAAGATCTTAGATCATCAGGATGCTAAAAACCCTTGCTCTGCTCGTTCCGGTTGTCGCTGGCAATATGAAATTAGTGCCGGTCCGCTCGCCAATATTGAATTTTCAGCCGGCTGTGTGGTCCCGTTTGTGATTGCGGTGATGCTCGCCAGTATCGCGTTTTCATCCGGCTGCGTGGTCCCGTTTGTGGTTGCGATGACGTGCGTATGATGGAACTACGCATGCATTTACAACTCATGTCTTTACAATCATGCCTTTACCATACATATGCCTTTACAACGCATGACTTTACAATGAAAATTTAATTATTTAGCAGGTAAGTTTTTTGCTTTTATATATATATAAACGCAGCCCCCTCCCCATTCAGGCAACGCCCGGCCCCGGGGGATAGGGTCCCCGGGGTCGAAGTGGCCTGGGGAGGGGGGCCAACTGGTCCCCCTCCCCCATTCAATTAATGCCGGGCCCCGAAAAATGGGGGTCCAAGTAGCCAAATTTGGCCTGGAGAGGGAAAAAGAGGGCAGAAAAACAAGCAGAAAAGGCATGAAAGCAAATCGAGCAGAAAGGGCAAAACAGAAGGCAGAAAAACAAGCAGTAAAGGCAAAATAGAGGGCAGAAAAACGAGCAGGAAAGGCAAAACAGAGGCAGAAAGACGAGCAGGAAAGGCAAAACAGAGGGCAGAAAAACAAGCAGAAAAGGCAAATCAGAGCAGAAGAGAGCAACACAGAGAGCACTGAGATACCTACACACCCACTCACAAGCCCACTCAGAGAATCACGCACCCACTCACAGATCCACTGAGACACTCATACACCAACTCACAAACCCACTCAGAGTCACACACCCACTCATAGACCCACTCAGAGACTCATGCATCATTCACAGACCTACTGAGAGTGTCATGCACCCACTCACAGAGCTACTCAGACACTCATGCACCCACTCCCAGACCCACTCAGAGACTCATGCACCCAGTCACAGTGAAGGAAGTGGGCCGATTCGGGTCACTAATGACCACCTCTCAGCCTTCCATACCAAATGAAGAGTCGGTCAGACAGTAGAGAATACAAACCAATAACTGTTTATTATATACACTCAGAGCGGAGCCCAGTCTGCCCAGTCGCTAGGAGTGCTGCAGAGGGACTGAAATCGACAAGCATGAAGATACATTATGTACATTTCGTAACTGGGCTAAAACACGCCCATAGTGGCATTTTCCAGGCAGGTGCTGCTAAGCAATGGAATACAGGGAGAAAAACAATCTTACACAAAGTTGCAAAGTCCAAGGTTGTTCCAGTCGGGCCCGTCACCAGACAAGTGGGAGAAGGCCTTTATCTAGTGAGAAAGGTATGTGCTAATAAAAACAGTCTATTCATTAGCGAAGCAAAACCCAACCTTGGAGAAACGAAACCCAGCAGAGGCCTTTTCTCAGAAATAGCTAAGGATTAGTTTCGATCATGATTCAAAATGGCGTCTAAGAAGAAAATGGTACCGCGAATGCTAACTTACATAAGGTAATGCGCAAGCAGAAACATTTCTATTCTAACAGACCCTCCTTTTAGCATGACCTAAAACATTTTTTAACGACAAGAAAAATATAAAATCAGAAAAACAACACTAAAAACCATGAGTATAACTCCTTATGAACATTCCATATTCTCAGTATCGGGAAGGGAGCCTGTAAGGTAGGAAGAAGTCTCAAAAATGCCCTCATCTATCTGCATTAGGTCGTCTATCTCTTTCTGCTAGGCCTGGACGGTGAACTTCACTCCGTTCGCGGAGTTTGCAGAGTTCTCTGCACTCCGCACTCCGCGGAGCTCGCGGAGTGCAGAAAACTCTGCTTCGCGATGTGCAGCAGAGTTGTTTCCCCGCTCGCGAACGCGAACGGTAGAATTTCTACCTGAGCGGCAGGAATACCAGCACAAACTGCAGTTTGCACTGCACTCCGCCACTCGCGGAACTTTGCAGAGTTTTTTGTAACTTCGCGGAGTTCCGCATAGCAAACTCTGCGAACTAAGCCCAGGCCTACTTTCTGCATCATAATTGCAGCATTGGTATCATGAATCAATATTTTTCTCTTAGGAGTGAGAAGGGTGGTGCAATAAGAGCAACAGAAGGGGAGGCACTGAATAAGGGCACAGAAAAACACTAATATCACAATCAAGTAAATCACCTTTTCAAGTATCCAACCCCAGCCACCAAAAAGAGACCAACTCCAATTTCCAATTTCCATACCCTTGACATTCTCGAGGATGTCTTATATGTGTTTGGTAATATTCTTTTCCATATTTTTGATCCCGACTACACACTGGTCTCCCACTATCGTGCATACACCATCACTCTTGGCTAGAATGAAATCCACTGCGTATCTAGTCTGTTCAGAATATATTCGCATACTCTCCAACTGAGTAGTGATGTTGCGTAAAGCGGCCACGGTAGTTAGATAATATTTGTAACTTACACCCAAAATATTCTCTAGCTTTCTCACCCCGGGCCATAGAGGTACCACCCAAAGTGAAAAAGGAAGAAAGGATGTATCCAAAAGTAATCCCATTACTATAATTATTGACCTCTATATCGGTCACTCTGTCGTGTAGCTCCTATAGTACCCCTGCAGGACCTGCGCGTTTGGATAACATATACTGCGGGCTTGGTGGCAGACTGACTCTGTGCACCCCCACCGTATATGTTAGCCTAGTTTTGCATTAGCTAGCTCGCAGTGCCACTAGTGTCTCCTCTTATCGGGGAGAGATTCGTTTCTGGCAACCTTAGATCATGACAACCCTGATTCCCTCAGAATCGTGGAGACAATATACTACCTTTCGCTCAGTCACTCGTGCTCATTTATTCGGTTTGTCTCAGAGAGTTACACAGAATAAACAGTCGGGTGTTTCAATAAGTATTTATTGAACAGTTGTTATTCTGGTGTAAAATATATGTGCTGCAGAGACCAGCAGGCAATAGCAGAGATATATTATCAGCAGTACGATAAAAGCAAAGGGATAGAACTGTTCTACCATATTGCGATAATCATGGATACATACATGAATATAAAAGCATTATGCAAAATGTGCGTACTCCTACGATGCCTACCTAGATGTGCCTGTGTGTACCTAGCATATGTGTGTAGGTCTTAGAAGCTAAGAGCCAAGAATCCTCCTAGGATTTAGTCGAACCCCCATACCTGAATAGAGAGAGTGTGGGACCCCGTCCTGGTATCGATTTGGACACCCCGTCCGGGTGGTGTCAGACCACTGTCAGCTTGAGCGACTGCATGTAGGAGCCTCAGCGTCTCTGGTCAGTGTGTCAGCATGGAAGTCTCGGTTCCCTCTAACTTACCGGGGCAAGATGTGGTGTATTTATACCCTAAAGAGTCTCGGTCCTCAGTATAGGTTGTATTGGACATGAGGAAGACGTCAGGGGTGAACTTTGTACATACATATTATGCCGGTGGTGTATTCTTAGAAAGCCATGCATAATTAATGAGCACAGTGTGGGCCTGTGTTTGGAAGAACCCTGCTGCATTCAAAACCACAGGATAGATAACGTTCAGCCCTTAGAGCTCGTTGTGTGCTAGCTGGGACCAATGTAGGTGAAAGATCATGCCTATATAAGGATTCATACTATAATAGGACATGTACAGTTGTGACCATATTAGGGTAAATATGAATACGTCCATTTTAGGGCATGTACGAACGGATCTACATTATGGGCATCTATGCGGGATATAACACCCACTCCTCTTCCGAACTGGATAATAAATGACCATACTTAAAATCTGGACAATTTAAAAATATTTTTAAAAGCAAGTAAAAACATGGTTCTAAAAAATCGTTAAAATTTTTTTGGGGTGCTTAAAAAATAAAGTGTTTAAATTCAGCTTTTTCTAGTTGCCACTTAAAAGTCAATATCGTCTCTCTATAGAAGTTGTATTACCATAAGCAGGAGAAGGCCATGCTTTTCACAAGCGAAAGTGTCAATGTAAGAAAATGTTCCAAATTTAGATCGTTTATTTTGAAACGAGTGAAGAAGCCGAATTCTTTCCCAGGACACGATGAGCCAATTCAAGATTACGCGTCCTGGCTGGGAAGCTCAATATTATCGATGTCACACGCTGTAGATGACAAATCCAACGCCTCACAGAGAACGTCAATCGCACATAGATGGAATGTAGTACTGCCAATAGCCGGTGCTGCGGCAGCTTGTGCGGCAGCTGTAACCTGGGTGCCTGTGGAGGAGTCACCTAACCCAGCAGGAGCAAACGGCACCTGTGGATTCTCCAGGAATGCATTCATCAGAATCGGAAGCCGTTGAGGACAGCGCAGAGCATGGGCCTTTATGGGGTCCAATATTGCATCCGTGTCCGGAGGCGCATCCGATGGAAACGTTAGACAGAGATCCAACGTGCATTCTTCCTCGCAGAACAGGCATCGAAGCACAGGTAAGATGCAGTCTATCCAGACTGGTCTAAATGATAGAAACCAGGAGGCATTGAGTTCTCGCAGGCAAGAAATGCCCAGAAGTTGTACCATGCGTTCACGGTATTTCCGCTCCAGGAGCGTGTTCACCATTCCCTCGGGAAGTGGGCCGTCCATTGCGTAGCAGCAATATGACAATCAGGATTCCTGCAATTAGGAACAGGATGAGCGGGAATCCTCCAAATACGCTTCCCAATATGGAGTGTATAAAATTTGGGATTACTCCGAGGACTGTCTGAAAGGTGCTTAACAGTCCGGACCCTATGGTCTTAAATAGGTGTACAATTCCGCTCGTATCAGACATATTGAAGATACGTCCCACCATTTCTGCGAAATGAAAGGGGCAGTTTGTACGTATGAGTGCCTGTATCTCAGTCGAGGTCCTTGCAACTTGAAGTTCATAGGTTTCTCGAGTGGAGGTTAAGGGCACGGGTTGCTGTAAAAGCATGGCTTTCAATCTGCTCAGAGTATCAAACTGTATAAAAGAAACATTCAGCGAAGGCCATAGCGGCGCCTCCCTGACTGTGTTCAGTGGCAGAAACAATACTTGCATACAGCAAGTAACCCTGGAGTTAACAGTTACTAGATATGCGACGCCCGGAAGCATCCCACAACAACCTTGATCATTTAGCATTAAGTAACTCCCATTCGAGAGCAGCTGGAAAACCGGCCTGATCATGGCCGCTGGGGTCCCTGACATGTGACAAGATAAGTTCGCCACTGAACCATTACAGGCTCCATGTAAAGAAATATCCTGACACGTGAGAGAACCGCTCAAAGCGTTCTTGCAGTTTGTACCACTCAGATACACTTCTCGATCCCCATTCCAGCATCGGTATCTATATGGTAACTCCCAAGTTTCCTTGATGTATCCCTTACCCATTTTTACATATTTGCCTGCCTGCCTTTGCTCAAGGCAATATTGAAACTGAAACGTAGTGACCGGCAGAGTGATTTGGCCATGAATGAGCCATTCTGTTGATGGTGATTCGGCTACAGTGAATGGTAACCTTTCCAGTTTCTCAATACGCAGCATTGTATATTTGGCTCCCCTTTGTGCCATTTCTGTCTGTTTATTAGTTAGATTGTATTCTGAAAACAGAGACGTGGTGTTTATAAAACGCCATGGCACATAGCCTGCACGCAATATTGTAGCGTCCAGCTTAACATCATAATAGAACGTAGTTGAGATTGCCCGTGTTGTAACAAGGCCAGATCTTGTTCTAATATGTCAATTGCCTAGGACACAATGTTGCCTAAGGAGTAAATCCTGGAGGTCAAAGTAGTTAACCCATTATCCACCACTGCCAATGCTTTTTCTAAGTTAATACAGTCTATCTCTCGTATTCTTTCTGCAGCCTCTTGTTGGGATATTTTCCAGTTTTCATTATAGTAGGGATAAAGGCCTGCATATATGAAACGTTTCTGACGTCGTTTATTGGGTCCTAGTAGAAACTCTCTAAGATCCATGTCAGGTGTGAGTAGGGTTAAGTGGTGCTTTACTTCTGTGAGTATCGAGGTCTCTAGCCAATCAAGGCACAACTTCCCAACACTATACGATGTCACTACCCCTGGGTGTTGTCTTTGTACATAGCGCGGATCTGGCCTATGGATATCAAACCCTTTGGTTGTATTCATAAATCTCTGTTGACATTTGTTTGTGTCAATGGGCCAAACCAGCCATTCTGTCCAATCAGGATCTGATCTGTTGTACTGGAAAATGTCATCTAGTCTCACCCCTTGTGTAGTTGAATTCTGCCCCCCACCCATATGCGATGGTGTTGGAAACCCCGGTGTGTTCATCTCCTTGCCTTTGGCTAATCCAAGACAGGATGTCTGTTGCACAGTTTCATTCAGAAATAAAATCTGCTGCGGAATGATGCATGCTCTAAAAAGTGCTTCTAATCCCTGGACTTGCCAGTCCCTAGAACCCCAGATCGATTTGGAATCTATTGTGTCTCTCCATAGATCAAAACCCTGTTTAGACAACTGGTTCAAAAGGATGCAGAGTAAATATGTTTGGTGTTTGTTAACATAATTTTCTGAGCTGAATTTTTCGCCATTTTATAATCAAATGACTTCGGGTCGGATGTGTTAAACCCTGAGAAGTATGTGAATTGCTGTGCAAATGCCTGTGAACTACCTTTTGGAGGTGTTGGGCAGTGTTCCCACTGGTGGTACTCAAATACATTTCTAGGTGTGATAGACTTGTGTAAGAAATGATCACCAAAATGTTGGTAACAGTACAATGTATCATAGTCTGAAGAACCTTCTAACATTTCATTGTTCGGAAATGCAGCTGTTTTTTCTAGATCAGACATCATATCATTTACAGTTTCAGTGTCCCAATCATCAGAATATGCACTTGAGGTAATGATATCACTTAAAGAAATTTTAAACACATGTTTTAGCTTAAAAAGTTCAGTCGGACCTAATATATCATAATCAATCTTGTCCCATACTATACCGTCCGGTATAGGAACTGCTATAATGTTCACTAAATACAAGTCTCTTGGTTCATGATGTGAAGACTGGTGTGGTTTTAAAATCAAATTGACTCTTTGGGCTGTAGAGCTTGGCTGGAGGTATCGTCCATTAATAAGCATACTAAAAGTTATTATTAAACCTTGCCAGAAAATGAAAAATAAAATCCCAGTGATATACCATAGTTCTATCCAAGGTGACACCAGGTACGTCTTTCTAAAAAAGTTCAAAAAGACATTAAGTTTCTGTTGGAGTGATTTTTTGGCTGGCGTCGTTTCCGGCTCGCTTGGATCTAGTGAAAACGTATCAAAGTTCATGAAATAGCCAGAAGCAGTCTGATCAATTGTTGGAATTGCATCGGGATTTGTTGAAATCGTTGTGTTCTCTTGTCGAGGCACATTGACATAGATGTCTGTATTAGGTCTGATTGCAACTTGATTGTTAAGTTGATTTTCATTTTGAAGATGAATTTCTTGTTGAAGTGGAACGAGTTCCATAGCATTGTTGCTTAGTCCTTCATTCAGTACAGGTGGCTCTTCAAACGTGATGAGTCTTTCTGTTTGGACTTCCTGGATTGTAGCGAGAGGAGGGCGTCTGCTACTGTGGAGTCCATGAGGCCTACTGTTTAGTATCGGCCACATAGTGTGGTTTGATTAAGTCGATTGAGACAAATCTTTTCTCCTTTTTCCCGGCAAGAGGCGGCAGAAGTACAATTCTTGTGCCGGGGATTGCAAGGACCGGCACAGGCTTTCTGTAGGATGGCCCAAATTCTTTCTTGTCAGCAATCTTTTCTCTGACTAGATTCCCGAGTTTTGGGATCCAGATAGGTCTTGCCGTTACTTCCTTGACTTTCTCAGTGGCGGCCTGTTTCTGGAGCACGTTACTTTGTTGTCTCCTGGATTTGTTTAGATCCTGTAAAACAGCCAAACGATCATGGATATCAAATGGTTTTTCATCCGCCACTGTGCCTTCACAATCAAGATCAGGTACCCACATTCTTGTCCCAAATAGGACCTCGTAAGGAGTGACACCTCCTAGAGAGCTTCTTGGCTGATTATTGAGCGTGCGCCGTACCCCATAAAGGTGATCGACCCATCTACCGCCCTTGCCTAATACCCTAGCTGTTAAAGATTGCTTTAAGTCTCGGTTTTTTCTCTCCACAACAGAATTTCCCTCGGGATGATATGGAGAGGAGTACCGCAATGCTACGCCCATTCCTTCCATGGCCTCTTTGTAAGCCCGAGAGCTAAACGCCGGACCACGGTCAGAATGTAACGTGCCAACTGCGTATGTGCAGATAAAGACTCGCAAATCTTTTATAACAGTTCGAGCGTCAGCCGAGCGCTGAGGCCAAGCCCATAGGAAACGTGAGCAGGAATCCACTGCAACCTTGATATATTTCTTGGACCCATCAAATTGTAGGGGTCCACAGTGGTCCAAATACACACATGCGAGAGGTTTGTCTGATTTCAGCAATGGTGTCTGCGCCGGGCGTGTTACGGTGGAACCTTTTATCTGCTGACAGATGTCGCATTTCAAGACATAGTCTTTAGTCTGCTTTGTTAACCCTGGCCACCAGTAGCGCTGTTTCAGTAAAGAAATAGTCGCTGTAACGCCTGTATGCGCAGAACCCAAACCCTCTTGTGCCGCTAAAATCAAGCCTAGCCTACGATCCATATTTGGTATTACTCTATCCCCCACTCCAGGAATCTGAGCATATGGAATGTTTTGTGCATCTAACTTGTAGGAGTACTTGAGTGGAAATTTTTTAGGTACTGATGTGCTGCCTTTGCTTGAAGCATTGACAGCTACCATTATCTCGCCGTCTATCCTCGTCTTCGAACGACTAACTGCAGCTACGGCGGCTGTGCGAACAGCCCCCTTTGCGGCTTCATCAGCCAATGAATTCCCTTCAACGTGTACGCCATCATGCTGATGACTCAGTGTATGTATCACGGGAGCCCTTGGTAGTTTGTTTCTCAACTCCACTACCTGTTCCCATAGCATTTTATGCTTAATTGTGCCACCTTTTGCATCTTTGAACCCGTTTTGTTCCCAATGATGTAGATATTCATTGTACGACTGTACACAGTAAAAGGAATCACACACAATAAGTGTGGGGAATTCGTGATCCGTATTTATAAGTGCCACTATTAGTGCTTTGAGTTCTGCCAACTGAGCCATGCAGTCTCCTAGAGATTGCGTTTTAGTGCAACTCGGATGGAACTTGCCATCATGCATGCGACCTTTAACAATCGCACACGCTGCGCTGTAAGCTTGCTTACTCCCTGTGGCGGGTTCAGCAGAACCGTCAGTGTAAATAATGTATTCATACTGATCTAGAGGCAAAATTTCATTTGGTAGAGGATATTCTTGTTCGTATTGCAGGAATGCCTATGTTTTCAAACTAGGATCAAATTTGTATTCAACATCCGTTGCAGTAAGAGAATTAGCCCATTGTATCCATCTCGGATGTAAGGCTTTCGCATTTGGAATGCTAGCTTTCGTAACAGCTTCTAAAGCTGGTACTGGGGTCACGACAATTATGCGTTTTCCCTGAGCCAGAGCTCTTTCTCTTGCTACAGCGGTCTGCACTGCTGTCAGGATTTTTTCTGTTGAAGTGAAACGCATCTCTGCGTTTGTGTACAGGTGTGATTTGCATGCGATTGGTACTGTTTCACCTTCATTAAAAGTTAAATAAGTGTACCCGCATTGACCCGCTATGACTCGGATCACTAAGTTCTGTGCGTTTACGCGTGTTTGTAAATGTTTAGAAGCTATCATGTCTCCCTGTAGGGAACGCAGGATATTTGTGTGTTCCTGTGTCCATTGTCTGACTGAAAAGTCAGGTTTTATTAAGTCGTAGAAAGGTTTTACTCTTTCTGCGTAATCCAAAATGTATGTTCAACCAAAATTTAGGAATCCCAGAATTGATTGTAAATTCTTTAATGATTTTGGAGGTTGGAGCAGCTCACACTTTTCTAAAAAGTTAGCTGCTAGGCTTTTTCCCTCACTTGACAGCTCGTATCCTAAAAATAGGACACTGAGGTGGGCAATTTTTGATTTTTGAAATTAAATTTGTAGCCCTCAGAGGCGAATCCCATAATAATGGTGCTCACCCTGGTCAACTGCCTTTTTAAGTCATCGTCTGTCAGATAAATATCATCCACATAGGACAATGCTTCTTCATCAAAATTTTGGAGTAACTCTGTTACCCTTGCTGAAAACAACCCCGGGCTATTCTTGTACCCTTGGGGGAGTCGGCAAAATTGCCGTTGGGACCCTAACGCACTGAATGTGGTTAGATACCTGCTTTCAGGCGCTATATTTTGGCAGAAAAATCCATTTGAGATATCAAGTGTTGTTTTATATTTTTTCCGCACAATGTTATTCATTAATGCGGCACTGTGTGCATTTTGAACTGCAAATGTCTTTGTGCAAGTGTTTAAATGTCTGTAATCTAAAACTAGACGATATGTATTGTCAGGTTTGGCTACGTGGAACAAAGGATTGTTCACAGTTGAAGTGCAATTTTCTATCACCCCCTGGTATTCAAGTTGGTCTAGAATCTCCCTGACTTGTTTTTTAGCTTCCTGCTTTATAGGATATTGCCTTTGAGCATTTGGGGAAACGTTTAACGGGATCACGTGGTAGTTGACTCCTCATCCCAACCAGCATGATTTTTATACAATGCTGGGGCTAGGGCCACCGCCCACTCCTGCGCATATGCATGTTTTAGGTGAATGGGAACAAGGTCGGAAAAGGCTGGAAAAATTATCGTTTCTCCCCTAGGGCACTCCATGACGAATGCTGGCGGCCAGTCTTGTTCTGCTAATAGAATGTCATAACCAGATGACAGATTTTTCCAAAAGAGAGCTTTAACTTTCCTGGGCTTGTCCCCCTCCAGCCGGAGTGTTATCTCATGTAACTTATGTGGGACACTTACCCGAGTATCCGGTGTTTCCACCGTGATATACTCACTCAACTCCGCTGTCGCCAGAAATTCCTTCAGGTTCTGGCGAGCTATCGTTACTTCTGCCGCGCTGTCTAGCATCGTCAGAGCCCACTCCTCGTTCAGAAGCTGTGTCCTCAGAATTCTGGGCATGTCTGATCTTGAGACCTGCTACCTTCTTCTTTTTGAACTGAGGTTTTGATTTTTGTTTATCCTCTTTTTTAGGTGCGTAGTCCGCAGCGCGTTGCGTGTCTCTGGACTTTGTACGCTCCTCTTGTCTGTGTTCTGACCGTCCTTCGCTCTAGGAGTTTCTTGATGAACCCTGAAAGGAACGAGAGGAACGAGTATCAGTATCCTGATACCTGTCAGGTTTTTTAATGTTATCCCTATTCCTGAGGTTATACCTCTTTTCAGAGGGCTCCTGTTGAGGAGACCTACCTCTGGACTGAGATCTGGTGTCTTTAGACTTTTGTTGTTTTTTATTTTCCCACTTCTTTTTAGAAGAAGTAGGTGTCTGCTTTGTAGTGTCCTTTTCAGGACTGCCCAGTTGTGGTTTTAATGCTTTCCCACCCAGACTGTCTCTGCCTAGTTCTGCATATGCAGTTTCAATTATTTTGGGTAGTTCGTGTTGTTGGTCGTCTGGACCGAACTCCCTTAGGCGTTGGCGGATCGCCACTGAAGCTGCTTCCCCCTTAATGTTAGCTAGTATTATGGCTGAGACCTGTTCAAAGTTGTTTAACAACTTCATCCCTAAGTTGAGGGCAGGCTCTGCTCCGTACTCATTTTGTATTTGTTTCAATACGTCAGGTACTACTGCTAAGGACGGGATACCATGTGTTCTGGTATATATGGCAGCAAAGACTGAACCCCAAGAGGTGCAGTCCTCTACTTGTGGTGTAAGACCCATGGGCAAGCAGATTGTTAGGATTCTGTGTTTATCACTGGTTGTAGTATTTGGGAATACTGCTTCAAGCTGAGTTATTTTCTGAGCTATCCAGAATGGAATTTGTTCGCGTTTTGCTGGCATTTTGCCCATTATCGCGTGTAATGTTTGTGGAGTTATTTTATTAACTGTACCTTGGACTGGAGTGTCTTGTGCTGCAGCTGGTGCAGGCTGAACTGTTAAAGTCCTCATCACAAATTGTGTGAGGTTTCTGTAGATTTTAATTAAATCTCTGTGTTGTACGAGTAAGTCTGGCTGTGTCATTGTGTTAATGTCAGGATGCAGTGTGTATGCCGCTAATATGGGCCATGTGGCTCCTGCTCCTCCGAGCGGGCCTAATCTTGCTCTTCCATGTACGTGGGGTAGGGTGCCTTTAAACCAGTAATTATGCTCCTGGTAAGTGAGCGGGACCTCTACTTCCTCAAAAGGAGTATAGTCCGTTGGTGTTTCACCTTCTAGGTAGTAGTGAAATACATTTGTTATTGGATTCGCTGCTGGGATTGTAACCCAAGAATAGAACACCTCTGTTTTATTGGATTCGTGTGCCTCAATAACGAAAATTACTGTACCACCAATGGCTCTTAAGCCATGTTCTAAAAGTTTTATGGTGACTGCCCTTCTGAAATTTGGTGCAATTTGTATTGCATCTTCAGGGTCTTCTTCTAAACATAAGAAGTTTGTTGTAACTCTCCTTGTTGCGCTTGTTGCTTCCACCATTTTTAATTGGAAGAAGGGAGATTAAAGAGTTCTTAAAATAAGGTGTAAGTGCACAATTGTAGGAACTAAATAGCCTTCAAGCTTGAGTAACCAACAGCCAATAAATAGTATTCTCGTACTACTCAGTTGCGGCGGATTTTGTGCCCACCCACTCCAGACGTCTCTGGGGTTTTGAGAGTAGGTTCTCTGAGAATAGCACGACTGAACTACTCAGATTCTACTGTTAAATAAGTACCCAACCAACGTTGGGCGCCATGTCGTGTAGTTCCTATAGTACCCCTGCAGGACCTGCACGTTTGGATAACATATACTGTGGGCTTGGTGGCAGACTGACTCTGTGCACCCCCACCGTATATGTTAGCCTAGTTTTGCATTAGCTAGCTCGCAGTGCCACTAGTGTCTCCTCTTATCGGGGAGAGATTAGTTTCTGGCAACCTTAGATCATGACAACCCTGATTCCCTCAGAATCGTGGAAACAATATACTACCTTTCGCTCAGTCACTCGTGCTCACTTATTCGGTTTGTCTCAGAGAGTTACACAGAATAAACAGTTGGGTGTTTCAATAAGTATTTATTGAACAGTTGTTATTCTGGTGTAAAATATATGTGCTGCAGAGACCAGCAGGCAATAGCAGAGATATATTATCAGCAGTACGATAAAAGCAAAGGGATAGAACAGTTCTACCATATTGCGATAATCATGGATACATACATGAATATAAAAGCATTATGAAAAATGTGCGTACTCCTACGATGTCTACCTAGATGTACCTGTGTGTACCTAGCATATGTGTGTAGGTCTTAGAAGCTAAGAGCCAAGAATCCTCCTAGGATTTAGTCGAACCCCCATACCTGAATAGAGAGAGTGTGGGACCCCGTCCTGGTCTCGATTTGGACACCCCGTCCGGGTGGTGTCAGACCACTGTCAGCTTGAGTGACTGCATGTAGGAGCCTCAGCGTCTCTGGTCAGTGTGTCAGCATGGAAGTCTCGGTTCCCTCTAACTTACCGGGGCAAGATGTGGTGTATTTATACCCTAAAGAGTCTCGGTCCTCAGTATGGGTTGTATTGGACATGAGGAAGACGTCAGGGGTGAACTTTGTACATACATATTATGCCGGTGGTGTATTCTTAGAAAGCCATGCATAATTAATGAGTACAGTGTGGGCCTGTGTTTGGAAGAACCCTGCTGCATTCAAAACCACAGGATAGATAACGTTCAGCCCTTAGAGCTCGTTGTGTGCTAGCTGGGACCAATGTAGGTGAAAGATCATGCCTATATAAGGAATCATACTATAATAGGACATGTACAGTTGTGACCATAATTGGGCATATGTGGCCATGACCATATTAGGGTAAATATGAATACGTCCATTTTAGGGCATGTACGAACGGATCTACATTAGGGCATCTATGCGGGATATAACAACTCCCTCACAAAATTCTTTGGTCAAGGTCCTTTTAAGCTAACGGACATTAGGCTTAGCATATTTACAAGGGACGCCTAAGGGCAACACCATCCCAAGAGCTACATCGTCGGTACCATTATGCACATTAGAATAGGTACCATTAGACAAAAAGTAAGACCCCGGGTGTGCATAAATCGGTCCTTCATAATCTACTGCAGCATATCTAGTGTTCATTCCAAAGGTACTCGGATCTTTGTCATTCACCAGGGGCATTGTATTTTTTTACAGCACTATTCCAGAACAATTGATAGACAAACACGTGTCCATACTATTCACAATAGGGCAACAAGCAGGAAAATAACCAGCCTCCCAGGTGACTATCAATTCCTTATAATGCCAACCCACCAGTGTGACATTCTGTTCTTCCATATAAAAGTTATCACACTATGTATTGTTATCACACCCTGGATAACCCATTCCCAGTGGCTTTCTATAATATAAACAAGGACCTGGATAGCCAAAACCAAATACTCCCTTCACTTCTGTAAACTGCAGTGGACGAGTATAAGTATAGTTCACAAGAGATAATGGGTATGCAGTCCATAAACTAGTGACGGATTCAGTGGGGTAACAAGCGGTCCCTTCTCCAAAGAATCTCTTGTCCGTATCTAAAAACACATTGCTCGAGGCTGTCCTTTTCTTTCTTGGTGGGGAAATAATTTTAACCTTAGCACGTAACGGCACATCCTGATCATTTTCCAAAGCCCATCACACCCCACACAATATTATCAGCAATAAAACCACAAGAGCAACACATGTCATTTTCTATTTACAAGTCCACACCATATTATGCTGGGCAACAAGAATCAGTGGCTGCTCTTCCTCAGCAACCGTTCTACCAAAGGGATGCATAACGATTGATGAAATGGGGCAAAATGCGAAAGAAATATACAAGTTCCCAGTGTCCGTCAGAGCCTCACTGGTACAGGCTGCTATTGTTCATCAATACGTTGGCGCTCTTGAGCACCGGCGGTGGAGTTTGCTCGGTCCTAAGCTCGTATCCCACATCGATCACGATGGTATACCTCCATGGTATACTTTGGTCTTCCCTATCTAATGTTCAAACAACTAACTAAAATAAGAAGAAGTCCTTCACCAAGCTTAATAACTCTCCGTTGGTACTATAACTCAGTACAGCCTATCTTACGCAGTCCATCCCTAATCTCTTTTCTCCTTAGATGCAATTTCCCTCAGCCGAGGGCGCAAATTGTACCTGGTAGCCCCAGGCACTGTAGGATCAGTGAACAAAAGCTCTCGGATAGCTCGTATTTCTGGAGGAACAGCCGCATTCAACACATTGTCATTTTCCTTATCCGTCTGTGTCCATGTTAGTTGGGCATCACTGAATGGGACAAACCGAGGCACCTGCTCCACTCAGAGTCCCCGATGCCATCCTTGACACACTGATTGTAGGGTAGAAGTAAAGGAACCCTCCAACAATGGGTGGCATGCACCCAGTTCATACGGCCAGCAACCTTCACAGCAGTACGTGTCACCAACAGGACCTGTTAAAGCCCCTTTCATCGCGGATCCAAACTTTTCTTTCGCTGAAAGTTCCGGAGAAGCACAAAATCACCAGGCTGAATATCGTGGCCGGGTCCCTCTGGTGTAGAAGGCAGGGACTCCTGCACCTGTTGGTGAATAGAACGTAAACTTTCAATTAACTGGCCAAGATAATCCAACAAGACAGGGTACTCAATATCAGAGAATCGACGAGAGCGCGGGATGCCCCAGACATTTGCCAGGCGTACAAACATGACCTCATACAGTGACAATCCTGTTCTAGAATGAGCTGTCGTTCTTGTTGACAAAAGTGCTAATGGTAAAGCATCTGGCCACTGTAACCCTGTTGTCTCCTGAATTTTTGCCAATTTCAGTTTGAGAGTACCATTGTACTTCTCAACCGAACCCGCTGACTGCGGATGATTGGCAGCATGAAATTTCTGCTTCACATGAAGACCCTCACAAATCAATTGAATCACTTTTGCATTAAAATGACTTCCGTTGTCACTGCAGATCACTTGGGGCAAGCCGAAACAAGGAAAGAACTCCTTCAGGAGTACCTTTGCAGTCGTAATGGCTGTATAGTCTTTAGTGGGATAAGCCTCAACCCATTTACTGAATGCACTTACAACCACCAAAAGATACTTAAGATTATTGCATCTCTCTAATTCATTGTAGTCCATTTGAAGGACTTCAAAAGGGAAAGTAGGTGGTGCAAAGTTACGGGGTGGTGTAAGGATTATGCATCATGCATACCATGCAGTACTTTACTAAGTGTGCAGCTGTCTAGGAGATGTTATCTTTTTGCCATACAGGGTCTAACAATTTACAAATGCCTTTAGCACTAATATGAGCTGGACCGTGTTCCATAGTAACCACAGGAAGAACATATGCATCTGGTAACATCCATCTCTGTTTTCCTGATTTATCAATCCAACATCCCTCCTCATTCAATTGTGCTGTACTTTCATGCCACACCGCTAATTCTTCTATCGTAGCTTCACTTTGTATCTCCTTTACACTTTCAAGGGTGTCTTCAAACATGACAACCTCAGGAACCCACCTAGCTGGACCTGCTACAAACATCCTTTTCATCTTTGTCCGGGCTGTTTCCTTAGCTGTCTGATCAGCAAAAGCATTTCCCCTACCTACATCATCAGTGACCTTCCTGTGGGCACTACACTTAACTATGGGCAATTTCTTGGGGAGCGTCAAAGCAGACAAAAGCCTCAATATGAGGTGTCCATGCTGGATTCTGGTGCCATGGGAAGTAAGGAACCCTCTCTCAGCCCAGAGTCGCCCAAAATTATGCACAACCCCGAAGGCATACTGGCTGTCAGTATAGATGTTGACAACCAGCCCCTCACTTAATTCACAAGCTCAAATAAGGGCAGCTAACTCAGCAGATTGGGCCGACTGATAAGGGACCTGTGATGTCTCTACTACCGTGCGCAGTGTGGTAATAGCGTAGGCTGCAGTGGTGGTACCATCTGGTAATTTAAAACAAGAGCCATCAACATATAGTTCCCCTTGTGGGTCAGATAAGGGAACATCAGTCAAGTCTACCCGTCTTTTCGTCTCTTCTTCTGTTCGGAAGATGCAGTCATGTTTATCAACTTCATCATTCTCAGAAGGGAGGGGTAGTAACGTGGCTGGATTCAGAGTGGCACATTCTTTGATCATGATGTGTTTAGCAAACAATGTCAATTCATAGCCAGTAAGACGTGCACTGGTGAGGTGCTGTGTCTTTGTCTTATTCAAAAGCGAGTCCACAGCATGGGGTACCATGACTGTGAGGTCAGTATCAAGCACGAGTCCAGCCGATTGTCTGATTGAAGTGGCCACAGGCGCGACTGCTCTTAGACAACTCGAGAGGGCTCTCGCAACTGGATCAAGCACAGCAGAGAAATAAGCACACAGTCGTTGCTTATCCCCAAATTTTTGTGTTAGGACAGAAAGCACGCAACCAGCCATCTCATGGACATAAAGCACAAATGGCTTGCCATAGTTAGGTGTACCAAGCACGGGAGCCGAACAAAGCGCAGTTTTCAATTGCTCAAAAGACTGCTGACATTCAGGCATCCAGGGCAAAGGCTCATGCACTTATTTCATTGTTAATGCAAGCAAAGATTTGATTAGTAGGGAGTAATTAGGGATCCACTGGCGACAGTAGGAAGTGATATCTATAAAAGTGCATGCATCGAGTTTGTGGAATGGGCATTTTAACACTGGTATTAATACTTCGACAGTAGGTGACCTAAATAGGTGACCTCCTGTCGACAATATGGAAATTTAGAAAGAGACACCTTAGGTCCATGATGGGCTAAATGCAGCAATAATTTAACAGTACTATATTTGCAACCTTGTTCCATGTCAGAAGCAACAAGTAAGTCATCGACATACTGCACTAATACATTACCTGGGGGAAGCGAAAGGGAATCCAATTGACCTTTCAACGCTTGGCTATAAATACTCGCACTCTCTGTACAGCCCTGAGGAGCTCGCTAGAACCTAAAGCTCCTACCAGCTAGGGTGAGCCCAAACAGATATCTACTATCTGGATGAATAGGAATACTAAAGAATGCATTTTTTAAATCAATAACAGAAAAGAATTTAGCAGTAGAAGGAATCATTGTCAAAAGCGTGATGATATCAGGAACCACTGGAAACTGGGGAACCCCTATTTTATTAACTTCGCGCAAATCAATCACAAAACGGTAAACATCCTCATGATCATCAGAGGAACCTGAGGGTGTCCGTTTAAGAATCGGAAGAATGGGACTATTACAAATGTTGGCAGACGTCTCTTCAACTACTCCCTTTTGTATCAAATCCTGAATAATCTGTAGAAGGGCTAGCTCCCCCCACCTGAGGTATCTTATACTGAGGAATACGAGGCAAAATAGCATTGTCTTTGACCTGTATCGAAACTGGCGGTATGTGCAACAGTCCTCCATCTGTATCACCTGTCACCCATAGTGTGGGTCGCACATCATCGAATTCAACGGGAAGAGGTGCATCCTGAGACAAACACTGTCGGGACCACAAGTACTCCTCGGGATCTGGGCGATGCTCAAAGGGGTCCACCTCTTGATATCCCCAACTCTGACAGTATAGACACAGAGTATTGAAGCGATCAAGCGAGGGATAGGAATTAGGGTAGGAACAGCAGGGAATAGGAGACCTGTAACAAAGAAACACAAGATTAATATTACTCTTATTATCTCACTGTCTACTCTCATAGAGTCTCACTAGTGAAAACCCCTACCTGTCCAAGACTCCCCCAGCTGCGATGAAAGTCCTCTACTCACATTGAGATACCTTCTCTCAAACGGAGTACATGCAACCTACAAATGAAACAGAAATGATCAAAACTCCATTCATCACCTCCACTCCGTCACATACTACAACATAAACCTCATACATACCCTTTTCCTTCATTCCCCAGAAAATCATAGAACCAAAACCAAAAGATAGCGGACAGGAGAGAGTACAGGATAATAGTCTCGGAGGGTACTGGAATCCAAAGGCTTGTGAAAAAAGATGCTTCTGTTCCCCTGTTCCCAGAGTAATCCAGAAAGCGATAAGCAAACTCCAAGTCTTGCAACTGTACTCGATTCCCAAAATAAAGTCTCTAAGAAATAAACAATAAACAAAAGTACGCCACGGAGGGCAACGGAATTCCCTCTGAAATACAGGCTTTCAGGGAAGTGTCTCTGAACTCACATAAGAACTCCCCTCTGCAGCCGCAGAGAGGAGAGGAACCCGGAACACTCCCTCTCCTTCGGGTGTTCCGTGACTCGCGAGCATGAGCCCCGAGCGGACCCAGCTCAAGGACTCCAGGAAGAAGCCGCTCCTGGCCTAGACTGCACAAAATCCAGCGTGCGTGATCCACAGACACACGAACACTGTTCCTCACACAGGGCAGCTGCCCTGCAACGAATCCACGGCGGAATCAAGAATTACGCACAACGCTCCGCATGTTGGCTGTAATTTAACAAGGCGTAGTCCCTCCCAGAAGGATGGCCTTCTGGGAGTCGTAGTCCAGTAATCCCTTCGCTAACCCCACAAGTAGGGCAGGCGCTACCTGTCACGGCCTGACAGTACGCCCACCTCCCAAGCGCCTCCTGGGTCCAGGCTTGCCGGGATTGCGAACATGGAAGAGCCGGATCGCCCGAGGGGCGTGCACATTGACGCATGGCTCCCAGGAATCATCTTCTGACGGGTACCCCTTCCAGGCAATCAGATACCACAGCTGTCCCCTCCAATACCTGGAGTCCAGGATGCGCCATACCTCATATTCGATTTGGCCATCCGCCACCACCGGAGGAACCGCCCTGCGTCTGGCGCACTTAGCAGGCTTCAACAGGCTACAGTGAAACACTGGGTGGATCCTCAGAGAAGCCGGCAGCTTCAACCTGTACGCCACTGGGTTGATTCTGCGGAGAATGGTATACGGGCCGATGAACCGGGGATGGAAGATGCTGCGCATCCGAAAACGGATGTTCCTGGTAGAGAGCCATACCCAATCTCCTGGCTGATACGTAGGCCCCTCTTGCCTATGCCGATCCTCCCACTTCTTGTAGGACTGTTTGGCCCTGTCCAAGTTGGTTTGGATCTTACTGTGTATTTTTCGAAGAGCCATCATTTGAGCCAGAACTGTAGGGTGATTCATTACCTCGCAGGGTATAGCCAGAGGTAGAGTGTTAGCATGGAACCCGGTGTTGGCCCTGAACGGGGTTTCCTTGATGGAGCTGTGCCATGCATTGTTATATGACAGTTCGGCCAGCCATAGTAAGGACACCCAGGATTCAGTTGCCTCTTTGGAATAGCATCGCAGGTACTTCTTTAGAGTCTGATTCAGGCGCTCCGTTTGTCCATCGGTTTGAGGATGGAAGCTAGTTGACAACGCCGCCTCCACGTGAAGTGCTTTGCACCACATGTTCCAGAACCTAGCAATGAACTGAGGTCCTCTATCTGACACGATAACTTTTGGGAGCCCATGCAAGCGAACCACGTGAGTTAGTAGCAATTGAGCTGTTTGACCTGCAGTGGGAAGGTTCTTGCAAGGGATAAAATGACCCATCTTAGTGAGACTGTCTATGACAACGAGAATTGCATCATATCCCTGATCCAATGGTAATCCTAGGACAAAGTCTATACTGATCGTTTGCCATGGCTGCGATGGTGTGGGCAGAGGCATCAGCTTCCCCTTGGTTTTGGCTTGCTCCTTTTGCACGAGCACATGTCTCGCATTGTGATACCCATTGCACGACATCCTTCACCATACCTTCCCATGAAAAATGTCATTGGATAAGGTGTAGGGTCTTCTTATGTCCTGGATGTCCGGCCAGCACCGCGTCATGACACCAGTTGAAGGCCTGCAAACGAAGTTCGTGAGTAGGTAAGTACAACTTGTTGTTGTACAATGGCACTCCGTGTTTGAGGGTTCGAAGATTGCTTTTTTCTGCCCATCGTTGCCACCGATCCAGAGAGTGATGTTTGGTGACATGGTCAAGGAATTGATCCACGGTTACAACACATAGTATTCTGTCGGGACTAACTATCGCCTCAGTGTTTTTGTGCCGTGGCTTAGCACTCTCTCCTTGTCTGGACAACGAGTCCGCCTTCTTGTTCTCTGACCCCGGCCGATATGTGATTACGAAGTCGTATTCTGCGAAGAACAACATCCACCGCATCTGTCTTTGTGAGAGGTGTCGGGCGGTTTTCATAAACTGGAGGTTTCTGTGGTCAGTGTACACTGTAACCGGATGTTGCGCCCCCCACAACTATTGTCTCCATTCCTGGAAGGCCTTCTTGATGGCCAAAAGCTCTTTTTCTGCCACGGTATAGTGAGATTCTGCGACGTTTAGTTTCCGAGAAAGAAAGGCCACCGGATGCAGTTGTCCTGTATGTTTGTCCCGTTGGGACAACACCGCTCCTATCGCTGTGTCCGACGCATCTGCTTCAACTACGAAAGGGATGTCGGTATGTGGATGTCGCAAGATTGGTGCAGTACAAAAGGCAGTTTTCAACTGGATAAAGGCCTCCATAGCTTCCGCATTCCAAAGAAAAGGCATACCCTTTCTTAGCAAACGAGTAACAGGGGAGACCAACTGTGAAAAGTGAGAGATGAATCTCCGATAGTAGTTGGAGAAACCCAGGAAACACTGTACATCTCTCACACTCTTGGGAACAGGCCACTCCTGCACCGCCTTTACTTTCCTCTCCGCCATACTGAAACCCTGGGGATTCAATACGACTTCCAAAAACTCAACTTCTGTCACACTGAACTCACACTTACTGAGCTTACAAAACAGGCTGTGCTCTTGCAACCTTTTGAGTATCAGTGTCACGTGAGTCATATGTTGTTTCTGGGAAGACGAATAGATCAGTATGTCATCTATGTATACGATGACAAACCGATCTACGTATTCCTTGAGCACATCGTTGAGAAAATACTGGAATGCCGCCGGGGCATTGCATAACCCGAACAGCATAACCAAGTATTCATACAACCCATAACGCATTTTGAACGCCGTTTTCCACTCATCTCCTTCGCGTATCCGAACCAAGTGGTAGGCCCCTCTGAGATCCAGCCTGGTGTATATACAGGCCTCCCTCACCTGATCCAGTAACACGGGGATGAGTGGAAGCGGGTACCGATTCCTCACCCTGTTTTTATTCAATAGGCGGTAATCGATACACGTCCTCAACTCACCGTTCGCCTTTGCCGTAAAGAAAAGAGGAGAGGCTGCTGGCGAACGAGAGGGTCTGATGAAGCCAATATCTATGAAACGATCCAAGTACTCACGCAGATACTTGGTCTCTGGTTCGGACAAAGCATAGACTCTGCAGGACGGTATAGTGGCTCCTGCAATCAAGTCGATGCGACAGTCGTAGTCGCGGTGCGGGGGTAACACCTCCGCCTTGGCTTCACAGAACACCTCACTATATAAGGCATACTCTAAGGGTAGTTCTATCTCTTTCTCGATAGCAGTGGCGACATAGTATGTCTGTGCCAGAGCCAAGGTTTGAGACCAGGTGTTTTTCAAACATTGTTTACTACACTCCTCTGACTGAAAACATATGGTCTTCAACCTCCAATCGATGGTAGGGTTGTGTTGCCACAACCATGGCATGCCCAGTATGACCTCATATTGAGGCGCCTCAATGATGTTCAGTGTAAGGTCCTCTACGTGATCTAGAGGATCCCCTTCAACGCTAGTTCCACCACTTCGGTGTGTTCCGTAATAAGTCCTGACTTCAATGGAGTACCGTCCACTGCAACACCTTTTCTGGCTTCTCACTAGGTACTCTTTGCAATCCCAGCCTCTGAACCAACCCGCAATCGATAAAGTTCCCTGTGGCCCCGGAATCGATCATAGTCCATACCTGGTGTCGTTGTTGGCCTGTCATGAGGATCATGGGCAACACTATGTGGGCTTCTGTGCTTTTTACCCCTGCAATAGCTAGGGAAGGTATCTTTAATTCCCTCTCTTGCCTTTCTTCCGTGGGCATAAATAGCTCAGTGGCATCTCCGTTTCCTGAGGACCGCACCTCTACCACTGCTACCTTTTTCCCCGAATAGTAAACATTCTTTTTCTTAGGCTTAAGGGGGCAGTCCCTCACATAGTGGCCTTTCTTTCCACAATACATGCAGAGCCCCTGAGCTCTGCGGTTCTCCCTCTCAATTTTAGATAAAGGAGGCCTGGTAGCTCCCACATCCATGGGTTCAGACCCTACTTCTTGTGGGCTATGAGCTGCCCGGCCGTCATGCTCCCACCCACCTAACGACCTCTCTCCTCTTTTCCGATCCCCACCCCTTTCAGCTAACCTATGGTCTAACCTCAAAGTGAGGTTGATTAAATCAGTGCATGTGGTGGGTTGTGGATCTATTTGCGCTAGCACATCCTTCATATCATCCCTAAGTCCCTGATAATACAGTGACATTCTTTTCTCCTCTGGCCAGGCGGTTTCGGCCACCAATCGGTTAAATGCGGTCATGTAGGTTATCAGGTCTCTCTTCCCCTGTCTAAGCTCCAATAACTCTCTGTCCGCGCTGAACGTGGTAGCCCTACGATCAAACACCCTCTCGAACTCCCTACGAAAGGCTGTCCAATCGTTTAGCAATGGATCGTCATTCCTAACCAAAGGCACCGCCCAGTTGGCGGCATCGCCTGTTAGATACGAGATGGCAAAAGCCACCCTCGACAGGTTGTTAGGAAAGGAAGCCGGCTTACAGGAGAAGTGTAGTGCTATTTGAGTCAGGAAAGTTTGTATCTTCAACGGATCGCCTGAATACCTCTCCGGGCTAGCCAAGGGAATGGGAGGAGATACAGTCACCTGAATCTGTGGGTTAGAGGTTGAGACATCAAAGGGGTTCCTGGACTGCCTATCCACTCTCTCCCTAAGTGCCGCTGTTTCGGCTCTAGATGCAACCAGCTCTTGCTGGACGGCCACCAACGCCTGTAACACGTCGTCCAAGGACGCCATCTTTGCGAATGGCCCAGACCGGGAGGAGAATTATTCGTGGGTGCGTAATTCTGTCGGGACCACAAGTACTCCTCGGGATCTGGGCGATGCTCAAAGGGGTCCACCTCTTGATATCCCCAACTCTGACAGTATAGACACAGAGTATTGAAGCGATCAAGCGAGGTATAGGAATTAGGGTAGGAACAGCAGGGAATAGGAGACCTGTAACAAAGAAACACAAGATTAATATTACTCTTATTATCTCACTGTCTACTCTCATAGAGTCTCACTAGTGAAAACCCCTACCTGTCCAAGACTCCCCCAGCTGCGATGAATGTCCTCTACTCACATTGAGATACCTTCTCTCAAACGGAGTACATGCAACCTACAAATGAAACAGAAATGATCAAAACTCCATTCATCACCTCCACTCCGTCACATACTACAACATAAACCTCATACATACACTTTTCCTTCATTCCCCAGAAAATCATAGAACCAAAACCAAAAGATAGCGGACAGGAGAGAGTACAGTATAATAGTCTCGGAGGGTACTGGAATCCAAAGGCTTGTGAAAAAGATGCTTCTGTTCCCCTGTTCCCAGAGTAATCCAGAAAGCGATAAGCAAACTCCAAGTCTTGCAACTGTACTCGATTCCCAAAATAAAGTCTCTAAGAAATAAACAATAAACAAAAGTATGCCACGGAGGGCAACGGAATTCCCTCTGAAATACAGGCTTTCAGGGAAGTGTCTCTGAACTCACATAAGAACTCCCCTCTGCGGCCGCAGAGAGGAGAGGAACCCGGAACACTCCCTCTCCTTCGGGTGTTCCGTGACTCGCGAGCATGAGCCCCGAGCGGACCCAGCTCAAGGACTCCAGGAAGAAGCCGCTCCTGGCCTAGACTGCACAAAATCCAGCGTGCGCGATCCACAGACACGCGAACACTGTTCCTCACACAGGGCAGCCGCCCTGCAACAAATCCACGGCGGAATCAAGAATTACGCAAAACGCTCCGCGCGTTGGCCGTAATTTAACAAGGCGTAGTCCCTCCCAGAAGGATGGCCTTCTGGGAGTCGTAGTCCAGTAATCCCTTTGCTAACCCCACAAGTAGGGCAGGCGCTACCTGTCACGGCCTGACAAACACTGTTTAGCACCCACATCAGGGCCCATCGTCATATAAACACCTGCCGGGGAACAATAAATAGTAGCATGCAATTTCTTCAACAAGTCCAAACCCCGCAATTTTTCTCCACAATTTCAGGTCAACAAAAACGGAGAATCCACAGTAAAAGGACCAACAGTCAATGCAAGGGGTCTGGAAATGGGGCTTACAACTGGTACACCTGAAAAATCTACCAAAACATTATTATGGCCAGACAGAGCCGCCCCAGGGACCAAATGTCGAGAAACAGAACTCTTCGTTGCACCTGTGCCCAACAAAATTTCCTTAGTCGAGCCTTGCAAATCCGCAGTGACATAAGGACCATGCTGATCTACAGGTATCTGAACTGGTCCCTCACTCTGTCCCTGGCTATCCTAGCTGTAAGACATCCCTGTCACCTCATCCCTATCGTAATCTTCATGATAATACTGTCCATCGCGAGGGTCATCAAAGTAATTGTTATCAGAATGATCCTGTGAGACCGCAGCATTCTGAGCTCTATCGGTCCCATGATCTCGTCCACAAGAACCTCGCCCTCTAGGGACCGCAACCTTCTGCAAAAGCACAGGACACTCGCTACGCCAATGGCCCTCCTCCTTACAATATGCACACTGATTCAACCCCAAAGATGTCGTGGTCGGCTGCCTGCTGGTGCGCGGAAGCTGTCTAGAAGAACCACCGCGTCCTCTACCATTCCCCCTAAACGCTTGTTGTAACAGCAACTTCGTCTTCAACTCCTTATGCTTTTTAGGTCTCGCCTTTGCGAGGCATGCAGTATACACTATAGTGTGGAAGCTTCGTGGAAGCTCTGCCCACTCTCCGGCCCATCTTCTTCATTGGCTTAGGTTATAAATTCTGCCTTCCGATTGGTTTTAAGCTTGTTAGTCCCTCCCCATGACACCCATGTCAGTCATTTGTATCCTTCCATGGCTACTGGTCCCTTTACAGCACAGACTACTTTCTTCCCGTGCCCCCCCACCCCTCCCGCAGTCCGATGCCTTCTCGCCGCCCCCCCTCGTGCCTCGTCGCTCGCACGCATTGCCATTTGCAATGCAATAGGTCTCGCTTAAATGCGAGTCCTATTGCATTGCCAATGCTTGTTTAAATGGGTATTGGAGTGCTTTACATGAGCACCGCTGATGTTACACAATGACACATTTATTTTCTGGTACACACGGGGAGATTAAGTGATTTGCCCAGAATCATCGATGTCGAGCGGACGCCGAGGCTTGTTTCATCTGGTTCCGCCCGCATTGATGTTGTTCACTTCTGCCCCGCATTGACGTCACGAGACAGTGAGAGTCTCCTCCATGGCTGCCATTGGTGAATTTTTAAAATGACCTTTATCTAATTGGCTGCACTTAATGCCGACTTTTTTGGAAGTAATTCGACTGGAAGGTATTGTTGGAGTGCTTTACATGAGCACCGGTGATGTTACACAATGACACATTTATTTTTTGGTACGCACGGGGAGATTAAGTGATTTCCTCAGAATCACCAATGTCGAGTGGACGCCGAGGCTAGTTTCATCTGATTCCGCCCCGCATTGATGTTGTTCACTTCTGCCCCGCATTGATGTCACGAGACAGTGAGAGTCTCCTCCATGGCTGCCATTGGTGAATTCTTTAAATGCCCTTTATATAATTGGCTGCACTTAATGCCGGCTTTTTTGCAAGTGCTTCTTGCTAGGAGATGTTGCTGCTGTTTGAGGAGCACCCAAGACAACAAATATTAGGGGCCGGAGCAGCAGCAGCGGGGGAGATCCTGAGCCAGAACAGCAGCTCCTGCCACCCAGTGCAGCCCCGGCCCCTCCGGATCAGCACCTACCGGATTCAGCCCCGCAGCGACCCCAGAGCAGTCACCAGGTGAGACTGTCTGCATGTTATCCTCAGAGCAGGCATCACCTGTGTGCAGCGGGTCGGGCTCACTCTGGATGCGACCATCTGTGCCTCACTGGGTGGGTGCCTTCTTTTCTCTCTCGGGTTATGAGGAGTGCGTCTTTCCCTCTGGGGGGGCAGCATCTGCTTAGGCGTGCTGTGCGACCACCTCGACAGCCCTGCTAAGTCCCACTAATCTTGCATTAGTATAATGCATTCTAAACTTTTTTTGCAGGTGAGACCCCAGGCCTCAGCTTGCTGAATGTGAGGGCGGCAGCCGAAAAACAGGCCGAGTACAGAGAGCTCATTGCACCCCCACCGTATCAAACATTCCCAGCACGGTGGTAGATAAATAAGCAAAGTGCATATTATGTTTTAAGAAAACATTATTTTTTTCGTTCTGTGGTTTTTTTCCCGTTTGAAAAATTTAACGTTTTGCACATTACCCAATAAAACATATTTGTTTGCACAAAGCATAAAGTGCAAAACCATGTTTACCCTAAATTTTATGAGTGTCCTGATTTGATTCCTTACTAGGAAGCCCGCCCACCTCAGGATTAGGAGACGAGAGGCCCCCATGCACCGTGGACCAGGCAGAGCCCTTCCATTTTTGGTGCTTTGCAGCAGTAAGATCTTAGTTTTTCGTTGCTCAAATAAGTGTAACTTCTGATATCTATGTTTCCCTTGTCTTCATTGCTTGATTTTGCTAGCGAGAAAGTGTCACTTATAGTCTTTAAATGTCACTCATAATTACACTAAAATTATGAAAATTTCACACAAGCAATCTGAAACCTTAGCAGCCATGCCTCTCTCCATATCCCTATCCCAGGCCTTTGCATCTGCACCTGCCAGCTGCCCTCCATGCTCACTACCACACTCACCTGGCCATACATCTCAAATTATCCCATCTCAAAGGCCAGGAGCCCCCAAACATTTGCATTCTGGTACTCGTAGTTCTGGGTTTACGCTGAAAGCTGGTTGGCCTAATCACACTTCACTTGGACCCCCTGAGATCGTGAACTATGCCACTCACCTGTCCTGGTAGCTGACGAGGATTAAACGCTGTTGAGTGAGATGCAGCCTGTTTAGGAACATGTCTCTTACATGTGTCCAGATTGAGGACATCCTCTCAGTTCATTTCCATACTCTTAAATCCTACACTTTCATTATCCTAGAACCCTAACACGCGTCAGGCATCACCACAGCGCAATAGAAATAGCATCTATGCTAGCAAACTACTTGCACACTTTACATATCGCTGCTGAAGCAACACCTATATTGGCTAAAATCTCCCTCATGCAGCGCCCTCCTCCACCAGAAGGTCTCCATTGTCAGTGAAATTGCTCCCCCTCCCTCGCAGCTTCACCATTAAGTGAGGCCTGCCCCTGCACTCTCAAGTGTTTGGTGCTCGAGGCCCTCCTCCACCCGCAGGTTTCCCTGCGCCTCATCCCTGGTGGTCCAGTGGACCTCAATCTCCTTTCTCTAGCTTCGTTTTTCACTCGTTTTTCACTCGTTATTTTCTCATTCGTTTTTCTACCCTCTTTTTCTTCTCCTTTCTGCACTTTTCTGCATTTCTGCTCTTTCCTTTTTCCTTTACTCCTCCTTTTCCCTCCTTTCCTGCCCGCTTCCCTGCCGCTGCTGCCCCGCGGCCCCTCCCCCCAGCACGACCAGCGCGACCGGCCCAATCCAGCTCCCCTCCCCGCCTCCCGCCTCCCAGCTGTCCAGCCCTCCTCGACTCCTACTTAATGGCGGCCGCTGCGAGGACAGGCGAGCAAGACCACTGACCCATTGTCAGTGAAATTGCTCCCCCTCCCTCGCAGCTCCACCATTAAGTGAGGCCTGCCCCTGCACTCTCGAGTGTTTGGTGCTCGAGGCCCTCCTCCACCCGCAGGTTTCCCTGCGCCTCATCCCTGGTGGTCCAGTGGACCTCTATCTCCTTTCTCTAGCTCCATTTTTCACTCGTTTTTCTACCCTCTTTTTCTGCTCCTTTCTGCACTTATCTGCATTTCTGCTCCTTTCTGCTCTATTTCCTTTTTCCTTTACTCCTCCTTTTCCCTCCTTTCCTGTCTGCTTTCCCTGCTGCTGCTGCCCCCGCGGCCCCTCCCCCCCAGCACGACCAGCGCGACCGGTCCAATCCAGCTCCCCTCCCCGCTCACACCTCCCAGCTGTCCAGCCCTTCCCGACCCCTACTTAATGGCGGCCGCTGCGGGGACAGGCGAGCAAGACCACTGACCCATTGTCAGTGAATTTGCTCCCCCTCCCTCGAAGCTCCACCCTTAAGTGAGGCCTGCCCCTGCACTCTTGAGTGTTTGGTGTTCAAGGCCCTCCTCCACCCGCAGGTTTCCCTGAGCCTCATCCCTGGTGGTCCAGTGGACCTCTATCTCCTTTCTCGAGCTCCGTTTTTTACTCGTTTTTCACTCGTTTTTCAATCGTTTTTTCACTCGTTTTTCTACCCTCTTTTTCTTCTCTTTTCTGCACTTTTCTGCATTTCTGCTCCTTTCTGCTCTATTTTCTTTTTCCTTTACTCCTCCTTTTCCCTCCTTTCCTGCCCGCTTTCCCTGCCGCTGCTGCCCCCGCGGCCCCTCCCCCAGCACGACCAGCGCGACCGGCCCAATCCCGCTCCCCTCCCCTCCCTGCTCCCGCCTCCCAGCTGTCCAGCCCTCCCTAACCCCTACTTAATGGCGGCTGCACGCAGTGGCGCGCCGCTGGCGCGTCAAAGGCAAGCCCATCTGCGCCCGTCTGCGACCCGACCGCGACCAGCGCCAGGAACCCTGGACCTCCGCACCGCCAACGCTATGACCCAACAGCATTTCACGCACTCAACCCAGGCCGCAACAACAACTGCATGCTAGCCTCACCAGCCGACACCCACGGACCCTTCAGCTGTCACCGCTGCCGACAAACCTACAGCACCGCTAGGAACACGGACCGAGCACAACCCGACCGCAAGAACACACCCATACCGAAGACCTTGCAATGCATCCTCCTCAACGTCCGATCCCTCCACAAACATGTCACTGAAATCTGGGACCTCCTCGACAGCACCACCCCGGACGTAGCGTTCTTCACCGAAACCTGGATCAACACCACCTCGGGGCCAGACATTGCCATTCCCCAAGGATACAAGATCTCCAGGAAGGACCGCCCCACCCGCCCGGGAGGAGGAATCACCATCGTCCACAAATCCACCCTCCGCCTGAGCACACTCCCCGACGAAACCACAGACCTGATGGAACACCTTCACTTCAAGATACTGACCATCCCTACCACCCCCCTCCGAGGAACCCTCATCTACCGACCCCCTGGACCACGCGGACCGTTCACTAACTCCATCACGGACATCATCTCCCCGCATGCCATCGCATCCACCAACTACACCCTGCTGGGAGACCTCAACTTCCACCTCGACAACCAACTGGACCCCAACACCACATCCCTCCTGGACAACCTCCACATCATTGGACTCCGCCAAATCGTGACCGAACCAACGCACTCAGCAGGACACACCCTTGACCCCCTCTTCACAACAGGAAACTCCATCACCTTCAGCCACACCACCGAACTCCCGTGGACTGACCACCGATGCATCCACTTCACCTTCAGAACACCCACCATCCACAGATACCAGCACCTGCTCCCACGAAGAAACTGGACCAGAATCCCCGACGACCAGCTCACCTCCTCACTCAGCAACTCCACCCCAACCATCGCAGGAAACGACGACCCTAACACCGCAGCCCGAACCCTGCACAGATGGATCTCCGACAGCGCCAACACCATAGCCCCCCTCAAGAAAAACAACAACACCCACGCCAAGAAAGCCAGATGGTTTACCACTGAACTTCGAGAGTCCAGACGCACTTGCCACCGCCTCAAAAAGGCCTGGAGGAACACCAAATCCACAGAAGCACACAACAACTTCAGAGCCGCTACCAACACCCACCACCAACTCATCAGAAAAACAAGAAAAAAGCGATTGAAGACAGAATCTCCACACACGCACACAACAGCAAAGAACTCTTCAACATCATCAAGGAGTTCGCCCAACCCACCAGCGAATCGATGGACATTCCTCCCTCACAAGACCTCTGCGACAAACTCAGCACCTTCTTTCACCACAAAATAAAGAGCATCTACGACAACTTCGACGAAGACAACCAACACACTGAACCCCCGCCAACCACCCCGACACCCTGAAGCCAGGGATTGACAACTAGACAGCCCTCACCACCAAAGACACACTGAAGACAATGAAGTCAATCCACTCCGGGGCCCCCACGGACCCCTGCCCCCACCACATCTTCAACAGAGCCGCCGACACCATCGCACCCATACTCCGCCACACCATCAACCGCTCCCTGGCGACCGCCTCGCTCCCCGATGACTGGAAACAGGCCGAGGTCAACCCCCTCCTGAAGAAACCCTCGGCAGACCCCACCGACCTCAAAAACTACAGACCCATCTCCCTTCTCCCGTTCCCAGCGAAAGTAATCGAGAAAGCCATCAACAGCCAACTCGCCACATTCATCGAAGAGCACAACATCCTCGACTCCTCCCAATCCGGCTTCAGAAAAAACCACAGTACAGAAACCGCCCTCCTCGCCGCAACAGACGACATCCGCACCCTACTGGACAAAGGAGAAACAGTAGCCCTCATCCTCCTCGACCTCTCAGCGGCGTTCGACACAGTCTCTCACCGCACCCTAATACGCAGACTCCTCGACGCAGGGATCCAGGACAAGGCCCTCGAATGGATCCGCTCCTTCCTCTCTGGCGTAACGCAGCGGGTCAGACCCCCCCCTTTCCTCTCGGACCCTACACCAACCACCTGCGGAGTCCCTCAGGGGTCCTCCCTCAGCCCTACGCTCTTCAACGTCTACATGGCTCCACTCACCCCCATCGTCAGAACCTACGGACTCAACATCGTGTCATACGCAGACGACACCCAACTCATCCTCTCCCTATCCAACGAACCCAAAACCGCCAGACACAACTTTCGGGAAGGCATGGAAGCCGTCGCCAAATGGATGAAAAACAGCTGCCTACAACTAAACACCAACAAGACAGAAGTACTCATCATGGGCCCAAACCCCGACGCCTGGAACGACACCTGGTGCCCCCGCGCTCGGAAACCCACCCACCCCCACGGACCACGCACGCAACCTGGGAATCATCCTGGACTCCGAGCTCAAAATGGACCGCTAGATCAACTCCGTCTCGTCCTCCTGCTTCCACACCCCCCGCCTCCTACGTAAGGCCTTCAAATGGATCCCCCTCGAACACAGAAAGACCGTCACTAGCAGACTCGACTACGGCAACGCACTCTACGCCGGAATAAACATAAACCTCACCCGCAAGCTACAGAACATCCAGAACACCGCCGCAAGACTCGTCCTCAACCTGCCAAGACACTGCCACATCTCCCAGCACCTGCGCACACTCCACTGGTTCCCCATCGAGGCCAGTCACCTTCAAGATGCTCACCCACGCACACAAGGCCCTCCACGACACCGGACCAGCATACCTGAACAGCTGACTCAATTTCCACGCACCCCAAAGGACCCTACGATCAGCCCAGCTCTCCTACGCCGTGGTCCCCCGCACCAGAAAGACCAGATCGGGAGGCTGCTCCTTCTCCTTCCTCGCGGCCAGAGCCTGGAACGCCCTTTCGCTCCACCTCCGACAGACAACATCGCTTCCCATCTTCGCAAGAAACCTCAAAACCTGGCTCTTCGACAGACCCCCTCCTTGATGGACTGGAACCTGCACCCCCCCTCTACCCCCAGCGCCTTGAGACCCTTACGGGTGAGTAGTTGCGCTTAACAAATGCCTGATTGATTGATTGATGGTCAGTTTCAGCACACGGCAGAGGTGTTTCTGAAGGCTCAGTTAATGCCTACTTTAGGGTATCCATGGGGTACACTTGAATACAAGCCTCTCAATGAGAGTCTTTTACAGAGTTATTGCCCTGAAAATCTGGGACAGGCCCTGCCCTCTTAGAGCGATGCTGGACACCCTTGGAGGGGTAAAGCACAGTTTCCATAGCAAAGCCTCCCTAATTACTGTGGCACCCTCCCTGCACGACTATCTTTCCTCCAAGTGTCTTTTTAGGTCAAGCTTGATCGACCTGTTATTATCTATTCTGTGTGGTTTGGCACACCCACCACTTGCCATTAGCTGTTAACTAGTGTCCCTCCGTTGCAAGCGCTATAATTGAGGCCCTCTTTCTACTTTCCACTTTCCACCAGCTCCCCAAGAGTTCTTTCAAAGTGCCTGCTGTTGTGTTGGGCCTTCTGAGGGACTGCGTGTCGCAAGGAGCTGGAAGCGCCACTCACGAAGAAGAAGCGTGACGATGCCGCAGCCGCTGTCGTCGCATCACTGAAGAAGGGTGTCGCCGCTGTCGCTTCGCAGAAGCGCCTCGCATCGCCGGAGAAGAGTGTCGCCGTCGCATCAGACGCCGTCGCATCATCGGAGAAGCGTGTCGCCGCCGCAGCCGCTGTCGTCGCATCACTGAAGAAGGGTGTTGCCGCTGCCTCTGTCGCATTGCATCGCCGAAGCGCCTCGCATCACCGGAGAAGAGTGTCGCCGTCGCATCAGACGCCGTCGCATGACCGGAGAAGCGTGTCGCAGGGCCTGTCGCAGCTCAGAAGAATCGTTGAGTCGCCGCACGGCCGTCGGGCGTGCAAGCATCGTGTCGCATCAAGAAGAAGACGCCATTTCTGTTTCATTGCACCGGATCTTCATCGCATCACGGTGCTGCTGGTCGCATCGCCACGGAAGCGCAGTAAGAAACCGATGCATCACCTCCCCACGCCAAGAAGAACCGACGCATCACCGTCCCCTGCGCAGCAGTAGGGAACCGACGCATCACCGTTCTTGCGTGTAAGGAACCGACGCATCACCTTCCCTGCAACACTTTCGTTGTATAGCGTTACGCATCCAAAGGTACATTGAACTCAAAGGGTCGCATTTTACATCTAAAGAGAACTAAGCTATTTCTACCATTTTTGAAGTACAGTATTGTGGATTTTTGTCGTTTATGGTCTTGTGTTAAGTCTATATAAAAATACTTATTTTTATACTACAACTTGTGTGGTGTCCATCTGTAGTGTTGTCACTGTATTACTGTATGTATTCACAAATGCTTTACACACTGCCTCTGAGATAAGCCTGCCTGCTCGTGCCAAGCTACCAATGGGGTGAGCAGGGGATATTTTAGTAGTGTATCCCCCTTACCCTGACTAGAAGCAAGGGTCCCTATTTGGTCAAAGGTACCTACCTCTGCCAACTAGAGACCCCCAGTTCTAACAGCCCCTAGGTGTACTAATAGCCACAGTTGCCAAAGGTGGCAAAGTCAAAGAAGGAGCGGGGGTGCCGTGGCCTAAGCCGTCGAAACAACAGCTGTAGATACCGGTACAGTCGGAGCAGATACAACAGGCTGCTGCGACCGTAAAGGAACAGTGGGGTATATCCTCTACGGGGCATATGGAGGCAGGGGTCAAGTGTCTAACAATTCCTCCACAAAAGTATCTGGGTCCTCTTGGGCCAAATAAGATTGATCAATATGCAACCGAAACCTCCTATCTTCACATTCAACTCCTGCCTCTTGCTTTTCCCTATCATATGCTACAGCTTTCTGGGTCAGTGTTTGCATCTTCCACTTCCGTGCAACCTTTTCCATCTTCAATCGTCTCTGTCTAGCTGCTTTCTGCCATGTTCTGAGGTGAATCAAACATAGACTGTCTACTTCGTCTTTTAAATAACTGTTCCTGTAAAAACCCAATCTTTTGTTCATCAAAAGTGCCCGTCAACGGCCACTGTAACTCGGCATTGTCCCTCGTATATTTGTGCCATAATGTACTAAACATAATAGGGCCAAGACCATGCTTCACATACATATCAAAATTAGGGGTGCCTTCTGGAGGCGCCGGCTGAGCTTCTTCAAATCGAGCATCTGCAGAACAACAACGACAATAGAAAGACAAGAACTTACTAAGACGAGGCATTTTCAAAAAGAAAACAAATTAGTTATTTTTGCCTGGCAAAGCAATTGCAAGTGCTTTTTATCAAAAACGGTCCTCAGATCGTACCTAATTCAAACCACACTGGTACCATATCCACAAAGAACCAAAACAAACTTACCTGATATGAGTAGCACAAACGAACCAATTCTCCACTGCTGACTCTTCAGACCAAACGGTCAGATCCAAGGGTTTCGCCGTTCAGGACTCCAGTCGGGATGACCACTGGACGAGGCACCATCCGGCAGAACGGAAGGGGCAGCTGCGAGCAAACAATACTCTTCGTGCAGGGATCCCTGAACCGTCAGTCTGACCCGACGATGGTCTCGACCTCCCGCCCTGTCCGCGGAAGGGGATGGATCAATCACCGAAGGAGTCCCCGTTCGGGCGCCAACTGAAGGAAGTGGAACTTCTTGGTCGGTGGATTGTGTAGGGTAATGGCGCTCCTGGGAAATACGTAGTGAGTATATACTAGTGTGCAATTATGATTGCGGTGCATAAGGGTGGGGAGAGCCACCCTCCTCCCCAATTTGTGGATAACCACTGATAAACCAAAACAACAATCCCTTGCACACGCCGACAGTATATATTATGTATCATTGACAATAATAAAAAAAACACTATTGTTCCTCCGTTGAAACAGTCACTTCAGTTTAATCTTGAGATCCTTAGCCAACACGTGTTTCGTCGCGCTTAATTATTGTGCGCAGCGACTTCTTCAGGGCTCTAATCTCTTTGTATGGATCCTCAGTTCCGGTTGTATTTCCGACCCGGAATGGGTTCTAGTACTCCAATGATATTTGCACAGTATAGGCCAACAGTGATTACATAATATATACTGTTGGCGTGTGCAAGGGATTGTTGTTTTTTTTAACTGAAGGAAGTGGCCCGGTTCGGGTCACTCGGGTCACTAATGACCACCTCTCAGCCTTCCATACCAAATGAAGAGTCGGTCAGACAGTAGAAAATACAAACAAATAACTGTTTATTATATACACTCAGAGCGGAGCCCAGTCTGCCCAGTCGCTAGGAGTGCTGCAGAGGGACTGAAATCGACAAGCATAAAGATACATTATGTACATTTCATAACTGGGCTAAAACACACCCATAGTGGAATTTTCTAGGCAGGTGCTGCTAAGCAATGGAATACAGGGAGAAAAACAATCTCAGTGCTCATATCTTACACAAAGTTGCAAAGTCCAAGGTTGTTCCAGTCGGGCCCGTCACCAGACAAGTGGGAGAAGGCCTTTATCTAGTGAGAAAGGTATGCGCTAATAAAAACAGTCTATTCATTAGCGAAGCAAAAACCAACCTTGGAGAAATGAAACCCAGAAGAGGCCGTTTCTCAGAAATAGCTAAGGATTCGTTTCGATCATGATTCAAAATGGTGTCTAAGAAGAAAATGGTACAGCGAATGCTAACTTTCATAAGGTAATGCGCAAGCAGAAACATTTATATTCTAACAACAGACCCACATACCCACTCACCGACCCACAGAGACACTCATACACCCACTCACAAACCGACTCAGAAACTAATGCACCCACTCACAGACATACTCAGACACTCACGCACCCACTCACAGACCCACACACTCACGCACCCACTTAGAGACCCACTCAGGAACTCATGCACTCATTCACAGACCCACTGAGAGACTCATGCACTCACTCACAGACCCACTCAGAGACTCATGCACTCACTCACAGACCCACTCAGAGACTTGTACTCACTCACAGACCCACTCAAAGACTGACACACCCACTCAATCAGAGACTCATGCACCCACTTACAGACTCACTCAGACACTCATGCAGTCACTCACAGACTGACTCATACACCTATGGAGGCACCGCAAACACAGTTAGACACTCTGACACCCACTCAGACACCCAGTCAGACACTCACCCACCCACCCACTCAGATACTCATGCACCCACTCACAAACCCACTCAGACCCTCACACACCCACTCACACATCCAGTGAGGCACTTATGCAGCCACTCCCAGACCCACAGAGACACTCACACACCCATTGAGACACTCACTCACACACTCACTCACACACCCACTGAGACACTCGAGCACTCAATCACACACTCTCTCTCTCTCAATGGTTGCAGGTTACAGTTAGAAAATAAAATTTTAAAAAACCTTAGAAATTCACTTAAAAAACCAAAGGTTACAGGGTCATTATAGTTAGGAAACAAAATTAAAAGAACCTTAGAAATTCACTGAATAAACCAAAGGTTACAGTGACATTATAGTTAGGGAATAGAAAAAATAAAACCTTAGAAATTCACTGAAAAAAACAAATATCACGGGGACGTTATAGTTAGGCTCACATTTCCCTCATACAAAACCAGTGAAATTCAACAGTTATAGTTAGCTAAGCTAACTATAACTTACGTCCCCACAATGCACTGCTTATGACCTCACATATTACATCACTCATGGCATGGCATGGCATGGCATGCATGGTTCATGCCTCGTTGTAAATGCTGTTTCTCACCGATGATGTCCATGCCTCTTGATTTTTTACCCCACCAAGAATTTACTATATGTAGAGCTACTTCCTTATTAGATATTTTAAAAGGTTGGCAAAATTGTAAGTGCTGATTATTTCCCAAGTACCATATAACCCAGTTTTGAAACCCTTACATTTTCCATTATTTATTTATTTTTAGTTCTGTACTACAAATACTGGCATTCCGTTTTTAGGTCGGCCTAGAGACAGCCTGTCATGTTAGTCTCTTACATCCAAAAATAAATAAATAAAAAGATAAATAATAATAAAACACATACTTATACAACAAATACTTTAAGTCAACCCTCTTCATCCATTGATCTTTTAAATTGTCATTCACATTTTGTTTCCACACACAAGAGCATATAGCATGGAGCATGGGTAAGCCTACTTCCACCACTGGCTCTCTTGACTGTGAATGAAAACATTTTGCCTGATCACATGTGCACATCTACCTTAAACAACTTTCACTTCAGTGCCAGAGCTGGTAGGTCAATCTCTTCTTTCATTTTTTATTTACTCTTTTTTTGGCTTCACTTTTTTAAGTGTTTGTCTTTGCAAATGTGTGCCTGCCAGATTTAGACGGCAGCAGTTTTACTTTTGTACTTTTTTATTAAATACTTTTAGGGAGATTTGACACAGTATTCAGGCATGCAATGAGTGTCCGTCATACACAATTTGCATCACAGAGGTATACGAAGCTAATCATATACACCACAAGTCAATCAGGCTATGATTAGATTCATTATGAGTTCCAATTCACATCACACTCCTCCCTCGGTCATGCAGCATGTCTAACCTGCCCTGCCCTCCTGCTTTTCCCCCCGTGAGACCTCTATGCTTGCTCCAGTGCCTCCATTTCTGGAGATGCTTCGGGGGACATCCCCTGCCATACAATGAACCAGTCTCCGGGCCCTGCTAGACAAGTCAAGTGGGTCAACCTCTTGTCACATCTGTGCAGGAGGGCTAGTGTATATCTTTTGATTTCTGAGTTGAAAAGGACATTACGCAATGCCAATTTTGGGCTGGCTTCAATCTTCCATTTTGAAATCTCCTGCAGGACCCACCCGGCTCACATCCCTTCACAATGTTGTAGCCTAAGGCATGGCAAAGTTGTGTGCATTGCAGGGATCCCTACATCACAAGCATTCCTACCAAAAATGCCTGAGATTTTGTTGTGTTCTGTACAACTTGTGCAGGTATTTGAATTGGATTATGCAGAATTGTGTAGCTATGGGTGCCTCTCACAGGGGCATGTGAGCAGCCTGCAATGCTTCATCCAAAAGGGTGCCCATGTCACCATCTCAGAAATATCTAAAAGCTTAAAATAAATTGGGCATGTGAATGAAATTAAATGAAAAAGGGATTTATAATGCGCTCTTAAACCCACAGATATCAAGAAATGACTAGTGAGCGGTCAGATGAGGATATATGTCTTCCTACATGTCCCATTAAGAGCTTTGCTTAAAGCGAGCTCAAGGGGGGGTTGTTGGTTGGATCTTTTATGTGGGGGATCGGCCTGGTGAAGTGGCAGGTATTTGAAGAATTGTTGTTTGTGCATATCAAAATCACACAGGAGTTTGGTAAATGAATGGAGCGTGTTCTATGACATGATATCAACCAGCTTAGAAATTTTGATTTTGTCATACCCCTCAAAGCCCTGTGGTGTATGCGCTTGGCATACTATGGCTCTCATCCATAACAGAGTTTCCTTCTAAGTCTACCTTGGTCTAAATGAGGGGTTCAGTGTGCATAAGTCTCAATTATCTGACTTTAAAAGGCGGTGTGTCAGTACAACTACCACCTGCTTCCCTATGTTAACAAGAGACGTTTTAAGGCATAGGCAAAGGGGGCCCTGGCCCAGGGCCCCAGGCTTTTAGGGGGCCCCCTGATAGCGATAGCTCATTGCTCACTTCTGCAGAGAGTCTTACCCTGATAACTTTTAATAATTCTTAGATTGTTTTAAATACCATTTTTATTTAATTTATTTTCAATGTGGGTGATGTGTGAGTGACTGCTGCAGACAGTTCGTAGAGAAATGTTGTATTTATGTTTCATGCAACATCCATGAAACAAGTTTCTTTGAGATCAAAACAGGACCTCACATATGAGAAATAGGAGGGTCGCAGATTTTATTTCACAGATATTATCTGCAGTAATATTAGTGAGCTGCTGCTGTGTTACAATATTGAAAACACACATCACTATCCCTGAATATCAGATGTAAATACATTTAAAATTTGGAATGTGACTGTGCACTGTCTGTGACCTGCCAGAGGGGGCAAAAAAGAGCTGAAATTGGTTGAAAAATTCAAACCTAATCCAAACAGGGGCCCCGAAAATACGTTTGGCCCAGGATCCCCAAAATCCTTAAGATGCCCCTGATGTTAACTGAAGTTTCCCTTTTGATTCAAGTCTTACTGTACCCACCAGCAGGTTCTTCCATTTTCCTCCAGAGCTATGAATAAATTACAGGAAGACAACATGGACACAGTCCAAACCAAACTCAGAAATACAGCTTCGGGGTGGCAGACGGACCACAAGATCTGGGGAACAGATGTCAACCTTCAAAAGAAGTCTTAGCATATTGGAAACCTCGAATCTGATGTGTGTTATGATAGAGCGCTATGTTCTCGAGAAATTTGTAGGGGTGCATCATACCCATCGTTAGTCTGCACCCGCATATATCTAGTTATATATCAAATGAATGGCTAGTAAAATGTAGTCCTAAACCGCATTTATTAAAGTGAATAGAAGATTAATTGTGCTATTTTAATCATGCAGATGTAATGCTTAATTGAAACGTGTTTAAAATGATGCATAAACGAATTAGCCCATGTGTAACCAAGATACAGTAGTTTAAACGTGTACCATAGTAAGTTGCATGTGTAGTTCCCTTTTCGCATATGAAATGTAATGAACCAATGCTTATGGAAATGACTAAAATTGTGTGTTTAAATTGTGTAAAGGCCTGACTGCATATACGTCAAGGAAAGGCCTGTTCGTTCCTATGTTAGCTTAATATTGTAGGCCAAGAAGGTGTTCTCTTGGGAAGGCTCTCTAGGCACCGATGGTAGAATTATTTAGCAGAGTGAAAAGTTTCTGTTGAATGTATTTTCCGTTGCAGGTGCAAGGACACATGCCTCGTTAGTGAAAGACTGGTTCTTTGTTTTAGGAGTTAGGATGGTGGGAGACACTGAGATGGGAGTATACTGGAATGTAAAAATGATACTTTCAGCGAAGAAGGTGCCTGGGACCCAAGGTCACTGTAACCGTTCTGGATGAAGTAAGAGTTTCGATGGAAAAGTACAAGAAGAAAGACCTGGCCGAAGAGGCGTGACAAGGGCGTGTTCTATTGTATGTGGATTTTGTATTAGGGATAGTGCCCCGAGGGAGGAGAGTAGACTGGAGGTAGAGGAGAGCTGAGAGAAGGGCGTAAGAGAGAGATCTAGTTAGTAAGGAGCATCTTAGAACGAGCTCAATGCTAAGTGAGGGCACTTCTTAGGAAGTCTTCACAACTGACACCTTTACCTTTTCTAATCTTGCCTGGGGAAAACTCGTTAAGTAGGGATGTCACCTTAGTGGTAAAGTAGGGACAGATTTAACGCCATTCTTTCTATTAGGTAAATGAAGGACAAAATAGAGATTGGAGCCGTCATTGCTAGTTTAATGCTTCTGGAGCTAACGATCCTTCTTATCCTGAGTCGGATGAAACTCCTGCGTAGGATGATGTTTGTATTAGTGCCTATCTATTTCTTCAACCTCGTGTTGAGGTGTTTGTATGTGCAGTTATTTTTGGCTTTGTAATTGTTGGAACCGGGGTTACCAAGTCCGCCACGGTAGCATGGCGCGAGGAGGGAAAGCACGCGAAGGCAATGTGTAAGGCAGTTGTGCAGCACACTCTTACTTTGACTCAGGAATGCGAACGCAATAACATGACACCACACCAGGCTTGTGTATTTAAAATCAAGATCTTTTATATATAAATCAAGGTAGCATCAGATGAGGCAGATTAATTCAGATCTACATTTAAAATCATTGCATTACTCAACTGGTGCACATTCTTAATAAAGCATCATAGCTCATCAACATTGTAGGCCACTAAGAGGCCGCAGGAATCATCTCCTAAACGTAGCACCAATAATGATCACAAGGTGCATTACTAAAACATGGGCCTAAACATGCAGTTCACTTCAAGCATATTCAATTACTTAAAAGAAGGCTTTTCACGTTACATTTCAATAGGCCTGCATTAACCTAGGCGCACCCACATTCAGTACAGTGGGCGTCGCAACTCCAGTACACCTGTAACATAAAACACTTCAACTCTTGGCGGTGTACACTTCAGCTCAATTCAATTAATCACTTTCCCCTTAGGTAAAGACTTTGCAGTTATAAGCATAGGCCTAGGCAGTAATTACAATAGGCATCAGCATTAAATTAATAAACACTGTGGGGAACCCCTCAACATGTCCTGTATTCTGGGGCTTCTGTGTCCCTCAGGGGTTAATTCCAGGCTAGGCCCACTCCTCTCCGGGGCCTCGCCTCATGGGGAAAGTTACACAGGTTTAATTCAAGGGTTAATGTGGCCCCCGGCCCCCAGTGGCGTTTCTGTGGGCCCTAGGGGCCTCCTGGGCTCACCTGATGCGTGGTCGTTGGTCGCACTTCCTAGCGACTGGCAATCTCCAGGCCCGGCCCGTGTTCTGAAGGGTGGGGCCCGGTCGGGGTGCCTCGGCCTTCTGGCCGGAATTACGGGTCATTGCGGGGGCCGGTATCACCCTCCTCCGGCCCCCGGGATTAAGGAAGGGGATTTGCGGGACATTGCGGGGGCCGGTATCACCCTCCTCCGGCCCCCGGGATCAGGTGAGTGGATGCGGGCTTTCGGGAAGGGGAGCGGGAGCCGGCAGTCCTCTCCGGCCGGCTCCCCGTCTCCCTCTGCACGGCCGGAGCTCTTCCTCGGCCTCCGTCGGCGCTGGGGGGCGTGGCGGGAGCCGGCGCCCAATCGCTGCGCGGCCTTCCCGGGGGCGCGGCCGGCGTCCCCGGTTGCCCAGCAACGGCGTCGGCGGGGCCTGGAGGCCTCGCGGATCCCGCTAGGCCGCGGCTGCTTCACGCGGCCCCCTTGGGCTGCGGCGGTGATTTCTTCGGCCGCGACTACGGCGGTGGGGCCCCGGGCCCGGCGGTGATGTCTGGGGGCAATTTGAAGGCTTCGGTGAGGGCGCGGACGGCGCACCTCACCACACTCACTCGAGGGGCCTCCCTCACCACAGCGCTTCCTTCGGTGAGGGCGCGGACGGCGCACCTCACCACACGGCCTCGAGGAGGGCTTCCCTCACAGCAGCACTTCTCCTCACGCGGCGGCGGCCGCGGCGGTGATTCCCTCACGAGGTCAGTGACCTGAGGGGGGGGGCAGTTTCTCCCTCGTGGAGACAGAACGCGGGGCGCACCAGCAGCCTGTGGGCAGGGCTGACTGGAAAGGTTCTTGGGGGGCAGCCCAGCAGCAGGCAGGAGTTGATAGGGGGTGAAGGTCTAGCGCTTCAGGGCACGGCGCTTTACCTGGTGATCCCCAGTGTGGCAGTTTAGGTTTCAGGCCTTGCTGGACGGTCAGGCCTCCTCAAATTAAGGTTTCTTGCGGCTGTTTCAGATTGGTTGCTTCTTAGGAGTTTCTTGTCAGGAGTTTCTTGTCAGAAGTTTCTTATTATAAGTTTCTTGTCAAAAGTTTCTTGTCAGAAGTTTCTTCTTATGAGGGGGGAATGAGTTGGTGGTTCTGGGAGTGCTTGATGTTCTTCCCAGCACGCTGAAGGTGGTTCCCTGGGTCCCCTCACGCTGGGCAAGGTCAGTGGGTGGTGGGCGTTCCTCAGCTAACTTACTACAGCAGGGCCTAAGCCTTGTCAGCAGCAGTAGTGTAGGTCTCCCCCCTAGGCCCTAAAGCCTGTACTCCGGCAGAGGTTCTCCCAGGATCAGTGGTGCCCCAACTCAACTGACTAAAAGATTTCCCTCCAAGCCTCTTATACCCCTAGGTCAGGTGACCCTCCAAAAGGCGGCAAAACATAACTCCTCCCACAGCCCGGAAGGTTCTGGAACCTTCTACATGTCTGGCTGTGTGGCCCAGAGGCGGGGACGGAATGGATACTGTATCCCTATGTCCCAGCCTGACCCTGGCTACTAGTGTGTATGCGTGTAAGGCCCCTCTGCAGTAGCAGGGGCCTGTGGCAGCCATCTTGAGTGAGAGAGCACCTGCACCTCAGCACTGGCTAGCAGTGGCAAGGCGCCCGGAGACCTAGGTCCAGTAAAAATACGGTGGCAAAAATGAGGCGCAAAAGGGAAAAAAAACAGGGCACGACCACCCTAGGGCTGACAGGTCTCAACACGCGTCCCCCAGCCGAAAGAGGGAGAGCTTCCCAACCTCTAGGGAGTTCTCGTCGCTAAGGCGGAAAAACCGGGAGAGACCGTCAGCGTTGGCATGGTCTACACCGGGTCGATGTTCCACCCGAAAGTCCATCCCCTGGAGGGAAATGGACCACCTCAACAATTTGGGGTTTTCGCCTCTCATCTGCATGAGCCAGCGAAGGGGTCTGTGGTCGGTCTGGATCAGGAAGTGACAACCAAAAGGTATGGCCTCAACTTCTTTACAGCCCAAACCACGGCAAAGGCTTCTCGTTCGATGGTACTCCACCGCTGTTCCCGGGGAGTAGTCTTCGGGAAATGAAGGCCACTGGCTGGTCTTGGCCATCGTCATTCAGCTGCGAGAGCACAGCTCCTATGCCATGCTCAGAAGCGTCTGTCTGCACGATAAATTCCCGTCCAAAGTCTGGAGTCCTGAGCACCGGTGCGGTGCACATTGCACGTTTGAGGGTTTCAAAGGCTTCCTGGCAGGCAGCCGTCCAGATGACTCTGCGTGGCTGCTTCTTTGAAGTCAATTCCGTCAATGGGCCCACGATGGTTCCATATCCCTTGACGAACCGACGGTAGTATCCCGTGAGGCCGAGAAAAGCTCGGACCTCGGTTTGGGTCTCGGGGGGCTCCCAGGCCAAGATGGTCTCGATCTTGGCTTGCAGGGGTTGCACCTTACCTCCGCCCACCAGATGTCCCAGGTACACGACAGATCCCTGTCCAATCTGGCACTTGCTGGCCTTGATGGTTAGAGCAGTCCGTTGCAGAGCCTGTAGCACCTCCTGGAGATGCTCCAGATGGTCCTACCAGCTGCTACTGAAGACAGCTATGTCATCCAGGTAGGCAGCAGAGAAGGCCTCTAGGCCAGACAGCACCTGGTTCACCAACCGCTGGAAAGTGGCTGGAGCATTTTTCAACCCGAAGGGCATCACCCGAAATTGAAAGTGGCCCTCGGGGGTGGAGAACGCAGTCTTCTCCCTTGCTCCTTCCGCCATGGTGATCTGCCAATAGCCTGACGTCAAATCAATGGTACTTAGATACCGGGCTGCTCCCAGCCGGTCAATGAGCTCATCCGCCCGAGGGATCGGGTGAGCGTCGGTCTTAGTGACTGAGTTGAGTCCACGGTAATCCACACAGAACCGAAGTTCTGGTGTGGTGCCCGGTGGGGCCGCTTTCGGCACCAACACCACCGGACTAGCCCAAGGGCTACTGGAAGGCTCAATCACTCCCAGTTCTAACATCTTGGTAACCTCACCCTGGATACTAGCCTTGACTTTATCGGACAGCCGGTAAGACTTGGTTTTCACTGGCGGACTGTCCCCTGTGTCCACATCATGGGTACACAGGTGCGTGATCCCAGGCGTGAGGGAGAACAACGAGGCGTACTGCCCCAAGACCTGGCGGCAGTCCCTCTGTTGCTCTGGGGTTAAGGATGGGGTGAGGACCATTCCCTCTACCAACCATCCTTCTCATGGGCCGCCAGAAGGTCTGGAAGAGGCTCACTCTCCTCCTCCTCACTTCCATCTGTTATCATCAGGAGAGTGAGCTCTGAACGCTCCTGGTGTGGCTTCAGGCGGTTGACGTGGAACACCCTGTGGGGTTGCCGGGGGGTCTTCACATCGACGACATATGTGGTCTGGCCTCTCCTTTCCAAGATCTCAAACGGTCCAGTCCACCGGTCCTGAAGGGTGCTAAGCTCTCCTGGCTCCATGACCCACACCTTCTGTCCAGCGTCTAACTCTACCGCCCGAGCGTTCCGGTCATACCATGTCTTCATGACGGCCTGACTAGCCTCTAGGTTGTCCGAGGCCTCCTTCCACAGCTTGGCCACTTGGCTGTGGAATGCCAGCATATAGCTGACCACATCACGGGAAGCTTCGAGGAAGACTTCTCCCACCCCTCCTTGACAAGACTGAGGGCCCCCGAACGGGGTGGCCATAGAGCAGCTCAAAGGGGCTGAAACCGACCCCTTCTGCGGCACCTCTCGGTAGGAGAAGAGCAGACAGGGTAAGAGGACGTCCCACTTCCTTCTCAAGTCCTCGGGTAGGCTCCTGATCATCCCCTTCAAGGTTTTGTTAATGCGCTCCACGAGCCCGTTCGTCTGGGGGTGGTAAGGAGTGGAGAACCGGTAGGTCACTCCACACTCCTTCCACATGGCCTGCATGTAGGCCAACATGAAATTCGTGCCCCTATCTGACACCACGACCTTGGGAATCCCACTCGGGTAAAAATCCCCATCAGGGCCCGCGCCACCACCGGTGCAGTGATGGTCCTCAGAGGGATTGCCTCTGGGTACCGGGTGGCGTGGTCTACCAGCACCAAAATGAACCTATGTCCTGCAGAAGTCGGCGGGTCCAATGGCCCGACAATGTCAATCCCTACCCGCTCAAAAGGGGTATCGACAACTGGGAGAGGTTCTAGAGGGACCTTCACTTTCGTCCCTGTCTTGCCGCTCGCTTGGCAAGTGGTGCAAGTCTTGCAAAAAGTGTCAGAAGTGACGCGCATCCTGGGCCAGTAAAAATGGGGGACCAGACGCGCAAACGTCTTGTCTTGGCCCAGGTGTCATGCTAGTGGTATTTCGTGTGCCAACTCTAGCAGAAAGGCTCGGTAGCATTGGGGGACCACCACGGCCCTTGATGACCCATGCACCGGAGCCTTAGGCTCACTGTAGAGGAGACCATCCTCCCAGTAGACATGGTAGTTACCAGTCTCTGTTCCAGCTGCTTGGGCTTCGGCCTGTTGCCGCATGCCTTCAAGCGTAGGGCACTCCTTCTGCGCCCGGCAAAATTCCTCCCGGGTAGGCCCTCCTTCCACCTGCCACTCTGCAGGGGTCGGCAGGTCCCCCACGGGAACACCAACCACCTCAGCGGACTCCGGGGTCACCTCCGCGGGCTCCCCATCCATCTCACCGGGTGTCTCCTCCTGGACATCTCCTCGTCCAGCAGTGGGCTGAGCCATTATTTCAGGCTCTAACCCGGGCTGAGTTCCTTGTCGGGCAGCCATGGACCGCGTGACGACGCAAGTCCATCCTGGTAATCCCAACATCTCAGCATGGGCATTGAACTCTACCTCCCTCCAGGCAGTATGTTCTAAGTCGTTACCCAGCAGACAGTCAACTGGCATGGCAGGGCTCACCGCAACCTTCAACAGACCTGATACTCTTCCCCACTCAAAGGGAACTTGGGCCACGGGGTAATGACCCAGGCTATTATCAGCATAACAACCGGGTGGAATTCCTCAGGAATCACCTGCTCTGGGGACACCAGCTGACGTCTCACAATCGTCATGCTGGCACCTGTGTCCCTCAGAGCCTCCACCTCCTCCCCGTTCACCAGGACCCTCTGCCGATACTTGGCAGTGTTCGCGGGTACCTGAACCCGTGGGATGATCTCTCTATCCCCCAGGGAAAGTAAGGTCAAGCCTGTCCACTCACCTCCCCTACCTAGGGACAACTCCTCCCCAAGCGCTACACTGGCCACCCCGGGGCTCTTACCTCCTGTGGGGGCTGGGGTTCTCTTGCGACACTGGGGATCCCCCTTGTAGTGTCCAACCTCCCCACACTCGTAGCACCGGACAGTTCTGGGCTGCTGACTCCTGTCAGGATAAGTGGGTTTCTGGAATCCAGATTGGGATGGGGAACCTACCCCTCTCCCAGGCGGTCTATTTTGGGGGCCTTTAAAGAACTCCCTCTTTATCTCCCTCCTCTTTCTTCTGGGGGAACCCCTGTCCACCTTTCGGAGGTCCGCCCTGGCTCCCTTGTGGGACACCCGAGTGCTGACCCACGTGTCTGTCTCCTCTGCAAGCTCCCTAGGATTGGTCAGCTTGCGGTCCACCAAGTACTGGCGCAGCTCCGGAAAACATTTCTCTAGGAGGTGCTCTCTCAAGAACAGGTCGTACAGCCCTTTGTAATTATCAACGTTGCTGCCACGCACCCAACCCTCCAATGCCTTCCGGGCATAATCAAAAAAATCCACCCAGGTTTGTGTGTGAAGCTTGTGGCTGTTGCGGAACTTTTGGCGGTACTTCTCTGGGGTGAGGCCAAACTTCTTGAGCAGGGCCTCCTTCATGATAGGGTAGTTGGTCTGATCCCCCTTATCCAAGGTTAAAAGTGTGTCCCTTACTGGTGGAGGTATGTACCTGTAGAGACCTCCCCCCCAGTAGCTCTCAGGAACTCTATGGGCCACCAAAGCCACCTCGTACGCCGCCAACCACTTATCGATGTCATCTCCTACACTAAAACTGGCTATCACCTCTCTTGGTAGATAAAATTTGGGCTCCTGTGGAACCCCAGCAGGTACGCTGCCACCATTCACTTTGCCCTGCATCTCCATCTGCAAGGCTCGGAGCTCTAGTTCCTTCAGGCTAAGCTCATGTGCAAGCTTCCTTTCCTCCATGGCTAGCCTTGCCTGTTCTCCTTCTCTTTCCATCCTAGCAAGTTCTAATGTTAATTGCCTCTCCTCCCTCCTGTCCTCAAATTCCTCTGCCGACAAACTCCCCCCTGACGCACTACTGCCTGCCCTGGAAAGTCTTCCTGGCAACACATTCTCGCTAACATCAATGTGCAGTAGGTCCAGTTCTCCTGGGTTGTCTGCCTCCCCCTGCTCCTCGTCCCCTCTTCCCTCCCCATGCCCTCAAAGCTGTATAGTTTTTCACATTACACAAGTAACATCCTCTAATGTACCATTATTAGAAATATAAATATTTAATGTTCACAATATGCACACAAAAAATCAAGTCAGAAGAGCTTGAGGAAGTGTAAGCCAAATACACAAAGTACCTGGTATTAATTAGTAAGATGTCCAAAAATACTTTTTAGGTCCAGCTTTTTAGACAGTTTTCACTGTCTCACCAGGCTTTTAATTTTTTTAAAACAACCTGCATAATATACATGCACACTGGGTGTTTTGATATGGGGGCTTCGTCTATTGTCTTTTTAAATTCTCAGTCACATCTTGCTTCTGCCCAACACAATATAGAGCATGGGGAAATGGGCCAGCCCACTTTACCCACTGGCTCCCTTTACTTCTAGTGACTGCATACCGCATGTGCACATTGTTCACATCTGTCTAAAAATAGTTCCTTTCTCTTCAGTAAGTAAGCTGATTCAAACTGCACTTTTTTAGATTTAAACAACTGCTGTTTATTTTTCTGAAGTTCGGGTGCCCACATAGATTGTGATTTATATTCCACCTCTTTTTTATAATCGCTGTTATAAAGTGTGTAAGTGACAATGTTACATTGTAGCTGCCTGCAATTTGAGTAATAATTACAAAAAGCTTCACACAAAAGGTCTGTTAATTAAAAACAAACATCACCAATAAAACAGCTACATCAGCTAATGTTTATTTTGAAATTTCAAATTTTTATTGCAAGCATATGACAGCCATGTCTAGGTGGATGCATGTTTTTTCTTTCATATTGTTGCAATCAAAATTTAAAAAATAACCGTTGCACTGGCTTGCCAAGGCCAGTCATTTTGACTTTGCCAATGCTTGTTTGGTATCTAAAGTTGAACATTAGAATGGAGTCAAATTGCATCTACCAGTGTACCAAACATTAATCTTAATATGAGTAAAAGAGTTCCAAGAAAAATCACAAGCTGTGCATCTCTAACTGCCACATCTATACCTCACTTGCCAAAGAGAACACCTAAATGCTCCTGCTTCTAGCCATCCCACACAAGTAGGACTGGTTTACAGACCCATGGAATAGTAAAATCCTGCCCTGTTTTCAGAATTAACATCAAATGTGCAAATAATCTCCACTGAAATTCATCCTCTGTAAAGTTGTGATATACCCACCTATGCAATGTAGCAATGCTACAAATCTGACCTATTTAGTGCCTCGACGAAAACATCACTATTATACCTAAAAATGCATGACATATCATATGAAATGTGAATATAAATAAAATAGATTGAGTTTTATTAAGAATGCCTACCTGCTCGTAAAGCCAAATTGGGGAGAGGGTGTGGTCTCACGGCTAGACTGCCAACCTTGGAGCTGGGAAACCAAGGTTCGAGCCTCGGGGTCGACTCCACATCCTGTGATTCTGGGCAAATGACTTAATCTCCCCGTGCCTACCAAAAAAATTAATGTGTCCTTGTGTAACCTAACTGGTGCTCATGTAAAGCGCTCCAATACCTTTCGGGTCGAGTTCGCACTATATAAATCTGCAAAAAAAAAAAAAAAGAATACAAAATTCTGACATGTGGATCTCTTTATGATTGACAACGCCATGATTGTTGCCTCGTCTGTAAAAACACAGTGCAAATATAATACCGTCCAAGACAATGACACTGTTATGATAATACACAGAATTACTAGTTAAAAGCTTCTTTACTCACCGGTGCACCCCAGAAACAAGAATAGGAACAGTCTGTTTAAAATACAATATTAACCACGAGGGAAGCAACTACTCCCCTGTATCTTTTTCCAGTGTTGCTGAGCGATTCTCAGTTTGACACAGATTTTGCTCTGACATATTTATGGCCTTTCTAACCTGCGTTTTCTTATTGATGTATGATGTCCTCTCTCAGGTCACCTACGCTCAGCATGAGAGACACAGTGAAAAGTTGTGGAGGGGCCCATTGTGAGAGCTCTGGCAGCAAGAGATGACATAGAAACTATAGCCCTTTATCAGAAGAGTGAGTCCGAGTTGTGTTAGCTACATGATGGATGAGGTGAAACCAAGGGTATGTTTATGTATCTACTTGTTTCCTTAGCATTGACTACCACTTGGATGCAAAGGAGATTTTGCTATTGGTGAGTATGTCATGGAAAAGTGAAAATTATAAGCTGAAAGGGAGTGCATTGTAAGAAAGTGGGTTATTAGTTGTGAAGGATGTGAGACGGGCTGCATAAGTCCACAATCCTTCCTTTACTGGAGACCAAGTACTCCATTGTAGCACTCTACAATGGAGTACTCTCTCAGGATAGCGAATAAAAGCAGTGAAAGGCCTACTCAGAAGAGGTGGTGTGTGCTAGTCCCCCCGCCTGATGATACTCAATAACAACACTCAATAAATCATTGTCCAGTCAGTGCTTTTTCTTATAAAAATGGAAAGTACTTTATTAACTACACACTACTTAATACAACAGGCTACACATTAATTTATAAATATGTGCAATCACGTAAATGGAAATAACTTCATACCCCTTCACACCACCAGCAAATCCTGAACCTTATAATCACAGTCCCTATACCTATATCAGTAACAAAATAAGGGGATGTCATTTTCAAAAAGGCAAACTAGCTAGCTTTTTCAAGGTATCACTACATTGACAAAAGCAAAAACATGAAATGCAGGACCATTGAAATCAATGTGCATGGTATGATCTTCAATAACATTCATTCAAACATGTAACATTTCACTGTCAATAACTTCATTGTCAATAACGCCTTGCACATTCAATTCAATGTGTGCAGGAATCTCAGTTATACTTTTACTATACTGCCACTGTAGCTTTAGAAACAACTGACAGAAGCCCCTGCACCCAAAACCTGTGTATTTTCATCCGTCCTCCTGATTCGGAACCTGTCTTCTATCTGGGCTCCTGGCACTTGTCTTGGACTGGGAGCTTTCTCAGCAGCCCTTCCACAGCCCGCCATCAGAATACCCTCCCTGCAACACTTTACAGGCCACATGACTTTGGGTGTCTTGCAGGGCAGCAGAGTCAGTGGTCCCCTCCTAATGAAGAACACCCAGCCCCAGGACCAGCCCATCCCTCTACTGTCCCTCAGAGGGTATAAGTAGGGCCAGTGCCACAGGCCCTGGGAGAAACACTTCAAGTCCCTGGGTGGCAGGTGGAGTCAACATCCTTAAGTCCCTCCTTGAATTCAAGTCAGGTGTCTTCTCCTTCCAGCTGGGCATTATACCAGCATTGTTGCTCCCATGTCTAGTGAGTTCTCAAGAGACTCTCCCTTGTGCAGGGGTTTTTAAGTGGAGGTGAGAAATTCTTAAAGATAGGCTCCTTTGCCGAATCCTTGTGGAGCACATCTTCACTCCACCCCTGCCCCAACCTCCTGCACAGCAAATTGGCCCATTTAAACATTTAAACCTTCCCTGAATGCTTCAGCTTCAAACCGACCCATCTGCCTGACCCCTTCCCACCAAAACTTCAAAGGGGAGAACCACCAGAACTGGGCTCCAGAGGGCTGGCCGTTCTCTTTTACTTATGTGGGCTTGGGCCTGCCCAGGCCAGGTGCAGCATGAAAAGTTAATTAGCACATGCACATTTTCTCTCCACCCCTTCCTTTCGCAGGAACTGGGTCAATAACTGGCAAATGGCTCTATTGTGTGGGGAGGCTTTTGATCCTCCTGCTGGCCAGCTGAGTAATTACCCTAGCACGGTAGGGGTCTACAAAGGTCTGAAATCTGAGCCAGGGAAATATAACAATTAGCCAAGTACCATAAGCAGTATGGTTATTAAATAAGCGACTTTAGATATGCGTTTTGGGTACATGTATATCCTTGGGTTGATACCTCACTGGTATCTGTGGGTCTACGTAGCGTTTAAACTGTGCCGTGGAGCAGATTTCACTCATAATGTGTAAATAAGCAAAGCACGCAGACTTTTCAATAATCATTACAGATGTACTCTATGAATACCCACTCATTATAAGGCCGATAGCAGATCAGCAGCAATCCCTGAATGGACCAGTCAGCAAAAGGCTACCTTTGGGCAGATAATCAGCTGAACTAGATGATAGTTTCATGCACTTATCCCACACACATGTGCAGACATGTATGCTCATGTGTTCCAATGCCTCTTACCCTAACTTCACAGTGGCGAACCTTATCTTAAATGGCGAACAATTCATTTTCACATAATTTACTGTACGTGAGACTGAGCTGGTGAGACTCACTGACAGTAAAAGTCCAAAACCAGGTAGTCCAAAAGCAACAATCTGCAGGGGTATATGGGTGGAACCCATTTGCTCCACTCATTGTGTTCAGAGGAGAGGAATAACTTGTTAGAACACAGAAGCAGTGATCAACAGTTGGTTTAAGGATAGAGGTTTCCTTGTCACCGAAATATGTTGATAATGGACACAGCAAAGGTAGGAATTAATAGATTGAGTCACCATCATACTTGTGATATTCTTACTTAGAATAGTCAGGGGGGGCAGTTGTGGCTAATCCGGTATGTGGTTTTTGGATTAGTGGTGAATCAGTGGTGCTTAGGTAGAGCCGTGTCCCCTGATGTTGGATATTTTATATGTTGAGGGGCTATATGTGCTGGGATAAATATTTGTTACAGAATTAGTTTAGCAGTCATAGGATGAGACATATTCTATGTCTGCATCCAAGGCTGTGGCATTTGGATGATTGAGTGGGTTAAGGTGTACCATTTACAGGCTATGGAAGTGGAAGTGTATGTGTTTGCTAAGAGATTTTAGGATTTAGTATATTTTTAATATGTGGGATGAAAGGAAGGGTCTCAAACAGAATTTTGAATTCTTTTGCTTCACAGTTGGTGTCTGGCGCGTGGGTAAAGTGTGAACAATTTTGGGTTGAGTTAGTGGCTTTGGAAAAAGCAATCTTCGCATTTTTTTTTCCAGAGAAATTTGAATGAGGGAAACCCACATGAATTGGAGGTTTGACATGTTCCTTATGGAAGATGGTACTTACTTTGAGCTCCTGGAAAAAAGTGTTTCATTTTTGGAATGTCAATTTTAACTTAATTGATCAATTGCCATTAGTGTGGCACTCCTTCATGGCCTATTTTAGGAGAATGTTTATTAGTTTTGATTTGACAAAAACAGAGGTTAGAAACTCAGGTTCAGCTAGAAACATCTCTAAAATGTTAGAAGATACTTTTCCTCTTGAAGACCCATGTTTGCTTACAGAAATATGAATGAAGCTGAACCTCTTAATAAACATGTTGCCAGAATTTTTAGAGCACTATTATTAAAAGAAGGTAAAACAGCAACATGGTGGCGCACAGATTGAGGAAAAAGTAAGTAAATGGAAGAAGACCACCTGACTACCTCTATACAGTACAGTCAGAGCCAAATTATGAAATTGTTAACAAAGATATTAATTATGCCTTTTCTGGATTTAATGATGTTAGGAATTGGGTTTCTAGTTGACAGAGGAACGCACCCTGTCCAAACAGGAACCACAATCCTAGTCAGGGTAAGTAAGATACACACTAAAAGTTTACCTGTGCTCAGCCTCTGGTAGCTTGGCACAGAGCAGTCAGGCTAAACTAAAGAGACAATGTGTAAAATATTTGTGCAAAACACATACACACACACACATACACACACACACACACACACACACACACACACACAGAGTAACACAATGAAAACACCACAAAAAGAATCCACACTGGTTTAGAAAAATAGACAATAATTTTATGAATAAATCAAAACTAAAACAACAAAAATCCAATAAGTAGAAGTCAAGTATTGACTTTTTAAGGGATAAAAAGAGCTCTAGCACTTATAAGCAATAAGCGCCAATGAGGGTTATCTGGTCATGCTGGACCAGGGCAAAGTCAATAGTTTGGGTGGCCTGTGATGGAGTGCAGGCCGTCTACAGGACCCATGCAGTCATCAACAGCAACAGCGAGATGCAGGGCGCAGTAGAGCGATGTGTTGAGCGATGCGTCCATGTCAATCCCGCTTTGGTAGCAATGCGCTGGTTAAGTAGACAATGCGCAAAAGCGGGGATGTGTTGGTTCCGAGTGTGATGCATCGGGGTTCTCCACACAGTCATAGGATGAGTCGATCTCTGTAGATTGTTGGGGCGACGAAGCGCAGTTCTGTGCATCTGTTTCTGCAGGTGCTGCAGCAGTTCTGATATGATGCGCAGGGTTCTGCTCCTACCACAGGGACGAAGAGTTGATTTCTGCTCACTCAGTCAGCGGGTGCGTCAGTGCCTCTGAAACAAGTATCTGGGTCCACTTCAAGTGAGCCAGCACAAGAGCAGTGGTAGAGACTTTGATTTCCCTGAGTTTCAACAACATGAGGCAAGCCAACAAGCACTTGGAGAGCACTTTGGGGTGCAAGGCAGAGCCCAGCTTTCCCTCAGGAGGGTCAAAGAGCAGCAGGCAGAAGGGAGCAGGGCAGCACAGTAGAAAAGCAAGCCTTCCAGGTCAGCAGTCCAGCAGAGTGTCAGTCCTTGATGCAGTGCAACAGTTCTTCTGACAGAGTCCAGTTGTAGTCTATAAGTCTATAAGTGTCTGATTTGGTGGGGTCAGAGACCAAGTACTTATACCCAGCTGTGCCTTTGAAGTGGGGATGACTTAAAAGAAGGGTCATTGAAGTGCACGCACAGAAGCCCTTTCATCTCAGCCCTGGCTCCAGACTACCTGTGGGGGGTAATCAACCCTTTGTGTAGGGACAAGACCCTGCCTATTCAGGCGTAAGTGTCAGCCCTTTCTCCCTTCCTGGCCAGGAAGAGCATTCAGAATTCAGATGAGTACTTAGACACACCTAACTTTCCTGTGTTTGTGACTGTCTAGAGGGAATGCACAAAGTGTAGCTGTCACCCACCCCCAGATGTGTATTGGAGACAGGCTTCAGACACACACAGCTGTAAGAGCAGAGAAATGTTCACTTTCTAAAAGTGGCATTTCTAAAATAACAATGTCAAATCCATCTTTACCAGTGAAGAGGATTTGTCATTACCATTCCAAAGATATAAAACACGATACAGCTACTCCTTCCTAATCAGGAATTACAACTTAAAAGTGTATTAAAAAATTCCCAATGTTAACCCATGAGAGGAGTCTCACAGTAGTGAAAAATTAATTTAGGTGATTTTCACTACAAGCACTTGCAAAACCTAAAAGTACATGTCCTACGTTTTGTATATACCGCACCCTGCTCTATGGTCTACCTAGGGCCTATCATAGGGGTGATTTATGTGTAATAAAAGGGAAGTTTAAGGCCTGGCAAAGGGTTTTAAATGCCAAGCCGAAGTGGCAGTAAAACTGCACACACAGGCTCTTCAGTGGCAGGCCTGAGACATGTTTGCAGGGCTACTTGTGTGGGTGGCACAATCAGTGCTGCAGGCCCACTTGTAGCATTTAATTTACAGGCCCTGGGCATATGTAGTGCACCCTACTATGGACTTAGAGACACAGTAAATATACCAATTTTGGATATTCCCTTTAAAACCTTGTTTTAGGGAGCGAGCACATGCACTTTAGAATTGGTTAGCAGTGGTAAAGTAGCAAGAACAACAAGGTCAAAAAAGAGGAGGAGGAGGGCAAAAAGTTTGGGGTGACCCTTCAGAGAGGGCCATTTTACAACAAATATGTTCCTTTAAGGAAAGCATGAGTTACATATTATAGTCTCTATTAATCTATTAATCTTTTTAAAAGAGCTTGTATTTTTAACATGCATTGGAAAGGTAGTGTTGAGTTATTACCAATACATAATTGATGCTCAGGTTAGGCATTTGGTGAAAACATACACCATAAGGGTCATTCATGAGCTTGCAGTCAAATTCTAGTCTAAAATTAGGCCTGTTGTGACCTAAATGCTAGAAAACATTGCTACACCAGCATCTACAGAGTCAGCTCTGCTCATTTTAATTGCGCAACCTCAAAAATAGAACTAAGGGGCATATGTACAAGCCCCTATTGCCACCACAACGTCACTTTTACGGACGTTGTGGTGGCGATAGGGGCTGCACCTTATGCACAAGGCAGCGTTAAGCCACTTAATGTGCCTTAACGCTGCCTTGTACATAAGGCCCCCGTTCACGCTATGGTTAGCTTGAAAGGGGCATGCAGTGGGTGTTGTGGCGAGCGTTCCACCGCAACACCCATTGTATTTGACGCTGCCCCCATGTACAAGGGTGGCGTACATAGGAGGCAGCGCCAAAATTAAGACCAGGAAAACCCTGGTCTTAAGTTGGCGAAATGAGGAGAAATGCATTATTTCTCCTCCTTTTTGCCTTCCTGTAAGTAAACAAACCTTTAAAAAAATGCCATTTTACCACTTTCATGTGTGCTGCATGAAGCAGCACACATGAAAGTGACAGAATGGCATTTTAGGATTGTTTATGTGCAGGAAGCGACACCTTCCTACACATAAACGATCCTCCCCTGCACGCAGACACCCTTGCACTCTGGTGCAACGTTGCCTGCCTTGGCGCTAAGTTGCCAAACTTAGCGCCATCGCAGGGGGAAATGCAAGGCTGCACCACATTCTTGTAAATATGGTGCAGCCTTGCATTTCAGAAGTGGCGGAGCGTGTCGTTAAGCCAAGGAGGCTAACGACACGCTCCGCCACTTCCTTGTAAATATCCCCCAAAGTGTTCTAATGTCAAAATAAGGTTTTGGCATTCACAAATTTTTGCTTTGTTGGACTTGCTTGAAGTGAATAGAAACTCCTGGTAGCAATCACTATAGATAAGGCAGACCTTTGTAAAAATGAAAAAAAAACTTCCGGTCGGCCACTATGGCACTGTATAGGAAGCCAACATGCAATATCATTTTATGCTGAAACTACTACTGCCGTGGCAGCAGAAATACTTTTAATGAAAAATATCCAACCACCAGGTAGATATCTCCAGTTACAGTGCATGGGCTGCAGGTGAATGGCAGACGTGATGCTTCTGCTACCTCAGCCTCTCAAAGGACTGCCTACTATAATACCCTAATGCTTGAAATAATTGCCCCATGTGTTTATCTGCCATTAAATGGGAAAAGGCGGGCAAATGTGCAAAGGCCCATTTCTTGTTTGTTTTTTCTTGACTGGGAAAATGTTTTTCCTGGTGAAGAAACCCATCCATCTTACACACCCTTCAAGGATGAAGGTGATCCGTTCTTCTCCCCACCTTAGAGTTGGGGTTAGTCCAACCCTTTGCTGGAGGTAAACTCTGCTCATTTCCAGGATGAGAAAGGTTTGGATCTGTGTTTATGAATGCCAACAAACTCATGTCTGTGAGCGCTCACATGTTTTCAAGGCTGACCATGCCTTCATCTGCCCATTATGTGTGTAGGGTTTACTACTGCAGTTTTCTCCATATTTGTAATAGAGAAACCGTCTATAGGAAAAACAAATAGCTCTGTCAAGAATTCTTCTGTGAATTCCTGACAGCTGTAAATGATGACATTTTCAGCCATCAACATATTGAACATATTAAAAATGCTTTTTTTGTCCCATACCCAAAGACTTTAAGGGGCATATTTACAAGCCCCTATCACCACAGGAATGTCACTTTTAAAGACGTTCCTGTGGCGATACGGACTTTGCCTTATTTACAAGGCAGCGTTAAGCCACTTAACTTGGCTTAACCCTGCCTTGTAAATAAAGCACCCTTTCACGGTATGCATGGAAAGGGGTGGGCAATGGGTGTTACAGTGGTCGTTCCGCCGCCACACCCATTGATTTTGACGCTGCCCCTATTTACAAGGGTTTTTGCTGTTTCTATATGTGCTGCATTGAGCAACACACATAGAAACAGCAAAACGCCATGCATGATTGTTTACGTGCAGGAAGGTATCCTTTCCTGCACATAAACAATTATTTTTAAAATGACAAGTTGCAACTTCTGGGCCTTATTTACAAGAAACTGCTGCTGCGTCGCACCGCAAGCCCTTTGGCTGTGTCACGCGGAGGCACTTTCAAAGCACAGGGATGCGTCATATTTACAACAATATGACACATCCCTGTGCATTCACCTGTCTGGCGCACAATCGGCTGCCATGCGCAACGCAGGCACCCTTGAGCCATGGTGCAAGGGTGCCTGCATTGAGGGGAGATTGTTTCTTTGCAGGAAGGTGTACCTTCCTGCACAAAAACAATAACAAAAAAAATAAAAAGAGGTGTTTTCCTCTTCCTATGTGTGCTGCAGAATGCTGCACACCTAGAAAGAGGAAAAAACTAGGAGAAATGTAAACATTTTTCCCCGTTGCGCCTCACTACGCCACCCCTGGGGTGGTGTAGCATTCTGACACATTTCTAGGTTTTACGAATTCTTGTAAATCTGGAAATGCGTCAGAATACATGGGTGTTGCGTGGGAACACACACAGCAACACCCATGTCACGCACTTTTCACGCAAAGTGTTGCGTGAGAAGGGGCCATATTTACAAGGACAGGAAAAGCCATACAGGGTGGCTTTACGTGTTGTCGTGTAGTTTCTATATTACCCATACAGGACCTGCGCGTTCAGATAACATAAAGTGTGGGTTTGGTGGCAGACTGATTCTGAGCACCCCCACTGAGAATGTTAGCCTGTTTGCATAAGCTAGCTCACAGTGCCACTAGTGTCTCCTCTTATCGGGGAGAGAATAGTTTCTGGCAACCTCAGAACATGACAACCCTGATCCCTCAAGATCGTGGAAACAATGTACTACTTTTCGCTCAGTCACTTGTGCTCACTTATCTTGTCTCAGAGATACACAGAATAAACAGCTTGGGCGTTTCAATAAGGGTTTATTTGAACAGTCGTTATTCTTGTGTAGAATATATGAGCTGCAACAACCATTAGACAGTAGCAGAGATATCTGATTAGCAGTACCATAAATATAAATGGATAGTACAGTTCTACCATCTTGCACTACGCATGAATAAATACATGAATATAAAATGCATTGATAAAAGAAAGCGCGTACTCCTACGATGCCTATCCAGATGTACCTAAGTGTACCTAGCAGGTGAGTAGGTGTAAAGCCAAGAATCCCTCTAGGATTTAGTCGAACCCCATTACCTGAAGTGAGAATGTAGGAGCCCCTCTTGGTCTTGAGCTGGACACCCCGCGAGGGATGTTTAGACCACTGTCAGCTGGAGCGTCTGCATGCAGGAGCCTCAGCATCTCTGGTCAGTGTGTCGGCCTGGAAGTCTCGGTTCCCTTTAACTAATACTAGCAAGATGTGCTGTATTTATACAGAAAGTATCTAGGGGTCCTTTGTCCCTTGTTGCTTGTATTAGCCATTGTTGGATGTGAGGATGACGTGTGGGATGAACCGTGTACGTGGATATGGGGAGGAAGGTGGTATAACCCCGGCCTGGTTTCTAAGAACCCTTATGAATATTCATTCATACTGTGTGAGTCTATTGATGGAGTTATAGGACTCTATTGTTTAGGAGAAACCCTCCTTCTGCACCCACGACTAGAACTAGGTAAAGGTTCAAACCTAAAAGGCCTGTTACAGTGTAGTGTAGGGGAGGTAATGTAGGTGAAGGGGTATGATGTTACCCGGCCCTATATTAGGGTACCTATATGGAACATAACAGTGTCCTTGTAAATATGGGCCAGGAGGTTGCGTCAGCAGTGTGTCACAAAAAGTGACGCACCCGTGGAGCAAGTGGCTTGTAAATTGGCCCCTCTGTGTGTGCTGCACAAAGCAGCACATATAGAAGTTACAAATCGCCATTTAAGATTGTTTATGTGCAGGAAGGAACATCTTCCTGCACATAAACTATCATTCTCCCCAATGCAGGCACCCTTGCACTATGGTGCAAGGGTGCCTGCGTTGGTGCAAGACAGCTGAAATTAGCGCCAGTGCAGGGGGAAATGCAGGGCTGCACCGTATTGTTAATATGGTGCAGCCCTGCATTTCAGAAGTGGCGGAGTGGGGCGTAAAGCCAAGAAGGCTAACGCTGTGCTCTCTCATTTCTTTTAAAATATGCCCCTATATTTTTCCACCAAGATTCCCTTTTGTTGGGTTGGCCCTTAAACCCATGTTAGCTGGATATTCACAAAAAAGAAGAAACTTGTCCTATTTCAAAAGAAATTGGAGGTGAGCTTCTGCCTAAAGCACAACTGGCTTTGAAAACAATCTCTTTGCTTTTGGTTTATCTTCATTTGCAACTACTATGGAAATCCATCAATTAAGGATTATCTAAATTAGGTAAGTGCTCACAAACAAGAGAAACATCCGGTTGAAAGCAATAAATTGTAATCTTGACTAAAAAAAAACACCCCGTTCGGTTCCTACATCCTCTTTCTGCTAGGTGTTTCCACATGCAAGTAGCAGAAAAGTGATAATATCTGTGGTTTCAAATTGAAACCATGTGGTTGGTAGCACACTTGCAACAATCAAGGCACCATCTGCCCAAACAGTGATGGGATCAATTAACATATTTTTCTTGACAGCACAACCCGAAAAAAACAAATGAATAACTGATTTGACTAAAGTGTTTTTTTGAAGTTTTATATAGTAGGAACTTAGCTGAAGGGCTTTAGAGCGCTTTACATTACACATTTTTAGGTGAAATGATAGAATGTTGATCTGAGTTCAGAATTCAAGTTCCTTAATTTCGAAGTCGGCAGCTAGGCCTCTAGGCCACATCTCCTCCCCAGTCTATGCGAAAGAGGGGTAGAGTGTGGTAAATAGGAAAGAACAGAAGGAAAGGATAAGGAACACGAAGTGGGAGGGGTGTTGAGCTACAAAGAGGGCAATTAAAGAAAGGATCAAAGAGAAAACCTTCATACGCACATGCTACTTTCACATTCTCAAAACTCCTCGTTGAAGAAATGCAGATACCAGGTACAGATGCCATGCTTGCACATCTGTTATCCTTTAGTAGAAAAAAAACCACTGTAGCGATTTGCTTGAAGGCAACCGCTGCTCGTTACGTCAGAAGCTCTTTTTGCTCCACGACATCCTACAGAAAACATTATAAACTCCACTGAATATGTTTGGGGCCTCGTTTATAGAAGTCTAAGGTGCTAAAATGGCATTGAATCTGCAGTCAGCATTTACCACATATTTAACATGATTTTCCTTTTCAGAATTATTTTTTTTAAAGAATTGTGGTATTACTGCTTTAGTAATCATCTGTTCTTTTTACATTTGTCCCCCTAAGTGGAAAGGGTATGCCAAGACATGGGTCCTGTGCTCGCTACGCCACCAGATTCAAGCTAGCCTGGCTGATGAGGGGTGTTACCATGAAACCGGTCCAGGGTGCTTGTTTCCGGTCTAGGGAGGATCTGGCCTGGCAATTCGGGATGGACTGTTCCCATGGGGAACAAGGTCAAGACTGATTTGCATATGGCTGGGTCCAAACTGGAATGGCGTGGCGTGCAGAAAAATGATGGATTGAACCCAGATCTGTGACTGGGGTGAATGTTTGATTAATTCAGCGTTCCGTCCATCATCCGATCTTTTTGCATTAGTAATTGTGCCTACTGTACATCACAGGGCGGAACGAGCATGCCTACTACTACGAGCTAAAAGCTAGTGCTAACTTTGCGCCCCAAATTGCCGACAAACATAAATATTATTCTGCACTATTCCCAATTAAAGGTACATTTATGGGAATACTAAAGATATTGGTATCAATAACACAGTTACAGATTCTTTGGATTACTACAACGTTTCCAAACTTTTTCTAAATGAAAATCTTAGTATAAGAATGATACAGGAGCTATGAACTGGCCATGGCCGTACTTACCCATGTTCTCTTCCTCTGTATTAAGACAAACATCATGCTATTGTTATTACTTTCTTAAATTAAAGCTTCAGCCTTAACACAGCCTATGAGCACTTACCCTGGAAAAAAGGTGCATGCACCCCTTATGACCATTCAAAACCATCAGAAGCGAAAGGATCAATGACAAGCATTGGCAAAGTCAATACGTTTAGCTTTAGTGGGTTAATACACGTATGTAGAAGTGTTTGCATGGAAGATCATATTAAAGCCAGACCTATTGGCTTTGCCAATGCTTCTTCTTGCAGCCTCCACACATGGTTGAGAAGGAAACCTATTATTGTAAGTGGTGTCTGCCGTTATCGGGCCAGCAGATTGCGTGGTGGAAAAGGAGTAGTGCCCCCAAACCTCTAAAAAGGGCCAGAACGTTACTAAAGAGAGGCGCAAAAATGTAAAATGCAGATCACTGCTCAGAACCTAAAACGATGACTTCACTGGTACTTCGTAGAATTAATGTAATGCACAGTGGCCCTCATCATGAGTTTGTCAGAGGTGTAGGTACTATTTACGGAACTCGATAAAATCTGAATCCACGAAGTTCGGAATTGATCAGGTCAGATAAATGGCATCCATTCCTTGTTTTTGGGAAATAACATGCTGATTGTGGTGCTTACAGACCAAAATCTGCATGCTGCAGTAAATATTATGCTTTTTCCCTTCTTTAATCAGGTTAAATTCGGCAACTTCGACCAGCTTCAATTTAAGAAAGATTGAGGTATTTAATGCACTTGGTAATTATCAGTGTTGTTTTTTTTCGGAACAAACATATTTTTTGCTCAGATGCCTTTGCAAGAGGAAGCTGAGGATGCCATAAAAAGAGGAAATCAATTTGCACAATTAAAGCAGCTCCAAGATCTGCTCAAGAAGAGGAAAAACAATTCTCATGGCTGCTTGTGCCTTTGTGGGAAAGGGAATCCATGACTGTGAAAATCAGTGGGTTTGACTCCAAGCACCCCATTGAGACCCCAATGTAAAAATCGGTAGATAAAGACATTTGACACTTGTTTGGAGTGTCTTTTTGATATAGAGATTGAGCAATTGGAAATAGAGCAGCGACATGTATTTCTACTATTCATATGGTATTCTTGTATTTTCTGTACCTTATGCTTTTTTATAACGGCAGCTGAAAGCTGGAGTTAAATGCCAGAGCAGAACTTGGGTGCATAGCCTAAATGACAACAAGGGGCATATTTATGAGGGCCTCACATCTTGCTTGCACCACGCAACGTCGTACATGCATGACGCAAAGCCCCAGGTCATATTTATGAAACCACGCAAAGCCACTTTGCATGGATTTGAATGGCTTCACAAATTGCCTTACTCTGTGCAACTGAGGTGTTCCATGGGTGTTGCTGTGTGTGTTCCTACATGACTCTCATTGTTTTGATTCATTCTCAGATTTACAAGGACTTGTAAACATAAGTCAAAAACTTACGCCTCCCCAGCTGAAGTGTAATGAGCAGAAATATGTTTATTTCTCCTCGTTTTTTCCTCTTTCTTGACAGAGACAGTTGCAGGGTTAAGCAAGGGCACCTTCTTCAAGCTTACTGGATAGTTGCAGGGTGAACCAGATGTTTCTTGAGACATTTGGCCTGGGCAGAATGTGGATAATTTTGTAAGCAATTAAGTTAAAGCACATTTTTCTTGAGAAACAGGTCCCACGGCAACACACATCCCCTAATGATCACAGTGTTTAGATGGTGACAGCAGATATGCCATGATATTACCAGCTTACCAGTATTTTCCTTAGCCAGTCCTCCACCAATAAAGGGTTGTTCTTGCCCTTTAATGTTTCCTCTTCAGAAGTGACTGCAGGGTAAAAGAATTGGCCAATCAGTAAACCCCTTTGGTTATGGTGATGTCTTTGACTAAAGTCTTTACTATGGTGTTGCTCATTCCAAGCCATAGTCTCACCTTTCAAAATGAGCTTTGTTCACTCATGTCATCTTCTGTTGCATTGCTGACTTTGTTAAATAGGACAAAATGCACAACATCCTGGTCTCGCTCACACACACCGACCTTTGTGGAGAGGTTTACGAGGTGCCTATAAAGTTGTGTAGCACTAGTAGCTGACGGCCTATGCCTGAGGGTGCCGATAGTAACGAGGGCACCCTATATTGAGTGCCAGTTGGGAGCTATATCAGACAAAGACAAAAAGGATATGGAGCAACATACCATCTGCCTACTGACACCGTAAACAGGTGGTTGTGTGAATGAGACTGGCTCTGAAGTTTTGCAGTACATTTTTACAGAGTTTTTTTTTTTTTATACATTGAACTAATCAAATGTAAGTCTGGTTTACCTTAGGCTTCTACCATTGTATTACATCTGGGTTTGTAAACAATTCTTTTGAGTAATTAGAGAGTATAGTGGGTTGCTAAAAAAATTCTCAGTTCATGGTTTAGGGCATCAAAGAAAAGATGCATAATGATGGTTTGGTATAGGCTTGACATGGCACCCCTCTTTGTACCCCAAATGTGTATAGAGAAGGGTAAGGAGGGGCAGGGATGTCTATATGTGCTTGGCCTAGTGTGCACTAGAGGAAGTGTTGCAATTGTTTGTGTTTCCATTCTTGTCTGGGGTCTAAATCAAAGTTGAACCATATTTCTTGGAACCTTTTGACACATCCATTAATTATCATGTGGTCAATCTCTTGGATACCTGCATTTATCCTTGGTAGGTGAGAGATCATGTGGACATCTAGCAAGATGAGTCTATCCTTCATAATCATATTTAAAAGGTGGAATTTGGTAATAGATATTGGCCCATTCTCCTGTCTTAAACAAAGGCTTCCTCCTTATTGAGTGAGATGGTAACTTCTTCATCCTTTGAGACTTTGGTGTGACATTGTTAGTTGGAGAGGATGCTTCCTAGAGGACCCGCTGGGGAAGAAGCCTACTTGAGTCTCGTGAACAAGCCTGGGGATCACCTTCCTCATGTAAAGCGGGATCAAAATGTTTACTTCCACCTTGATGAGTGATGTAGGCCAGTATCTGGCACATTGCAAAGCGTCTTTGCCTGGTTTTGGATAAGTGATATCAGATTAGGGTATCATTGCAAGATGTTGATAGAGTCCTTGTCGAGACTGCATTGTTGCAGTCAGCGTGCAAGATTTTCATCTTAGCTGATGCCTTCACCTTGTAGAATTCGGCTGGATATCTGTTTCCACCTGGAGATGCATTGTAGGCCAGGAATCGCATTACACTTGGGATCTCATCTGTTGTGATCTCTCCTACTAGCAGGAGCCTGCTTTTGGTTAAGATTTTGGAACAATTTAGAGTTGTGAGAAAGATTTATCAAACCAGCCGTGGGCCTTACTATTTTTACTTTGGTCCTTAAACGGAACACTCAATTTATCTGCAACCACGGCTGCAATATTCTGAAATGCTACTAAAAGCCTTTCAGAATTAACACTCCATTCGGTACAAATGTTATAAGCTTCAAAAATTTCCTTAACTACGGATTCTAATAACCTATTTCCATAAAATGTGGGTATCAAGACTCCGTTTGGTCCCCCCTTGCACAAACAACTTCATGTCTAAACTATACATTAGTTCATTTAAGGACTCCCCATAGAGATTGTGAGGAAAATGGGGTTGTTCAGCTCCATAGAAATTTGAATTGGCACATGCTAGGCTATTGGGGCACATGAATTTATTTTTATTAAAATCTCCAACCCAGATATACGTATAACCAATTCCTTTTTTATTTGCAAAAGACCTAATTTCCTTGCCCAATCTTACAACAACCATATTCCTTGTGTTATTAAAAACATTGTTGTAAACATTAATCAAAATAACCTTGAATTTCTGCTATATCGACAAATGCACCAATTGATAATGTGGGGAACTATTAGATTGTTTTCTGATAACTATAGGGACTAAAAATGAAATAAACGATGCCATACCACCCTTTGCTCTCCCACAGCCAGAGGGAGTAGCTAGGGTAAGGATGGATACACAACCATTAAAATGAACATCTTTCCTAAGCCAGGTTTCCTGCAGACGAACTATGAGAGCAGAATATATGATATTCAACCAAGCTAGATTCCCCATTTTGCTTTTTAGCTCTGCCACATTACAGGATTTAATTACCATATAGTCTATGGTGTTGTTTACTGTTTCCGAACAGTCCGTCTTACTACATATGGTGTCCTGTTGTACACAAGCTTTACTGTAAATGCTCAACCCTGTTAACCCCTCCTGTCAATCCTGTTCATCGAGCTAGGATAACGGGGCAAATCTATTTGTTATGGTAAGAGGAGTACAGTGGTTACCTTCTTGGAAATAGGGCACAGCATGCCGGTCGAATAGAGAATGATGGATTCGATCGTTGAATAGTCAATGCTCTGAAGTTGCTTGTCTCAAAGGAATAGAAATACTCTGTCTATAGAAAAACCCCAAAGGGAGGGCTTTGATCTTACACATAAGGGGTGTCCTCTGAACAAGGCCTTTTAACAACATTTCTACAAGACGGGGGCTCCTAAAATGTAAAATTATACAATTCCCTACTCTGTCCTATGCGTATACCCAACTAAGCCACCCTCCTCACATGTGCCAACTCCTGAGACAAATCGCCCACTCAGCCCGAATTTGTTTTCAACCAATACAATAATTTTTTTTTAAAGGTCATAATGTCTTCTGTTACCCCCATAGGTAGTTCAGGAACATTTGTCAAAACAAAAACGTTTGGGGTACATTCAGGTGGTAGTTGTGGGTAGCGCAATGGCTCATGCACAGCAACAGGGGATGGCTTTGAGAAGCGAGACGTGTCATCCCGCAAGCCTTATTTGAAAGTTCTATGTTGGCTACATTTGATCCACATGATGGAGCCTTTTGCACTGAAAGAGTGCTGGATGCAAGAGATGTAGCGGGTACATTTCCATGCCCAATCCCATTCCTTGTGTCCACAACAGTATTGGACACCTCTGGCTGTTGTGCTTGGCTTGGCATTGCCCTAACCACTACCCCAAGGGGGTCATTTCTGGTCATTAATTGCACCCCTAGGCCACTTGGCTGCATAGTTTTTAGAATCGCTAGCTGGATCTCAATCAACTTGTGCATGTATGGGAGAGAGTTCCTGTTTTAACAGAGCCTTGAAGCGCGTGAGACATTCGCACAAAAAGGGAACCCATGTGGCCCAGTTCCTAGCCAGAGATTCCCTATTCCCATCTGGCACTACTGAAGAATCCTTGCACGGCTCCTCCGTTTTGGGTGACTGACTTGTAGGAGTCGAATTGTGTAATCCTTGACTTCCACCTGTGGGCTTATATCTATTTGACCCCTTAGCCTTTCTTTGAAGTTTTGGCTGAATACTGAAGCATTTTTTATACAATGTCCCTTCCGTGGGAGATATATGGTTGGGTTCTGTCGTGGTGGTGTGCAAAGTAGAGCGTATCATTCGCAGGGTACTCCGGATCAGTGCTAGAATTAACAGATGGTATATATTCAGAATCTTGACCTTTGCTTGGCGATCTAACTGGAGGCACACAGCTGAGATTTTGTGATAATCTCCTTTCATAAAGTTCAATTTCTGCATTTAATTCCCCTATAGCTCTTTCCAACATTTGATCTATAGTTGTATGCTTGACCACAGACCTCGGTACCGGGTCCCCCCAGGTAGTCTCCTTTTAACAATTTCTTGCCAGAGAGGAAGAATCTCTTATACTAAGTGTAGAAAGTTATTAGTTGAGAGCAATCCACGGTTGAAAATAAAACACACTGAAACACTCTTTCAGATCTGATGGTAAAAAAGGGGCAGGTAACTTACTCCAGGAGAGGGCTGTTGTTAGAGGGGTGGCCCAGCTTGGCCACTTTCATCCATTAACGGGCGCAGATGGAGCCCGCCCTTGCAGGAGTCCCTCGCTGTTTTTGCGCCATTTGGCCTATCCTCCTCAGCACTGGAGCGTGGGTGTGACTGGGGACCGAGTCCCACCACAGAAGGATTGCAATTGGCAAGTATGCAGGCCTCAGACGGCCCGAAAGTAAACGTCCAGCGCTGCGGAAGACCCTCACCGGTTTTGTGGCATCTGGCCCCTCCTCCTCAGCACTGGAGCGCGGGTGTGGCTGGGGGACCGAGTCAAACCCCAGCAGGATTGCAACCGGCAGGTATGTAGGCCTCAGACGGCCCGGAAGTAAACAGTGACACAATGTCCCATATTGCCGGAGGATGGTAAATTGAAAACACTCCCACTTCAAGTTTAACACTTCTACACCATCGATGGACAACAGCAAGAAAAAGACATACCCTCATTTATTCTCTCTTACTAAAGAGAAACATAATAATTCTTCTCCAAATAAAATTGTTATAGATGTTGAATTTGCAATATTGCACACATTAGTAAAAGTGTATGCAAACAGCCAAATATAAGGACGTTATTTACACTACAACAAAGCCATAATGCCTCACCTCATAAAATCCACCGTAAGCATAGAATATTCCATAAACAGCACCTTCAGATTCCACAGTAAGAAAAACTAACAACTATTTGCAGTAGCATTTGTGCCACCCAGAGAAGCAATCAGATATTACAAACTATTAATTCACTCCACATTTCACAAATACATGAAGAAAAATTAGGCCAACTCCTAGACTACTTTGTGGATGCCTTGGTTGGTCAGCTGCACCCTTCAGTCAAGAGATGCCAAGCCAGGTTTCTCATTGATTAGTATAAATGTATGAAAATACCCTAAATAAACAATCCAAAACCAACAATACAGCAGAAGGCTGGCACAACTCATTGCAAGCAACAAATGGCAGATATCAATCAACACTGTACCAATTTATCAAAATCATCCAAAAACACCACTGTTACCAAGAAGTACAAACCCAACAGTTCCTTTTCCAAACCCTAAAACCTAAACTAGCCAAACAAATACAATACAGGCATGGAATACTATGATAAAAGGTTGATCTATACATAGAACTTAGACTACCTAGACTCCATAGCTAACACCTACGTGCAAAAAATGAACAACAAGAAATAAACTACTATTGAGACTGAATACATAAAATTTACAACAATAAAATATATTGTATAAAATGTTAAAAAACTTAGTTAAAAAAGTTATTCTTTCAACTTACTGTCTAGTAAAATAAAAAATAATAAAACAAATTACAAAACAGAATGTGCATGTTATTGCACCAAATAGGAGACAACTTATAATATGGAATATGTTTAATATTTTCTAATAGAAATGTGGCTATCTATCTATCTATCTATCTATCTATCTATCTATCTATCTGTCTGTTTTTTTCCTATCATATTTAGCCAATTCTCCCTCTCTGCTGAAGACTGTTTGCAACTGGGGGTTGGCTGCAGGGCAAGGCCTCTGACTAGGCCTCTGCCCAACACCTCTATTAGCAGCCAACAACCTTGTGGGCACAGCTAATGGCCAGGCCCTTCGCTAAACACCCAGCAGCAGCCAACCCCCTGCAAGCCCCTAACCCACATTTCATTTATTAGTTTAAAAAAAAAAACATTCTGCAGTACTGCCATGGTACCGGCACTCAAGCTTCCCCGGGTGAAGCTCGCATGGTTCAACGGTAACCTTGGGTGGAAACTTGAATGGCAGCTCCAGCAGGAGTACCACAATACCTTATGGAAATTTGGGTTGCTCTGCCCCCTCACAGATGCCTGGAGGTCACTATATTTCCAAACCTGCCCCCTAATACTATTTCTAACAAAAAACAAATCAGAACTGGGAGACTGAGTCTCCGAGACCTCTAAAATTGGCCATAACATTTAGCTTTTTTTTGTGGCCAAGCAATCAGATTGCACAATACCACAGGATCGATATCAGTCCCACGGTACTGAAAGTGCTGGTGGGAGAAACATAGGGCCCTATTTTATTGTTCAGAGGACTCCCACAGGACCAATCGTCCAGATATACCTATTTTGTAACCACTTCATGAGCACTCGAGTACCTCTTTAAATGCAAATTTCTCAAAAACAGTTGAACAGATTTTTATCAAATCACAAAAAGCATGCTTTCTGAGAAAAGTTCTATATTATAAAACTATAATATTAAATATTAAGATACATATTTACTATTACAAATACAAAGTAGGATACATTGGGTAAAGTGTTAGATTCTTGAAGATGCAGATTTACTATTCCCACTCCAAACCTAGCTACATTGGGATAGTGTTGGACTTGGAGCGGTGAACATTTACTATTCCCACTCCAAACGTAGCCCCATTTGCAAAAGAGTTAAACTCTGGTGGGTGTAAATTTACTATTCCCACTCCTAACATAGCCACATTAGAGAACATTTTGGACTCTGGGGGTATACAATTACTATTCCCACTCCAAACTTACCTACATTGGCAAAATAATTTAACTCTGAGGGTTACAGGTCTACTATGTTCCAACTCCAAATGTAGCCTTACTGGGGAAAGTGTTGGACTCTCAGGGTTCAGATTTATTATTCCCACTCCAAACATAGCCACATTAGGGAAAGTGTTGGACTCTTGGGGTGTACAATTACTTTCCCACTCAAAACGTAGCTAAAGTGGCAAAAGTGTTGGACTCTAGGGGTTTTAGACTTGCTTTTACCACTCCAGACTTAGCCACCGTGGAGAAATTGTTGAACTCTTAAGGGCTTAGATTTAATATTCTGACTCCAAACTGAGCTACAGTAGGAGTCGTGTTGGACTTTGGGAGGAGAAGATATCGATTTTCTATCCCAAATCCGAACTTAGCCACATTAAGGAAAGTGATAGGCTCTTGAGGAGTTCAAATATATCATTCACACTCCAAACATAGCCTCACTGGGTTAAGTGCTGGACTTAGAGGAGGGGGTTGTGGATTCAGGTTTACTATTTTCACCCAAAACCTAGCCCCATTGGTGAAAGTGTTGGACTTTGGGGTTTTTAATTTACTATTCCCGCCTCAACTTTTCCACAGAGAGAAACTAATGGACTTTAGGTGGTTCAGATTAAGTATTCTCACTTCCAACATAACCACTGTGGGAAATATTTACAATCTGGAGCGCTCAAATTTAATATTCACACTACAAATTAATGGAGACTACTTAAATGACAATTTTAATCTCAGTAAAAATATTTGCACTCTTAAGTGTTCAAATAAAACATTCACACTACAAATAAATGCAGACTACTTACATGACAATTTGAATCTCAATAAATGTAACTTTAAGCCTGATAATTAGTTTAGGTGCTATTTATTGCACCTGATAAATAGTGATACAATGGGGTTTGTTATTTATTGGGTGCGATAAATAACACCTAATATAAGTTATTAAAAAATAACATGCAGATTTTGGTGTTTAACACACCAAACTCAGCACGATACAGTAAATACAGTTTGCTTTTTCCCTGTTATATTTCAGCAGGTTTGATTAAGCGATGTTGATGTATTTAACACAACCGATAATTATCATGGGCTTACGCACGGCTCAGAATACTCTACCCAACTCATAATCAGGCTCTAGCTTGGTTAAAAACTTAAAATAAAATATATATTGTTTTTAAAAGACAAAATATAAATTATGTAAACATAGATTACAGAACATTTAATGATGATATTAATTACTTTCTCTGTTGTAAATTAATTATTTAAACAGATATCTTTATTTAGCTTGAAATATTACAATCTGAATTGCTTTTATGTTTCTAAATCTATTTTAAAAAAATCACAAATTGAAAATAGTTAAATTGAATAACTATGCAAATTAATTTGAACAACAATATTATTTTTGAAAAATTTGGGCCTCATTACGATGTCAGGCGGAATTACATCTGCCCGACACCATTGCGGTATGGAACCGCCTGACCGTAGGTCGGCGGTTCCGACTGCAGTATTAGGATGCGACAGCCTATAGGGCAGTCGCAAACATCCATTTTCGAATGGAAGGTTGTGCGGCGGGCAGAAAAGGCCAGGAGCGCAACCTTCCATTGGAAAATGGATGTTTGTAAACATCCCGGCACCATCTGCCCCACGGTGCAGGCATGTTTAGGGAGGCACCATAGCGGAGGCCAGGGGGGATGAGGGCCCTGCTAGGGGCTCCAAAGTCACTTTCCGATAGCATTTCCATGTCAGAAAGGCCAACATGAAAGGCTGTCGAAAACCAACATTGTAATTCAGGCAGCAGAGCCGAGGGTGGCTCCACCATCATTCAAGGGATTACAATTCTGGTCTTCTTCCGACGGGCTCTGTGAGCCTGTCAGAGGATGAGCGGAATTCCTCTGTGGGTTTCCCTCCGACCGCCATCATCATAATACAGCTGTCGGAGGGAAGCCCTCGATGTCAGACGGAAAACCTCCGACAGACTGTCGGAGGCTTTCTGCCCGACATCAAATCCGAGGGTCACAGGGTCACCCCATTGATCTCTATATGACATCAAAATCAGGCCCATAATTGAAAAATAAAAAAGAATTATCTCCTAATTGTTTATTTTAAAAACCCTGCTAATAATTAATGAGCATTTAAAATATTAGAACATTTAAACATTTTCATAAAACAAACACCTACAAAAATTATACTAATAAAACACAAAACTTTCAATTACAAAAAAACCTATTTCTATTTTTAAATAATTTTTAGGTTTCAAAAAAATCTATTTTCGTTACTTTAAAATTATTACAAAACCTAAAAACGTCCACCAAAATATAAAAAAAGTATCATAAATTTACATAGTATTAACTTAAAAATAAAGGGCCTGATTACGATGACAGTGGGACCGCCACCGATAACCCATCTGTGGGGGTCCCACCGCCATCATAATAGTGTTTACCGCCCGCCACATTAGGATGGCGGGCGGATGGTCGGGGGCGGAAAGACCGTCCGACACTAAGATGATGGGTTCAAGGAGCCCGTCGAACGGTCTGTAATGCCTACAATGGTGGTGGTGCCTGCTCAGGCACCGCCGTAGGCATTACAATGTCAGTTTCCGCCAGCCGTTTCATGGCGGTTAACCCGCCATAGAATGCTGGCAGAAAGTGACTTTGGGGGCCCCTAGCTGACCCCCCTTCCACCCTGGCTCTCCGACATGGCCCTGGGGGGCACCTATGGTGCCCCCAACATATCCCTGCACCATGTGGCAGGCACCGCATGGTGTCTGCCACATAGTGCCGGGATATGCAAAAAGTGTATTTTTTGTCATGGGGCGTGTGCTGCAGCCCGCAGCACACGTAGCAATACAAAAAATACACTTTGCGACCTCCTTGAAGGCAGTCGGATTGTAATACCAATGGTAGGAGCGCCAACAGCAAGTGTGGCGGTCCCGTCCCTGATATGATGGCGGTCGGACAAAATGAATAAGAAAAGCAAAAAACTTCTACATTATAAAAGCAATAAATAAAAAAAGAAGAATAACATATACTTTGAACAAATAACAAAACATATATTAAAACAAATTAAAAAACTAAAAATCGAATTATAAAAACAACATGTAAACAGCACATTAAAAAGAACAGGATTGCATAATATTTCACACAATGATACTAAAGTTTTAGATATTTACAATTTTGATATTAATATTGCAAATAGAAAAGCGATATTGGTACCATCCATATTGCATGTCTTCATATCCATTCCCCACGATATTCTGACTTCGATATTTAGTACCATAAAAATTATTTTTTTACATTTATGTTTAACTATAAATGTTCTCATCTCGACTCCTACAATGAAGCGTGATTGAGGGAAAACGCGTGGTTTACATGCAATATTACTTTCAACCAACAGATGGCAGCATTAGATAAGAAACATGGTTATTGCAAGAAAACTGTACAGCATGTGCTCTAAAAAAATATCACAGTAAAAAGTGCATCTTCAGTCAGGTCAGGCGCTCTAAATGAGTATGAAATTACCGAATGATCTGAACGCGTCGAAATTACGCCGCAATTATATATTTCGAATGTAAATTGATTGGTTTGGCTATTTAAGTATATTCCCCGCTAATCTTCGAGTCGGTAGGCAAGCACATTTTGCATTCTTCGACTCATTTGGGCTGTTGAACAAATCTGGCTCAAAACCTTATTGGTTTTGATATTCTCCCTGGGCAACAGTGGGGATTACAGTTCTTGGTAGGAATAACTGTGGGGCATATTAGCAAGGGCAATATCGCCGCCTTAGCGGCACTTTTTGCCGCTAAAGCGGCGATATTATTTTCGCCCTATCAGCAAGCTGTCGCTAACATCTGTTAGCGACAGCTTCCTGGAGTAAGCGACCATTTTGGGTGCCTCTTTGCATGTCAGCGATATTTATCGCTAATGACATGCAAAGTAGGCGTTCCCAAATAAAACTCCACCAAAACGGCCGCTCACAGACCCAACTCCTATTACCAATGAGGCCCCGGACCCGGTTAGCGATGACAGAAGTCTCGCTAACCGTGGTCATCGCAGGAATTTTAACACCTGATAAAAGCATGACTTATGGATACCTAAAATGGGGGTGGATTATGGTGATACGACCACAGGGTCGTATCAGCAAGGTGTTCTCCTTCTCCATTCAACATCGCTGTTTTTCCAGCGATGTTGACCCATTTCCCCCGCTATCGCTGGAATAATCATCACCATAGCGCTAATTGTTGCTAATACAGCGTTAGCGTGGCGATATATTCCAGCGATAGCTGGCGATAAAATATTTCGCGCTAGGCGCGCTCTGCAATATTTATCGCATTTTGTTGCTAATATGGCCCTGTATATTTTGTTGGTTTTCTGGGTTTTAGACTTCATTTTCCTCAATGTCGATGAGAGTGACATTCAAGGAGGACAAATTATTCTAAATAGAAGATGTTGCTTTTGCCTGTTAAAAAAACACATTTAAGCTACTTTGAAGACACTGTCAAGGGGCTATTATTTCCCTGTAGCTCTCACCAAGGGGCATATTATCAAGAAGGGCGTTAAAATTATCGCCGCTTTAGCGGCAGAAAACTGCCGCTAAAGCAGCGACAGTTTTCTGCCGCTAAAGCGGCGATAATATTAACACCGTTTCTTGATAATATGCCCCATAGTTCCTTGTTCATCGAAGGCATTGAAGGTGTGCCCTATCTTCTGGCGTTTAGCTGCCAAAAGTGTAGTAGGTGCCGGTGCATCGAAACCTAGAGAATGAGGAGCACTTTGCACCCCAATTAGTGGCAGTTCAATCGAAGAACAATCGAGGGCAGAAGGAGCTGCGACCCCTGGCTTGCACCTTGCAACCCCTTGCATTGCCTTTGCGACCCTTGGCGTGGAAGTTGGCAAAATCAGTGCCAGGAACACAAGGGCAGCTTGTCCTTATGGACGTCGGTTGCTGTGCCACTCTACGTGATTTCTATCAATTTTTTATAATACTAATGCTAAAATGTTATTATTTGCTATTAGTGTAATAAAGGCTGGATAGCAATTAGCTGGAATTTGACCCTCCCTGGCAGCTGAGGTAAATAAAAGATGTTACTAAATGTATGTTGTGTGTGTGCATGTTTGCTGGTGAGAGTGTGTTTGTGTGAGAGCAAGTGTGTGTATGTGTGAATGTGTGTATATGTGTAAACATGCATGTGTGAGTGAAAATAAAGGTTAAATGGTGTGTGATGTCACGTTTGCTACCTCTGGCATTTTGGTGAATTGACGTTTATGTTTGGCACGCCCAATACCAAGGCTGCAGAGTCTTGAATTCACCTCATGTCTTTATAATCCAGTACCAGACACCCCCTTCTCCTTTATCTCCTTTTTGCCGGACGCTGCTTTCTTCTTTTGTGATGCTTATTACATCTTTCTCTTTCTCCTTCTTGTCCCTTGGTTTCCTTGTCCCTCTCTTGCTCTCGGTAAATGTCGGAGGCTGCAAAATAAGTGCTGGTCCCCAAAAATAAGTGCCGGTGGTCCCCACAGGCAAATACTGGCTCAAATTAAGCACTGGGCAGTCGAGATGAAGAAAAAAGGTCCCGTGGCCGAATCCGAGGCAAGAGTTCAAAACCAAATATGAAACAGGCAAATCCTCAGACAAAAAAAACAGTAGCAGAAAAAAAAACAGGCCAACCAACATCCCAAATTGAAAGGGAAAGGACACAGATGAAGCCAGCCAGAGTTTAGAGGAAGCAGACAGCAGAAAATAAATAAAAACATTGATGGTTTGAGGTAGGAAAAAAGGCGACTCATATATGCCAACAAAATTAGGAGTGGCAACAGCAAAGATGAACAAAAATGAAAGACTAATTAGATGTAGAAGCAATGAGGGAGCTAAATAGGTACTAGCCAGAAGGCAAACCTGGGAACAAACATATACTAAATCTGATTCTGTGGGAGACAAAAAAAACCCTACCAACAGCAAGAAAGAAACAATGTAAGCACTCAACAGAGACCAAAGTAATTGATGGATGTCCAACAGGCCAGCCAACAGAAATTCACCTCGGATCCCAGATTTGAAAATCATACATGTGAGAAAATGGCCTTTTTTGTGCAGTCATCCCCATTTTATTGCTGTATTTTATTGCTGTTTTTTAAACTCTGCACATTGGGGCACTGCTGTCCAGTGCCCAGTGTATGTGCTCTGACCTCTAAAACATGAAGAAAGTGGCTAATCTACGGTTGGTGTATTTAAGTCTCCTATATGGCCATAGTATATGGTGTAGAAACTGTACCCATGGTATGGAAAGTTAAATGTCACCCGTGGATTGTATAACTCATTGTGCCATCCACTAGGGTGACATGGGAAAACATGGGTTCAAGCCTTATATTGTAGTCTGACTGCTACAGTTTGAACCTGCAGTGCAGCCTGTTAAAATAACTCTTTATGGCAGGTGAAAAAACTCAATTTAAAATATTTATTATATTCTAAATATAAGTTGTCACTTTCAACACTTTCACCACTGTAAATAATATTTTCCATATGCCTGCTTCAAATGTGTAGAATACCTGACATTGGTCAGAAGCACTTATCACTGGTAAATTGTCACTAAATTCAGCAGTGACCAGAGCGTAGAAATGTAGGCTGTCCAACACAAAGCAAACCAGTAACCATGAAGAGCCAGAGTTCTCTTAACATTTTGACAACTAAGAATTAGAGACTGAGAAACTCTGCCACTGATGCTACCCGGCATATCACCACATTAGAGTCACATATTTGCACACAATGTGGGAGCAAAATTATAGTTTGCTGGTGAAAATTAAAGATGCAAATACTGGCACCAGCAAAGAGACATGGGGGAAGATTTACAAGGACTGGCGCATCCCTGCATATTAGCAGGGATGCGCCAGTGAAGATGCGACACGCAGGAATACCCTTGCGCCACCACGGATGCGTCGCACTTAGAATGCGACGCACCATGGCGCAAGGATAGTCAGATGCGTGTCGCATCTTCTGGCGTAAGGGCAGCGCATTGCTGGAGTCATGTCGCAAGCGCGACGCAACTCCAGCAATGCTCAGGGCACCCTATACCTAACATGCTGCGTCACTCCTTACTCCTGCTTCAAGCAGGCGTAAGGTTTTGACGCAGCATGACGTAAAAGTGACTCAGTGAAATCTTGTAGATTTCACTGCGTCACTTTTACGGGGCTTCCTTGCGATGAAACGCCCACCCTGCATACATTATACATTATACGTTATTCATTATTTCTCACTGCACAGATACCACTTTGGTATATTACATAGGATTAAACATTACCCACATCAGCAGTTCAGGTGTTCACAGCCCAAAATATATCAGTACATATTGCTGCACTAAAATGTATCTTTCAAATAAACTGTGAGGCAGATAACTTTGAGCTGTCTAGAGCTGAGAAAATACATCTTCAATTCCACTGTGCAGAGTTTCGTTACTGTGGTTTTAGTATATGATTTTTTAATACAGGCTGCCTGTTAATATGGATTCCTATCCAAAGGCAAACCTACAGTGCCTCATGGCTGAAGTTCCTTGAGGAGTAAGGGACAGTGCGTAAAATCAGGTAAGCTCTACAATAATAAGATATTCTGTCTACGTCCCTGGCCAATCAAGGAATGAAGTTCAGGATAACACCACATTGCAAATATTTCTTATCTTGAGAGCTCCATTAGGAACATTATTTACACAGTAGAGACCTGCCACCTCTGCAGAGTAAACAATCCCATGCCTTAAAAGCAATTGCTCTTTAACATGATTTGTGTAAGGTTAGGCCTCTTTTTTGCATGATCACCCCCCAGTTTTTGACTGATGCTCCGGTCTTTCCCATCTGCTGGAATGGGACCCTGCTAACCAGGTCCCAATGCATGTGCTCTGACCCCCTAAAACATGTGCAATTGGCTAATATTTGATTGGCGTATTTAACTTATCTGTAAGTCCCAAGTATATGGTACCTTGTGGCCCAAGGCCTTTAAGCCAAATGGCACTAGTGAAATGCAGCACTTATTGTGCCCCCACTAAAGTGGCCATGTAAAAAATGACTCTAGGCCTGCCACAGCACCCTAGCATGGCAGTTTTAAAACTGCCATTTTGACTTGTTAAAACCACCCTTTTAACTGGTCCAAACCTTCCTTTTTAATACTTATAAGTCACCTCCAAGGTAAGCCCTAAGTGCCTTTAGCAGGGTGCATTGTATTTAAAAAGTAGGACATGTGTTCTTAAGTTTTAGATTTCCTTGCAGTGAAAAACTTCCAAAGTAGTTTTTCACTGTGGCAAGGCTCGCTCTCCCATAGAAAAGCACTAGTGTCAAGTTCTTACTTACGATTCCGCAGGAACGATATGCAAGATGAAAGTTCCCAACTCCCCTCTAGTCACTCACTGTACCCAACTGAGTCAAAGCACCAGTAGTAAATCAGGGGAAGCAGAGAAGGCAAGAAGAAAGGGTGAAGTTGTCCCACGATGTTTCCCACTCAAGGATAGGACCAGGCATCAGGGAGGATGTCCTAACAAGAGAGAGATAGAGTATATGAGTGTGTAGAGAAGAACTGTATTGAAATAATGGTATAGATAAGGTTTATCTCTCTAAACTACGTTAGTGATTCCCTTCTTCCGATATACATCAAAAAACTGTTCGGGTGGGATCTGTGACTCTTATCTATAGAAAAGATAAATTGGCAGTGTCAGTGAGGTAACGCAACTACATAGAATGAAAGGAAATAAAAGAAAAACCCAATAACACCCACCAATGTCTTACTGGAATTATCCCATGACATCAGAGATCTGCAGTGGACAAAAATGTCCCCTAGCAACTTGCTAGTACAACGTGGAAACTCTATACAAAAAACTATAATTAATACCTCCTTAAATTCAGGAGAAAGTAATATTATGCCCGTCTAATTTCAGGGAGGAAATAATGTTGCCCTTCTATTTTACAGGAATACTCTTGGTTCAGTAAGGTCAACACACAAAAGGGAAGAAACAGATCCCCAAAGACGAGGGCACCAACTTTAGATAAGTATTTACAATTAAATGTTTTATCAATAAAGAGCTTTGGCAGCACATAAGCGCCGTTAGCGTAATTTAGAATGGCTGGTTGGTTGTTTTTGCTTTCTTTGTGTTGCAGGGCAGACGAACGTTGATGGGCCGTGACGCGGTTCAGGATCTGTGTGTGTGGGAGCCCCGACGGAGCCAAGAGGAATGCCAGGATCTCGCCGCCGGGGCAGGACGAGGATTCAAGAGCCTGCTTGAGGGAGCCGTGACGAAGCTGTGAGGCACGCCAGGTACTCACCGCAGGAACAGGACGTGTACAGGCAAGTGGCCCGGAATTGGAGACAAACCAAATCCCGAAATGCTAGAACGCGAAGTGTTCAGCTTTGGGATCAGGTGCTTTTTATAGTCTTCCGCCGCAGCCCGCAGTGCAACAGGCATGACAACTAGGTTACATTAGAGCACCTTATAATGCATAACTTCAGTTTGGGAATAGCTAGAACCATGGTTCAAGGACTCAAATTAATAGGAATTTAAAATCCAATCTGATGGTTGAGTCAGATTTTAAACTACTATTTTGAAAATGCTGCTTTAAGAAAGTTGGCATTTTCTGGACTAAAGCCTCTAGTAGCCTTTTCAGATGTTATCCCCAACTGTCACCTGGCAGCCTGCTGGGAGGTGTGAATGGCTCCAAGGATGGGGAACAAAAGGGCCTTGGTTGGGAGCAAGTGTGGCCTCCTCCTGACAGGATGACCCGGACCATGTGCCCACCAACTGCACAAGCTTCAAAGGGGAACACCCTGTCACAGGCAGATGAAGCTCACAACTAGGCCTTTCCCTGCCTTTGGTTAAGTAGCCAGAAGTAGCACCAATCCCAGTCGGGGGAAAACCTGTTTCAGAACTGGTTTGCAGGGGTAGCTCCTCATTTTACTAGCCACAACTCGTGGTGTGCCCATAGCTCTGACCAGGGGAAGAAAGTTTCTGCCATATTGACTTTTGGGAGAGCAGAGCACTGTGGGATTATTTTGGGCCAAACCCTCAGGAAATTATGTAATGGTAGGTAGGGTTGCCCATGGTAATGTTTTCCCTATTGGACAGGGAGTTTCTTCCACCCACAAGCTAGTTCCAGGCATGAAAGTGCACCCCTTCTTCAGAACAACCCTGGAACTGTGGAAGACAGAAGAAGCACTGCACCTGCTGTTGAACCTGTGAGAGAGACCCCAAGGGCCAAACCTGCTCCCACTTGTACCCAGGACTGAGAAGTGGACTCCAAGGGTCAGTTGGCTGACCCCCTCTGAAGCTGCAGGGACACAAAAGCTGAAAGAAGCCCACCTTCTTGAAAAGCCCATCTGACACGTTCCAACTGGTCTTGCCCTGGAACTTGCTGATGGTTATCCATGGAGTGAGTCCTGACCCTGATGGTGACCTAAGATCCTGGGGCCCTTGGATAAGTGTCAGAGTGTACTCCTCCTGCCTACTACTAAAAGCTGGGAATTAGAAACATTTTGAAGTATTATTGCCAAAAGAACCAGAGGCTATCACTGGACTGCCACTGAGCTGCAGTCACCGACGTCGAACTGCCCTTTGGTCTCAGCTTGCTGGTTTGCTCTGCTGAAAGGATCTTGACTTTCAAAAAGATTTGAAGTCCAAATGCAGATGACTTCACCGCAACCAATGCCGTGCAACAACCGACTGACAACTTCGCCCTATTGGAGTTTTCCCACCTTTAAAGTAGAGAGCTTCAAATTTCCCACTGGAGCTGAGGCCCCCATCATGGTTCTGCACTCCAGCCAGCCGATGTTGACTAGTTCCTCCTCAGATATAGCTGGCACCCGACCTGCTGACGGTCCCTTTGACAAGAAATAGTCAGAAGGTAAACTTTCCACTGGACCAAATTTACTGCCTGTATCCAACCCACTCTTTTTCACGGTCAACCTTAACTTTTGACTTTGACCCAGACTAGCACACCCAGATATCCTTGGTTGGCTATTTACACTTTTTGGCAATAGAAAAACCTAACACTTTGAAAAATCATATCTACTGTACCCTACATCTGATTTTTTGTTGTTTTGGTATCTATTTGCTCATTAAAATGTTCTTTATTTTTATAAATTTGAGTGGGATTTTTATTGTGTTGTGTCTTCTACATTTTAACCGTTTTTGTACTGGTAAGTGCTTTATACATTTCTCATAAATTAAGCCTATCTGCTCTGTGTCACAGCTACCACGGTTTGAGCTCATGTTAAAATTACTGAGTCCTTCTGGTAAGGACTAGTGCAAATATTACTTGAAGAGGACTACCATCCATTTCAAACTAACAATCCATTTTTTCACAATTTGACAGACATAAAGAGGCACTATTCAGTAACCTGCTAGAGAAGCAAGCATTGGCAAAGAGAATAGGTTTCCCCTTTGCAAGATCTATTGGCTTTGCCAATGTTTTTTGCCATATTGTACAGCAGTGCAGTAAGTCCTTGTAGCTATGGATTTGTGTCAAAATCCATGGGTGGATGCACAGGAACTCCCATGCACCACCCATGGTATGCCTCCTCGGTGCAAAGTAACGCTGAGCAGCGTGTTATGTAGCGTTACTTTGGGTTATTATCTATTGTAAATTGTGTTTTGCGTTGGATTGTAAATAGCAAATTAAAACTTAGTGTCTGGTCTGCGTTACAGGAAGGGACATCACATATGATCCTGACAGCACAGGAAAGGTTCATCATCACAACTTTCCCACTGATTTCGCACTGCTTCACACAGACTTAGAAAAACAGAAATAAGCATAATTTAGTGTATGAAAAATAGTACTCACTCTTGTTAAGCATGTAGATCAAGGGTTCATTGTATATATCTTTTGCTTTAACTGGGGCTGGCTCACAGGAGGAATACAAATACAGCCACTATTCCCCTAGTGCTGATGATGAGCATTTATTCAGGTGGCCATCAAGCTGTGCAGTGAACATGCATTGGTGCAATGCTAAGTAATGCACTTGTATTAAGCAGCAGAGGAAAAAAAAAAATATCCAAAGCAGAAAGTATCATGTTAGCTTGAGTAACAGGACTAGCTGTACAGGATTGCCCCAAAATGATTATATTTTATGGAAAGAGATGCCTAGTGTGCACTCAGACAGAGCTTTTGTGATGTGCAAGTGTGGAAGTCTACTTAATTGTTCACTCACAACTGCTTGTTGAAAATAAGAAATTTCTTCAAGGGGATTCCTCAGGTGGTGGCTATAAGGGTGAGCATGAGCAAGAAGGTGTTTTTTTTCTGAAACAGTTAAAATGTCAGTGAAAAATTCATAGCTTTAATCCATATGGATATGGAAATAACATATTTTCATACTCTATTTCTTATTCTGCAACATTCAATACTTTACTGAAGATATACTCCGCTTTCACTTAGGTTTCAAGTCTTAAAGTATAAAAAATACACACAGAAAAAAAGATTAGGCCATATGTAAGAAATAGGGTTACTCGTTGAGGGGGGTGAAACCCTACTCAAGCAGCAACCACAATTCTCTGTTAGGGTGAAGTCATAAGCAAACCCTAAATTAACCTGTGCTTAACTCTCCGGTAGTTTGGCACAGAGCAGTCAGGCTTAACTTAGAGGTAGTGTATAAAGCATTTACGCAGCACTTCAAACAGTAATAACATGAAGCACAGCACAAGAAAAACCTTGCACAATTTAGGAAAATAGGGTGAAATATAATACATAATTTAAGACCAAAACAATAAAAATCCAATCAGTAGAAACAGAGATATGCAATTTTAATATTTCAATAATTGAAAATAGCACCAAAAAGCACTAAGCGCTAACTGTGGCTATCTGGTCGTCCTGGACCATGATAGAGCATGCACTGGCTATAGGGACCCAGTTAGGCCAGCTGAACAAGAGCACCTTAAATCCTGGTTGTGGAGCGTGACGAGGTCCCACATCAAGGTGATGCAAGGTTATGGTGTGTAACCTATGCGTCGCGGAGCGGTGATTCCGAGGAAGCTGCAAGGCTGCAATGTGAGGTCCTGCATTGTCATCAAGCATGCTGATGATGAGGACCTTGCGATGCGATGTCCTGCATCGAAGATGCTTCACGCACCAGATGGTTCCGAAGAAGCTGCGGGGCTTGCGATGCGGAATCCTGCATCGAGGCTGTCATTGATGAGGGACTTGTGATGCGAAGATCTGCGTTGAGGATACATCACGCAGTGGTGGTTCTGATGAGGCTGTGGCCTGTGAAGTGAAGTCCCGAGTCGGGGTTGCGTCCCCTGCAGAGTTTTCTGAAGGTGACATGCCACACTGCGTTGGTTCTGCTGGGACCACAGTTGTGCTGGCAGAGCACCTTAAGGTCCTCTTCCAAGGGTCCAGAACTAGGGTGGCAGCACTTGGGGCACAAGACTCACAGCAGGCTGAGTCCTGGTGCTGGGATCAAGGTGGTTAAAGCCTGTTCTGTCCGTAAGGGTTTTGATCAGGGTAGCCATCTTGCCCTTGGAGTCACACTGGTGGTCTTGGTCTCAAGATGCAGGACCAGTCCTTCTCACTCAGGCAGCAGGGCAGCAGCGTGACAGTCCTTCTTGCAGCAAATCAGCACAGCAGTCCTTCTTCTGAGTCTTCCAAAGTGTATTTTTACCAGTATAAGTCTGGTTTTAAACATTACAGTGTGCTGTTCACTGTTTCCCTAACTGCCAGGACTGAGTGAAGGTGTCCTTCATACCACAGGCCGACCACTAGATAGTTACATATTTTTAATATAACAATTCTTGTTCACAAAGAGTCCCTCTGTCATTAGGTATTTTTCTCCACAACCACATCACACCAGCATAATATGAGTTTCTCTTTTGCCTCAACCAGTGACAAGCTACGACAGACAACACAGCCTTGAGGACAACATAGCCTGTGCAGTACAAGGACATTCATAAGGACCAAGGTAAATGTAAGTCAGTTGCCGGACACCTTAGCCTGTGCAGTACTAGTACATTCATAAGGGACTAGGTAAAGGTAAGTCAGTTGTATGGAGCAAAATGTCTACCGAACTGCAGCTAGTAGCTGCATTAACAGCCCTGAAGAGGTACAACAACCATTGTGCCATTCCTGAGTCAGTGCATTGGAAGAGAAGATAGGAGGACAAGATTAAGGCACAGTGAGCAGACACCCTATAAAAATCCATAAAGATAACATTATTCCTAATAAACACATGGGGATGCTTGTGAGGTCAATCATACAACAACAGCAACTCCATTTCTCTACCATCACATGTGGAAGAAGCGTTGATGCTCAATAAACACTAAGAGGCAATTATAACATGTAAACAGCGAAACCCAGGTTCTGCGGAATTTGTGAAAGTTCAAGTCCTTTGTGTCAGACCTACAATCATCTCTCATGTCTCTGACACAGGTAGGGCACAGAGGTCCAACTGTTACCAGGCAGGGCCTTAGCTGCCAAGTGACCCCATGCCATGTGAGACACCCTCAGACATTACTGGATATCAGAATCCTGCATGGCCCAAAACCATAATGGAAAAATCGAAACTGTTGCTTCCAGCATGTACTGTGCTGTTGGATAAACATCAAGGACTAGCTTTAGATGGCATGGGACAATTTGCAAACTGTGGACCTGGGAGACATTTCTCTAACACAAAACCTATTTGGCAAGAGTAACAGCTAATAAATACAATGCCATGAAAGGAAGGTATGGGGCAGGTGCCTGAACTGGGATTAGTTGCATAAGTAGACTAAGGCCCTCATCACTGGCACTTACTGATATCAACGGGGTGAAAAGCTTGTCCTGCACGAAAACAATGATTGAGTATATGGGGGGACTACGATGGGGGAGGAAAAGTCAAATGAGCAACCCGTGGTGATCAGATACCCAAACCTGGTTTTCTTCTGCTGTTTCTCCTCTGGAGGCCCTCTGTATGTATGCATGTATATGTTCTTTAAAGAAGTGAGTCTTCAACTCTTTCATAAATTGCAGCAGTGTTGGGGCGGCCCTGATGAATACAAGAATGTTGTTCCAGATCCAGACTTATTTCTTAGTCTGATGGTGTCCTGGCTACGGTTGTGCTGAAAAAGCACCAGAGATAGTGAGGTTGTCTGCAAGATAGGAGGAAGTGCTGGTTTTGTAAATCATGCAGTTAGTTTTGAAGCATGGCACGGTGAGCCAATGGAGTTCTATTGGGATGGAGGTGAAGTGGTCATATTTCTTCAGCCCCTGGATGAGACATGCTGTGACATTTAGGATGACTCTAAGGGGTGCCAGTGTGGAGTCTGAGAGGATATGAAGCAGGGTATTACCATCATCCAGATGCAAGAGTACAAGAGCTTGAACAGTTTGACTGTCTTTAGAAGAGAAAACTGGTACAAAGCTGTCTTTGTGTTTTGGCAATGTGCTCATTGAGGCAGAGGTTGGTGTCCAGGGTGAGTCCAAGTGATTTGGCATTTGGTGAGAGATGGGCTTCGGAGCTGTCAAGGTACATGTCATTGAGCCAAGTTTTTACTGTATCTTGTTTTTTGTTCTTGGCAAATAATAAAAATTCTGGGCCTGATTTAGATCTTGGCGGATCCCATTCTATCCTATGGAGATCGTAATATGGCAGACGGGATATCTGTCTTATTTGGGGTGAGCTTCAGGTAGGCACTGGACATCCAGGTCTGGAGGAGGTGTAAGCAGTGTTTGAGGAATTGGATTTCTAAAGCAGAGGAGACTTTCAAGTAGAGTTGAGTATCATAGGCAAATTGGGAAATCTTGATGCTGTGCGTAGAGCACCAAGTGGTTGAAGATAACAGGAGACAGTATGGAACCCTGGGGGACTCCACATGTGATATGGAGCTTTTGTAACCTGGAGGTGTCCATGTGAACAAACTGATGCTGGTTAAAAAGGTAGGAGGAGAACCAGTGAAGGACATTGCCGGTGAATCCCATTCGCAAGTCGAGGGTGTATATCAGGATTGGATGGTCAACTATGTAAAAGGCATCTGAGAAGTTCAGCAATATCAGGAGGCAGGGGTTATCATCTGTGGTCAAGAGGCCATCATCTATGATGTGTAGGGTGGCAGCCTCAATGCTGCAGTTTGATCCTATGCCAGACTGTTAGTCATGCAGGAGATGTTTAGCATTGATGTGATCATGGAGTTGAACATAGACTGCTTTCCAATGATCCTGCCAATGAATGGTAGGTGAGTGATGGGCCGGTAGATGGCAAGGTCATCAGGGTCTAGTGTAGGTTTCTTTAGGACTAGGAGGATCTGAGCAGTCTTGATAAGTTCTGAGGAGATGCTTTGAGTAAGGGATTTATTTACAATGGTAATTTGGGGTAAGAGAGCATCCCCAGAGAGAGCTTTGATGAAGGTTGATGGTAAGACATCATCTTCATTAGAAGTGGCCTTCAGGGTATTCAGTATGTCTCCTAGATCTGGGAGGGATAGGGCTTTGAAGGTTGACTATTACAGGATTCTACAGAAAGGGGTTGGTGTGAAAATGAAGCAGGTTTGGTATGACGAATGTGCTGATGGATCTTCTGTATTTTCTCACCGAAGAAGAGGTTAATGGCTTTGCACTTTTCTATAGGATGAGGAATAAGTGGGTCAGCAGGAGGTTGAGGCAGTGCTTGTCTTGAACAGTGTTCTGCTTCTGTTGGTGGCTTCATAAATGTTTACGGTATAGCACTTTTCTTTGGCTGATGTGATGAGCTGTCTGCGTGTTGTGTGGAGGGTCTTCAGTATCAAGAGGTTCTCTGGATTACTTTTTTCTTCTATTTTCTTTCCTGTCTTCAGATAGATCATATTTGTCAGCAAAGTCTTTAGAATAACAGAGCTTTGACTTGCACTTGCATGTTTTAATTGGGGCATGGACATTCACCTAGCTTTCCAAAAAATTGTTGAAGTTGCATAGAAGGATGTTGGCATTGAACGTGAAATTGTTGGAGGAAGATATGTGTTGGTTATATGTTGGAATTACACTGAGCAGGGAGGTAGGGATGGAAAAGTGGTCAGCCCAGTCCATAGGTATGGGTGGTTTGTATTGGATTGCTGGTGATGTTGAAAAGACAAGTTTGAAAATGTGGCCTTTGGAAGGTGTCGGTTGTGTGACATGCTGTACTATGCTGAGCGTATTAACGAGGTTGGAGAGGGTGCTCCTTGTCTTTTTCAACTTGCATTGTCTAGGAAGTTGAAGACACCCAAGAGAGTGGTGTGGGCATGTCGGATGGACGTTGTGGTGAGAAGATCTGAGAATTCATCAATTAAGTCCTTGTTCTGCCCGGGAGGACTGTTGTTGAGCTGGAAGGTTGCAGTCAGAGTTGCAAAGAGAGGGAAATGATATGTCAGCAGCTCGCCTAGTGTGCAGGACAAAGAAGGCATGTGGATGACAGGGAGACCTTCACCATTCTTATGTGCGCTGTCCAAATGATGAATGGTTTAGACTGTGAGAAGAACAAGGTAATCTAGGATGTGGGAAGATGTGGGGGTGAACCATGTTTCTGTGATGAAGAGGGTATCAAGCTTGTGATAGGTGATATGGTCTGTGATGTTTGATGCATGAAGTACTGCAGTGAGAATAAAAATGAGCACAAGTTTGAATATGTGTTCAGTAGTTTGAGGGCGTGTATTAGAGGGATGTGTATAAAATTGGGTCTATGTGTTGTGTGAACCCTACATGAATGTTTGGGATGTCTACAGCTGGGTGTGATGGTAGGGACTGGCAGTATGAGGTGCTGGGTGAGGTATGTGATTATAGTCTCATCTTGTAGTTTTCACTGGAACAGGGGTTCTGGACCAAGGCCTTTTCAGGCCCTAACAGGCCCAAGCAGGCAATGCCCTTGCCTGTGTCTGCCATTTGCTGGGGATGCCCAGGTAATGGGATGCCCTGAAAAAGTGATTGAAATAGGGAGATTCCAGGTAGGGATGTCACTTCCTTCGCAAAAGGATGATGGGTAATGCAGTGATGTCACTTCTTGTGCAGAAGGATGATTTGGAATTAAGCCCTATTTCTTGCCTTCTTCTTTTAAAGACAGTTTTGGCTGGAAACCAGTGACGTCACTTCCTATCGAGATGGATGATGGAAACTCCAATGATGTCACATCCATTGTTCCCTCTAAGGTGCGCGCCTGGGCGGCCGTGCACACAGCAATCAATCTCCGCGCTGGGGCCACACTGTAGCGCGCATTTGAAAGGAGAGACCTTTAAGCTCTAAGTGGAGAAATCCGGCAGAGGAGAAACAAAAACAAAAGGGGCTATTTTAACCTGATGGGCAATCATTTGCATCTGTGTATGGGGTAATCACCCTCGTGTTTAGCAGCATTAAACTTTTATTGCCAACAGATCAGAACACAGATAAACGCCGCCAAACACGATGGACATCACCCATTCACAGATGCAAAGGATGCTTTTAAATATGTTCAGGTCTCAGCTCAGGCACAGACTCTCCCCGTTAATTTGTAAGCTTGCCCACCTGTACAAAACATTTACATTAATGATATTTTTGGAAAAGGCAGCCGCAAGATTCCTTGTTGTATGCACAGAGAGGTCTGCCAAAAATTGCTGATTTCTTTCCATTTTACTGCACGCTACAGTGAGATTTCCATTCACATATTTTTTTAAAATTTAAATGAGATGTGTCATTAAATCCTAAAGTTTTGTACAGGTTGGTAAACTAACAAATTAAAGGGGAGAGACGTGCAAGAGCCAAGCCCTGCAAAATATTTAACAGGTAAACTCTACACCAAACATCATGTACAAATGATAACATCTCTACAAAACTCAAAAAGTTTATTTCTTTAACATGTGGAAACTTTGTCATTAGTACATCACATTATAGCACTGCATTGAGATGTACTTTAAACATAACCCATGAGTGAACTAAGAGGCAAGACAATTTTCATGTAAACCGTGTATGTGCCCCAGGTTATTATAAAGCAATATTGTAGTCTATTAAATCAAACAGAGGTTTTTTAACAACTGTTTTTCTGGACTCACAAATTTGGAAGTGCTTTCTTATGTGATAATGAAGAAAAAAAGAGTTTTGCTAAAATAAAATATTTGCCTAAGATCACACAATTTAAGCGTGGAAGCCACGATTAATTCAGGTTTTCTGATGTCACTTTATACAAATTAAGCAGTAAATGGGTACCTATTTGACTTTCCTTATGTTACAGCTTTCCCCTTACCCCCTTGGGCACTTTACAGCAGTTTTTATATAGCAGGAACAAACCCGAAGGTATTGGAGTGATTTACCTGTGCACCAGTTACATTACACAAGGTCAACATTCATTGTTAATAGGCATGGGGAGATTAAGGGGCTGATTAGGATGGCGGTCGGGTAAACGGGACCGCCTGACAGGCTGTCAGCGTTCCCGACAGAGGCATTACGATGCGACCGCCACCATGGTGGTCGCAATACCTATCTTTTGCATTTCGTCGGGTGCTGCTGGCTGCAGCACATGCCGCAATGCAAAAAGGGGATACATTACATATCCCTGCACTACGTGGCAGGCACCATGTGGTGCCTGCCACATGGTGCAGGGATATGTAGGGGGCACCATAGGTGCCCCCCACAACCCACAGCTTAGAGCAAGGTGGTAGGGTGACCTGCTACGGGCCCCCAAAGTCCCTTTCCACCTACCTTTTCATGGCGGGTTACCCGCCATGAAAAGGCAGGCAGAAAGGGACATCATAATCCCTACGGCGGTGCCTGGCAGGCACCGCCAACATTGTAGGGAATTGAATGTCCCTCCGACGCACTGGCGGGCTCAAGGATCCCGTCGGATGTTTGGCGGTCGGTCTTTCCGACTGCCGACCATCTGCCCACCATGGTAATATGGTGGGGGGGATTACATGGTTCCGATGGCGGTGGGACCACCATCGTCACCGTAATCGGCCCCTAAGTGATTTGCCCAGAATCACAGAAGGTTGAGGCAGGCTCACTGGTTTTGTTTGCTGAAATCCAGCTTTGGGAATCGTCCATGCAGGCAGCAAGCAGTGCCAGTTGGAGAAGTAGTCTGTGTCAGTAGGAGAAGTGGTCAGGGTACCCTAAAAAGTGGGCATTTTTACCTACATATACTTATACACATATATATATATACACACACACACACACACACACACACACACATATATATATATATATATATATATATATATATATATATTGTGTTTTTTTTGTTTTTTTGTTTTTTTACAAATTAAGCATGGCATCTAGGGTTGAGGTGGGAGCCTGGAGGTGCTGCCCACAGTACTCGGTTGGTAGACAGTGTAGAGGGTTATTCAGAGAAGAGCATGAGAAGCTGAACCTAAACTCTGGGGGAGTCGGCAGAAAGAAGCCTGGGTAGGGGGTAAGCTACAGTGAATTAGGAAAGGAGCATGTTAAAATTTAGCAAAGCTCCTCCTTGAATCTTCTGTTGTAATTGTAATTGTAATTGTAATGTGCATTTATCAAGCGCGTTATCACCAGCAGGTCTCTAAGCGCTACCAGAGGGACATAAAACCTAGTGAATGGTGAAAGCAGGGGTTAGATGATGCCCCCAGCTTCTAAGAAAAGTACTGTCTTCAGCTTCTTTCTAAAAGGGAGTAGGTACAGTTCCTTGCGTAAGTTTACCGGAAGACTATTCCACAGCCGAGGTATTGATGCTGAAAAGGCTCTTCCTCCAACTGAGGTCAAATTAAAACGAGGACAGACCATTAGGCAGGCCTCAGCAGACCGAAGCACCCTGCCAGGAACATAGTTAACGAGACGGTCTTTAATATAACTAGGGGCTTGGCCATACATGGCCTTATGGGCAATGCAGAGACCTTTGAACTTTATTCTCTGCCTGACCGGGAGCCAATGTAGCTCGTGTAGTAGAGTAGTGGCATGGACTCGCCTTGGCTTTCTAAAAATTAATCTAGCCGCATCATTCAAAACAACCTGAAGTCTAGTCAACAGTTGTTGCGGCAGACCAATATACAGAGAATTGCCATAGTCCAGGCGCGACAGTATCATAGCAGAGACTGCCCGTCTGAGTGTAGCAAAGGTAAGAAGTGGGGCCAGTTTCCGCAGCTGCCTTAGCAGGCCAACACAGGTTCCCACCACTGCTGACACCTGTTGTGACATAGAAAGCTTGGCATCAATTTTGATGCCCAAACTTTTCACGGCACCAGCCGGTTCCGGAAAAGGGCCAAGTTCATGTGGCCAAAAAGATCATTCCAAGGATTGGATGCTGTGGTGACGGCCAGTACCTCAGTCTTGGCTGGGTTAATTTTAAGTGAGTTGGCCGTCATCCAATTAACCGTGAATTTTAGAATGTTTTGCATCCTCAAATGGGCCATCGGTGAGTTGTTAATCTGGATAATGATTTGGGTATCGTCGGCGTAATTAAAAATCCTACACTCCATCATGTTTAGTGCTGATATCAAGGGCTGAAGGTACACATTAAAAAGGAGGGGTGACAAAGCCGAGCCCTGAGGTACCCCACATGAGAGTGTGCCTAGGTCAGATACTAGGTCAGCCAGCTGAACTCTCTGTGACCGATCCTTGAGAAAGGATGAAAGCCAGGCCAGGGCCGTGCCCTGGATTCCCAGACTCGAAATCCGCGACATTAATTGGTCATGATTGACCGTATCAAATGCCGCGGACAGGTCCAGTAAAACCAGGGCACAAGGCTTTTCTTATCCGCACTTCGTCTTAATTCATCCAGCACGGATAGCATAACCAGTTCCGTGCTGTGATGTGCCCTAAACCCTGCCTGGTTAAATTCAAAGAGATGATTGTTTTCCAGATGGCCAGAGAAAGAGTGGAGTACATGCTGTTCTAGTACCTTGGCAAGGAAGGGCAGCTGCGAGATAGGCCTAAAATTCTTTAGGTTCTTGATGTCTGCCCCAGGTTTCTTTAGGAGCGGGATAACCCGGGCCTCCTTAAAGCTGACAGGGACAATCCCTGTTTCCAGTGACTGATTGAGCAGCGAGAGCACCTCGCTATCAATTCCGGGGAGAGCCATCTTAAAGATCCTAGGTGAGCAAGGATCGGTTGGACTGCCAAGATTGGATAATTGCATGAGCTGCACCACACCCTCTCCGAAATGTCACCACTACCTATTTACCTTTAGACAATACCGTTTGAATATTAACATTTAAGGACATAATTTACCATTTAGTTCTGTAGGTTCTCACAACTTGCTTGAGATGGTCACTACACTTCATGCACCAAAAGAGGCGAGACTCTTCACCAGCACCTATGCTCACATTTTTTTGCTGAAGGCCACTCCATGCAATGGTTGCAGTTGCAGATGTAGCATGACACCTCTAGCTATGTCAAAACTGATCCTTCCAAACATCTTTGAAAATTCCAGAGAGCATAGGTTTGTGAGGTCAAGCTGAAGCCTAGTTCTTCAGTGACCTGGCAGTCTCATCTGTAGTTCCGGGGTGGACTTATATTAATGTATACTGTCTTCCTGGCTGGCAGTAACCAGTCCACACCATGGGTTGTACTTCTGATTGCCCTAAGTGGACCCAACAAGATAAATCTGAACTCCCCGTGGCACTGCCAACTCCTGATGACAAAGGGGTGAATGCCATTGACAGGATTACCATTGGGCCATCGGTGCATGTGCTGACTTCCCAGGTTTGTTTGTCTCATTTTGTCTTGATTACCTCTTTGTGGGGATGCTCATCAAAATGTGCCTTTAGAACCCTGTCTGCCTGTAGCCAGTCCCTGCCTTCAGATTGCCCCTCTATTACTTCAGGGTACTCTTAACAGAGAATTTACTTCAGCCGCATTTCTCTCGTGCCGGCTTGCAGGTTACTATTTGTCACTCCAAAAGTAGACTCGTTAGATCATGCACACTAGCCAACTCTATCCAGTGAATGCTGAGGGGCTGTGTACCTGGTGTGTCAGGGAGAATACCTAGAGGATCTGCCATGACTGCCTGTATCCAGGGTATACCAAGGGCTCTCTTCTATCACTAGTGGGTTGGTCCTAAAAAGACCCCTCAAGCAGACACAAAAAACTATTTTAGGTAAAATTAATGCAGTCTGTCTCTCACTCCTTTTTCCTGTTGTAACATGCCTACTTGCAGTGGCTTAAGACAAGACACGAGCACCAATCTGGTCACTCACACATAACACCAAAACACTTACCTCATATTCCACATACTCTTGCAACCAGGCACTATCTCACGCTGTAACATGCAACCCATTCACCAATGTGCTGTGGTGCTTCGTCAGGCATATGAAGCGCTATATAAATGCAATTACAACACAATACAATAATGCTTTGGGATTTTCGGATGCTTATTTGTGTCCTCTATAAAGTGCTGAATAATAAATCAAATATTCACACGAGGGTGGAATGTTGCGTGCATATATAAGTGAAACATTTGGCTGAAGGAATTGGTGACCAGTAAGAGTATTTTACTCAGTGTGGCTCAGGTCTGTTGTTACTGTTGGCACTGGATACAAGAAGCACTATTCTGCAGTGGTTCATAAGGTATTCCCGGCCAGCTGAAGTCCCACTCTTTATGGTGCATCATACTCCTTCCTAACTTTATTTTGCTAATTATGTGAGTTCAGTGGGATCAGTTGAAGTGAACAAGAACTCCAACACCCAGAATACATCATAATGTTAAACTAAATTCCAGGGTGAAGCACTGCATCCTTGGTGACTTAGGAATCATGTGGTAAGCTACCCTATAGGTCCTCATTATGGTCCTCATTATGGTGGGATCTTCGGATGCCCCAAAACGGGAGTGCTCGATGGCTTAGTAGTAGCAGACACCTATTCACTGCTCTAAGAAGCCATCATCGTATTTCCTGAAGTAGCAGAGTTTCTCCTTTACTTCCCCTTTTGCTTTTTTAAGTAACCTTGCTAGGTTCCTGTAGTAAACTACTTCTCTACTATTCCCCACTGTACTGCTCTTTTGGAATGTACCATGACATCATAGAATGCCTTAGTGCCTCTCTGTGGTTAGAGTGTCAGTTGGTCAACCCTGGCTGAGCGGCTAGGAGCCTGCTCCTGGTGGGGCTGCATCTGTACCTTTTATCTTCTCCTACTCTGGAACCAAGCTACAATAAAGAAGTACTCTACTTATACAGCTGGACTCTGCATCTTCCTTTACTACATTTTGGCGACGATTTCAAGAACCTACAGCATCAAGGAAAGAGTCTGTGTCTAAAAGAGTTAAAGAAATTACTGGAACTAAAGAAACATTGGAACTGCAGAAACCCTAAAAGAAAAGGAAACGTAACTGAAACGCCCTAGTCAGCCCCACCAGTGTCCCTCATCATCTGGACAGCCTGCAGCCCAGGGCGTTTGACCTTCTACTGCAGCTCCTGAGGAGATTGCTGCCTTCCGAATGCCTTGGAGGCGTTGTTGTGAAAATTGGCGACAGCTAACTGTTGTGGGAAAACTGACAGAGCCGTTTTTGGGTGTGCTGAGGAAAACCCACACTTCTGGTGAGAGTCGTCAGCGTTTCTGAGAGCTGTCCCTGGAGTTTGTGTGGAGACTACAAGAAATTTTGGAGCACAGAAAGTCTGACAGAGAAGATTTTATGAGGAGAATCTGAAGGAGCCCACAGGAACATGGCAGGTGTCCTGGTGCCTTTGGTGAGGTGTTTTTGGCCCGTCATTTTTGGATTTCATATTTGAATTGGGCCTTCCCAGGGGTTTAGCCGGTGGGAGCGCGCGCACGTTTTAAATTCAATGGCTCTTGTCCCGCAGCGCGAGCGGGTGCACGCCGGCTTACCTGCGTCCTGCTATTTCTCCACGAGGTCTTTGTGACGATACTCTCTTCGCGTCACAGCCAGCTGCTGCATAACGCTGGGCTGCACGCATATACCGCAAGCCATCCTGCACGGCTGTGACAATGTGCCACCATCTTGTGATTGGTAGTAGCACATAAGGGGCGTAGTGTTACTTGGTATCCTGCGATGGAATTCGTGACTGCCAACCACGTCTGGCCGGAGAAGAACTTTCAGTACGTCATTGCGCAAGATGCAAAGCGGCCATATTTGTGAAGTTTTTTCCGCATTACCGCCGAGTCATAAAAGGAAACCGTCAAAGAAGATGTTAGCTTGAGATCGCAACGCCGGAGAGCCTGAGAGAAAGGGGTATGTGCACGACTCTGATGTTAAGGTAAGCGAACACATGCATTAAACAGACGTGTGCTTATCCTGGTGAGGATGCTGTCTGCGCATAGTAGAGTTTTGAAGAAAGAGTAAACAAAGTCCATTTTGTCAAGTTTGTGGTGCGCTATCTCTACAGCCTTAAGACAGTTTACTTTCAAGTTCATTATCCTAGGCATCCTACGCACAGGGTTTTCCCATCAAAGGAAAATAAACTGTGAACATGGGAAATAACCTGCGAACTTACCGGATCTTCAATTAATGAAATAGTTTTGTGTGAGAGGATTCACATTTGACTGGATGTGGGTTACACTTCACGAGTAAGCGTGCCTAAAGGCAGTGACAGTGTGAAATCTTGGACAATAGTGCCATCTTGTGGTGTTTTAGAGTATGTTATGTGGCCAGCTTTACTCAACATAAAACCTACTGAATATGTACATAGTAAACTTGAGTGTCGAGGCCGAAAAGCATACATTTTGTACCTAGTCTGCATCCAGCTTTAGAGACTGGTTACATTAAGACAACAAAATATGACCAAGACAGCTGCATCATAAACAGTGTTGGAGACCGGACGTCTCTGTATCAGTTGGACCTTAGTTTTTCGAATTTGTTCTTCTTCTTCAGTCACCATCCTCTGTTGAGCAAAGATCAGCACAGATGACATATCTATTCGCTAATGGGAAAAATCCGTTGAATTGGTTAGTGCTGCAAGGAAGATGTTTAAAAAAAACCGAGTCAATTCAACAAGAGGGTGCTGAAAGAATGCCAATGTTAAATAAGAGACATCTAAAATCTCCTGGACATCGAAGAAATAAAAAATCTCCTGGACATCGAAGAAATAAAAGGTGCATCCTTAAAATTATAATATGGTGCGCGTCACTCACAAGAACAGTTAAGAACAACTCCCAGTACTGGCACAGAGATGCACGACAGAGAGTCCAGAACCAGGACAGAGAGTCCAGAACTTCAAAAGTATAGAACAGTGGCAGAGAGTCTAGTGACTCCAAAACTGGAACAGAGAGCTCTGGACCTGGACAGTGTGCCCAGAAGCAGATCAGAGGACCTAGGAGAAGATGAAGGTCCCAGCGCGCCACCACAAGGGATCATGACAGAGAGGTTCCCAGAAGAACCTGAACAAATGTCCCAGAACCACGACAAAGAATCGTCACAAAGAGGCTTCCAGTAGAACTAAGACGAATGTAACAGCACCACGACGGCGTTCAGCGGAGATTCACCGAAGGGACTCATGTGTTGTACCTCCACAACTCCGCATCGTTTGTTAGTAGCTGCGGAAACCTGGTGTGGGTACCTCGGGTGAGAGACCGCTCACCGGAGTCAATAACAATTTCTTCTTCATTATAATGTCTATACTCAGATTGCATTTTCCTTTATTGGTGTGTAAGGGGTGGGGGCACTCAGGACATCAATTCACTTTATAACACAGTGTCTTGAACTAGCGGTTAGTGTCCCAGTGCTCCAACTCAGTTTTCATGAAAAGTGTGCTGTGAAACTAAGTATAGAGTGTATCCTTTTCCTTGGGGAGGGTGTGGGGGTGTTTAGTGCCCCAATGCAGTCATGGTGTTGTTTTAAGGGCTAGTACTCTTCGGTGTACCCTATGTAGGGGAGGTTGTAGTTTTTAGTTTTCCAAGGTGAGAACCCTCTGGTGTATCCTATTTAGGGGAGGTTGTAGTTTTCCAGGGTGTGTACCCTGTGGTGTACCCTATTTAGGGGAGGTTGTGTAGTTTTCCACGGCTAGTGTTCTGTGGTGTACCCTGCTAGTACCCTTCGGTGTACCCTATTTAGGGGAGGTTGTAGTTTTCCGTTTTCTAGAGCGCGAACCCTACTTAGGGGAGGTTGTAGTTTTAGTTTTCCTGGGTGAGTTTCCTGTGGTGTACCCTACTTAGGGGAGGTTCTATTGTTGGTGGATAGTTAACGCCCATATCAGTTCCCAGGGTGAGCACCCTGCGGTGTACTCTTCTAGGTTTACCCTACTTGGGGGAGGTTGTGTGTTGTTTGGGGGTAGTCAATGCCCCATATCAGTTTCCAGGGTAAGTACCCTGCGGTGTACCTTTCTAGTGAAGCCTGGTGTGGAGACCTCGGGTGAGAGACCGCTCACCGGAGCCCAATAATTTCTCCTTTATTATTATGCCTATACTCATATTGCATTTCCTCTTTTGGGCACTTAGTTCTTCAATTCACTTTATAACATGTGTCTAGAGCGGGCGGTTAGTGCCCTAGTGCTCCTACTCAGTTTTCATGGAAAGGTGTGTTGTGTGACTAGACATAGAGTGTACCCTTTTCTTTGGGGGATGTTGTGGGGGTGTTTAGTGCCCCAATTCAGTCATGGTGTTGTTTTAAGGGTTAGTACTCTTCGGTGTACCCTATGTAGGGGAGGTTGTAGTTTTTAGTTTTCCAGGGTGAGAACCCTCTGGTGTATCCTATTTAGGGGAGGTTGTAGTTTTCCAGGGTGTGTACCCTGTGGTGTACCCTATTTAGGGGAGGTTGTGTAGTTTTCCACGGTTAGTGTTCTGTGGTGTACCCTACTTAACGGAGGTTGTGTAGTTTTCTAATGTAATTATTCTGTAGCGTACCGTACTTAGGGAGGTGTTGTAGTTTTCCACGGTTAGTATTCTGTGGTGTACCCTACTTAAGGGAGGTTGTGTAGTTTTCTAATGTAATTATTCTGTAGTGTACCGTACTTAGGGAGGTTGTGTAGTTTTCTAAGATAGTTATCCTGTGGTGTACCCTATTTAGGGGAGGTTGTGTAGTTTCCACAGTTAGTACCCTGTGGTGTACCCTACTTAAGGGAGGTTGTGTAGTTTTCTAAGATAGTTATCCTGTGGTGTACCCTACTTAGGGGAGCTGGTGTAGTTTTCCACGGTTAGTACCCTGTGGTGTACCCTACTTAAGGGAGGTTGTGTAGTCTTCTAATGTAATTACTCTGTAGTATACCTTACTTAGCGGAGGTTGTGTAGTTTTGTAAGATAGTTATCCTGTGGTGAACCCTATTTAGGGGAGGTTGTGTAATTTTCCAGGGTGAGTGACCTGTGTTGTTCCCTACTTTTGGGGGAAGTTGTTTCGTCAGCTCCAAGGGTTACTACCGTCGTCACCGATGAGGGGCTCGTTCCTTGCTTGTTCCATATGGCTCCGTGTGGCTCCGGGAGAGTTGTGCCCTACCAGGATGGACAAGTCGTGGCGGACATTGTCGGGAGCATTGTGGCCTGCGGCAGGTGGGGCCAGTCCAACCTTGTGGGTGGCTCTGAGGTTGTCGTCGGGTTCCTGGTTCTGGCCTAGCAGGGCCTTTGTTCGTGTTATATTGTTGGCCGTGAGCAGCAAGGATCGAACAACACACACAACGGATACACTATGCTCCGGTCGAAGTCCACCTGCATGGAACTCGTGAGAAACTTCTCTCTAGCTTTTAGACCTCTTCCGTTACCCTTAACGGACCCTTATCCTAAATTTCGGTGTTAGCATGCCTTCTATTCTAATAAGGGGAACTTCTGTTCTTTTCCAGAGCGTTTACCCTCTGGTGTACTCTTCTTGGGGAGGTTGTAAGGGCGGTTAACTCCCACCTTTGTTTGCCAGGGTGCCTACCCTGTGGTGTACCTGTCTTTGGGGAGGTTGTGGGGGTGACCATCCTTCGCTATTACTTATGTTTGCCACCCAAGCCTTGCATTGTTTTTTTCTCCCTAAGGGAGGGGGATGGGGCGTGTAGTAATGATATGTGCAACTTTAACGTTTTCAATGATGTTTTGTATCTTAATGCATTTCTTTTCATGCCAGTGTCAGTTCTGATACCTCATGTACTACACCATTAGATATTTGCATCTCTTTCATGCTAATGGTATTTCTGAGGTATCGTAATTGTCTCTCTCTTTATTTCTGTTGTCGTTCCCCAAGGAAGGAGGATGTGTAGTAAACTACTTCTCTACTATTCCCCACTGTACTGCTCTTTTGGAATGTACCATGACATCATAGAATGCCTTAGTGCCTCTCTGTGGTTAGAGTGTCAGTTGGTCAACCCAGGCTGAGCGGCTAGGAGCCTGCTCCTGGTGGGGCTGCATCTGTACCTTTTATCTTCTCCTACTCTGGAACCAAGCTACAATAAAGAAGTACTCTACTTATACAGCTGGACTCTGCATCTTCCTTTACTACAGTTCCCAATTCATGAATTTGAGACCATTTACAATTATTTCACGTCTCCCGCACCTCACAGGACGAAGTGTGACATATAAGCAGGGTTACTGTAGCTGTGTGTCTCTGTGGCTGGACTGTTTTCATAACCATGGATTAACTGCACTAGCCACATAGTCCATCGCCGTCTGAATAATATAATTTCAACAAAAATTGTGTCTAAATCGAGCAGATCAAATCTTACTAAAAAGTGTGACACGTAGTGCCACAAAGTGGCAGACGTTTTACAAACTGGTAAACTGGTCCCATTTAAGTTGTAGACTACTGTATTCAGGTGTCAAACTGGTACTAATGAGGTAAACCAATTACTCATGTACTATTGATGTGTGTTAAAATGTGAAAAGCATAATAATACCACAGAATGTGCCCCATTATGTGCATAGTTTGCCTTTTCTTGACGCATAATTTTGTCAACCTCACTACATTATTTGGTTCTCCATTGCTAAGATAATTCTAATGACCCTGCATATGCCTTGGAATGTCCTCCCAAAGAAGCACACCGAAACATGAAAATGTCATAAACAAGCCTAGTGAGAACTTGGTAGCTTTGTAGTGCTACAGGGGCAACATGAAAGCACACTGGTGTAAATGGAAAACATAAACAGAGAGCACTTGGGGGTATGTTTATGAGAAAGTCAAGCAGCGCAAAACAGCAAGTCACCGTGCTGCACAGCGAGACAGAGAAAGGGCAGAAATGCACCATATTTAACAGACTACAGCACATTCCTGACTTTGTCCCTGTGCTGGTGCTGTTTTGGCTGCCTAGCGCCAATGCAGGCGCTTGCACGATGTGGTGCAAGGGTGCCTCCGTTGCATGCAAGATTGTTTTTGTGCAGGAAGGGGCACCTTCCGGCAGAAAAACGATCCTGAAAGGCATATTCCTCCTGTGTATGCAGCAGAGTGCAGCGCACAGAGACAAAGGAAGTAATGAGGAGAAATAAAGACATTTCTCCTCGTTACGCCTCACCTGAGATGGCATATCTTTTTGTTGCTTTCGCAGGTCTATCAGCAATTGTAAATCTGGGCATGTGTCAAAATCCAAGGAACGCCTTCCCAGAGCAGAGTAGTGCAATGCAGCGATTTGGGATGCGTTGCATTCCTCCTGATTTATGAAGCCACCCAGGGCCACGCTTCATAAATCATATTTTAGGCTTGCGTCGTGCATTCACCACATTTCGCCGTGCAAGCTGACGCAACTCCAGTCATAAATATGCCCCTTGGTATGACTACCTTCAAGGCAATGACTGCTGCCGGATGCAAAATTGCTTCATTCTAGAACTTTTTCAGAACAACTCACAGGCTCACGGGCCCACATGAACAGCTAGGGTCCAGCAGGTCTGGAGAGCCAGGACAGTCTACTAAAGATAAGTGTCCTTCTAATTTAGTTTCAAATGCAGAGCTATCCAGAAAAATCTAAAAAATCAAGCATACTCGTGTAAGGTGAATCCTGGAAGCCTTGAAGAGTGTTTTCCCAGCCAACAACATTAGCTGATCGGACAAAATAAAGCAACAGCTAGTTTCAACTGTGCGCTGTTCCTAAAAAACACAGCATGGAGCGCTCCCTTTTTATGCAGAAATAACAGAGAAATTATCTTAAGGCTGTTATATTTTAAGCATATAAAGCATTCTAGTTCCCCTGTGCATCATGCTGCCGTTGGAGCCTCTGAGGCCAAGTTTTGCAAGGGGTAAGCCATGGCTCAAAGTTAAGGCCTCTGGAGACCCTTAAATGATGATCATGGCAGTGATCAATTTTATTGTGTGACTTAGGATTAGATTTTCTATGTTTTTGTGTCAGTGTTGTGGCACTTTTGTTGCACACCATCACGCAAAATCAATTTGGCATTTACTAAGCCAGGCAAAGCCACTTTGCATTGCTTTCCTAAGCTGAGCGCTGCTTTGCGTTGCATTGCACCTGATAGACATTACATGGGCTGACGCATGGCGTTCCGATACATCCACCCCTGGATTTGGGCATAAACCCATGTTTACAAAGACTTGTGAACCTAGGTTTGCGCCACCTACCTGACTGAGGTGTAATGAGGAGGGATATCTTAATTACTCCTCATTAGTTCCTCTTTCCATGTATGCTGCATTCTGCAGCACACATTAAACATGGAATATGCCTCCAATGATTCTTTTTTTGCAGGAAGGTGCCCATAACAGAGACACCCTTGCAGCACAGTGCGAGGGTTCCTCCATAGGGGCCAGGTAGCACACAGTGCGCCAGTGCAGGGAGAGAGCAGAAATGCTTCATATCGTTATAAATATGGAATATTTCTGTTTTCTCCCTTTCACCTAGCACAGCACAGCAAGTTCTCTTGCTTCGCAGCTTTGTGTGAATTATTAAGAAATGTGCTCGCTGATCTCTAGCAGTGCGAGAGAGGTCTAAAATGTTATCAAGGCACCAGGGCACCAGGCAAGATCCAGGCTCAGTTATTTGACTCTTAGCAAGGTCTGGAGCCCAAGCATCTAAGGATGTACAATTTTGATCTGACTTTAATATATTTTATGTTTAATTTAAGCATGTTGTAATGATTGTATTCCTAGCTTTCTATTTTGTGTTTGTATTGGGTGAAAGGCTTAGAGATGAAAGCCAAATAAACCAAACATTGGCAAGTCATATGGGTTTTTTTTCTTTTTCAAAGCAGCTGTACTGCATGATGTCACTTGATATCACTATTGATTCACATACAACTGCTTGAAAAGACCTTCTCAAAACTACAATGTAGGAAGCTGTTACTTGGATTGTCTTCTTAAGTCAGATGCAGATGCTTAAAACATCTTTGTCAAATCGGCTGTACCCCCAGCCAGTTCTAGATGCTACTCATAAGCCAGATGCAACTGCATAAACATTATGTCACAAAGCTGCAGTAATGCAAGAAATGCTAGATGTCCATGTTAAGTCAGATACAAATGCCTACAAATTCCTTTACAAAACTGAAGAAAGACAATCTGTTACTAGAGTCCCTTTGCGTTAGCAGCAAATTCTTGGAAAGTTCTCCATGAAGCTGCAGTAAAACAAGATTTTACTAGCTGTATCTCTCATGTGAGACGCTGCTGTTTTAAGTTATTCACTGCAATTTAGTACTGCATGCAGTTATTAGATATCCTTCATATAGAACTTCTTGAAAAGTGTTTCACAAGGCTGCAGTACTGCAAGCTATTAGTGGATGTCCCTCTTGAGTCAAATGCAACCGCTAAAAAAACTTTTCACAAATTTACAGTATTGATAAACATTGCTAAATGACCCTCCCATGTCATGTGCAACTTCTTGAAAAGTCCTTCACAAAGCTGCAATGCCTTACATTGTTGCTAGATGTTTCTCTTGAGTCAGACACAGCAGCTTGAAAAGTCTTTCACACAGCTGCCGTATCAAAAGACATAAAACAGATGTCCCTCTCAAGTCAGATGCAATGGCTTGAAAATCTTTGAAACAGCTGCTGGACCAAAAGACATTACATATTGTGAGATTGGCAGTCCATTGGACCGCCAACATGTGGTGGAGGTGCGGTGGCAGTCGGGGACCTCCGCACCCGCGGTCCGACCGATGTATTACGACTACAGCGGTCGGACCGTCATATGACCACCGCAACCGCCAGGGATCTCCAATCTCTGGCACGGCAGTCTGAGGCCACAATATGTTTGGATGTGCCGCTGCAGCACTGCCAAGCACATTCCGAGTTTCCTCACTGCCAGCAGTCTCATGGCGGTTCTCATGCCATGAAAATGCTGGCATTGAGGAAACTCCTGCAAATGGTGATACAACTGTTTCCTCAGGGCCTGGGGATGCATGCAGCGGGGCACATGTTGTGCCCCCCTGTATGCATGCACCCCCTTTCCTGCACAGTATGGACTGCACAGCCCATGCCGTGCAGGAACAGGCTTTGGTGATCCGTTTGCGGTGTCTTTCTAATAGGCACCACTATGGGACCACCAAAGGACCACCCACCAGACCACAAGGAAACTCGTAATCAGGTGGGCGGGCGGCGGTGGTGTTTGGCAGTGTGGGAGTGGGGTGGTGGTGTGGCGGCCCGCTCCCACAGAGCCAAACTCATAATCAGGCCCTAATATCCCTCTAGTGTCAGATGCAACTGCTTCAGAAGTCTTACACCCAACCTGCAGTAAAGAAACGTGCTGTTTACTGGTTCCCACAAGTCAGCTGCAACTGCTTGAAAAGTCTTTCATAAACAAGCAAGAGCCTAAGCTGTTACCTGACACCCCTCTTGTGTTAGATGCAGTTTGAAAAGGCTCTCACTAAGCTGCAGCACTGGAAGCTTTTACTAGATGTCCTTATTGAACCAGATGTAACTGATCGAAAAGACATTCACAAAGTTACAATATCACAAAGAGTTACTAGGTGGCCGTCTCAAGACTGAAGCAACTGCTTGAAAGTCTTTCACTAAGCTACAGTTCCACAAGACCTTGGGCTAGATGTACGTAGGTTTGTTGATGTTGCAAAGGCCCGATATGTACAATCGGGCAGTTTGCGACTGCAAAAAAGCCTTTTTACATGTATCAATCCCTATTTTGCAATTCGATAACCTAATACCGAATCGCAAAATGGGTTAACGATTTGATATTAGAAAGGGGTGTGTTAAGGGTGTCCCTTCCTAATAGCGAATCGCAGTGGTATGTGTGAATGTTTTGCGACTGAAATGCGGTCACCAAACATTCGCATTTTACTACCTACTTCAAGTAGGTGGTGACCCATTCGCAAACTGAAAGGGGTCCCCTAGGGGACCCCTTCCCCTCTGTGAATGTATGCAAAAATGTTTTTTAAGAGTAGGCAGTGGTCCCAAAGACCACTGCCTGCTCTAAAAAATGTAAAACATTTTTTTGTTGTTTTTGAAATGCATGCCATTTTTCTTTAAGGAAAACTGGTTGCATTTAAAAAACAAAAACAAAAAAACACTGCTTTATTTTAAAGCAAACACAGACATGGTGTCTGCTGTCCCCAGCAGGCCTCCATCTCTGTGTTTTTAGCGAGTCTCAATGGGTCTCAAATTGCGATCTACCTCATGAATATTAATGAGGTAGGTGAATTTGCGACCCACCGTGAATCGCAAACAGTGTAAAACACACTGCTGTACATAGCTGTTTACGATTTCCTAATAGTGAATCACAAAATTTTGCTATTAAGTAATGGCAAACGGAAATCTATGTACATCTGGCCCCTTATTCTAGATCCCTTTCAAGTCAGTTGCAACTGCTGGAAAAGCTTTTAAAAAATGCAGGTCCGAAATCTAATACTACATGGATCTCTCATGTCACATTAATGTGCTTAAAAACTCTTTCACAAATCTAAAGTACTGCAAGACTTTACTAGATGAACCCTCCTGACAGGTACAATTGCTTGAAAAGTATTTCACAAAGTTGCAGCACCTTTAATTGTTACTAGATATTTCTCTTGAGTTAGATTCAAATACTTTAAAAGTCTTTCAGAAAGTTGTAATAACTCAAGCTTTTATTAGATAGTCCTCTAGTATTAGATGCAACTGCTTGAAAAGTGTATCACGTAGCTACTGTAAAGCAGGCTTTTACTGAATGTCCCTCTCGAGTCAGAGGCAATGGCTTGAAAAATCTTTCACACAGATACAGAACCAAAATGTGTTACTCAACGTCCCTCTTGCGTCAGATGCAACTGCCTGAATAGAGTTTCAAAATGCTGCAGCATGAAAAGGCATAACTCAATGTGTGTCACATGCAGGGCTTTAAGTGGAATGATCTCTGCCTGGACTCCGGCCAGATCCGAAGACACCGAATTGACCATGAAAGGCATCCACTCAGGAGCACCCACGGACCCCTGCCCTCCGCACATCTTCCACAGAGCCGCCATCGCACCGGAACTATGACGCACCATCAACACCACCTTTGAAACCGGCACCTTCCCCGATGACTGGAAACGCGCAGAAGTCAAGCCCCTGCTCAAGAAGCCCTCGGCAGACCCTTCGGACCTCAAGAACTACCGACCCATCTCCCTCCTCCCCTTCGCGGCCAAATTCACCAAGAAGACCGTCAACGCCCAACTAATGAAATTCATCTAAAAGAACTCCATCCTCGACCCCTCCCAATCTGGATTCCGCAGCAACCACAGCACCGAGACTGCTCTACTCTCCGCCACAGATGACAGCAGCACCCACCTCGACCAAGGCCACACGAGACCCTGATCCTACTCGACCTCTCTGCAGCCTTCAACACCGTCTCCCACCGCCAGACTCCACGACACAGGTATACAGGGAACCGCCCTCAAATGGCTCCGCTCCTTCCTCACCGGCAGAACCCAAAGAATCAGACTGCCACCCTTCCAGTAGCGGACCGTGATAGGAGTGCCGGCCGGGCGGTGACGTGGGGCGGGGGAGGGGCAGGGTGGGGGGTAGTAAACCACGGATTACGGCCGAATACAGGTAAGTAAACATTTAAATAAATAAAACGAATTTCGTAGTGAGCGCTGCATCGCCAAATGCGATGCAGTGCGCGCAACGAAATTCGTTTTATTTATTTAAATGTTTACTTACCTGTATTCGGCCATAATCCGTGGTTTACTACCCCCCACCTTTCCCCTCCCCCGCCCCACGTCACCGCCCGGCCGGCACGCCTACCACGGTCCGCTACTGCACCCTTCCTCTCCGAACCCACAGAGATCAACTGCGGAGTACCCCAAGGATTGTCACTTAGCCCAACATCTACATGGCCCCCCTCGCCGCCATTGTCAGACAGCACTGACTCAACATAGTCTCCTACGCCGACGACACCCAACTCATCCTCTCCCTCACCAAGGATCCCGTCACCACCAGACTCAGCTTCCAGGAAGGAATGAAGGATGTTGCATCCTGGATGAGCAGCAACTGCCTGAAGCTCAACTCGGAGAAGATGGAGGTCCTCGTCCTCGGACCCTCTCCCACTGCATGGGACAACACCTGGTGGCCCACCGCCCTTGGAAGCTCCCCCACCCCCACGGACCATGCCCGGAACCTCGGCATCGTGCTCGACTCCTCCCTCTCCGTGACCCGACAGATCAATGCCTTCGCCTCCACCTGCTTCAACACCCTCCGCATCCTTCGCAAGACCTTCAAATGGATCCCCCGTATCAAGAAAGATCATCACCCACGCACTCATAACCAGCAGACTGGACACCGGGAACACCCTCTAGGCCGGAATCGACAAGCCTCTGCTCCGCAAACTCCAGACCATACAGAACACCGCAGCCAGACTCGTCCTCAGCATCCCTCGACATGAACACATCACCCAACGCCTGCGAGACCTCCACTTGCTCCCCGTCGAGAAGAGGGTTACCTTCAAGATACTCACTCACGTCTACAAATGCCTCCACAACACCGGACCCCAATACCTCAACGAGAGAATCTCCTTCCACGTACCCAAGAGAAACCTCCGATCCGCCGACCTCGCCCTTGCCGAAACCCTGCGCATCCGCAGAGCCAGAACGGGTGGAAGAGCCTTCTCCCACATCGCGGCCAAGACCTGGAACCAGCTCCTGATCGACATCAGGCACGCCCCCTCTCTGAACATCTTCAGGAAGACCCTCAAGACTTGGCTCTCCGACTGGATGGAGCTGCTTACCCCCCCCCCCAGCGCCTTGAGACCCTCACGGGTGAGTAGAGCGCTTGATGATTCCCTGATTGATTGATTGAACGAAAAAACTAGGGGTCTCTCAAAGGGTCGGGGCCGATGTAATTAAGGACGTGGCTTAAAAATTTGCAAGCTCAAAATCTGTAGCATAATGTGCTGCTCGACTGGTATTTTTGCGGCTTCTGTCATTGCATACAGATATATAATACAACAAGTAGTACACCTACAACAAGTTAGGGCTGTTGGCGTTGCCATTGGTTGTTAGCTGTGTACGATAAATAAGTAACAACTATGACTTTGTTGTATAGGATATTGAAAATGCTGCAGTTCTGAAAAGATGAAACTGTAAATGAACTATAACGAGTCATTTTGAAGTTACCTCAAAGGCAGTGAAGGGTGGAACTGCTGTAGTTAAGATTTCTTTTCACCCTGAGGGCAAAAATGGAGAGCCCGATAGACACCCGTCTCAACACCTGCTTTTGAGAACTGCCGGTGCTGAGCACCGGCAGAACCATACCCACTTAAAGCCCTGGTCACACATCAAATGCAACTGCTTGAGAGGTCTTTCACAAAGCTGCAGTAGTGCAAATTTACCCGATGTCTGGCTTGTGTTTTGTGTAACTGCTTAAGAAGTATGTTACAAAACTGCAGTACTGCAAGCTTTTACTACATGTACCTGTCAAGTCAGATGTAACTTCTTGAAATGTCTTTCACGCAGCTTCAATACTGCAGGTTTTTACTACTATCTCCCATCAATTCAGATGCAACTGCTTGAAAATTCTTTCACAAAGCTGCAATACCACAAGTTTTTCAAGATGTTCCTCTTGATTCACATGCAACTACTTCAAATGTCTTTCAAAAAGATGCAATACCACAAGCTTTTTCTTGATCTCCCTCTTTAGTCAGTTGCAATTATTTGAAAAGGGGGAACAGCCTTCACCATGAAAATTTTACAATGAAAAGCAATTGCAACACATTTTTTACTTCGCAATTACTTTTACCACGTAAGTCTTTACCACGGAAGTCTATGCAACGCATGTGGTAAGTAGTTTATATATTTTAAAGGATAATTTAAAAAGGTAGTCTAAGGGGTCTCCCCCCAAAAATGTAAAATGCTAAAATATTAGCAAATCTGTAAACGACATAAATGTAATTTGTTTAATATATATTGTTAACAATAAAGTATTAAGAATTGATGTGTAACTTTTGAACAGTAGGTGGCAGTGTTAGACTGTGACTGGATTTGACACTAACAGTAAGCATGGCTAATGTATGTGTGGAAGTGGATTGCATGGTGAAGGTATTTCAAATGTGAGCGAATGTAAATGTGTGGTAGTGGTATGTGTTGTAAAATCTGTGTAGTGAAAAAGTGCGTGGTGAATGAACACGTGGTAATGTCATACAACCTTTGAAAAGCCTTTCGCAAATTTTTAGTACAGCAAGTTATTACTACATTTTCCTCTTAAGTCAAATGAAACTGATTGAAAAGTGTTTACAAAATTGGACTGCCCAAGGAATTGCTAGATGTCCCTATCATGTCACGTACAGCTGTTTGCAAAATAGTTCCACAAATCTGCAGCGTAGATTTAATTATATGCCCCTCTCTAGGTAAATGGCATTTTTTGAAAATGTAAATACAAAGCTACAGGATGGCAAGCTGTTAATAGATGTCCTCCTTAAGTAAGATGCCATTGCTTGAAAGGTTTTTCACAAACCTGCAGGACCAGAGCTGTTGTCGATGTCTCTCTCATGTCAGAAGCAACTGTTTATCTCTCGAGTCAGATGCAAGTGCTCTAACACTTTCACCATGCTGCAGTACTGTAAGCTGTCACTAGATGCCCTTCTTGAGTAAGATGCAACGGATTGAAAGGTTTTTCACAAAGCTGCAGTACCGCAAGGCGTTATTCAATGTCACTTTTCAGTCAGATGCAATTACTTTAAACGTTTTTCACAAGCTGTTTCAACTGGTTGTCCTACTCAAGTTAGATGCAACTGCTTAAAAAGACTTTCACAAAACTTCAGCACTCCAAGGGATTACTAGATATCGATTTCGAGTCAGATGCAACTGATTGAAAGTCATTCACAAAGCTGCTGGACTATAAGCTGTTATGGGATGTCCCTCTCGATCTAGATAAAAGTGGCTAAAATAATCTTCACAATGCTGCCAATCACAAGGCAGTACTACATGTCTCCCTCCTGCCAGATGTAACTGCTTGCAAAGTCTTTCACAGAGCTTCAGTACCGCAAGGCATTACTAGACACCCCTCTTGATTTAGGTGCAAGCTCTTCAATAGTCCGTCTCAAAGCTGCAATACCACATGCAGTTACTAGACTTCCCTCTTGAGTAAGATGCAACTGCTTGAAGAGTCTTTCATAAACCTGCAGTACCACAAAGTGTTACTACATGCCCCTGTGAAGCAGATGCAAGAGTTGGAAAGGTCCATCTCAATGGTGCCGTGCAGTAAGCTGTTACTGGGTCTCATCTGAGTCAGATGCAACTGCTTGTAGGTCTTTCAGAAAGCTGCCATGCTGCAAGCTGTTACTAGATATCCCTCTCAAATCACTTGCAACTGATTGACATTGTCTCTCACGAAACTGCAGTTCACAAGGTATTACTATTATTATTATTGTTATTGTTATTATTAATATTGATATTATTATATGGTTTTGTAGAGCTCATAGCTACCCAATCAGGGTTTCCCAGCGCTGGGCATTTTTTGGTATGCCATCAGAGTGTTAACATAGGAGCACGGTTCAGAAAAGCCAAGGGGCATATTCTCAAGAACGTGTGATAACTACCGCAAAATTAGCTTAACGCAACTCTTCACATCGCAGTCTTTCGCGGGAAAACAACTCCGTGTCAACGTGGTATTCACAACACGGCGGCCCCATGCGATAGTCCCACGATAACGCGTCAAAAGAATGCGTTAAAACAAACGCGATGCAGAAAAAACGCGAAACACGAACGCGAAAATAGTAGCGATGATGCCAATCGCGATACAAAATTCAGCGATAACCAGCCATAGGCCTGCAATCCCCACGCGTCATGCGGGAAAATGCAGCATAAAAGCAGATTAAAAATACGGTGAGATGAGAATGTACGAGCACAACCACACATCCGTGACGTAGAACAGATGACCATTGTCCCACATCAAATAGGCATCTCCTCACAGTCACAATGTACATCAACATACAGACTGCATGTAAACTGCGCCAATGCAGAAACATGCATGGAACACACATTGAAACCGCAGCTCCCCTTCACATTGCAGAGGGACAAGCAACCCCTCCTGCACACAGACGTGTCATGACCATGATCAATCCACCATGAAAGCGTGGACGAATGTAGGGGCAGTGACTCCCGCTTACGTACATGTTGCCCATGTTGTGGGACTCGAGCCACAGGGAGCATCCCTTCATCATGGTGGTACATATCTGACCCCAAAAGGAGCCCTGTTGTCACCTGTAGGACACAAATGGCAGCCAAAATGGAATGAATTTGGATACAAGTGAAACGCCGAAGAGTGGGATTCCCTACTAACTGCGACACACAGAACTGGCAGTTCGAATTCGTGACACCCTAAACAGCCCGTCTGCACAGAGGTGACACACCCACCATCCATGAACAAATCATAAAATTGTCAGCAATACATGTCGCACTCACACTTGTCTGAGTGATGTGCCTGTACAGATGAGTGACATGCACTCAGGGAATGTATATTTTGAAAGCATTTCGTAGCACATGCTGTGCCTGTGGTCATATTGTACTTTCCCATGATTGCCAAGGACTGTCACAATGTGACGTGCTCATGTGAAGAAATTGTCAATGATGGTGTTCCTACGGGCAATTCCTGCTGCGGCTGCAGTGGGGTGTGGGCCACCTGCCTCGTCCTCATCATCATCGTCCGGTCCATGGGGCCTTGCTACGTACACATATGTTGTGCAACACACAACATGCAACGATCATCTTGCACACGATGTCTGGGCTGTACAGGAGCCTCCCACCTGTGACGTCCAGGCACCTGAAACGTGACTTCAACACACCAAATGTGCGTTCCACGATGCCCCTGGTGCGTTTGTGGGCCGCATTGTACTGCCTCTGGGCCTGTGTGTTCGAGGCTCGGAGGGGTGTCATCATCCAAGCGCAGAGTGCATATCCTTGGTCACCTGTGACTGTGCAGAGAGACATGAGTCAATAGTTGGTTCTGCATGATGTGTTGGCAGGCTCAGTGGTTCATTGGTGTGTGATATGTGTGACTTTGTGATTCCTGCATGACATGTACTGCATGTTGCAAGTGAGCGGCATCAATGTGTATTACGTAGCCTCACTGCTGCTCCTCCCTCCCCCCGAGCCCATCCACTAGTGTGCGCAGCGCGGTTGCATCACTTGCACCCCTACGGCACACTATTGTCATGCCTGTCTGTGCATGTCCACAAGCCTGACAACGACACAGTGATGCTGTGTGCTGAAGGTGGACGGACACGTGTGTGTACGCCTATGTTAAGGACAGGGTGGACAGATGTAGAGTTCATGCCTGGCTGAACTCGCCATGCGGTTGAGGGTAGACCTTTGGCTTATGCTGCGGAAATAGCGACACACACAACAGTTGGCATGTCTGATCCCTGACCCCGAGCGGGCTTGCGCTCCTTCATTTATCCCTTCGGCCGAGCCCGTACTCTGGGGGCATGCTACATAGCAACATTGTATATTGCGTGACGGGTGGCGCCGACACTACACCTGAGACACACGCATTAGTTACTGCCTAGGCAAGGCCTACACTTAACCACGCCCAGAGCCACGTGTTAAATGACCACACCCCTACGCCGTACTGCCGTACGCCGGTCCACTCCCTCACACCCACAGGGGGGTCCGACACAGATACATGTCCCATGTCCACCCCACTGCCTGAGGTGACAAGGTTGCGCACGCTGTACACGGCACAATGTAATGTGGTATGGCCCGGGGCCCACATGCATACAGAATGACCACAAGGACACACTGAGATGATTAGTGGTACTGGCTACGGGCATGTGCGCCCGGCCCCTTTTATTGCCAGGGTCACACGTCCAGTGACGCTTGTGTTGGATGGGTGTTGGGTAGTGTAAGACACCCCTCAGGGGTTGGTTGGTGCTGGCAACAACTACAACAGTGATCAGACAATCAGGAGTTCAAAGTACAAACAGCAAGGGTCCATGACTTGAGCTGCACAGAGTCGGTGTCCCCGGATGCTCAGCGGCCGGCACAGGCACACCGCCACGGGACGGTGCCTGGCGATGCACTGAGGTAGGGCCACGGGAGCTGAGCGGGTCCTCGTTGATGTCCAAGGAGAATGTCGCGGAGTGTTACGGGGGACAGTGGAAGGTGTCCATCCAGGGCATGATGCAGAGGGCAGAAGCAAGCAGAAACAGGCAATATGGAGGAGTTGAATGCTACAGTCTCCTCTTTCCCACAATGTCAGTACCAGCTACATGATGATGAAGACAACCCCCAGGCCATAGACTCAGATGTCACCAACGTTCAACCAGAGAGTGTCCATGACTCCCGTGGCACAGAGTCAGTGGCACCAGAGCCGGAAGGGGATGCAGTCAGCGATGAGGCCTGTACAATGATATCAACTCTGCAATGAACAAATCAAGACTCAGTTCCAATTGTGTGTCCTACTCGACCGCAGTGGGTGCCGGAGGCAGCGGTCAGCGCGGGGCACCCGCTGTGCAGCCAGCTCCTCCTGGATCTCTAACACACGGCGTTGAAATGGCATGTGGAGAAGATTCCTGGTTGACGGAGGTGGAGGCACCAGAGCTGAGCGGGTGTTTAGCCAGCGACGATGCCGTGTCCTGCCTGTTACGGACTGTATTGGATTGGTGTGAGGCCTGCTGGACTGCTGTGTAGGCCGAAGGCAGAAGTCTGCAAGGGCCCACAGACACGTGTGGTCGGAATGCTATGCACAGAGTTGGTGGCACCACATCGAAGGGAGTATAGGGATATAAACGATGCCATAAATATGTACTCTGCCATTGTGTAATCAAGACTCAGTTCCAAATGTGTGACCTACTTGACCGTAGTGTAGGCCGGAGGCAGCGGTGGAGTACGTCAATGAAAAAGGAGTAAAGCGGGCCTGTGTCGCGGAGGCCGTGATGGTCTGAGGAGGCTGCCAAGGTCATGGGCTTCGGGCTTGGAGCTTGCGCCGGCACGTGGTGGGCCCTCTTTCACACACGCCGGTGTCGGCAGGTGAGCAGTGAGGCCTGGCTGCGCAGGGGCGGGCATGACGGGTTGGGGGACCAGCGGCCCGGGGTGCAGCAGGCGCACAGGATCGCAGGCCACACCGCTCACGGCGACGGCCTCGTGGCGGGGTGGGAGGCGCCGCCCTGGCAGACACGTTGGGCATTCCGAAAGTGAACCACGCCCAGTGCTACATGCTTTTTATTCACACCCCTACGCTGGCCTGGCGTCCTCAGGGCCAGCCCACTCTGCACACGCTTACAGGGGGGACGTCACATGCTACATTTCCGCGATCTTCCCCACTGGCTGGGGTGACATGGTTGCGTCCACTGTCCACTACACACCAAACACCAGCAGTGCACATAGACATGGATATGTCTGTGGTCTGCATACTGCAGTCTGTCCAGCACTTCCACGCCACACTTAGCATTGTGTACATTCTCATTCATGGGTCACTTGCCTCCTTCGTACATGCCTGGTTCCCACCTCTCCCCACATTCCGCTATTGTGTGGCTGAGGTGCCATGCCGTTGATATCTCATGTACATGGCTAACCAAGGTTGCCACAGTAAGTTGTGCTGTTGTGTCTGGTGGGTAGGCATGTTGTTTGGCATGTTGTATGTGATTTTTTGACGTGTGCAGTGCCAGAGTTGTGAGTTGCATGATTGTGGAGTTGAGGTGTGTGGTGTGTTCATTTGGTACTTGCCAACGAGCAGTGCATTCCCATAGGTGCCATCCTGGAAGTGCTGGTTGATGATGGTCTGTCGGAAGATGAGGGGATCATGCACACTGCCTGGGTAGTTGGCTACGACATTGGTGAAGAGTCCCCTGTAGTCCACTATTGCCTGCACGTTGCGTGTGCTTTCTGTTGCGGTAATTGTGTGCAGTGTCGGCAGGGGGCACAAGTAGGACATGTGTGCTGTCGATTGCCCCCAACACGTGCGGGAATCCAGCTATGGCGTATAGTCCTTGCTTGGTCTCCAGCTGTTCCTGCACATTGTGGGGGACGTATGGGTACTGGGGTACCTGGCTGATGATGGCATCCAGGACAGGTGTGAGGAACTTGGATGGGGCTGGCTGTGAGACTCCTCCGACTCTGGCGGTTGTTGGTTGGGAGGTACCAGAGGCCAACAGGTGCAGCACAGCCAGCAGCTTTGTCTGCGGAGGGATGTTGGTTGTCCGCTGTGTTGGTACCGTCAGCCTGTGGGCAATGATGTTCAGGATGCGGAGGATGGTTGTCCTTTTGAGCCTGTAGTGGGCATTGACAATGTCTGGTGTTCGGTCTGTGAGGCTGGTGCATTTCCTGAAGGTCCACTGTCTTTGTTTGCGCTGCCTCTGTGGTGGTCCGGGGAGGGGGGGTGGGGGCGGAGGAGTCCGGGGGGGTGGCGATCCTAGGGGTGGTGGCGGTGGGTGTTGTTGCCCTCTCGGGGCTCCGGGATGCATGGTGTGTGGCTCCATGGCATCTGTTGTTCTTCATGTGTGGCTCTGGGCTGGGCTCCCTTTTGATGGTGCAGGTTGTCGTTCGACTTTACACTAGGTCAGAGCAGGTGTTAATTTCCTGCTGCTAACGCGCCTTATCGCCTGTTTTGTGGTCTTATCGCCGATGTGGCTGGTCGTTGAGAATGTTGGGGTGTGGTGTTGTCGCAGCTTTTTGCTCGGGAACGCCTACTCTGCATCTCATTAGCGATAGTTGCCGGGGTCATCTGTGGCGATGTTTGTTGCGGATGCTTTCGCAAGTAAACTGGTGGTATCGGCTGTTAGCACCAGCTTGTGAATGGGGCGATAATTTTATCGCGACTTTGGCTGGGATAAAGTGCCGTTAACTAGGCGATAGTTCCTTGACAATATGCCCCAAAGTCTTTAAGAGCTTTCAGAAAACTGCAAAGGATCTTATAGAAACAGGCAAAGTGTTCCACAGTTAAAGGCCCAGATGGGAGAAAGCCCGACCACGCTGGCGGGTTCTCCTCACTCTGGGAACTGTGAAGAGATTGCTGTTACATGATCAAAGAAGTCAGCTGAGATAATAGGATGCCACCAAAGATCTAAGATAAAGTGCCTTAAATTCGACATTGCCTTATGCATATAGCAAAGAGCTTTGAAATGGATTCCCTTCTCAATCGGCAGCCAATGAAGATCTCGAAGGAGAGTGGAGGTAGAAGAATACATAGGAAGGTGGAATAGTAATCTGGCGGCTGCATTCAGGACTGCCTGGAGCTGCCTAAGTGAGTTCTTAGTGGCCCCAGGTAAAGAATATTACCGTAGTCTAACCTGGAGATAATCAATGCTTGCATTATTGTTCTTTGGGCAAAGACGGGTAGAAACTAGACACTTTTTCCTAACCATCTCAGAACGCTGGAGCAAATGGAGGCTATTTAAGTAATTTAGTAATTCATTGAAAGCTGTTCTTTGAACCAGAATCTTAGGGCCTGATTCACAGAACTAACTTACGTCAAAAACGTAAAGTTAGTACCTTTTGGTATTCACAGAATACACTTACTCATTTTGGTATTCACAGAATACACTTACTCATTTTGGTATTCACAGAATACACTTACTCATACTAACTTTATGTCCGCACTCGGGCCGGAGATTCCGGCCCGGTGGTGGAGATTCCGGCCGTTTGTGGAGATTCCGGCCCGGAGGTGGAGATTCCGGCCCGGAGGTGGAGATTCCGGCCGTTTGTGGAGATTCCGGCCGGAGATTCCGGCCGTTTGTGGAGATTCCGGCCGGTTGTGGAGATTCCGGCCGGTGGCGGAATCTCCACAAACGGCCGGAATCTCCACAAACGGCCGGAATCTCCACCTCCGGGCCGGAATCTCCACAAACGGCCGGAATCTCCGGCCCGAGTGCGGACATAAAGTTAGTATGAGTAAGTGTATTCTGTGAATACCAAAATGAGTAAGTGTATTCTGTGAATACCAAAATGAGTAAGTGTATTCTGTGAATACCAAAAGGTACTAACTTTACGTTTTTGACGGAAGTTAGTTCTGTGAATCGGGCCCACTGATTCTTGAATACAGAGTCCGGAATCGGAGGAGTACTGAGGGCATCAGGCCAAATATGTGACCCACGAGATGAGATTGATTGCTCACCTGCAAAACATCAGCCTTTTCCCCATTTCATTTGAGGGAGTTGTTTACCCAAGCGGGCACTTTCATGAGGCAGATGTTCAAAGTGCCAGAGCTGTGCTTTTCCTTAGATGATAAGGAAACAATGATTTGATTGTCATCTGCGTAGGACAAAAGCATAAGACTGCAGCTTTCCCCTCTATCCACCAGTGTTCGTATATCAATGCTAAATATGATTTCAATTTTTTTTTTTAGCAGGGGCATTACCATTGCATGTTTCCAGGCTTTAGGAACTTGGCCTTCCGTGAGTGAGGAATTCAAAAGTTGTATCACCATTTGCAGGTACTCAGGGCATAGTTTACTAAAATGCGAATGCGGAAGTGGGTCTAAGGAGAGCCAGCTTTGATGAACTTAAGTAGGGTGGTAAACATCACAAAGCCAACGGGCAGGAAAGTGCACAAAGAGCAGGACAGAGCAGGGACAGAAGTGTTCACTTCTCCTACTTGTATCGGAGGCAGAAAAGATGCAGTATTAGTATTGTCTTTAATTGTTTGTGACTGAGAGGAAGAAATTGAGAAGGTGGAAGATAGGGAGGTCTGAATGTCAGCCACCTTCTTGAAAGAGAAGCCTGCCAGTTCATCACATTGCGACTGAGAGAGTGATATGGAGGGGAAAATTATAGTAGGATCTGATAAAGATTTAACCTCTTGAAATAATGTTTAGGACAGTTTCATGCCGTAGTGATTTTCTCAGAGTAGTATAAGGCTCTAGCAGAACAGCAGTATTTATGATTTTTTTTTAAGTCAGTTTATAATTTCGTTTGTCACCCTCACAATAGGTTTTGCGTTAGATTCTTTCATGGTGCTTGCAGTTCTTTTTTTCTTCATTTAAAGCATCATTAAACCACAGAGCTGGGGGAGCAGGGGCGGCTCTGCCATTAGGGCGGAGGAGCATCGCTCCACTGCTTTCTCGCAGTGCGAGAAGCAGAAACATAAAATGGTATTTTAAATATCATTTTATGTTTCTGCTTCTCGCACTGTGAGAAAGCAGAAGGGTATGCCTGGTTGGGGGCGGGCGGGCGGGTGGGCAGGTTCGGGAGGAGTGGCTTGCCCAATGCTGTGGGCCCTGACTGTTTGGTCGGCCCTCTGGGGCCGACCAAACCAGTCATGCGCAATCTGACTTTTCTCTATGTAGGCTGCATGCAGCCTACATAGAGAAAATGGCCTCCCCATAGGTGCCCGGCTGGGCACCGTCCCCACCAATCACAACGCTGCCTTTGCAGCATTGTGATTGGCTTAGGGGAGGGGAGGGAGGCTGCCTGATTCCTGTTCAGCAGGAGAGCAGGAAAATAGCACCCGGCCAGGAGCTGCGACGTCGGAGGACCCAGGAAGTTAAGTTTTTAAAAAAGTTTAATGAAACACCCCCTCGCCTCCCCTCCCCTCACGACCCCCCATTCGCGAGTCATGGCAGCCGCGACTGGGGGGGAGAGATCTGTGGTGAGTCGTATGTTTAAGGGAAAGTGCAGAATCAAGAGAAGACCGAAATCATTTGTCAATTACGGAGAAGTTGAAATACGCTAAATCACTCAGCGCAGGTGTATTTGCCTGCAGAATAGAATTGAGAGTGGAAATATTAAGTTTGGACCAAATCCTTGAATAGGAGGCAGGAGACTAAGCTACGGAAGTGGAGAAGGTCAAAATAGAAAAAGGTATAGCCAATTGATCCGCCCATACTAACGGAATCTGGCAGTCTGCCAGTAGACCCTTCAAGTTGGAGAAGAAAGAATCAAGCAAATGTCCAGCAACATGGTTAGGGACATTACCAATTAGATAAACATATAAAGCTCTAAAATTCCCCACCAAAGTGGAGGCCATTCTGCAAGTAGGATTATCAAAATGAATATTAAAATCACCTAGAACATTAAAGTTGGAGTATTTCCAAATGAAAGGATAGAGGGCTTCTGGTACCCGAGAGCATCAGCTACCTAGAGGTCCAGGAGGGTGATACTAGTGGTTAGGATCACAGCAGAGTAACATACCTCTGACATTGCAGGACGAAGTGTTCTAAGTTGGGCGGCAGAGTAAATATTGCTAACTGGTGCAAAAAGTTCAGTGTTCCTGGCCCCTGATCTTTTTTGGAAGCGGACAGGAGCAGACGGGCTTGCCCCTGGTGCACCTTTGGCTTGCCAGCGGTGTGTCCACGCCACTGCTTTGTTTAAATAGGCCTGGGCCGAGAACAAGAGGAAAAGCCTGTAACAACTAGAGGCTAACCCCTCTCAAAGGACAGATGAGACAAAATGGCTGCTGTGCTTGCCCCATCTAATAGACGCGGAGAAGTATCACCAAAAAGGAATCACAGCATAAGAGCTTTTTTGAAAACTCTCCACAGATATGCAAAAGTCAAAACGTCGCCAGGGGTACCTCAAGATGCTAATCCTGTGTGCGCCACGGCCACTTTAAATAGGCCTGGGCTGGAAGCAGGAGGAAAAGTAGCACCAAAAAGGAATCACAGCATAAAAGTTTTTTTTTTTTAAACCCACTTGGCCCACAAACAGATTCAGTAAAGTGTAGTAGTTAAGATATGCAGATGTTACAAAGTTTCCAGGGATACATCAAGATGCTAATCCTGTCCGCGCCACAGGCCACATTACCAGATGTCCATCTCGAGTTAAGTGTAGGTGTTTGCTGTACCACAATGCAGTACCTTAACCCCTTATGAGAGCTCCTAGTCATCTCCATTACTGCCTCCTTAATATCAGGGTACAAAAGACTCCCCTTGATTGTATCCTTTTGTTGAAACTGGGACTGAATAATGGCAAAAAACTCTGCTGTGTCTTTTGTTTTCAGTACAGCAGCTCATAGAGATGGTGTGTTTCAACATATATACTTGTGCTAGTCTTATGAGTTCTGTTTTTTTTTATTTAGGCCTTACAAATATGCCAATGATGATTTCTGATCATGTTAATCATTATTGTGGCTTTCATAGTGTCACTTGGACATTATTGAAGAAAAGTGAAGATGCCCTAACATACATGGATATTTCCAATAACTAGCAAGCACACGATACCTCCAAGCCACCATCTCTGAAGGATTACCTTACCTATAAGGTAGAGGAGCACCTGTGCTATAGCGAACTGCTGTTATTCCTAGCAAAAAGAAACAATGGCTTAATGGCCTGACTCATTGCCATATTACGCGTGCTGTGGTGGAAGGATGCAAAATTAAAATAACACTTTGACAGACGAGTGGATGAAGATGACTGACTCAAATTCCCAATATGTGTGCACATATGTAATTTTATTATGCTTTTTAAAAAATCCATAGGACTTAAAGCTGTCTGTTGGTCACACATACAATAAAACTCACCTCTTGAATCAACACCTACTTTGCTACAAGGTGTGCAGCTCTGTCTACTAGAATTGCTTCCAGCAATACCGTCCCAAAGTACTCATTCAAACATTCAAAATGAGCAGCTTCTCTCAGTATCTTTCTGTTTCCTAAAATTTCCTTGGGCGCTTTTGCAGTGCACACCTGTCAATTGTAATCAATTTTCCGTTTTGAATAATGCTGTCTCTCAGTAATAGTAAATTTTAGTCACCCACACAATATCCTGATCTCACTTGAATCTCATCAGCATAGTTCCAAACTCAATGTTCCTCACGGTCACAGTTTCCAAAATGAAAACTGAAGAATTTACTAAAATACATGGGGGCCGATTCAAAGAACTAATCTGAGATAAAATCCTAAACGTACTACTTTTGGTATTCACAGAAGGCATTTAGTAGTAGTAAAGTTAGGACTCCTAACTTTACTACTACTAAACTGAGACAAAATCCTAACTTTACGACTTTCGGTATTCACAAAAGGCATTTAGTAGTAGTAAAGTTAGGAGTCCTAACTTTACTACTGCAAATGCCTTCTGTGAATACCAAAAGTAGTAAGTTTAGGATTTTATCTCAGATTAGTTCTGTGAATCAGCCCCATGGTGTCACCAGTGCTATTCTGCAGTTTCTACTAATGAATGTTAAGCCTCTTCTTACTCTCAGTCTGCTGCATTCTTATACTCTTACTAGAGTGCAGGGATGGACTGGCCATAACCGGCATCAGGCGTTTCCCCGGGAAGCTGGAAGTGTGGGGGCTGGTTTTGCAGTGGTGTGGGCAGGGTTTTGCGGAGGTACTGCAATATCGGCCCCCAGTAGGAAAAGCAGCAGTGCTTCACACTTGCAGCCCCCCCCCAGGGTGCTGGTCTGACAAAATTGCCAGGGCTGCTTTGGGTTCCCAGTCCGGACCTGCTAGAGTGATGCCTTTCGATCTACAGGAATTGTTTGTCTTGCTCCTCAGAAATGTTGCTCGGCAGTGGACAGATCCCCACTTTGCTTCTCATGCTGTGATTGTCTGGTGTATGTACAGAAAAGTTCAGGCATGCTTGCTAAGGTTGAAATTCCATTAAAATGAATTAAAGAAAATGTACCCAACCAATACCAAAGGATCTAACATTTGACATAAGCCTTTCCTCTTTTTTAGACACTATGCTGCCAGATAAGGTCTATTTTAAAGGCTGCAGATTGTAGTTTTCCCTTTCGGAGTAATTTCAGTTATTACATATTACTCTTTTTGATGAGAAATTACAGCGATTATGCCAGCTTGAGTAATTAAAAGTAATTTCGGTAAAAAATCCTGCCGCAGGAGCACAGGAATAATGATCTACAAGAAAAAGAGCAGCTTTTGGTAACTACTGTTTGTGTACTGTAGCATTTAGTGCTATTTTCTCGGTCCAAAATGCATCCTCAGGCCCATTTTGGATGCAAGGGAGCATTTTGTACTAACAAAATAGCTCAAAATGTTGGATTATGCTTCTGACGTAATTACACATATTACAATTAATGTTGCTGTAATTTCTAGTGATTATGCTAGAGAGAATTATGCCAGTTACACCTACCCCTAGTGCTGTCATCCATTGAATGTTGGGGACTGTGCTGTATGACTATTGAATTGAATTGTAAATAAACCTGAAAAAAACCACGCAGACATTTTCTCATGTTTTTTAAATCAAACTGTATTTCAGAATGATCAGTTATGGAAGACCATGTGCACTGTCATTAGGCAAGCACAATCACTGGCTTTGGAATCAGAACATTATCAAGGTATATCAAAAGGCCCGATACTAAGAGGCATGTCAGAGTTGATTGACTCTCAGAGATGGCAAGATATTGAGATGGCCAAAAAGGCACATCATAACTGCAGTCTCAAGGAGCTTGCAGCATTTCCACATGTTCCAGGTGAACTTCTTTGTCACTGTAAACACCTCATTCTCAGCGGAACCGCCTATGTGTTCTCAAGGTACTGTGTAGCCAGGTCATTGAACTAGCACAAAAGCACTACCACACCATCTGGGCCTCCAAAAACTGTTTAGGAAGAAAGTGCAGATCCAATTTCTTGACAAGATAGTTGACAAGAGAGTTATTCCATGCATGTGTACAAGAGTTAGAATTGAGAGTGACCTAAAGTCACTTGTGATGCTTTAACTGCCAGAAAGTCTGGTAGGTAGTTGCGTGGAATTCTTCAGGTCATTCCAACAGGCCAACGCTACTTTGCCGTCATGGATGAATTCTCCTGATTTATTGTAGTCATAGCAATCCTGAATACCTTGCATGTTATAACAATTTCAGTTCTGAACAAAATCTTCTCAACTTTTGCGAAACCAGCAGTTGATAAGTGTGATAAGTGTCCTCATTCAATGGCAGAGACATCAAAGATTTAGCAAAATACATATCACCTCAAGATCACGCTGCTTTGGACCTAGTCAAATGGTATTGTGCACCACTTCATTTATCTGCTGAATAACAACTCAGATGGGGATTTCCAGTGGTGTGTGGGAAGTGTTACCATAATCCCTCAGTGTCTAACATAAAACATCAGAGATGAGTGGCTTGGTAGGCTTGGCCATTTACCAAATTTTATTTGTTAGCCACTGAGGGATTATGGTAACACTTCCCACACACTACTGGAAATCACCATCTGAGTTGTTATTCAGCAGATAACTGGGTATAGAGGTTCCACGTGTGGTATCAGACCTAGAGCAGCCAATGAAGAGGTGCAAGTGCTTGAAATCCACTACAAGAGCAAAATAAAGGAGTGAACTGACAAGAGGAGAAGAGCAATATTCTCACTATTAAGTCAGGGAGATTTAGTATTGGCTCAATCCAAAGGGACTTGCAGGATTCATTTGGCTTGTGATCCTCAGATCTAACTGGTAATAGATATAGAGGGATCCATGTTCACTGTACAGAGAGATGGACACACGCTGATTAGTAATTTGTCAAATCCCACAGAAAGACTAGTATTGATTGCTGACTAAACTTCAAATGTTGATATATAGCTCAGGGGCTATGTAGTTGTGTCATTTCACCATGTACACCCCCAGAAGCACAAGAGTGAATGCTGAAAGTGAGAGCATCTTGGGACTTGCGAACAGGAAGCATAGGGCTGGAGGGAGACAGGGCAATGTTAGCTGCTCAAGTCTGTGGAAGTGCTCTGCAATTCACTATATGGCTCTTGTTTGAGACCTTAGAGTGCTGATGCTGTTTGCTGTTCATGCTTGTTGTCAATAAAGAATGCTGCTGTTACTGCATTCAAGGTATCAGTGATTCATTAGACATTACAGACATAAAGACAAACAGATGTTGCTAAACTTCCTTTTTGACTTTCTCATTGGCATCAATGTATCTCTCCCATCTCAACTATTTTTCTTTGTGATTTTATACACATTTTCTCATGGGGCATAGCTAAGCAGAGAGTGCATATGCAGTTCTCAATTCAGTGCAGAGAATTAAATATCTCACTGAGAGTGTTCTCCCCAGAGTACCAAATGGAGCACATATTTTTTGCTGCATAAAAGGATATGGCAAAAAGAGGATCTGCTTTAAACTATATTGGATAAAGATTTGTAGCGCCTCAAGAAACAAAATGCCTGGTTTAGAGTATGGAGGATAGGGTACTACTCCAAAAATGTGGCAGAGTATCCTGTCCTTCAAGCCCTCAGTCCAGCTGCTCCATTATAAGTCGAATGGACCGTCTTCTTTCTGACTGCTGTGCTAATGTTGAAAACTTACTGGAACAGCCCAACGGAATATGAGCAGTTGGAGTAAGGGTTTCTGACCTCCCACCTATTTAGAACAGACACTCTGACCATCACTGGCAAGAAAAACAGAAAAAAGAAAAATTATCCCCACACCCTGGGAGAAAACTCCCAAAGCATAGGGGTCATTAGTTTATGTTTGTCAATAACAAACTCCTGCATTGGGACTCTATTTTTGAAAAACAAAAAGACGTGTTGTGGGTCCGCCTCAAAGATGGCAGCTGTGCACCAAACTTACAGTGCCTTCATGGTAAATGCCTGACACTGATTCATCTGAAGGCACAGAGATCACCACTGGGCCGGCTGTGATCTCTAGATGTGGCAGGAGTCTGTCAGGGTGGCCAACGTAATGCCCTCCGCCACCCTGATGGATGGTGGGCCACCAGTCAAACAATAAATCAACCCTAAACCTTTAATCTGCTCTATTTCAGTTACTTAGATAATCAGCGTTTGAGCAAACAAAATTTACTCTAGTCTCAAATGTGAAATTGGGGCTAGATTTCCTGATGGAAATTCCAGTTGACCATTTATACATGGTTTCTACTACATCCAATTTTAACACGTGCATTATTGGCCATTAGATTTTATAAAACTGTGGTAAATTAAATTTACTTATTACCTCATTTCTGAATTTCTATGCTTAATAAATCATAATTTCTTGTCAATGCAAAGCGAGGAGTCCGTGGTGCTCAAATGAAGGAGGAGAAGACCAATAACTCGAGTTAAAGGGAGCGCTTCCAGCACCAAGCGGGCACAGGAGCAATCTCTCAAGTCCCTCTCTTTAAGTGGGGGTTCTTTATTTTCAACAGCAGAATATTTATACAGTCTTGGTCACGAGGCAAAATAGAGGAACAAACAGGTCGTGGCAGATAGAGGAACAAAGATTCAGCAAGAGGAGCAGAGTGTGAAGAAATGGGGGCGTGTCTTAGGCTTCGTGAGGGGACTTGCGATGTGAAATAGTCTGACAGTTGGAAGGGGAAGGCTTCCTCATTTGGGGGTTTGTGCTCGTGCTTCATGTCAGAAACATGAACCATCTCTGCGGGGGAGCAGGAACTCATGTACTGGTTTCCCGGACTTGGCAGAAACCACAGAGACAGATGGTGGAAATGAGGAAAACCAGGTGCAGGGGTGTCGTGCTCGGGGTCTTGGGACACCAAAGGGTGAATTAAAAACAAAATGGTGCCGGCTTTTAATGTGGGCAATTATTAATCGCGCAAAGGGGATCGCGCAAAGGGGCATAATTAGATCGCGCAGAGGGCAGCGAAGGGGCATAATTATAGATTTTATTTCCACATTCCCTCCTTGCCCCAGAGTGTACCTACATTATATCTCAATTTGCATGAGATCATTTATACATTCTTGTAACATGATTCTTTCCCTTTCTCTCTGCTGGACAAGTGGTTTAGGAATGCATTTTGCAGCGCATAGACCGCATAGGGCAGGACCACATTGGATGCAAAGGCAGCATCCAGTTATTATCAGGAATATTATGCCTGCTGCTGACAGCAGTTCCCATCCCCAGGACAATATTATCTTCCAGAACCAGTCAGACCACGTCCAAGTGCCAGGTTCTTGATGTAAACTTACGGCTATCTTGTGTAATTTTGTTATGGCCGTGTATACAGATGGGGAATTATCAGGAATAAATATACAGCAGCTAGAGCCTATAATTTTACAGGCTCCGCCTCTGTCAGCCAAGATGATGTCAAGGACAAGGCGATTTTGGAGAGTAACCAATCGTATGGCAGACTGCTCCTGGGTTAAGCTCCCCAGGGCAGACGCCGTCTGGTTTACTACAGCCTCTAAGGTCCTTGTCAACCTGCGTATAAGCTTGCTGTTCTGTACAGGGCCAACAAAGAAGAAGAACCCTTTGTTAAAATCTGTATACTGTTCCCATGAGGTTTCCGTTTGGTCAACCAAGGAGGTATCGATCGTTCTTTTATGTCTGACATGGGGCACTAGGAGGTCTCTGTGGTAAGTGGATGGGGCCACAAAGACAGGGGGTAACAGGAATGCTATATAGCAAGTTCCCCCCAGTTCAAGGGCAGCTGCACATAGGCCGTTTGGCCACAGATGAAATAAGTATGGCGAGATGCTAGAAATGAGGACTTTCCTCTGTCTTCAAAACTTATAGTGGTATGACAGTCACTGTGTCCTAATGGAACAGAGCCATTTTTCTGGATGCACAGGTGTCCTTTTACTGGTGAGACCGAGATGGAAGGGGAACCAGCATTCTTTTTAGGTTTGGTATTTAACATCTTGTAGGACATGGTCATGTTCCCTTGCTTGTATTCTTCACTTTCTAGGACTGTACCGGTCGCCTGAGGATTTCCCTCCTTATTAGGGTAACAGGCAGTATTGAGTACCTTGTTTAAATCCCCCAAGGCCACCCATTCTTGCATGAATTATTTCCGTCAGGGCAGGAGGTGGGGGTAGTAGCGTCAGCTGTTATTAGGGCGAACCAGGCTTCACAAGTTCCATTATAAGAGAATGGGAAAGAAAAAAGAGGCATCCCTCCCTTTTTCTGATGAGGTGGGATGCGGCCACATATCCAACAATTGGTGCTATTACTGGCTAGCTGAGTGTGGTGTAGCATCTGTATGAAGGTATTGTTTCGCAAGGCTAGTCTATGGGCTTGTTCATGAGGGGGTAGGTCGTGATAGGTGTGTTCCTGAGTGCTGTTGGGTGTATGAGAGGTGTGTTGTGTTGGGGGAAAAACAGTGTGGAGAATCCAACCAAGACACGTCATAACTGCCATGAGGAAAAATAATACTGTCAAACATATAATAGGACCATTATGTCTTTTTCTAGAGTTCATTTTTTTTTTTTCTCCCACATAGTCAAGGTGTTAAAATCCATTCCCATGCTCCAACCGCTTCACCACTGGACCGACGCCCAATGGACTTAATTAGCCAGAGTCCGAATGGCAGACCTTAACTTTGATTTGTAATCCTGTTGTGGGGTTAGTTCCAAAGGCAATAAAGATTGTTCAGTCACAATGTCAGTGGGATTGGCAGGGCCATCAGCAACAGTGTCTTTTTGTCCAAAATGTTTCCGGCAGTGGCTTGCGTGGAGCCAGCCCTTCCTGCCCTCGACCTTCACTGCTGTCCGTGTTGTTAGTAGTACGAGTCTTGGCTTCTTCCACCTGGGCTGGAGGGGACTGGTCCGGTCGAAGTTCCTCACGAGGACCCAGTCCTCGGGTCGGATGGCGTGTTCTTCCGGGTTGGTTTTGTCAGGGAAGGTGGCAGCAACCTGAGAACGACAAGATTGGAGTGCAGACATCAAGGAAGCCAGGTAGTCAGTCAGCATAGTACTGTCAACATCAGTTATTCTTTTAGGCCTTGGCGTACCCCACATATTTGGTGGTCTGCCAAAGACCACTTCATATGGAGATAAGCCAGTTTTGGAATGGGCTACCATACGCATGTAGAAGAGGGCAACCGGTAAGGCTACCATCCAGTCCACGCCTTTGTCAGTGCATATCTTGGCCAATTTTGTCTTCAAAGTTTGGTTGTGCCTTTCTACTAGACCTGCTGCATGAGGATGTCTTACACAGTGAAACTTCCAAGTGTACCCTAACAGAAGAGACACTTGCTTCATGAGTTCAGAGGAAAAAGGTTGGCCGTTATCTGAGTAGATGACACGGGGCAACCCATACCTCGGAAAAACTCTCTAACTAATTGTTTAGCAGTTGTCGTTGCAGTGTAATCTGGGACGGGATAGGCTTCTGTCCATCTGGTCAGAGCACACACTACAACTAGCACATACTTGTGACCTCTACATCTCTCCATCTGGATATAGTCCATCTGGAGAACTTCAAATGGATGGTCAGGGGTTGGAATCCTCCCTGTTCCACCTTTGTGCCTTTTCCTGGGTTGAACTGATTACAAATCATGCACGTTTTAACTTTTTGTTTGGCTGCAGCTCTCAAATGTTTGTTGTGCCATATATTCTGTATGCTGTCTAACATTGCTTTTTCTCCCAGATGTGCTGGTCCATGTATGGTGTTTACCATAACTTGTACCATGGCATCCGGTAGAAACCATACTGCTCTTTCAGGTGTCATCCAGCCTTGATCTGTAAGGACCCCTCCTTTTTCCTTCCATTCTAGCAGTTCCTGTGGTGTGGCGTGACTTTGGACATCCTGGATGTCAGAAAAGGGGTCTCGTATTGTATATTGGCGGTGTGGTATACTTAATTCTGTGTTTGCTGCTAACTTGGCTGCACTGTCTGCAGAATCATTTCCTTTTGATATTTCATCTGTTCCTTTTGTGTGCGCTTTACATTTTAGCACTGCGATTTTCTCTGGTAACTGACTGGCCTCTAAGAGGGCAGTGATGAGTGTAGCATGCTGTATTCTGAACCCATGTGATGTGAGAAATCCTCTCTCTTTCCATAATGTACCGAAGTTGTGTACAACTCCAAAGGCATATTGTGAATCAGTGTAGATGTTAACTGACTTTCCTTTTGCTAAGTGACATGCTCGTGTTAGGGCTATGAGTTCTGCTGCCTGTGCCGACAGTATCTCTATCTTGTGTGCTTCTAAAGTGTCTGTACCATTTGTGACGGCATAGGCTGCTGCTAATTCTCCTGTGGGAGTCTCATACATGAACCATCAACAAAGAGTGTCATTTCTGCCTTAGCAAGGGGAGTATCTTGTAAATCTGGTCTTGGTTTGGTCACTAAATCAATTATGTCAATACAATCGTGAATTTCTTCAGTAGGAGAGGTCAGTGGCAACAGTGTTGCTGGGTTTAAAATGTTGCAGCGTCTAATCTCAATGTGTGGCTGAAAAAGTGTCATCTCATATCCGGTGAGTCTGGCTATTGTCAGATGCTGTGTTTGTGTTCTGTTTAACAGAAGTTCTACAGCGTGTGGGACCTGAACTATCAGATGATGTCCCAATACAATAGAATCGCTTTGTCTAATAGCTTGTGCAGTAGCTGCTACTGATTTTAGACATGCAGGCAATGCTTGTGCTACTGGATCTAATGTGCTTGAAAAATAACACATGGTTTATGTTTGTCTGCTTGAAGTTGGGTCAGAACTGATAGTGCTGTACCTGAGTTTTCTGTTACAAATAATGTAAAATCTTTGGTGTAATTAGGTGTTGCCAGCACTGGGGCTTGACACATAGCTTTTTAAGAGACTGAAAGGCTTGCGTGTGTTCGTCTGTCCAGGGTAATTGTGGAGTAGCGCCAGCTTCGAGTGTTGTCAGCTGCACTAACGGTTTGGAAATGAGTGCAAATTGTGGGATCCACTGTCTACAATATGAGGTGAGACCAACAAAGGCTCGAACTTGTTTCTGTGTTGTTGGTTGTGGTATTTGTTGTATGAGTTGGATGCGTTCCTGTGTAAGCTGCCTACCCTCCTTTGACAGCAAGTGCCCTAAGTATGCCACTTGCTGTAAACAAAATTGGAGCTTACCAGGGGAAACTTTATGGCCATTTGCAGCTAGGAATTCTAGTACTAGTAGTGATGCTTCAGCACATGCTGCATCAGATCTGGCCGTAATGAGGATATCATCAACATATTGTAGTATGGCTGTATCCGTGGGCATTTGAACAGTATCTAGTTGTCTTTTTAATGCTTGGCTATATACGCTTGGACTCTCTGTGAAACCTTGAGGAGCTCTTGTGAATTGGAAACTTCGTCCTTGTAAGGAGAAGCCAAAAAGGTATTGACTGTCTGGGTGAATAGGTATGCTAAAGAATGCGTTTTCAAGTCAATGACTGAAAATGCGTTGCTTCCGCATCTATGGCTGTGAGTAGGGTGGAGATGTCTGGAACCACAGGGTGTTGTGGAACGACACATTTATTGAGCTCTCTCAAATCCACCACTAGTCTGTAGACAGGTGGTGTTCCTGGTTCCACTTTTTATGAACTGGTAAAACAGGGGAATTGCAAATGTTAGAAGTTGTTTCCTTAATCACACCTGACTGTATTAGGTCCTGAATAATTAACATTAATGCTTGTTCAGCCTGAGGTGGAATTTTGTATTGCCTTATGCGTGGTAGTTGGGCTCCCTCTTTCAGTGTAACCTTGTGAGGTGTTATTTCCATACATCCTACTGTGGTGGAATCAGTGGCCCACAGGGTGTGTGGCAAATCTTTCAAACGCTCATCTAATTCTCTACTTGTGTAGTGGCCCTTGAAATCTCGCAGAAATAGTCTGACATCTGTAGGTGAGCAAACAATGACAGCTCCTAATTCTTTCAATGTTTTTATACCAAGCAAGTTTTCTGGACATGATTTTGTCAATATAAGATCTGTAGTTGTCATGAGGGGACCAACATGCAAGGGCAGTGGCTTTGACGTGACGTTTGTCACAGGTTGTCCAGAGAAACCCAGAGAAATACTTTTGAACCCGAGAGAGGAGCCTCTGGGACCTCTTGATGGCTTATTGTTGTTTTACTGGCCCCAGTGTCTAGTAGAAACTTCCTATCCTCCCCAAGAAGTCGGACCTCTATAAATGGACCTGTCTGATCTACTGGAATGGGGATTAGGGGCAGTTTGTCATCTTCTCTCTCTGGGCAACATCATGAGAAATCTGGGTAATATTCAGTGTAGGCGCTGTCTATAATATTCATTTGGGCCATTTGTGTTGTCAGTGGAACTGAAGGTGTTGAACTGTCTAGGGAATCATTCTGTTTTGGCTGATATGGGCGTGGCTGGGTCTTACCAGTAGCCAAATTGTGCTTTAAGACAGGGCAATCTTTAACGAAGTGTCCCATCTTTTTGCAATAATTACAAGTGCTTTTATATTTGTCTGGCTACTTGGTGTCTGTTGACGCTGGGGTGCAGTTTGGGCTACTAATGCTTTCATCTTTGTGTCTTTCATGCGTTTCTTATCATTTTCTTCTTCATCCCTAATGCGATTCTGGTGATATTGTAGCATTTGTAACACCTGTGGAGGTGTATGTGCTTGCCAGGTACTTTCTACTTTTAGTACTCTGTCCTTAATGGCTGGCAAGGCGTTATCTACTAATTTGGAAACAAACAGATGCGGGTAAGCTTCACTTGTTGGCGTAAGGCCGCTATTTACCGCAAAACACTTTTCAAGTCTAGTGTAATAATCTCCTATGTCTTCACCATGTTTCTGTTTGCAGGAGGAAATGGCATCCCAGTCCTCCTTTTTCACTGTTAGTAACTGTGGTAGCACCTTTAAAATAGTGCCAGGAAGTGCTTTTAGTTTGTCTCCTATACCTTGACCTGCTACTCTAGTATTTTCGTCATTCTGAAGTTCAGTCCATTTAATGTGTTCACCTGCTACTTCCCAATCTTTTTCTCTTAGTTTGTCATATATACCTGATGGCAACAATAATTTCAGAATTGCTGTGATATCAGAAAGAGTATATGTTCCCATCATTAATACATCTCCTAATTCCTTAAAGAATCCAGCAGGATCCTTTGAGTGGGAGGGAACCATCTCTTTCATCCTTAGTAACTCAAGTTTTGTCAAGGGTACATAAATGAAGACGCGTTGTAGCGCGCCATTCGTGTCAGCTCTGGGGTGGACCTCTCTCATGGGGAACTGGCGTGTTTGAGGAAGTCTATTAGTTGATCCACACGTATTATGGGGAGATCTATATCCAGTCACTTTCTGGTATTTCTGTCTAAAATCTATATATGTGTTAAGAAAAACTGAACTATTGTGGAGGAACATGTTATCAGCGCAGTCAGACAGAAAATCTTCGAGTCTTGGATCATGTTTAAAATGAGTGTCATTGAGTGTGATGAGATGTTGTACCATGTAGAGACTTGCTAATCTTTGATGTGAGCGTGGTAATGCTAGAAAAAGCTGGGCTATGAGATCATTGTCATATATCTTATATTGAGAGACCCATAGGGTCGCAGTTCTGGCTATTTCCTCCTCCTCCGGTGTAAGCGGAGGTTCCTGGTCTAACCAGTAGTCTAATGCATTGGATGTATTTTCAAATAACTCATCTGGAGATGACCGTTCAGAGTGACCTTGGAGGAATGTAGGCGGGGGTGTTCGTGAATTAGGGGCGGAAGAACGAACGGGTAGGACTTTTTCAGTAGGTTCAGTAATTTCCTCCTCAAGTTTCTTATTCTCTTCATTTGTTTGCAAGTTTTGCAGAATACGGGTCACATTACGGGTGAACCTGTCTAGTGCATCATTTATAAGTTCTAGACTAGTGTGGTCGGATGCGGAATCTAATAAGTCAAAAGTGAAACTGGTACATTTCTTTCCTCTGCTTGTATGTGTTTTATGAAACAGCAAAGGAGGAACCTATACATGTGCATTTTTACAGGGTGTGATCTTCTTGTAGTCATAGCGTTAATGGCTCGTGAGTTCTCTCCAGTACGAAGAAACTCAGAGGCCGCTTGAAGAAACGTGTCAATTGCTGGTAGATGTCTTATTTCTTCCCAGGAGTCATGAAGTATTTTACTTATTCGGCCCGCCTCCCTGTGTTGCTCGGAGTCGGGTCATAGGGGCAGTCGGGAATTGTTTTACCTGGGTCTGGACCTACGGCACCCCCTTCTGGAGTGAGAGGTGGTGCGTTATGTTGTGAAAGGGGTGGCGGAGGCAGAGGGTGTTGAATGACTGGAACTTCATAGGGTGGTGGAGTATCTAAGAGAAAATTAGTAAAAGTATCCTCTGGTGGTGGGGCTGTAGGCTGTGCTGATGCAATGTTAAGGTTTTCAGGTGCAGATGGCAATACAGGATAAAAACCAGTAGAAATGGCTGATTGTTCCCTTTTATTCCTTTCACTAACTACTTCTTTCCCTATTTCTTGTAACTGTTCTTTCTTGGCCTGCTCTGACATTCTCTTACCCTTTTCAACTTTATGCAATTCCTTCTGTTGCCTCCTATGGGCTTCTTTTCTCCATAATTCTACTGAGTCACTCTGTGACTGGCGGACTCTCTTTTTCTTCCATAACTGTTCCTCTAATTTCATAATACACTCCGTATCAAAACTACCATTTTCAGGCCATCTATATCTGAGTTCTAGGTCTTTAGTATATTCTACCCATAGATCACAATAAATAAGTGCACCGACACCATGTTTTGCATACATGAAGTGTCCTGGAGTATCCCGAGGAGGAAGGGGAATTTCCTTCTCAAGAATACTCCTTTGGTTGCCATCTTACGTATTTTCGAGAAAATAGGCATGATGGCAAGACTTTCAAAGATTTTAGAAGTGAGAAAAACATAAACAGAACAAATATCTTTACCGTACCCACGAAAGAGGTGAGTCCGTCTTTTATACTAGTTTAGTAGTCCTCACAAAATAAGTGAGAAACCCACAAAAAACATGTATCTTTACCGTGCCCACAAGGTAGTGAGTCCGTCTTTTATACTAGTTTTAGTAGTCCTCACCAAAGATAGGTGAGAAACCAAAAAAACGCGTATCTTTACCGCCCCCACAAAAGCTGTGGGTTCGTTTTTATACTTTTCAGCAGTACTCACCGAAAAGTAACTGGAAGGCCTCTTGAAGATTTTGGGAAAACGCGGCGCGCAGTTTCAAGGTGGGATTTGTAGAACCTCGGACTCGTCTGCTTCGCAGGTTGGGCTTTGGTTCAGGACGTTCCGCTATTTCCTCACCGCCTCGTGTGGATGCTGGGCCGCAGTCGGTCCCCCTCTTCGCCTCGAGGAGTTAGCGGGAATTCCCGCGTTGTGCACTTTTGAAGTCCGTCAACGGTCAGGAGGGGACAGTACCGGGTCCAATATCGCCGGCGCGTGGGGGAAAGGGAAAGTCCCTGTTCGGGCGCCAATTACTGTGGTAAATTAAATTTACTTATTACCTCATTTCTGAATTTCTATGCTTAATAAATCATAATTTCTTGTCAATGCAAAGCGAGGAGTCCGTGGTGCTCAAATGAAGGAGGAGAAGACCAATAACTCGAGTTAAAGGGAGCGCTTCCAGCACCAAGCGGGCACAGGAGCAATCTCTCAAGTCCCTCTCTTTAAGTGGGGGTTCTTTATTTTCAACAGCAGAATATTTATACAGTCTTGGTCACGAGGCAAAATAGAGGAACAAACAGGTCGTGGCAGATAGAGGAACAAAGATTCAGCAAGAGGAGCAGAGTGTGAAGAAATGGGGGCGTGTCTTAGGCTTCGTGAGGGGACTTGCGATGTGAAATAGTCTGACAGTTGGAAGGGGAAGGCTTCCTCATTTGGGGGTTTGTGCTCGTGCTTCATGTCAGAAACATGAACCATCTCTGCGGGGAGCAGGAACTCATGTACTGGTTTCCCGGACTTGGCAGAAACCACAGAGACAGATGGTGGAAATGAGGAAAACCAGGTGCAGGGGTGTCGTGCTCGGGGTCTTGGGACACCAAAGGGTGAATTAAAAACAAAATGGTGCCGGCTTTTAATGTGGGCAGTTATTAATCGCGCAAAGGGGATCGCGCAAAGGGGCATAATTAGATCGCGCAGAGGGCAGCGAAGGGGCATAATTATAGATTTTATTTCCACAAAACTCATATTTTTAATTGATGTTTTTTAAAATTCTGAAGCGCTGAAATGGTGTATGCTTCTATTGTGTCCTGCTGGTGGTTTTGCCTTGTGTTACCTGCATTGTTTGCTTTCTTATCATGTTGCAGAACACGACCACGATGCCTTTCTGGACTTTGTGGTTTTCTCCTTCTTCATGGCCATAGTTATTTTGCCGATTGGAAGCTTATTTCCCTTAATTGTTTCCCCATTCCACAATGTTCTCTAATCTTTTTCGGGTTATCTCCCTACAGTCTGCCCTTGCCTATCTGTCTTCCCACACTGCTTGCCTGACTACCGGACGGGGTCTCCTCGGAAGGCCCTCTTTGACCAGCGCGACACCCTCACAGAGAGTCAACTTCCTGAAGAGCTTTTCCCAATGGCAGCATGATTGATAGGTGATGCAGTCCTTCCACACTTGTGAGAACTGGTGACACCACTTTAATCTATTAAACTGTGGTTCATTTGCATTGTTCTGAAACATACTTGTGGTAGCTGATATTGAAAATTCTAAAATATTGCAATGCTATACGCCTTTAATGTTTGGTTACCAAAATGGCTTCTTTCCACACAATCTCTAATTGCCATCTATCTTACTGGGGTTCTTAACACAAACCCACTCCACTAGATACTCTGTCTTGTTAATGTCCTTAACACTACCCACTTCAAAAGATACTGTGTCGCATTGGTATCGTTAGCCACACCCACTTCAATGGGTGCTCTGTCTCATTGGTATCCTTAACAACACCCACTACAACGGGTACTCTGTTGCAATGGTATCCATGACACTACCAATTTCAATGTGTACTCGTTGGTGTCTTTAACAACACCCACTTCAATGGATACTGTGTCCCGTTGGTGTCCTTAACACCACCCACTTCAATGGATACTCTGTCACACTGGTGTCCTTAACACCACCCAATTCAATAGGTACTCTGTCTCGTTGAGGTCCTTAACATCATCCACTCCAATGGTTTGGACTATCACCATGATATGGAGGACTCCACAGCCCAAATAGCATGGCTGAATAACTAGAACCAACAGCTGTGCAAAAGCATGGCTCATGATGCCAATAAATAGAAGATGGGATATTAGGGTTGTATGAGAGACTGTATCAAAGGCCACAGAGAGGTCCAAAAGCATGAGAGTGGCAGAGCTTCCCTGATCCAGAATGCTGTGTGAGTTATCACTGATAGGTGGAAGTCAGTTTGAGTGTGATAGAATGATTTAAACCCAAACTGACCATCATCAAGCAGAGGATTCTTTTCAATATAGAATGAGATTTGGTAGTTCACTGCCTTTTCAAGGACTTTAGAGGGAAAGGGAAGAAGAGATTTAGGAGTATGATTACTGAGGATAGCGGATTCAGCAGTAGGCTTTTGAGGAAGGGAACTACCTGGCGATGTTTCCAGTCCATGGGGGACCACATTTGAGTCAGGAGAGGAGTTGCAGACTTGAAAGATGAGAGGTGCAACAATGTCAGTGGCCTGTGAAAGGCGACACAGCAGGCATGGATCTAGAGGGGATCCTGATTTGGTGGATTGTAGGGAACTATGGATATGTCAAATATCAGGAAGGTGAAGCAAGATAGGGTAGATCAGAGGTAGGTGGACCACAAAAAAAGAAAGCAGCCCAGCTAGCTTGGTGACAGATGTGCCACAGGACTTATAAATGATGTCAAGTTTATCATAAAAAATTAGGCAAATGTAAAGCATAGTTCTTGATTTGTGAAAGGAAAGTTATGGGTCGCTGCCAGTCAGTGCTTAATTTGTAAAAAACATGTGCTAGGGCCCACGTCAGGATGCCACTGCAGCTTGCATTATCTATTGCCCTGCCAGCTCTGCCAATCACCTACCAACACATTTGCTAAACAAAGCTTATTTTTATAAAATTGGTGTGGATCTCCTTTTTGAGTCGTGTGTCCCTTATTGGTTAATGTTATGCAATAAATGTCTTACACTCCTTTGTGCTAGGCCTAAGACTGCTCTACCACACTATCACTAACAGGGCATCTTGGGGTTGCATTGAGCCCTCTACAATTCTGGGGAAATCTCTGAACTCTGTGCAAGGTATAACCACCTGGTGGTATACCATATACAGAGCAAGCTTCCTACACCATGGAGCAGCATTGAGTTCATTTAAAAGGTCTTTAGAGTCTTTCATATGTGATGGTAGACTCACAACTGTCGGTGTCAGAAATTGGACTATATGTTCTGACACCCTTTCTGTGCAAGAGCACGTAACTGAGATTATAGGCCAGCTTAGATGATTTTTCTTTCCTGCTTTAAGGATTTTCAGAAGAAAGTATATAATCAGAGTGATAGGGTGCTTTACATCTAAATCGAAATTCCTTCTGATCATGCACTCAATATTTGAACCATTGCATAAGTCATGGAAAGAAAAGGTCTTTTGGTTCTTGTATATTCTTGTACGGTAGGTCTCGCATAGTCTTTGTTTAGACAGCAGTCTTAACTCATTTTCATACACTGAAAAATTCACAACTTTTCCCCTTTGCGTACTTGTCTTATTATATTTAATCTATCTTCTATCGAGGGCCTCCAAAGACTAACCCGGATTGGGTCTGCACAGACTCTGCGGCCCTGACGACCAGATGACCGAGAGATTCCAGACGGCACCCCCGAGGGGACATACGACCTGCGAGGGAATCGTGCCTCGTCGCTGTCGCCTCCCCCCCCCCCTCCGAGACACATCACGGTATCCTGTAAATGGGACTGACTCGCCTGGATGCGGCCCCTAAATAAATGCGGTAAGACCGTTCGCCTGGCTGAAAGGGGGGCAGAGGCAGCCATAATTGTACCGATGCGGTGGGGCAGACCGGGGCCGCAAATTAACCGAAAGAAAGAAAGGTACACTGATCCTAGCGGAAGCCCGATTGGACTGTTTTTGACTCCCGGGGAAATACTTGATGGAGCTGGAGGGGCCTAAATTGATGCACGGACATATTTAACGTTGCGGCTCGACCCTAAGATGGCTGCCGTTTGAGGGACTTTCGGCGAGCGTCTCATCCTTTGCCTAAGGAACCGTGCGGCAATACTTTAACATTTGATCACTCATTATTATTTTAGCGGCCGCTGGGGGCACGGAGCGTCCTTATGCACAACTGTTTATTTCACCAGGCGTACTTTCACTACATGTGGCCTGACCCCAATATGGTGCCCAAGTCAAATTAGAACTTTAGTGCTTTTTGCATTGCTCCGGCGCCCACTTCACTCTAATGGCACCCAAGTCATTCTCCAGCCTTCAGCAACAGTAACTAAGCACCAGGGGGCCAGCAATTGCCTGAGAATCTCATTCTCAAACGTTTTAGTTGCATAAAACTGTATGTGGGTAGCGGTGGTCTGCCGCAGGGGAAGCGGCACGACTGACCGCCCCATCAGCTTCCAATGACCTGGACAATACTGGGGGCTATTAAGTGAAGCCTCCCACAAGTTTAAGAGAGATTGGAGGCGGTGTAGGCTGACGCAAGGGATCGCTCCTGGGTTGCCTGCCCCTACGATGGCGGCCTATCCTGAGGAAACGTTATCTATGGGACTTGTCGGTGCCTACGGGGAGAAAATCGAAATACCGGAGTCCGAGGCGAGGGGCCGCGAGACCACTCCCCTAAAAGGTTGGACCGGAGTCCGCATGCTCTTAGCGCCGAGTGAGCTTCGACCAGCTGAAGAGAGACGAGTGCCGGAGAGATGGAGGTTTGAGGCGGACGGCGCCTCCCGGCGCCTCCCAGTAACACCGGGACTGGTGCGGCCGATGGATCTATGACGATGCCCCCTAGGTGAAAACCTTCTATGTTGTCCTGACCGCTGAGCCCGAGCAACATGGCTGATGCCCGGTGGAGCTGTTTAGTCAGCTATAGAGGAGAATGACTTTGGTTTTACCCCCTTGGCCGTCACCTACCCAGCCGGACATTGGACATTGTTTTTCCTCGTCTCTCTGCTGTGTCTCCTTTTCTTCCCCTACCTTCTTCCTCCGTGATCCTGTAGCTGCCTCCTCCCCCTTCCAGCCCTGCCTGACTGTCTGTTTTGCTTTTTTCCCCCTACACCCTTGTCGCATTCCTCCCCCCCACCCATCCTCATGCTCCTATTGACTCGTATCTGTTTCTATTGTATGCTATTGTAACTGATGTAACTATGTACAATCTGTTCTCATGTAAAGCGCTCTGATACCTCCGGGTCTAGCCAGCGCTATATAAAACTCTTCAAATAAATAATAAATAATAACTACACTCCTACAAGTATCACAATTCCGGTTATACTGGGCTCCCAAAGCTATCAAAATGGCTTGGACAGCAGGTATTAATTAATTTAATGTATATAGAGCTAAATACATGACTGTTGTTTTACTCATCTCTAAATTAGACAAACAGTGCCACCATGTGGCAGCTAGTCACAGGTGCCAGTGTTGACAATTAAGTGCTGGTGCCAAGCACTGGAAACCACTCCCTCAAATTAAGAACTGCTGCCAGTTTTGTCCTGTATGCCAGAAGACACACACGCTCTTATCTCCACGGTACTCCCACGGAGTAGCATGCTACTGTTAAAGTATAACATTTTCATGAAAATTGACCTCGGTTAACGTTGAAGCCTTAACCATAGAAAAAACATAGAAAATGCTTCTTAAAAGAATGTGATAAATAAATCACGCAGCTTTAAACCATAGGAGAAGATGGTTTCTTGAACGTGTAAAGTAATCATGCAGCTTGAATAAGTAGTAGGTTTTCATACCTAATGTGCTTCTACAACTAGGTCTGAAAATTTCTTTTGACTTCTGTTTGACATTTAATAAAATGCCTTTTAGAAGTGTTGACCTAATCATCTGACTACAAAATTGTTCATCACTTTAACATGTGCTGTTTTAAGAGAAATGCATTTCTTTGCTTGCTCACACCATATGATTTCCTTATTGTGCTAAACAAAGTATTTCACCATATTTTATAATGAATAGAGTATTAGTAATGTTAAGCATTCTGAAGATATTGTTTGCATGGTCTCAAAAAAACTTACTGATAGAAATGTTTCATTGCTTTAGACTAGCCCATTGTAGACACAATGGGATACTGGCAACAGCTAACAGAATAGGCCTGCAAAGGTTCTTATGAGAACCTTCCCTCATGTATCTAAAGCAAAACATATATGATATTAGAAACTTTTAGATAACTGCTCACCAGCATGAATGTTTACCATGGGAAATGAGAGGAGATACAACAGACCATCGGAAAACCCGTTTTCATTTTCTGAAGATGAATTAACCATGCTAAGTGTTGCAAATGTTTTATTTTTTCATATATACATGTTCCTAGTTAGAGAGGCAGAAATTCCATTCCATTCTATTCATTGCTACCCTATGCTTCATTCATTGATGCTTTATGCATTGTTTTCCCTTATTCTTGCCCAAATTGCTGTGTGCTACTACTAATGGTGATTTCCTTTTACTCTGACCTTTTTGTGAGGAGATTTTCTCCTCATGTTGATCATAGCTACTGCTGCGGTTAATTTCCTTTTGATTTATTAACAATTGCTTCTGCAACTTGTTGGGGAACTCAGCTGAGTTTCCAGAACTGCTTTTATGGGGAGTTCATTCTTTGACTAGCAAGAAGCTCCAGATCCTTGCTGTTTTCTGTGAGATCTCTTTATGGGATCCTATTTAGGTTAGGGCTCTTAGACTATGATAGACCACCATTGCATCACCTTCCTCATCCTGGATTCTATAAGAGCTAATAGAGTCCAGCCTAAGAACCCCAGACACTGGAAAAGATGTCTACGAAACATCAACATGCACAATCTGACTGCTCTCTGCAATAACATCCTGCCCCCTCCTGTGAACATGTCTGATGTCCATGACCTTACGGCCCACTATAACCGCTCCATGACAAGTGTTCTAGACTTGATGGCGCTGCTACAGCTAAAAAGATTGTCCTCCAAAGTCTCCAAACCATGGTACAGTGATAGTCTTAATACTGAAAGACGGAATTTAAGACTTGCGGGAAGAATGTGGAGATCCTCTCCCTCCCTTGAACATCTCAACCAACTGAGATCCCTAAGAAGCATTTATAACAAATGCATCAGATGCTCAAAAGCCGCCTTTTTCAGAAACCAATTAGAGCAAGCAAAATATCGTCCCAAAAAATTGTTCGAACTCATCAAGTCTAAAGCAAACAGTCAACCTAACCTCTCCGCATTTGGTCGAGGGCCACAGCCGAACTGCGAAGAATTCGCTGATTTCTTCTCGGATAAGACTACTAAGATCGAAGCTGAACTACTGTCAGCCTTGGAGCACCTGTCGATCAGTCTGCCTAACACCCTCCTTCCTCCCTGGTTAGATGTCACCCTGCCTGCTCAGCTCTGCCCCCCAAAAACAACGCATCTTGGAGCTTATTCAAAACCTTGGATGAAAGCACTATACGCAAAACGCTGGCTACTCTGAAACCATCTAATCATTTCAATGACCCCTGCCATCGAACCTCTTCTCTGAAATCAGAACCTCCATACTCCCACTTTGGACTAAGATTGTCAATGCTTCACTTCTGCAAGGTGCTATTCCGGACTGCCTAAAATCTGGGCAAGTTACTCCTATTCTAAAGAAACCATCTGCAGATCCCACTGACCTACATAACATCCACCCAATTTCTAACATACCCACGTTGGCAAAGCTCCTGGAGCAATGTGTGCACGTCCAACCGTGTAACCACATTGATCAATTCTAACTCTTGGACCAATTTCAATCAAGTTTCCGCCAGGGTAATAGCACAGAATCCGCTCTCACTCACATTGTAGAAGATGTGCTAAGATAGCTTGATCAAAACGAATTTTGCCTACTGATCCACCTCGACCTTTCGTCAGCATTCGATACTGTTAAACACGATAACCTAATTTACCTCTTGGAGCATAGGATGGGGTTCTCTGGGCCTGTACTAAACTGGGTCTCCTCATTCCTCCACAATAGAACCCAGAGCTTCAAGGTGAACCAGTCCCTATCTCATCCTTCTCCGGGCACGCTGGGTGTTCCACAGGGATCTGCGCTCTCAACCACGCTCTTCAATCTGATCATGGAGCCTATAACAGATATGCTGAAATCATCCAGCATTCACTATCACATGTACGCATATGATACCCAACTTTACCTGAAGATCTCCTCCCCTGAGGACATCAGGTCCCTCAACTCAGTCCTACTGAAAACACAAAGCTGGTTGACACATAACCACTTGAAGCTAAACGCTCTCAAAACGGAATTCCTCCTAATCGCACCACACAAGAAATCTCCAGTCATAGAACAATGGATGAATCAGCTAACAGCTCTTAACTGTACGCCACACATCGTTGATTCCGCAACCTCTTTAGGAATAATTCTAGACAAGAGTCTGAACATGCAGAAGCACATTAGTACCCTCACCAAAGGAGCGAACTTTCAACTCAGCATCTTAAGGAAAATAAAACCTTTTCTCCCTTCACATGACCTAAAGGTTGCAGTGCAAGCCTTAGTGATCTCAAAGCTGGATTATGGCAGCGCAACCCTTTGCGGCCTTCCAAGATTGAAGACGACTCCTCTTAGGGCTGCCCTCAGTTCTTCTGCAAGGCTCTTAACAGGCGCTAAAAGATACAACCATATCTCGCCAGATCTGATATCCCTGAACTGGCTCCCATATGAAGCTTGGATACAATTAAAAATTGTATGCATGGCACATAAAGCCATTCATTTCAATACCCCAATGTACCTCGCCCAAAAACTGGAGCTCTCAGGTGGATTGAGAGCCTCTAGAAGTGCCAGCACTCTACTGCTCAAACCACATAAATTCAAGAAAAGAAAAACCTACAATCGAGCCTTCTCTGGTATCGCCCGAGGATTTGGAACTCCCTGCTCCCTGAAGTCAGGCTGAATCCTTCTACTGTCCTTTTCAAAAAGGAAGTCAAAGGGGCATATTATCAAGAACGGCGTTAAAATTATCGCCGCTTTAGCGGCAGAAAACTGCCGCTAAAGCGGCGATAATGGGCTTGATAATATGCCCTTGAGAATTCCAACAGAAGCCCATGTTGACACCAGAACATGGGCTTCTATTGGAATTCTCAAGGGCATATTATCAAGCCCATTATCACCGCTTTAGCGGCAGTTTTCTGCCGCTAAAGCGGCGATAATTTTAACGCCGTTTCTTGATAATATGCCCCACAGTGTTATTGATGAAGAAATTTCTGCCTTAGAAAGGGAGCTTCCAAGGAGACTGAGGACACCCTCCCAGGTTTGAGTCTTAGCTGCCAAGGCTCCCGAGGGCGCCCAGCTCTAAAAGACTGTTAACTTTGTTCTTTGTTCTGTTTTTTTACCTCTTGTATCCTTCCTGATGTATAAACTGTAAAGCGCTTTGATACCCTCGGTGGTCATGTTCGCGCTATAGAAAACTTTCTAAATAAAATAAAAATAAATAAAATAGTTACAATTTCCTTTACGGAACACGCTGTCTATTTTATGCTGACTCTAACAAAACCTTTCTTGATCTTCTGTAATTTGACTAATCTGAATAAAAACGACAAAACTAATGCTAATCTCTTAATGAGAAATAAAGCTTTGAAACAATTTCAACCTGTCATCATTGGCTGAACATTAAGATACTGAAAGTTGATGATTCTATTTGAACTGAAATTTATTACAGCTCCATTCGATCACAGTGGCAAAGATCCATTTGCCTGAACACGGAGGGACACCAAAATAGGAGTCCCCTATTGTAAGTACTTTGGGTTTACACTGGTCATCAATTGCCCCCCCTCCCCCCAACTAGGCATCAGCACCACCTAGATACAATAAAAAATATTTGAAATTGATTAACTGGACTATCCATCGAAGGTTTTAAACCAGGAAAGTTTACTCTATTCCTTAATTTACTATCAGCAAGACACGAGCATAATTCGTAAACTAAGAAAGTTCACTCTATTCCTTAACTTACCATCAGCAAGACAAGGGCATAATACGTATGTTCTATGTGTGTCCTCTGCTCAGTCAGTATGCATTATGCATTATGCATTACGCATTATGCCGAAAATCCTGCTGGATTAGAGAATGCAACCACGTAAAAGAAACTATCTCCACTACTCAGTTATTTGAATTGCTGCATAATAGTTATTTGATTAATTTATGATGACGTTGCAAAGGAACATTGCTGCCCTTTATGTAATTTCTTAAAGCAACAGTACATTTGGAAGTTTGTAATGAAGGCGCAAATAGTTGTTTTCAAAGACTAAAACAGCACTGCGTCATTTCTGCCACTAGATGACAGAAGAAGCTAAGCAGTAAAGTCAAACGAACAACTTTTCTTTTTAGAACAGACTACAGTCTGTTATTTAAATGGGTCCATCTGGCTGGTTAAATGAGCACCAAAGATACTGCAAAAGTAGAACCGTTATAACTTAATCAGTATTAATTAAATCAGATGTAAACTTAGAATCACATAAACTAAAACACAAAATCATTTAAAGTGTCCCATATTTAATTACATGAGATCTAATTGAACAGTTTTGATCCCATTGACAAATTGAATCTCATTTCAGCGAATTCAGACATTTCTTTCGCTTCTTGTAACTGGTTACTTTTTTCCTCATCGACTTTTTTACGCGTAAATTGCCTCTAAGTATTGGATCCGATCTATACAGAGCAAACCGTTAGATAAAAATAGAATGAGGGGCATAGTGACAAAGGCATTTTGTGGATTGGCTCCAAGCATCTAAAATGAGAGGAAAATAGGAATATTCATGGGATAATCATTACCACCGGTCCTAAATCTGAGCCTGTGGTTGCAGGTAGGTCGGCTGGCAATCTTCTCGTTTTTGGACACACCGCGGCCTATTTTCAACAGACTTTGACCCTGAATAAAAGAGAGAAAAGCAGATAATGTAGAAGGAAAGAGGAAGAAAAAGATGGATAAAAAATTCCAAAGGACGAAAACAGGGATGAAAAGAGTCTGCAAGAGTGAGATAAGGGGGCAGGGAGAGTACAGTGGTGCACTAGGAAGCCTTGGTATTCAGGAGCCATAGGCTACTGCATGCTGCACGGGCGAGCATCTGAGAACAACTGTAGGCCCTTGCACTTATTCTTTTACAAATTAAGCACTGAACCACAAAGGGAAAGGACAGCGTCCTCTTTGCACTTTTACCAATAGGTAGGTGGACAGGCATGTAAGAGTAGGTAAAAGAGTCCATTCCTGCAGTATTACTTCCCGCACTCATACATGTTTTTGTATGTCGGCCCCTAACACAACTTCCGGTCCTGGCGTTTCCAGTGCCTGATCCTTTGCATGTTCACACAGACCAAGTTCACAGTTTTGTTCAACATCCTTTTAGCACTTCTTTATGTTTGAAAGTCTGATGAAGTGACGTGTTGACCCAGCAGAATGACAGCAGGGCTGGACTGGGGGCCCTGGCATGGCATTTCAAATCCGCTCCGCATTGGACCGTTCAGGGGGTGTAGCAGGTGCGCTTGACCCTCTCCAGTGGGTTGTGGGTATGTTCCCCATAGAGATATGTTTATTTCTTTTAAATGACTGAGCGCTGCATATGATATCCGAATTCTTAACCATATATGTTTAAACGCTGTCAAGCCTGGGTCATGGCAGCACATTCTGTTTTAAAAGCAGCTCCATTGCCTGCAACACACTGGAAATGCCAGAGTGCCCTTAAGGCAAGTCTGACCCTAAATGGCAGCAGGGGGGATGGGGGAGGGCCCTCTGATTTGTCTCTTTGTCTATTGTGTATTCCCTTGTTCTCTTGTGTGTGCCTTCGTGAGTGGTTTTTATATTATTGTATTACATTTATGGATGTCTCCATGGTGGGAGTTGATCATGTGACTTTCTGCTTACTTCTTATAGTAATAACTTCATCCTGGTGAAGATTCTGCACCCTGTAAATACACATAGGAACATATTTACAAGCCCCTTGCGCCACTTTTGCGTCACTTTTCCCATGTTAAAAGTGACGCAAAAGTGGCGCAAGGGGCTTGTAAATCTGCCCCATAGACTCTAATGACGAGTGGCAGTATTCCACCAGGAGCAATAACTCCAGATTGAATTCTGTGGTTCACAGCTCTGAGTGGCCTGTGTCCCTAGGTCTGGAAATCCTGAGTTTGCAATCTCTAGACTCCATGTTTGCAGGCCCTGAGACACTGGCCCAGGATCCTAATCCCTCAAGAAACCTCACTTTGAAGAATGACTTGCCAATGGCCAATGAGAGTCAGGGGCTGTGTGCATCCTTCTCCCGATCCCACCCAAAGCACAACACAGGACAGGCCGACAATTCTCCACCCAGAGTGCCCTTACACCGCTCTGGCAGGTGGAAAATGCTATCAGTGTTCACGCCGGAATCTGGGGAAGCCACACTCGAAAAGGCCGGGCTATCCTTGGTACGCATGCTCCTGCCCATTGCATGCAGAAAACTTGTAATTGGTGGATTTTGATGTGCGAATACCAGCCAGAATGAGGAATTCCGGTCTTCCATTATCCCCGCAGCAAATTCAGTCACACTCATAATGAGGGTCATAATACAGTACTTGTGCGCAGGTCATACGCCTAATTCAGCATTAGCGTGTGGTATATAATGTAGGCATTGGCAACATAAACACAACCTACTTAAGACCTGATTCCTCGCATAGGTGGTATTTATCGCACATGATAAATAACGATACCATGGGGTATGTTATTTATCGAGTGCGATAAAGGCCGCCTATTGCGAGTTGTCGGGCAATAACATGCAGATTTTGGTGTTTAACGCACCAAAATCCACATGATGCAATAAATACCATATATGGTTTCCCCCGTTAGATTTCGGCAGGTTTGACCGGCCGAAATATAATAATGGTTGAGTTATTTAACGCATACAATAATTATCGAATATGTTAAATACCTAACAACTCGCAATTCCAACCCGTGCGTAAACAGGGGGTTAGGCACGGGTCGTAATTAACTGCCAAATTTGTAATCAGGGCCCATGGGTTTTTCTGGCCAATCAAGGCAATTCTAAGCTATGCTAAGTGCAGTACAGACCCAGACATGGTCCAGAAAGAGTAAATCTGAAGACCCCCTACAGAAACAACCAATCCCAGGGCATCGGGCCTCAAGTTAAAGATATGTAGCAGCCCTCAACTGTGATTGCTTCTTGCATTGTGCTGAATCACCGAGTACCAGGTGAAGAGACTGCTCGTCAAGAGACCTTGCAAACATATTATTTTGTTAAACAAACAAGCTTGTTTTTTCCTAAGGGCTCAGTGTAATAAGACACTTTACTGCTCTCTAATGAGACCTGGAGTACACGGGTTCTACATTCAGAAAGGCAAGTTCAGCCTTTTATTCTTCCAAGGTCGGTAAATAAAGTGCCATTAAATCGATCACGTACATGCTGGTTATTTAGAGCACTTGAAAATGGCAGCAGTGCAACATAATCTTTTTGTTTATATTAAAATAAGCATATATACGTGCTATAAAACCTTTCAAATTCCCTTGCTTGTTTTATCCATTACCATACACTTGATGTGTGTGAATTAATGGGAAATGAAAACTGAGAAACTACATTGGAGGAAACCAAATCATGGAAAACCAATTTTAAGAAAAGAAATTTTTGAGGAAATACAAAAAAATCGAAAATTAAAAGAAGCATTTTAAAGGAATCATAATTTTAAGGAAAAATCCAAAATTACAGTAAAATTGACTGGAGTTTAAGACTACTGGGGAGTTTTCGTTTCAAGGATGGGTAATGATTAGGGTGATGAAGTGTTTTAGGGGTCAGGAATAATTGGAGTTTGGGCCTAGAAAGGGGTTTTTCGGTTTCTGTGATGGGTGTAGTGTAGCGGTAGTGAGGGGTTTTTAGGGTTCACGGATGAGTGGTGTTTAGGTTTGTGAAATGTTATTAGGTTTCAGAGATGGATGGAGTGTAAGGGTGTTGAGGGGTTTCTGTGTTCATGGATGGGTAGAGTTTAGGACTAGTGAGGGTTTTTAAGGTTCAATTAGGGGTAGTGGCTGGGGTGGTGAACAGTTTTTAGGATTCAGGATGGGGTGGAGTTTGTGGTGGTGAGAAGTTCTAAGTATTCAGGGATTAGTGGAGTTTAGATGTAGAAAGGGGTTCTTAGAATTCAGGGACGAGTAGTTTAGGGTGATGAGGAGTTCTTATAGGTCATGGATGGCTAGTGTTTAAGGGAGGTGAGGGTTTTTTAGGGTTCGGGGGATGGGTGGAGTTTGGGTGTGCTGAAGTGTTTTAAGGGGCATGAGATGGGGTTTTAGGTGTAGAAAGGGGTGTTTAGGGTTAAGGAAATGGTGAAGTTAGGGGTAGTGAGTGAATTTATGGTTCAGGGATGGTGGATTTTTGAGGTAGAAAGGGCTTTTGGCTTCAGGGATGAGTGTAGTTTAGGTGTGGTGAGGGGTTTAAGGATGCAGGAAGTGATGGTGTTCAGGTGTTGTGAGGGGTCAGTGATGAATGGTGTTTACGGGTGGTGATGGGTCCGCGAATTAACAGCATCCAAAGTAATTGTTTTGCAATGTAAAACATATAAATATGAAATAATGTCCCCTGAATTAACCCACTAAAATAAATATCTCCAACAAAACTGTTTCTGAAAGTAAAACTTGCAAGCATTGTTTTTACACTTAAAAAATAAACTTTCAAAAGTCAATTTCAACCAAAAAGACATTCTTTGAATTAGTTTGTACAGAAAGGTAAATGGCATTTATTCCGAAAATTTCCATTAAATAGTTTAGGGGTACTGGTTTTTCAGTAATTGTATTCCATGAAATTGTTTTCCTATGAAATCATACACTACATGCTCTTTATTTCACTCTTTCAGGTTCTTTTTCATCCCTGCTTTTTTCTTTGTCACAGTTTTTCAGTCCTTCACTTCCTCTCTCTCTTACTCTGGGTCAAAGTCTGTTGAAGAAAAATAGGTGCTTGTCCTGTCCGCAAAATGAGTGCAGTGCCGGTGGGCCTCACCTGCAACCAACCCTCAGCTCAAATTAAGCACTGGGGTATATTCAGGTGCTACAGTCGTTTTAGAACAACTTTGTGAATAGTTTAGGCCAATTAAAGCGAATTTGTAGGTCTTTTTTCAGCCTTTCTGACATTTTGTGGAACTTACAATGAGTCATATTGTACTCCTTTTTTTAGCACTAAAAATAAATTACAAACGTCTGGACTTGAAAAACCCGGAATATAAAATAAAAAATCCGCTTTGAAAAGGGAATTGTTGTGACAATTTACAAGGGGTCTAAAAAAATCCCCCCCAAAAATTCCAAGAACGATTTTACCCATTTTCTTTTTTTTCCTGTGGATTTTCCACTACATTTCTTTTACTGCCACTTTGCCCCTGTTAAGTAGTACAAGGAAGCAGTTGCTTCTCTGCTTCACATTCGGATTCCAGATACCCTTTGTTAGCAAAGTGGATAAAAAGAGAACTGCCAATCAAAAGGAAATCTTTTTGGACTGCATATAAATATATCCTCAATTGTTGTTGTGGTGCTGCGCGCATGTGAATGCCGAGGCTGAGGTAGCCGGATTCAGAGCCCTGCTGCCTCTTCCTCTAATTAGCTTTGATATTTCCAGCATCAGCGCTCGGCGCCATTTGGAAAGCGTTTTCTTCAAACAGACGTATTTCCTTATTTCAATTAAGATTCTGATTTAACCTCTGGGGTGACAGCGGGGCATCGCACGGGGCCACGCTGGTAGGAACCCAAGTGACCTCAAACTAGGTGAACATTTTCCCTTTTTTCCCCCAGTGTGATTGTTAGGCGCGAATGCGTGCTATTGGTCTAAATAAAGGACTGTGCAGAAAATTAATGAACGCAGTCCGCACATTGGGATTAAATGGTTAAAAATGGATATGGCTACGCAAGAGAGGTGCTGTAAAAAGGAATAACATTTCATCTGATTCAAAGATGGATTTAAAAACAACACGCACTGACATTGAGTGGGAAACTCAAATCACTGAAAGTGGGTGCTATCTATGGTTAAGTGGTGTTTAGCCACCGCCATCATTACGGTGTTTGGTACCAGAGCCCTTAAGACCCAATAGAGTTATTAGGGAAAATCAGACATGGTTCAGAGGTCTTGTAGAAACTCCAAAGTGATCTTGTACAAACAGAAGCCCAAGAAGACCCATTGAATGGGTTGGCTACTTAATGGCTGGCACCCAATACTGTGTATGTCTCTAAGGGCAATCTTCTTTGTAACGACTTGTTGTAGTCACTGCTTTCTTGAGTTAAGCAGAGAACTTGGACATATTGAGACCGTTTGTACTACTGAATATCGTCCCCAAATACCACGGTGTAGATTATTGGGGGACAAAAAATCGAAAGATAAGTGCATATAGGGTAGTATAGATTCAATATTCCTAACTCCTCATCTATATATAAGATATATCACCAAGGTACATATTTGTGGAATTAGCGATAGAAAATCTTGATTTACCTGTAGATATTTTATTTTTGATATTTTGTTCTTGATATTGTATGCCATCGATATTGAATTGTCGATACTCTGGGTACATACCATTGAGACCAACCAGGAATGAAGGGATATGATAGTTTATGGTTAAGACTTTAAAGGACATTTTAACTGACTGAAAACAAGAACCAGAGGTCCTAAAAAGATGCCCCAATGGTTTAGAGTTCACAGTGAAGGACCCCGTCTGGGAAAAGGGGAAACCCAAAGTTCCACCCAGGCTCATAAATGGGCAATACAGATTTGCACAAAGTCAAGCAGGTGGATTCTGTGGCTTGCTTCTCTCTGCACATTCTGCCACCACTAAACCATGGTTCCAAACATTCCTTCCAGCTTTAAGGATAGATGAACAGGAGGAAGCTTGATGGTACTGTGCAGGCTCACTAGCAATATAGCAAAAACAACATTTCAACCAAGTTTATTGGAAGGCACAGATTCGATGTATCTGGAATGGCCTAAGTGATAATTCTTGCATCTCAATATTGGTCCAGTTGACTGCAGATTCTTTGTCCCTGTGGTAGGTTCTTGCATTGAATTGCCCTCCATGAATATCTAACTCAGGTGTCCATTGGCCTCCCCTCTAAGTCACTACAGCTTCTATCCTCTCGAAGGAAGTTCAACTATTTGTTTCCAGGCAGCATCCTGGCCGTTCCTTATGCTTCTAGGATTCTCCAAAGACTCAGTAGGAATAGCAACGTGGGGTGTGCTGGAACATCTTCCTCCTCTTAATCTGTGCTGCTACGGCAAAATTAATGTCAAGTAAAATACAAGGTCCTGGCTCTCTAAAGGGTTAGTGTTTATGGAAAATTGGGGGAACTGTAGGGATGTTAGTGTCCAATTAAAGATCTACCACCTTCAAGTGTACACTCCCCAGCCACCAAGAGCAACAAGCATATCTGCCAGCTTCCTTCCAGGCTTCCTACATTTGACAGAGGAAGCAATAGCAAATGTTTATGAAGTTGTGGATTGGGAAGTCACTAGTGCTACAGGTGAAGTAGGTTTTACCTGTTCGTGGGAAGATCAGGGGACTGTACTGTTGAGACATCCAAAATTGTTTCTGAAGCACAGTTATTGTCTAATAGGTCTAGTATGGCCAATGCACGCCTGTTTTCCTCATTGTCTTTCAAACGCCCAGGAAGGAAGCTTGTGAGGATTCACCTAGCCTGGATTGTGTGCCATTTCAAAACTTAATTGTAACATGATCTTTAGATGATCCTGGATTTACGTGGGAACCTTTAAAGTTCTGATCCCTCACGTCAAAGCTATGAACTTCATGTGGACTTGTGGACTTCAAGAAGCGTATTGGCTGTACTAGCACAGAAATGTTTCCCAAAAAACAGAACTCAATGTGTTGATGTTAACCTTTGACGAGTATTGTCACCTGATTTGGAAGAACAGTAAAATGAAAAAGCTGATGTAAATAATATGAATCCCCTAAACAGTTGATCTAAGAGAAACATTTAGTAGACTAAAACTTATATGGTTATTTTGTCGAGGAAGAAAGCCACTCAGAAGACACAAGGAACGTTCAGCCCAGCTGGCTAACATGGAGAGTGGTGAGCAGCCTGTATCATTTTCTGACCATACCTGTCATTGTGCAAGCTCATATCGCCTCATTTTCAACAGACACTGCACACATCTATTCAGTCTTCTTCAGCCTGGGCCTTTAGGGTTTGCTCTTTGGTGGATGTCAGTCACTAAGAATCCATAAATAGTTGACCATCTTTGTAGCTTATGCATTCCAGGAGATATTGTACTATGAAATTATACAAAGATGTGGATCTTAAATGCTTGTTTCTGCTTGGTAAATTGTGGGTCTACTGGGTGTCACAGGTCCAGGGATTTCCCCATCAACCTAAACGTTCCAACCCTGACTGCTGCTTTTAAGATATAGCCCTGTGATCTTTGATCCACCAGGTACTTTTGTAGTAGCTAAACCGCAGCACTAGTGTCTGGTCTTGTTTGAACAGTGCCTAGTGCCATGGATACTGACCACCAGAGCCCTTGTGGTCCCATTACAAAGAAGACCCCTGAACACCAAATCCCTCCACTTTTACATGGGTGTTCAATTTAGGTGGTTTAGTATTTTGAGTGAAAGAGATCCTATTCATGAGGGAAACTGTTGGCAGACTTTCTGCCATTTCTGCATAAACCTGCTGAATTGTTGTTCCTCGCATACACAGCTACTGAGAGACTAGAGCAAATGACAGGCATATCATTGCCATCTTCATACATTGTATACATTTGTCTGGCACCTTCATCCCATTTCACTGACAAGGTAGTAGCTCTAATTGTGTTTGTAAACGTCACCCACTGAAGGTGCCAGGAATTACTGCCCCTTTTGAGGGTCCCTTATTATACCTGCCCTACATTACAAAATACAAATAAAGCAGCTATTACTTTTGAAGGAATTAGCTCTGATTTGACATTGAGGGGCATATTTACAAGGGGATATCGCCACCAAAATGTCACTTTTAGTGACGTTCTGGTGGCGATATCCCCTTCTCCTTATTTACAAGACGTCGTTAAGCCACTTAACGTGACTTAACACCGCCTTGTATACGAGACCCCTTTTCATGTTTCACTTAGCGGGAAAGGGGCGTGCAATGGGTGTTGCAGTGGCGTTCCGCCGCAACACCCATTGCTGTTTGATGCTGCCTCATATTAACAAGGATGGGGCAGCGCCAAAAACTAAGACCAGGGAATACCTGGTCTTAGACTGGCGACACAAGGAGAAATGATCAATTTGTCCTCGTATTTTTTGCTTTCTATGTGTGCTGCATTCTGCAGCACACATAGAAACAGCAAATCGCCTTTCAAGATTGTTTATGTACAGGAAGGTGTCCCTTCATGCACATGAACAATTGCCCCTGAAGCACAGGCACCCTTGCAACATGGGGCAAGGGTGCCTGCACTGGCGCTAGGAAGCTTTTTTAGTGTCAGAGCTAGTGGAGACAAAGGGGTGCACCGTATTTTTGTAAATGCGGCGCATTCCTGCATTTAAAAATTGTCGGTGCGCAGCGTTAGCAATTTTGGAGTAACACCGCACTCTGACATTTTATTGTAAATATCCCCTTGAGTTTCTTCAGTGTAATCACTATGTCATATAGTGTCTAATTTAAACACTCTACCACTTCCTGGATTAAGCACTGGCTGATTGTGTTTTCTGTTGTTGGAGAGTCAAGTGTTGAAAGAGAGTGACTTGATTAGCTAAGTGGAGTAAATTGACCATTGACCACCCCAATGACCCAAGGAAAAGGCCATACACTTCGACCTTCAGCTTTCACACATAATCAGATTACACGTAATAACCAGTGGTTAATGCACTTTACAAAGCATGCTAATGTCTATTAACCCCCGCAAAGAAGGCAATAACACTTACTTATACAACTCGATTGCCCATATGACAAAGAAATATTAGAAGAGCAAGAAAACAAGCACACTGGAATTCACCCATGTGAGACTCAAGTTGCACAGAGGTATCTGAGTAAGGTGCCTTCAACTTTGATGTATATAATACATTTCCTTATTTATGTATTTAATTAGTTTTATAAAGCACTGAAATATTGCCATGTGATCATTCCCGAGCACTCGCCGGTGATGGAAATAGACAATATAGAAACAATGCTAGATTGCAAGTAAACTAATGGACCATGAATGAGGTCAAGATGAGCATCAAAATGAGAGGTCCGGGTCTACTTTGGAGATGCCAGACATTTCTGGGAAAAACTACTAGGGATTAGGGACCAGTCCCTGTGTTACAGTAGGGTAACCCTTTAAAAGCAGTGCTATATTGAAAACATCTCTGAATAGGTAGGTCCTAAGATCTTTCTTTAAATGGAGATATCTCAATTGACCTCCTAAGCTTGTGTCAAAGTCCCTCCAGAAGCGAGGACCCAGGAATTTAATGGATCCTCCTCTGTGTTTTAGTCATTGAGGCTTGTTTGTGCAAGATGCATTAGTCCATCCTAAACCACTCTGTGTTGATATTTTGTTGACTGATTCCACAGATACAGTGGACGTTTTCCATAAAATGCCATGTTCATGCTGCATAAATGGAGGAACTTGACCCTCTGCTCTAGAGGAAGCCCATGAAGGCCCTTCAGGGTACTTTCTGAGGATGAGGCACATTCTGGTGACCTGATTTTGCATTCTTTGTCATTTCTATCCTTGAGATTTTGGTAAATTACCATAGACCATATCGCAATTATCAAATCCTCAGAGGGCTAAGTCTAATAGCAAGGTAGATTATCCTAACAATATTTCTGCTCCTAGCTTTGTAAAGTACTGTGGCACTCCTGAGTAAGTATTGCACGCTGTGCATATGCAACTTGTGTTGCTTTCTTAGTGGAGAATGACAGCCAAGAACAAAGTAGTCACAAGGAGATAGAGAGAGTAGAGTGCAAGAGTTAAGAAAAAGTACACATGCCTGTAGTCCGGAATGAAAACAGAAATAAGATATTTTGAAGTGATCTTAAATATAAAAAGGCAACGTAGAATTAGAGGAGTGATGCTGAATGCAACATAGTATTATAACCTGAGAACATGGTTAGGACTGACCCTTGCGATGTTGGCCACCTCGCACCAGACTTTTAAACTTTAAACTTTTAAAGTTTAAACTTTCTGTACAGCTTACAGGCATTGCAGAAGGGCTGTGCTTTCCTCCTTAAAGAAAACCACTACATTACTGTTCAACTCTGGAACTACTTCACCTGAATCTTGTGCTGATGACAACTACCACTCACAGCCATCAACAAGCTTCTCCATGATTAGAACAGGTTGGCAGAGGCAGAGTATTGTAGACTCTACGTGACTCAGATGAGGTTCTGCAAAAATCACAACTGAAAAAAAACTTCTCACCTAACTTTTAGATTTTCCAGACAGTTGGCGGACACTGATCACGGGTTCTGCTTTTGTTTTGCCTGATCTTAAGGGCTTCTGTACTGACGATAACACGTAATCCTGCATATATTTGAGGCTATGCTGCCTAGAAACCTGCATGCGGAAGCAACCGCACATGGGGGCACATTAGAATGAAATGTTGAAGCGCTCAGCGGTGCCAAATTTGGCAGCGCTGCGCACCGACATTTCCTAAAAGCAGGGATGCGCTGTATTTACAACTATATGGCACACCCTTGTTTTTTTCCTAGCGCTGGCGCTACAATTAGCTGCCTAGTGCCAATGCAGGCACCCTTGCACCATAGTGCAAGGGTGCCTGTGTTGCAGGGAATGATTATTTATGTGCAGGAAGGTGTCCCTTCCAGCGCATAAACAATCAATAATGGGGATTTGTTTCTTCTATGTGTGCTGCAGAATGCAGTACACATAGAAGTAGCAAATCATCATTATTTAAGTATTATTTATGCGCTGGAGGGACACCTTCCTGCACATAAACAATAAAAAAAAGCAAAAACGAGGAGGAATAAAAAAGTATTTCTCCTTGTTTCACCATTCTAACGCCTGCTCTTGCATGGGGCTAGTTTTTGGTGCGGCCTCAGATTTTAACATCCTTGTAAATCCGGGGCACTGTCAAAAAGCAATAGGTGTTGCAGTGGAACGCCTACAATAACGCCCATTGCACGCCCCTTTCACACAAGGGGCCGTATTTACAAGGCGGTGAAGTGGCTTAACCCCACTTTGTAAATATGGAGAAGGGCATAGCTCCACCAGAACTTCACTAAAAGAGACGTTCTGGTGGCACTATTCCCTTGTAAGTATACCCCATGGAGTCTTAGCATATTGACCTGCATCATAACATCATCATTCGTGCCAGAGGTGCCACTGAAGCACAGCAAATATTTAGTGAACCCAAATGAGAGTATTCTTTAAATACAATTGTTGAGGCTTGCCTCTTACTCTCTCAGCTGCCATGCACTTTAAGCTTTGTGAATAACATGGATAACACCACATACCTGTGCATCTCTGGGAATATTTCTCCCAGAGGTCTTTGATGATGTTGACTAACCCTAGAGATCTGCATTTGCTCCAGCACGCTGACAACAATTGTTCGCTTTAAGACAACGCCGATGCACAGTGACTGAAATAATTATTGTTAGGCACAACCTCATTAAATGTTGGATTCAAATAATTAACTTATGAAAGATTATGAACTATAATGTGCCCACAATGATTTTGCAGCTAATGAAAAGTTTTGATTATTTCATTGACTTTGAGACTAATGCATGACTGTTGAATGCTTTCTTTTAATGACTATTTTAATAATTAATGTTCGATATTCGATTGTTGTCACCCAAGAAAAAACAATAAAGAAATAAAATATAGAAAGAAGGGCCTGATTTAAGGTTTGGAGGTATTTTCTCTGTCTGTTATAGTGTCGGAGGACATCACATCCGCTACAGTGAAGGACAGAAAACAGCCATATTTACAAATCACCGCTGCCCCAAAGGTGATCTCCCTATCTACATGCCGGCAGTTCCCCTGAAGGTACCAAAGGTTTGGTGGATGACTGCCATCGCTTTGATGGCATTCCACCAAACATTTTGTTTTTCAAAAACAAATAACTAACAACCCCAACACCGAGGAGATTTTTCTTTCCTGGGAGTGGGGGATTTAAAAAAAATAATTTCTGTGATGGACAGAAATAAAAGACAGATGACAGCCCTAAATATGGCTAAATTGTGATGCCCCTACATAGACGGTCTGCAATCTGTTAGGCCATTGAAGTATTTTTTCCATTGAAAGAGCCAACAGATACACCGTACAGTGAAAAAGCTGAATCTGCATGACTTACAATAGGAGAGTTGGTTGCCAGGGTGCGCTTGTGATGGAGTACCCTGTCTGCCAAACTCTAAATCAGGCCCTAAGAGCCTGCAACAGGCACATCGGTGGGGCGTGCTGGAGCAAGGGCTGCCTCTCAGCCACCTGCCACCTAATTTTCATTTTTTTCAAGTGAGAGATTGCCTTACCTCTGCTGCCGGAACTTAGAAGACACGTCCATATTCATATGCATCTCTAAAATTCAGTTGCTTAGAAGCATGTTCTAGTAGCAACAACCTGTATTGGCGCTATGCGCATGTCTTCATGCTGACAATATCAGGAAATGCCAGGGCTGCTTCCTACATTAAATAAGATTAATTTATGAGGTCATGCAGTGACATGAATGTAGCAAGTACATCAACAAAAGTCATTGTGCCACTAACTGTCATTTGATGCAGGTTGCTGCAAGCCAAGTATCTTTACAGATGAAAAGGACAATAAAGACTGCTGTTGTTTGAACATGAGAAATGTGCACCATACTTCTCTTTTTGATTATTTGCTCCAAGACTAGGCATAATATCCAGTCGTCTTCCTCAATTAAATTTTGCAAACATTGGTCATTTCCATGATAGCTAAGACTACGCGTCAACACCAGGTCCAAACGTTGCTACTACATGGATGGACCTATTGCATTCGACCCTCAGTCACAGAGTTTTATATTCCCCCTCTAAGTAGGATGAACCCAGTTTAAAACAGGTGTACTATACCTGTGCTGTTTGCATGGTAAAGATGTCCATGAAGCACTTTAAGCTTTTTTTGTTGCAGTTTTATATAGTGCGAACTCGACCTGAAGGTATCAGAGCACTTTATATGAACACCAGCTGCATTACAGACGGACACATTTATTTTTAGGCACGGGGAGATTAAGAGATTTGCCCAGAATTACAGGATGTTTGAGCCTTCCGCCAGACTCAAACCTGGTTTCCCAGCTTCAAAGTTGGCAGCTATAGCCGTTAAGCCACTGGATATTGTGAAGTTTGTGGAAGTGCAGTTTGCGCCTCACAAGACCTTTGCCCTGTGACTTCATTTCAGAAGGACCACCTTTTTTACACTATGACCCAGCATGGCACCATAGAGAGGTGTGATCTCTATAGAAGGGATTGTCATCTTAAATGTGAGCATCTAATTGCTGGAAATGAATGATTCCTCGTTTCACTTTATCCAATTGAACAAGACAGAAATGCTGAGGGTATTCTGAAATGTGTCCATAAGCCCATATCACTCAAATTTAAGTGATTTTAAATTCTATATCCGACGGTATGCAATTATGATTTCAAAAATCCTGTATGATCCGTGGCTGCATGAAAATGATTGACTCTCTTGTCCAAATGGTCACTGATTCACATTCAAGGATTGGAAACCTTCCAAACACGGAAATTAACAATTTCCATGCTGCTCTGGATGATGCAGGAATTTTACAAAAGATTCAATATCCAAAGCTCTAACATGGTCATTTACTTCTTGATATTATTACCAAATAAGATTTAAGATCTTAAGAAGTTATTCACGATATTAATGTATCAACCATTTTAGTTTTAAACATAGATTTTATTTTTGAAAAAAATGCAACCAAGTACAAGCAATCAAATTGATATCAAATGACAATTAAAAAACAGTGAGAAAACTAAAACTTACGCAATGTGAAGACAAGAAATAATGAATCGAAAATAGTTGCATATAGAACTTTTGTTATAAGACATATGGAAGAAAAAGGGGGGGGGGAGGAGAAACAAGGGTAAAGGAAACATTAGTACTGTGATTGAATGAATACATATGAAGTTAAAAAAGGTTAATATACTTTAAAAGGTGCCGAATAATATAAGGAAGAATTGCTGTAAATCAAAGTATGGTAGCAATTAAAATGAAGGAAAAAGAGAAAATATATAATTACAAATATAAATCAACAATATATCATTATAAACAATTCATGGTGGTTTGGGGACTTCTTCCGACGAAGGGTGATGACGAGTAGATCTTTGTGCAGAATTGTCTAAGAAAATAGTCACAGGAGACCATATGCGTTCTCTTTTCAGGAGTAGAGACATAGGAGAAACATAGGCACGATCTAGTCGATGGTTATAACATACACTGTAACACCAAGATTGAAAAGAAAGTTGTGTGGACTGTTTCCAATTTTTGTTATTTGCTGGAAAGCAATTGCAATCAATAAATCCACAATGTCCATGTTATGAGAGAGGGTTTGCCAATGATCAGATAATGTGCCTAGAAATACAGCTTCAGGGGAGAAAGGGAAACGGGTATGGCAAATGGTATTAATTTGAGACAATACTTTCAACCAAAACTGATGTGTAAAGGGGCAAGAAAAGAGCATATGAAATAAGTCTGCGTCAGAAGCATTACAAGACCAGCAATCTGAAGATAGTGTGGGTTGAAATTTATGTAAGGACAGTGGTGTAAACATAAGTCGATTGTATATAAAGAAAAGTGTTTGAGTCGTACTGGCTGATCTTGAGGTCTTACGGAGTTTCAACCATAATTTATCCCAAAGTATAGTAGGCCATGAAGAGTGGAATTCAGATTCCCATTGGACCTCAGTGTGAGTTTTAGGTCTGTATACAGTGGGTGCACTAAGGAATTTGTAAATGGATGAGGCACTAGCTTGGGCACTTAGAATGGGAAGAATGTTGCGTTGAGGTAAAGAAGAGGATGGTGTAGAGGGTAGAAGAAGTAGAGAATCGGTTAAATGTTTGATCAACAAATTAAATTTGGCAGAAAAAGATTTTGGTAGTTGATAGAGTGATTGTGCATCAGAGAAGGTAAGGAAAGAATCGTTTGAGTATAACTGATGGATCCAAAGTAAACCTCTGTCTCGCCAAGTCTTCCAAAAAATGGGTTTATTTTTAATTTTAAGAAATGTATTATGCCAAATAGATGAGTTAAGAAATTGGTCTTTAGCTGAGAGGTGTGATAGCATAAAGGAGTGAAATAGTTTATGAGTAGTGTTATGAATGGGTGAAGATAGAAAACGTGATTTATGAGTGAAAGTGAGGGATTCATCAAGGGAAAAAGGGGATAAAAAGGAATGTTCTAAGTCCTTCCATAATGGAGAGGGATTAGGAGCAGAGTCCTTTAATGATTTAGAGAGTTGCTTAAGAAGGAAGGCATTATGGTAAAGCTGAAAGTCTGGAAAATTAACTCCACCTTGTGATTTAGGGCGTTTTAACTTAGTTAAAGACATGCATGGTTTTTTCTTGTTCCATAAAAATCTTGATAGAATAGAATTAATTTTTTTGAAAAAGTATGCAGGAAGATTGAGAGGAATAGCTGAGATCATGTAAAAAATGATGAGAGCAAGCATCATTTTAATGGAATCAAGTCTGCCCCACCAGGACAAGTATAAAGGATGCCATTTAGAAATAGAAGTAGATAGAGTAGAGAAGAGACGAGTCATATTTAGGGAACGTGTTTGTTTAATAGAGGGAGCAAACAAGAGACCGAAATATTTAATTTGTTGGGGATTCCATGAAAAATTAGTAGAGAGAAAATCTTGTTTAAAACAAAAAATATTCAAGGGTAGGATTTCACATTTATCGTGGTTTAGTTTGCAACCACAAAGTAAAGAGAAAGTATTGACTTCATCTACGAAGGCTGGAATGGAGAGTTGTGGTTTAGATAAAAATAAGAGAATGTCATCTGCATAGACACTCATTTTAACATGAATCTTATCATGCTGGAAACCATGTATTTTAGAGTTTTGTTTGATTTTAGCTAGAAACGGTTCTAAAGCTAAAATGAAAAGGAGAGGGGAAAGGGGACAGCCTTGGAGACACCTCTCTGTAATGTAAAGGAATTAGAAAAAGAACCATTGGTAAAAATGGTTGCTTTGGGTGAGGCATATAATAACGAGATATAAGAAATGAATTTGGGACCAAAACCGAACCAGGATAAAGTATGAAAAATAAAAGACCAATCCATACGGTCAAAAGCTTTCTCTGCATCTAAAGAGATGGCTGCAAGAGAGTGGGGATATTTGTTAGCTTTATGTAATATATTAAAGAAGGTCCGGGTATTGTCTGAGATATTCCGTCCTTTAATAAAGCCAGATTGTTCTTTACAAATAATAGATTGTAAGACAGGCTCTAATCGGAGAGTGAGAATTTTAGCAAATATTTTATAGTCAGAATTGACTAATGATATCGGTCTGTAATTTTTACAGAGATGAGAGTCTTTCCCTTCTTTAGGGATTATGCAAATGAGAGCATCCTGAAAAGTGCCGGAGGAAGCATTAGAGGAGATAAAGTGTGAAAACAATGAGAGGAGATAGGGAAGAAGGGCTTTGGAGAAATGGGAATAGAATTCCACAGGGAATCCATCTGGGCAGGGTGCTTTCCCCGTATTTAAAAGTTTTAGGGCATGAGAAATATCTTTTATGGAGATATCTTGTTCCAGTAAAGAAAAGTTAACATCTGTGGAAAATTGTTTTTGTATGGAAGCAAGATAATTTTGTATGTCTATAGAATCTGGAGAAAATTCAGGAGTATATAGAGAAGTATAATAATTTTTGAATTCATCTAAAATCTCAAGATGTTTAGTAATTGGGGCAGAGGCAGAGTTTAATATATAATCAATATTGGAGCGGTCCTTTTTAATTTTGAGGTAAGAAGCGAGAAGCTAGCCCGCTTTATTTTGACCGCCGTAGTAACGAGCAGTACCTCTAAGAAGGTAGGCAGAAGCATTTTCTGTGGATAATTTATTGTATTTAAATTTTTCTTTGATTAGATTATTAAGATCAGCTACAGAATTTGTTAATGTATAAAGGGATTCAAGTAATTTAATGGATTTAAGAATTTCATTTGCTTTATGAGAATTTTGAAGTTTTTTTTTAGCAACATAAGAAATAATAAAATCTCTGGCTGAAGCTTTAAAAAAGTCCCAAACAATAGAAAAGGATGAAACAGAAGATAAATTATGTTTAAAAATTCAGTAATGAAATCTTCAAAAGAGGAAGTGAAAGATTGGTCAGCTAATAAAGAAGTGTTAAAACGCCATCTCTTTTAGAATAAGTGACAGGGAGTAGTTCTAGGTCTAATATTACAGGAGCGTGATCAGAGATCAAAATGGATCCAATGTCTGCATGTAAAATAGATTGAGTTAGTGCCTTTGAGATAAATAAATAATCTATGCGTGATTGCGAAAGGTGAGTGGGGGAGAAGAAAGTATATTCACGAAGTTGTGGGTGGCAGAGTCTCCAAGAGTCAACAAGGGATCTGTGAGAAATAAGATTGGTGAATTGTTGGTGCATTGGTGTAGGAATAAAAGGTGTTTTAGATGTACGGTCAATGTAAGGGTCAACAATTAGATTACAATCTCCACCGAAAATAACATTTGGTGTATCAATAGACATCAAAAGAGAGGAAATGTGTGGCCAGAAAGTATTGTCAGGTTTAGTAGGTGCATATATGTTAAATAAAGTAACAGGTACATCATTCATTTTAAGGTGAATAATTAGCCATCGACCATCGTTATCTAAGTCTTGAGAAAGAAGAGAAACTTTAAGTTTTTTATGAATAAGAATTACGGTACCATTTCTTTTGCTAGTGCCTGGGGAAGAAAAAACATGCCCTACCCATTGTCTCTTAAGCTTAAGAACTTCTGAGGCTATTAAATGAGATTCTTGCAAGAATACAATATCTGACTTAAGATTGGATAAGTGGGAGAGTACCCTTTGTCTTTTAATAGGTGTACCCAAACCTTTAACGTTCCAAGAGATAACACGCAAAGTCATTAATCAACAATATAAAATAGAACTCTTACAAAAATACAAATGCAATAAACAATCCGTAATAATTAAAGAGAAAAGAATAGTAATCAGATCTTGAATTGGAATATAAAAGAAGAAGGGAGAGTGATGTTGAAATAGAGATAAGTAAATAAAAGAGGAGAGGGGAACAGGGAAGAAAGAAAAGGAAGAATAGAAGAGGGAAATATAGAAGAAAGATAGAAAAAGAACATCAAAACATACCAGAGACTCAAACATGGGTGGAGGGTGTTGAGGCAACAGGACAAGAAGATGAACCAGCATAACAGTTCCGGGGAGATCACGAGGAAGGAAATGTTCTAGACGATATTAAACAATGGAGGATAAAAACAGGAGGGAGAGAACACCTGAAAAGGAAGATATGTGAAAAAAGAGAAAATTAATTCATTTGTCATGGACAAGGAAAACACAAAATAAATACATGTCTACAAATATAACATAGAAAAAATAAGAAAGTTCACAGGAAAAACGTGAAATGGTTTAGACGATATTAAACAATGGAAGGTAAGAACAGGAGGGAAACGACACCTGAAATAGAAGACATGGGAAAAGGAAAAAATTAATACAATTCTTGTGGGCAAGAAAGACAGAAGATAAATACAAGACTACAACTTGACATAGAAAAAATAATAAAATTCTCAGGAAGAAGAAGGCCTTGTAAAATCCATAGATTCCTCTCTGCAGTTTTCAAGAAAACGTTGGAGTAAAGCTGGATCTTCATATGTGGTTGTTTTATTTTTATAAGTTACTTTGAAGCGGCAAGGGTGTATCAAACCGAATCTGGCATTCAAATCTCGTAGTGCTGGTCGCATTGCAAGAAAGCATTTCCTTTTACCAGCAGTGGTTTTGGCGTAATCCTGTGAGAAAAATAGCTGCAAACCTTGCCAGGAGATACGACGTTTGATTCTGACTGCCTGCAAGACTTTCAACAAGTCAGTATATTCCAAGAAATAGAGTATTACACCTCTTGGTTTAAGCTGAGATGAAGAAGCAGAGGGAGGACGACCTAATATGTGAGCTCTTTGTATATTCAAGGGGGAGAATCTGGAATATCAAGCAATTGTGGGATAAAAGACTGAAAGAAGGCTAAAGGGTTGGATCCTTCCAACCCTTCGGATAAGCCATAAATACGTAGATTATTACGTCTACTACGATTTTCGAGGTTTTCAACTTGTTTCTGAAGTTGTAAGATTTCAGCTTTCATAGGGGAGATTTGTCGTGAAGAGGCTTGCAACGACTCAATTTGACCTTCCACAGAAGTAATTTTATTTTGAAGTGAGAACCAATTATCTTCCAAGCTTTGTAGATGAGTATTCGTTTCTTCCATATACGGCTTAAGAGCACGTATTTCATCCAGAAGCAGTTCTATTGAGGGAGGTGGAGGAGAGACAGTAGGTGTAGGAGGATCCTTTTTGACTCTTTTGATGGAGGATAGTGACGACGAAGCATTCGCTTTAGGTGTATTCTTAATATTGATTTGAGAGGAAGGAGATCCAGAAGTGGGTACAGGAGGGGACATGGTGGACGAAGTTTCAGTGAGATGAGGAATATTTGCTTGCGTAGGGTCTTCCATGTCGTCTTGTAGGACAGAAAAGGGGTTAGAGGTAGGTAGTATGGTGGGTTTTGAGCGAGAGATAGACAAATTGGGTGAAATGTTGCCTCGTCCCCCTCTGGTTCTCCCCATAGACATGAGAGAAAAAAGTAGGCAAGGAGTTGTAGAGTAAAATGTTGAAAGTTCCCAATGGAAAAGCGCAGGTATTTCAGAATGACCACAGCAGAAATAGTAATCCTATTTAAGAAATAGTGGTCAAATTATAGGATATCTTCCAGCAATTGAGAAACAATCATTGTAGACCACAAAGTGAAAAGGAATGACGCAGAGATGAGATTGTTATGAAGTAATCAGCAAATAGAAGGAAAGACCCTCTTCCAGGCTATCAAACATAAAGCACTTCCATGAAAAACGGCATTTATGTGAAGAGAAGCTGCAGCATTAGGTAAAACGCTAGAAAGACCACAAGATGGCAGTCACAAATCAGTCAGAGAGCTCACCGCATGCCAGAGCAGGTTTCCAGAAGCTAAAAAGATTAAACGTTGTAAAATAGAAGGTGTCGTTCCATGCAGCACACATTCCTTTTAGAGCGGCATAATGTGAAGAGAAACTGTTCTGTGAGGCAAACCGCTAGGAGGAATACAAAAGTAGCGGTCACGGTCCATTCACGGAGCGCGCCGCATACCGGAGAGGGAAGTGGGCTTAGCAAGATGAAACAAAAGGTGCCCTTTAGTGTCTGAAACGTTTTAGTCAAAGCGGCATTCTTATGAGGTGATGACCGCTACTTGAGGCAAAAGCTACGGAGAGCAGAAGATGGCGGTCGCAGTCTATTCACACAGCGTGCCGCATATCAGAAATGGAGTTCAGTGAAAATGTGGGCTTACCGCGGCACAAAAAAGGTATCCTTTGACGCAGTAGAAGTTCCGCAGGCAAAAACATCAGTTAAAACCTGTCGCGGAGCCACTCCATCGGTCGACGTTTACCAGCTCCCTCGAAATCAGTCCGGAGCGGTATCAGCTGGCCACCATCTTCGTCGACGCTCAAGCCACACCCCCCCTGTATCAACCATTTTAGTCCTGGCATTTGAAGCTATATTCCCTGTCTCTATTGATTCAATAATACAACACTCCTGTCTTGTCTTGTCTTATCAATTGTTTTTGTGGTTTGTGCATTTTACTGTTTATAATTTTTTTGTGGCCAACAGCCACGTAGAATCTTTTTAACTTTATAACAATTTTTTCCTTATTGATGGAACTTCCTGTAGTGTTCTTCCTTCAACTGGTTTCAGGTTTTAGGATTGTTCTCTTGACACCAGACCCGGTGTTTCTTTTTTTCGGCTCCTGCAGAAACCTGTGTACTCCATTTTCTGTTTCAACTTAAGGTGCTACTGCACTGTGGCATTCCCAAGAGATTACGGTCCTCTCTGCCACTCGCTTGTGATTTGAGCACATAGCTTGCATGTGGCCCTTCAAGCGTTTTTTTCTCCAGAGGGATGGGTGAAAAATGTCCACATAGTAGAGTCCTTCATTGTTCTGCGATCCAAAGAACATTCTCTCCTCTTCTGTTGTTCAATAAATTCCAGGAACCTCTCTGGAAGGTGCCTCCGCCATTGTTTAGGACAGACATCCCAAGTTTGTGATATGCTTAGGTGTTCTGCTTCTCACTAAATAGTGGATGTGCCTACTATTGCTATTGGAACAGCCCTCTTTCGTTTTTCATGTGGTGGAAAGTTATCTGTACTTTCAATGAATGAACAGGTCAGAAAGGCCTTTTAAATGTAAAATAGTTTGTAGACTCAACTGGAAGTCGATAGACTATTGAGGAAGTCCTCTACACATTGCTAGGCATGCAGAGTCCACGGTACCACATTATGGACCCTGGACTTGGCGCATACAAAATAAAAGTTGAGTTTACTATGCAGTCCGAACCTAAGTGGACGTTTTTCTGGAGAATACATTTTTGCAAACCAAATCATGCACACGAAATGTAATGTACATGACATCACACTTAATGAAACTGATGGAATTACCATTGTTGTAAATCATTTTCCAGATGTGATTAGATACTGCATTACCCTTACAGTTTTGACATAGACAACTATGAATGTAGTATCATTTACTGGTTTCAGTTACTGCTGTTATTATTTGCTTTTAGGTGCTGTTATTTATTGGTATAATTATTGGATGTCATAATCATTAAATTCAGTGTGCAATTTATGGTTTGTGTGGCTGTTGTGTGAGTAAGGGATTGTGATCCTAACCACAATTTGCACATTTCAATGTTTTTTTAATTTTAATTCGTAATCATAACTGCACTTTAACTGTGTTTTGTTAAATACATTTCTATTTTTTTAAAAACATGTTAACGTGTAAATAACCAAAGCTATCCTTAACTTCACTTTGAACGTTGTTTTTTTCAATTAATTTTTGGCTTTGTTTTGATGTGTATGCCACATGCAACAGTTCCCTGCACCCAACCAACCATGAGCAGCCAGTATGCACGGTACATTGGGCATGCACTGTGGGATTGAACAAAGAGACTGGCCTGTGCCCAACCCTCTTTGGGTGATCAATTCCCACTATGTATGGCTTTCGGCTGTACATCGTGGTGATTGGCTGCAAAGGTTTTCCTACAGTCAGACCAAGAGGACAATCTTCAGCAGGAAGATAGCCCACACTGAACACAGATGTATGATGAAAGCAATTATGGGTAAATCATTGCAGACCTAACAAGGTCTTAGTCTACAATATTCCCAATCAGTAGATCACAAAAAGAAAATATAACATCACTGGTGTGGTGCAAGGATAGGAGAGGATATTGGTCTGTTCAATATCCCAAACCGTGAATGTACAATTCAAGCACTTAAAATTCTTTGTGTACTCAACCACACACAAAACATAGAATGTCTTTCAAAATCTAAATGTCATATTCTTGAATCACATCATCCTTTGTTTATTGATTCCTAAATAAAAGTACATATAGAGACATAAAAATTCAATGCCACCAGACTTTGGCCTTGCACTGCGTGGATTGGCCGCAAGCAGCCAGGTCATGTGTCCAACTTGCAGTGTGTGACCAACCCCTACTTCACAAGTTTTGTGCCCATGCTCAGTGAGAACTTGCACTAGAAACTAGACTGCAGTCGGTTCCCACTCCCAATCCACCACTTGTGGCCAACTCGCAGGTGCAGGCTTTGATCAAATGCAGCAGTAGTGCACGGAATACTTTTGCCTCCTTTTATAACTTTTTTCCTTCTACAGGACATGTGAATTTGATGTTGGATTTGTGAATCCTCAAGCCTCTCTGAGTCCCACAGATAATATTGGACTGTAGGTCACCATAGTTTCACCCTGTCCCTTATGCCGTTTTTCTTTATTCCCAACACAAAGCTCTGTGCACTGTTTGTGTAATTTTGGCCACAACAGAAATGTTTGTGAGACAGCCAATCAGAGCACAGTGTGTTTGTGAATCTGCAGCCGGATTTGCAAATCCGTCATGCATGACAGGAGAAAAAGTTCCCAAGTCCAATTGTGTGGCTATAATTTTTAAACTGAATTTGCAAACCCTACATAGATTCACATATCTGTGATGAACCACAATTTAACAGTCTAGACACCTCAAAAATGTAATTACTTCATGCCCAGACTATATAATTTTTTTATGCTAATTTCTTAAAACTATTGAAAAGATTTACACCAAACCAAGCAAAGGCAGTTCCTTAAGGAACATTCCATTTACATGCCAATTCGATGTAATTCCAATCAGTCAGTTCTTCTGTATCAAGAAGCAAAGAATCTTATGGGAGTTAAAATTGGAAATGTCAGTTTTGGGATTCACACCTATTTTAGGCCCCTGCTTGATGGACCTGCAGAACATATGCCATGAACAACTTATAGAGGGTGTACGTTTATGAAAGGTTTCATGCAGATATATCCAGTGGCAATACCATTATTAAGAAGAGGAAAATGCCTTTTCAATTGAAACTCTGACCTAATCCTAACTAGAGAGGCAATATCGCCTTCTGTAATCTATCTATATCTGCATCTATATCTTTATCCATATCTATATCCATTTATTTATCTCCCTCCTCTTTTTCTCCCTCTCTACATTCACTGTAAAAAAACAAAGGTTAAAATGACTATAAATTGCTCCACCGCCTTGCAGTGTTGTCATCAATATTGTCATTTCAGATGTAATTTCAGATTTCACCAGTGATGTTATCAATGATGTCATATAACATTTCATGAGTGATTTAATATGTGAGGTCATAACCAGTGCATTGTAAGGGCGTGAATCAGTTAAATATGACTGGGGAACTTCAGTGGCTGTTTGTGAGTTTAAAATGTTACATTTTATCAGACATTTTCACATAACTATAACATCACTTTAATTTTTGTTTTTTTCAGTGAATTTCTAAGGTTTTTTGTTAATGTAAACTAACGTATTATTACCATACATAACTATAATGTCACTTTAACCTTAGGTTTTTTACCATTAAGTAAGACTTTAGTACAATACGTAACTATGTTAACCCCCATCACACACGGCCTTTGAGCGTGCGTGGTGTGGGGTTGGCTGCAGGGCCTTGAATGAGGCCAGGCCTTACACCTAACTCCCTGTGGAGACCCCTGACTGTGTCTGCATCCCACTGCCTTGGGAGGCCCAAACCCCACTGCACACACTCCTTTTAAAAAAAAAATATATTTTCTTGTTCCTGAAAGACTTTCAGCAAGAGTGTCTCTGCTTCCGAGAGACTCTCTAGGGAGCACAGGCCATGTGGCACCCAAGAGACTCCCACAGGATCGCGGCATCCAACAAATAAATAATTTGATCCTGGGGGCGGTCCCTTGTTGACCTCCCTCACAAGGGTTAGGTGGTCAGGGTATCCCTACCCTTCTCCCTTATACTGAGTCCAGAGTACTGTAACAGCAGCCACAACATTTTTGTTTGTGAAGCAGCTAGACAATCAAAGCAAGCGATCTCTGATGAGAGAGAGATGCCCAATGGGAAAACAGGCCCTCATGTCCAATCAGATCTCTCCATTATTTGAAGTTGCTAATAGTGCAGATATCGTTATACACCTATATCTGATATTTTAGTTTGACTAATATGATATATTTTCTGCAACATTTACTAGTTAATTTTGATTATACTTCTACAAAAGGTGTTGCAATGGATGTATCTTATGATCCATCCTTACTCACCATTTATTTTTTAATCACCATCCTGTGGTGTTCGATTAATCTAAAAATAAGGCTTTCAATATAGACTCCACAGGTGAATGTCTCCATAAACATATCAAAGACCAAAGGACTTCACATTTGGAGCACTAGGAAAAGAAAAATCGAAAGCATTTAGCCATTAAAGTTACTGTGGAATGCGAGCATGAAGATGTAAAGAAACAATGAACCTCTGAGTGAGACTGAGGCCTGTTGGGTCTAGTGGGCACATGGCAGCTTGAAAGACTAAAGGAGGATGTCAGTCAGGCCTGGCAAGTGAAAGTAGTGACGACAGAACACTCCAAGGCTTCATCAAGGAACTGATGAGAGTTGGAAACTCAGAACTCATAAATTAACATAATAACACCCAATAAGTCATAATTCAGTAAGTGCTTTTTCCTTTAATAAAGAAAGAACACTTTAATGCACACAAAGGTAAATACGTGGCATGAAATTACAACTATACATATATATATATATATATATATATATATATATATATATATATATATATATTCAATGAAAAAGCCATAGGTTTCAGGGACGTTATAGTTAGGTGGACATTTCACTCGTACAAAACCATAGAAATTCCACCGTTATAGTTAGTTCAGTTAACTATAACTCGCGCCCCGCAATGCACTGCTCATGACGTCACATATTACATCATTCATGGCATGGTCAGTGACATCACTGATGACATCACTGATGACATCTCAAATGACATCACTGATGACATCATCCAGTGACTGTGTGTTTCTGTAAAGTTTAAATATGTTTTATATATATGGCAAGGTGTATTGAAGAATGAGTGGGTGTATAAGTGTCTGGTTGGAGGATTTAGCAGGTATGTAACTGATTGTATAAGTGACTGATTAAACGTGTCTTACTGAATGCATGGGTTAGTGACTAAACTGTGTGAATGTCTGTATCAGTATGTCTGTTGTTGTGTAAGCTGCTACATGGGTTGGTCAGTAGCTACATTAGTGTCTATATGGGTTATTGATTGTTTGCTTGAGTGTTTGTATGGGGGACTTAGTGTGTGTGTGGGTGGGTTGGAGGTGTGTGACTCTGTGCATAGATGTGTGAGTAGGTGATTCACTGGGTGTATGGGTTCAAGAGTGCATCTGTGAAGGGCTGTATGGGTGGCTAAGTGTGTGTATGGGTGTGTTGGTGAGTGAATGGATGTCTCAGTGGTACATATGTGAGTAACTACATATGTAAAAGGAAGTATATGTGAGTGATGGTGTATATAAATAACTATATGTGAGACTGAGTGATTGTGAGAGTGGCATGTATGGATGAGTCTGTACTTGTTTCAGTGATTACATAAGAGAGTAACTATGCATTACTGTCTGTATGAATTAGTGAGGTGGTGTGTGTATAACTGTTTAGGTGAGTAAATGGGAGTGTGATTGATTCTTTGCATGACTGACTAGGTGTGTGAGTAACTCCATGGATGAGTGGCGGTGTGTGAGTGTCTGAATAGGTGTATGAGTGCATATGATAGTGTTGTATTGATAAGTGACTGCATGTATAAGTGATTGTATACGTGAATGAGTGGATGTGTGTGCAGACCTAGGAATCAGTGAGTGAGTATGTAGTAACTGGTATTGGTGTGTGGATGGTTTCGAAAATGGTAGTGTGTATTTTACAGTGGGTGTATTAAAGGTTATATTAGGGTGTGATGAGGTGCATCAGATTATCACGTGGATGATGTCATCAGTGATGTCATTTGAGATGTCATCAGTGATGTCATCAGTGATGTCACTGACCATGCCATGAATGATGTAATATGTGACGTCATGAGCAGTGCATTGCGGGGGCGCGAGTTATAGTTAACTGAACTAACTATAACGGTGGAATTTCTATGGTTTTGTACGAGTGAAATGTCCACCTAACTATAACGTCCCTGAAACCTATGGTTTTTTCAGTGAATTTCAAAGGTTTTTTAAATGCTAATTTCTAACTATAACGTCCCTGAAACCTATGGTTTTTTCAGTGAATTTCTAAGGTTTTTTAAATGCTAATTTATAATTATAATGTTCATTAAACCTATGGTTTTTTCAGTGATTTTAAATTATCATTCCATTCTCAACCTAGTGAAAACAGCTGATATCGCCAGTTTTCCAACAATAGCTTCCGCAAAAAAATTCGCCACAAATGAGAGCGACAACTAACGCTAATAATATGCAGAGTTGGCGTTCCCGTGCAAAAAAAACACGAAAACACCACTTCCGATAGTTTCAACGAGCAGCCAAATCTGGGGTGCGATCCAAAAACAGGCGATAAGCTGCGTTAGCAGTAAGAATTTAACATCTGCCTTTTACTAGTGTAAAGCAGGATGACTACCTACAGTGTGAAAGGGAGCCCAGCCCATAACCACATCTAAAGACTAACACATGTCATAGAGCTACTGACCATGCAGCTCCGACACCCAAGAAGGCCACAACACCCACTGCCATCACCCTCAGGACCTCCCCCCCAGACCATCCCCCTCCCTACTACCACCAAGGCAGCGCAGAACAGGACAGCGGACCCTCCAAAAACGGCATGGTCCCTCTGCCACACAATAGCTGAATGTTGGGAGATGTGGCAACCAAGTATGTGTGAAGGACGCAAGTCACCCATCAATAAAAATGCACACAATACCAAGTGTAGCGGTGATGTGGTGGACAGACCTCACTATGCAGAGCACAAACCTCTCCATGTGGACATATACTGCTGGTACTTGTAGTGTTGTGGACAATAGACGCGACCATGTTACCTCAGGCAGTGGGGAAGATCTCGGTCATGTAGCTGTGTTGTCCCCCCCTGGAAGCGGAAGCGGAGTGGGCTGGTCCAACGTACCCCACTCCAGCGTAGGAGTATGAATAAATAGTCTGGGGCTCTGGGCGTGGTTCACTTGTGGGAAGGCCAAAACGTCTGCCAGGGCGGCAGCCCTCACCCTGCCATGAGGCCTTCGCCGTGACAGCCGGCCTCCTCGACACAGGCCCCCTGCGAACCCAGCAGCAGAGCACCACAGACTTATGTCTGTACAGACTACTGCCTTCGATCTACACTGCGGACAGCAGGGCTCACAATTCAGAACGAGTCCCGATTGCAGATGACGCAGTACAGTAGGCAAGAGACATTGCTCCCAGTGCGGCCCGCCCGGACCACGCATCATCGCAGGCTGCGCACACGCTGAGTGCTTCAGGTGCCACTAACTCAGTGCACCACAAGTCATCGCCACGTAGCCTTATTAAGGCAGAATTAATTAGACAAAAGACATTGCTACCAGTGTGGCCCGGCCGGACCACGCATCATCGCAGGCTGCGCACACGCTGAGTGCTTCAGGTGCCACTAACTCAGTGCACCACAAGTCAACGCCACGTGGACTTATTAAGACAGAATTCATTAGGCAAAAGTCATTGCTACCAGTGCGGCCCGCCCGGACCACGCATCATTGCTGGCTCCACACACGCTGGTTGCTTCAGGTGACACTAACTGTACAGCTCAACTCAACGCCACGTGGCTGTGGGCCCTTGCTGACCGCTGCCTCCGGCCTACACTGCGGTCATCAGGGCTCACATTTAAAATTGACTCTTGATTCATTAATTGCAGAGTCCAGTAGGCAACTAAGTATTACGTCCCTAAAACCTACATAATATCCTTTTAGTATCCTTGCTTCAAGAACTTGTTTTATATCAGTTATAGCTTTAGTACAATGACCAACTTCATCTTGCAAGACCAAAGGAACACTGAATGGCAGTCTACACTGCGGACAGCAGAGCTCACAATTTGAATTCAGTCTTGATTTATTAATTGCAGACAGAATTGTACTCTATGTCCTCGAATTTTGTCAAGAGGAAGTGACAAAAAGCATTCCTTGATGTCTGTGCTGATTACTGCCTTCGATCTACACTGCGGTCAGCAGGGCTCACAATTCAGATCGAGTCACGATTGCAGATGACGCAGTCCAGTAGGCAAGACACATTGCATCATCGCTGGCTGCGCACATGCTGAGAGCCACACCTCCCACTAACTCTATGCAGCTCAAGTGAACGCCACGTGGCTGTGGACTCTTCCTGACCACTGCCTCCGGCCTACACTGAGGTCAGCAGGGCTCACAATTCAGATCGAGACGCGATTGCAGATGACGCAGTCCAGTAGGCAAGAGACATTGCATCACCGCTGGCTGCGCACAATCTGAGCGCCACACCTACCACTAACTGTATGCAGCTCAAGTCAACACCACGTGGCTGTAGGCCCTTCCTGACCGCTGCCTCCGGCCTACAGGGGTGCTCAGCAGGGCTCACAATTCAAATTCAGTCTTCATTCATTAATTTCAGAGTCCAGTAGGCAACTAACTATAACGTCCCTGAAACCTACATATTTCGACAGTGTATTCCATAAATGTTTCATCTTTTGTTCCATACACCTACACTGCGGTTAGCAGAGCTCACAATTTAACTTGAGACATGATATATTTATTGCAGACAGAATTGTACTCTATGTCCTCGAATTTTGTAAACAGGAAGTGACTAAAAGCATTCTTCGATGTCTGTGCTGACTACTGCCTTCGATCTACACTGCGGATAGCAGGGCTCACAATTCACATCGAGTCGCGATTGCAGATGACTCAGTCCAGTAGGCAACAGACATTGCTCCCAGTGCGGCTCGCCCGCACCACGCATCATCGCTGGCTGCGCACACACTGAGCGCCACACCTACCACTAACTGTATGCAGCTCAAGTCAACACCACGTGGCCGTAGGCCCTTCCTGACCGCTGCCTCCGGCCTACACTGTGCTCAGCAGGGCTCACAATTCAAATTCAGTCTTCATTCATTAATTTCAGAGTCCAGTAGGCAACTAACTATAACGTCCCTGAAACCTACATATTTCGACAGTGTATTCCATAAATGTTTCATCTTTTGTTCCATACGCCTACACTGCGGTTAGCAGAGCTCACAATTTAACTTGAGACATGATATATTTATTGCAGACAGAATTGTACTCTATGTCCTCGAATTTTGTAAACAGGAAGTGACTAAAAGCATTCTTCGATGTCTGTGCTGACTACTGCCTTCGATCTACACTGCGGATAGCAGGGCTCACAATTCACATCGAGTCGCGATTGCAGATGACTCAGTCCAGTAGGCAACAGACATTGCTCCCAGTGCGGCTCGCCCGCACCACGCATCATCGCTGGCTGCGCACACGCTGAATGTTTCTCATGCCCCTATCTCAGTGCAGCACAACTCATGGACCCTTTATGATACAATGTTTTCTGTATAATTTGACATCTGCTGCCCCTACCTCAGTGTACCACAAGTCATGGACCCTTTACGATACAATCTTCTATGTATTATTTCACATCTGTTGCCCCTACCTTAGTGCAGCACAAATCATTGACCCTTTATGATTGAATCTATGTGTCTGATCCAATGATTACTGTTGTACTTGTTGCCAGCACCAACCATTCCCGGAGGGCTGACTTACACTCACCCCACACGCATCCAGCACAGACGTCACTGGACATGTGACCCTGGTAATCAAAATGAGTCGAGCGCACGTGCCCGTACCCAGTTCCACTATCTATCTGTGTCCGTGTGTTCATTATGTATGCAAGATGCCGCCCCTGGGCCCTACCACATTACATTGTGCTGTGGACAGCATATGCAACCATGTTACTCTGGCAGTGGGGAAAACTTCGGTTATGTAACTTTCTCTCGGTCATTGTACAAGTACATATGTAGAGACTGGATCATTACAGTACTGCAAGGAGAGTGTATAGTGAATTTATAAGTGCTTGGGGATTGGCGGAGTAATTCTATAAGTACATATGTTGGCGCAGCCTAACCCTGAACACAAGCTTGGCTCTAATTGGCTGCCCTCCATGTGCCAAAAACTGAAACTGAAACTTTCCATGGCCCTGTATTGCTACAGCTGCAACACTCCACTGAATGTGCAATAAACATTCATATCCACACAGATGTGTCATGTCCACCATCTTTCATGTGTGGAACTATGGAGGAATGTAGGGTCAGTGATTCCCCGTACCTTCCATGTTGGCCATGTTGTGGGACTTGGCTCACAGAGTGACACATTGGCGCTTGGGACCCGGGTGACGTCAGCACTACAACAGGGACACCCGCATCAGTTGATTCCTCATACAGACCAGGACGGAGCCACGCCCATAGCTCCGGAGTCATTCTTCACAGCCTCACGCAGGACTGGCATACGCCAGGCCAGCCCACTCCGCTTACCCTTACAGGGAAGGACAACAACGCTACATGGCCCAGATTTTCATTACACTGATCTGCTGGTCACACCCTGGTTGTCAGTACGCCACAGCCACTCCCTCACGGCTAGTATACACCCACACCACACCCATCCAGCACAGGCGTCACAGGACACGTGACCCTGCCAATAAAAAAGACCAGGCGCACGTGCTCGACGCCATTTCAGAGTTGCTCGCACCGGATACACTGCGGCCGGCGCAGGCACCCCGGCACGGGACGGTGACTTTCGGTCCACTGAGGTACGGGTACCGTAACTGCTGAGCGGGTGTGCAGCCTGCGGTGATGGCCCGTCCCGGCGGCCTGGACAGCTCAGGTTTTGTGGGCCCTGCTGGACCGCAGTGTAGGCCTGAGCCATCAGACAGCGCAGGCCTACCGTCACATGGCGTCTCCTCGCTGGTCACAGAGTTAGTGGCACCGCAAGGGCTGAGCGGGTGTGCAGCCTGCGATGAAAAGCCCGGTGCACTGGTATGTCCTCTGCCATGGCGAAATCAAGACCCAGCACCAAATGTGAGACCTGGTGGCCTGCGGAGAGGGGCTGCATGACATGCAGGGTGCTTGTCCGTGGGCCCAGGGCTTTGGGCTTGCAGCGGCACAAAGTAGGCCATCTTTTCTACACGCAAGTTGCGAAAGGTGAGCAGAGAGGCTTGTTAGTGCAGCGGCGGGCAGTCACCTCTGGGCAGTGGGAGTGGATGGGGTGCAGCAGCCTGGGTGCGCAGCGGCAGACAGTCACCTCCGGGCAGTGGGAGTGGATGGGGTGCAGCAGCCTGGGTGCGCAACAGCGGGCAGATACCTCTGGGCAGTGGAAGTGGATGGGGTGCAGCAGCGGCGAGCAGACACCTCTGGGCAGTGGAAGTGGATGGGGTGCAGCAGCCTGGATGCACAAAGGCGGGACAGAGAATTAGGCGTGTGCAGTTGTATGTACTCTGCCATTACTGATTCCATACTATGTTTCAGATGACTAAGCTTGAGGGCTCCACTATGTCCCGGCACGTGGTTGGAGACACACGGTGACGGAAAGGTGAGCTGGGAGGGTTTTGTCCACAGTGTCGGCACTCACTGTCCCTCTCCATCTCTTCCTTTCTCTCCCTCACACTCTTTCTCTCTCCCTTCCTCTCTCTCTCACTCTATCTCTTCCTCTCTCTCACACTGTTTTTTTCTTTCTCTCTCTACCTCTCTCTCTCTCTCTCTCTCTCACTCTTCCTCTGTTTCTCTCTTCCTCTTTCTCACACTGTTTCTCTCTTTCTCTCTCTCTTCCTCTCTCTCACTGTTTCTCTCTTCCTCTCTCTCTCACTCTTTCTCTCTGTCTACCTCTCACTCTTTCTTTCTTTCTCTCTCTCTTCCTCTCTCTCTCTCCTTTGATGGACGCATGACGCACAATCTTATCTTGCTTTTTGTCTAGCAGGTTGTGATTCACAGATTGACGACCCCCCCCTGACACGGACCTCCCGCCACGAGGCGATGACTTCAGTTCCACTGAGTTAGTGCCACCAGAGCTGAGCGCGTGTGCAGCCTGCGATGATGCGTGGCCATCCTGCAATCAACACCCGCTCTGAATTGTGAGCTCGGCTTGACCGCGTGTACGCAATTTGCGCCTGAGGAGGTTGCTTCAGCACGTGGTGGACCCTCTTCGACACACGCCGGTGGCGGAAGGTGAGCAGAGAGCCTTGTTTCCGCAGCAGCGAGCAGTCACCTCTGGGCGGTGGGAGTGGATAGTGTGCAGCACCCTGGGTGCACAAGAGCGGGCAGACACCTCCGAGCAGTGGAAGTGGATGGGGTGCAGCAGCCTGGGTGCACAGGAGCGGGCAGACACCTCTAGGCAGTGGGAGTGGATGGGATGCAGCACTCTGGGTGCGCAGGAATGGGCAGTCACCTCCGGGCAGTGGGACTGGATGGGGTGCACCAGCCTGGGTGCACAGCAGCGGGCAGACACCTCTGGGCAGTGGGAGTGGATGGGATACAGCAGCCTAGGTGCGCAGAGGTGGGCAGACACCTCTGGGCGGCGGGAGTCGATGGGGTGCAGCAGCCTGGGTGCGCATGGGTGAAACAGAGAATTTGGCGTGTGCAGTTGTATGTACTCTGCCATTACTGATTCTATACTATGTTTCAGATGACTAAGCTTCAAGACTCCACTATGTCCCGGCACGTGATTGGAGACACACCGGTGGCAGAAAGGTGAGCTGTAAGGATTTTCTCCACAGTGTCAACACTCACTCTCCCTCTCCATCTCTTCCTTTCTATCACTCACACTCTTTCTCTCTCTCTCACTCTGTATCTCTTCCTTTCTCTCTCTCACACTCTTTCTCTCTTTCTATGTCTCTTCCTCTCTCTCTTTCTTTCTTTCTCTCTCTCTTCCTCTCTGTCTCACTCGTTCTCTCTCTCTCTACCTCTTTCTCACACTTTTCTCTCTCACTTCCTTGTATCTCACTCTTTCTCTATCTCTTCCTCTCTCTCTCACTCTTTCTCTCTTTCTCTGTCTTCCTCTCTGTCTCACTCTTTCTTTCTCTGTCTCTTCCTCTCTCTCACTCTTTCTCTCTCTCTCTCTCTCCTTTCGTGGACGCATGACGCACAATCTTATCTTTCTTTTTGTCTTGGAGGCTGTATTCACAAATTGTCGAGGGATGACACGCCATACCTGTACCTACTTTTATTTTGTTGTTTTGTTTAAATAAAATGTTTTATATGTAAATCCATAGATGACTGAGATTCTTATTTGTCCAACCTCACATGCATCTTCTTTACTATAATTGTGCGACATCAGCCAATTTGTTACGTTCCAGATTTCCTAACGTTGCTGTCACATTTGTTTGTGTGGGGGGGAGGTGAGGGGGGAGATGGCAGACAAGGGGCTGGTGTCGGGGTGTTGGGTGTCCGAGCTGCATGATCGTTGGCTCCATTGCATCTGTTGTGATTCACGTATGGCTCTGGGTGGGCTCCCTTTCATATTGCAGGTTGTAGTCCGACTTTACACCAGCTCAGAGCAGGTGTAAACTTTCTGCTACTAACTCACCTTATCGCCTGTTTTGTACTCTCTTCGACGATCTTGCTGGTGGTTGAGACACTTGCGAAGTGATGTGTTCGCTGCTTTTTGCACGAGAACGCCTACTCTACATCTCATTAGCAATATTTGCCGGACTCATCCGTGACGATGCTTTTTGAGGTTGCTATCGCTGGTAAACTGGTGATATGGGCTGTTTGCTCCAGCTTGTGAATGGTGCGTTAAATTTATCACTATTTTGGTGGCGATAAAGTGCTGTTAACTCGGCAATATGTCCTTGAGAATATACCCCTTGGTGTTTGAAAGACTTAAGAAGTACTCGAGTGCCGCGCTGAGAGCCGCGCACCCATCGCTTTCACAAGTTTGCTATGACAGGGCGGGAGAGAGCGAGGGAGAGAGACGGAGTGAGATAGCACAAGCAGCGCAAGGCCGCACGGGCACCTGGCTCCACATACCAACATATCAATCACAGAACATCAGCAATGAAGGCAATGTGGTACAAAACTCCCCTCATACGGGTTCTGTGTCCGGTGTGTGTGGCGGGGTGATGGCTGCATGCTGTGTTCCCCTGACACATCTGACTGCATAGGTGATGGGGCTGCATCAGATGTCGTCCAGCACCTATGCAAAAACAATGTCTGGCTCACAGAGGCGGAGCTTGCCAAAGGGATACACCCCCGCACATAACACACCTTCTTAATTTCTAATTTACCTTCCTAGTAGGTATGCAGATTTCAAATGTCACAAACGCATGCAATTCTTTTCTTGTCACACAGTACATGTAATGCACCGCTTTCATCAAGAATGGAACCAGTAATGGCACAATTTCCCTGTTGCTCCACACATAAATCCATGTAAAGAACAAATCAGAATAGTTACTTATTTTTTAGATTGCAAAACCTCTCTTTATTGCTTATTTTTTAACTTTCCATATAAACAGTTTTTTAAAGGACACATACAGGTGAAAAGTTCAACGTATTGTATCCACGTTTTCTAGAACATTGTACGACATGTGCAGGTTAAAAGTTCATCATTTTTTTAAACCTACCGATATATTTTTTTGCAACATTTTCTCCAACATTTAACGGCACGTGCAGGTCAAAAGTTCACCATTCTTTCAAGTTTGAACTGCATCTTCCAAATACAATTAGCAGCCGTGGTTGAGCTGAGCAAATTTCATCCTATAATATGTACTCCACGTATAAACTGCTTTTTTATTAACCAATCACAAAGATGCTTTTCATCAAAACTAATATACACCCTACTTTTTAGGACACAATACATTTCATCTCCCAATCGGTTAACATATCTCTCATTCTACGAACGGACTGCATGAGCTACAGACATTTATCCATATCTTCTAGCCATACCTTCAAAATGCTAGTGTGGATTGTAGGACATAGCTATGTTTTCTGGTGCAAGAGGTATGCAGAACAGAGACGTATTGACTTAGACCTAGGTTTACAAAATGTGCACATTAAATGGTTTGCACAGAGAGGATTGAAGTGGCACCAATTGCTTCCTTTGGTTAAAACCTGTTTGCATCTCCAACACCCTGATCTCATGATTGTGCACTGTGGTGATAACGACCTAGGCACATTGACTGGGGTAGGTTTGGAGATGCTTATGAAGGACACCATTGGACAATTGATGTTACTTTAGCCTCAAACTGTCTTTTTATATTCCAATATATGCCAAAGACAGAAGTGGAAATGGTCAAACCAATTTTGTCATAAGATTGAAAAATCTAGGAAGAATGTCAACAAAGCTGTGTCTGCATACCTCAGAGACCATAGAATGGGGTCGATCTACAACAACAACATACGTTTTGATATGGCTGATATCTACAGAAGTGATGGAGTACACTTCACAGATGAGAGAAAGCGAGTTTTCCTGATTAACCTGAAGCTGGGCATCCGCACTTATATGTAGCTCCAACTAATAAACACAAGGGCTCAAGGGCTCTTTTTAGAGCCGCCTTATATTCCCAATTTCGGCTCGCAGAGTGTCCACTGCGGTTCGGCTAGCAGAGGGACACCTGCGGGCCATCGGACAGGCTTGCAGAGGAAGAGCTGTGGCCCGTGGGCTCAGCTCGCAGAGGGAGACCTACGAGCCGATGGCTCGCAAAAGCACAGCACTGTACTGGCTCGCTGAGGGAGAGCTGTGGTCTGACTCGGAAATTGCATGGAGAAAACACGTTTTGGGATCCCCCTTTTTTCTTAGCCCACCCTTGACGAATCCCCCCCAAACTTTTAGGATAGGAGCTAACCTGAAAAGAGGAACTTTTTGAAAAATTTCGTAAAGATTCGTCTAACGACGCCAAAGTTATAAGCACATCGAAAAATGCTTTTCTATAACTATAACTATAACTATAACTATAGTTTTCTATAACTATAACTATCTACTGGCAACCGCCAGTAGATAATATATAAATATATATTTTTTTTTACTGCAATGTGGTTCCTGCCGGAGCGCACAGCAGCGGGTGCAGGCGTTGGGCCAAACCAATGGCCAAGGTACATTTTTTTTTTTTGCAACAAAGGACGCGCACTCTGAGAAAGGCCGTGCAGGTGTCCCTTCCTGCACATAAACAATCATTCCCTGCAACGCAGGCAACCTTGCACTATGGTGCAACGGTGCCTGCATTGTCACTAGGCAGCTAATTTTAGTGCCAGCGCTAAGGAAAACACAGGGGTGCGCCATATTGCTGTAAATATGGCGCATCCCTGCATTTTGGAAATGTCGGAGTGTGGCGCTGCCAAATTTGGCTTAGCTCTGCGCTCCGACATTGCCTTGTAGATATGCCCCTAAATCTGACCAGTACAGAGAACATGCATGTTACCACTAACAATGAGCCCTCACCCAAGGACTATGCAAACCCAAGCTGGACTACATTTGTCAGTACTGGAATATGGGTCTTCTGGGACTTCTGTCTTGTTCACCTTTGTTGCCTAGCAACCCTCAGGAGCCTTTAACCTCTGTACAGTCACAAGCCTAAGGAATTACAATAGTTAGACCCCATCTTTGGTCCTGTACCTAGGCACATGTGTTAATTTCGTGCTGGTGGGCTCCAGCCACCAGCAGCGCTTTCCAGGTGAAACCAGACTAGGTGATGTCAGTTTGTTGCACTTTCTAAAACGGTGTTATCTTTTCTAGATGGTGTTTTCCTGCAGCAAATACTTCCAGAATAGTTTTCTACAGCCAGTTAATGTTCTTCCCTCATGGCAGATTCAGCTTCTCAGGCGGGGTTAGGACACATTTCCTTGCACAGCTCCAAGACACAAGGTAGTTGTACTAAAGACTTCACAAAGCATGGCTCACCTCTGGTGGAAGCAGACCATTCTCCCTTTCTCCAGCAGCCAGATTGGTCAGATTAAAGGTTTTGCCACTCAAAGTTTAGTAGGAAGAGGGGGTGAAGCTGTGAGTTTCCTGTCAGAGAAACACAAAACAAAGGCTAAAAAGAGGGGTAAGGTATATAGCACTCAACTAATACATAACACTGTCTGCAGTTAGACCTCTGGGAAGAATGAAGCAGTAAGGGGGAAGGGACTGTGGCAACACTTCACAATACATTTGTCTGTCTCTCTCCTTCCATTTACTATAGCTTTATCCACTACAGTGGCTAGTACATTTCTTTCATCTCAGAGTACTTCGCAGAATCCTCTTGTTCATTACTCTTCATCTACGTGTGAGTGCAGTGGATGCCATTGTAAAATAGCTGATTACAGCAGATTCAAAATTTTGGCCCACATAATGGGGGCACATTTTAAGTACTTTGAGGTCACTTCTATGCGCATAAGAGTATAGATCAAAGCAAAGGCAATTGTGCAAAATGCCTTGTACCAGCAGACGTCGTAATTCCAAGCATTAACGTTTGGTTGGAACAATTCCGAAAGAGTTTTGGGGAAAAATAATCTGGCATCTGTGCTGATTTCACAACTAAGGGCCCGATCCGATGTCGTTCGGAAGGCCTCCGAATCGGATTTGGCTTTCCCGGATCCGATTCGTAGCCCTTGTTTACGACCGACTCGTACACAGGTCCGAACGAGCAAGTACGATGTGAAGATCGCTTACGCGTCGACCAAATTGTTTCCGGGACCCGAACCTGTCTGTACGACTCGTTCGTAGCTAAATCGTGCTGCGCTATGGAGCTGAATTCCGACCGAGCAAGTACGATGCACGATTTGTACAGCTGCTTCGCCTCAGTCTCAGCGAGACGAAACAGCTGTCGGAATCGTACTTCGGGGGGCCGTAGCAGGCCCCCCTTCACCCGAGGCCCTCCGAATCTGTCACTGGGGTGTGCTCATGGGTCCCCCCGATCGAGGCATGCACAGTGTGGCGGGCACCATGGGGTGCCCGCCACAGGGTGTACGCTTTTCCCCACCCCTTTTTGCTATGGGAGCCTGTGTACGTGTCTCTACACAGGCTCCCATAGAGTTCAATGGGAGTCCGAGCGAACCGAGTCCGTAAGCATACAGCTGCATCGTACTCGGTCGTTCGGACTCCCGGAGCACATTTCGCTCGGAAAGCCCTCCGGATCCGAGTCGTACGGAGGGCTTTCCTAGCAAGATCGGAATCGGGCCCTAAGGGGGATATTTACAAAAAAATGTCGGAGCACGGTGTTACTCCAAAATTGGTAACGACACGCTCCAACATTTTTACAAAAATATGGCGCACCCCTCTATTTTCCCTAGCGCTGGCACTAAAAAAGCTTTCTAGCACCAGCGCAGGCACCCTTGCACCATGTTGCAGGGGTGATTGTTTATGTGCAGGAAGGGATGCCTTCCTGCACGTAAACAATCTTTACATGTTTCTATGTGTGCTGCAGAATGCAGCACACATGGAAAGGACAAAATATGAGGAAATAAAACATTTCTCCTCATATCGGCTGTTTAAGACCAGGTATTTCCTGGTCTTATTTTTGGTGCTGCCCCATACCTTGTAAATAAGGGGCAGCATCAAAAAGCAGTGGGTGTTGCGGCGGAATGCTCACAGCAACACCCATTGCCTGCCCCTGTGCCACAGCAGACTGCTGCGGTAAGGGGCATATTTACAAGGTGGCATTAAGCCATGTTAAGTGGCTTAATGCCACCTTGTAAATATTGGGTTGAGAGCAACGCCAGTGGAGATTCAAGAAAAAATTATGCTCCGGTGGCGAAATGGGCTTGTAAATATGCCCCTTAATCCTTTAGAATATGTGACCGGACCATCTCTGTCTCCTCTCCTGGACTCTGGAATGCTCTTCCTTTTCTCCATCTGGAAGAAACCCTTGTTGCTAAATTTTTAGAAAGGCCATAAAAAGTGCATGTTTCCTTTGATATAATTTCAGGATCCATACGGTGTTTGCTGCAAGTTAAATTTAGCAAAAGGCATTGGTGATAGTGCACCCATTTATACAATAAATGACACAACATAAAATGCCTTCATTTTCAATCGGAGTCATAGTCTAAGATGATTGGTAGATCACTTTTTCTCATTTGATTATCAAACTTATTTCGACAAAATGTCAATTTCTTTAGTGAAAACTCTTTTAAAATCGCAGGGGTCATCAAGGATTCCTGCTTCACTTACTTCGACATTCCAGCTCTGTGCACCTACTCAGGTAGACTTGCTATATCCTTTAAAGAAGAGCTACGCAAAATACTCCATCAAGCTGCATCACTATAATTGCTGACTTTTAACTGACTCATTGACAATAAGCTTTAATTTAAATTAATGTTTTATTCAAGCACTGAGGACGTCTCTAATTTTACTCATATTACTGTTTTGTGGGTGATGTACTTTCAGAAATGACATCTGCTTTTTCTGCTTGGAAAGCAGTACCAGGTTTACTTGGAAGAATGAGCACATACGAAGACCACAAACAAATATTAAATTAAACCTAAGGAGAAGAGACTTATGACAACTGTCATAATTTTTTATCTAAGCACCATATTTCCATTAACTTGCATTACACATGTAATATATGAAGTGTGATTTTCAGGTTAAAATGAAACACAGTTAATGCAGACATCAGTGTAAATGACTCATTCTAAATGAAATATTACCTTGGCAGGCTATGCACTTTTTCAGAGAGAGCTAGATAATGGATTTCTGGACCTGTATGTGGATATATCATCCTGCTAAGGGATATCTTTTGAAGGTCATGCAGCTGAAACTTCCATTGTGTGATGGCTAGGAAGAGGGCTGTTGCCACTTCATCTTGAGTGTTTGATTGACCTCCTCTCCCTGGGATTGTGGGGAGTGTTGTATACTGTCAGGAAATGTGTTTTAATTTTGCCTGTCTGAGCTAGTTATATTGAGATGCCCCTTTCCATTCTCACAAGACCGATGCCTTTCTCTGCTCATGCTCAAACATTTGGACTCTAGATAAATCCTTCCTCATTTACTTGACTGAATCTTCACTCTATTCTGCCTTTAGAGGCTTTACTAGCTGACACCTTCTGCTTGACTTCTCCCCAACCTATTCGACTCTTTAGCTTAGTCTATTAGGGAACTTCCTTTCATGGAAAACTGAGGTCTCTCAAGTTGCTTTATGACAACTTTAAGCAGTTTGTCTTTGAGTTTGCTAATTTGCAATAATTGAATTATATTAACTGATATATACTCATGTATTGACATTTGATCTTTGATAGAAATGACTGACTTGAGATTATAATTTACTAATCTGCTAAAAAACCATCATGCTAATCTTTTAGTCTCTGTCATTATTGTGGAGCCTAATGTGATTCACTGTCATTGCTGTAATATTGATTAACTGACGATATGGCTCAATCAGAGACTAAAGGTCTATTCGCTCAAGTGCAGCTTGTGTATGAGATTGCACCAACAATCTGCAAGGTGCAAACCTCATCTCACTGCAACAAATCTGGTAGCAGAGGATGGTTCCCATTGATATAGAGTTAAAATGTGCCCCATAGTTAGTCAGAATCTGCTTCAACCTGGTCCGCGTCCCTGAGGTTCCATGGTCCAGATCAGAGTATTGGCAGTGTTTCGGTGTTCCAGAAATGGTTGTGGTGTTCTAAGAGTGTGAGTTTAAGTAGGATTATTCATCTTTGTGTGTTGTTGAGCAGTGTGAGTGTTTGCAGTTTGATGAGTTAGTGTGTTTCGTGGTGTGGTATTAAAGTCGAGTGCAAGAGGCTCTTTGTTGAAGTTAGAAATTGAAATGTTTTTTCATGTCTATCGCTTGTGCTAATGAAGATAAACGTGCTTGCTGCAAAGAGTTGAAGTTTTGGTTATTGGACTCATCACAGTCGAAGATCCCAGGATAGAAAATAAATTATATTAAGTTGTAACTTGTCTGTTAAGGTTTGTGGTGTCGGACCGTGAAGTGTTATGGGCTGCTCAAAGATAGGGACTTATTAAACATTTATTTTGAGAATGTACTAACTGGGATTGGTATTTGGTTGATCTTTTTGCACAGAGGAGTAGACCGCACTAGTCAGGGGAATTACCGCTGCTCGAGAATTCACTTTGTGTGTGCGATAATGTCAGGAGGGTGTTATGCCCCGTTCCTCCCCTAGAGTGATTAGTGACTTTGAAGTTTCTTTAGTGGTGCACACAAGAGTTATTGTTTTGTTTCTGGTTTTCAATAGTTTGCTTATGTGAAGCTGATCACTGTTGAGTGAGAGATGCTTTGAGGTGCTGCGAGTTATGGACCTCGCTGGAATTGGTCACTACATAGAGTGCTGTGCTGTGAGTGGTCTTGTTCAGGGTTGTCGTGCTGAAATTCAATGTTAGTATTGTTGCGTATTGTATTGTGATTTGCTGAGAACTGCTGGCTATTTCAATTAGAATTTATTGATTTTGTATATGCCCGCACATTATATGACAACCAAGGTCAGTGTGCACATGTATATTGGGATCAAACAATGCAATAAGGTCACTGCGAATGAAGGATCCTTGCAATTTCTCTCATATGGTACCTTTAATTTGAGAATAATTGAGAATTTGAGGAGAGTGTTCAATGATTTGAAACCCCCACCCAGACCTATAAAATATAAGGCTTTGAACATGATGCACGTGAGAAGGAAAAATATCAGACCTGATTTAGGAAACTCTCATACCGTAGACCCAGGTACAAGCATGCCTGTTGATCAGTCTCCCTGAGAGAAGATTTCCCCTTGTTTCCCCAGCTCCAATAATGGAAACCCCAAGAACTACTGTCATTATTACTGCCCATGGTATGTCCATAGTTATTACAACCCCTGTTACTTCAGGTACTGGCGCTACAGCCAAAATAGCTGTTTCATCATGACATTGATGTGCAACCAGATGGAAACATCTGAACAGCAGAGGAAACGTCAACATCTCCAATCTCTTCCCCTCAATGATACAACAACCCAAGACACTCCTGTGCTGTCTCAGGTATGCTCCTTGCTTCTCCCTCCTCTACTCAGCTCTCTGACTCCAATTTTGGGATTAGTCTCTGCTCTCACTTCCATTGTATCTGCCTTATATTTGTCCTTCACTGTCCCCCACAGTCTGCAGCAAAGAGGTTTGCATTGTTTACCCCACAACCTCAAGGCAGGGCTGCTCATCCACTGTGCTGATCTGGCTCTTCTGTCAGCAGGGCCAGGCTCTAATTTTCTGGTGGTCTGGTGTTATGGATCATAAAGGAAGAAGGAGATAAAGATGCAAGCCAGCTTTGCTGGGCAGATCTCCCCCCTTGTTGTTACCAGATGTTTGGTGGTTCCATTTTGTCTTTACACTCTTGATGCAGCTTCAAGCACTTCTTCTAAGCAAGCACTTTCTCAGAGAACCATTTACTCCAGACTCAGAAACCACAGTTTTCATTCTCACTTCATTCTCAGAGTTATCTATTTTGACAATATTTCATTGTTAACAACAGCATGATAAGCTATTGTAAAGCACTGAGCTATATGCAGATGGCCCCATTCTCTCATAGACCTTATCAACATTAGAGAGTCCTTTTGCTGATAAACTCAGTTTCAATTTGTATGTTTATTTCTAAAAGTGATCCAGAAATGTATAAACATTTATAATGTCTAATAAAAGGACAAAATGATACATTTATTAACTTTATGACCATTGGCTTCTGCCCCTTAGTAGGGTGGCAATATCGATTTAAGTATAATTAGAATGTTACAAAAAATAATACACACACACACACACATTTATTACCTATTGGCAGTTGCCAGTAGGTAGTTATAGTTAGGACCATGTTTCCATAGAAAAAGCATTTTTTAACTTGCCTATATATTTGGCGCCATTTGACAAATCTTCACAACATTTTCCCAAAACATTGTGCAGGTGATTCTTGTTGTCTTCGGAAAGATTTGGGATGATCCGTCAAGCGGAGCTAAGAAAAAACAGAAGGTAGAAAAAAATTGTGTTTCCCATGTTAATTCTCATAGGAGCTTTGAACATGACTACAGCTCGAACCGCTGGACGGAATTACACAGAATTTGGCAGAAAGGTAGATTTGGTTTCACAGATCATGCTTTCTCTTATTTGGTGTAAATCCATTCAGTAGTTGTGAGGAATTTAAGGAAATCCAAATTAGGATATCTGCGATTGTGGCTAATTCACGAATAATAACGAGCATGCGCAGAGAACTGCAGAGCTCTGATTGGCTGCCAACACTTCAATCAGGAAGTGTTGCCAGCCATCTGGGGATTTGACTTTAGCCGAGTCCCCCCTAAAAAATAAAGAAAAGGTGGGAGTGTAGGAATTCCCTGGCCCCAAGCCTTGGTCTTGGAATTTCAGAGGGAACCCAGCCGGGCAAAAAAAGCATTTTTTTTAAAAAGGGGGCAGCCCATGCAAAAAGAAGGAGGGGGGGCCTCTTGGAGCCATATATGGCCCAGGGGACCACCACCCCATAGGGCCGGCTCCTGCTGTGTCCCAGGGTGACAACCCCTGGGGCAATAGATGTTTGCTTTTGCTTGGCAGGAGCTTTGGCAGCTCCATCCTAGCAAAAGCAAACACTCCACTTCCAGCAAGCGGGAGCTGTCAAAGAGCTTGTGGCCATTGGAAGCGGAAGTTTTACCTCGTTCCCTGCCCGCAGACAGGTGGGCAGGGAAAGAGATAAAAGATTGCTCTTGCATGCAGGGAGCTGCATTTCCAGCAGCTCTCTTCATGCGAGAGTAATACAGGTTCCCGAGGGGAGCTGGCTGGGACAGTGAGGGCCCTTGAGGTGCCCACCACGGTCCCGGGGGAAAGAGGAGAAAGAGGCAAAATAAAGGTCAGAAACGAGTAGAAAGAGGCAAGATAGAGGTGAGAAATGAGCAAAAAGAAGCAAAACAATGGTCAGCAACGAGCATAAAGAGGTAAGATAAAAGTCAGAAACAAGCAGAATAAAGGTCAGCAACGAGCAGAAAGAGGCAAGATAAAGGTCAGAAACAAGCAGAATGAGGCAGAATTAAGGTCAGCAACGAGCAAAAAGAGGCAGAAAAAGGTCAGAAGCAAGCAGAAAGAGGCAGAATAAAGGTCAGCAGTGAGCAGAAAGCGGCAAGATAAAGAGCAGAAACAAGCAGAAAGAGGCAGAATAAAGGTCAACAACGAGCAGAAAGAGGCAAGATAAAGGTGAGAAACTAGCAGAAAGAGGCAAAATAAAGGTAAAAAATTAGCAGAAAGAGGCAAAATAAAGCCCAGCAATGAGCAAAATGAGGCAGAAAAAAAGTCAGAAACAAGCAGAACGAGTCAAAATAGAGGTCAGCAATGAGCAGAAAGAGGCAAGATAAATGTGAGAAACGAGCAGAGAGAGGCAGAATAAAAGTCAGCTACAAGCAGAAAGAGGTAAGATAAGGGTGAGAAACAAGCAGGAAGAGGCAGAAAAATGGTCAGAAACGAGCTGAAAGAGGCAAAATAACAGGAATAATGAGCAGAAAGAGGAAAAATGGAGGTCAGAAACAAGCAGAAAGAGGAAAATTAGGGTCAGCAATGAGCAGAAAGAGGCAAAATAGAGGTCAGAAACAAGCAGAAAGAGACAAAATAAAGCTCAGAAATAAGGAGAAAGAGATAAAATAGTGGTCAGCAAGGAGCAGAAAGATGCAAGATAAAGGTCGGAAATGAGCAGAAAGAGGCAAATAGAGGTCAGAAACAAGCAGAAAGAGGCAAAGTAAAGGTCAGAAATGAGCAGAAAGAGGCAACATAAAAGCCAGCAATGAGTAGAAAGAGACAAAATAGAGATCAGAAACTAGCAGAAAGAGGCAAAATATAGGTTAGAAACAAGCAGAAAGAGGCAAAATAAATGTCAGAAACGAGCAGAAAGAGTCAAAATAATGGTCAGAGGTGAGCAGAAAAAAGGCAGAAAACGAGCAGAGAATGAGCAAAACCAACTCAGGCACTCATGTACTCACTCACAGAGCAACTCAGACACTCTCACAGCCACTCATAGACCCATTCAGACACTCATGCACCCACTCACAGATGAACTCAGACACGTACACCCACTCAAAGACCCAGTCAGACACTCATGCATCCACTTACAGAATTATTCATGCTCTCTCTCACCCACTCACAGACCTACTCAGGGATTCATGCACCAATTCACAGACCCACTCAGAGACCCACACTCCCACTCACATACCTACTCAGAGACTTACAGACCCACTCACAGACCTACTCAAACACTCATATGCTCACTCACAGACTGACTGACACACACATGGAGACACTCACAAACCCACTCAGACACTCTCACACCCACTAACAGACCCATTCAGACACTCACTCACCCACTCAGACACCCACCCAGACACTCACGCATTGACTCACCGACTCACTCAGACACTTACACATCCACTGAGATGCATATGCATTCACTCACTCTCAAAGGTTATAGTTAGAAAATAACATTAAAGTGTAGAAATTCACTGAGAAAAACAAAGGCTACACGGATGTTATAGATAGGAAATAGAATTTAAAATCCTTAGAAATTCACTGAAAAAAACAAAGGTTACAGGGACATTATAGTTCGGAATTGTTGTTAAAAAACCTCAGAAATTCACTGAAAACACCAAAGGTTACAGAGATGTTATAGTTAGGCTCAGATTTCACTCGTACAAAACCGTAGAAATTCAGCAGTTATTGTTACTTGAACTAAATATAACGTACGCCCTGCAATGCACTGCTTATGACCTCACATATTATATCACTCATGATATGGGCAGTGACATCACTGATGACATCACTGATGACAACTCATATGAATTCACCGATTATATCACTGATGACATCATCCAGTGACTGTAAGTGTTTTTCTAAGAGTTTTTGAGTGTTAAATATATATGCTAAGCTACTACAAATGTGTAATAATATACTAGGTGTACTAATAATGAGTGTTACTACTTCTAGCATATATTATGTGACTGGTTGTGTGTATCCATGTGTGAGCTGGTGTCTGAGTTGCTGTATGGGTGTCATCAGTGATGTAATCAGTTAATTCATATGAGTTGTGTTAGAACTGGGAGACTCTAGTTGGCTGAGGTAGGTACATTAGTCCAAATAGGGACCCTTGCTTCTAGTCAGGGAAAAGAGGGACACACTCTTAGATAACCCCTGCTCACCCTCCGGTAGCTTGGCACGAGCAGCCAGGCTTATCTCCAAGGCAATGTGTAAAGTATTTGCAACCACACTCCCAGTAACACAGTGATAACACCACAAATGGACACCACACTGATTTAGAAAAATAGCAGTATCTTTCTCAGGAAGAAATACGATAAGACCAAACGATAAAAATATCCAGCATATGCGTAATCGTAATATTTCACTGGGCCGGTTATTAGGCCAACAATCACTTGTAGGTTCTGGCGGTATTAATGAGTGGTTCACGATGATCTAATGCAGTCCTAATGCAATGCTATGCAGTTCGTAATGCAGTTCGTTATGTAGAAATCAGACAGTCCTTTATGCAAGTACTAATGCGGTTCGTAAAACAAGTAATAATGCAGTTCGTAATGCAAGTACTAATGCGGATCGTAAAAGCAAGTTGTAATGCAGTTCGTAATGCAAGTACTAATGCGGATCGTAAAAGCAAGTTGGCACCGATCGCGGTGCTAGTGAAGGTCTCTATGCCACTCTTCGCTGACTCGCGGTCAGCGCCTGCCAAAATATGCCCCCAATAGGGTTATGAAGGAAACAAAGTGCAGCTCCACAATCCGACCCCGGTACTGCCACTCCTCGGCGAGTACCGGCCGCGATACTGACTTTAGCGGAGGCTCGCGCTGCAAAGGTGGGAAAGGCCGAGAGCGGTCTCTCGTAGCACGCACTCCGCACCAGGCGGCGACACACGCACGCTCGCTGAGTGTTACCTGGGGGGTGCAGTCTCTCTCTCCTCTCCTCGCGGCTTGGGTGTCACGCTGTGCGGCTTCGGGTGGGCGGCGGCTCCTCCTTGCAGTGAGAGTCGGGCTACCAGGCGACGGCCTCGCAGCTGATTGGCTCCCAGCGCGACTCCGTTGATCTTGGGCAAAGGACCTCGGACCCACGATGGTGAAGGTTCACAGGTCTCTCCTTGGCAAAGGCAGGCTCGGGCCGGCGGTGGTGATTTCTCACGACTCCCCCTTGGACGACGGTCCGGACCGATGGCGATAACGATCACAGCACTTCTGGTCACGCTGTCGATCGAAACAGAGCGCAAGACTGCTCCGGGGCACACGGTCACGGGGCAATTCTCACGAAGGTCTCAGGCTGCAAAAGCACACGCACACAGCGTCGCTGAGACACACTTGGAAACTTTGATGTTCCTGAGTTTCCACAACAGGGAGCCAGCTCCTCTCGGGCCCTTGGAGACAAGTTACTTCAGGACACAGCACACAGCAAAGTCCTTTCAAGCAGGGGAACACAGCACACAGCAAAGTCCCTTGTCCTCTCCTTAGTCAAATCAGCAAACTGCAGGCCAGCCCCAGAACACACAGCAAGGGCAGTCCTTCTCTTCAGTCTCTTCAGCTGTTCTTCTTTGGCAGAGGTTCCTCTTGATCACGAAGTAGTTTCAATCCTTTTTCAGGCTTAAGTTCAGTCTTGAGTTCAGGGATTTCAGCTCTCACATTTATACCCCTAAATGCCTTTGAAGTCTTTGTGTTCAGGGGGCTCTGAGCCCGGTCCAAACCAGTCCTGGGTGTCTTCCTGCCAGTGCACACCTTCTTTCTTTGATAGTGAGAGTCTGGGCCTCAGACACTCCGCAGGAGGTGGAGCCATTCTTTTGTGGTAGCAGCACAGCCCTCTTCGCATCAAAGGGCTACTCCTCCCACCACACCAAATGCAGGCCAGCCTGTGCTGTCTCACCTACTCCTCCCTGGTGTCAGGATACCTCCCCAGACCCTGTCACATCCAAACCCAGACAGTCAATACACAACCAGGCAGAGGCACGCAGGATGGTTAGGACAAGAAACCAGCCACTTCTAAAAGCGTGATTTCTAAACACACAATTTAAAAACCATCTTCACAAAAAGATGTGTTATTAAATTCTGAGTTCAGGCACACTAAACTCCATCTCTCCATCTTATGCCTATGGGAAGATATGCTGGACACATGTGACACAGCATTCCCCATTCTGTCCTATGGGCAAGATGGCCTTGCAACAGTGAAATATGAATTTGGCAGTATTTCACTTTCAGGACATGGTACACAGCTCAGTACATGTCCTACCTTTCACATACACTGCACCCTGCCCAGGGAGGTACCTTGGGCCTACTATAGGGGTGTCTGATGTGCATAAAAAGGGAAGGGTAAGGCCTGGCAAGTGGGTGCACTTGTCAGGACAACAAGGCAGTTAACAAACTGCGCGCAGGCACTGCAGTGGCAGGCCTGAGATCTCTTTTTAGGGCTACTTGTGTGGGTCGCACAATTAGTGCTGCAGGCCCACTAGTAGCATTTGTATTACCAGCCCTGGCACACATAGTGCACTTTACTAGGGACTTTACTTAGTAAGACAAACATACCAATTATGGACAACCAATTACCATTACACTTTATACTGGGAGCACTTGCACTTTGACACTGATCAGCAGTGGCAAAGTGCCCAAACATCTAAGCCAGCAAAACGAAATCCATCACAGCATCAAAAATAGAGGAGGTAGAGGCAAAAAGTCAGGGGTAACCACTGCAAGAAATGCCAGGTCTAACACGTGTCCCCTCCAGCTGAAAAGTGGGGAGAACTACCCACCCTCATGGGAGTTCTCATCACTAAGGCAGAAAAATCTGGACAGACCATCAGCATTGGCGTGTTCTGTTCCAGGGCGGTGTTCCACCGTAAAGTCCATTCCCTGTAGGGAGATGGACCACCTCAATAGTTTTGGGTTCTCACCCCTCATCCGCATCAACCATCTGAGGGGCCTGTGGTCTGTCTGAACCAGGAAGTGAGTCCCAAACAAGTAGGGCCTCAGCTTCTTCAGTGCCCAGACCACAGCAAAAACTTCCCTTTCAATTGCACTCCACCTCTGTTCCCTGGGGAGTAGCCTCCTGCTAATGAAAGCTATGGGTTGGTCCAAGCCCTCGTTGTTCAATTGTGAGAGTACTGCTCCCACACCATGCTCTGAAGCATCTGTCTGCACCACAAACTCTTTGGAGAAATCAGGCGCCTTGAGCACGGGCGCCGTGCACATGGCAGTTTTCAGGGCATCAAAAGCGGACTGGCAGGCATCAATCCAGATCACCTTCTTGGGCTGTTTCTTTGAAGTCAGTTCTGTCAAGGGGACAACAATGGTGCCATACCCCTTCACAAACCATCTGTATTACCCCGTGAGTCCTAAAAAGGCTCTCACCTCTGTCTGGGTCTTGGCGGGTTCCCAAGCCAGAATGGTATCAATTTTTGCCTGTAGGGGCGCCACCTGGCCGCTCCCTACCTGGTGTCCTAAGTTCACCACAGAACCCTGCCCTATCTGGCACTTACTTGCCTTGATAGTGAGGCCTGCCCTCTGCAGGGCCTTCAACACTTCACAGAGGTGTTGCAAATGTTCCTCCCAACTGGAGCTGAACACAGCAATGTCATCCAGGTAGGCGGCGCTGAATTCCTTCAGCCCACACAGCACCTGGTTAACCAGTCTCTGGAAGGTGCCAGGGGCGTTCTTCAACCCAAAGGGCATAACCCTGAATTGGTAGTGTCCCTCTGGCATTGAGAATGCTGACCTCTCTTTGGCCCTCTCGGTCAAGGCAATCTGCCAGTACCCTGACGTCAAGTCAAATGTACTGAGGTACCGGGCAGCTCCCAGCCGATCCACGAGCTCATCAGCTCTGGGGATGGGGTGAGCGTCAGTCTTGGTGACCGTATTGAGCCCACGGTAATCCACACAGAACCAGAGTTCTGGGGTGGCACCAGGCGCAGCAGCTTTTTGGCACAAGGACCACTGGGCTAGCCCAGGGGCTGCTGGATGGCTCAATTTCCCCTAGCGCCAGCATTTTGGAGACCTCCTCCTTGATGCTGGCCCTGACCTTATCAGCTACTCTGTAAAATTTTTGTTTTACAGGCAGGCTGTCTCCAGAGTCCACATCATGGACGCACCAATGGGTGACTCCTGGGGTCAGGGAGAACAGGGAGGCGAACTGACCCAACACCTGGCAACAGTCCCTCTGCTGTTCTGGGGTCAGGGTAGGCGAGAGGTTCACCCCATCCACTGACCCATCCTTTTCTCTGGCTGACAGGAGGTCAGGAAGAGGTTCACTCTCATCTTCCACCCCATCATCTGAGGCCAAGAGCATGGTCACATCAGACCTCTCAAAGTGGGGTTTGAGGCGGTTCACATGGCGGACCCGCAGAGGGTTCCTAGGAGACTGTAAGTTAACCAGGTAGGTCACTTCGCTCCTGCGCTCCACCACCTCATAAGGCCCAGTCCACTTATCCTGGAGCGCGCAGGGCTCCACTGGTGCCATCACCCACACTTTTTGCCCGGGTTGAAACTCGACCAGAGTGGCATTCTGGTCGTACCACCGTTTCATTTCTTCCTGGCTGGCTTCCAGATGCGCCTGAGCGAGTTGCCTGAAACGCCTAGTTTGGTTCCTGAAGGCCAGTATGTAGCTATATACATCCTGGGGGGGTTTACTAGGAGCCTTCTCCCAGACCTCCTTCACCAAACTCAAGGGTCCTCTTACAGGGTGACCATACAGGAGCTCAAAGGGACTGAACCCTAAGGACTTCTGTGGCACCTCTCTGTAAGCAAACAACAGGCATGGTAAGAGGACGTCCCACTTACGCTTCATGGGTTCCTCAAGACCCATAATCATGCCCTTCAGGGTCTGGTTAAACCTCTCAACCAGCCCGTTACCTTGGGGGTGGTCAGGCGTGGTGAACTTATAGGTTACACTGCACTCCTTCCACAGAGATTTCATATACCTAGATATGAAATTAGTACCACGGTCTGACACCGCCTCTCTGGGGAACCACATGCGGGAGAAAATCCCCATCAGTGCACGGCCCACCACGGGGGCTGTCACCGTCCGGAGAGGGATGGCTTCCGGGTACCGGGTGGCATGGTCCACCAAGACCAGGATGAACCTGTTGTCCATGGCTGTCTTGGGATCCAGAGGCCCCATGATGTCAATGCCCACCCTTTCAAAGGGGGTGCTGCCTACAGGGAAAGGTTGGAGAGGAGCCTTGCGCTTCCTCCCACTCTTACCACTAACCTGGCAAGTCTGACAGGTCCTGCAATGAGTATCAGAACTCGTGCGCATTTGAGGCCAGTAGAAGTGGGTGACAAGCCTCTCAAAGGTCTTGTCCTGCCCCAAATGTCCTGCTAAAGGTACATCATGAGCCAACCCCAGTAGGAAGGCTATGAAGCGCTGGGGTACCACCAGCACACGGGCTGACCCAGGCTCAGCAACCTTAGGCTCGATGTATAGGAGATCATTCTCCCAGTAAATCAAATGTGACCCGGACTGATCACCTGCTGCCTGGTTTGCTGCCTGTTGCCACAAACCTACAAGAGAAGGGCACTTTTTCTGCTCCTCACAGAATTCCTCCCTGGAGGGCCCTCCCTCCTGCTGCCACTGGGTCAGCTCAGGTAGGTCCCCCAGTTCAGCTACTTGCTGCCCCGTAGGCTCCAGGGCATCCCCCTCAAGGTTTGCCTCCTCCTGGACCGTGGGAACTTTGGGTCCAGTTTCCCGCGCCCCCTGCCTCCTCTCTTTAAGGCAGGCACCTGGTCCACTGTTTCAGGCTCCAGGTCCTCTTGAACACCCTTACTGGCTGCCATAGACCGAGTGGTCACACAAGCCCACTCAGGCAGACCCAACATCTCCAAATGTGCCTGGCGCTCCACCTCCTTCCAGGGGGAACTCTCCAGGTCATTCCCTAGCAGACATTCTACAGGCATGGACGGACTTACAACGACCTTCAAGGAACCTGAGACCCCCCCCACTCAAAGGGAACTAGCGCCACCTTGCAGAGGCGCACGGAGTTGTCTGCTGCAACTACAGGGTGAAGTACATTGGGAATTACCTGCTCCTCAGACACCCACTGACACCTGACAGATGTCACACTGGCTCCGGTGTCTCTCAGAGCCTCCACCCTACTTCCATTGATGGTCACCCACTGCCTGTATTTCTTAGTGTTCTCAGGCAGAAAGGTTTCCTGGACCATCTCTCGATCTTCTAATGAGACCAGGGTCATAACTGCGTGCTCCTCCCCATCCCAAGGACTCAATTCCTGCCCCAACGCTACACTCACCAAACCCGGTGTTGGAGCACCAGTGGGTGCAGGTGGTTTCTTGGGGCATTTAGAGGCAATGTGACCCACCTCCTTACCAAAATAACAAGTAGGAGGACCTCGGTGGTCCCTCTTGCCCTTAGGGGGCCAGGACCTCTTAGCCTTGGGGAACTGGGACTCCTCTACCTGGGAACTACTTCGGGGCCCTTTAGAGAACTCCTTGTGGTTACCCTTGTCCTCCCCCACCTTCTGCTGGGGACCCTGTACACCTTTGGCAGTGGTACCCCCAATCCCCTTGTGGACCCTGGTGCTGGTCCAGCGGTCTGCCTCCTCAGCAAGCTTACCGGGATCAGTCAGCTTACTGTCTAAAAGATGCTGGCGCAGCTCTGGAACACACAGACTACTCAAGTGCTCCCAACTAATTAAATTGCATAAGCCCTTAAAATCAGTTACTTTGCTGCCCGTCATCCAACCATCCAGTGCACGTGTGTACGCATTCACACACTCCACCCAAGTACTGGATTCCAGTTTCTTGAAGTTCCTGAATTTCTGCCTGTACTGTTCAGAAGTGAGCACATACCTGAGGCATAAAGCCTCCTTCATGTTGGCATAGGTCAGGGTTCCCGCCCTCTCTAAAGGTGGTAAAACATCCCTCCCAGAAGCCTCAAAGTGTTTCCACAGGCTCGCCCCCCAATGCTTCTCAGGCACCTCATTCATCCTTAGTGCGATCTCATATGCCGTGAACCACGCATAAATATCATCACCCCTTTGGTAATCTCGCACTAAGTCTTTGGGAATGTGCACCTTACCCGCTGGCTGTGCACTGGCACCATTCGAACTGGACTCCACCTGTTTAGCCTTAATGTCCAGGTCCCTCATGCTTAACTCATGAGCTAAGAGAATCTTCTTCTCTTCCAAGGCGAGAGCGTTCTTGCTCTCCTCTGATCGCTTTTCACTTTCAATGAGCAGCTTTTTCTCCTCTGCTTGAGCCTTAAGTTTTAAAACCTCCAACTCATGCTCTCTGACCCTTTGGTTTTCCTCCAGCTCCTCTGGAGAAAAGCTCCTCCCTGAATGGTTACTACCAGCCCCTGAGGCTGTTCCTCCCACCGGCAAATCCTGTGGACCAAATCCATTCCCTGGGTCATCCTCATCCACCTCAGCATCACCTGTCTCCTGAGCCTCTTTGGCTTCCCACCAGGCCCTTAAGGCCGTTTGCAGCTCCTCCTTCTTGGCGCAACTTTTCATGGGACATCCCAAAGTTCTGCAGAATTGCCTCAATTGATCAACTTTGTAGGTAAGCAATGCCTCAATGTCGAATTCCAATTCTGCAACCTCACTGGCTACCTGACTCCCTTGAGACATGATGTGTGGCTTAAAGGTCGCTCAAAAATAGAACCAAAAATCAAAAAACACAATATGTGGTTGCGTCGTGGTCTGCGCCAAAGCTAGTGATGTACACCAGTCACTGTGAGTCAATTGCAAATACAAGTTCAAATCCCACCGCTGCCACCAATGTTAGAACTGGGGGTCTCTAGTTGGCTGAGGTAGGTACCTTAGTCCAAATAGGGACCCTTGCTTCTAGTCAGGGAAAGAAGGGACACACTCTTAGATAACCCCTGCTCACCCTCCGGTAGCTTGGCACGAGCAGCCAGGCTTATCTCCAAGGCCATGTGTAAAGTATTTGCAACCACACTCCCAGTAACACAGTGATAACACCCCAAATGGACACCACACTGATTTAGAAAAATAGCGGTATCTTTATCAGGAAGAAATACGATAAGACCAAACGATAAAAATATCCAGCATATGCGTATTCGTAATATTTCACTGGGCCGGTTATTAGGCCAACAATCACTTGTAGGTTCTGGCGGTATTAATGAGCAGTTCACGATGATCTAATGCAGTCCTAATGCAATGCTATGCAGTTCGTAATGCAGTTCGTTATGTAGAAATCAGACAGTCTTTTATGCAAGTACTAATGCGGTTCGTAAAGCAAGTAATAATGCAGTTCGTAATGCAAGTACTAATGCGGATCGTAAAACAAGTAATAATGCAGTTCGTAATGCAAGTACTAATGCGGATCGTAAAAGCAAGTTGTAATGCAGTTCGTAATGCAAGTACTAATGCGGATCGTAAAAGCAAGTTGTAATGCAGTTCGTAATGCAAGTACTAATGCGGATCGTAAAAAAGCAAGTTGGCACCGATCGCGGTGCTAGTGAAGGTCTCTATGCCACTCTTGGCTGACTCGCGGTCAGCGACTGCCAAAATATGCCCCCAATACGGTTATGAAGGAAACAAAGTGCAGCTCCACAATCCGACCCCGGTACTGCCACTCCTCGGTGAGTACGGGCCGCGATACTGACTTGAGCGGAGGCTCGCGCTGCAAAGGTGGGAAAGGCCGAGAGCGGTCTCTCGTAGCACGCACTCCGCCCCAGGCGGCGACACACGCACGCTCACTGAGCGTTACCTGGGGGGGTGCAGTCTCTCTCTCCTCTCCTCGCGGCTTGGGTGTCACGCTGTGCGGCTTCGGGTTGGCGGCGGCTGCTCCTCGCAGTGAGAGTCGGGCTACCAGGCGACGGCCTCGCAGCTGATCGGCTCCCGGCGCGACTCCGTTGATCTTGGGCAAAGGACCTCGGACCCACAATGGTGAAGGTTCACAGGTCTCTCCTTGGCAAAGGCAGGCTCGGGCCGGAGGCGGTGATTTCTCATGACTCCCCCTTGGGACGACGGTCCGGGCCGATGGCGATAACGATCACAGCACTTCTGGTCACGCTGTCGATCGAAACAGAGCGCAAGACTGCTCTGGGGCACACGGTCACGGGGCAATTCTCACGAAGGTCTCAGGCTGCAAAAAGCACACGCACACAGCGTCGCTGAGACACACTTGGAAACTTTGATGTTCCTGTGTTTCCACAACAGGGAGCCAGCTCCTCTCGGGCCCTTGGAGACAAGTTACTTCAGGACACAGCACACAGCAAAGTCCTTTCAAGCAGGGGGACACAGCACGCAGCAAAGTCCCTTGTCCTCTCCTTAGTCAAATCAGCAAACTGCAGGCCAGCCCCAGAACAAACAGCAAGGGCAGTCCTTCTCTTCAGTCTCTTCAGCTGTTCTTCTTTGGCAGAGGTTCCTCTTGATCACGAAGTAGTTTCAATCCTTTTTCAGGCTTGAGTTCAGTCTTGAGTTCAGGGGTTTCAGCTCTCACATTTATACCCCTAAATGCCTTTGAAGTCTTTGTGTTCAGGGGGCTCTGAACCCGGTCCAAACCAGTCCTGGGTGTCTTCCTGCCAGTGCACACCTTCTTTCTTTGATAGTGAGGGTCTGGGCCTCAGACACTCCGCAGGAGGTGGAGCCATTCTTTTGTGGCAGCAGCACAGCCCTCTTCGCATCAAAGGGCTACTCCTCCCACCACACCAAATGCAGGCCAGCCTGTGCTGTCTCACCTACTCCTCCCTGGTGTCAGGATACCTCCCCAGACCCTGTCACATCCAAACCCAGACAGTCAATACACAACCAGGCAGAGGCACGCAGGATGGTTAGGACAAGAAACCAGCCACTTCTAAAAGCGTGGTTTCTAAACACACAATTTAAAAACCATCTTCACAAAAAGATGTGCTATTAAATTCTGAGTTCAGGCACACTAAACTCCATCTCTCCATCTTATGCCTATGGGAAGATATGCTTGGCACATGTGACACAGCATTCCCCATTCTGTCCTATGGGCAATATGGCCTTGCAACAGTGAAATATGAATTTGGCAGTATTTCACTTTCAGGACATGGTACACAGCTCAGTACATGTCCTACCTTTCACATACACTGCACCCTGCCCAGGGGGGTACCTTGGGCCTACTATAGGGGTGTCTGATGTTCATAAAAAGGGAAGGGTAAGGCCTGGCAAGTGGGTGCACTTGTCAGGACAACAAGGCAGTTAACAAACTGCGCGCAGGCACTGCAGTGGCAGGCCTGAGATCTCTTTTTAGGGCTACTTGTGTGGGTGGCACAATTAGTGCTGCAGGCCCACTAGTAGCATTTGCATTACCAGCCCTGGCACACATAGTGCACTTTACTAGGGTTTTTACTTAGTAAGACAAACATACCAATTATGGACAACCAATTACCATTACACTTTATACAGGGAGCACTTGCACTTTGACACTGATCAGCAATGGCAAAGTGGCCAAAGCATCTAAGCCAGCAAAACGAAATCCATGACAGCATCAAAAATAGAGGAGGTAGAGGCAAAAAGTCAGGGGTAACCACGCCAAGAAATGCCAGGTCTAACAAGTTGTCATCAGTGATGTCATCAGTGATGTCACTGACCATGTCATGGGTGATGCAATATGTGAGGTCATAAGCAGTGCATTGTGTGGTCGTAAGTTACATTTAGCTCATGTGACTATAGCTGCTGAATTTCCATAGTTTTGTACGAGTGAAGTCTGAGCCTAACTATAACGTCCCTCCCTGTAACCTTTGTTTTTTTCAGTGAATTTTAAATATATATATATATGAATCCGATTTCGCCTCAGCAATAAAGATCGCACACGCTCAGGATTGAGGTTTGAGCGGTTTATTTAGCGTAAGGAGAGTCCTGCCATGGCAGGACTCTCCTTGCGCTAAATAAACCGCCATCAAACCTCAATCCTGAGCGTGTGCGATCTGTATTGCTGAGGCGAAATCGGATTCATTATCACCGGCGTGGCCCTGCCGGAAGATAACGCACAGCCCCCGAGTAAGAGCGCCGGCGTCCAAATCGTGGGCTGACCACGTATAAATATATATATATATATATATATTGTTAAACAACTTGTCATTAAAAGCCACTCCTCCTCCTTTCGACGTCGGTGCCAGCAGCGGTAATGACACCCGCTAATATTATTCACACAAAATATCCGGAAGATCCAGAATAAATCAAGCGGCACACCACAAGGACAGCACAAAGGACCTTTGTGCTGTCCTTGTGGTGTGCCGCTTGATTTATTCTGGATCTTCCGGATATTTCGTGTGAATAATATATATATATATATATATATATATATATATATATATATATATATATATAAATATATATTTAAAAATCACCAAAATCCTTCGTCCGCTCGCAGCGCCAGTCCACACCACTTCAGCTACAAAGGATTCACGAACCACCGAAACTGCAGGCAAATCAAAATTTTATTCCTGTTTCCTGATTACGCGTTTCGGGCACCACTTGCCCTTGTTCACACAATCTATACAATATATATATATAAAACATATGATGACCCTCCAGCAAAAGTGTAAAAACACAAAAAGAGGACAGTGTGTACGATAATGGGTGCCGTCTTGGGCTTGTCCCATCTAATTGTATAATACACAAAAACAGGTATGCTTATTTGTATAACAAATCTGTTTTGCTGTATACTGTTGTCTCATATAATATTTTATTATTTTTCTTATGTGCTCACCAGCGCATATCGTTCAAAACATTCTCGGGCATGGGGACCCGTAATCAAATGCAGTAGACAGATACTGAAGGGTATGGGCATGGTGTCTCTGAAGAATACAAGTGAACATAATTTTGACATTTAAAAACTTGCAGGTTGAGAGAGCATGGCCTGAGGCTGTGACAGTAAATGACAACAGGCCACAATGGAATTGTTTTGTACTGTGAAAAGCAAAGAAACAAAAACTTTAACTAATAGTGTTACACCGAGACAACAACTCAACAAACTAAAGAAACATTTAAAATCTGAAGTTAATAAATGGTGGGGGTGCCACATCACTACAAAATATATTGATATTGGATGAGTTCCCAGGGGTCTACGTGTCTTCACAATTCTGTTGTATGTTAATCCTGACCCTTGGATACTACACAAATGGGGAGATAATCTGGCGGCATGCTCAAAAAGAATATATACACATTTTGATAAAATATGCCTGGAGCAACAGGGAAAAGCTACTTAAAGAGATTCAATAAGTGTTAGAATGTTTAAAACACCTGCAGGATTAGATGGTCCATAGACAAATACAAGAAAGAGATGGGGGGCAGATTGAACAAAATTGAAGAAGAAATCAAACAAAAAAAGCAAAAACTATTTCCAAGAGATCTAGAGGACTACGAAACAAGGAGAATCCAATAATTTAACAGGAAGTTTGAAGAGCTTCAAGGGATGAAGGAACAAAGCAGAGGTCAAGTCTTGCAAAACAATGTGTCATTGGAAGTGGTATGTATACAATGGGAGACAGTAATGTGTCTCACACAGATGAAGCAAGTGGGTCAGAAGAGAAAGAAGAACAACAACAAGTTATTCCTTAAAACAAATTCTACCTTCTATGCTAGAGGTGGGAAGAGCAACAACAGCAGGGAGGAGGAAAATCAAGAGGTGGAGGAGGAAATTAAAGAGGGAAAAGATGAAAAAATCCGATGAAAGAACAACAGCAAAAGGAAAAGCACAAGAACAAACCCCAGTGGGAATGGTGTTAAGGAGCCAGAAGTCAACCAAAAGACAATCATGATGGCTAACAGTTAATAAGAGATGAACAAGAAGTATTGCCATTTGGTTAATCTTTCTGTCCAACAGCATATTATGATGATACTGAGACTCAAATTGATATTTCTTTATTAACACAAACTTAAATTGCTTAAACGTTCTATACTAAAAGAAGAGTGGAGGATAGAACTGGTAGTATCTAATTAGATCAGGGTGATGTTAGAATATGTATTAGTTATATTGATATGTTGGCTGCTCTGAATTAATTAGAACAAGAAAAATGTAATACTCAAATGAGAATTGAAGAGATTCTTTAAGAATTGGGAATATGTTATGACAACAGAGCCTCCAGTGGGTTCAAGCCTATATCCAATGATATGCATAATACACCCTATGATGCAGTCAACACCATTCAGGAAATAGGTGTGAATGATTTAATGAACCTAAGACACACAAGACCAACATAACTTGGAGCCAACTAAGAGCTCTAAGAAACCTATCAAGGGAAAAATAAATAATAATCAAATCCTCTGACAGAGGGGGAAACACTGTCATTTTACCAAAGACAATGTACATCCATGAGGCCATCAGACAACTATCTGACAGAAATTTTTACAAGAACGTTCAGAGAGAAGAATATGTTTCTGTTAGACCTGTCAGCCTTAGGGTGGTCTTCCCCAAACCTTTTGGGCCCCCTCCTGTTTTTCTGAATTCATTTTTGCTGGCTTTAGGACACTGTGTACTTTACTACTGCTTAACAGTGCTAAAGTGTTTGTGCTCACTTTCTAAAACATGGTCAAATTGGCTTACACCTGAATGGCTTATTTAATTTACTTATAAGCCCCTAGTAAAATGGTATACCATATAGCCATGGCCTATAAATTAAATGTTACTAGTGGGGCTGCAGCGCTTATTGTGCCACTCACTAAAATAGTCCCTTAAAACATGTTCCAGGTCCGCCATTGCAGTCTGTATGCAGTGCTAAACTGCCAGTTCAACTTGCATTCAACCCCTTGCCAAGCCTTAAACTCCCCTTTTATTGCATATGTTACCCCTAAGGTAGGCCCTAGGTAGCCAATTAAAAGGTTTGACATGTACTTTAAAGTTTTACATGTCCTATTACTTAAACACTCCTAAATTAATTTTTCACTACTGAAAAGCCTACCTCTTCCATAGGATAATATTGAGTTGCCTTATTACATTGATTAAGTGCTAGCTTTCATTGGGAGCTAGTAGGGCATTCATGTTTGGTGTCTAAGAAATTGTAATTTAAATCCTCTTTAATAGTAAAGTCATATTTTACGTCACAATTTTCAAAATGCCTCTTTTTCAAAAGTTAGCACTTTCCTGCCTAGCTATTTTGTGCCTGAAGTCTGTTCCTGGGTCACAGGACTGAGTGTTGTTGGCAGTTTAGGTGTGCCTGAATGGGCCATCACTTGCAAGAATGGGGGGGCTAACTGAGCATATCCTTGCTTGCAAATCAATAGACTGTGCACAGCCTTCACACAAAAGACTTCATACTACCTCATTGTGCTTGTAGTAAGGCTGGAGCCTGGTCATGGAAGGCAGGAAATTCCAGGCACTTCAAAAGGAAATCTCTTGAAACTTCTCCTACTTCAAAGAAGGCACCAGGTATAAAAATAGAACCCTCAGACAGACTCTTCAGTTCACTTTCCGGGCCTGCGGAAGGACTCCCAAAAGAATGCTGAGGCCTATTGTGTACTTCAGAAGACTGCTTTGCTGCACCTGGAAGGGCTGCTCTGCTGCCTGAAACCTGCTGTGAACCCTTAGGTGCCTACCCTGCTGCTTGAGCCCTGTTCCACGTCTTGAAATCAGGACTACCAGAGTGACTACAAGGGCTAGTTGACAGGCCTCTTAATCAGAGTCTCAGTGACAGAAAAGTCTCCAACCATCTTGAACCCGTACCTGAACCCAGCCTGAGTGAGTTCCAACTATCCAACTGGTGCCTCTACAGTCTGGGAACCCTGGAAGTGGTGCTAAATGTGCCCAGCCAAAAAGGGTACGTCCTTGGGGGCCAACTACTCCTCCTGTTACCTCCAGTAAGTCCCATACAGCAGGATTGCTGAAAGGTTGTCGGAGGCCACGCCCCCTTTCTCCATCACTCTGCAAACACACCTCCTGGTGCACTACTAGTAGGGGGATAAAGTCCCCTTGGCTATTGAGGGTCCTTGGGGGCCAACTACCCCTCTTGTTACCTCCAGTAAGTCTCACACAGTGGCTTTGCTGAGAGGTTTTTGGTGGCCACGACCGATTTCTCCACCACTCTGCAAACACGACTCCTGGTGCACTACTAGTTGGGGGATTTGTCCCCTTGGCTCTTGAGGGTTTTCAGGGGCCAACTAACCCTCCTATTACCTCCAGTAAGACACATACAGCTGGATTGCTGAGAGGTCATCAGAGGTCATGCCCCCTTTCTCCACCACTTTGCAAACGTGCCTCCTGGCACACTACTGGTTGGGGGAAGAAGAACGCTAGAGTCCTTTGGCCCTCAGGAGCCAAGGGGACTTCATCCCCCAACCAGCAGCATGCCAAGAGGCCCGATTGCAGAGTGGTGCGTCTTGCCGGTAGCTTTTTCTTGGTTTTTTAATTTTAACTTATAAAGGAAGCAGGAGCTGTGTGATGGCCCCCCTTCCCTGGGCTGATTTTGGCCCTGGGGACCCCATTCCCTGGGGCCTGCCCTTTTTTTCTAAAATGTATTTATAAACATTCCCAGGCCGATTTTGGCCTCGTAGACCCCATCCCCTGGGGCCTCACCCTTTTTTTATTTTTTATTTTTGGTTAAAAAAAAGGGAGGGGTCCATGCAGCCCCCTCCCGGGTCGATTTCGGCCCCTGGGACCTCATCCCCCAGGGCCTGGCCACAATACTGGGTGCCTGGTCCCACTCAGGGCACCCAATTTCTGACATTAGGGACCGCAGGGGGAGCCTTAAGGCCCCCGCTGTCCCTGCTGGCTTCCCATGTCCTGCGGGAGCTGGCATTGCTTTTGGACATTGGGAGCTTCTAACATGTGGCTCCCTCTGTCCACAAGTAATTCTGCTCTTCTTCTAGTAGGCAAGAGCATTTTCTGCTCTCGCTTACTAGAAGCAGAGCACCCCGGGACATTGCTGGAGCCAGCCCTGGGGGTTGGCTGTCCACAGGGCCATTACATGCGGCCCCCTCCATTGTGTGATTTAGCCCAGGGCAACCCAGCGTTATCTCTAATTAAAGACCTGGGGAGGTGGTTGTGGGGGGGCCGTACGGCCCCCGCATTATGTGTTATTAAAGCCCTGGGGACTTGGCAGCCCCCAGGGCTTTGGGAGGGTCTGCACAGCCCCCTGCATTATGTGTAATTAAAGCCTCAGGGAGCTGGTGGTCCCCAGGGCTGCGGGGGTGTCCGCACGGCCCCCCCGTATTATTTTCAAGTCAAGCCCCGGGATGTTGGCAGTCCCTGGGGCTGGGGGGTCAAAGAGGCCACACCATTTACATAACTATAAGCCTCGGGGAGGTGGTGGTCCCCGGGGCAGCGAGGGAGGCCATATGGTCGTAGTCGTGTTTAAAAAATGAAAAATCCCCATAGACATAACATGGAGAAAGCGTGTTTTGGGCCCCCCCTTTTTTCTCGCCCCCGCTACGGATCGCCCCAAAGCTTGCAACAAAGCAGCTGAACCAAAAAGGGGAAGGTTTTAAAAATGTTTGCGAAGATTTGTCAAGTGGCACCAAATTTATTGGCAAAACAAAAATGTTTTTCCTATGGAAACTTTGGTCCGAACTATATTATTATATATATTAGATATAGAAATATAGCTTTCCAACAATTATAGTGAACACATATGTCCTCTGGTACATTTTATTAATGAGCGTGGTACCATGCTGAGGCATGTGTTTTTTTAATGTTAGTGTGTGCCACTCACCTAAAAAAATGCACTTCTAGAATGAGAGAGTGCATGCAGTTGTGACTATTGTCTTTCTTATGAAAGATGTGGGCATGTGATGTAGTAATACACCAGGGTTTATCATCCATACACTTTGCTGAGTGCATTGGGATACAGAGTTATTACCCTTTATTTCACAAAATTTATTTTGCGCAGGGCAGCAACACAACTTGATGTGCTGCATCAAATTGAGAGGGCAAGAATTACATATTTATTAATTTAGCAAGATATGTCGCTTTTGTGCTCTCACTCTATGCTGGTGCAACCAAGTGCTGCCTACCTTGCCAATGCAGTGGTCCTTGCGCCATGGTGCATGGGTGCCACATGCATTCTACGGCAGTCTGGATTGTTAGTGCAAGAAGGGGACACCACTTGCTCAAAAAAACAATCCTTATAGGTAAGGACAACACAAACAACAAACCCTTGATAAATCTGGGCCCTGGGAGTAGTGGTGCATAGTTTCAGCCTGACAGGGAGGGTGTTTCACTGTAGGAGTGAAGGTGACGTCAAATGAATTATACTGTCTATATTCTGTTCCAATTTGAGCTAGTTGCTCACTTGGGGTGATTTAAGAAGGTACACTGTCCTATCACTATTAAGATAGTAGTATAGCAGTGTGTTAGCTTTTTTCTCTGTGCCTTTATGTAAGTCATACAGTCCAAATCTCGCTGATGTGTAGAATGCATTGCAAAGGGAGACTGACTTGACACATTAAAGGGGGAATAGAAGCAAAGATCATTCGTTGCAATGCATGAGCAGGTCAAAATGCAATTTTAACTTTAGGAAACTAGGAAATGGAATAGGCTATCTAATTTAGAAATTACAATGTTGTACTTATCAAAATTTTAGAGAGTACCACTAATCATTCTTTTTAATCTTTATTCCATAAATCAGCTCACAAGGGCAAGAGGGCATCAGAGGGCAAAGCGGCTTTCATCACCAGTGCTGTGGTGGGTGGGACTGCCACCACCAGCGCTGTGGCAGATGGTTCGCCTGGCTCCAGTAAATCCTGTTTATTATTATTTCTTACTTTTACCTCTTTCGTAATTTGACCTTGTGCATTTGTTATACTATCTACTTTTTTTCAACTCCCCTGTCCAATGTTTGTTATCCCTGCATTACCCTGTTTTTCTACATTTCCTGCTTCTTCCGCAGACCTTCTCCTGTCTGTAGCTTTCTTCTGCTCTCATTTTTATTAAGCTTTCCCTCGCTCCCCTGTTATATGTCTTGTGGTACTGGAAGGCTAAGAGAACAGATTTTTTATACTGTGAAGAAGATCCCAGGCCCAAGTAAACTATTATTCACCAAACATGTTTGTTGAGAAGGCTTTCTTGATCAAACAGTCAAAAAGAGATAGAGTGGCCATGTTCATGGACCCCCAATGCTGTCTTATTTATACACTATACCAGCAGTTTCCATGACAGTACAGCATGGCAGGAAAGAAATGAGATCCCATTACCAACCAACACCATATGTCATAATACAAACAGGCAGATGACGATGGCATAGAAAAAATGCTAGCACATACACAGTTTCAGGAAAGTAAAATTTCACATGTAACGCAGGTGTGCTCAATAAAAACGAGGACACTATGACATCCAAATAGTGTCAAGTATAGGAGGAAAACCCATCTATACAAAATCTTTTTAGAAATGCCCAGAGCACCACCAAAAAGCCAGTCTGTCCCAATGGTAGCCTCCACAGTCGAAAGGACTGAAGTGGGAATAATCTCAGACTATCGTAAGTCAGTTCAAAGTCTAACTTGTATTAAGTGCAGATGCTGTAGTGTAGCTCCTATTTCCCTAATAGGCTCTGCGCATTGGAATAATATATCCTATAGGTTTGACATAGGACTAAGGTCAGTATGTCCCTATTGAGTATATTAAACTTAATTACTTGTGCCAGCTAGCTCAGAGGCCACTAGAAACTCCTTGACAACAAGAAGGAAGTAGTTTCTGGCAGCCGCAAAACATGACCACTATGTTTCCCTTTAGAATCAGAACATGTCCCAGAGTCGTGGAAACAATAGATAACTATTTCACTCAGCTCAATTGTGCATGCTTAGTTTTCTCCAAGTTACACAGAAAAAAATAGACGGGCGTTTTCAATAAAAGATTTATTGAACAGTCTTGTTTCTGGTGTAAGTTAAATGTGCTGTTACGATCGCAAGACAGTATGCGAGATAAATAATGTACAGTGTGAGCAGTAGAAATAAATAATACTGCGATAGCATTATCTTTTAGTACAGATGCTGTTACATAAATAACACAGACTAAAAATGCGAGTACTCATACGATGCATTTCTAATCTAGTTCTACCCCAATGTACCTAACCTAACCTAGGTGTAGGGAGAGGTATGAAGTAGGTGAAGTATTCCTTACTATGGTATACTAAGAGTATGTTAAGCCTAGTATGCCTAGTATGCCAAGAGTCCCTCTAGGTTCTTATCAGCTCCATACCTGAAGAATGAGAGAGGTAGGAATCTCTTTGCCAGACTCGAACTCCAACACCCCGCAAGGGAAGTCAGATCACTGGAAGCTGGACTCTCTGCGTGCAGGGATGACAGCGTCTTCTCAGTGCGTCAGGCCGGGAAACGGGCTCTTCTGAAGTCGAGGTCTCCTCTAGTTTACAAGGGCTAGGGAAGGTATATTTATACCTGAGAGTACCTAGGAATGTTAGTATTGACGTGAGTCGGACAGCGAAAGACGTCATGAATGAACCCCTAAGGAATAACGGTTCATGCATAATATATGAGTCCTTGAAGAAATCAATAGTCCTGGACTAGGGAAACTCCCGCAGCCTAAGGGTCTGTTCTTCATGTACTCGTTGTGACGTTAGGGTGGACGGATGTCGGAGACCATGCCTGTATTTGGAGTGCATGGTTTAATGCCTAAATAAGGCCTGAGAATTTATGCCTATATAAGGGCAGGGCGAATTGTGCCTATATAAGGACATGATACTGGAAAGCCCGTTATGGACACCCTAAGAGGAATACAACAATGCAAACGGGACCTTGATAAGTCACAGCGCTCAATGTAATCAGAAATAGACCGCCTCAGTTGCGCGTGTCTCTGCGAGCAAAGACACGCGCAACTGAGGCGGTTACCGAGTCACAAGATGGCTGCCAACATGTTCTGGTTTAGAGTGTTGGCAGCCAATCAGAGTGAAGCTCGTGCCCGGGAGGAGTCGCGACTCCTCCTCGGTGCTCAGATGTCGATATTTTTCTTTTTCTAATTTCACAGGAACTACTGAACGGATTTACACCATTTAAAAAAGGGCTCTTTCTGAACCAAGTCCTAGCTTTTTGCCAAATTTGGTGTAATTCCGTTCAGCAGTTCGGGCTGTAGCTTTGTCTAAAGTTTCCCATGGAAATTAACATGGGGAAAACGCGTTTTGGGACCCCCCTTTTTTCTCGGCCCCCACTTGACAAATCACCCCGAAACTTTAAAGACAGGAGATGACCGGAGCGGGCCACTAGTTTTGAAAATTTCAGGAAGATTCGTCAAACGGCGCCACAGATATTGAATAGAAACGAGGTCCTAACTATAACTTCGTACTGGCGACCGCCAGTAGGTAATATATATATATATATATATATATATATATATATATATATATATATATATATATATATATATATATATGTTTATATTTATATATATATATATATATATGTAACTATATATGTATATAGACACACAATTACATCTAACAGTTTAATGTGAAATCTACAAAACTAACATTATGGTAATTTTGAAAATATGTCATATTATTATATTTGTATTATCCTACACATAACTCAGCCTAGATGATGTCACTGGCCTGTATTAGTGAAATAAGGACATAACAAGGGATAAGGGTACTCAAAAGATTACTGCAATTCTTTTTTTATTGATAACATTTTTAAAAACTATGCTGTTGTAACTTTTTAAAAAGGTTTGTGATTTTTTTTCAAAATTGTGTCACATTAATACAAAGAACAAAAAGTTACAAAACTTGGTTAGGTTTTTTCAGTTCTTGTATCCATACATGTCTACTCCCATCAAAAGAAGGACATCTGGAAGGCCATCGCCTAGAAGGTGCGGACACTGGGGGTATACAAGTAGTGCAGCATTCACTGCCGTAAGCGATGGGAGGACCTACAACGCTGTACCAAGAAGTCAGCAGAAGTCCAGCTCAGCCAGTCCTCCCAACATGCCAAATGTGTGTGCTGCACCCTGACCCCCTAATGGCCTGCATACTTGTGGTGGGCTATCCCCAGCTTGATGGGCAGTTGAGAACCCGACAGCAGCATCAAGGGGGTAAGTTCTTTTTTGAAATTTTCATTGTAAATAACAATTTTTGTTACAGCAACAAATCATGGCATCAACATAAAGGTCGACACATGTTCAATGCACATGAAGAGTTCTTGAAGGTGTAAGTTTTGCACAAGGTGTATGATGATGTGTTTTGTAAACTATTTTGTGGAAAATTATACCAATATATTTCTGATCACAACCAAACGACTTTTTTGAGCAGAGACATGAGTTTGTTTGATGTTATAATGGACAGTTGTACCAAACAGGCTCCAATTTTCAATTGTGTCAGGTGTGATGCTCCATCACAATTGTGAATGATGTTACATTGGCCCTATTACAGGTGACATAGCACAATTGTGTGTTAGTATTGTAAACAAACAATAATGAGCATGTGAGCCAAAATTACTAGAAACATAAGATTAAAAAGCAACATTTTTATTGAAAACATATTACAAACATGTTTTAATAAAAAAATACAAATTAAATTATGTTAAAAGTGACAGATTTGCATGATGCCTTACTCCTTCTCAATGTGCATGTAATCCAGTCTGTTTTGTGATAAATGACTTTGATAGGCATACATTTTTTAACAAAATAGGCAGGACTGTGAACAACCCCAAAACATTATTTTAATGTCATTTTTTATGTCGAGATGATAAATCAATAATGAACAAAAATAAATTACTTATAGGAACTTCTGCAGATGCAATGTTCTGTCACATATATGTTGGAGTATGCCATCTGTAAAACTCAATATCAGCCACAAAAAATGACTCACTTGGAAATTTTCGAAATGCATCAAGGTTTAATGTTTTTCAAATTGTAATGTACATTTTTTTAAATATATATAAATCACTGTATTTACAATTTACAGTAATGTTGTACCAATTTTTGACTAAACTGAAAGCCAAAATATTTATTTTAATTTTTTTCACAATGCTAAAAAAAACTAAAAATAATTTAAGATATTTTGGAGTCAAATTGTAAGTTTTTTAGCTCTGTTCTGAAGTGGATTAGAAATGTATCAAGCCCTGTGTGTTTATGTATTCTGTAGAAGTAATTAGAAACTGCCCCAAAAGTATTTGTGAATTTCTTTAACAGCATAAGTAAATACGTAGGGCGTGATACATTAATCAGCTACTTAAGTACTGAATCTATAAAATTAATTTTAATATTGGAAAAATACTTAAGTTACTTGAAGTAAATTTTACCATTATGAAATGCCCAAACAAATGAAATGGGCTTTCAGTTTATACAAATATTAGTACAACATTGCAGTATAAATGGACACACATTGATTCATATTTTTATTTTTTTAAATATAAAGATCAGCATTTTTGCTTTGCACACATAATGTACAAATATATTTTTGTTTTCTTTTTCTTTTTGTGACATAGGTTCACTATTCAAAACAACAAATCAGAACCATTCAGAGATGTTAAAACAATTCCTGTAGAGAATTGAAAATGGTTAAGAAAAATGATCAAAAATAATATATGAGCATTAATGGGAAATAACAACACTGTGACCAAATGGTTTCTGAAGAAGTTCCATACATGCAGGAGATAATGATAAAAATAAACAAAAGTTTAAATGACTTGAAGCAGGTGAAATTTGAAAATTTGGAAATTGTTTTGAGAAAAGAAATCATATTTACACAGATACAATAAAACTATTGTATATGTCTTTACGGGAACTTCAGGAGCAGGCAAAGGGGATGTGGCCCAAGAAGAAGGGGAAGCAGCTGGCCACTTTGTTTCAACTAGTGAAACATCTGACACCAATGGACACAGTGGTATGGAGGGTGAGGGGACTGGAACAGAGGCCACCAGCTCGTCATCATTTTCGGAGGCTTCCACATGTGACCAGTCCCTAGTGGTGGTGGACCCTACAGGAACGGTACCAACCACCTCCTCCTGGGCCACCAACCAGAGACCCATCTCAACCCTCACTCTTAATCCCCTCCAGTTGGCCAAACTCTGCTCCCTAAAAAGACTAAGATCTCCTTTGCCACAGGCACCTCACCTCCTGCCCCTGTCACCGTGAGGAGTCTATTGACCTCTTATGCAGCATCTCTGTAGGCCACACTGTGATAGCGAATGGTATCCATGGCCTTAGCTGCCATTCACAGTTCAATTATCTGGCATGCATAGATCGTTTGCAAAATAGCCTCCTCACTCACCCCAGCCTCCCATCCAACCCAACTTTCTGCCCCAACTCAGGTCCCTTCATCAAACTAAACGCCAACTCCCACCACAAGACCAAGCACACCCATTTCTTTGCAAGCACCTACTCCAACAGACACACATAAACACAAACACACAAAGAAACACACAAACAACATTCACACACTATTGCATTACATCCACAACCACCACTACACACACAACCACCACAATCACCACCACACGCACACCCACAATCACCAGAACCACCACCACAACCACAACCACCATAACCACCATTACACCCACAACCAACAGCACACCCACAAGCACCACAACCACCACCACACCCACAACCAGCAGCACACCAAAAAGCACCACAAACACCACCACATGCAAAGCACCACAACCACCACCACACCCATAAGCACTACCACATCCACATGCCCCTCACCAACCACCTTAACAGCACACTCATCAAAACAAATACACTCACACAGAAGCACAACTACACCTAATACAAAGCCAGCTAAAACCAAATGCACACACTCACCCAAATACCAAACACCTGCCAAAAAACACACATCCAAACTTACACAACATAAACCAGACCCACATGCAACTGTCAAACATAAAGACACACGTATATCACGCACTCCATCGCCATCTACCTCCAAAACCCAATCCTGCCCCACAGCTCCTACCCTTTCTCCTCTTCCCAAATTCACCTCTTACCTGTACTTAACTCCTGTCAAACCCAAAACCACCCCTCCCAAGAAATATCCTTGAGGTGCCTGCTTTGTGCCCAATAGATGCCCCTTTCTGAGGTTAGCCTTTGGCAGTATGTTTAGGAGGCAATTTATGGGCTACAAAACCTCAGCCTACTGAACTTGGAAACCCTTTTGTTCTCCTTTTATGTTATTTTTATAAAACTTTAAAAGAAGTATCTCATTATTATTCATTTACAAGTCATTGATTATTGAAAACATTAATGATGAAAATGTGAAATACATATTCTTACTTACATTTATGACAGAATATTTTAAATGCATGTTTGTACAGTCCAAACTGTTAGTGATAAAAATATTGTAATGAACATTAAAATTTTGGTGCAAGCATTCAACATGATAATGGACACTAACATCAGATAAACCCATATATTTCTTTTTTTAAGTATTAATACAGGTGTGTTTATTTTAACTTGATAAGTTATAGAAATAAACCCATTTGCATTACACCTTGAAAAAATAAAGAAAAAATTAAAATTTAACAAAATACAGAAAATTCACTAGACAAGGGGACTGTTACATTTACAAATATATGAAATGATTTAAGTTTAGAACGAACATTGATTTTATATTTATTTTATAAACAAAACATTTTACCTTGTCCAGTGCAATTTCTACATTATATTAAATGTTAATTATTCCAATAATGTGTAATGCAAATGTTTATAATTCGATAGTTTATGAAAACAATTTGAGCACACCTGTTTGAAGACATTTAGAATTTTTGATGAATGTCAATTTTTTTAAGTGTCCATTATCATGAAAGCAGCTTGCACCAAATTTGAAATTAAAATAAAATTATACAGGTGTGTTTCCATAAATTTCTTAAATTCTTAAACGACAAAATTACACACATGTATTACACCGTAGTAAAATATTGCTTGTAAGAGAAGTTTCTAAATGCATGAGTCCAGACCTAATGCAAACAGACAATGCAAAAGGAAACAAGTAAAAAAGAAGCTTACTTCGATTCCGGCGACAACTCCGTTGATTAGCTTCGTGATCAAGTAACAGACTGAAAGCAAGGACTTTGATGATCGAATTCATGTCGGAAACGGATGTGGAAAAAGAAAAAAAGGTAAGTTTCTACCTTATAAACGTTTGACATCGTCAACTCAGGTGTGGAGGTTTACCTGCCACAGTTACTGGAAGACACAACCTGATTGGCCCAGTGGAAATCTTGGCTGGACTTTCTCCGACAGCTGCTTTTGCCTATGGTGCCATCGACGCAGGGGGGAAATTCGGATGGAGACAGCGGCACTCGGACGGACCATCTTCCATAGACCCGCCACCATCTAAATTGAGCGGGCGGACTGCCTAGTAGGTCAAAGGAGAAACCGACGGAAAAGCAACGGCGGGACCAGATCCGCCAAGATCTAAATCAGGCCCTATGTCTTTTTATTTTTAGAAAGTTCTGCACAATCAGGTTGATGCAGGGCACCGAACAAAGGACCATCAAATATCCACCATCTGCCATGGTCTTGACTATTTTACTGCCATTGTCCATGGTAACAAATCCAATTCTGAGACTATTTGGGTCAAAACCATTCAAACATTTTACTGGTATAGTCTTCCAAGATGTTTGCAGCTGTACTGGATTTCTCCATGGTGAACATCGCTACTGTTGCATGCCGCAAAATGCCCTTTAAACTTTCTTCAGCGCTGAGACCTGCAGATAGTTGTTGCCTAACCCCCACAAAAGAGATTCAGTGTGCAGTGATACACATGCAATCAGTTGCTTGACAACTGGTCCACATGTCTGTCGTCAGGTGAATAGTGTGAACAGCACTCTGCTGCATAGCTTTGCCAACCAATTGCAGCACATCATGATGGAGCACTGGAACAGCAACTCTGGCAAAGTAGGTCCTGCTGGGAATCTTCCATTTCGGGCAGATGGCCACCACAAATTCTAAAAGTGCCACTCCTTCCACAAAAGATAAAAGGAGGAGGTCCAGCGTTAACATTTTAGCCAGCTACCAGTTGTACAAACATGCCATTGGGTGGTTGAGTCCGTAGTGCCCCTCCTGCCTAAACATCCACGTAATAGTAGCCTGGATTTTTCTGCTCTTCTGGTGCCACTGACATAGACGACTTCTGGAGAGAACCAGGAGGTGGTAGACTCAATGTGCGTCTTGGGGGAATTGCTGTTTGCGGTGCTGTCTGCATCTGCATCTTGTGCCATTCAGAGGTGGCTGGTGTGGGTGATGCTGATACACTGTAGGGGACAGAGCAGCTTTGTGTAAAGCTGTAATCCTCTTTTTCCTCCTCACCTCCTTCTATCACCTTGATCAGAGCTGCCTCCCCTCTCTCATCACCACAAACATCAGCAGCTATCTTTTTAAGGTGCTCCTCTCACTAGATTGCATGATATTTTTCCAAAAGGGACGTTTGGCCTCCAGTACCATAGTGTAAACTTGGCTTACTTCGACGAACACTGTGGCAAATGGAACATTGCAATGTTATCCTCCTGCCTGCTACTCGTAAAGAAGTCCCAAAGTGGGAAGTAGAACTTTTGTTGTGTGCCACTGTCAATGTCTAAAGAACTGGAGGTAGGTGGGTGTGTCACAGGCCGATCTACAGTGCGTACTTTGTCTGAGGTAGTGGTGGATGCAGGTCTCAGCATGGCCTTACAAATATGGAAGCTGGCGGTGGAACCAGTGCCACATTCTTCTGAGCAAGTTGAACAGGAGGGGTAATCTCAGCGTCCTCTGAGCTTCCCTCCATACTGTCAATCTCTGGCTCATCCTCATCATGTCACTTTCCATAATTCTAAAGCTTTTAGGAACTTTCCTTTTCCTTAGTCCCTCTTGGCGGGTCTCAGACTCGGTCGGGGTCCAATCTATGTCCAAATCATGAAAAGGGGGGCTTGGAGAAGATGGTAGAATAACCTTTCTTTTTCTTGCTGGAGATCATGAAGCCAATGGTTCAAGAGCTACAACTTGCTCAGCAGGAAATTCAACCTCATGTTGCATAGCAGAAAGCTTAACCTCCTGTTCTGCTCCTATTTCAGGAAGAACTGTTGCTGGCTACGGCTCCTGTTATCCCCTTTGCTCCATTTTTTGTGACAATTGAGTACTTTGCAGTCAAATCAAATTCAGGATCACTGCTCATTGCCATGACTGCAGTGGCTGCCTTTCTGAGAGATATGGGCTTGGGCTTAGGATAGTATGGTGCAGTTGATGCTGGAGTGCTGCTCCCAACTTTTTGCTGCCTGGTAGAGGGTGCGTCAGGCACATCATATTTCCTGAAAAAGGTGGAGTGAGGCACACCAGTGGTGGCAATCTCTTTCTTCATCTCCTCCTCACTGGCCACTTTCTTTGCAGGAACACCTTTTTTGAGACCATCTTCAAATTCTTAGCTCTGGCATTGGCACTTAGCTGCACAAGCGGAAGCAGAACAGAGCAGCACTCAGGTGGTGTCACTTAGTGCCGGTTTACTGTCTGGGAGGACTGTGGGTGATACCTCTTGTGCACCTAAAAGCAAACAAACAAGAAAAATATTTAGTGAAACGTGGCATTTGCAGTTTGAATATACATTCAGACAATATCATTTATTGAGGTTATCCCAAATAATTCAATAGTGTATCCATTCCAATCAAACCATAACATAATATTTCAATAACATGCAGATTTAAAAGTTTAATTTATGTGCCTCTAAGGCATATGAGACACCTGTGGCAGGCAGGGTGTGCATGGGAACATGCAATATATAATCCTTAAAAAATGAATGCTGGTGTATGCCTATGGCAGGCAGGGGGTGCAGGGGAAAATGGAATAATGCTTAAAACATTAAGTCCGGTGTGCACCTATGGCAGACAGGGGGAGCATGGGATGATGAGATACTCCTTAAAAAATGAATGCTGGTGTGGTGTGCAACTATCCACTCAAAAAAAGGGGCCCCTGATAGGAATAAGGTAGAGAGAACAGGGAAATAAGCAATACACTCAAAAACAAACTCTCTACCTAAGCGAATCAAATAGTGCAGCAAGTCACTGATTAAGAATCAACTAACAACCCATGCCAAGACATGTGACCAAGACGCACAAAGTTGGGTGTTTAGTATCAAAAAAGTTTTTTAGTATTATTTTATCATTTGTTTATTCAACAATTCTGATTTTTGCATGAACATAGTAAAATGATACACAAAACACATCCCAAACCACACACGCTCACCACATCAAGCATTCAAATTCATAACCATACATAATCATACGTCCATTCAAGTCAGGCATTCCATAGTACAAAGATAATAAACAAATAGACGTGGACAAATCTCCCGGAGAGAGCAATTGCTCAGAGGATGTTGTCCTCTTATTACAAAACTTGTAAATGTAGCTGATAAAGAGATTAGAGCAATGATTCAATAATAATCTGTAAAGGGGTCATACAATAAGAGATCAGATTAATATCGATGGCATAATAGAACAAATCGGGGGGGGCAAACAAGATTTAATCAAAAAGGTCCACGTCATAATTTCAGCGCCGACGCGCGTTTCGGTGTTAGACCCCACTGTGGGTCTCACCTTCCTCAGGGCGCATGAACCAAGAGACAGTAGTGGTGGGACGTGCCTACAACAAACAGTGAACACAGATCAATATATTTACATAACAGTTCAAATAAGTATCAAAAAACATGATGGAAACACATGAGTCAATACAGCATGATATGCGCATTGAAATACATTAATCACATGATGTGGTCACAAATGCACGGGTTGATAGTTACAATGAGCTGATAAAAAGAGTTTTTTGAATACATGTGCACACACAGTAGAAAACAAAACAAATAACAACAACAAAAAATGCATAGAGACACATTCCTTTTATAAGTAAAAAACTGCATATAATACCACAAAAGCAAAAATAGAGACTTCAGAGACACATGCAGACTCTAGGAGATCTAACACGGGGTTACAGTGACGTGTGACATTGACAATAGTAGCATTTTTTATATATATAACTACCCAGGGATCTCAGTTCAATAGAACTTGGACAAGGAACAACATTAAAGAGAGAATTAAACAAGACGATAAAGATCAAAAGGCAAAAAAGTCAGGGATACCTGAAAATTGAATCAGGCAAGCTGCTGGTAGAGATCGGATGTCAGCAAGGACACGATAAAACCGAGCCTGCAAGAATACGAAACACGGAAATAGTAAATCAGTGCAACCGATCAAAGAGGTCTGCAAATTAATAGTGGGTGGACAAAGGATAGAGAAAAGAATGTCGGCTTACCGCATGAGGGTATGCAGTGTTTCGGAAAACCGTACAACCTAGGCCCTCTGATTCATTGAGGCAGAAGAGTAGGGAGGTTACTCGTGCCGGGGCGAGGGGCCAGAGTGATTAGAGTGAGATGATAGCTACCGTGAGCAGAGGCGGCGGGCGTCCACGGATAATGGAATCGCTCCAGGCTCTATTAAAGGAATAACAAGGACAAAGGATTTTATGCAATCTATCAGTCCTACGGCCATTCAACGCGATTAACACGGCTAACAAATGGCTACATTTCTCACCTGCAATGAAGGCTAAAGCAGGAGGGAGCACCGATGTTAACATCGGCAAGCCAGAAAAAATTCAATCTGATAAAACAATGGTAGCAATCATAGAAGCCTTGATACAGGTCCTTGCTGACATCCGATCTCTACCAGCAGCTTGCCTGTTTCGATTTTCAGGTATCCCTGACTTTTTTGCCTTTTGATCTTTATCATCTTGTTTAATTCTCTCTTTAATGTTGTTCCTTGCCCAAGTTCTATTGAACTGAGATCCCTGGGTAGTTATATATATAAAAAAATGCTACTATTGTCAATGTCACACGTCACGGTAACCCCGTGTTAGATCTCCTAGAGTCTGCATGTGTCTCTGAAGTCTCTATTTTTGCTTTTGCGGTATTATATGCACTTTTTTACTTATAAAAGGAATGTGGCTCTATGCATTTTTTGTTGTTGTTATTTGTTTTGTTTTCTACTGCGTGTGCACATGTATTCAAAAAACTCTTTTTATCAGTTCATTGTAATTATCAACCCGTGCATTTGTGACCACATCATGTGATTAATGTATTTCAATGCGCATATCATGCTGTATTGACTCATGTGTTTCCATCATGTTTTTTGATACTTATTTGAACTGTTATGTAAATATATTGATCTGTGTTCACTGTTTGTTGTAGGCACGTCCCACCACTACTGTCTCTTGGTTCATGCGCCCTGAGGAAGGTGAGACCCACAGTGGGGTCTAACACCGAAATGCGCGTCGGCGTTGAAATTATGACGTGGACCTTTTTGATTAAATCTTGTTTGCCCCCCGATTTGTTCTATTATGCCATCGATATTAATCTGATCTATTATTGTATGACCTCTTTACAGATTATTATTGAATCATTGCTCTAATCTCTTTATCAGCTACATTTACAAGTTTTGTAATAAGAGGACAACATCCTCTGAGCAATTGCTCTCTCCGGGAGATTTGTCCACGTCTATTTATTTATTATCTTTGTACTATGGAATGCCTGACTTGAATGGACGTATGAGTATGTATGGTTATGAATTTGAATGCTTAATGTGGTGAGCGTGTGTGGTTTGGGATGTGTTTTGTGTATCATTTTACTATGTTCATGCAAAAATCAGAATTGTTGAATAAAAAATGATAAAATAATACTAAAAACGTTTTTGATACTAAACACCCAACTTTGTGCGTCTTGGTCACATGTCTTGGCATGGGTTGTTAGTTGATTCTTAATCAGTGACTTGCTGCACTATTTGATTCGCTTAGGTAGAGAGTTTGTTTTTTGAGTGGTGTGCACCTATGGCAGGCAGAAGGTGCAGGGGATAATGGAATTAATGAATGCTGGTGTGCACATATGGCAGGCAAGAGGTGCAGGGTGAAAATGAAATAATCCTTAAAAAATGAATGCTGCTGTACGCCTATGCAGGGGATGCAGGGGAAAGTGGAATAATCCTTAGAAAATGAATGATGGCGTGCACCTATGGCAGGCAGGGGGTGCATGGCAAAATGTAATAATCCTTAAAACAATTATGCTGGTCTGTGCCTTTGGCCTAAGAGACCTATGGCAGGCAGGGGGTGCAGGGAAAAATCTAATAATATAAAAAAAATGCTGGTATTTCACTAGGGTCAGAGACTATGGGAAATCATTTGGGAGGCAAGGAGGTGCAGGGGACAATGGAAAATAATAATAAAAAATGCATATAAACACTGTTCATACATACTATAATCATCCTTAAACACATTAAACTATTACCAGGAAAAAAAGAAAAAATGAACAGAAAACTAAAAAGCATAGCCCTCTTCTATTAATGTCCCTAAAAAATGGCTTTGAAAATTTGAAAAAAAGGATTTAACACACCGGCTGGCTACACAAAATGGCCGCCGACCACATGTTTTTTTTGGGAAACAAATTTTATTGATTTTGTAGAAGTACAGAGGGGCAGATTTACAAGCCCCTTGCGCCACTTTTGCGTCACTTTTCCCATGTTAAAAGTGACGCAAAAGTGGCGCAAGGGGCTTGTAAATCTGCCCCAGAGTGTTCAAGCGACATGAGACATACACATCCAATTAAATTAGGTTCAATGCCATCACAAGTCCCCATCTTCTCTTAACGCCGACCACATGGTTAAACAGCACACATCCTCCTAAGGCACCAAAAAATTATCCCACCAAAATACTCATTAAGACTTTGCAGAAAAAAGTTAAAATGTGAAATACAAAAAAATCACATTTTGCATTCACATCAATTTTGCATTTAATCCAATGCAATCCCTAAATCATAGATGTTTGAAAACAACATATATCACAGAAACAGTGTTTTTTTATTCCCAATACCTAGTAAGGGCTGGACGGCCCATGGGCAGACTAGGGCACATAGTAATATAAATGAATAGTACAAATTTCACAAATATGGAGAAAAAGGACTTAACTGTGCAAAACGTGAATAAAAAATTAAAAAGATACAAATACATACTGGTGCATGACCTCTATCAAACAACATCCTCATCCAAAAGGCTTTTAACTTACTTGATTGTGATGTCACAAAAATAAAAGTCCTTAAAATCCAATGGTATATGCAGCAGGAATCGCAGACAAAGAGAGTGATCCTTTCACCTCGACATCCAAATGAAAAATTATCAGGAGATGGTCAAAGCACTGGGAGGAGTTTTCTGGACAGGAAAGAGGAAGTTGGAGACTCTGTGGCACTTCCTTCCTGTTAAAAAAAAAGTAAAATAAAAAAGGTGTGCTTCACGCTAAAAAACTACCTGAACCATCCGTTCGAGTATAATATTCCCTCAAAAGGGGATTTTCAAGTTGATTTAGATGCTTCTCGAGTAGAAAATCTACTTGAGAAGCAGCCCAGACCACTCTTGGCCACAAGTGTTAACCAAATGGAGTCGGAAGGTTCCCTGGTGACCGGATATCATCTTCATCATCAATCAGTTTTATTTTGACAATACATGTCATAAAAGCACAATTATAAAAAAGTTGTTAGTTTTTAAAAAACATATTATAGCAAGAAGATAAAATATCATTCATACATGGAGAAGTGTGGCTCAATGGTTAGAGGGGCAGACCCTGATGCAGAGATCTGGCCTGGGACCAGGGTTCAATTCCCGCCTCGGCGGGTCTTGGGCTCAACTTCCTCGGACCTGATAATTCTCGCCTCGGTGCCTATTCTAATCATGGGTCCCACTCTGCAACTCTGGGCAATAGCTTGCTTAATCTCCACAAAGGCCCCACCAGCGCTGGGATGCCTGGCTTCACCTTGGGGGTGCCCAGGAGTGGACATTTCACAGGGAAAAGCCAGGAAGGGTTCCACAGCGGTATGCGTTCAGCGCCAGGAAGCCTCAGGGTAGCAGTGCGCTTTACAAGTACAAATTCATTTCATACATGTGCAAATAGAAGTAGGACATCGCCTCATCATAGTACAAAGAAGCAAAATACATGTTCATAAAAAAACAGCATATTATATAAATACAAAGAATATACAAGATTAAAATAACGTCACTGACCTTTACATAAAAATAGAATACTAGTTTCACTTCACAGATGGTGCAAAATCCTTGATCAAACATAATCAGCGCAGAATGATTTGGATAAAATACCAAGAAAAAATCCTTACTATTGCACTATAGGGGACAACAACTTTGATTTTATAATCCACATCCAGCTTAGGAATTTTGCAACAGGAATTGCATATCGTAGGGAGGGATTTGTGCATAGTATTCGCAAGGCGACATTGCAACATCTAGTGCCGAAGTTCTTGCTAATCTGCAAGAGCCATTTCTTGCGCGGGCTGCATAGGCTGGGCAGACAAACAACACATGAGAATAAGTTTCAATATGGTCTAAGCAATGGGGGTATTTATTATCACCAGATGCAAACCATTTAAAAGTGAGTGATTTTAATGGAAGAGAGCCCACTCGAAATTGGAAATAAAGTTTCCGATCAAAGGGCTTCAAAATTATATCCGAGTAGGGCTCAAAGCTTGGACAAGGTTTAAATTCGAAAAATCTCCCTGCCATTGAGGTGCTCTCACATGTTCTGATAGTATTATGAGCAACCATTCCCCAATAACATTCCTTCATTACTTGTTTGGTGGGGAACTGATTGCTATGTGGGTTGTCCCACAGGTTGAGCATTCCCATGTTAGACCGAGTTTCTTTAATATCACGTAGCCAGACGATTTTTAATGAGCGATCGGCCTCAATAACATCCCTGAGGGCATTAGCATAACTGGTCAGCTCAGGGGTAGACCATATTCTACGCCAGTAAAAAATAGGACGTAATCTGGCAATGTCTACTAGTGATTTCCTTCCTAAGTCATTGAGCAGTGGTGTTAGTGGGGTGCTTTGCAGTAAGCCAGTTATCATTCGAAGAAACCTGTTCTCTGCTGTGGTGAGCTGGGTCATTTTCTTGAACCCCCAGAGTTTCGACCCATATAGGACCGAGCTCACCACTTTTGCATTGTAAATCTGCAAAACTGGACTAACCAGCTTCGTCATAGAGGTTTTAAATTCATTATTTAGTACGCCCGCTAATTGGCAATGTTTCAAAGCCATAATTTCAAAATGTGGCCTCCAACTCATTCTTTTTTACAATATGATTCCTAGGTATGCAAATGAATCTACCTGTTCAAGAGGCTCCCCTTCTAGAACAATTTTATCCCTGAATGATATATGCTGATTAAAAGCCATACATTTAGTTTTAGTTGTATTAATTTCTAGCCCTCGGATGCTACAGAAGTCTTTGAATCTGGCTAATGCACACTGCAACCCGCTAGGAGTTTTAGAGATGATAAGCGTAACATCAGCAAACATGAGGATCGGAATCTTTATACCTGCTAGTGCCGAGGCATCTGTGGGAGATGCAGATAAAAATTGAGAGACTCCATTATTAAATAAGGAAAATAGTGTGGGGGTCATTACACAGCCTTGAAGCACTCCCTTGTCTTCCGGAAATGGATCGGTTATATTACCCTGTGAGCCCCAACAAATTTGTGCAAAGTTGTTCTCATGTAATCGAACAATGAGGGATAACAGCTCCATGGGCATTCCCATCTCCAGGAAAACCAACCATAACTTATTACGTGAAACTACATCAAAGGCTGATTTTAGATCTACAAAGGCAGCATAGATGCTTCCCTAGCCTACCACAACAATTCACCAGTAAATTAACAAGAAACTGAATACTTGCTCAATTGTACTGACGTGAGCTCGAAAGCCCGCCTGAAATGGGGTTAAAATGTCATTAGTGCCGATCCAATTCTGAACCTTTGCCAGGACTAGGCAGGCTACCACCTTTTGAATCGGGTCTATAAGGCTGATAGGCCTGTAATTTCCTGGCAGAGACCTATCACCTTTTTTATATATTGGAATGATCTCTGCACCCCTCCAGGATTCAGGGGTGGGAGCACCGCGGGCTAATGCATTTGCTAACAACATAATGTACTTAGGCCACTTTTCCTTGTCATGTATAAAGACATCAGCCTGGATACTGTCAATACCAGGGGCTCTCCCCTCTGTAATTGCACTTAAGGCAGCTCTTACTTCTGCTAAGTCAAAAGCCAATTCTATTGTATGTTGAGAAATATCAGGCAACTCACATTCATGATCATCATTTTTGGCATATTGTTTAGCAAAATGTTTGACCCAGGCATCAGGAGCTACATGATTTTGCAGAGATTGAGGATAGCCACCTGTTAGATTTGGGGGTCTCTAGTTGGCAGAGGTAGGTACCTTTGTCCAAATAGGGACCCTTGAGTCTAGTCAGGGAAAGTAGGTACACTCCCGAAATAACCCCTGCTCACCCTCTTGGTAGCTTGGCACGAGCAGACAGGCTTAGTTCAGAGGCAGTGTGTAAAGCATTTGTGAACACATACAGTAATCAAGTGACAACACTACAAATGGACACCACACAGGTTATATATTTATAAAAATAGGTATACTTTATATAGATTTATCCCAAGACCATAAACGACGAAAATAATCCACAATACTGTCAAGAGTGCTTAGTTCTGATCAAAAAGGCTTAATTCAAGGTTCTGTGCGAGTCGGTAGCCTCCTCCGGCTACGGCGATGTCGAGAACAAACAGAGTCTAACAAATCCAGCTGACCGCGTCGAGACGGGCCAACACAGCGTAGACAGACTCGGTCACAGTACCTTTTACTTGAAGCGGCAAGCACGGGCGTGCGAGCCGGATGGCTGTTCGTCGCGGTCGCGATGCAAAAATGGAAGCGTTGCAGGACGCGTTGTCCCTCGATGCGGTGCAGGCAGTGGCTCGTTGACGTCGTCGAGACGGAGTCGGTGAGACCAGGGCCGTGCGTTGCAGGGCGAGACGGTGCTTCAATGCGGTGCTGGCAGGTTGCGGTGCGGCGACGGAGCCGGATTCAGGAGCTGGCGTCGATCAGTCCGGACAGCGGTGCAAGTCGGGCGGTGCGTCGCAAAGCGTGCGAGCGGTGCCCAACTCCGGTGCGGTCACAGGACTCGAACTCAGCAGCAGTGACCGTGTCGGTCGGACCAGTTCGATTCGGCGTAGCGAGCGTTGCAGGACGCGTTGTCCCTCGATGCGGTGCAGGCAGCGGCTCGTTGACGGAGTCGGTGAGACCAGGGCCGTGCGTTGCAGGGCGAGACGGTGCTTCGATGCGGTGCTTACAGGACACCGAGTCGGTCGTGAGAGTCGGTCACAGCTCCCTACCTCTGTAGCCACTGAAACAGAGTTTCCAGCAGCAATTCACAAAGGGGGTGAAGTCCAATGGTCCTGGGACTTCGGTCAGGGGGCAAGCTCTCTTCCAAGCCCTTGGAGATCCTTCACAAGTTGATGAAAGTCACAGCAAAGCAAAAGTTCCTTTCTCCTTTCTTTTGGCAGTCAGGCAAACCACTGCAGGCCAATCCCCCAAGCAGCACTTCAGGCTTAGGGATAGTCTCTCCTCAGTTTCTTCTTGGTTCCGCTCCTCAGCAAAGGTTTCTTCTTGTTCCCAAAAGTGATCTAATTTCCTAGGGGTCTGGGTCCCCTTTTTATACACAGTTTCTCTTTGTTCTCTGAAGGCAGAGAGGCCTCTGCCTAGCCCAAAACCAGTTCTGGTCAGTCCTGGAGCACTTTGTTTTTCTGACTCCTTCTTTCCTTTCAGAATGTGGGGCAGAGTGCTCAGCCACCCGGCAGGAGGTGGAGCCAGCATTGTGGAAGGCAGGCACAGCCCTATTCAGACCCAGGTGCAACTCCTCCCTCCACTCTGGATGCAGATCTTTCTATTCAGCCCTGTGCTGACTCACCCTGTCTCCTGTAGCCACCCCCAGCCCCTGTCACTCAATCTCCAGACAAGGAATACACAACCTAGCAGAGGCAGGCTTGGATAGTTAGGCAAGAAAATACCCACTTTCTAAAAGTGGTATTTTCAAACACAGAATGTTAAAACCAACTTCACTAAAAGATGTATTTTATCATCCTGAGTTCAGGCATACTAAATTCGTTTTTCTACCATGTTCCCTGGGTCAGTTCTGACTATAAGGTGTAATAGTCAGTCTGCCCATTCTGGCCTATGGGGAGCAGGTAGCCTTGCAATAGTGAAAAACGAAAATGGCTGTAATTCACTATTAGGACATGCCACACACACCAGGGCATGTCCTACCTTATACTTACAATGCACCCTGCCCTAGGGCCTACTTTAGGGGTGACCAACATGCAGTAAAGGGAAGGTTTAGGGACTGGTAAGTGGGTGCACTCACCAAGTCGACATGGCAGCCCTAGGCTGCACACAGGCTCTGCAATGGCAGGCCTGAGACACACTTTACAAGCTGCTTCTGTGGGTGGCACAACCCGTGCTGCAAGCCCACCAGCAGCATTGGATTTACAAGCCCTGGGCACACTCAGTGCACGGTACTAGGGACTGACAAGTAAACCAATCATCCAATCATGGAGTCACTAATACATACATCAATTCACGATAGGGAGCACTTGCACTTTGGCACTGATAAGCAGCGGCAAAGTGCCCATGAGCATCTAGTCCAGCAAAAACATATCGGCAACAGTGGAGGCATTACGAAAAATGGAAGGGAGACCCACGCCAAGGATGCCAGGTCTAACACGTGTCCCCTCCAGCTGAAATGTGGGGAGAACTATCCTACCCCTAGGGAGTTCTCATCGCTAAGGCGGAAAAATCTGGACAGTCCATCAGCATTGGCGTGTTCTGTACCAGGGCGGTGTTCCACCGTAAAGTCCATCCCCTGTAGGGAAATGGACCACCTCAACAGCTTTGGATTCTCACCCCTCATCTGCATCAACCATCTGAGGGGCCTGTGGTCTGTCTGAACCCGGAAGTGAGTCCCAAACAGGTATGGTCTCAGCTTCTTCAGAGCCCAGACCACAGCAAATGCCTCACGCTCAATAGCACTCCATCTCTGTTCCCGGTGAAGTAACCTCCTACTGATGAAGGCTACAGGTTGGTCTAGGCCCTCCTCATTGATCTGTGATAGAACAGCCCCTACACCATGCTCTGAAGCGTCCGTCTGAACAATGAACTCATTGGAGAAGTTGGGTGCCTGGAGCACAGGCGCTGTGCACATGGCAGTCTTCAAGGTGTCAAAAGCTTTCTGACAGGCGTCAGTCCAAATCACTTTCTGGGCTGCTTCTTGGAAGTCAGCTCTGTCAAGGGGGCAACAATGCTGCCATACCCCTTGACGAATCTCCGGTAATACCCGGTGAGTCCTAGGAAGGCTCTCACCTCTGTCTGGGTCTTGGGGGGCTCCCAAGCCAGAATAGTATCAATTTTCGGTTGGAGGGGCGCCACCTGGCCGCTCCCAACCTGGTGTCCCAAGTACACCACAGAACCCTGCCCAATCTGGCACTTGCTCCTTGATTGTGAGGCCTGCCCTCCGCAGCGCCATCAACACATCCCAGAGGTGACGCAGATGTTCTTCCCAACTGGCACTGAACACTGCGATGTCATCCAGGTAGGCGGCACTGAAATCCTCCAGTCCAACCAACACCTGGTTGACCAACCTCTGAAAAGGTGGCAGGGGCATTCTTCATCCCAAAGGGCATCACCCGGAACTGGTAGTGCCCATCTGGGGTGGAGAATGCTGACCTCTCTTTGCCCCATCAGTCAAGGCGATCTGCCAGTACCCAGACGTTAAGTCAAACGTGCTGAGGTACCGCGCAGCCCCTAACCGATCTATGAGCTCATCAGCTCTGGGGATGGGGTGGGCGTCAGTCCTGGTGACGGAATTGAGTCCCCTGTAGTCCACACAGAACCGGAGTTCTGGTGTGGCACCAAGGCGCGGCAGCCTTTGGAACCAAGACCACTGGGCTGGCCCAAGGGCTGTTAGAGGACTCAATCACCCCTAGCGCAAACATCTTGGAGACCTCCTCCTTGATGCAGGCTCTGACCCTGTCAGTCACCCTGTAAGCCTTGTGCTTCACAGGAAGACTGTCCCCAGTGTCCACATCATGGACGCACCAATGAGTGACACTGGGAACCAGGGAGAACAGGTCAGGGAACTGTCCCAACAGTTGGCGACAGTCACCCTGCTGCTCAGGTGTCAGGGAGGTAGAGAGGTTTACTCCCTCCACTGATCCATCTTGCTCTCGGGCTGACAGGAGGTCAGGAAGAGGCTCGGTCTCCTCCTCCATTCCATCATCTGTAGCTAAGAGCATGCCCACTTGGGACCTCTCCAAGTCGGGCTTCAGGCGGTTCACATGCAGGACGCGCAAGGGGTTCCTGGGAGACTGCAAGTCCACCAAATAGGTAACTGGACTCTTGCGCTCCACCACCGTAAAAGGGCCGGTCCACCTGTCCTGGAGCGCACAGGGCTCCACAGGGGCCATGAACCACACTTTCTGACCAGGCTGAAGCTCTACCAGAGTGGCATTCTGGTCGTACCACCGCTTCATCTCCTCCTGGCTGGCTTCCAGATTTGCCTCAGCAAGCTCTCTGAAACGCCTAGTCTGGTTCCTGAAGGCCAGCATGTAACTGTATACATCCTGGGGAGGTTTCCTGGGAGATTGCTCCCAGCCTTCCTTGACCAAACTCAGAGGTCCTCGCACCGGGTGTCCATAGAGGAGCTCAAAGGGACTGAACCCTAGAGACTTCTGTGGGACCTCCTGGTATGCAAACAACAGGCATGGTAAGAGGACGTCCCATTTACGCCTCATGGGTTCTTCCAGACCCATAATCATGCCCTTGAGGGTCCGGTTGAATCTCTCAACCAGCCCATTTCCTTGAGGGTGGTAAGGAGTGGTGAACTTGTAAGTTACACCACACTCCTGCCACAGGGACTTCATGTACTTGGACACGAAGTTGGTGCCTCTGTCAGACACCACCTCTTGAGGGAATCCCACACGTGAGAAAATTCCCATCAGTGCCCGTCCCACCACGGGGCCGTCACTGTCCTCAGAGGGATGGCTTCCGGGTACCGGGTGGCATGGTCCACCAAGACCAGGATAAACCTGTTGCCCATGGCTGTCTTGGGGTCCAGTGGCCCCACAATGTCAATACCCACCCGTTCAAAGGGGGTGCTGACCACAGGGAATGGCTGGAGAGGAGCCTTGTGCTTCCTCCCACTCTTTCCACTTGCCTGGCAAGTCTGACATGTCCTGCAGTGAGTGGCGGCACTCCTGCGCATCTGGGGCCAATAGAAATGGGTAACAAGCCTGTCAGAGGTCTTGTCCTGCCCCAGATGTCCTGCTAACGGTACATCATGAGCCAACCCCAGTAGGAAGGCTCTGAAGCGCTGGGGTACCACCAGCACACAGGCTGACCCAGGCTCAGCAACCTTAGGCTCTGAATACAGGAGACCATTCTCCCAGTAAATCCAATGTGATCCAGACTGACCACCTGCTGCCTGGTCTGTGGCCTGTTGCCTCAGACCCACGAGAGAGGGGCATGCGTTCTGCTCCTCGCAGAATTCTTCCCTGGAGGGTCCTCCTTCTTGCTGCCAATGGGTCAGCTCAGGTAGGTCCCCCAGTTCAGCTACCTGTTCTCCTGTAGGCTCCAGGGCATCCCCCTCAGGGTCTGCCTCCTCCTGGACCGTGGGAACTTCGGGTGCCGGTTTCCCGCGCCCCCTGCCTCCTCTCTCTCCGGCAGGCACCTGGGCCTCCCTCTCAGGCTCCAGGTCCTCTTGAACACCTTTCGCTGCCATTGACCGGGTGGTCACACATGCCCAATCAGGCAAGCCCAACATTTCTAAATGCGCACTCCGCTCCACCTTAGCCCAAGGTGAGCTCTCCAAATCGTTCCCTAACAAACAGTCAACAGGCATGGATGGCCTCACAGCTACTTGAAGAGTACCCGAGACCCCCCCCACTCAAAGGGAACCTCAGCCACCTTGCAGTGACTCTCTGTGTTGTCAGCGGCAACAACCGGATAGAATGCATCGGGGATAACCTGCTCCTTAGACACCAGGTGATACTTGACAGCTGTCACACTGGCTCCTGTGTCTCTCAGAGCCTCCACCCTATGGCCATTGATGGTCACCCACTGCCTGTATTTCTTAGTGTTCTCAGGCAACGGGTCCTAGGGACCATCTCAGAGTCTCCTAATGAGACAAGGGAAAACACTGTGGGATCCCCCCCACCTTGGGCACCCAACTCCTCCCCCAGGGCTACACTAGCCAACTGCCGGGGGACCGCACTAGTGGGTGCTGGTTTTCCATGCAAAGGGCAACGAGGATCGTTTGCCTTGTGGCCAGGGGCGCCACACTTGTAACATACCAGTGGTCCCTGGTGAACAGGGGGGCCTGTCAGGGCCACTGGCTTCTTCTCAGGGGGAGGCTGGGAACCTTTCCCTTGGGGTTTACTTTGGGGCCCTTTATGGAACTCCCTCTGTTTACCCTTGTCCCCCCCACTCTTCTGCTGGGGACCCTGCCCACCCTTGGCGGAGTCTCCCACGTGACCCTTGTGGACCCGGGTACTCACCCAGCGGTCCGCCTCCTCAGCAAGCTGCCTAGGGTTAGTCAGCTTACTATCAATCAGGTGCTGGCGTAGCTCAGGAAAACAATTACCGGACAAGTGCTCCCAGGCAATCAAATCAAAGAGCGCCTGAAAATCAGTCGCTTTGCTACCCTTTACCCAACCATCCAAGGCTCTGCAAAAGAAGGTCACATATTCAACCCAGGTACTGCTTTCAATCTTACTACAGTTCCTGAACCTTTGCCTATAAAGTTCAGGGGTCAAACCATACCTAGTCATTAAGGCATCCTTCATGTGGCTGTACGAATTATAGACTTCAGAGGGCAAATCCAACAAGGTATCCCGCCCTTCACTGAGGAACCGTCCCCACAACCCTGCTCCCCAATCCTTCTCAGGGACCCGGTGGGAAGACATGGCTACCCCATAGGCTTTGAACCACTGCCCTATGTCATAATTTTTAAAAAATTCCTTAACCACATCTTTTGGAATATACACCCTAGCTTCAACAGGCGCAGGCGGTACACTGCCACCAGAGGGAGTAATCTCTAAGCTTTTGGCCTTCAATTCCAACTCCCTCAAAACTTTCTCATGTTCAAACTGCATTTTCTTTTCCTCTAGGGCTAATTTCCTAGTTTGCATTTCGAATTTTAACTGCCCATTCAGCTTGAGCTTGGTCAGCTCCATTTCGTGCATCCTACTCTCTTTCCTGTCCTCCAACTCCTCTGGGGACAGTCCTCTGGCAGAAACACTGCTACCTACTGGGGAAGGTGGTCTTCCAGCCCCTAGACCCAATAGCCCCTCCAGCTGCCCTTCTGCATTCTCTGCCCCCTCCACAGGGGCACTCCTTGATTCGACCCAGGCCCTCAGCGCCTTTTGGAGGTCCTCCTTCCTGGAGAGCCCGGTCATGGACACTTTAAACTTTTTGCAGAATTGCCTGAGCTGCTTGAGGGTGTAGCATTCTAGCCTCTCTTCTTCCCAATCACACTCAACAGAGGCTACTGATGCTGGTTTCTCCATAGTGATTAAACTTGGCATTTGCAAAAATAGGAAATCCCAGAAAAAATGCTATAAAAGTATGTGGTTGCGTTTTGGTCTGCACTCACTAAGTAGCGTTCACCAATCACTGTACATGAGTCACAAAATGCAAGTCCAGAATCCTCACCGCTGACCACCAATGTCATTAGTGCCGATCCAATTCTGAACCTTTGCCAGGACTAGGCAGGCTACCACCTTTTGAATCGAGTCTATAAGGCTGATAGGCCTGTAATTTCCTGGCAGAGACCTATCACCTTTTTTATATATTGGAATGATCTCCGCACCCCTCCAGGATTCAGGGGTGGGAGCACCGCGGGCTAATGCATTTGCTAACAACATAATGTACTTAGGCCACTTTTCCTTGTCATATATAAAGACATCAGCCTGGATACTGTCAATACCAGGGGCTCTCCCCTCTGTAATTGCACTTAAGGCAGCTCTTACTTCTGCTAAGTCAAAAGCCAATTCTATTGTATGTTGAGAAATATCAGGCAACTCACATTCATGATCATCATTTTTGGCATATTGTTTAGCAAAATGTTTGACCCAGGCATCAGGAGCTACATGATTTTGCAGAGATTGAGGATAGCCACCTGTTAGATTTGGGGGTCTCTAGTTGGCAGAGGTAGGTACCTTTGTCCAAATAGGGACCCTTGAGTCTAGTCAGGGAAAGTAGGTACACTCCCGAAATAACCCCTGCTCACCCTCTTGGTAGCTTGGCACGAGCAGACAGGCTTAGTTCAGAGGCAGTTTGTAAAGCATTTGTGAACACATACAGTAATCAAGTGACAACACTACAAATGGACTCCACACAGGTTATATATTTATAAAAATAGGTATACTTTATATAGATTTATCCCAAGACCATAAACGACGTAAATAATCCACAATACTGTCAAGAGTGCTTAGTTCTGATCAAAAAGGCTTAATTCAAGGTTCTGTGCGAGTCGGTAGCCTCCTCCGGCTACGGCGATGTCGAGAACAAACAGAGTCTAACAAATCCAGCTGACCGCGTCGAGACGGGCCAACACAGCGTAGACAGACTCGGTCACAGTACCTTTTACTTGAAGCGGCAAGCACGGGCGTGCGAGCCGGATGGCTGTTCGTCGCGGTCGCGATGCAAAAATGGAAGCGTTGCAGGACGCGTTGTCCCTTGATGCGGTGCAGGCAGAGGCTCGTTGACGTCGTCGAGACGGAGTCGGTGAGACCAGGGCCGTGCGTTGCAGGGTGAGACGGTGCTTCGATGCGGTGCTGGCAGGTTGCGGTGCGGCGACGGAGCCGGATTCAGGAGCTGGCGTCGATCAGTCCGGACAGCGGTGCGAGTCGGGCGGTGCGTCGCAAAGCGTGCGAGCGGTGCCCAACTCCGGTGCGGTCACAGGACTCGAACTCAGCAGCAGTGACCGTGTCGGTCGGACCAGTTCGATTCGGCGTAGCGAAGCGTTGCAGGACGCGTTGTCCCTCGATGCGGTGCAGGCAGCGGCTCGTTGACGGAGTCGGTGAGACCAGGGCCGTGCGTTGCAGGGCGAGACGGTGCTTCGATGCGGTGCTTACAGGACACCGAGTCGGTCGTGAGAGTCGGTCACAGCTCCCTACCTCTGTAGCCACTGAAACAGAGTTTCCAGCAGCAATTCACAAAGGGGGTGAAGTCCAATGGTCCTGGGACTTCGGTCAGGGGGCAGGCTCTCTTCCAAGCCCTTGGAGATCCTTCACAAGTTGATGAAAGTCACAGCAAAGCAAAAGTTCCTTTCTCCTTTCTTTGGCAGTCAGGCAAACCACTGCAGGCCAATCCCCAAGCAGCACTTCAGGCTTAGGGATAGTCTCTCCTCAGTTTCTTCTTGGTTCCGCTCCTCAGCAAAGGTTTCTTCTTGTTCCCAAAAGTGATCTAATTTCCTAGGGGTCTGGGTCCCCTTTTTATACACAGTTTCTCTTTGTTCTCTGAAGGCAGAGAGGCCTCTGCCTAGCCCAAAACCAGTTCTGGTCAGTCCTGGAGCACTTTGTTTTTCTGACTCCTTCTTTCCTTTCAGAATGTGGGGCAGAGTGCTCAGCCGCCCGGCAGGAGGTGGAGCCAGCATTGTGGAAGGCAGGCACAGCCCTATTCAGACCCAGGTGCAACTCCTCCCTCCACTCTGGATGCAGATCTTTCTATTCAGCCCTGTGCTGACTCCCCCTGTCTCCTGTAGCCACCCCCAGCCCCTGTCACTCCATCTCCAGACAAGGAATACACAACCTAGCAGAGGCAGGCTTGGATAGTTAGGCAAGAAAATACCCACTTTCTAAAAGTGGTATTTTCAAACACAGAATGTTAAAACCAACTTCACTAAAAGATGTATTTTATCATCCTGAGTTCAGGCATACTAAATTCGTTTTTCTACCATGTTCCCTGGGTCAGTTCTGACTATAAGGTGTAATAGTCAGTCTGCCCATTCTGGCCTATGGGGAGCAGGTAGCCTTGCAATAGTGAAAAACAAAAATGGCTGTAATTCACTATTAGGACATGCCACACACACCAGGGCATGTCCTACCTTATAATTACAATGCATCCTGCCCTAGGGCCTACTTTAGGGGTGACCAACATGCAGTAAAGGGAAGGTTTAGGGACTGGTAAGTGGGTGCACTCACCAAGTCGACATGGCAGCCCTAGGCTGCACACAGGCTCTGCAATGGCAGGCCTGAGACACACTTTACAAGCTGCTTCTGTGGGTGGCACAACCCGTGCTGCAAGCCCACCAGCAGCATTGGATTTACAAGCCCTGGGCACACTCAGTGCACGGTACTAGGGACTGACAAGTAAACCAATCATCCAATCATGGAGTCACTAATACATACATCAATTCACGATAGGGAGCACTTGCACTTTGGCACTGATAAGCAGCGGCAAAGTGCCCATGAGCATCTAGTCCAGCAAAAACATATCGGCAACAGTGGAGGCATTACGAAAAAATGGAAGGGAGACCCACGCCAAGGATGCCAGGTCTAACACCACCCCTACCCCATTTTACTAACTTCCAAAAATGTGGGTGATTATTAGTTGCACACGCTGATTTAAGGTCTAGCCATCTGTTCTCATCCCACTTCTTTTTGGCATTGGCCTGTGTTATCTTATAGTGTTTCCTCGCTTTCTTAATAATGCTCGATTTTTCCGATCTAATGGCCTCCACTAAAAGCCTATGTGATTGCTTACATTCTTTGTTAAACCAATGATAATGTGCCTTGGCCTGATTAGCTTTGGCATTATGGGGTCTAAGGAAATTAGTTTGTATTTTATCAAAAAGTTTATTATGAACGATTGTTATGGCATCCTGCGACTTTAAGGTAGGCATGAGCGCCTCTATTTCTACAGACGCATGCTCAACATCCCTGGTGATGTTAGACAATACGTCGGGTTTTTCCATTATCTTTGACCATTTAACTAATCGCATATCATTGGTGGTTTGCAGGTCTCTAGTAGATGTCAAAGTGGGAGGGTTTATTGGCTCCTTTGGTTTCTCGAATTCAACCTTTAAGCTCAATGGGTTATGGTCGCTCTCAACTCTCTCAATTATTGCCTATCTGAGATAGTTCTACCATTAGCTGCCCTTACACCTTTTCCCAGACATATAGCCTTAAGTTGGATAGCCACCTCTGTCCATCATTTGATTGGTGTTAGCTCAAGACCTGGTATACCCCAATGGGCATCTTCTTCCCCTGCTAGATAGTTATCCTCACTTGTCAAGTGGCTCAAAAGTAGAATTAAAATCCCCAGCTATTACTACTGAAGCTGCGCCTGATTGTTTGTCTAGCAGCTCATCTAGAGCCGTAACAGTAGTCGACCTCTGCCCACCTCTGAGACCTCTTGCGTACACATAATAGATATCAATATTGCCATCTGGGGTGTTCAACAGCCGAATGGCAAGAATATCAGGGCACTGTGTCAGGAGTACCTGTATTGGAAAGACTATGTCTTGCCTAACCCAGATTATTAGCCCCCCCCGATGGACTACCTTTGCTACCATGGATCGCGGAAACATAATAGTTCAGATACCCAAGTTGGAATAATGGGTCAACAGACCAGGTTTCCTAGAATATGCAGATGTCATGCTGGCCCACAAAACTATTCCAGTTAGGGGAACCCCCCTTGGAATTTAACCCGGCTATGTTCCAAGACATAATTGAAAATTGGCGTGACACAAGGTACATCTCTAATACTTCTCTTACCGTAAGGGCTACGATACTAGGATTTGGATTCTGTTGACTCGTGGCTACGGTAATGTTGGTGGACTCCAGAGGGAAGTTTACTAGTGAGTGTTGCTTGTTTACCCTCCCAGTATGTGCTGGAATCGCAACCTGGCTATGCACTATGGGGGGAATCTCTAAACATCAATCTATCTCCCATAGAGGTGTCATAACTATGTGAAGAGATGGTATGTGTGCTGTGCTAGTCAATGGGATTGTTTTGGGCAGTTTATACTTAAATCGAATGCTGGTATTGACTAGATGGAAAGTGCGAGCGTCAAAAGCCACTAAATTCTCAACTAAATCTCGGTGTGAGAGAGTTAGTGCTATAGAATCCAAGGGTGCCCCCTGGGAGTAAGGCCTAATAATTGTTTCCCATTTTAGCCTTGGTTGTTTGCCTCCCCATGTCAGCCTAATCAATTCCGTGCGCAAAGCAGCAAAGAAGTGTCTGCCAGGATAATATGGTATATTCATAAATAGATATAATAATTTGGGGAGAATCACCATTTTTATGAGAAAAGTTCTCCCTGCCAAAGACAAGGGCAATGAGATCCAGCGTGTGACACAGCCTGTGATAGTCTCCAATACCCTTCCATAGTTAAGACGCATTAGCTCCGCACGATCAGTCGCGACATGTATCCCCAGATATTTCACTTCTGATTCACACCATTCTATGGGATAATCAAGAGGGAAGGGCGTGGCAGCCGCTCTGAGCGGGAAGAGTATGACTTTCCCCAGTTAATGTGTATACCTGAGAGATCTCCGAATACAATAAACTCTTGCAGTATGGGATTTAAATTCTGCTGTGGGTCTCTAAGGTATAGGGTGACATCATCCGCATAAAGGGAAATTAGTATTTTACACATGGGGCACCGCAATGCTTTTTCCTGGTGGTGGTGTCGCAGTTTGGCCGCCAGGGGTTCGATAGCCAACGCCAGCAAGGGGGAGAGCGGGCAGCCTTGCCGCGTGCCCCTCGTGATAGAAAAGGGTGGCGATGTCTGTCTATTAATCAGGACTGTGGCTTCTGGAGAGTTATATAGAAGACTTATCCATGACAGGAACCCCATTGGCAGAGCCATACGTTGTAGTATCCCCAACAAATAGTCAATCAATAGAATCAAAGGCCTTCGTGGCATCGAGGAAGACTGTCACGAGTGCCAATTCCAGGTCTACGTTCTGCAGAATGGAAAACAGGGTACGAAGACTGTGGGATGTTGCTCTGCCTGGGATAAAGCCTGCCTGATCAGGTAGTACCAGCTTCTCCATTAACAAACTAAGTCTATTAGTCAATATTTTTGCAAGGATTTTCACATCATTATTGATGAGAGATAAGCGCCTCTCTCATTGATCGAGGAAGAATGCCAGTTTCTTGGGCTTCTTCGTAGACGTTTTTTAATATGGGTGTGAGCGGATCTACATATGCTTTATAAAAGCCTATCGGGAGGCCATCCAAGCCAGGTGCCTTGCCAGATGTCATCTGCATTATCGCGGCCCGGATTTCATCCTCTTTGAGAGGGGCATCCAGAAACTCTCTTTGCAAATTCGCCAACCAGCCTAGGGCCACATCATCCAAATAGTTAGCTAGATCAAGTGACTGCTGCCATCTGGTGGTATATAATGTGGCGTAATGTGCAGTGAATACTTTGAGTATTTCTGTGCTATCTCTATGCCTCGTGCCTTCATGGTCTGATATTTCTAACACATAGCTAGAGAAGCGAGGCTTACGGATCTCTTCCACCAATGCCTTACCTGGGCGTTCCCCCTCTCCATTTTTGCGTGCCACAAAATATTTTCCCCTGAAGCGAACCTCTCTGTCTGCTGTATCTTTATACTCCGAGAGTTTGTCCCTGAACTCTTTTTGATGTGTTATGTTCGTGCAAGCACACATCTCTCGTTCTACACGCTTCAATTCTGCCTCCAATTTCTGTAGAGTCTGGCGTATATCTCGAAGGACACCAGAACTTTTGGCAATGCAGAATCCACGAATTGTGACCTTAAAGGCCTCCCACACCGTCTCAGTACGTGCTACTGAACCGATGTTTCGCTGAAGAAATCTGTAATTTCCTGACCTACCTCTGTTTGGAACGCTGTGTCCAACAGTGTTAGTGGCATGAGTCTCCAGTTCCTATGGGACGCATTAATCGCCGGTGGGGATAGCGTCAAATGGACCGGTGCATAGTCCAAGTACGTTCTCGCTAGGTGCTCCGCTGTATCGATCCATGGCCCTATACCCCTAGATACCACCCAGTAGTCTAGCCTAGACCAAGACGAGTGCATTGCTGAATAGTGTGTACCATCCCTCTTCCCAGGGTGTACATGTCTCCATGCGTCTAATAGACCATTGTCAGACAGTATACCTTGTAGTAGTTTATGCGTTCTAGTGTAATGATGAGGGAGGGGGTTTGACCTGTCGTACAGAGGGTTTAGTGTCGTGTTAAAGTCCCCTCCCCAGATTAAATGTGTAGACCCAATCTCAAGTATTTTTCCCCATAGCGTGGTGTAGAAGTCTGGGTCATCTACATTAGGCCCATAACAGCTTACTAGTGTGATCGAGTCAGAGCCCAATCTTCCCCACATGATACAGTATCTCCCTAATTGGTCTTGAGACATTCCCAGTGAGGTGTACGGAGTATTTCTCTTGATCAAGATCGCTGTCCCTCTGGAGTACGTAGAGTACGAGGAGAACGTTCTATGCTCTGCCCATTTGCAAGCAAAGGAGGGAGTTCGCCGGGAGTCTAGATGGGTCTCCTGCAGCATCGCAATCTGGACATGATGGCGGGCTAAATATGCTAGTATCTGTCAACGTTTGCGCGGATCTCCCAATCCCCTGACATTCCATGTTAATAACTGTAATTTCCTTTCCGCGTTATCGTGTGTCATGTAACCATCAAGAGACAGAGTACAATAGGAGTCTGAGACCTGTAACTGCTTGTCCTTTCTTGTGCATAAAGTAGCGTGTCAATGGATTTCGTATCCTGCCTTACCTCAGTTCCAAAACAAATTTTCCGTCCCACCCCCTCCCACAACACCATCCCAATCATGCCGATAACTCCATTCCCACCCCTCACAAACATTCCCAAATTGCAAAACAAGGGCTAATTTTTAACCTCTGTCTCACAAAAAGAAGAGACAAGGGAATGAGCCTTCTCTGACTCCCCTACCAAAACTGCAAACTCACTCAGGAGAGAAGGACTGAAAATAACAAAATGTTACCCACCGAGGAAGGGGATTCATCCGTTGTCAGACCTTCCAATAGGATAACTCCGAACTTAAATACAAGAGGCAAAAAGGGAAGGAAAAGACATAGCTTTTCTTAGTACTGCCCTCACACACTTTGCAGTGTCATGCTTCATCATAGGGCCGCATCAAACGTCCAGGCGCAGACCAACACACTGGACGGAGCGCAATTTTTTATGAAGAAGAGTGGTGAGGGAAGTAAGTGAGAAAGGAAAAAAGAAATAATACAGAGGAAAGAGTGTTCCCTCAAAAAGGGATCAAGAGGTGCAGATACGTGTGGTTAAAACTATCTAAGGGGATAACCACAATTTGCCTTTATTCATGTGTCCCCTTGATAGGGTTAAAACATTAGAATTGGGATATTTAGGGGAGGTGAATGCCCCTATATCCCCACTGCAGAAACCAACATGTTTCGGCCAATGCTTCGTGCCCAACCGGGTCACAATGGCCTTCGTCAGGGTATGGATCCCTTGTCTTTCTGGTCTTCACCCCCAATCGTGTGTTTACATCAATTAAAAGATGGAAATTCTCCAATAACCCACTCTTCAATAATTGCAGAGAGGAATCCTTTTCACGAGTTCAAAAGCACTTCTCTGAACCCGGGACCTTTGTGAGAACGTGGTCTTGTAGTCACACTTACTCCAAAGAACCACCAGTGTCCGTTTACGCACGCCAGTCCACCAAAGAAGTTGGTTTCTGCAGTGGGGATATAGGGGCATTCACCTCCCCTAAATATCCCAATTCTAATGTTTTAACCCTATTAAGGGGACACATGAATAAAGGCAAATTGTGGTTATCCCCTTAGATAGTTCTAACCACACGTATCTGCACCTCTTGATCCCTTTTTGAGGGAACACTCTTTCCTCTGTATTATTTCTTTTTTCCTTTCTCACTTACTTCCCTCACCACTCTTCTTCATAAAAAATCGCGCTCCGTCCAGTGTGTTGGTCTGCCCCTGGACGTTTGATGCGGCCCTATGATGAAGCATGACACTGCAAAGTGTGTAAGGGCAGTACTAAGAAAAGCTATGTCTTTTCCTTCCCCTTTTGCCTCTTGTATTTAAGTTTGGAGTTATCCTATTGGAAGGTCTGACAACTGATGAATCCCCTTCCCCTTCCTCAGTGGGTAACATTTTGTTATTTTCAGTCCTTCTCTCCTGAGTGAGTTTCTAATTTTTAACCCACAGTGGGGAATCACCCTTGGGGGCACGTCAGGGGGCTCACACGCTCTCTCCCTTCCCCTCCATGTGATGAAGTGTCTAGTAAAGGGGGGAGGAGTGCCCGGTACAAATTTGTTAAGCAGTCCCAGCTGTACACTTATCTGCTTGTTGTGTCCATTCGCGATCTCGACATTCCGGTCTGACACCATCAGCTCCCCACAGTAGTCCGGCCCCAGGTGTATACCGCATACGCAGTCCGGGGGGGGAGGGGGTGCGATGACTGCCGAGAATTGTATCAGTCCGTCAAAGTCTTTTTATTTACTCCGATGTTGGGGATGATGACCTCGACGGGTGCTCCTTTGCATTACGAGGCGGTCCTGCCACTTGATGAGTTTCAAGAAGTCGTCCACTTGCTGTGTATTAATAAAGAAATACTGTTTGCCTTGGTGTGTGACTCGAAGGCGCGCCAGATACATTAGTGCATAGTCTATTTGTGCCTGTCGTAGCTTACACTTAGCCGGAATGAATTTTCGTCTCGCTTCCTGTACAGTACCTGTGAAGTCGGGATAGATTGTAAACTCATTGCCTTCAAAATGGAGGTGCCTCTTTTCCCGAGCCAGTCTCAGTGCCACATCACGGTCACGGTAATTAAGCAATCTTGCGAAGATTGGGCGCGGTATACTTTCCGGGGGCGGTTTAGGGCCCATAGAGCGATGAGCCCTTTCTACCACCATCTGTGAGGAGAAGGATTCTGCCCCAAATGCTTCACGCAATAGCCGTTCAATGAACTCCTCCATACGCCCAGTGTTCGTGCTCTCCGGTATCCCAATGATGCGTATGTTGTTGCATCTACTACGTGCTTCCAAATCTTCATTCTTAGTGGCAATAACCTTAAGTATTTTATCCATCTGTGCCACTTGTTTTTGCATATTTGACGGAGTATGTTCAGCGTCAGAAATCCGCTGTTCCGTTTCCTTAATGCGCTCATCGTGTTTATCCAGTTTGTGCACTATAGAATCCATGCGGGTTGTCATTGAATCCATCTTGCTCTCAATAGAAGTGAGGCTGTGCTGCATGGCTAATAGGAGCCCTTTAACCTCATCATTTTGGGGTTGCGCTGCCTCTTGAGAATGTTCCATCCCCGCATGACCAGGTTCATCTTGGTGTGAGCGCGTTAATTTCTTAGCTTCAAAGGGCATCTGCGATTGCTTACCATCCATTTTCCCCATAGTAGAGACAATGGCTGCTCTTGTCCGTGTGTCAATATATAAGTTTGTAATGTCGAGTTTGTTTTCTCCATGAAGGGCTTGGCGCAAACTGCTACAGTTACTCAGTGTGAAAATGGTATACGAAGCTAGGTGGTGGTATCACATATGGACTTCCAATCCCCAATTGAATACCGACGTGCCGCCTATCAACCCGCTGGAGTCTTCACAAAGCAGCGTGCATAAATGGGCCCAGTGTCTCATTTACGCACTTCGCTGCATACTGCCGATTGCTATTGGCGTGCAGTAACCTTAGCAATGCTACGGTCGTCTTCACCAATACCGTAATCTGTGCAGTGTTGAGTAGGCACAAAAATGTATTTTTATTCCACTACTGGTGTCAGCTGTCGTTTGTGCGCCGTTATATGTCCTGCAGCACCCTTCACATCCCTGACTGTCCACACATGTTAGGCCTCTCTGGGGCTGGGAGTCGGGGTCAAGATGTCGTCTTTCATGCGCGGTGATGTCTCTGCTGCGTTACCGTACCGCACAGCTGACTTTTCCCGCTTTTTCCCCTTCTCCGGGTATATCAATATCTGCCACGGCTGATATTTTGAGCCGCCCCAAGCAGTCGCCCCAACGCGCACCTCCCGCCACAGCTCCTTTGACTATTGTGGTGGCTGGATGGGAATGACAGAGCGTATTCCGCTGTCGCCTACCTCCTCCTGTGACGTTAACAGATAGCCGGCGGGGGGTCCAGATGTCTCCTGCCGGAGGGCGCTTACATGTGTCGTGGCCTCTGGATACCAAGCTGTGTGGCCTTGTCGCCACATGTGCGCCTCGGAGGTTGCGTGGCGCCTGCTGCCATCGCCAGTCGCAGCGATATGCGGCCCCGCCTGGGCCTGTGCCGTTGGCCGGATTTCCAGAAAAGCGAGGCACTCCGCGCCGCTATGGAGTGCTCATATGTGAGGCTGGGCATCTAATCTCTCCGTCGCTGTCATTAGATCGCTTGTTTTTGACTTCTGGGCAGGATAATTGATTGGATATTGTTCCCGAGCTGCCAGAGCCTCACTGAAGTGCGGCCATCTTGCTCGTGCACCACTTAGCGCCCCCTTGCTGGGCTAACATCTATGTGTAAAACTTTGGTTTTTTTGCACTATCAGTCACAATTGGATCTAGAAGCTCCTCACATTCAAACAATAAATTGTCGATTCTATCTAGCACACCCGCCCCTGCCGCAGGACTTAAATCACGGAGTTTATTTTTAGTTTTCTTCTTACGAGCCCCTCCCTCGATTGCCTTCCGCTTCCCCATACCACCCTGATAACCGTGAGAGATAAGAGGAGGCCCTCCATCTCAACGTGGGTAAACAACTCTTAATTATGCTTAAAGGGTGCTTTGAAACTAACTCACAGTACCTTTTCTAAGCAGGAAGACCACAATTCTCTGATATAAAATTTCAGCGCCCATGCACAAGAGCACCCTGGGACAGGTAGTCCCACTAGGGTGGAATAACCTTCAGCGGGTGAGCCCCCAACAACGTCCAGCAGGTGAGCCCCCAACAAGCAGCAAAGCATCCTGCGCTGCGGGGGGAGAGGCATCGCTTTCTGTGCGATGACCACTCCTCCCCCTTGCTGTCAGCACCCGTGCACAAGAGCACCCTGGGACAGGTAGTCCCACCAGGGTGGAGTAACATTCAGCAGGTGAGCCCCCAACAACGTCCAGCAGGTGAGCCCCCAACAAGCAGCAAAGCGTCCTGAGCCTCGGGGGAGAGGCAGCGCTTTATGCGCGATGACCACGCCTCACCCTCGCCGTCAGCGCCCATGCACAAGAGCACCCTTGGACAGGTAGTCTCACCAGGGTGGAGTAATGTTCAGCAGGTGAGCCCCCAACAATGTCCAGCAGGTGAGCCCCCAACAAGCAGCAAAGCGTCCCGTGACCTGATATCATGCCGGGGCTGGCAAATCTCACTCACACGCTTGATGAAGCCTCGCATTGTTCTCATGAACATGACACCCCAGGGGCACATATGAAGGGATTTTATTTATATGGCAAATGTAAGGCTTATAAGAAATGTATAAATGTGAAGTATTATGATGTGCCATTCAAGAAGAAGAGAAAGAAACACAACAGTTAATCACACAGGGCCTGATTTTGCAGTATACTTTTTGATCTGCGTGCAAGATAAGAAATATATAAGGAGCACCATGCCCCCAGTCAGAAAAGCCATCCTAGAAAATTTGTGTGCTAGAAACAAAATTGACAAAAACTACCCGGTAGAAAGGCACTTCCATAAATTCCATGAAGTAAAGCCTGTTTAGTCCTATAAAGATCGAGTCAATGCTTTGCTTTCCTTTAATGCTCCAGGAGTGAGAAATTCTCCACTGCAAGCCCAGCAGCTGGAACAATGCTGGCATCTATACGTACCTTGTCGCGATCCAGTTCCTCTGCTTTTCGCCTTCTTTGTTCCCCTTTGACCAGCAACGAAGCCTGTAAAAGACAACTCAAGTTAAGGTCAAAGTGAATAAGACTTTCTTTAGCTTGCAACGCATTGTACCTGCAACACTCCTGAGGTAAGAAGAGACATAAAAACCTCAGTGAACATTAGCCAAAAGAATCAAAGACTTTATTTGATGAAAGGTGCACTTGGTCCACAGTCTGCAAAACCAAAGATGATATTTCAAGACAATGCTTATTTACCCAAAGGCATAGGGCCTGATTATGACTACGGTGGTCCGATGGAATGCCATAGCCGCAGTGGTGTTGTGGGCACAGCTGCACTGGCGGTCCGACTGCCCTCTTACGAGTTGGGCTGTTGGACCACCATAGACCCACTGCTACCGCCAGGGATCCGCGATCCCTGGCGGTCTTGCAGCTTTCTGAGGCCTGCAATATCCTGGTGGTGCCACTGTGGCACTGCCAAGCATATTATGAGTTTCCTCACTGCCACAGTTTTCATGGTGGTGAGCCCACCATGAAAACTGTGAGTGAGGAAACTAACTGTTAATGAGGAAACTAAGAAGGCCCTACAGGGCCCACTGTTGCCTCAGGGCTATGGGGATGCATGCAGGGGGGCACATGGTGTGTCCCCTGTACGCATGCACCCACAGTTCCTGCATGGCATGGACTTAACAGTACATGCCATGCAGGAACTTGTGTTGGCGTTCCCAATGGGGTGCCTTTCTAATGCTTACCACTTGGGATCGCCAAAGCATTGCCCGCCATACCAGAAGAAAACGTCTAATTTGGTGGGCGGGCGGCGAACGAGTTTGGCGTTGTGGAAGCGGGGCACTTGTGTGGCGGCCCTCTCCCACACTCGTAATCAGGCCTTTAGACTTTGTTTTTGAAAGGGTATAATAAACTCAATGAGTTGAAGAAAGAAATTGCAGTTGTTGGGTTCCAAGTTCCTAGTGCGCTCAGAGTGAAAGTAATTTTGGCGAAGGAAGTTGTATAGAAACTACGGCCCAGATTCTCGAACGTTTAGTGTCGAGTTAGCGTTACTTTTTTAACACTAACCCGACGCTAAACCCATATTTTGATTCACAAACCAACGCGAATAAATATTTGCATTCGTTTGTATGGTAAAGTAACGCAAAGCAGTGCAAAACACCGCTTTACAATACTTTGCATTAAGGGGATGTCACATGGGTGGTACATGGGTGTTCCTTTGCAACCACCCATGCTTTTTGATGCTAAACCCTATTCACTAACATTAGTGGAAAGGGTTTAGGCCAAAAGTTAAAGCTGCTGAAAAGCAGGGGTTAAACCAGAACATTTTACTTTTCTTCGTGTTTTTCCGACTTTGCTTGCCTACTGCGCTGTGCGGCACACATGCAAAGTAGGAAATGCTTTTCGACATGTCTAGGCATAGGGCCCGATTCACAAAGATAAACTGAAGCAAAAGTCTAACTTTATGAGTTTTGGTATTCACAAAGGTCATTTACGAGTAGTAAAGTTAGACATTTGTCTCAGTTAAACTTAAGTTTTGGTCTTAAGTTTAACTGAGACCAAAACTGAGACAAAAGTTTAACTTTACGACTCGTAAATGCCCTTTGTGAATACAGAAAGTTGTAAAGTTAGACTTTTATCCCAGTTTACCTTTGTGAATCGTGCCCACAGTATTTTGTACAGGAAGGGTAACCTTCCTGTACAAAACCTATGCTAGACTCAGGCATCACCCTAGCGCTATAGCGCTTAGGTATGTGCCTGGTGCACGGCTGCTGAAATCAGCGCCAGCGCTATGGAAAGGGGAGGAGAGTGCCATTTCTCTGTGAATATGGCACTCTTCTGCTCTCTCCCTGTCACCCTACATAGCGCAGCCTCCAGAGGCGTGACAGTGTTCAGGATCTGGGCCTACATGTTATAACTGCTCTTATCTCGAGATTCACAGAATACTCAACACGTGTTCAGAGCCTTGGAGAATGAAGTAAGCGTCCTGAAAGTATCAACTCCAGTCCCAATATTGCGCCCAGACAGAAGTACAGATGTAATAAATAGCTACACCACAAATTTAGAGGTAAGGCACATTACAGAACCCAGTACACAAATATACACACACACTAGGAGTGAGAATAGATCAGAGCCCGGGGACGTGGTTGGTGCTCTGACCTGTTTTTCAGCTTTTCCCAGCAGATTTCTTTTTGTGTATATCCACATAAACTCGATATACAGATTATGGCAAGTGGCGCCGGAATAGAACACCGACAATCAGGTAGAGGGATTCAACGCATGATTATCTAGATCTATTAGATTGTCCATATTGCATTTTGAAAATGATAAATCAAGTAAATGTAATCATTAAGCCTTTAGAAAGCCCCAGGCCTATCAGCCCTGGGGGGTGAAACACGTGTCGGCAGTCCTGTAACAAAATAGATCCACAAATTGTTAAACTGATTAATGGAATAAAATTGACTTAGATTAACATACAACTGAACAAGAGCGTGTTTTAAAGTAAAAAGGGTTCACACTCCTTCACTTTTTGGGGGCGCTAAGGTATGTGCCTGGTGCACCGCTGCTGAAATTAGCACCAGCGCTATGGAAAGGGGAAGAGAGTGCCATTTCTCTGTGAATATGGCACTCTTCTGCTCTCTCCCTGTCATGCTACATAGCGCAGCCTCCTTAGAGGTGTGACAGTGTTCAGAATCTGGGCCTACATATTATAACTGTCCTTATCTCGAGATCCACAGAATACTTGACATGTGTTCAGAGCCGTGGAGAATGAAGTAAGCTTCCTGAAAGTATCCACTCCAGTCCCAATATTGCGCCCAGACAGAAGTACAGATGTAATAAATAGCAACACCACAAATTTAGAGGTAAGGCACATTACAGAACCCAGTACACGTATATACACACACACTAGGAGTGAGAATAGATAAGAGCCCGGGGAAGTGGTTGGTGCTCTGACCTGTTTTTCAGCGTTTCCCAGCAGATTTCTTTTTGTGCATATCCACGTAAACTCGATATACAGATTAAGGCGGAAAAACAGTGCCCAACCAACCTTCTGTGAGATAACAGTCGAAATGTGATGTACTTGACACAGTGTCTTCTCTTTCTTTTGTCATCCCAACCCCCTTTTTCCCAATGCAACTTTTGCCAGTGCTTGGTGTATTTACTCCAGCAACAAGTCTTAGTTCCGGGGAGGGGGGGGGGGGGAGGTTGGAGGCATCTCTTCATCTTTGGAAACTCGCAGAATCACAAGTTAGTGGAACCGTTTTCTAACAGACTGCAAGGATTTAAGTGGATTACAGGAAGGTGATGGTGTGACCACATAGGGAACTTTAAAAATAACAGTACGAGGGGAAACATTTTCATATCTCAGCCACAAGAGCAGAGGCAGGGAAGCAGACCTAAAATCACTTTCATTGAGATTAAATGAGAATGAATCTGAAGTACATAATGATAGAAGCAATTTAAAAAAAAATGTTATTAGCGTTTTCCATTTGCAAAGGCAATCACATTAATAGTCAATAATACATGGCAACCCCCAAGTCACATGCAGAAAATGAAGAATAGCATACTACACCATTTTGACCATTATCAGAAAAATGCACCAGTTGTTAAAGCGGTAATATACTCGTAACCACGAGTCCAGGGATTAATAATTCACACAAAACGGCGATAATGAAAAAACACCCACAATAAAATAGGGACTAGTACAAAAATAAGGGGGGGGGGAAGCTCATGAAAAGGTAACAAACGCAAACCCAACACGGTACAGACAAAACCATCAATGCACTGGGAATGATCCATTAACTTTAGTGGGATGCAAGCCGAATAGGCAGAGCACAATACAGCAGGGGTAGAAAGGGAGCAGGCACGCAAGGCCCACAGTAGGTTCAGCCCAGTCCAGCACTTGTTTGTGGTTAGCACTGGACCCCGGCAGGAGAGGTGCCGTTGGTCTCCTCATTCAAGCAGTCCTCTCCCGAAATGGGAAGCAGTTGGCCATCAGACGTTATCAGCGGACAATCATGCATGATCTGCTCCCATGCTTGCATATGCTCCCTCTCTGCACCTCAAGTGACATGATAGCACCCAATCATTCCACCCTTCTAACCACTTCACGCCTCCAACCTAACAGTGCAGGACCTGCAGGAGCTTTCCAAAATACAGCATTATTACAACGGGAAAAAATTAAAGCTAGGTCTGCCAATTTGGAAGTGATGTTCTTGGTAAGGGGTCTGGAAAACAGCCCAGTAAACCAACTATAGGGGTCTTGTCAAGGTTGTGGTCAGTGGTCACATTTATAAGAGCAAACAGTGTTCCAATATGTGGTGACAGCAATTCCACACCATGTGATAAAAATCTGCCCCATCCAGTTGGCCTCTGGGGCAGGCGGCAGAGGCCCCAGAGAACATTTTGGTGATCTACTTAGGAGTCAGGTAATAGAACAGTATCAGTTTAAAGCAATCATTATGAAAAGTGCAAGGGGTATAGCTTAGAACAGTGAACCAGACTCTGTCTGTCAGTTCTTGCCCCAGATCTCCAGCACAACGGCCCCATAGGGGAGTGAGATTGTGCTTAGTTTGAGAGAGCAGTGATCTGTAATGAAGTGTAATGGCACATCTTTGTTCAGACGTGATGCAAATAGTTTGAAGACAATTATGCTCAGTAGGTTCTACCCCTTCTCTATCCCAGAGTCGCTGCATAGTAGTCATTACAGCACCATAAATACATAAAGAAGGAAGTGGTGTTGGGGGGCATAAAACGTAGTCATCAAATTTGGAAAGTCACACAGTTGGCCATGGAAAACCCAATCTCCCACAGTCATCATACCCCGTTGCTCCCATTTCCGCAACCCAGTCCCCTGCATGGGGAAGGTATAGGAGCATCGACAAGGGAAGATCTTTAGTATAGGGAAATTGTGTGCTGGTGTAATGCTGCTCTCTGGCCCTCGTAAATTGAAGGGAGGACAGTTGCAGGCACTAAAGTCCCATATGGGTCTGGTAATGGGGTGCGAGGAGCAGGGCGGCCAGGTGGCCCATGCCAGGGCAAAACGCTGCAGCTCCCATCACCACCAAAACAAAGATTATGCCAATGAGCCGCCCATTTCAATTGACCAGCTAAATAATAAAGCTACAAATCTGGAACCGCAAGTCCCGCCTCATCGGCCGGCAGGCGCATCTTTACCAGTGCTGTGTGGTGGTGTTCAAAGCCCCAAATAGGTTGAATCAATAAGCTATTCATTTCCTTAATAAGAGATCTGGGGAGTTGGACCGGTAGTGTGGAGAAGAAATAAAGGAGCTGAGGAAGGGATATCACCTTCGATAAAGCAATTCTCCCCATTACAGAGAGAGGGATGGCGAGCCAGAAGTGCATAGTGAGGCATAGGGAGGCAAGGGTTGTTTGAATGTTGACCTCTGTGAGCTTCAATTCAGTGTGATACACCTGAACTCCTAGATAACTGAACACAACAGGTTCCCAATGCAGGGTAGAACCCACTTCAGGAGGGGGTGCCCGCGTGATATATATAGGGGACACATTAGGCTTGTCCCAATTAGCCATAAAGCCAGAATGGCTGCCAAACTCCCCAAAGTGGAGACGGCCCCCTCCACATCGGAGTGCTCCCCATGAGTGTAGAGAAGGAGGTCATCCGCGTAGAGTCAGTCACATAGTGGCAAACTCCCAGTCCACAGCCCCTAGTAATGCCTGCCAGTTGGAAGAGTACAGGCCAGCAGCTCATAGCCAAGGCAAATAAAGGGAGGAGGGGGCATCCTTGTCATGTACCCTTCACAATGATGTGTGGTGATGAAATACTAGAGTCAGTCTTCACCTGCACCACTGGGTGCATGTAAAGGAGGCGCGTCCAGGTGAGGAACCCTTCACCGACCCCCATATTAGACATAGTTGCATAAAGATACTTCCAGCGCAAGGAGCCAAAGGCTTTCGTGATATCAACAGCATTGACCAGGGCCTTCTGATGGTTCCTAAGGGCAGAGTTCATAACCTCTATCAGCTGGAGAACATTACTTGCAGTACTCCAAGTAGGGACAAATCCCAACTGATCCCATTAACTAGACTCTGGGTATGGAAGAGTAGTCAGTTCACCAAGATTTCACCCAGAATCTTATAATCAACATTATCATACACCGGGGTCTGTGAGAAAGGACCAACTTGTCAGACTTATCCGTTTTGAGAAGGGGAACCAACAGAGTGTCAATGTATGTCGAATGAAATTCTACAGGGAGGCCATTGGTGCCAGGGACCTTTCCTCAAGTCAATGCTTTGATGACCCCCAGCACCTCTTGGATCAGGATTTCACCACCCATGGCCATTGCTGCTGTCGCAGGGAAACTGGGATCCCCAGCACTTATGATATAAACCTGCATTGAGTTGCTGGGAGCCCCGCCCCACTCAGCATGGAGCTGAGAGTAGTACCTCACAAAAACCTCATTAATTTCAGCTTAGGCATACACCACCCTTTTTGTGGGTGAACATATCTGCATGATCTGAGTGGCTCGGTGATCTGTCCCGTCTTATCACATTCGTTGTGTGCTTTAGTAATGCAGGCCCTATAATCATACACCTGAAGGCGCTCAATAAGCGTCAATAACTTCTCCCGTTCTAACCACATTCGGTCCATTGGAGCAGGGTCACCAACTAGGGGGGAATTCCAGGTCTGCCTGGAGGTCCTCCTGTTGCTTAATATTCTTGTTCAGCTGGGCTCGGACCTCAGTAACATGGCATATGCAATATTACCGGATAACTGCTTTAAATGATTCCCACTCAGCGAGGGGCGAAGAAGCTGGGCACTCATTTACTGCAAAGTAGTCATGGATCGCAGTCCCCAATCCTGCCCGGTAAGAAGGGTCATCAAGTATAGAGATATTCAGTCTCTAGGAAGGTATGGAGGGTTTAGTATGGTCCCACTCACAGGTCAACAACAGAGTGTTGTAATCGTAATGGGTTTTAGCCAGATATTCTGTCTGGGTGACCTTGCTATAAAATGTAGTTGAGCACCGGAAAGTATCTAAATGGACAAAATGATCATGTAAGCCAGAGTAATAGGAATAGAAGATACTGTGGGGATTATATGTTCTCCGAGTATCGATCAGTCTCCAATCCGCCACCCAAGCCCAAAAAAGCAGTGTAGTTTTATGGGGAGGGGAAGTAGAAAGAGGAGGGAGGGATCTAGCACACTCTACATAGGCTATGCAATTAAAGACACCTCACACTAGAAGTGGAAACTGTTGCACCTTAGTAATATGTGGGTCAAGGGAGGTCAAAAATGTGGGGTTGATAGGTGTTTGGCACATACATATTGATAAAGGCAATATCGTGGCAATACACTTTGCCCCCCAGGAACCATATAATGACCCTTTTGGTCTATGATCTATACTTGGGGAATGAAAGGGGTTCCAGGGAGCACCAATATCAAAACTCACCTAGCAAAAGAGGATACCTAGTGGCATAGATCTTCCCCCTCCAGCATTTCTGAAGTGCCAAACTTTCAGGTTCTGTAAGATGGGTCTCTTGAAGGAATAACACCTGAACCCTCCACCGCCTAAAATACATGTGGACCCTGTACCTCTTAGGAGGAGAAATGACACCCCTCACATTTCATGCAAGCACTTTAATAACAGAGGTCATGTACGATATCTAGAGGGGTACCCCACATGGAACAAATAAAAACGTATCTGCCCCAGCTCTCTCCACCCACCCACAGACACCCAGTGTAAAGACCACGAGGGCCCCAGTGCCACTGTAGGAGGAACTCTCACATGGGCTATAAAACAAGTATAACATACCCCAACAAAACCTCCCAAGTACAGTCGTATCACAGTGCGCAATCCAAACTAAGAGGAACCGAAGCAAGAACTCACCGCCAGTGGGAAAGAGGAAACCGACAACACTTGTTTGGTGAAAGGAGGATAGAGAACAAGAGGAGCAAAAGCACACAACAATATTGTCAGAGCCCTCCAACCCGGGGGACCCCCCAGACAAAAACAATGACAGTAAAACTGCCAACTGTCCAGACCTATAAGTATGCCATCAGAGCCCAAGAGCAACTCCAACAAAACCTACACTTGAGCAAAGCACCAGTGGCAGATACAATGGGTTTCATATAATGTCATCTGCAGTGCCAGGGGTGATCTGAGGAAGAACAGTACTAGAGTCAGATCCAAGACCATTGTCGGAGTCAGAGCTGGAGCCTCTACCGTAGAGCTTTCAGTGGTTCTCTCCTCTGTTGTGTGCCCCAGCAAAGAAGCCGCAGCCAAAGCCTGATCCCTGTCATCCAGGGCCTGATTCACAGAACTAACTTACGTCAAAAACGTAAAGTTAGTACTTTTTGGTATTCACAGAATACACTTACTCATTTTGGTATTCACAGAATGAACTTACTCATTTCGGTATTCACAGAAGTTAGTACTCCTAACTTTAGGACTCCTAAATGCCTTCTGTGAATACCGAAAGTCTTAAAGTTAGGATTTACTAACTTTACTACTCCTAAACTGAGAAAAATCCTAACTTTAAGACTTTCGGTATTCACAGAAGGCATTTAGGAGTCCTAAAGTTAGGACTACTAACTTCTGTGAATACCGAAATGAGTAAGTTAATTCTGTGAATACCAAAATGAGTAAGTGTATTCTGTGAATACCAAAAAGTACTAACTTTACGTTTTTGACGTCAGTTAGTTCTGTGAATCAGGCCCCCTGTGCCTAATGTAGGGTAGGGCAAGCCCGTCCACGCCTATGCGAGTGTGGGCGTTTATGCCTGGTCTATCTCAGGGGATCCGCCCGGCTTATCAGGATGGGGTGTCCATCATGGACATCAAGTCAGGCACAGGCCTCCTCCGGGGTGGCAAAGAATGTGGCCTGGCCATACAGTTGGATTGGCAGCCTGGCGAGGAACAACAGGGCATAAGGGACAGACAATTCACGTAAACGCTTCTTGATGGCCATAAAAGATGCCCTGTGTCACTGCAATCCGGGAATATGGAAATGTTTGCATTGTCTACGTGAAAGGGGCCCGCAATATGAGCCTTTCAAAGTAGATAGTCTCTGTCCCTGTAATGGAACAAGCAGGCCACCACTCGCCTTGGAGGCATGGGTGGAGTTTGAGCAGGTACCCTGTGCACTCCTTTGAGTGGATAGAATTTGGAAAAGGCCTGCAGCCAGTCCTGAAGAAAGGCAATCATCAATGTTCCCTCGATGTATTCAGGAAGCCGGTCACTCTAATGTTATTACGCTGGGCCCTCCCCTCCTGGTCCTCAAGCCTGGTTTCGAGTGCCACCACTTGCTGGTGGAGTGGGGAGGCATATTCCTTCAGAGTAGGTGTCAGTTCAGCCACTAAGGTTTCAACAGTACAAATTCGGTCAGCCATTTTGTGAAGGCCATCTTACAGAAGCTTGAAATCAAACACCAGTCTGGGTATCTTAGTTTCCAGAGCTTATCCCATGGTACTAATGACTGCCAGAATAGCGTCTAGTTTGTCCCGGGTGTCTGGGTGCGAGTCCAGAGGGGTGCCAGAGAGTTGCGGGTGAAGGAAATGATTCTTGACCTCGGCTCCCCATGTGGAGGCTTCCCTTGCTTGAAATGTGTGCTCCATATCTCTTGGAGTGGCAACAGGGCATCTGGAGTAGCAAGCAAGGTGGTACGGTAATAGGCACTTCTGGATGTCATCAAAGTTCATAATATTAGTGTGGTTAATTACGCCGATGACACCCAGCTTATTGTGTCCTTGGAAGGTGACCATGCTGACTCCCAGGATACATTCCATATGTGTATGCGGGAAATGGTGAATTGGCTGAGGGACAATTCATTACAATTTAACAACGATAAAACTGAGATTCTTCACTGCAGGGTGGGCAGTGTTCCGCCAGTATTTCCAACTGATTTCTGGCCTATACCCTCAGACGTTCCCTTGGTACCCGTGAGCACGGTACGTAATCTGGGGGTCAGCTTTAATGATAAGCTGAATCTGGAATCCCATGTCAACAAGCTGGTGGGAAGCTGCTATACTCTTATCAGAGGACTCCACAAAGTGTTGCCAATACTGCCAGCTCAGGCAAGAGCTACAGTAGTTAGGAGTGTCATTTTGAGCCACCTGGATTATTGTAATGCTTTGCTACTGGAGTCCCCGAGATACCTGATTGCAAGGCTCCAGAGTATCCAGGCGGCAGCAGCCGAAGCTGGCACTGACAAAGGGCACGTCGGTCATCAACATCCCAGGCGCTGGCAGAGCTACATTGGCTCCCGGTGACTCAAAGGATATTGTTTAAGTCTCTTTGTATTGTGTTTAAGGCACTGCATGGACTGGGGCCTAAACCGCTCCAGGGTAGGTTTAGATGGTATGAACCGGTACGTAGCCTACGCTCCTCGTCAGCTAATCTTGTTATGATTCCGAGGACAAGAGAGTTACTTTGGGGGAAGAGCGTTCGGCGTGGCAGCTGCCCGCCTCTGGAATCGCCTTCCTCTGGAACTAAGGCAAATACAGGATTTATTGATGTTTCGTAAGAAAGTCAAGACATGGCTCTTTCCTAGAGTATAATTACTTGGTTTAGCCCCGCAGTCTACCCGCTAGCTTTCTCCAGTATCTTAGCGCCAGCATGCCCGTAGGGTTACAGTGCGCTTTATAAATGTCAAAAATAAATAAATAAATAACAAGCTCCCCTCCGGGCACTCCCGCAAGTGTTGCGTCGGCAGCGATGGCAGTCTGGTAATAAGAAGGGGCAAATTCAAGAGTAAATGCAAGGGTGTGAACTCCAGACTGAAGCAAGGCCCTGCCAGGGCCGTCTAGCAGGTCTTCCAGCTGCCAGTGGGCACCATCTTGCCACTCCTCACGGCTATGGGGTTCGGTTGCAATCGAGCTGGTCCGAGACTCTCTCACATCAGCAGTCCAACGGGGCATGATTGGCAAACAGGGCAGTGGTCCCTGGGGCAGACGAGGAGCCACGCCATGGCAGTTAGCCCCATCCCTATGATAGAAGCAATTTAAAATGTTAAGAGTGGGAAGAAGTTAAAGAAAATCTTAAAGAGTTTTACACGAAAGAACGGAATTTAGGATTCCCAGATGACAAGGTTACATGTGTATGAAGACTGGGAATTTGAAGGCAAGTTGTTGGCATGAAGGATCAATTCATTCGCCATCACTGATGAAACAGATTGGCCACATTTTCTACGATGATAGGTAGGCTAGAAAGGAATATTTATCACAATTACAATCCATCCAATAATGCAGCAGATCGAATAGTACACCTCACAGAGCAAGAAAATAATAATGGAAAAAATTGATAAAACAAGCTATTCAATTGGAGAAGCTGGTTTCCCGTCTGTATGATTAAGCTTGTTTTAGTTGAATTATAAGCCCCTTTAATCAGACTGTTTAATTGTATTTAAAATGGAGGTAGAATCACACCTTCTTTTCACAAGGATATATTAGTAAGCATTTAAAAATTACCCGACGGTTTCAGTGTCGACCTCCTGCATTGTAATGCGGCGGTCAATCGGGCCCAATGTAGGCAATTCTTATTAAGGGAAACCTTATATTCGTCATGCAGCCAACGCTCTGAATCTGTGCGACTCTATAGAAACCTTTATTCTATGCTGTTTAAGCGAAAATCTAGATTGAATCTAACCAAAGAAGCTTCCAGTACTCTCATTTACCTGATGGGAAAAACAATTTGGACACTGTGTGAATATTACAAATAAACAAATCTGAAGCAAGGTGCATACATACCTTTTAGAAGAACCATAATTGCAACATCCATGCACCCCTTAAAATACATTGCAACATGAGGTAAAGGGTCTGCACGTTATCTCCAATGGGGACTTTCAATGAGCTTGATATTACATTGATTTTATTTTTTTACTATTTATAGCAGAAATAATGTTTGCTTCTAAATTCTACAAGTTAAGTCCATTCAATTAAAAAAAATTCTACTAGGGATCATAGAAAACACAGACGAAACACCTGTAACGTGACTGGTATAACATAAAAAGCAATGCACTGCATGACAACGAACTGTAAATAATGTGTACACATGTAACCAAACGTTTTTAACGAAATACGGGAGGGATGATGAACCGACGCGTTAAAGAGCCAGTATATTAGGTAAAATTAGGTATTGTGAAATGCACTTTAAGTCACAGAAATCTTGCACGTTTTTATAATTAACATTTACAAATCAGATTACGATATATATTTTCTACTTTTCTTTTACATCCAGTCTGAAGTTACCTTTTCACTGTAATTGTATTATGCATCACATTTTGCATGCTATCACAATGTCTTTTTACACCATTGTCCCATTTAATGTTGCTTTTCTCATCCTTTATTCACTCGTATTTGCAACCTTCTGTTATGATCTGCATATGAATATTTTCTGACTTTGCCTGCCTCCCCAGGCCTCCACAGTATGGTCTTTAAGTCACAGCTGACGCCAGCACCGTGGGCTCTGACTTCAATTTAAGGGAGTCTGCACTTCGAGAAGCAATGTTAAAGAGCGTGCCAATGGGTGGTGACAGACTGCCTACTGTGCCTTCTGAAAAATAGCAAAGTCCTGCTCTTTAGAAGAAAAATGAGCTCCTAGCCTGGTGCATAATGCATGATAATGTTCCAGTCATCCCCAGTTTTCGTGTTCTGATCTTCATCACCGCAGCGCTTACTCATACACAATAAATCTGCATTTGAGAAACAGGCAACTATATGACCTCTAAATTAAAAGACACATTAAAAAAACTTCCCTTTAGATCTCTAATATATATAGAGTAGGCCCAAAGTTAACATTCCATATAATACTCACAATGGGGCTGGACTCGCCATTAGGCAATGGCGGATATGGTCGTGGTGCAGCTCAAACCTGCCCACTCTTAACACGTCACTAAAACCTAAATGCAAATGATACCTGACACACAAAATGAACGTGCACATAATTGTCATAATTATTCATGCACACATTGCGTTTGACACTTCTAGTGCAGGAGAATCTTTACTTTAGAGTTTGTAGTTCTCATATAGAATGTTTACTAATGTCGAGAGAAATACTTTTGAATGTTTAACTTAGGAATCATCTTTACTAAGTAAGAGATGCATTTAATAAAATGATCTAGAAATAATCATTGATGTTGATAAATGCAGTGACTGACATGCAATAATAAACATATATGCTTCACTGCAACTAAATGGATTTACAGTTTAACGTATATTACCATGCAAAGATGAAAACTAGTAATGTATAATTGTTCCAAGAACTATCCTCTTTACTTCACTGCTGAAATATTACTCAAGATTCCTAAATGTATGCTTTTTTGTTGGTGTAACTGTTAGGGACATTGTTCTTAGCTTTCAATGACACTTATACATGAAAGATCTTTGAAAAGGTCAAATGGTGAAATGTACTCAATGTATGCACTTATATTACATGTATGTTCTTTCAATGCAGTTCCCGTCAATACCTACCATTGTACAGTTTGATAGCTTAATGTGTGACCTATGCAATATGACCTAAAAGTACTAAAGAAACAATATACTTGTGTATATTTAATTGTGCATACACATATTAAATGTGCATCATTGCTTAATGTCTTAAGTTAGCATTGTTCTCAAAGGCCTGAACTTCACTGTATAATTTACTGTGCTCCTATATTTTGCTGACTTGCTTTTCTTGCAGGTGTTCTCATACATTGCTAGTTTAGAATAGATACATTTCTTGTAACAGCAATAGATACATGTCTATGGAAAGGAATTTGAGTACAAGCACATGAGAAACCTGTGGACGAATAAAAGACTATTGAACTCCAGTCTCCCTGTAGCAATCTTGTAGTTATGGTCTTGAGAGTGATCTGTTTGAATCTGATTCTTAATTTGTAATAAACACCCTTGAACTTGGATACCGATTCCTGGTCCTCATTGTGCAGCCAAATCGTTTACTCTGAAATTAAATTGAACATTGATCGGACAAGTGATGCTAACTCTCTTTCACCTCTGTCTGACGCATAAAAGATCCATTGGAGGATCAAGCTAGTAAGTTAGTGATTTAGTGGTCCAGTAACGGAGGGGGCCTAAACCCCTGATACCGTGGGCCCAGATAAGCTGAATCAGTCACAAGTATTTAATTTTTACATAATAGCTATAAGAGGGCCTCAATGTATATCTTCTTTATCAGTATCATTACTGGAACGTGCTATACAAATACCTCATCCGTACATTCCTAAAAACATTATCTTTTGAGAATTGTTTAGATACACAATTCAATTAATATGTTCATGCAGTGCAGTGGCAGCCTTTCATTAGGGGCAGACGGTCCCCTCTCGACTGCCTTTTACAAAGCATGATGAGTGTCTACCAGGTAAGCAAACGTCAGGGTTTGGTGGGGTGAGTAACTCCCCCTGACTCCATCCCACTCTGTTAGGAGGTAGGGGAGGGACTTCTCTCAGTGGTTGACACATGAAATGTTCAGCCAATGAGAGGAGGTGACTGGATTTTCCAGTTTTTTTCTTCCCTTCCTGTTAGAAATGGGATCTCTGGTTGGCTAAGGCTTGCGTCAAAGCCAGGCAGAGACCACCACTCTAGTCAGGGCGAGGGAGTTACACACCCAAGATAACCCCTGCTCACCCCCTTGGTAGCTTGGCACGAGCAGTCAGGCCTATCCCGGAGGCAATGTGTAAAGCGTTTGCGCAGCACACTCACACAGCAGCAACACACTAGGCACACCACAAAAGGAACTCCACACAAGGTTATATAAAAAATAGCCTTTGTATTGTCATAAATACATTAGAAACATAACCACGTAATATACAGTGTGCCAACTGGCACTAGGCAATATTCACAGGGGACTATTTACACACGACAGGGCCAATGGGGCCACTGTCATAACCATCACAAATCACCAATTGTAAATGTAGCACAAATAATAAATGTAGCGCACAACCAGTAATTACTGGTACAGTTAGGAACTAAGCCTGGGAACCTGCAATGTAAAACATAGGATGCATAAATCACCTTAGGCATAAAACGACATTAGGCCCAAACCTCCTTAGCATAAACACATTACGCAGTAGGCCTCACCAGCGTAAACACATTATGCAATAACCTCATAACCATATCTGTAGGCATAAAACCTCATAAGTATAAACATCTTATGCAATGGGCCTCACCAGCATAAATACATTACGCAAGTAGGTACTCCCCCTAAACATCATAACATGACATCGGGCATGAACACCTTAGGAAATAATTGGCATAAATACAGTGTGCCCCAATCGGGGGCACAACGCACTAAACTGGCCCCAGGCCAACTGGCCTCTCACAGGGCTCAAATACCCAACGTCCAGAATGTCAGGCCGGGCTGCAACAGCAGCAAAGCAAAGTGCGCCGGTCCACAACCTAAACGTGGCAGCTGCCCACTACTTGCTGGGCAGCTATAAAAATGAGCACGGGCACCAGCGTGCCCCCTGAGCCCCTCTCTGGGACTCGCAATAAAACTGACCCCAACGTTGCAGCTGCCCGCTCTCTCGCGGTACAGCTGAGAAAGACAACCCAGCACGGGTACTAACAGTGCCTTTTAAAGCCCCTACTTCGGAGCTAAGGAACCAAACACTGCTCTCCACCGTCGCAGCTGCCCGCTCTTCTCGCGGTGCAGCTGGGGAGTAGGCTGTTGAGCCCCACTCCGGGACTCTGACAAGACTTTGCCCAAGAAGAAATCGGCCCAGGCGCCCCGGTGCCTCCGGGAGCGCCGACACCGCTTCACTATTGAGCCCCACTCACCGGGACTCGTCACTCACGGGGGAAGTCTCTGCCCTGGGGGCCCTCAAGGCTCCGGTCGAACTCCTCCCCTCGGCCTCACTCACCGGGCTCCCCTTCTGGACTCCTCCAGTCTCTTCGGAGGCGTGGGTTCGAATCCCACCGCTGCCACCAATGTTAGAAATGGGATCTCTGGTTGGCTAAGGCTTGCATCAAAGCCAGGCAGAGACCACCACTCTAGTCAGGGCGAGGGAGTTACACACCCAAGATAACCCCTGCTCACCCCCTTGGTAGCTTGGCACGAGCAGTCAGGCCTATCCCGGAGGCAATGTGTAAAGCGTTTGCGCAGCACACTCACACAGCAGCAACACACTAGGCACACCACAAAAGGAACTCCACACAAGGTTATATAAAAAATAGCCTTTGTATTGTCATAAATACATTAGAAACATAACCACGTAATATACAGTGTGCCAACTGGCACTAGGCAATATTCACAGGGGACTATTTACACACGACAGGGCCAATGGGGCCACTGTCATAACCATCAAATCACCAATTGTAAATGTAGCACAAATAATAAATGTAGCGCACAACCAGTAATTACTGGTACAGTTAGGAACTAAGCCTGGGAACCTGCAATGTAAAACATAGGATGCATAAATCACCTTATGCATAAAACGACATTAGGCCCAAACCTCCTTAGCATAAACACATTACGCAGTAGGCCTCACCAGCGTAAACACATTATGCAATAACCTCATAACCATATCTGTAGGCATAAAACCTCATAAGTATAAACATTTTACGCAATGGGCCTCACCAGCATAAATACATTACGCAATTAGGTACTCCCCCTAAACATCATAACATGACATCGGGCATGAACACCTTAGGAAATAATTGGCATAAATACAGTGTGCCCCAATCGGGGGCACAACGCACTAAACTGGCCCCAGGCCAACTGGCCTCTCACAGGGCTCAAATACCCAACGTCCAGAATGTCAGGCCGGGCTGCAACAGCAGAAAAGCAAAGTGCGCCGGTGCACAACCTAAACGTGGCAGCTGCCCACTGCTTGCTGGGCAGCTGTAAAAATGAGCACGGGCACCAGCGTGCCCCCTGAGCCCCTCTCTGGGACTCGCAATAAAACTGACCCCAACGTTGCAGCTGCCCGCTCTCTCGCGGTACAGCTGAGAAAGACAACCCAGCACGGGTACTAACAGTGCCTTTTAAAGCCCTACTTCGGAGCTAAGGAACCAAACACTGCTCTCCACCGTCGCAGCTGCCCGCTCTCTCTCGCGGTGCAGCTGGGGAATTAGGCTGTTGAGCCCCACTCCGGGACTCTGACAAGTCTTTGCCCAAGAAGAAATCGGCCCAGGCGCCCCGGTGCCTCCAGGAGCGCCGACACCGCTTCACTATTGAGCCCCACTCACCGGGACTCGTCACTCACGGGGGAAGTCTCTGCCCTGGGGGCCCTCAAGGCTCCGGTCGAACTCGTCCCCTCGGCCTCACTCACCGGGCTCCCCTTCTGGACTCCTCCGGTCTCGGCAATGCGACGCGGGTCTCGCAACAGTCTCCGGCCATACCCGCGGCTTCCACTGGCAAGGGAGCCCCGCCCACGATCAGGCAGTCGGTCTGCCTGACTTCCCCTTACGGCGTCTTCCTCCTGCTTCACCCGCAAGGCCCCGCCCACGTCCAGGCGGTCCGCCTGACTTCCGGCTCGGGCCGCGGCGGTTCTCGGTCTCCGGACTCCGGTGCAAATGCGGGGTGGGCTCCCGCTTTCGAATAAGCACAATTGCGGGGTGGGCTCCTGCTTCCAACAGGAGCACAAAATAGCGAGGTGGGCTCCCGCAGGAAGCCAGCAATGCGGGGAATCCCTACGTCAGGATTCCCTCGAAATTGATCGCAGCTCAGCGCTGCAGGCCAACACGGATGCGCTCCTCTCAGCAACAAAGAGCAACGCGCTCTTCTAAATAAAAATACAGCGCTCACAAGGCGTTAGAAGCAGCACAAGCTCCAGCAGTGGCCCCAAAAAGGCCAACAATAAAGAGTCCTTGGTGCTGGTGTGACCCCAGCACAGCGCAGCCAGGCAGGCCAGCACGCAGGGACCCCCAGGAAACAGCAGCTGGGTCCCGCGGCGGTTCCTCCTGGCAGTGTCCCCTGCAAGTCAGCACAACAGAACTGAACACTTTCATGGGGTCACAGCCCCTTCTTTTATACACCTTTTCCTTTGTCTAAAGGTGCAGGGTTTAGGGAAAACCAGATGCAACTGGTTTGGGGGAGCTTTGGAGCACTTTGTTTTGCTCAGCTCCTCTCTCCTTTCACAGGACAGGCTAGGGACATCAGACGCACCACTGGGGGTGGAGCCAGCATTGTGGAGGGAAGGCCCAGCCCTATTCAGGTCCCAGGTGCAACTCCTCCATCCCATCTAGATGCAGATCTCTCTATTCACCACTGCGCTGACTCACCCCGCCCCTCCTGGAGCCACACACACCTCCCAGCCCTGTCACTCACAAAGCCAGACATGCAATTCACATCAGGCAGGCAGACACAGAGCACACATAAATGCCAACTTCTAAAGTGGCACTTCTCCACTAGTCACAATAAATCTGCGCACACCATTGCGCAGCATTTATTCTCACGAGATCGCACATACTAAACTCGCCCCTGCCCTCCTCTCACACCAGGAATTACCATGGACACACATATCCCCCATGCATTCCTATGGGAGGGCAGGCCAATCTCACCACACGCACTCAGAGTGCGCCCGCACTTTACACTGGGACACAGTGCTAAAGTGCGCAGAGGCCTAAAACCACCAACACTACACAGGGAAAAGGCTAGGAGACAGGCAAAAAGTTTAGGGGTGAACCTGCCAAAAAGGGCCAAGTCCAACACTTCCCAAAGCATCCAACTCCTTCTAGTGCCTTCTGCTTCCCCTCCTGTGCCCCACTGGACTTGCCTTCAATGCCGCAGCCCTGGTAGAATGATTCTTTTTAATGTTTGCGTGAGTACATGCACGTATGAATGTATATGTTTGTGTGCGTATGTGCTGCAAATGGGTGTGTGCATTTGTATGTACTTGTGAATAGTGGGTGCATGTGTGCGTGCTTGTGAATGGATGAGAATGAGTGAGTGTGCATGTGAATGAGTGGGCGTATGTGTGTGCTTTTGTGGAAGAGTGTGTGTGCTTGCCACACCACTACTGCACATTATGGGCCACCACTGCTCAGGTGTGCTATTTAACAGAATCTGCCAAGAATGTACACCCAGGACTTATCTCAAGGGAAGTTGACCCCTCGCTTTTGCTGGGACTCATCAATGCATCTTTCTACATCATAGTTAAAGTCATAGCACACACAAAACTCCGCAATGCTAAAACATTGACGGTTTTTCATACAATATTTTGTCCCAAAGGCCCGCTCAAACTAAATGAACGTTGCATTGTTATTGATGGAAAACATAACTGCATTCTGCTTCAGTCATGTAGTCATGATCACACGCTATTTTCTCTGAGCTAAGGAATGAATACCTACATACAGTGGCATGGCAAGGATACCATGGCCCCTATTACAAGCAAGCAAAATGGACCTCTATGCCCTGGATGGGCTCTGAAATGGAGCCATTACTGGTGTGCAAAGAGCCCATCACACCCCTACACCCTGGGCCACCTCACCTGCTGCCCTACTGATAGTAACACTTTCTACCTTCATACAATACATACAAAGCTATGAATATTTTCGAATGAATATTGTTTCTGCGTCATTGTTCAATATATATTACAACACTTATGTGTGGAGAATGTCCAAAATTCTATAAATAAAAAACAGTTAAAAAAGCGTGAGTTAATAATAAATAAATAGTTACTCACCGCATAGAAATGTTTTCCTGATAGCTGTATATTTTGGTGTTATTAACTGCAAGCGCTAATTTGTGGGAGTCTTTAGGAAGGATGAGGTTTCCATTCTGAGTGAGAAAATAACAAGGAAATATGCAGTTTGCAACGGATCTGTATTTTAGTTTTGTTCCTTTGAAAGCAGCCAATACAGGCTCTCGGAGTGGACAGGTTAGGAAAGGGCCAGGTGAAACTTCAAGATGTCGAGAAGACCAGGAGCAGTCGCAGCATTCATGGCAGTGCTGCCCCCTTCAGGGACAACTTCCACACATCAATCATGCTTTGAGGTAACTGCAGCTTCTGTGAGACTAGAAAGCATGCAAGTACTTCCCTCAGGGTTTCCATTGATACTCATCCTGATAACCTGTATTTTTTCCAAAAGAGAGCAAGTAGTGATATACCAACAGCTGCAGGGAATAAATCATTAATCTGACTCCTCATTCCCCAGTCCACCCTTCACTTTCTGTACAAACACTCAAGAGCTATGGAATTTCTCTTATGCTCTCTTGCTTTTCTTCTATAAAAATACAGCTCAAAATAAGTGACAACAGTTTACTAGTTAATCACTTCCCCTGACACCCCAAGGGGAAAGAGACTGAGAGAGCAGCACAGTCTGCAGTACACATCCTGCTTGTGCCTGCAGAGCAGAGAGCCTTTTGTGCGCCGCATGGTTTCTGGGTCAAAATGAGAAGGAACTATTAAGCAATGTGGAGCAGTGTGCTAGGCCAAGGAAAGATGAATCTTTCTCCTCTCCCTTTTTGGAATGTGGAAAATGGCGAGGTTGGATTTATTAGGTGTTGTTACAGCATTTTACTGCATTTTTACCACTAACACTGCAACCTTAAGACTCCTCAGAAAGCGTAAAATGACCATTGCCCAAGGGAATGTTGAGAATGCAAAGAGATTATCAAGGAGATAACAAGCACTGGCAAAGTCAATAGGTCTCGCCTTTCAGACCTATTGGCTTTGACTAATGTTTTGACGATGCTGTACAGCACAGACAATAACTGCCTCACTTACAATATTTTGACGCACAGCAGTGCAGCACGCCTTCCTGCTGCGCTGCCGTGCGTCGAAATAAAAGGACAGGAATGCACCGTATCTACAAGGTAGGTGCATGCATTATGACACATACACATGCATGCATTATCAAGCAACCATGCATGCGTTATCACGCATGTGGGTGCCTTTGAAATAACACAGGGGCCATTTTTTTAATTTACCGATCTGGGATAGATTGGTAAATAATAGAAAAATAATGAAAAAGAAGAAGCGTGAAAGTGCTTTTTAAAAAAAAAGCAGAAATGCAGGAGAGATTTCTTACCTGGCCCTCCATAAAAAAAATTATAAAAAAAATAGGACTGTGGGAGGGCTATGGAGAACCGGGTCGTGAGAGGTTCTGGGGGCTTTTTCATAAATTAAAAATAAAGAGTGTAGGGAGGAGGGGAAGAGCAGCACAAGAGTGAGAGAGAACCACATGGAGTGTGGGAGGTCAGGGGAAAAACACATGAGGAAGAGAGCTGGGCAACACATGCACTCTCAAAGAGTGCTTAACCAAAAAGTAAAAAGAAGTTCCCTAAAAGTGAGCAGTGGCAGTCAGCTAATCAGAAGGGAGGTAATGTGGCTATGCTCCAGAGGAGGGGCCTGTGAGCCCTTGCCATTTAAAGTCATCTTCAAATTATAATCGATAACATCTGACATTTTAGCCTTCGCTTGGCCTCTAGAAAGAATCCATGAACCTGTTCTTGTTTGAGCACACCCAAGGCATATGTAATAGTCTTTGCCACTCCATCACTACAATCTGTCAGGGGCATTTCAAGCATCCCTAAATGGATTGAGTATGTTTACTTTCCAGTGTGTTGAAAGACACTGCACTACAGACAATTGATGGCCTAGAATGCTTGACTCCTTTGTGGCATGCCATCTTGATACGCGGCACACTAGAATGATATTGTGATGGTGGAAAGGTTGGAGGGGATACATTATCCTTTCTGAGAGTCAAGGATAATGTTTGAAGTCTTCCAATGATGTATTGTGCACAAGCACACCACCGATGCCCATTGATTAATATGCTGTGGTTGGGAAACTCTGCTCAATATGAAAAGAGCCAATGTGGACCATTTCACACTGGCTCTTATGCCACACACAATAATGCATTGATGGTGGTGGGCAAGGTTAATTTATATAAGTGAGCTAACTGACTGGGCAATGTGCCAACACTGCCAATAGTCTTTGTAGAGGGAAAGAGCAAAATAGGGTCACCATGAGATTGATGGCTAGTGTACGCAATGATGATGGCTATTAGAACAATATGAATGCCATGACTGTAAAAAGTCCACCTGAGGCTTGAGAATGGTGAATGGACAAATACTTTGAAATATGCTATGGAAAACCTCTCATAACATAAGTACCTAACGGGAGGGATGCCACAGAGGCAGAAAAAGTGTCTCGCAAAATAATTTCCTTAATCACATTTTGAGTGATGTGATTCACCCCTTCAAAGATGTGAGTGGTCAAGGCAGGGACAGCTTAAAGAGCAATCTAGTTCAAACATAGAGGGTTTTATTTACAAGCCCCTTGCAGCGCTGGTACGTCATGTTGCGTGACGCACTGGCGGCGCAACCTGCTGTGTGATATTTACAAGCACAAGTAAAGCCACCCGGCGTGGCTTTACTTGTGCTTGTAAATATCGCCCTTTTTTTCACGCAACACTTTGCGTGTTATGGGCGTGACATGGCTGTTGCTGTGGGTGTTCCCATGTCCACTGATGTATTTCCAGATTTACGAGCAATCGTAAACCTGGAAATGTGTCAGAATGCTACGCCACCCTAGGGGTGGCATAGCGAGGTGCAACGTGGAGAAATGTTTTCATTTTTCCTCGTTTTTTTCCTCTTTCAATGCGTGCTGTATTCTACAGCACGCATTGGAAGAGGAAATCACCTCAATTGATGGTTTTTGTGTGGGAAGGTGCTCCTTCCTGCACAAAAGCAATAAAAATTAACAACGCAGGCATCGTTGCACCATGGTGCAAGGGTGACTGCGCCAGCGCATGGCAGCAGTTTGTGCACCAGTGCAGGGAAAAGCACAGAGATGAGACATATTGTTGTAAATATGTCTCATCCCTGTGCTTCAAAACGAATGCAGCGTGGCGCAACAAAAGGACTTGCGGCATTAGTTTCTCATAAATAGGGCCCAGAGAATGTAAATATCCAAACAAAGGGGCTTATTTACAAGCCCCTTGCACCCACGGTACGTCACTTTTTCCCATATTAAAAGTGACGCACCAGCGGCACAAGGGGCTTGCAGATAAGCCCCAAAGGTTTTTGTAAAACTAGTAAATATGTATCACTTAATTACCACAACATGTGAACAAAAAACAAACATTAAAAGAAGCTTGAATATATTAATTATTGGACAGATGAAAATCCTTTCTCCCATTTGTAGTCAAATAGGAAATAATAAAATGTTATAAATGAACTGTAAAAGTGCCTCTTTGAGAAGTTAACTTACTAATCAGTTACAACATGGTTTCTGTTATGTTGTGTCAAGTAGAAGTGTGCTGATCTATGTTGATTTTGTAAGGACACCATACACATGTACTTGGGATCTGGGTGGGGGTGAAGGGATACTGTGAGGTAATCGGAATGGGATGCTTGTATTCCATTGAAGACGGTTGGATTGGAGAGAGAGGTTGAATGCTGTGTTCCTCGGTTGCACCAGCGCTGCAATAAAGGTTTTCACACACCCAGCTGTCTCTCGCGGGTGAACTTAAGAATTGGCGACGAGGAGCCCCCTGTTTCCGCACCCAAAGGCAGCCTTGCTGAAGTGTGTGTCATGAAAGTTGAGTAACACGACTTTCCAAGCTCTTCACAGCTCTTTATTGTGGGCAATTATGCCGAAAACATTTTGTTTATGGTCAACTAATTTATTTGGAACAATTGCTGAGGTGAGCGTTACAGTTAACCTGTGACCATGGTGCACTTCGTCAATTTGGAAGATTAAAAGACTCACCTAAGGGCGGGCAACTGCTAAACTTCAACATTCTCACCACACGTCAACACCATACGAGCACAGCTTGTGTTCCAACTCATGTAATCACAACTGGGTCGTGCAACTATGTGACAGCCATCGTAATTTATTACAAGCAGCGGCCGAGCACCACCACGTGAAGCTGACGCACGTATTCCTCTCAGGTCCGAAGACATTGATTATATTTTTTTGCCTTAATTAATGTCACTTTGCATAGAGATCTTCTCCAAGGATGCGCCCTACAATGTGAGACAAACAATTACAGAATATTTATACATAACAGTAAATAGCTAGATGTACATTTCAAATTAACAGCACTATTTTTCAGAACGCAAGGCATATATTGTAAGGCTAAACTAACATTCCTTAACTATTAAGGATAACTACAACTTTTTCATACTGGTTATCCCCCACGAAATAAATATGGCAGCAGTAAATGTTTTAAGCCTGTCACCACCACAAACATTCCTTCCCAGCTCCAGCAATCTATCTTTAAAATGAAGAGGATGGAAAGAATTTTTTAAAACTAAGGGGCATATTATCAAGAAACCGCGTTAAAATTATCGCCGCTTTAGGGGCAGAAAACTGCCGCTAAAGCGGCGATAATGGGCTTGATAATATGCCCTTGAGAATTTCAATAGAAGCCCATGTTTTGGTGTCAACATGGGCTTCTATTGGAATTCTCAAGGGCATATTATCAAGCCCATAATCGCCGCTTTAGCGGCAGTTTTCTGCCGCTAAAGCGGCGATAATTTTAACGCTGTTCTTGATAATATGCCCCCAAGGGGCATATTATCAACGGCCAGCGATAATTATCGCTGGCCGTGCTTAGCGATAATATTCCTATCGCAGGCTATCTCTGGAATTTATCGCCCTGGTAGCGCGTTATTAACAACGCCTTTCTCCAGGGCGATATAAATTCCAGAGATAGCGAGGTTACTCGCCGTTTTGCAGGGAACATCGCTGGTTTTCCAGCGATGTTCCCTGCAAAGCAGCGATACTTCTGCTGATACGACCCTGTGGTCGTATCAGCAGAATCCACCCCTATGTTAGGGATGGCTAAGTCAGGATTTTAGCAGACGTTAGATTTTGGCGAAAACGGACGTTTTCGCCAAAATCTAACCTCTGCTAAAATCATGTGGGCTGCCTTGTAAATATTGCGATGTGAACATCAGCGATATTTGCAACGTAGTCCATCCGGGGTATGCCCAGTAACGCCCACTTTTCATCTCATTGGAGATGCAAAGGGAGGCGTTGGGAAAAAGGGTGCTAACATGCGATTATGCATGTTAGCACCCTCTTGTTGATAGGGCGATAGTTTTATCTCAGTTTTTCTGGCTTTTAAAGCCAGAAAAACGGAGATAAAGCCCTTGCTGATATGCCCCCAAGTATCTACCTTTGAAGGAGATATACTATCTTCAGAAAGGAAAAATACAATTACTTTGCTGAGGTTCTGGTGGTTTCAAGGTGTATAATCGTACATAAAAATAACCAAGGTGACCTCATCAAGGTAATGCATTCACCAATGCCCTGGAAGTTTTATACTCTTAGGGCCAGATTTATCAATATTTGACGCAGCGCCACACAACAAGACCACTTTTGCGCTGCTCTGCGTCAAATGGAGAGGGCAGGAAGGAGCAATATTTACTCAGCTATGGTGCATTCCTGCTTTCCCTCTGTGCTGGTGGACTAGTGGCTGCCAAGCGCCAATGCAGGCAACCTTGTGCCCTGGTGCAAGGATGCCTGCTTTGAGGCAGGATTGTTTTCCTGCAAAAAACAATCATTTCAGGCTTTTTCCTCTTTTTATGCATGTTGCAGAATGCAGCACATGCAGAAAGAGGAAATAATTAGGAGAAATACACAAATTCTTTCCTTGTTACACCTCCCTTTGACAGGCGTAGCATTTTGACACATTCCCAGGTTTACTAATGTTAGGAAATCTGGGAATGGGCCAATAACCATGGGTGGATGCGTGGAAACAACCAAGCTCCACCTAGAGAACGCCTTCCTAGGGCAGAGTAATGCAAGGCAGCGACTTGCTCTACCTTGCGTTACACCAGAATTTCTATGCCATGCAAGGTAGCTCTTCCTACCCCCCTTTACGTCGGCATTTCAGTAGGTCAAGTGTGGTGTCCTGCAGGGCTCAGCATTGAGCCCAATTTTATTTAACATCTACATGGGTCACCTTGCCTCCATTGTACAAGCCTGGGGTTTTAACATTCTCTCTTATGCTGACGACGCTCAGTTGATGTATGCTTTTATTCACCTGGACGATTCAGTCACAGCCAATTTCCAGAGCTGCCTTTTGGCAGCAGCTGAATGGATGCACCAGAGTTGTCTATGCCTTAACTCTGATAAATCTGAGATCTTGATATTTGGCACACCTTCCACACTTGACATGACTAGAATGTGCAAAACAACAATAGGGACGGACCCTGCAGGGGAATCCGAATTCACTGCATCAAAGGACCAGAAAATAGGGAAAAAACATTAGGTTTTTTAAAAGAACCCTCACCTACCAACCTAGTTGGTGGCATGCCTCATAATCGGGTTCCCACCTGGGGTGCCGAGTGCATCCCTGTGTGCTTCGATGCCTGAGTTACAGCGGAGCGGGTGGTTTTTTGTGTGTGTAGGGCATGAGTTCAATGTGAAGGTTTTTAAAATTGCCTCAAGGATCCTCCTTCATAAATGAAGTGCTTTAATAATGAGGTCCTGGGACAAGGTTAAAAAGAAGAAAGGGAGCGGATATTAATAAGACTAAATTGGTCTGGAATATCCTATTGATGGTCTACATGTTTCAGCCTGTGTTCTAAGATTTACTAGGCTTTCTTCAGGACCAGGAAGTGGTATGAGGACAAATCAAAGGCCTCGTGAAATATCAGTGCACACGCTAAGGTGCACTGTGAGTGCAGGGGTGATCCTGTACTTACAATTTTCACCAACGCGCTGTATTTCAGCGCAACTGCTTATTAGCAGCATGGATCCCGGCGGGGGGCGGGACCTGTAGTCACACGTTTGTCAAGGTTGACCGCCTGCATTGGTCCCCCACATTAGGTACCAATAAGGTTGGTGGGTGAGGGTTCTTTTAAAAAAACCTAATGGTTTTTCCCTATTCCCTGGTCTTTTGATGCAGTGAATTTGGATTCCCCCGCAGGGTCCGTCCCTATTGTTGTTTTGTACATTTCTTTGGAGAAAAGGACATACCCCCTCTTGTTCCTCGCTCTCTCATTGTTTATACTATGACTAGAATGTGGCCATCCGAATTGGGAAATCCTCCTTCCCCTAAAAATCTGGGGGTTAAGATTGACACCACCCTCTCTTTTAAGCCCCAAGTTAAGACCACTGCTGGAGTCTGTTTTGCCTTATTGAAAGCTCTGGGAAAGACTTTCAAGTTTCTGCCTGAAAACACACGGAAAGACATCATCCATATTTTGACCACATCAAGGTTGGGTTATGCAAATGTCCTGCTCCTTGTGTCCCCCCAACTTGATAAATGGACTGCAGCAGGTATAGAATGCGGTGGTACGGTTGGTGCTGAACATTCCTTGGATGCACTTAATCACAAAGGGCCTAAAGACCCTACATTGGCCACCTATTAGCCAAAGAATAAGATTCAAAGGCCTTCTAGTCATGTTTAGAGCATCACAACACAAGGGCCCTTTGGGTATTAAAAGCAAGATCTAAAAGAACCAACACCTCAGAAACCTATGTTCGACTCACCAAAACTTGTTGTGCGTCCCTAAGATGCACAAACCAAGAGCTGGAGCTCAGCCTTCTTTTTCCTGGCTCCAAAGGTGTGGAATTCTCTTCCTGATAATTGTCAAACCATCACTTATGACACCATTTCCAAGGCTTGCTTGAAGACTCAGCTCTTCTAAGAGATATGATTTTGTCCTTGGTCTTCTTCTCCTTTCTCCTCATGGAATCTCTGGGTTCCTGAGGGGGTTCTGCAAGTCTCTTGTATTCTTCAGCAACTAGCGCCAGGACGCTTCGATTGGGGCAGTTGTTGCACTCTCCGAAACCCTGTCATCCATTCACCCTGCGTGGCATAGTAAATCTCACTTAAGGGCTTGTGTTGCCCTTGCATCACCTAGCGTGACATAAGGGCAACTCAAGCCCTTGAGAAATCTGGCCTTATTTTCCACCCACTGTTTGCCTAATAATAGATCAATTTAAATTCATCCACAGTAAACAAGGGAAAGGTGAAAATATAGAGGACTATGTTTCACCTCTCAAAAGATTAGCCTTCACTTGTCGTTCATTTAATATCCAGGATAACTTGTGGGTAAAAGGTGAAGCTATCTTACAATACATCATAAGCTTTGTGAAAAGAGCAGAACTTACAGAAAGATAAGCCAAAGTCATCCTAGATGAAGAAAGGTAAAAAAAAGTAGCAGCTAAAATAAAAATTATGAATATTAGGGACTAACTATTAAAAAATAACTTGCCATATGAAACATACATTTGTAAAGGAATGAACCAAATGACTTACAGAGGAAATGCTACCTATGTTGTACATGATAAAAAGTGTCCTTCAAGCAACCAGAAATGCATAGGATGAGGTGTTATTGGTATGAAGTGTGGCGTAAGAGAATAGACAGACAATTGTGATACTGTAGAAGGGAAAGATGAAGACGTATGTGTTTTAAGTACAGAAAGTGAAGTATTGGAGGTTGATTCTGAAGGAGCTCACAGATCTATCTGGAAAAAATCATGTGTGAGATGACTATGGTTGGGGTGGAAACAAGAATTGTAGCAGATTCAGAACTATTGAAGACAATCGTAAATAAGGGTGTGTTGAGTAAGACGTTAAGTGTAAAACTGCTCAAAGCTCCAGATATCAAACCTGAAAACTTCACAGGTAAACCCATAGAATTGGTGGGGTTTAAAAGATTAATTTTTAGGTTCAAGGACAGGAAGGCAGAATGTAAACAACAAGTATCAGAAAAGAGACCATCGCCTTTGGGTTAGATGATCTTAGACCCTAACAGCCCAAAACCAGTGTTGTTGATCCAGCTCAAGGATGAGACATGTCTGGAGACAATAAAGTCATGTCCAGGAGTGTTCTCTGGCAAGATTGGAGTACTGGAAGGGTTGCAACACAAAACAATACTAAAAGATGATGCTACGTCATGTTTGCACAAGGTTAGAAATATAGCAGTCAGACTGAGGGTTGAAGTGGCCTTAAAATTGGAGAAACTAAAAGAAGCGGGCATGATAGAACCCACTAAATCATCAGATTGGTCGCCCCTCTGGTAGTTGCGCAACGCACACAAATGGCAAACTGAGGTTATGTGTCGACCTTTAGGGACTCAAACAAAACATTTTAGTTGGTCAATTTCCATTATCAAGGAACAACAAATTATTATCATCAAGTGCCTGTACATCCTGACAGCAAAAGATTGACAGCTTTCATTACACCATTTGGATGTTTCCAATTCACAAGAGTACCTTTTGGCCTACCAACTGCTCCAACCATGGTCCAGCTGTTAATGTATGAGTTGTTTAAGGGATTGAAAAAAATCATATTCCTTCAAGATTACGTCCTTGTAATGGGTAGAATAAAGCAACAACATGACACAACCTTGAAACATGTTCTAGAGAACAAAGGCCTCACTGCTTGGCATAGCAAATGCAAGTTCGCTTAGAGGAGCATTATTTATCTAGGTTACGAAGTAAGTTGTGAGGACATAAAAACTATTCAATGCAATAAGAAATGCAACTGCACCCAAGAGTAAGAAAGATATGAGAGTGTTTTTAAGCCTCACCAAACTTTACTCTATTTCTATGGAATTTTGCCATGAAGGCTTTACCCATTACATTACCACACCAAGCAAACGTATCCCATATGAGGTTGAATGAAATACCTGTGTATCCTCAGTATGGGATAATACTTCTTTCTTGAGGATACTCTTGCGTCCCTACTGTCAGGTTAAAACACCCTGGGAAATCAATAAAAATATACAGGATGACCTCACCCAACCACCTGCGTGTCATGCTTTATCATTGGTCATCCTGCGCTTGCCAAAGAAGCTTCAATGGCAGGCAGGCCCTCGGATGCATTAAGGGTGCTTGCAGGGAAGAAGAGGTAAAGGATCTAAATGACAGTAAAAAATCCAGATCACCTCCCGTAAGGATGTTCCTCTTTATTAGGCGGGTGGTGAGTAGAAGATTAAAAAGGGATGTGGGATGTGTAAGAAACTATTATGGTTCTTACATCCAATTAAGTCAACATGTTTCAGCCCTCTCGGTGGCCTAAAAAGGGTCCATGGCCTTCTTCAGGTCCGGAATCCTAGTTTCCCTAGGCTGTATCGCTGCCTTAATACATTCATCTCCAGCACACACACATACAATTCCAGTGTGAATTTTCTGCTGGGGAGCGAAGACCTGCTTATCATTTTGTATTCATGAGGTCCCTTACTATGGGATTTTCAAACATTATGGAGGATTCAACTAGGGAGTATTGTAGTCATACATTCGTCAAAGGTCTCACCCTGTTTGCCAACCTGTTACACGTTTTTACTCCTCCAGATTATTAGCCCTTACTGGTCGTTTTGATTAGAGAAAAGAATAGAAAGACGTTTGAGTGGTCACTTGAATGCCAAAGAGCTTTTTGCACACTCAAAAATCAAGCCTCATCACTGCATGGTTTTGATCCGATGTGTAGTAGTAGTATTATCACCACTGACCCTAGTGTTAGAGGATTTTAAGTTGTGTTGTCACAGATTGAGAAAAGTGGTTGTGAGTTCACTATTGCATTTGCTTACCGCTCCCTAACACTAACTTAGAAGAAGTATTCTGTAATATAGGACAAAAAACTAGAATGTGTGTGAGAATCGAAATACTTCCACCAGTAAAAATGGGGTTCCCAAGTGGTATTACATTCTGATCATAAACCTCTCACAAAAATCTTGCTACCAAGGGTTTGTATGAAGCATCAAAATGCCTAGCATGTATGTCTATTATATTGTTCGATTATAATTTTGAGGTACATCATATATCAGGTGTGAAGAATAAGATAGCATATTGTCTTAGTCATTTATGTTTATCTGTTAATAAAGAAGTAGCTAAGAATGAATTTAGAAAATGCCGATAGAAACTGTATGTGAAACTGTATACGTCAATTGATCTCGTATTGCCCAGTCTATTTGCTTAGCAAGGGGAATGGCAAGCTTACAAAAGGGAAACACTTTCTGAAGCTGTGAGAGATTGGGTGGTTGGTTGAGGGAGTATACAACATTATTTAACCTGCATATAACGCTTATATACCAGAAACATTAATTGTTGCTGCAGTTCCTTTCCCATCCAAATCCACCCACTCCCCACACATCCTATAATCTAGGGATTCTGTCGTACTCGATTTTTTAGGTCTCGCCTAGGAACGCAGCACATGCGCTGCTTTCGCCTTGGCGAGACTATTGTTGTGGGTTTGGTGCGCGAAGGGAGACAAACCAAGTGCGCGCACGGACAGGCGATGTGCACGCGCATGGTGTCTCCGCTCCCATCGCGCGCTCACACGCTCCCACCGCACGCTTGATTTTTTTTTTAATCGCCACGGCGCCCGCTTCATGGGCTGTGGCGATTTCAAATAACAGACCTAAAAACAGATGCATACCAACACATCCCCATGGCGACCGCTTCACTCTACAATGCGACGACAGTGTTACGCAGTAGGGCATTGGCGACTGCCCCGATAATTGGTCATATCTTGTTTTTGTATTTCTTTGTGCTTTAGAAACAAACCTCCAAAACAGGGGTTTGTTTCTGAAAAACCGAAAAAATAGCCCTGACGAGCTGAAAGTGTCTGCCTAGAAAAGGGGGTCCTGTTTGATTTTTCCTGCCCTGGTCCGCCATGCCTGGGTAGGCTTAATCTTCATCAGGAGACTAACCCTAAAACTAGCAGGTCTCCCAGTGTATCGCAGGCAAGCGGCCTTATGGCAGACGGGCTAATGCCAATGATTGATGTCAGGCAGACAATCCACCAGCAGTGAATCAGTGTTTCCAGCACCTCTAAATTGAACAAGAAACAACAAGTTGGGCGGAGATGTTGCCTTGCTGATTAACTGAGGGCTTACTTTGCGCCCAACTCCAAATAACCTGGGTGGAAGCATGTAATATAGCCGGCCATGCTTCCATCATTCTACAGATGTGCGTCCTTGCCAGTTTCTTTCTATGTTGATTGATGTGGACTGGAAGATGCTTTTCTCATATTCGACTGTTTTTCCTCTGCTCCTCCTCCTCAGCTCAGACATCCTGTGCCACAAAGCTCTGGCTGTAAGCCTTGTATGAAGTGTTACAGGCAGCATGCACTGCATGTCCAGCCATGGGAACAGCCATCTAGTGCTTATGTGCTCTTTCCATGCTACTGTCAAGAAGACAATCTCACAAGGACCAAAGAAAAGATTACCCTTTCAATTATTAAATAGGGGCGGTCTACTGCAAAACAATGTTGGGTAGCCACCTGGAGCGCAAATAGCAGAGGTTCTTAAAGAGATTTCAGACTCCCCCAAAAAATATTAAATAGGCCAAGGAAGAAGGGTAGTAAAATGTCACATCGACTTGAGTGCCACGCTGTCAGGAAAGAGTGGGTTTCTGGAAAGAAAATGTTCAGGTACACCAATTCAGAGCACCTCTTCAGTCAGTGTGGCACATTACTGAAGGCCCCTCTTCCACCTCCGTGGCGGTAACCTCACAGCCAAACACATGGAGTGCTAGTGACTCCTGTGGAAGTGAAGCTGTCACTTTCTTGCTTGTAAATCAGGACTTGTTCCAGTCGATTTGATCATCAAATTTCAAGAAAGTATTTGAATATTGGCCAGGAGAAATATATTGTTTGTAGACGCCTTGTTTCGGGATCCAAGTCAGCACTGAACTAGGAGGTTGAAAAAATTCTCTCTCCGTAAGGTAATGGTGGCATCGATCATTGGACAGGGAGGTGCTTTATAGGGACAGATTCTCCATCAGCTTGTAGGTGCTCCATGGTATAAAACCTGGGAGAGGAGCAGTCTCCTCCAGTGGCTGCTCACCTCTCGAGTCCTAGCATCACAAGGCAGTTTTAGCTTTTGCTAATCTGGGCCTCTCCTCAAGCAATATGGAAATCCCAAAGGCCTTCAAGAATAGACCACCACATCCCAGCGCAACAATAAGTGGTTGTGGTTTGCTACTGGAGCTTACCTAGAGACATCAGTCACTTTAGTTGCTGATTGGTTAATGTCCTGTATTTTACTAAGCACCTGTCTGAATGAGGAGTTCTGATTTAGTGGTGGCCACCAGAGCCTACAAAAACACAATGTCTAGTCCTTTTCCACAACTTGGCCTTAGTCTGTCTCCTAACAAATGGCAACACACTTCCAGACCTCTAATTCAAGGACGCACTATCCTTGGCCTAAGTTAGACTTTACATTTAATGTCAGAATAAATCCTGAACTTTATTCAAAAGTTAAATTGTTTTTGTAAACCATTCAGAAAAGAGTTGCAGTTCTGTAATCATTTCCATGGATTATAGCTCCGAAGATGCACCTGGTTCTGAAAACACATGAATTCTATATAGCATTTGAAGTACTATACTCCTTATAGGTCTGAGGGGTGTGCGTCCCTTACCAAGATTCAGAGAGGCAGGAGGAAGATTATTGCTATCTGCGGCACTCCAGGCTCAACCTTTAAGACTCTTTCCTCCCAGCTGTTTCCTCCAGGAGGATATGTATGAAGCAAGATTCAAGGTTGCTTTTGTTGTAAGTGGGTAGTGCTCTGCTCCGCCTTGTCTTCTCTCTTGTTAGTATTGTTTCTTGCCTTGGGGTCTAGACACAGAGATGTGCTCTCAAAAGGAGGGAGGGGGCACACTGCCTTTCATACCAGCACACAATTTGCCCAGATGCATTGTGGCAAATACAGTGCATGATAACACTTCAATTGAAAGTCTTTAATATTCACAATTGTTGGTGCATCCAGTGCTGTGTATCTCTAGACATGTGTTTCAGGAGATTTGTCCTTCTTCAGTAGAAAGTGACACTTTAAATTTGGGGTAGTTCGCAATATACTCAGTCTTCTCAGGTTTCTGTACCACTCCAAGAGCGCAGACCTTGTCAGCCCTATAACTCAACAAGGAGCCAATCATAACAAGCATTTGCAATACAATATGTCTCGCATTTGCAAGCGTTTGAGCTTTTGGCATTGTAAATACCAATGCCTTTTATTTATGTATTTTAAAAACCTGCAAGCGGTGCGTAAACACGCACTTTGTACTTACAGTCGTTGCTTACTAGAAGCAATGCTGGCAGTAACTACGCCTCGTTTACTGCCAGCCTTGCTTTTTGTAAGCAAGGACTATAAGTACAAAGTGCGTGTTTATGCACCGCTTGCAGCTTTTCAAAACATATAAATAAAAGGCATTGTCATTTACAATGCCAATAGCTCAAACTCTCGCAAATGCGAGACCTATTGCATTGCAAATGCTTGTTATTTCAAGCTTTCACACTAGTACAGAGTTAATGGTAATAAGATATACTACGTTTGACTATTTTGTGTGAACATGTGGTTTGTTCTATATATTCTGCCAAGTCTTAGAAAAAAATGGGTAAAGTCGTGCATCAGCATGAATATGGCATGCTCCTATGATATGCACAGCACACAACCATTCAAAAGCCAGTCAAAGATAATTCTCAGTGATGGGACTTCTCCTAGGTCTGTGTTTTCAGGGAATAAATTTGCCAGTCTCATAACTCTTTTGGGCCCGGAGGACATACAACCACAAGATGCGTGTATTGACTCACACTCTGACAGCAACAGAAAAATAGTTGATTTTGCAAGGTAGGGACTGTTCCATGTCAGCAAAAGTAATAGAAACATATCACTGATGTATGATGCATTCTGGGAAAATTTGATTTTGCCATGGAGCAGTCTTAAATTCAGTGGCATAGCCAGTGTGTCATTGGCACGAGTGCAGGGAAGGAAATGCCCCCTTGGCCACTTCTGGAACCGTGAAATATAGCAATATCCAGGGTTCAGTGGGCCTCTACAGCCTCTGGGCAGCAGTGCCACTGCACCTGCTGCACCAATGGGTACTAAGCCCGTTTAAATTGTATGTTGCAGAGGTTTTTAGTGCGTGTGCCCACAAGAGTGGTTGCTGTGCTCATCTGGAGGGAGGGGCAGCATTTAATTGATCAGGTTTGAGACAAACCTACAAACACTGAGATTAAGACCAAAAAAACTACTAATAGAGTATTCACTCGACCTGAAGGGCAAGGTTCCTCATTTGCATGAATATGTGGCCCTAGGCAAATGAGAGCGCTCTTTGCTCTACTTAAGAAGTAGTGCTCACTTAGTGTGCCTCAGAGTATGCTGTTTTGGAATCGTCATGAGGATTTCATGGACACCACAGCCACTATACCTTTTGCACTCAATGTAGGGGGATTGTCGGTGCCTGTTACCAAAAGGCAGGCTGCTCCATCATTTGTTTATGAGACTACAGCTGACACTGCTGTTCTCTCCCTGGCTCAAGCGAAAACCTAGAAGTATGTGCCAGTCCTGGATAGGGGATTTTTGGGGGGAATTTATTGCATGGTGCGGGCCTGCTCTAGGCATTGTAGATCTTTGGAAATAATACACCTATAATCTATAAATAGAAGTGCACCTAATGCAGATCTGGATCATGTGCCAGTGTACTGTGACACTGCTCCACATGCCAATGGAGGCACAATGCCATACCTCTGAATTTTGATTATATTATGGGTTCTTTGGTGAACTTAACGAGAATCCCCAAACTAAAACAAATGTGTATAGTAAGGAACACAAAGGTGGGGGCTCACAAGTTTTGCAGATGTCCTGCTGACTGCATTTCATTATATAGCAAAGGGGCACTGAGTCCCATCAATATATATATGTCAGTACAGCAGCTGTGTTCATGCAAATGTCAAGGAGGCTGTTAGAACCCATCTGGGGGGGCTACCTGGCAAGAAGGGGTGACCGGGCCTCAACAGTGGTAGTTGGGGCCATTTACCATTGATGTCCTGGAGCCTGGACCACTATGGCACTACATACTGGGACAAGTTCACCCCTACCGCACTTGACTCTCAAGTCAGCAAGGGTGAGGAGTCCAAGCCATCTCAGGGAGGTAGTGTGGGGGTAGAGACTCAGAACTCAACAATCACACAGTAGACACAATAAACTAATGTGCAGCCAGGTGCTTTTCTTTTTAAAAAACAGACTTGTTTTAATCATACAAAAATGTAATATTGTACATAGAGAAGTAGCACGATTAGGATAGACACTACCGGGTCTACGAGGTTCATTAAACAAAAGAACAGAATGTTTTTAAACTTCTGTTTAAATACTTTCTGTTCTTCTGTTCAAGTGGTACAGGCTCACTGTGGCAACAGTGGGTCGACTTTCCTGTAATCTGTTGCCCACTGGTCAGTCCATAGCATTTGATGAAGCAGTTCAGATATGGTTTGCAGATATCACTTAAAGTCCAACCCAAAAGATCTGTCTAGACTATCTCACACTCAGTGTTTCTCAGGCTTTGGGGTGACCTATTATTGTATGTGCTCAGATCTTCAAGCATGGGTGTTTAACTGTCATCAGCATGGAGTGAGAAGATGTCTTTGAGGTCACTTGGAGTCGACTCAGTGGTTCTACCTCCAATTCTCCATGTCAGCTGGTGATTGCAGCAGCTCAGTGAAATCACCATGGACACATGGCTCCAGCACTCATGTGGGGAATCTTTTTCTTCAGGTCCAGGTCGTGGGGGTGAGGTCCGGGTGTACAGCAAAGCCAGAATCAGCACAGGTTCTCCCTTTTTCCACTGTGGTAGCCAAATCAGAGGTTGTTCAGGTGAGAGATTAGGAGACCCTCAAGTTCACACAGGTTGGCTGCAGACACAGTCCAATGGCAAAACTGCTTATTCTGAGGCGCTCCTCTCTCAGATTCAGCGGTTAGGCTTGCTCTTGTCAAGAAGACAGCTCCTGCAGGATAAGGTACTCATCTGCTTCCCTCTCAAGAAGACCCACATCTTCTGGAGCAAGACAAGTAGTATTTGAGAAATTTCCTCTTGCCTCTGGAAGACTGGCTATCATTGAAACCCGCTGTGGATCACTGCAGCTCTTCGAGTAGTCTCCTGAATACACAAGTCCTTGGTGAGTGAAGCAGCTTGAAACTGGAACCAAGAGGAAATGTTTGGGTCCTACTTTTATGCAGTTTCCATAAAGTGGCTGTTTTCCCAATGTCTACATTTCAAAAAATGGTTTAGTGTGGATATTCTTCTTTCTGCAATGCCAACAATTCTGGGAGTATGGTGCCCGTTCTCACAGCAGGTAGCGTTGATGCTGACGCCAAGCAGGAAAACCCATAACAAGAGCACAATCAGTGTGAAAATCTGCACTTGGATGTCATCAGGCTTCTTGGATGGGCTACTCCAGGGAAAAACAAAAGTCTCAGGCCCTGTTTCAAAACCTCTCTCTCTTTAACAATTGAAACTGATGACTCACCCCATTCCCCTACCCTTTACCATTACCGAAATGGCAGTGTAAAGGATGAACAAATCATCAGTTCCTTGCTCAATATGTCACATAAAATTTCTAAGAGCAGCTCTGTCTCTTTCCCTCCACACTTCTATGTCTGGGGCTATGCCCTCCTGTCCAGGAATGCAGTCAATAGACTTCCACTGTCTGGGGAGACTGTAAAAACACCTACATCATATGCCATGTCAGTACGAGGGGCAATCCAAAATCGATCCCACTGACTAATACATACATACATACACACAACTAAAATGGAGTCCTGCTAGCAGGCATTGAAACACACAACACACACTTGATCTTCAAGCTGGGTGTCAGTGTAGGGTTTGGGAATGACACAAGTGGAAATTTACATAAGCAGGTTGATGGGCATCATGCTCAGTTTAGGAATAGAAAAAAGGCCTAAAAAATGGTAGACTGCCACCAGTTCTCCTGTAGCTCAAGGGGTTTGTTTGCTTTTGGCACTCCCCACATAGCATTAGAAACTAGATCTCAGACGGAGGGTACATTTTGGATCTAGGCCTCAAGGTACATCAGGATTCAAAGGTGATAGGCCAAGCTAATGCCAGCATTCCAGATTCACTTGCTGTTGGATAATTCAGGGGAGAGGTGTGCATCAATTTCCCATTAGAGGGACATTCCAGTCCCAACAGAGTCTCACAATGCGCTGACGAAAGAGTACCTTGCTTGAGTCGAGGTAACATGACTCTTACAGTGTGGGGTATATTTATCACAGTAGTAAATTGTTGAGAAGAGCTTTATAGACCAGAAAGAATAGCAAAGAATGGCAGTACAAAGGCATGTGAGAATGTGCCTCATATGCTGGGGTCCTAGCATCATATACCAAAATACAGTCTTGTTTGCTATACGTAGTCTCAATTGCTCAGATACAAAATCATACGCCCAAATAATGGCTGTGCTACAATTACTTAATAACTGGCATTATACACAAAACCTTTGCCTCAGCCTAGACTAGATGCAGCCTCAGTTGCCCAGGTGAAACTAGAGTGAGGGCAAGGTAAAATATTTAACAAAAAATACAAGCTGCTATCTGGTGACATCATCCAATTATTTATGGATCTGGTCAATGAGGAGGGCCAATTAATCAATCAATCAGGATTTATAAGGCAAGGCTAATCACCCTATATTGTATCCAGGAGCTAGCAGGTCCCAGAGGCTCATTCAGACAGCCAGGTCTTGAGGGCCGTTCTGAATTCCGGAAGTGAGGTTATTGTCCAGAGGTGCATGGGGAGTCTGTTCCAACTCTTTGCTGTGATGTGGGTGAAGAAGCAGTCTCCACTTCTGCTTCGGTAGATCTTAATCATCTTAAATTAAAGTAACTTGTTAAATCCTGGGCCCAGATTTACTAATGCCTTGCATTGTCCTTGTGTCAGGCAAGGTGATGCAAGGCAACACAAGGCCTTAAGTCAGCTTTACGAAGTCAAACAAAGCCACCTTGCATGGCTTTGTGTGGCTTAGAAAATCTAAAGTAATACAAGACAGCGCAAGTCACTGCCATGCTTTACTCTGCATTTGGAAGTTTCTTACTGGGTGGAGTGTGGGCATTTCCACACATCCACCCATGGATTTTGGCTTATTACCAGTTTTAATAAGAATAGTAAACCTGGGAATGGATCAAAATATCATGCCTTCCCAACTGAGGCATTACAAGGAGAAATATGTTTATTTCTCCTCGTTATTTCCTCTTTCTGCATGTGCTCCATTCTGCAGCACACATAGAAAGGGGAAAATGACTCTGAGGATTGTTTTTGTGCATGAAGGCGTCCCTTCCTGCACAAAAACAATCCTGCCTGTAACTCAGGCACCCTTGCACCATGGCGCCAAGGTGCCTGCATTGGGACTAGGCGGCCCTTGGTGAGCCAGTGCAGGGAGAGAGCAGGAATGCATCATATCTTAGTAGACAACACAGCAAGTTGTCTTACTGTGTTGCTTTGCATGACTGTTTAGTAAATCTGGGCCTTGATTTTTCAAAAGACTCTCTATATTTAATGTGCTTGTCTCTTCTATACAGTTAAGCGGTAGTGAGTTTATGTTCTTTTTTTAGCTCTAGGATACCCCATGGGGTCACAGTCTGTGCTCTATTAATTTTAAAATAAATAAATAATGTTCTCTCATTTTTACTGCAGACAACCAAACAGTGTAATGCAGTATTTTGCTTACTCTTTTCAACAAACATTTCCCTAGTTGAAAAAAATACCCTTATCAGACATTCTACCTCAAAATTAACATGCAATTTATTTATTATGGTCCTAGATTGGTACCTCATGGTTCTGGTGATATTTACAAACCGCTTGGCCTTCTGCCTCGTGGTATAGGATATCACCCATCAGTGGCAATATTAGATTATTTACACAGTTACCTGTTACATACACTCTCTCTCTTAATGAAATTAATAGTGTACATTGAAGTATTTGAAAAGCCGGGATGGTGTAGGGGTTACCTCCCTAAATAAAGAAACAATAATTATTAAAAACCATAAAATGCATATATGTATATACTATGCAGATGGGTTGGGGATTTACCCTCCACCCACTGGAAAAAAAAAAATGTATATTATCAATACTAGGTGGTGTGGGGGTGGTCACCACCAGTACAAATATAAACATACAGAACAACTGTATTACTGAATGTAAGGACAGAATATCAAGAGAAAGCAGATCAAAAGGTAAGTTCGTTTAGATTTCCTATCCCCAAGACCACATCTACTTATTTTGAAGATGCATGTAGCATGTAGATAAATGAAGTTAGGTATAGAAAATCTAGACTTACTTAACTGTTGATATTTTATTTTCGATATTCTGTCCTCGATATTCTGTACCATCGATATTGTTGATTAGTTATTCGGGGCACATCAAACAGAACATAAAGCTTTATTGTTATTTACATTTGCAATACATAAACTCCGCAAATACATTTGGTTATAAGACCTCTTCAGCAAATGAAACCATTTCTTGGAAACTTGTGTTAAGGCGATACCCCTGAGTATGACTCTATTGTTTCCGAAGCTTAATCCTCAGATTCACTTCAGAAACCATTCAGTAAAATCAGTGATTTACCAGCAGTATTGGCAGAACTAAGTACTAGCAGTTCATGCAATAAATTATAAACCAACATAATAAATAATTGAGAAGCCCAAAAAAATATTATGAATGATAAAAAAGATTGATGGTATAAGTATTTATTACAGTGTAATACCACTGTTTGAGAGTCAAACCTATATATGATTAGTATCACTAGAGCAAATTTCATTTGCAAACAACAAATCTTTTTATTAAAAATTAGCAAAAGTCTACATATAAATAAAACATATATTAAACACAACATTTTGTACGAGGCAATCATACTTAATGAAATTAGCCTGCAAGTGAAGAAAATAAGTGCTGGCTTAAGTTAGCCTAACTGTCAATGTCATGATAACTGAGAATAATGTATTAACATTCAAAGGCCTGTTTTTATATTTAACTGTTGTTTAAATGAGATTTTTTTTCTTTGCTGCAGATGTTGTAACTTTGCAGAAGCTTTCTATTAGCTAGTGAATAGGCATTTGTTTTGTGTTAGACAATTGATAATGAAGCTCTCACTGTGAGAAGAGAAGGCAACAGGAAGGATGATTTATGAGAAGAATTGTCTGGACCGCAGAATGTGGACAATGTCACTTTTCAAGGTCTAATGTCTAAAGATTATTGTATGAGTGTGAGAAGATGGGGAGTTTGCCTATTTCCAGGAGTTTATGGAAACCCCATTGGAGAACACAGGAGACAAAAAGACACTTGTTACCATTTAGAATATTGTGTGTTTATATTAGTGTGTGTTCCTAGAACAAGGCAGTACTCTTTTCTTAGGACTTTTCCCCAGAGGGCTTTTTCTTTTGAGTTCTCTCATTCGCACTGACTGAGGACTCATCTCTGAGTTTCTTATATCTTCCTACATGGGAGGTTCCTTCACCTTTTTCTTTAATGTCTACTAATTTATAGCTAAGAATACTTTCCAGATTGGCATGCAAAGGCATTATGCTTATGCATTGATTCTCTGATCAGTACTCTTTAATGGGTATCTGAACTGACACCTTATTCCAATTCATTTAGATTGGGGAAATTCTTTTATGGAACACGCTTGCTGTATTATTGCAATATTCACAGTTATCTTGACTAATATTCTATTTTACCTTATATTGAAATATCAATTATTGGATTATGTTAATTTATGATGCTGATGCTTAAAAGTATAAGGGCCTGATTTAGATCTTGGCGGACAGGTCACTCTGTCACAACAGTGACGGATATCTCGTCTGCCGAAATATAAATCCTATAGGATATAATGGGATTTATATTTCGGCAGGCGGGATATCCGTCACCGTTGTGACGGAGTAACCCATCGGCCAAGATCTAAATCAGGCCCTAAATCTTCCTGAATAAATGATTACATAGTAAGAGAATTGAAAACAAAACATTTTAGCTCACACAAATTCCCTTTATTAACTGTACTAAATGTCGCTAATGATTTGCCATATTATTGGATCGATGTAGATGTTTGCTCCTTTTAACATCTCCTTGTTGACAAATAAAGGTCCATTCGACCAGTGATGGAGGTTATTTAATGATTACACCCAAAGATTAAGGTATAGAAAACCCCGCTCTGTCAGTAAATTTGAAGAAATGTTATTTTTATGCTGTTATAAGGTTTCCAATGAAGAAGAATTTTAGAGACCACAACGTATTACAACCTGCATAGCATGCAGAGCAACACTTTTTAAGAAATATGGCAAATCTAAAACTTGCTGCGAAAAGTGCTAGGTGTACATCTATTATCACCTCATATCCCAATATTGTTTACAAGTATTTCATAATTAATGAACAGAAATTATTTATGGTAAAACAAGAAAAGAAAATGTAAACAATGTCTTCATCTGTTTCTTGCCATCTTGCCATCTATGGGCCTGATTCTGACTTTTGTGGTGTGGGAGTGGGCCCGCCACACCGGCGTCCCGCTCCCACACCGCCAAAGATGTGTGAGCACCGTCCGCCAGATTATGAGTTTTCTCAGGTCTGGCGGGTGTTTCTTTGAAGGTCCCACTGAGGTGCCTCTAAAAATGGCCACCGCAATGGGAGCGCCAAAGGCAGTCCCTGCATGGCATGGACTCTGCAAAATCCACTAGCCTCCAAAATAAAAAGGGGAGGTCATGCAAACTATTTTTACTTCCATTTGCTTAAGGCAAGGGCCATCATCTACATTGGGGCTGTATAGGCTAGCATCTGTAAAAGTGTCCCCCCAATCTGTATGGAGACAGCAGACCAGTTCTCAATTCAATATGATTTGGTTATTAAAATATGTGCCTTACCAAACATTTGAGCTCCATGTAGTTGAACTCTGCCATGACACTGACACCATTATTGCCCACTTGACTTTGAATAGGAGGATGTTGTGATATGGGATATGGGTAACCTGGCGAAGCATGACATCAGTTGTAGATATATATTCCTAAAAGTCAAATACACATCATTTCACTTTTAAGAAAATTGTTACCATTTCAAATCGATAAAATATTTCCTCTACTTATCACTTGTGCCCTCTTTTCCCTCTCGTTTCTCTGTCCCCCTTGCATCTGCCCACCATTGGACCCTGGGGAGCTACCTTGCACCCCGTGTGCTCATCGCACCTCTTAGTTTCCCTGATGCCAGTCCCAGGATTGTTGTTGAGAAAAAGCTACCCACATTTAACATACATTACATTTTTCCTGTGCAAATTACCCATGAATTAACATGATTGTATAATTGGCCATTATTGAATATTATGTAAATCTATTTGTCTTTAAATGACTTTCTTGACTTGAAAATACAAATTTGGGGGTACTACTCGCCATTATTTTCAATGAAGAAGGAAACTAAGGAAAGGCATTATATTGTATTGCCTTAAATTTTGGAATGAATTGGCAAAATTCCCATTGCTCCTTCTCCATGCCCTCACTTTTGTAGTAAATTGGTTTCCATGCATTGCCAAAAATGTTTTCCACCACAGACTAAGTCAATATCTTCAGCAAATTTTGTACCATTCTTAGGGCCTTTTTAGAATCAAAGGGGCAGATTTACAAGCCTCTTGCGCCACTTTTGCGTCACTTTTAACATGGGAAAAGTGATGCAAAAGTGGCGCAAGGGGCTTGTAAATCTGCCCCAAAATGTGTATCTCAATACTGAGATCTCCTGTAGGATCGAAATTGAGAACATTATTTTTTAGAAAGTCAATCCCAAATGGTTTAAAAATGAGTTGATTTCAGTAGGTCTGAAATCAGAATAATTCTTATATTGTTATGGTGGCAAAATTATCTAATCATTCTAGATCTAGTTCTAGCACCTCACATTTTTCTTCATATCTTCAAACATTTTGGATTGGTCTTACACTTATTTCTTGGACTTCACCTACTATGATGTCTGTTTTTCTGTTAATCTCTCAAATTCCACCAATATCTTGCGTTTTAATCTGACATTGGCCATTGGATTGACAGAGATGAATATTGTTTATGGCTAGCCACTTTTAAGGTTTAAGCAATGCTTCATCCACCATCTGTGATGCTTGATCCATGATGTTCTGTATTCATTTTTGGCCCACAATTATTTCTTTTAGATATGTTTGTCCTATTCATACATTTTGCTGCTCCTTAGGACACTCTACGATCATTATTCCTGTTTACCCTGATTACAGGTAATCAAGGCCATCATGAGTTTAGAATGCTTTTGTATAGTAACCTGCCTATGGGTAGATTATTCACTGGAAAGATAGGCAGTTAAGCTGTTTATGTTGTCATCTAGGGTAGTTTCTGCCTCTGATGGAATCCCATCACTAAGCCTGACTACAGTTTTCATTTCATATTGTGACTCCCACTTACTCTTTGAGTCAGACACCTCTGTTGTTCTGGGCCATCCATTTCTATTTCAGGATCTACACCCAATTCTAGATTTACACAATTCTTTACCATTTTTGAGAGCTACCTGCTAAGATAGAGACTGAAATAGTTTGTTTTTTATAATGTTTCGTGTAGTGGTGATTTTGGGTGATTGTATAATGGTTAGTGAGGTCAATTTCTGCCGGTTATACATATGATGTGATGCCTTTACATGTGTAGGGTTAGTATCACTTGTTTATCCTCCCATAAGATGATGTGAATTACTAAAAAATCTGTGATAGGGTGGGATTTTAGCTGTATTTGATCTGTGCTTACTACAGTGAACATGAAACATTTTGTGGGTTGCATTTGATCTTTATTTTCTCACAATACTACATGGGGAACAATTTTATTTTAGATCATCTCCCCTTTTAAGGAAACGTAATTCATTTCCTCTGTTCTTATTCTGTTCAGTGATCTATCTTTGGTAGAAAATATAAGTATTCAACTGTGTATCCAATTAAAAGAAATGTATACTTTTTTACTTTTGTAGGTAATGCTATATTTGGGGCAGATTTTCCTGGACTTGTTGAATCAATTTTCTTTTATGAACTCATTTATGCCCAGCACTAGGCAGCATAGTGAATGAGTGATACATCTTTGACAGGTCGTCCCCACACTGATTATAATACCAGCACTTTATGCAGTCCGGACAACTGTAGGAAAGCCAACCTCCTCTACAAGATGTTTCCACTGCAACCTTCAGGGTCTGTGCCTTCTACACCAAGCTAACTCAGCTAGCAATGGATATCACAGCCCTTTATTAGCAGTGTGTTTCTTTGCCATTATGCTTTGGTTCACTGCAGTGCATACTGGAAGTTTCCAGGACCCTAAGACCTCAAAGACAATTCAAGGTAAATAAAATCAAAGAAAAAACATTTTAGGTAATCATAAACATTCCAAAAGGCTTGTATGTTTTATCTTCTCACTGGTATGTAGTTTGAAAATCCCAGAGGTTTTCTTCGGGCAACCTTGGCATCTCTGCTGAAATGGTCGTAGAACTCACGCGGCTAGCTGCACTAGATTGCTAAAATCTTCCCCTGTGGCAAAAATCAAAATTGAGATCAATACTTTACAAAAGAAAATAGTAATTAAATATGTCTGCAATATGTATACATTTTTTAAATCATTTAATTTCCAAATGCATTATTTTTTCAAATAAAATTAAATATATTAAAATGTTTGTACAATATTTTTAAAAATACTTACAAAGGTTGCAGTAGGAGAAAGGTATTTTTAAATGTAATTGCATTCACTATCTTTGTATGGACTTCTACTATCCTTTTTAACATTTAATCGATTGTTGAGGTTAGAGGTGGATTACTTTCTGAACTCAGCTATTATTTTTTTCCTTTTCTTACAAGGATAGTTTCCTCATTGAAATTAAAAGTGGAAAAGTATAGTAGATCATTATTGTGAGAAAGTGGATTATTAGTTGGGGTGAATGGGAGTCCAACGCAAGTAATAATGACACTATCTTGTTAGTTCCAGTAAAGGTTTCAGTAATTTAAGCCTGAGCTCAACCCCTTGTAACTATGGCACAGAGCAGACAGACTTAACTTAAGAAAAAGTGTAAAGCATTTATAGGAACCAAAACAGTTAAAAAGTCAAAAACTCAACTAAAATCAATAAGGCGAACTGGAGATATGCTTTATAAAGTTTTAAATTAAAAGAGTTTCAAAATGCTCTAGGCACAAACCCTGTTCAAATGTTCACAGTAGATAGCAAGCTAGGCGAGATTTCAGGCTGACTGTGATGGAGTGTGGGTCAGTTAAACCAACTAGGTTCGACCCAGTCGGAGGTTTGACCTTGGGACTCAGTCTTTTTTCTGGGAGTCAAAGTCTTTCAGAGGGGCAAAGCAGCAGGCTGTATCTGAGAAAGGCTCCATTACATCAGATAGTTGGTGGATGAGGTCCAGGTGAAGGTGTTGGTTTAGGCGGAAAAATCTCTGAGTGGGGAAATTCAGAATTTGCACCCAGGGACGTCCTCTTGCCAGCAGGATACTTCTTGCTCCTTCACCCAGTTAGCTTTTCTACTTTCAGACGAAGTCAATCTTTTGGAGCTTGGATTCCTCCAGTGAGGTAAGGCTGCAAGCTGTAGCCTAAGAGTGTTCCACAAAGCCTGATACCTTCTCAATGAGGTCATACTGAAACAGATTAGCTGCTGTTGACAATCTCATAGCGGGAGAAACCTGACTTCAATAGTAAACTGGGTTTTTAATAAATATTACATAGAGTCCAAGCATGACATTTCTAAGTGTTTCCTAGCTGTAGATAGCATTATTAAATGTAACATTCCACCCCAGTGTTTTCCTATGGAACAGCCAGCCTTGCTACACTGGCAACAGCTTTTGCAACTTTTTCATGGTAAGGACATGTATAACATTAAACTTCTACATGTCCTACTTTAAAAATACCATGTACTCTGCCTTATAAGCAGTAAGGCCTACTTAGAGTTGATTTATTAATATTTAAAAGGAAGGTTTAGGCCAGTCAAAAAGGTTTATTTTGACAGATTTGAAACTGCCACAATCAGGCTACAGTTGTTGGCCTGTAGCCTTGTTTAGATCATCAGTATAGTCGAGGGCACAATTGTTTCTGCAGTCCACTAGTGATATTTAACTTACAAGTATGGGTTACACTTTTATACCATATTCTAGGGACTTATGGTAGGTTAAATATGCCGATTAGGAGTAAAGCCAATTTCAACATGTATTAGGGGTCAGAGCACATGCATTGGGGCCTGGGTAGCAGAGTCCCAGTGCATATTGAAAAATAAATAGCAGCGTCAGTCTACAAAAAATGGGGGTGACCAATCAAAAAGAGGCATTTTCCTATAGTCATTACTTTTTTTATCAAGAGTCACTGGATTTCCGTAGTTTTCTTTAGGGTTTTTGGGGGGGTGGAAGGATTACATTATGGTGGATTATTGTGTATTTAGTGTAGGAAGAATCTAAATCTGGAGAAGAAGAGTACATTTAGTGGGATGTTTGTGATTATATAGCATTTGTTCCAATAGTTGGGTATGGGTTGTGTTGGTGGACAGTTATTTATTGATATGTTGTTTAGGACTTTTAATGGTTGAGTAAAAGCTGCAATTTTAGCCATTCTAGACCCAAAATACTTCCATATTGTCTAGATTTAGTCAGATGTTTTGCTTGAGTTCATTTAGTTTATATTTTGATATGATTTTGGATGTAGATTATTTGTAATAGCTTATGTCTGTCTAATTTTCTGACAACTCTGCTCTTATTCAGCTTTTTCAAGGAATTAAATAGTGTTGGGTGTGTTTTACATGTTTCAGAAACAAAAGAGTTATGCCATTGTGTCATTGTGTTATTTAACAACTTTGGAAAACAATATAAAAGAAGTGTAATTATTTTTAACTGTACTTGGTACTCTGTATTGTGTTCATGTGAATTATAATGTAGTTTTCTCTAGTATACCACTTTAATTCACTGCTTTTGTTTTTGTTGAATTTGTTTTTTTTATTTCTGTAATGTTTGTAGTCATCCAAAATGTTTCCTTGTCATGAAAATAAATGTAAATATATATATATATGTTTTAAATAAAAAAATATTTTTTATTCACCTAGTTGGTGTAAATGTTTATTTTTCCCAGCTTATTAAGAATATTTTCTTTTCCAATAAATTTACTGTGCGCCTCTTGTTTTTGCATTTTCTCAAAAGTTGAAAGCAGATATCTTTGGGTGAAACAACATTTTTTCAGGTTCTCAGTGAAAGACAGTTTTTGGGTCGTTGTCTACAGCGTGAAAAAAAGGAAAATATGAAAAACATGAACATTAAGTAAATTTAATTTAAGCATGTTTCTAAATGTAGTGATGTGTCTATGAATTATTGTTTTTGCTATGAAGTAGAGTACTAAGATGACCTCTGACTGCAGCTGTGTGTTCAAGTGTGCAGGTGTTCAGTCTCCTCAGGTGAATGTTCAAACGTTCAGCAAGCGTTCTTACATGCGTTGCTCTGTTATCATTATTCTTTTGTGAAAAGTAGATGTTTCTATAGGTTTCAAAGATTTTTTTATTTTGACATAAATCTGTATTAGTTTTTACTATTGTTTAATAATTTCTGAGTGACAGCCATTACATAAAATCACATCCCACTTACAAAAGAAAATATATAAAACTTTTAGAAAGTAAGTAGGAATGAACAATTTCCATTAAATCCACTTGCAAGATAACGCTAAATTCCATTTAAATTATACATATGGGCTGTAGTGACTTATGAAATTAAAAATGAGTAGTGATGATTCTCCATGTTGGGGTATGCAGCGTAGTGACATACAGCTGTTTAGCATGTTTACATGCTGATTTGTGCAGTGTGATGGGCTCACACTTAACCCTTCTGCACAGGTTTTACTTTTACGAAACATTCAGCAATAATATATATTTGGGGTAAATGTGCAACAATTCTTTTTTAATCTTAGGTCCCACATCATATAGCAGCATTACATTATGTGTTGCCAGCACAGCACTAGAAATGAACTTCGCTAGCAACTCTGAATGCCCCATCTGCATACTTCTAAAAAGTTATCAATCAAATCTACGAAGCCTTTCCATTAGTTTAGGTCATTTATTGGTCATACATTAGTGTCACTTAGGAAATAGCAGGCTCGTGTTGGGTGATTCACCACACTCTTTGTAGAATCATTTTTTAATGTTTCACCCTTTGTCCAATATAACTTCCACAGACTGATTTACCATTTAACAATTTTCCAAAAGCATCCTTGAAATGAAAGTGCTTTTCTAAAGTTACATTAAAATGCTACTCAGGGGTGGGCGGAATTTGCGTAGTCGCGCTCTGCAAGCTCTGCGAAACGGTAAAAAATCTCAGCGAGCACGTAAAAGTTCTGCGAACACGCGGAATTGCTTGTTCCGCCCGTTCGCGATGCTTTTTTCCTGTTTGCGAATGCTGTTTGCATGCTCGGGGACAAATATCTCGCGATCACGCATTTTGAAAGCGCGAACAAGCCAAAAATTCAGCAAAGCCACGGATCGCGGAATTTTTGGTAATTCCGCGTTCTCCGAGGAACGCGAAATTACCCAAATTCCGCAAATTCCGCAAGCGGAACGGAATTTACCGCCCAGGCCTAGTTTTGACCAGTTTTACCGGCCCAATGTGCTTTCGAATGCACTATTTGCCACAAGTGTTCTCGAAAACGTCTTCTGGAGGATAATCCTCAATTTCCCCTGTAAGCGTATTTTGAAATCATATTCTGTTTTAGACTAATGCTACAAAAAAACCTTTAGGAGAACTGTCCTTTCTGAAATTGTTTTAACTTTAGACAGTTTGGGTCATGGTAATTAGCCAATTTCCCCCAAAAATCCTCTTTCAGAATTATTTGTGGATAATACTTAAAACCCTCTTTTCAAAAGTCAAGATACATTCCTGAGATCGTGGTGTAGCAAAATAATAATTCTATGCAGTGGATATTAATGAAATATAGCTTAAATAAATGGCATTTTTATTGCAGGTGTTTTGGTAGCACAGTTTCTCGTGCACATCTGTATAAATATATGTTTTAGTAAGCTATAATTGTCAAAAAATATTACACGATCAAAATATTAGTCAGGAGTGCAAAAGGAAGATATATGACTCTCATTGCTGCTGTTTTGGAAGAGATTGTTCTGTTTGTTTACAATTGTCATACATTAAGGTGTCAGAGGAAGGCTTGTAGAATCACATTTGAATATGTTAAAAGCGTTTTGAGCCAAGAGAAATAAATTGCTGATGCAGCTGTCAACAGGCACTTTTTTTCAAATGCAAGAGACGCTTAAACTATGGCAACATCCAGTGATTTCACGATATTTGGTACATAGATTACCGGAACACAGCATTTCAAAAGGATTCAACAACCTTGGAAAACTTCATCCTTTGACATTGTGCACTGCTTGAAGAGATGAGCCAATTTCAAACAAAAATTTGGTAATTAAACTGAGATTTTACATTCTTTTAAAATAAAAATAAATATTCTTTAAAATGCCCACTCAGAATAAAAATAATGCGTGAATATTCCTCTTTTTGACAAACCTTACTAAAAACACTTCAGTGCAGCCTAACAGAACAAGCGGCCTGTGGCTTTTATAATTTCCATTTAGTGTGCAGAATGGGAAGTAATATATATATATATAAATTCACTGAAAAAACCATAGGTTTCAGACACGTTATAGTTAGAAATTAGCATTTAAAAAACCTTTGAAATTCACTGAAAAAACCATAGGTTTTAGGGACAGTTATAGTTAGTTGGACATTTCACTAGTACAAAACCATAGAAATTCCCCCGTTATAGTTAGTTCAGCTAACTATAACTCGCGCCTCGCAATGCACTGCTGATGACGTCACATATTACATCACTCATGACATGGTCAGTGACATCTCAAATGACATTACTGATGACATCATCCAGTGACTGTGTGTTTCTGTAAAGTTTAAATATGTTTAAAATATATAGGGAAAGGCGTATTGAAGAATGAGTGGGTGTATAAGTGTCTGAATGGATGATTTAGTACGTGAGTGACTGACTCTACAAGTGAGTGATTAAATGTATCTTACTGAATGCATGGGTTATTGACTAAACTGTGTGAATGTCTGTATCCGTCTGTCTGTTGGTTTGTAAGCGGCTGCATGAGCTTTCTGAATAGCTACATGAGTGTCTACATGGGTTATTGATTGATTGTCTGAGTATCTGTATGGGTGCCTGAGTGTTTGTGTGGGTGGGGTGTGTGTGACTCTGTGCATAGATGTGTGCGTTGGTGATTCACTGGGTGCATGGTTTCAAGAGTGCATCTGTGATGGACTGTATGGGTGGGTGAGTGTGTGTATGGGTGTGTTAGTGATTGAATGTATATCTCAGTGGTACATGTGTGAGTAACTACATAGGTGAAAGGCAGTATATATGTGTGTTGGAGTATATAAATGGCTATAAGTGAGAGTGTGTGATTGTGAGAGTGGCTGTATGGATGAGTGTGTACTTGTATCAGTGATTGTATAAGAGCGTAAGAATGTGCTAGTATTTGTATGAGTAAGTGAGCTGGTGTGTGTATAACTGTATAGGTGAGTAAATGGGTGTGTGATTAAGTTTTTTGCATGACTGACTAGGTGTGTGAGTACCTCTATGGATGAGTGGCGGTGTGTGAGTGTTTATATAGGTGTATGACTGCATATGATAGTCCTGTACTGAGTGACTAAGTATGAGTGACTGTACGGGTGAGTGAGTGGATGTGTGTGTAGACCTAAGAATCAGTGAGTGGGTATGTAGTTTTTGGTGTTGGAGTGTCTATGGTTTTGAGAATGGCAGTCTGTAATTTAGAGTGGGTGTATCAAAAGTTATATTAGGGTGTGAGAAGATGCATGAAATTATCACATGGATGATGTCATCAGTGATGTCATTTGAGATGTCATCAGTGATGTCATCAGTGATGTCACTGACCATGTCATGAGTGATGTAATATGTGACGTCATCAGCAGTGCATTGCGGGGGCGCGAGTTATAGTTAGCTGAACTAACTATAACGGGGGAATTTCTATGGTTTTGTACTAGTGAAATGTCCAACTAACTATAACTGTCCCTAAAACCTATGGTTTTTTCAGTGAATTTCAAAGGTTTTTTAAATGCTAATTTCTAACTATAACGTGTTTGAAACCTATGGTTTTTTCAGTGAATTTCAAAGGTTTTTTAAATGCTAATTTCTAACTATAACGTGCCTGAAACCTATGATTTTTTAAGTGAATTTCAAAGGTTTTTTAAATGCTAGTTTCTAACTATGCCTACAGAGGTAGGACATGTGAAGAAAGAAGAAAAAACGCACAGAAAGAAGCAAAAGAGGTGCAGAAAGAACCCACAGAGGAGCAGAAAGAGGCCTTGTTGCAAAATCATCCTGTGCCCACAACTTTTTCAGACGGGTACTGGTGGTAACTGACTCTGACTAACCAGAGCCAGTGCCATGCTAAAAGACACTTAGAATACAGTGAAAACACCTACATACACTAGGGAACACTATGCGTTGGGGTACCCCTGTGATTAGCATGACCTCCTCTGCAAGTCCCTAGTACATAATAGGGCAGGGGGATTAAAACTACCTCTTAAAACGCGCTACAGGGCGCGTTTGCACAGTGGTGAAGGGAGGGGGGCCTGAGGTGACATGTGTGCAAACGCACCCCGTGGCGCATTTTAAGTTGCGGGATTAAGTCCCCTTGAATTCTGAGGTCCCTGGGGCCCAACTAGCCCCCAGGTACCTACAGTTAGGACCACAGAGCTGAGTTGCAGAGAGGCGTTCCGAGGCCACGCACCTTTTTTCACCTCTCTGCAACTCAACTCTGTTGTGCTTACTGAAGGTACCTGGTGGGCTAGTTGGCCCCCAGGGTCCCTCAGGTTTCAAAGGGAATTAATTCCCCAACTTAAAACGCACCACAGCTCGTGTTTGCGCACATGTCACCTGAGGCCCCGTCCCCTCCCTTCACCACTGTGCAAACGCGCCCCGTGGTGCGTTTTAAGTTGGGGGATTAGGTCACCTTGAATCCTGAGGGTCCCTAGGGCCCAACTAGCCCACTAGGTACTTCCAGTAAGCACCACAGGCCTGCGTTGCAACGCCTGTAACAAATTGTGCAGTTGTGTTTAGGTAGTGAAGAGGGTCGTGCTGGGGGTAGTGTTTTAGGGTTTAGGGTAGTGCAGTGGTGGTTGTGTAGTGTAGGGGGTCATGCTGGGGGTAGATTTAGGGTTTAGGGTAGTGCAGTGGTGTTTGGGTAGTGTAGGGAGTCGTGCTGGGGGGAGTATTTTAGGGTTTAGGGTAGTGCAGTGGTGTTTAGGTAGTGTAGGGGGGCGTGCTGGGGGTAGTGTTTTAGGGTTTAGGGTAGTGCAGTGGTGTTTGGGTAGTGTAGGGGTACTGCTGGGGGTAGTTTTTTAGGGTTTAGGGTAGTGCAGTGGTGTTTGGGTAGTGTAGTGGTTCGTGCTGGGGGTAGTTTTTAGGGTTTAGGGTAGTGCAGTGGTGTTTGTGTAGTGTAGGGGGTAGTGTTTTAGGGTTTAGGGTAGTGCAGTGGTGTTTGTGTAGTGTAGGAGGTCGTGTTTTAGGGTTTAGGGTAGTGCAGTGGTCTTTGGGTAGTGTAGGGGGTCATGCGGGGTAGTGTTTTAGGGTTTAGGGCAGTGCAGTGGTGTTTGGGTAGTGTAGGGGGTCGTGCTGGGGGAGTGTTTTAGGGTTTAGGGCAGTGCAGTGGTGTTCGGGTAGTGTAGGGGGTCGTGCTGGGGGGAGTGTTTTAGGGCAGTGCAGTGGTGTTTGGGTAGTGTAGGGGGTCATGCTGGGGGGAGTGTTTGAGGGTTTAGGGCAGTGCAGTCGTGTTCGGGTAGTGTAGGGGGTTGTGCTGGGGGTAGTATTTTAGGGTTTAGGGTAGTGCAGTGGTGTTCGGGTAGTGTAGGGGGTCATGCTGGGGGTTGTGTTCTAGGGTTTAGGGCAGTCCAGTGGTGTTTGGGCAGTGTAGGGGGTAATGCTGGGGGTGGTGTTTTAGGGTTTAGGGCAGTGCAGTGGTGTTCGGGCAGTGTATGGGGTCGTGCTGGGGGTGGTGTTTCAGGCTTTAGGGCAGTGCAGTGGTGTTCGGGCAGTGTAGGGGTGGTGTTTCAGGGTTTAGGGCAGTGCAGTGGTGTTCGGGCAGTGTAGGGGTCGTGCAGGGGTGGTGTTTCAGGGTTTAGGGCAGTGGTGTTCGGGCAGTGTAGGGGGTCGTGCTGGGGGTGGTGTTTCAGGGTTTGGGGCAGTGCAGTGGTGCTTGAGCAGTAAAGGGGTCGTGCTGGGGGTGGTGTTTCAGGGTTTAGGGCAGTGCAGTGGTGTTCGGGCAGTGTAGGGGCGGTGCAGGGGGTGGTGTTTCAGGGTTTAGGGCAGTGCAGTGGTATTCGGGCAGTGTAGGGGGTGGTGTTTCAGGGTTTAGGGCAGTGCAGTGGTGTTCGGGCAGTGTAGGGGGTCATGCAGGGGTGGTGTTTCAGGGTTTAGGGCAGTGCAGTGGTGTTTGGGCAGTGTAGGGGGTCGTGCTGGGGCTGGTGTTTCAGGGTTTAGGGCAGTACAGTGGTGTTCGGGCAGTGTAGGGGGTCGTGCTGGGGGTGGTGTTTCAGGGTTTAGGGCAGTGCAGTGGTGTTCGGGCAGTGTAGGGTGTCGTGCTGAGGGGTGGTGTTTCAGGGTTTAGGGCAGTGCAGTGGTGTTCGGGCAGTTAGGGGGTCGTGCAGGGGGTGGTGTTTCAGGTTTTAGGGCAGTGCAGTGGTGTTTGGGCAGTGTAGAGGGTCGTGCAGGGGGTGGTGTTTCAGGGTTTAGGGCAGTGCAGTGGTGTTCGGCCAGTGTAGGTGGTCTTGCTGGGGGTGGTGTTTCAGGCTTTAGTGCAGTGGTGTTCGGGCAGTGTAGGGGGTCTTGCTGGGGGTGGTGTTTCAGGGTTTAGGGCAGTGCAGTGGTGTTCGGGCAGTGTAGGGGGTCGTGCTGGGGCTGGTGTTTGAGGGTTTAGGGCAGTGCAGTGGTGTTCGGGGCAGTGTAGGGGGTCGTGCTGGGGCTGGTGTTTGAGGGTTTAGGGTAGTGCAGTGGTGTTCGGGCAGTGTAGGGGGTCGTGCTGGGGCTGGTGTTTCAGGGTTTAGGGCAGTGCAGTGGTTTTCGGGCAGTGTAGGCGGTCGTGCTGGGGCTGGTGTTTCAGGGTTTAGGGCAGTGCAGTGGTGTTCGGGCAGTGTACGGGGTTGTGCTGGGGCTGGTGTTTCAGGGTTTAGGGCAGTGCAGTGGTGTTCGGGCAGTGTAGGGGGTCGTGCTGGGGGTGGTGTTTCAGGGTTTAGGGCAGTGCAGTGGTGTTCGGGCAGTGTAGGGGGTCGTGCTGGGGGTGGTGTTTCATGGTTTAGGGCAGTGCAGTGGTGTTCGGGCAGTGTAGGGGTCGTGCTGGGGGTGGTGTTTCAGGGTTTAGGGCAGTGCAGTGGTGTTCGGGCAGTGTAGGGGGTCATGCTGGGGGTGGTGTTTCAGGGTTTAGGGCAGTGCAGTGGTGTACGGGCAGTGTAGGGGGTCTTGCTGGGGGTGGTGTTTCAGGGTTTAGGGCAGTGGTGTTCGGGCAGTGTAGGGGTCTTGCTGGGGGTAGTGTTTCGGGGTTTAGGGCAGTGCAGTGGTGTTCGTGCAGTGTAGGGGTCGTGCTGGGGGTGGTGTTTCAGGGTTTAGGGCAGTGCAGTAGTGTTCGGGCAGTGTAGGGGATCGTGCAGGGGTGGTGTTTCAGGGTTTATGGCAGTGCAGTGGTGTTCGGGCAGTGTAGGGGGTCGTGCTGGGGGTGGTGTTTCAGGGTTTAGGGCAGTGCAGTGGTGTTCGGGCAGTGTAGGGGGACGTGCAGGGGGTGGTGTTTCAGGGGTAAGGGCAGTGCAGTGGTGTTCGGGCAGTGTAGGGGTCGTGCTGGGGCTGGTGTTTCAGGGTTTAGGGCAGTGCAGTGGTGTTCGGGCAGTGTAGGGGGTCTTGCTGGGGGTGGTGTTTCAGGGTTTAGGGCAGTGGTGTTCGGGCAGTGTAGGGGGTCTTGCTGGGGGTGATGTTTCAGGGTTTAGGGCAGTGCAGTGTTGTTCGGGCAGTGTAGGGGGTCTTGCTGGGGGTAGTGTTTCAGGGTTTAGGGCAGTGCAGTGGTGTTCGTGCAGTGTAGGGGGTCGTGCTGGGGATGGTGTTTCAGGGTTTAGGGCAGTGCAGTAGTGTTCGGGCAGTGTAGGGGGTCGTGCAGGGGGTGGTGTTTCAGGGTTTAGGGCAGTGCAGTGGTGTTCGGGCAGTGTAGGGGGTCGTGCTGGGGGTGGTGTTTCAGGGTTTAGGGCAGTGGTGTTCGGGCAGTGTAGGGGGTCGTGCAGGGGGTGGTGTTTCAGGGTTTAGGGCAGTGCAGTGGTGTTCGGGCAGTGTAGGGGGTCGTGCTGGGGGTGGTGTTTCAGGGTTTAGGGCAGTGCAGTGGTGTTCGGGCAGTGTAGGGGGTCGTGCTGGGGGTGGTGTTTCAGGGTTTAGGGCAGTGGTGTTCGGGCAGTGTTGGGGGTCTTGCTGGGGGTGATGTTTCAGGGTTTAGGGCAGTGCAGTGGTGTTCGGGCAGTGTAGGAGGTCTTGCTGGGGGTAGTGTTTCAGGGTTTAGGGCAGTGCAGTGGTGTTCGGGCAGTGTAGGGGTCATGCTGGGGGTGGTGTTTCAGGGTTTAGGGCAGTGCAGTGGTGTTCGGGCAGTGTAGGGGGTCGTGAAGGGGGTGGTGTTTCAGGGTTTAGGGCAGTGCAGTGGTGTTCGGGCAGTGTAGGGGGTCATGCAGGGGCTGGTGTTTCAGGGTTTAGGGCAGTGCAGTGGTGTTCGGGCAGTGTAGGGGGTCGTGCTGGGGGTAGTGTTTTAGGGTTTAGGGTAGTGCAGTGGTGCTTGTGTAGTGTAGGGGGTCGTGCTGGGGGTAGTGTTTTAGGGTTTAGGGTAGTGCAGTGGTGTTTGTGTAGTGTAGGGGGTCATGTTTTAGGGTAGTGCAGTGGTATTTGGGTAGTGTAGGGGGTCGTGCTGGGGGTAGTGTTTTAGGATTTAGGTTAGTGCAGTGGTGTTTGTGTAGTGTAGGGGGTCGTGCTGGGGGTAGTGTTTTAGGGTTTAGGGTAGTGCAGTGGTGCTTGTGTAGTGTAGGGGTCGTGCTGGGGGTAGTGTTTTAGGGTTTAGGGTAGTGCAGTGGTGTTTGTGTAGTGTAGGGGGTCATGTTTTAATGTAGTGCAGTGGTGTTTGGGTAGTGTAGGGGGTCGTGCTGGGGGTAGTGTTTTAGGATTTAGGTTAGTGCAGTGGTGTTGGGGTAGTGTTTTAGGGTTTAGGGTAGTGCAGTGGTGTTTGTGTAGTGTAGGGGGTCATGCTGGGGGTAGTGTTTTAGGGTTTAGGATAGTGCAGTGGTGCTTGTGTAGTGTAGGGAGTCGTGCTGGGGTAGTGTTTTAGGGTTTAGGGTAGTGCAGTGGTGTTTTTGTAGTGTAGGGGGTCATGTTTTAAGATGCAATGCTCCAATACCTGACCAGTCTGCACTACATAAAACTGCAAAAAAACTAAAAATAAAAAGTGTTTTGCACACTTTTGTCATTGGGCTATATGTGGGCTACATCTGGGTAATATTTGTGCTACATTTGGGCTCTTTTTTCACTGGTGGCCATCTTGGAAGACTTCTTTGTTATGAAGTTTCCTAATTTCCTCATTTACTGCAGTGTCCTCAGTAGGAAATGCTTTCAGTTTTTACTTTGATTCCATCAAGAAGGCATTCAGATGTGTCACACATTTGCCATAAATTCAGAATGTTAGCACTCTCGTTGTTCATTAGATCACTGTAGTAAAGCTACTGCTCACCAAGGAGTTAACTGGAAGTCTACTGCTGGTATTGAAAGTGATTGTTTCAGTCTGCATGTCAGAATTTTCTAATGAAATAGAAGAGGATTTGAGATCTCACTTAAAACACGCACTAAATTTTCTTTTTGCAGCACTAACCATAATTTCTATGGCAAAATGAACCCCTCATTTTGTTCCTTTTTAAATTAAATGTTTTAAGTGTTACCAGTTTATTCCAATCAAGATGGCTTCAGGTGTGCCATACTTTTGTCATAAGTAAGGCTGTTAGCACTCTAGTTGTTCTTTAGAACACTCTGGGAAGCTGCAGTAGAACACAAAGGCATCAACTGACAGGCTGCTCCTGTTGAAATATAACAGGAAGATATTTGAGATCTCACTTAAAACATGTCCTAATTTTTCTTTCTACAGCACTAACCATAATTTCTATGGCAAAATGAACCCCCTCATTTTGTTCCTTTTTAAATTAAATGTTTTAATTGTTACCAGTTTATTCCAATCAAGATGGCTTCAGGTGTGCCATACTTTTGTCATAAGTAAGACTGTTAGCGCTCTAGTTGTTCTTTAGAACACTCTGGGAAGCTGCAGTAGAACACAAAGGCATCAACTGACAGGCTGCTCCTGTTGAAATATAACAGGAAGATATTTGAGATCACACTTGAAACATGTCCTAATTTTTCTTTCTACAGCACTAACCATAATTTCTATGACAAAATGAACCCCATCATTTTGTTCCTTTTTAAATTAAATGTTTTAAGTGTTACCAGTTTATTCCAATCAAGATGGCTTCAGGTGTGCCATACTTTTGTCATAAGTAAGACTGTTAGCGCTCTAGTTGTTCTTTAGAACACTCTGGGAAGCTGCAGTAGAACACAAAGGCATCAACTGACAGGCTGCTCCTGTTGAAATATAACAGGAAGATATTTGAGATCACACTTGAAACATGTCCTAATTTTTCTTTCCAGAGCACTAACCATAATTTCTATGACAAGATGAACCCCATCATTTTGTTCCTTTTTAAATTAAATGTTTTAAGTGTTACCAGTTTATTCCAATCAAGATAGCTTCAGGTGTGCCATACTTTTGTCATAAGTAAGGCTGTTAGCACTCTAGTTGTTCTTTAGAACACTCTGGGAAGCTGCAGTAGAACACAAAGGAATCAACTGACAGTCTCTGCCCTTGTTGGATGTACATGATTTACTGAGAATGTCAGACTTCATTCTCACATGACTGAGAAAGATAATGTGAATTTACAGAAAATATGCTCTCATTTTAGCTTCTGGAGCACCTTCCAAAACTGTATGGGACAAGCATGTGAAAATAGTTTTCTCTCAAACATGATTCATGATATCCCAGCAGAAGGTTTTTCACAGGGTAAAATCACCTTAGAACACACCACAATTCCTGAAATTAGTATGGTACCATCAACAAATGAATTCTAATGTAACTAAAGTCTGTTATCACCCTTTATAGTTCTCCTTTTGGTAACCCTCAAAATCTTCGATTCACTACAATGCATTTCAATGGGGTACTATCATTTATATTGGTCCCAAGATGGCTGCCAGCAATTCCAGGATGAAGTGCTGACAGCCAATCAGATCTCACGATGACATGTGTGGTTAGGCTCCGCCCAGATATATATGTGTTTTTACTTTTGATTTTCTCAGCAACTACTGAACGGATTTACACCATTTAACAAAAGGGTTCTTTTTGAACCAAGAACTACCTCTTTGCCAAATTTGGTGTAATTCCGTTCAGCAGTTCGGGCTGTAGCCGTGTCTAAAGTTTCCTATGGGAAAATGAATGGGGAAAACACGTTTTGGGACCCCCCTTTTTCCTCAGCCCCCGCTTGACGAATCACCCTGAGACTTTCAGGGTAGGAGTGGACCGGAGCGGGCCATAAAGTTTGAAAATTTCGCGAAGATTCGTCAACCGACGCAAGAGTTATTTCAAATAGAATGTCACGGATTTCCTATGGAAAATAGGTCCTAACTATAACTATCTACTGGCGACCGCCAGTAGATAATATATATATATATATATATATATATATATATATATATATATATATATATATATATATATATATATATATATAATCCTGGTTCCATAACTAATCCAGGTAGTGGGCAAACCACGCCTGTAAGTTTAGGAGAAGTAAGGGTGACTAAGATTTACTCACAATTAGTGCCATGTCCCTGAGATGGCACTGAGAGTGAGGTAAAGGTCTTTTGGTAGGTTATATTTTTTATTGTTTTGTATATTCATTAGTCCTCATATCACCATCAGTGAGCCGTACACTGAGTTATCTTAGAAGATACAGTACTTCTGGTACCAAATCACGTCTATGTTCTTCCAGCAAGTGCCACCTACAGTAATCTAATTTGATCAAGATAGCATAGGAGTGTCTTCCCATGTAATAGTGAGTCATAATCATATCCATTTGTATGTGGCTTCAATTTTATCTCCGAATTGATTGTTTGATGTCCAATAGGATTAAATAACAGCCAACACGTGTTTCACCCCCTTGGGCTGATATGCCTGGGGCTTTCTCAAGGCTTTAGAGCAACACAGATTAATCTCTTCACGTTCTTTGTCAAAATATAGTCAGGGTACATTTTAATACATTTTTTGACACCAGAATGACAAAACTCCAATCAGTAAAACTGGAGTTATGAATTTTTAAAGGTAAACACTAGCACCTAAAAGATCAAATCGCAAACCGCAGACATCTAGTCATGCGAGACTATGTCATAGTTGCTTACCTTTGGTCTTAGATGAAATTCAGAAAAATTTACTCTGAAACTGTAAAGTTCAGCGGGGTGGGGGTTCAGGCAGTGTCTGAGGAGGGAGCGTCATCATCAGGGAGACGCTGGACGAAGTTACAGTAAAGATTTCTACATTCAGACTTGGGGGGTCATTACGATGGCGGGCGGAAACACTACCGCCGTGCCGTCAGAGGTAAAAACCGCTAGTTACCGTCCGCCAGCAACTGCCCGCCCTCTCGCCAAATTAGGATGTGAAAAGTCAGGCAAATACCGCCCGCAAGCCTGCGACGCCGCCCGCCATCAAAGTGCGCCCGCTTACATAGCGGCGCCAGTCAACGGAGGCACACCGTCCGACGAAATGACGTACCGCCCGGCGTACAAATTACGATGACACAACCAAACAGCCTCACCGGCAAAGAGACACCGCACGAGAACAGGAGGCGGAAACCACATTGTCGACCACAGAAACACCAACCCGGCCTACTCCGACATGAATCCTGCTCTCCAGGCCATCCCAATGCTGTACCTGATGCAGCACCTAGGAGTGAACGCGCAACGACGACGCAGGTAGGCAGACACACAACAAGGGCATGCAAATACCGCACACAATGCAAGGGCGGAAAAACTGTACATGGGCCCCCTAGACACCCCTGTGGGGACAGGACACATCCAACACTGTACCCACACATATCCCACCTGTAAAATATAATCAACCCGCAACATCCTGGGCACCCAATACCCCGGACCAGGAGGTGACGTTCCCGGCACGGCACCGCAGCGCCCCGGCGATGACGCACATGCGCACAACGCAGAGGCCAACGACAGCGCCACGCATGGGCTGCACACAAACACCGCAGGGTCACAACAACACACCACACACACCAGCCCCACCCTGAAGGCACATGTCACGTGGTCCCCCTGCGTAAATCATGCCCACAACCGACAACTCACAGTTGCCAAAACGTAGTCACACAAGTGTGCCGAACAGGGGAGCAAAGTGACGTCGAAAGAGGACACACACCTGTGTGCAAAGCATGGAGAAGCACACGGCAGCTGCTACAGAACAGCACAAACAATGGACATTGACCGCAAAAGGCACGCCAGTCACAACAAACAATACCTATACCATCCTGCACGCAATAACAAGCCATGCAATGTTCAAAACAGAGAAACCCTGCTGCCTGAGAACAGGTGTTCACAATCACGACGCCCACACACAAGTCCCAATGTACAGCGGGAAAGAAGTGACCCACCCACACACGGGAGAGCAGATAGCAGTGAATGTCCTTCCATTCCCACAACCAAATCACATTGCAACATATCCTGCAGGAGAACGGAGCCATTGTAACAACCACAACCCAAACATAGCCATGCTGAGTCAACCATCCACTGGCAGATAACGCCGAACATGAAAGAAAGATAAAACCACAAAATACAATTATACCACTGCTCCTTGTGGCTCAAATGCAAGTAATCAGGAAGGAGTCAGACACCACTGGCCTTGACCATTCATAGGAGCATGTGGGATGAGGGCCTGTGTCCGCCTCCCAAGCCATACACAAAGTCCTGCCGCCTAACATCCATTCAAGAACACCCAGCACCGTCGGAGGTTGCACTCAGCAGACAGCCCAGGCAGCCGGAGCACGCCATCACAGCACCCTGCAGCAAAATGGACGGTGCACCAGTACTATACACCTACGCCAGACAGATGCAGCTGTACAGCAATAGCTTGCTACAGATAGTGGGCTGTGCAAATCTGGCTATGCTGAATGTAAGTTATCGAGTAACTTACCGCATTGAAATGTTCAGCTGCGTCATCCCCGTTTTCTACTGTCGGAGGTGCCCGTACCACTGGCCTGTGGATTTATGTCTCTCCAACCCGGCATGTCCAATTGGGGACCTGGTACACCTGTTCTCACCCCTGGACGCCCACGACAGGAACTGTTCAGTGTATGGGGGCATGGCGTTTGTGGCTGCAATAGGACACACACTGCAATGGGACCAGTGTGCCTCCGCACAACGTATGCTGGATTACAGTTTCATCGAATGTCACCCGACATGTCCCATCAGGATTCTACAAGGGACAACCTACGAGGAACACGTTGCAACCCACCATCCGCTTCATTGGATGTCAACCACAAATACCACCAATGCGAGGGATGCTCTGCAGGAAGGTATCGCATACCTGACAACCTGTCAATTCATGGGTCCCCAAATCAATACCCACAATTGAACATTCATGTGCAACACCGTACCCATGCTTGCCGTCCGCACGCAGTGGCCAGTCAGCTGTGCAACAACTATACCATGCACACGGAAACAAACACCTTACCATCAACTCCACCGTCATGACACCTGACATTACCGGGACATGCACCCTGTCCATCACCATATCCCGTGTCCCTGCATGAACACGGGGAGGCTGAGGAATGGGACCTGTGTACAGTGACCACATGGCCAACATTGCACGAACCACATTGCTACAATATGCATGCCGCGCACCTGAACACATGCTCCTGTAAGTGCACGCTTATCTGTCTGCTGAATAACTTGAGAACTGTCATCTCACCTTCTTCTGAACTTCCGTGCAAGGACATTTGCATGGACAACAAATGCAACACCCTACAACATGTCCCCGGGCATTGAGTCATGTACAGTAGCCACCATATCGCAACAACATGTGAGACTATGCTGCATGCATGTAGGCTCATGCTCTGATGTCACCTCTGACGCAGGTGTGTCGGAGTCACTATTGTCGTAAACCTGTACCATGGGACTTAGATGTACTGTGCTCATGATGTCAAGCTGTCTGGTAGGGTAAACCAATACTGTCTGTGTCACAGCCTAGGGCACCTCAGTAATGAGCTAATGTACTGTAGCATAGCAAGGGCAGGGCATTCTTAACTCTGAAGCCTTATTTCCACAATTAACGACTTATCACATCTACCTGTACCCCCTTTTGTATGTGTAATCATGCTAAGTATATCCTCCACATGCATTACGCTGCCAGTAGTGTCCACATCCTGCATCACAGAGGAAGTAAGCTCAAATACATGCCTTAAAGCTAATATCTGACTCTGGAGAATTATTGATCGTAGACAAGTACGAATGAGAGAGGATGAGAGTGTGTGAAGTACACGGGACTCGTGAGATTACCATGTAGTCAAGTTACATTGGATGTCAATGCACATGAGTTGCTGCCACTGTGGACCCAGTAAAATACCACAGGTCGTGGGCCTTGGCATGTCAGTGTCTGACGTGGCCCAACATATCATCACATCAACACTGACGGCCTGGTCACTACAAAGCACAGTCCTACATATGTGTACAATCACCTTCACAGTCTGACATCACACTCAACAAGCAAATATAGGAGCCACGCCAGTTGCACGCCACATCAATGCATGCCAAAACACACACGATATCAGTGTGGGTGGGCAGGGCTGCACAGTGAGTACGAACCGCCGAAATGTACATACATGCTCAATTGAACAAGGCACAATCTTCACATTCACACACCCTGCAGACCCACAATGGCCAATACATATCAAGTAGGAGTCATCCTGAACTGCAAGGACACACCCACACACTGTGCAACAGACAATACACACATGTGCTCACATTAACAGACCCGAACAAGGATACAAACACTGACCATGCCCCTGGGTAACACATGTGTGTAGTCGACATTGCCAGAGCGCACACACACACACCAACACTACCCCAAAGTCACACCACACACACCACACACACCTACACCTCCCAAATGCACACATTGAAAGTAAGCCATGTGCCCTGGCTCGATGATCATCACAAGATACACATACACCTACACTGCTGGCCAGCCAGAAAGTAAGCTCACACATACCCGCACACTCTGCACATGCTACCTGTCATCCTGTGGCTAGACACACACCCTGTGCTTTGCATGCACGCAAACATGACACGTACACATTAACACCGAAATACCACCAAATACATGCAGACAATCCGTGTTACAGACACACGTCTTCATCACACACACAAGTAGCAGAGTCTGAAAGAAGTGAAGTCCCAGCCACGTATCATACACATAGGAATGTGAGACCAGACATTGCAATTGTTGAGGTACCATTCACGGCATGTGCCTCACTTAACTATGCACACACAGTAACAACTGCAAACAGCAACTGCACAGACACAACCCACTACAGGAACAACAGCATCCAGTCACAGAATACATAGACAGGCGGCAACAATGTACAACACCAGGGACAGTGGCCAGTCCGATGTGCAGAGTACTGATACGAAAAGCTACGTATGCATTGTGTGTGAGTGTACCCTGCCATGGACAGCAACACGGCCATGGCAGTCACGATAGCCAGCACAGCCACCACTGTGGCACAGGTAGTTGTGTGAGGGTGCCTAACATTCAAACAGGATGCCAGTCCGACTGGGTGCAGTCTGTATGCTATGGGACAGTTGGATGTCCGCCCCTGAGAGAGAAGCACAACTGTGGAATACACACATGTGGCATGTGAAGCGGGAGGGCTTCTTGGCACAGGTGGGTCTGTGGCACGGGTGGGTGCACACATGCAGTGTCGATACAGACTGAGTGGGGACGAACCCGGCGGGGTAGATTACCACTGTTCTGGGTATGTGGAAAGACCAGCTGTCTGGGGATGAATGTGGACTAGTGTGTGCACAACAGGCGGGCACACGACCTATGCTGCATCAGGTGTGGACGTTGGCCCTCCCTCTGGGGACATGCTGGATACTGCTGTGCGTCAGCCAGGCCCTTGCCGAGACATTTACACCCCTGGCCTTCAGGTGTACCCCCTACATCGTCCACCTGCACAGGCTACCCAGGGCATGGGATGGCAGTGGAGCTTGGTGGGTGGGAGGTCATGGCACCCTGCTCCTGGTCACATCTCGCAGGCAATACATTCTCAGTGTGCAGCAGGGCACAAGTCCCGAACAAGACGTGGGGGGACGCAGACGTCATGACAGGTAGTGACGTCACGGAAGATGGCTTGCACCATCAGACCCATTGCCTCCCCTCGCTCACCCCACTGATGCGATTGCATCATAGGAGCACGCGCGTGAGCAGCAGCTCCAATCTCACCCCAGAGAGGCTAAGGAGTGAATGTGTGGCTCCATTCGCTCCAGTCACCGAGCTCACGGTAAAATAAGTGGTGGGACGCCGTACACCCGCATGGTACCCGGACTCGAGCCCTGGTGTGCAGGCAAAGCTACCTAATGTTTTAGCGAAGTGTGTGAGTTGCATGACACCCGTTGGCGGTGGATGGCTCGGAGGCTCTTCACCAGGAGGCCCATATCACACACCATGGGTCCCTTGCCAATGGCAGCGGATGCAATGACATTGCGCGCCGGGGTGTGTCGACATGTCGTCTGGGATGGTGTTTGCGGCATGGCCCGCTAGGGCAGCTACAGCTACTGTGTGTTGCATGTGGTGTATCCGGACTCCGGAGACAGCCATGCTTCGTCACTGTTGTCCAGGGCACGAGTCGGGGTACCATGCGGCTGTACGGCGTCCCCCACCTATTTTACCGTGAGCTCGATGACTGGAGCGAATGGAGCCACACATACACTATTTGGCCTCTCTGGGGAGAGATTGGAGCTGCTGCACACGCGCGTGCTCCCATGATGCAATCGCATCAGTGGGGTGAGCGAGGGGAGGCAATGAGTCTGATGGTGCAAGCCATCTTCCGTGACGTCACTACCTGTCATGACGTCTGCGTGCCACCACCTCTTCTGTCAGGACTCGTGCCCTGCTGTTGTCAGATGCGCCACTTTCCGGGGGTGGGGGAAGGTCAGGTATGTCAGCCTGACAGTGGCCCAGTTCAAGGACCACCTTGACTGGGGGGACAACTATTGGACATACTGGTGTAGCCCACCCACGCGTTAATGTAGGCCCTCCATGAACTATGTCAACTGCGGAAAGGTGTTGGCATGGGCAATGAAGTCATTGAGGAGAGCTGTCTGACCCACGCACAGATGCCGCACATGCTCAACAGACCCGGCACTGAGTGCAGCAGGGGTCGCAGGGGCAGCTGTGCCTGGTGTGAAAGACACTCTATCCGTCATCCTTGTGCCGACACGTGTTGCACCAGTGGAAGTAGTTGGGAGGGCGGGCATTGGCCTCCGCGTGGCTGCAGAGGAGCTAGAGTGCACGTCCCCTGTGCTAGCAAACATGGATACATGACCTCTGTACTCAGATGACGCAGCAATTGTCGTATGGGCCTGTGAGTCATCCAGCACACGTCTGCCCCTCCAATGCGCCGGTCACATTAGTCTCACCCAGCTCCTGTGCAGCTGCACCATCCGATGCCTCACCACTGTTGACCGTCCCCTGTCCCTCAGCACACATGGTAGATGACACATGAGGGAGAGCGAGGTGGCCTCACTCATTTGGCATCAAATCCACAGACATGTGCAAGGGAGCCAGCACAGAACATTCCCAAGTGCACATGTTGCATGATACCTGTGCAAATGTATACAGCAACCACAATCAACACGTAATGGCTGGCGTACAGGTAATGAACCCGCCAATAAGTGACACATGTGTTGTGCACATGGAACAACACCCGGACTGTCACCCTGCGGCCATAGCCACTCATCGCTGTGTACACACCCACTCTCCTGATGGTGTTAAGGATGACCACTACATAATTAGGCCAAGGACATACCTGCATGGAGCAGAATGTGTCACCACACACACTGACTGCAACATGACAGTCCACAATGGTTATGAGCCCATGCCAGACAACTGTCCATCGCACGAGCACAACTACTGTTGCACAGTCTGCCGGATGTGTGAGTATCAGGAATATGAGGTGAGGCATCGCACACATGTGTTTAGGACGAAATCAGAGTATGCACAGTGCCACAAACATACATGTGAAGTGCCACTCCAGCTGACTACAGGCTGTCCCTGAGGCCTACGACTCTGAACGCATTGACTATGCAGAGTGCCCAAATTACATCTTGACCCTCAGGAATCGCATATGCATGTAAGATGCACCCAGCACAGAGTACACTCACAACCCACTGCATCACACAACTAACATCACATTACCCAGAACATGGGTAGGCTGTGGACACATGCTGCCTCTCGCAGCAAAAGACACAATCCCACAGTACTGTACACCTGCCTGCAGCTGATGCCCCTACAAACGTGCATCCGCCACAGGCTGTGTGACTGTCAATTGCAGACCATTAGTGGTGAAATGCAGCGCCGTGCCAACCTGACAATACGAGGGAGCATCCCCCGATTGGTCGCCGCAACATGGTCACACATCCGGCAGATGACGTCACCCTCTTCGTGGGATTGGCTGCACTGTCGGTTACACATACACAGAAGCATCAACTTGGATGCAATGGCTCATCACAAGGCCTTGGGCTGGTGGACTTCCAACTGCAGGGATGGTACACATGAGGGTTTGAATATCACACATACTCTTCTCAGCATCACCCACATCCACCAATAACAGTGGCATGATGCTGACCCATCCTAAATGATCAGAGACGTGTAACAGAGCCAAGACGGTATGGGACATGGCATAACAGCATGTGTACACCACACGTGAATGCATGCTGGTGGGAGTGTGTACACAGTACCTGTCCATCCCATTCTATTCAGGATGCCAGCACTTTGAGCAATGTGTAGTCTGCCCACATCTACTGTCCATTGTCAGGTAGACCGACACATAGCTCACAAGGCTACACATCTTTGTGGGTGGACTCACTGTGTCCAACACTGCGCAGCCCTCAACGTACTCGCCCTGTGAATGGCTCACCCCGCAATGGAGGTCACATTCAGTGCCACCATCCCTCACACACATCCCTATCACAAGGCCTGGAGTGTTCAATCGACAGGGCTGAGTTAGCGCATTTCCTGAGAGTTGTGAGATGATGACACATGTAACCCACTGTACAGTCAGTGTAGTTTCCTTCTAGGATTGGGCGGTCAATGTGCAGCCCAGGTCTGCCGAGACTGAGAAGGCCAGCAGGGAGCCAGCCAGCCATTCACACAAGCAATAGCTGCCCAGAATCATGCATTGCCAAGTGTCTGCGTCACTGGGTGTCTGACATGAAAATGCCATGTACCACCACTCGGGAGGGACATGCATGGGGAAACACCAGAGAGCCTACATGCCCCTTCCACCTGTTGTTAGCATGGTAAGCGGTGCATGTTGGAACCCCACAGGCTCAGACTCATAGTGCTGCGGATGAACGACATGTGTGTCCCCCACATGCACTCCCACACACACTGTAGTTGTCTTACACACACATGACTTTTGCCGGTATTCGCCTTGGGCAGTGTGCGTGGAGCTCGGAATCCAGGAACTGCAGCTCCTCGCCGGTGAGTGGACCTGGACATATCATCAGAGTCGTCGACATTAAGGTGGACAGGTGGCAGCAGCAGCAGGTGTTGTTGAGGGGTGGCAGTCAGCAGTCCCTGGATGCTGTGGTAAAGCCTGTCACCCTCCCACACTGATATAGCCCCCTTGGGGCTGTTACTGCGTGTCCAAGCTGCTGCGATTGGTGTACCGCTCAGCCTGTGTACGTTGTGTTGTTGGTGTGTGCCATACTCACCCAGCCTCGGAAGCGGTGTCAGGCACAGCAGCTAGGTATATTGCCGTGGTGTTGCCGCTACCCACATATGCAGTCTGAATCCATCATCATGCCTATCAAGCTAATATGGCCTTATACCCATTGGCATGCTCATAGCAATGGTATGTGTCAGTGGTCCTTGCTATTGGTAAGGGGACCTGTGTAAGAGTAATGTTGCTGTGCTGTCCCTACTTGTCAGCTGTTCGTTGATACTATTGCTTTGTCAGTGATCTTTGTTTTGTGTATGTGTAAATGCCATGTTGTGTGTTGCATTGACATGTGTCCACTTCCATCTGTCCTAGGAGGAGACCAAACATACATCGCCCCTACCAATTGCTGGCAGACATGGAGGATGTGGAGGTCATAAGGAAGTTCCGTCTGGACCGGCCCACCCTGCATCGCCTATGTGCCATGTTGGAACCCCACCTTCGTCCTCGCAGGGTGTATCCTACTGCATTCACCCCCACGGCCAAGGTGATGGCTGCACTGCATTTCTTCGCTACCGGTTCATTCCAACACACGGTGGGCAGTGGAGGTGGGATGTCCCAGCCCATGTTCAGCAAGGTGCTACGGGATGTCCTGTCAGCTATGATGCTGTACAGGAACCGGTACATCCGATTCCCCAGGGCCCGTGATTTGCCTGCGGTGAAGGGTGCTTTCTATGCACTCGGACGCATCCCCCAGGTTGTTGGTGCAATTGATTGCACCCATGTTGGCCTTGTTGCACCACAGGCCATGGAGCACATCTTCCGTAACCGGAAACATTTCCACTCCCTGAATGTGCAAGTGGTGTGCCTGGCGGACATGATAATCACACACGTGTGTGCGAAGTTTCCCGGTTCCACCCATGACTCGCACATCATGCGCCACAGCATCCTCCCACGTCTGATGACCAATCTGCAACCGGACCGTGCATGGATTGTTGGTGACTCTGCATATCCTAATGGGCCTTGGCTGTTGAGTCCACTACGCAATCCTCGTACACCAGCTGATGTCAGGTACAATGAGGCACATGGGAGGACCAGACGTGTGGTGGAGCGGACATTTGGACTCCTGAAGTCCAGATTCAGGTGCCTGGACCGCACCGGGGGTGCACTGGCATACTCCCCACAGAAGGTGTGCCAGATTGTTGTGGCATGCTGCATGCTGCACAACCTCGCTATTCGCAGGCGGATCCCCCTGATAGTGGATGACGGTGATCAGCCAGGGCCCCCGCCTGCAGGCCAAGCCGTGTCCAGTGACGAGGACAGTGGAGAGGAGGAAGCAGTGAATGAGCGTCAGCAGCTCATCGCCCGCTACTTCACTTGACGGTGAGTGACCATGTACGACGGCTGATGTCGCTGTAGTTGTGTATGTGTATGTGTGCATTGTCAGGGCGGCCTATTGTTCACTGAGTGCTGTGTGGCAATGGTCCATGTCCAGGGTAGTATGCCACTGAGAGTGGCTGTGACATTGTGCCCTGTTGCTCTGTGAGATGTGTGTACATTGCTTAGGCCTGATGACAAGTACTGTGTGATGAGTTTGTGACACACACAGTCAATGGACTCTTGTTCTGTTTGTCACCCCTAGGTCCCTACAGCCTCTCCTGGCCTATCGACAGAACACACTACAGATGAATTTCTGAACATGCTGACGTTTGTGCACCATTGATAATAAACATAGCAGATGACATAGGATGTGATACAGGTGTATTTATTTTAAAGGTGACATGTGATTGTGGGAAAGGTGATCAAGAAGGTGGTGCATGCTGTACAATGAGTTGACGGTCCTGTCCGCGTGATGGTCAAGGTGTACCCATGTTGTCCTGGGTCCGCAGTCCAACAGACATTTGCCACTCGACTGGCTCTGTGGGGTAGGATGGTAGTCCAAGTGAATGCAGGGGTGGCCACCATGGCTGTCTGACTCACTGGCGTTTGGAGCGTGCGAAGTCCTCCCTGGACATCTGTTTCCTCTTCGGACGGCCCCTTCCACGTTTGAGAGGAGGGGGTTGTGTTTGTGGACTGCTGGTGGTGGCTGAGGATTGCCCACTCGCTGTGGACGCAGGGGAACTGGATGTTGCACGTCCCTGCGCCACAGCAGGTGGTGGCGTAGGTGGTGTGGTTGGCCTTGAGTGGGCCCTCTCCCCACCACTAGCTGGCCCATGAGGTCCACAAGTCGGCCCATGTGGGCGTCCATGGACCTCAACACCCCAAGGACTTCCCTCGTGTCGGAAGCTGACCTGGCCCATTGTCCCTGGGCCTCTTCATAGGCCCCAAGGACTCTGGCTATTTGCGGCAGGGCTTGGCTCCCAGGCTCTGTTGGCCTTGGCCTGACCCTGCTCCTCCCACCTGGACTGCTTCCACCGACCTGCCCACTCACCACATTGGTCACCCGGGGCCTCCTCCTGGCTCCCAGGGTAGATGTTGAGGTTTGTGCCACCTCTTGGGATGGCTGAGTGGTCAGGGAGGCCATGGTGGTGGTGATGGTGGTGGTGGTGGTTGCGGCGGTGGTGTTGGCCGCAATGACCGTGGCAGCAGGGGCCTGGGACTGGTCACCAGCCCTGTGAGATGGGTTGGTGGGCAGGAGGGGTCCTGGGGTGCTGTTGCGTCCTGCCACGCCAGATGTGCCAGGTTGGGTGTCCTCGTCCATAGAGGTGTCCAGGCTTTCCACATCCGTGAGTCCGTGTGGGGGGCTTGTGGACTGGCTGTGATGGCTGGTGTCTCCATCCGCAGCATCATGCTGTTCGTCACCTGTGGGGCGGAGACGAAAAGTTATTGTGTTGCACTTTGCAAGGTTTGTGTTAGATGTCTGACATGCACAGTTTGTGCACAGTTGTGCACTGATTTGCCGGATGCGTGTGTATGTCTCTACAATGTGTGTGCGTGATCAAGGCAATGGAATAGTGTGATGGGTGCATCTGGCATGGGACGGATTTGTAATGCCAATTGGTGTGTGTTGCAGTACCCCTACATTTTGTGGCTTTGGTGGGCACGGGGTACAGCCCCATGAACGCTTTTGAGATGATATATGTTTTTGGGGTTCAAATGAGACGCTTAGAAACGCAGATGGCAAAAGGGGTACAGCCCCATGGACGCTTTTGAGATGATATATGTTTTTGGGGTTCAAATGAAACGCTTAGAAACGCAGATGGCAAAAGGGGTACAGCCCCATGTACGCTTTTGAGATGATATATGTTTTTGGGGTTCAAATGAGACGCTTAGAAACGCAGATGGCAAAAGGGGTACAGCCCCATGGACGCTTTTGAGATGATATATGTTTTTGGGGTTCAAATGAAACGCTTAGAAACGCAGATGGCAAAAGGGGTACAGCCCCATGAACGCTTTTGAGATGATATATGTTTTTGGGGTTCTAATGAGACGCTTAGAAACGCAGATGGCAAAAGGGGTACAGCCCCATTGACGCTTTTGAGATGAAATATGTTTTTGGGGTTCAAATGAAACGCTTAGAAACGCAGATGGCAAAAGGGCTTTGGTGTTGAAATATGGTACTGTGATACATACTGTGACATATGGGTGCAGAAGGGGACATGTGTTTTGGCCACACGACACTACAGAGACAAAGGTGTGTGTATGTCTGACTTAGCCAGCATATCTGCTCACTGTTGTCATTTAAGGGCATTCCACAGCAAGCATTGTAGTGTGTGAGTAATGGTTGTATGCCACACGACGTATTGCAGATGGTACAATTCCTTGGTGTGCGTGCTACTCTCACCCATGTGCAGCAATGCAGTGCTCTTGGGGTGTTGACTACATTTTGTATGTTGTTACTCACAGTGTGACGAGCGCTTCAGACACAGCAGACACATTATTGGTCATCGGCAGGACTCTTTGCTGTACTACTGTCTATGGGGCAACTGTTTAGATGATATACCTTTCATGACACTGGGGCTGGATGATGAGATGGATGAGATTTAGAATGTGCATTGTGTAGCTGTGTGGTTCATGGGTCCTGTGGTGTATGTGACATTACTGGGGTTCCACTATGTTTCATTTGGACAAGATAGACTTACATGGGTGATGTTGTACTATGTCAAGGGTAGAAGCAGACACGACTACATGGACAAGACTTGGATGGTGTTGCTGATGTGTGTGATGACTGGCACAGTGCACGCCATGTGGGTCAGTACTCCAGTTAGACTTGTGCATGCAGACGTGACTCGTTACGTGTTACTGCATTTGAGATGGCTCATGTGGGCTATGACTCTGTAATTGATGTCCGGGTGCACATTGGTCACATGTTTGTGACAGGGAGCAGTGCTACCTGTTCCTCTGCTAAGTGACATGTCCCACATGTTAGTCGTAGTACAGTCCTCATGCCTACAGACACCACGCCCTGTACAGTAGTCTACCTAATTGTTGGTTTTGAGGGTGAAATGCAATGGCTACCACATGGTTATGAGAGGGAGGGGTGCTCCATCTTGCTGGTCTGTGGGTGTGGGGGCCGTGTTGTGGGTCGTGGTGATGGTTTACCATCTACAGACAGTCCTCCATGTAGGGTAACATATCTACCTGTCGGGTGTAGGTGTGCGCTGCAATGGCTGACACATGGGTGTGGGGAGTGCTCCATCTTGCTGCGCTGTAGGAGTGGGGGCCTGGTGGGGGGTACTTCTGCAGTCCCCCTCCGATACACGGGCCTTGTGGTAAGGCTGCTTAACTGTTACTTGTTGGTTTGTGCAGCTATGGCTGCCACATGAGTGTGGTGTGGGGAGCGCTCCTTCCGGCGCATCTGGGGTACAAGGGGAGCTGGTGGGAGTTGTGGTGCTGGCTGACTGTACACATGCCCCCATGGTTTTGTTTGTTGGTGCCTATGGGCTGAGTGTGTGTGAGTGTCTGTTGCATATGTGAGGGATGTCTTGTGAATTGTGTACTGGACATGGGGGTGTTCGGCCCTCGGAGCTATGGCATTGTGTAAGTGCATGACTGTACATGGCGGTGTGCTGGTATACATTTGTTTGTACTTACCAGCCTCCACTCCCCCTGGTATTCCGATGAGACTCTCCGGATGTAGTATGCCTCGCACCTTCTCCTCCCACGCCTTGAAGGTCTTGAATGGCGCGGGAGTTCCGCTGCCAGTCCTGTCAGCCAGCTCACGGTTCTTGGCCTCCTTCTTCCTGACCACGCTTTTCATGTCCTGCCACCTCTTGGTTATTTCCCCCGGTTGCGTGGCACGTTCCCAACTGCATTCACCTGGTCTACGATCCTTTTCCACATCCTGTTTCTGGTGGATACTGGTGTCTGTTGGACCTGGTTCCCATAGATTTGTGGGTACACCTTGATGACCTCGTCGACCATGACCGTCAACTCTGTGGCAGTGAACTTGGGCATTCGTTGTGTTGCCATGGTGCGTAGTGTAGTTTTTGTGGTGCTGGTGTGGTGTGTTTGGTGTGTGATGTGCAGGGGGTTTGTGGTGCCGGTGTTTAGGTGGTGGTGGTGGTGGTGGTTGTGGTGATGGATGTGATGTGTGTGTGCGTGTGGTATACTGCTTTCCTCTGTGGCTCTCCGTGTTCTCTGTTGTGGTGTTGGCTTTTTCGTGGTGCAAGGGTTTGTGGTCTGTGAGGGGGCTGCTTTTGTACTCACCTATGTGGGTGTGTCATGATGGTCTATCGTTTTCAGGTGTGTTGGGCGTGGTGTCCTGGGATTTATTCTAATTATATTTTTTGGCAGGGGGATGTGTCTTTGGGATGGGTTCTGTGTCTGGGTATTTTGGCGTCGTTGACTCTGTGGACTTGTTGGCCGTGTTGTGTGTATTTGTTTGTGCCGCCACTGATTTCCGTGCACGGACGTGGCCGCCAGGCCTTCCGCCTTGTCAGTTATTCATTTCTGTTGTTCACCGTTGCGGGCGGGAAATGTGTTGGTTTCCCGCCCTCATGTCGGGGGGATCATAATTTGACGGCCGGTGTGTAGTCCGTCCGCGCGGTCGTATTTGGCTTTTTCGGGCGGTATTGCGTCCGTGGCGGACGGATTGTCTTGGACTCTGACATGGACGGGCGGTATTCTGTTATTTTTTTCCGCTGCGGGCGGTGGTTGCTTAGCGTCTTCATAATTGCTCGTTCGGTATTTCAATGTTGCAGGCGGGCGGTATTTTCAGGCTATGGCGGTTGGCGGTATTTTTACCGCCGGTTATCGTAATGGACCCCTTGGTGCCTGATTTATATTTAGGCGGGTGGCACTCCATTCTGCAATGGGGGCAGAGTAAATTACCCCATTCCCATGGTGGAGAGGTGCCCACCTAATTTATATATGACCACCATGCAGCCGGTCATTGATAAAGGCAGTGACAGGAACTGCTGCCACAGCGGTTCCTGTCAATGAATTTAACTGTTTGCTGCAGAGCTGCATTGGAAGGATACAGCCCTGTAGCAAACAGTGTTCTTTCTTTCTTTTCAATAAGAAAATGCTGAGACAGGATTTTCTTTTTGAAAAGAAAAAAAAGTAATGCTTCCCTCCTCATTGGAGGCTTCTTCCATGGTGAGTCAAAATATGCACACCGCATCGACACATTTGAAAAAATAGACACCGCCGTCAGAAACATCACCTCTGGGTCAGAAGGGAACATCGTAATGCGGCAGGCGGGAGACTGGTGCTGCTGCAGTTCTCTTGGGACCGCCACTGTATGGCCGTAATACCACCAAACTCATAATTAGGCCCTTAGTCTCTGAATCGGGCCCCTGGGGAATTAAAATACATATTCGCCTTTTTATTAAAGTGATTCACAACCCCATTCTCATTTGTGTAATTATGAAATACATGTGTCCTACTCTCCAAGGACAGTGGCTTAGCCCCTTTACCAAAATCTATAAAACCAAAATCTATAATTTGTTGAGAAATATAAATGGGTCCAACTGAATAAAAGCAAGGCCAGTAATGACTGTCATGCTGAATGGAGGCAAATTAAAAACGTTTCTGATTTTACTGTGACCACATTCCCATTCTTTCCTACTATCCTATTTGTGTCAATATTTGTACGCAATGTCTATGACTAGACACTGCAACACATTTTAAACTTGAACAGATATGTGGAGGCTTTAAGCATATTCCATATTTCTTCCAATGAAAACTTAAATGTAGAAGGAGGGATGGCTTGTAGTGTTGTTATGTTCTCCGTTTCCATCTCTACCCCCTCAACCAAAACCCAAGAGTTGATGAAAAGCGGCCATGGGTGCATCCTATGCTCTCCCCTTGCCCATCGTAGAAATGAAATTTTTATATCTGTGAGTCTCCAAGTAGCTGATCAACTAAGAAACAAGTGCAAACCTTAGAATATAAAGGGTGATTTAAAATATGAATGCTTATTTGAATCAACTCTTACAGAGACAGCAGTTTTCAACACATGCTAATCATTTAATTTGTTTCAACCTGCCCTGTGGTGCTCTGGTGAGGAATGGGTACTCAGACAAACACTTCCAAGGTTAAGAGAACACGTGTCTATACCTTGCGTGTTGCTAATCCCATGTAAAACCCAGCACAGATACTGCCATACTTACTCAAAGTAAGCATACCCAAACACAACCCAAGAATGTATTTTTAAGGTAATTTCGACATTTTCTCGTTTGGGCTAATGATTGCAGGTGGTGGGCTAAAGCATTCATTTTTTTGACAGGTCTTAACACAGAGCAAGACAGAGGAAGACAGAAAATGGAGAAAGAGGCAGAGAAAGACAGGAAAACACTCAAAAGGGTAGAAAACAAGGCTAAACAAGCCTGGGCAAAGTCATTCAGTCTTGTTTGCCAATGTTGAGTGAGGAACGTGATCAGCTTTGATGCCGAATGACCATGTCATGTAAGAGATGAAAACATTGCTTTCTATATGTACAAGATGGCCCTTGCATCATGCAAAGTATATTGTGTTGATGGACTTGCCAAGATAAATGTATAGAAAGCAATGTAAATATTACTTTTAATACTTTAAGATGGCTGATGTGCTACATGATGCAACATAAGTTGCATTGTCAGATGTGTTGTCATGAGATGACATTGCAAAACATCATGCAACATGGCTGATGCTGCTATTGGCTTTGCTAATTCCGGCAGAGTTTAAGAAGCTCTAGCTTTGGCAAAGCTAATAGTGGCTGCCACCATCTGAAGGGCAAAATTCAGGCATCGCCAAGGCCACCATCTGGTGCCTGTCATTCTGATGAAGAGCATCAGGAGGGCTAAAGGGACGGTGGAAGGGGAGAGATTGGGGGAGCCAGGGGATGAAAGTAAAGATGGCAAGAGTGCTTTGAAATCCAAGATGTGAATTCTCAGGGAGTGCTAAACATGTAATGACATAAAAAAAAACATACAAAACGTAGTTCCATGGCATCCCGCACAGTGGACGGTTACACCATAGCCACTTTAAAGCAATGTTAAAATAGTTATGCCCCACTGAAGGCGACAAACAAAATAGTGAGCAAGGAACTGAGAAAGCCACTTAACCATGACCAGTTGTTGACTCAGGAGTACTGTATACAATTCTGTCTGTAGTAAGACAAATACAGGCAAGGCCAATTGCTCTTCTTTGCCAGTGCTGAGTGACAATGTGACCAGCTTTGCCAATGCATGACTGGCCATGTTAAAAGTATAGAAAGCAATGTGTATTACTTTAAAGGTGCATTGTCAGATACTTTGTCATGATGTGATGAAAGTCATCTAACCATGACCAGTGGATGACACTGGATTATTGTATAAAATGCTGTCTGTAGCAAGACCAATGCATGGCGGTGGATGGAAAAAGCATTAGATGGAATCAAGAATACAAGGCCTTGGTATTTGGCAACTCTGGCCTTGGGTAGCACCAAGGGTGTGTGCCTAAGAGAAATGAAGGGCCCCTGCACTTATATTGTTTACAAATTAAGCCCTGGATTTGACAGTTTGAATGTAATTGTGTTAGGTTATTCTTTATCTACGTTGTCTCTCTGTTAATACATTTGTTCTCTACTTTATGGGGAGTTAGCTTCCCACAATGTTTACCTTACACTAACCTACTCTGGACATCCCCAGTCTTCCTGTCCATCTACAGTTCACTTCCAAGATCAAAATGGTCTCTACGGTCCAGTCCGCTTTTCTCACAAACATATTCTATAGCTCAGTGTAAATGTGGGTAGATCAAGTTAACTGTGCAATACTTCACCTCCTATCCACACCAGTTACCCTTTGGTGCACTTCTATTCAGTAAAACAGACAAACAATCCAGGCTGTTGGCCGGGCGGGGTAAAGTATACATTCTTAGTTGTTTAAAACTCTTCAGTAACAAACCCATTATATTCTCAAAGAAGTCTGTATATCATATATATCATATCAATTTACATTTGTAGTCAGTAGAAACCAATGTGCTTTTCACATTTCAGTTGTTACAGCCAAGAAATGTTTCACAGATAAAATGCTTTCTCAAGGCTGTTAACAAAACACAGACAAAACATACAATCACTAGACATATAAATAACATGTATAGACCTAAATATGTTTATGCAAGAGCAATGTTAAAAATGATTTAGCTCAATCTGTCACATAATTCATAGACGGATATTATGCCTACTAAAGACATGCACAGTGTATTTATAGTAGACATATATAATACATCAAATTACACAAGTTATATAATCAGTTTTGCACATTAGTCATAGATTCTCACTAGAAAAATACCAGCACAACTATGTAGTCCCAATGTTCTATCTAAGAAGATATTTAAAACCACTTCTCTTACATTAAAAATCAATGTAACTCATACTATTATAATAACTAATCTACATACAAGATTTTTTTCAATGTGGAACTGAAACTTGTATTTTTTTAAGACTTCTAAGTTATAATAACCTTTTAGAGAGCACTGACTTTTACCTTACACCATAAATCAATGTAATCCAATATTATTTCAACACTTGATCTAAATACAAGACTTATTATCAATGGAGAGTAGTAATCTTTTGAAGATTTCTAAGCTGCAATTTGATATCAGAGGGCATGTACATTCATCAATATTCCTTTGGCTAATATATTTTAGCGGCTAGTATAACTTTAAGGCAAGGGAACTCACCAAGAAACGATATCAAGATTCACAAGTTTCATACTTAGGGGGTCATTAGGATAGCGGGCGAATCACCACTGCCCGTATGGCGGTGGCGATCCGCCCGCTATTTTCCACTGCCCGCCTAACATTTCCCCACCGCCATATTAGTATGGCGGTGGGGACCCAGGCGGACGGAAAGACCGTCCGCCGGTTTTCCGCCGGTCGACCAGTCGACCAGTCGACCGTGCGGAAAAGGGGCTGGATATGGTGGCGGTGTCTGCTAGACACCGCCATCCATATTAGAATGGGCAGCGGTGCAGGGCTTTCCATGGCGGAGACCCCGCCATGGAAAACCAGGCGGGGTTTGCTTTCGGGGGCTCGTTGCGGGCCCCCAGGGTTTTGGGCGGGTGGGGGGTGCACATGGGGGTACCTATGGTACCCCCCTGCATTGGCATTGACATGGTGGCAGGCACCTCGCGGTGCCTGTCACCTTGTGCATGACAATGCACACAGTGCATTCCAGCATTGTGGCGGGCGGTGCTGTGAGCACCGCCCGCCTGATGCTGGGAATGGAAGGATGCCACCGCCACGGTGGCGGTGGCATCCTAATCGCCGGTGCGGGACCGCCGCACCACTGGCGGCCGGTCCCAGCACCGCTAGGGTGGCGAGCGGACGAAAGTCCGCACGCCATCCAAATAGGCCCCAAAATGTCTATTTTACAATCACTATTTTACTAGACACTCCTGCATACTCATTATTTTGTTACTACCGCCACTCCAACTGATAATTGTAATTCTGAAACTTCACATAGGTATAGATCACATTAAGTTTCAAGAAACTATGTCAGGTTATAGATGGTGTTTGCACCAATTGTATATGTTCAATTTGTTCCAAAATTGCCCGTTTTAGATAAATTTAGCAGACAGTGTAAAGTAGAAAAATGTTCTCTTTTGCCCACACTTGATTAGAATATCCCCTGAATTAGTTTATCTAAAGAGTAATATGTTAAAACGGAAAGTTATTAATTATACTGATCAAAATTGAGAAGAACAGACCCCAGATGCTTGAATCTATTTCTATCTCCTCTATAACAATATCAAGAGACTCCTAGTTTAACTATAATGATCACAATTTAAATAGAATAATGTCACAGTTAAAAAGAACAAGTGGCAAGTTTTTATTTATCTCGATTCTCTTTATAATGCTGAGAAAAGCCTGCTATTTTGAAATATCAATTAAACAATATCTTAAGAGAACATTAGTGGTAGTAATCTCATTTAAAATAGAAACCATCTCAATCTTGTCACTTTCTTTCTATACTCACTCCCAGTATATCAGTACCACTTGGTTACAACTAATATCATAACAGATGCATTCCACATAGGCAAACCTTAACGTTTAGGACCGTAGAACTTTTAGCCACCATTTTGTTTGTCCTATTTATATTGTTTAATTTTCTCACCAAACAGTGCCCTCAGGGGCTAAACCGGAAGAGTAAGACATTTCCTTCTGGGTATGGATCATGTCTGCCATAGTAGGGGTATAGATTTGTGTGTTTCCTGTGAATTGAACAGTAAAATAAAAGAGATAGTTGAGCCAAACCTTCACTAATAGGTGGAGATCTTTCAGGTCTATAGTTAGGTGAAAATGTGATCAAGCACATACAGTTTTAAACTAATAAAACCACTGAAATGCACCAGTTAACGTTATCTCAGGTAACTATAATTTGCGCCCTAAAGTAACTATACTCACACCCTCGCCGTGCACTGCTAATTACCTCCCGTATAGAATCACTCATGACATGTCTGATAAAAGCATTGAAAACATCACTGCAACATCTGAAATGACATAATTGATGACAGCGCTGTGCATGATGGGGGCCCTATGTATAGTTTAAAAGACGCACCACCTCCCCTTTTTAAAAAATGTTTGCCCCGGGGGATCGAGTCTCCCAAGCCGTAAGAGGCTCGGGGAGGGGGGCTGCATGACGCCCTCCCCTTGAATACGAGGATTGGTCCCCGTGGCTGTATTCATCTCAGGGAGGGGGCTGCCCCTACCCCTTTGATTATTGCCAGGACCCAGGGGATGGGGTCCTCAGGGCCCTAATCAGCTTGGGAGGGATGCCAAACTTCCCCCACCCCTTTAATTAATGCAACGTGCCCCAGTGGGTTGGGTCCTCAGTGCTGGCAACAGCTTGGGGAGAGGGGTCCCACATACCCCACTGCCCCCTCCTCAAAAAACTTTATTTATTGACCCCCAGGCCCTGGCCCACCTCAGAGGGGTTATATTTATTTTAAGACAACAATGTTTTTTTTTCCCCTGCAAATCTTCTGGAGTACCCTGGGATCACAGCAAAAACAATGGCCTGGGAGTGTCCCTCTGGGCTCCCACAATCTCTAGGAGTGCAGGGTAACCCTACACTGCCCCTCTCATCTTTTTTTAAAATCCTTTTCAGGATGGGAGCTAAGTCCCTGAGTCCGGTAATGGCTGCTGCAACATTTTTATTTATGTTGTGGCTAGCCAATCAGAGCGCTCTCTCCTGCTGGAGCCTCACACCCACAGGACCAAGATGGCACAAGGAAAAAAGAATCCCTCAGCCAAGTAGAATGCTCTTTTTTTTTAAGTTCAGCTTGTGGGATCTCGTGAGAGTCGCTCGTACCAACAATCCAGATTTACAAATATTTTGTACCCTAATTTCTTCTAATCTACTGAACGGACGACTAAAATCACAAAAACCATGCTTTCTGGACTAAAATCGAGCTTGCTCCCAAATTTGGTTTAATTCTGTTTAGCAATCTTGGCTGTAACTCTTTTTTAAAAAGTCTATGTTAAATGTATGGGTAAATTTGGCTTTAGGACATCCCTCTTTTCAGCTTGATGGATCACACCAAAGGAGCAGAGGTAGATGACCATTTTTGGAAAGTTTCCCTGTGGCCAACCGCACACATGCAGCCAACCCCACGCTGTGCACGGCCTGATGCGTTCGGACTGTAAACACATCTGTTTCCCACTGCAGGCAGAGAAACTGATGAACAGTCAGCTCCCAGTGGGCAGGAGCATTTTTCTTGCTTCTGCTCAACGGGAGTGGACTTGGTGTCTACTCCCACTTGGTGGGAAATTTGAATTGCACCCGCCAAGTGAGAGCAAACACAGGTCTCCCTGCCCATGCCAGTGCAGACAGGGAAACCGCTATGTCACGGGGGTAGGCTCCCTGGGGCATAGCATGAGCCGGCCCTGGGGGATGAGGTCCCGAGGGCAATTAATGGCTCCGGAAGGGAGGCTGATTGGCCCCCTCATTTTTGCACACACAGCTGGGCCCTGGGGGATGGGGTCCTAGGTGCTGAAATCAACCCAAGTAGGGGGGCTGCATGACACCCTTCCCCCTTTGGACATTCACCTAGGCCCCGGGAATGGGGGTCCCGGGGTCAAAATTGGCCCGGGAAGGGGGTCACATGCCAATCTCTCCCTTTTTATAATAATGCCGGGCCCCAGGGGATGGGGTCCCCAGGGCCAAAATTGGTACGGGGCCCCTCTCCCCCTTCTACAAATCAGCTAGGAAGGGGAGCCACGGATGCCCCCCTCCCTCAAAATATATGTTTATGTTCCCCCAGGAACCTGGCCCACCTGGGGGGGCTTAAAAAAAACAAGCGCCGGAGACTGCTCTAATTTTTTTTTTAACCTTGCCACTGATCCACAGTGAATTCGTCAAATGATGCCAAAGTCATTAGCAAAACAAAAAATGCTTTTTACTATAGAGACTAGGTCCTAACTATAACTACCTACTGGCGAGTAATATATATTAGCCAGAAGCAGTTGCCACTGGGTGGTTATAGTTAGGGTTGCGTTTCCATAACCTATCATCATTAACTTTCCAAAAAAAGCAAATTCCCCTCAGCGCCTTCCTAGAAATTTTCAGGGTGATCCATCAAGTGGGGGGAGGAGAAAAAAGGGGGGTTAAAAAAGCTAATTTCCCCATGTATTTTCAATAGAATTCTTTAAGCAGTGCTACCGCAAAAACTGTTAGTTGGAATTACACCAAATTTGCAGGAACCTAGATCTAGCTTCACACATTGTGCTTTTTGTGATTTGGTGTAAATATGTTTAGGAGTTTTTGAGGAATTAAGGTTTAAAGATATTTGTATATATGGAGGGTTGGGTCCGAGGGACTCCAGTGAGAGTCTTGGAGGAGCATCAATTTAAAAATAGAGCATTCTGATTGGCCCAGGGAGCTTTTTCCCCTTGGACCATCTTGCTCCAATGGGAGTCAGACTTCAATGGGAGTGAGTGCTCTGATTGGTTGCCAGCAAAATGAGAAAAATGTTGCTGAACCCAGAGGAGCTCCCTCCTGGGGCTGAAATGTAAACAGAATTGGCAAAACATCCCCACAATGGAGGCTGCCATTTTTTGTGTTTATATGGGGAGGGGGGCATCAGGAGGGCCCCCCTCCTCAGCCCATTCATGGCCCCGGAGACCCAATCCTCAGGGACGGGTATATTTAAGGGAGGGGGTGCGTGCCCCCCATCATTGAGTCTGGGGACCCCATTCCCAGGGCTGATTTATTTTTAAAAGAGAAGGGGCAGCTTGACTCCCCTTCCTAAGCCTATGTAGGCCCTGGAGTCAAAATATTTTTAGAGAAGGGGAAGGGTAAGGGGCTGCGCAGCCCCCCTCCTGGAGCCTTAAAAAGGCCCTGGGGCCCCATCTCTCAGGGCCATCACTTAAATGAAAAGGGAGGGGGCCACACAGCCTCTCCTCCCTGTGCCTTTAATAGACTCAGGGACCCCATTCCCTGAAACCAGCTCACATACTGTGTCCCTGGGAGCCCACCCCAGGACTCAGTAGTTTCCCTGCCCTTACTACTGCATGCAGGGAAACATGTGTTTCCTCTCGTCTGGCGGGAGCATTTTTAAATCGCCTGCTATATGGGAGCAGACTTTTGTTTGTTTCCCTGTCTGCACTGATGAGGGCAAGGAAAGAGAGTCCATATTACTCCCACCTGGAGGGAGCAGCATAAATAGCTGCTCCCTCCAGACGGGAGCAATGCCGGCTCCCACACCATGATGAGAGCCGGCTAGGATTGCCAGGGCCCTGTTTTTCCCCTGTGACTCCCAAAGTGGTGTTTGGGGGATGCCCTGGATGGTCACCGGGGCATCCACCTATTATTAATGGATGCCCTGGGGGAGGGGGTCAATGGGGCCATAATAGGCTTGATGAGTGGAACTGTGTGGCCCCCCTCCCCTTTTAAATAAGTTAGAGCCATGGGAGATAGGGTCCCCAAGCTTGGGGAAAGGGACCACATGGTTTATAATGTCATAGAGCTGCAGGGGCTGGGGTCCAAGGGGCCTAATAAAACTCCAGGAGGGGGGCAATGCGGCCCCTCCCCTTTTTAAAAATGGACAGCCCCGGGCAATGGGGTCCCCGGGACCTAATAAGCCTCCGGTAGGGGGGTTGCGCATCACCCCTACTCATTTTCATTATATTTGTCCCCAGAGATGGCACCGCCATGGCCTATTATTGCTCAGGAAGGGGGGCAGGTGCTCCCCCCCTTTGATATGTAAAACTGTACATTATACAAGATGTATATTGTATTTATTTTGCATTTGGCCCTGGGGATTGAGTCCCCAGTGCCTATTAGGGCTCGGGGGCAGGCTGAACGCCCCCTTCCCCTTAGATATTGGCCCTCTATGGGGGTTGTATGTATGTTAGTAGTACTGATGCTTCATATTATTTTGAGGTATTTTGCGCTTACTTTCATTGCTCTAATGGTATACCCGTTTATAGAGCAAGGTGTACAAAAGAAGCTTGAATCATGTCTTCAGTGATGTCATCAATGGTTGTCATCAATGATGTCATTTGAGATGTCATGAGTGATGTCATAAATGATGTCATAGAACATGTCATGAGTGATGTAAATGTAAGTTCATAAGCAGTGCATGGCGGTCACAGGTTAATGTTAGCTCTGCTAACTATAACTGGTGAAATTCTGTGTTTTTTAGTTCAAAACATTAATGTCACTGAAATAGTCACCTAACTATAATGTCACTTTAACCTTTGTTTTTTTCAGTGAATTTATAAGGTTTATTTAAACAAAAACAGATCTTTTTATCACACTTACCTATAACGTTACTTTAACCTTTGTTTTTTTCAGTGAATATATATATTCAGATATGGAGGGGTACTAAGGGCTGAAGGTGTGAAGAAGCCCAATATTTTATATTCATTAACTTATTGGGGACTGAAGTAAGTGGATAGTAAGCCCACATGGGCCTGATCTAGTAGATGTGTTTGTATATGTGCCCTTGTCTTTCTACTAAGACATATATCGCTTCAATTCAGTAGCTATTTTAGCAGACTGTTACACCAGTAGAGAGAGGGCATAGGATAGTACAAACATCGTTATAAATTTGCATCACCTGTGTTATATGTCGAAATCTAGCTGACTGCACACAATACGGCGTATACACTTATAAATGTACTCTATTCCCATACTTATGGTTTTGTATTATGTATGTGGTTTACAACCTAATAATTTTGTTTTTTATATCCTCTGCCATTTATTATTTTTGTATGTATATTGATACACTTACTTGCAATGTGCCATTAACATGCTTGTAGAGTGTTTGATTTGTGTTTATTTTATGTCCATGCCATCAACATGGTCGCCATGGCAACATTATATAAACACTTTTCTCAATGGTGCTGAAGTATGTGAACAAGGTGGTCCGTCCACCGAAGCGCGTCAGAGCCTTCTGTTTCCAGTAAACTTGTGAATATACTTTCAGCATGTCGGTGCCTGTTTCATTACAAGAGGAGCGAGATTGCTATATATATATATAACGAATTACATTGCGCGCGCCGCATCGCCATTTGGCGTTGCAGCGCGCGCAATGTAATTAGTTTTATTTATGTACTTATGTACTCAACTCCGTTCGGCAGTATACCGGAGTTTACTACCCCCCACCCTGCCCCTCCCCCGCCCCGCCGCCCCGCAGAACTTCCTCCAGGAGCCGCGACTGCATAATATATATATATATATATATATATATATATATATATATATATATATATATATATATATATAATTTGTTCAAACATGAAGGATGGTCTGAACTATCTCTGAACTCTGAATCTCAAAATGTTTTGTTTAGTTCTTAGAAGCAAAATGCACGTAGAATTGCTATAAAGGTATAAAGCAATTATATTGAAGTTTATCCTTTTATTTACACTTTTAGTAAACTTTTCTTCTGCAATTTTATTTGTCTTTATTGTACTTACAATTCAATTACAATTCATGTTGTGTGCAATAAAATAAAGTTTTGATTTAAAAATAAATTTTTCTAGTGTTCTTGTGTGTGTTATTCCTTAATGAAAGAGGGTTTGGGGTTCCACTAACTATCCCTGCAATGTATTGTGTGATTGACTGTTACCTGAAAAAAATCTCACTCAAATATTGCTCAGTGGGATGGGGGTGGTTGCAATGCAACAGATTTCCTGTCTCAGCTGGGCAAATTGACTGAGTCCTTATTGCCAATGGATCTAGAAAACCGAACTCTGGGGCATATTTACAAGCCCCTATCACCACCAGAACGTCACTTTTTTTGACATTGTAGTGGTGATACGGGCTTCGCCTTATTTACAAGGCAGCGTTAAGCCACTTAACGTGGCTTAACGCTGCATTGTAAATAAGGCACCCTTTCACGCTATACTTAGCGTGAAAGGAGTGGGCAATGGGTGTAGCGGTGGGTGTTACGCCGCAGCACCCATTGATTTTGATGCTGCCCCATATTTACAAGAGTGGGGCAACACCAAAATTAAGACCAGGGAAAACCTAGTCTTAACAGGGCACAACAAGGAGAAATGCTTTATTTCTCCTCGTTTTTTGCTGTTTTTATGTGTGCTGCATTGTGCAGTCCACATAAAAACAGCACAACACCATGCATGATTGTTTATGTGCAGGAAGGTGTCCCTTTCTGCACATAAACAATAATTTTAAAAATTACGAGTTGCAACTTCTATGTGTGCTGCACAAAGCAGCCAACATAGAAGTTACAAATCACCATTTAAGATTGTTTATGTGCAGGAAGGGACACCTTCCTGCATACAAACAATAATTTCCCACAACGCAGGTACCCTTGCACTATGGTGCAATTGGCTCTAGGCAGCTAAATTTAGTGCCAGCGCAGGGGGAAATGTAGGGCTGCACCATATTTTTGTAAATACGGTGCAGCCCTGCGTTTCAGAAGTGTTGGAGCGTGGCGTTAAGCCAAGACGGCTAATGCCGCGCTCCGTCACTTCTTTGTAAATATGCCCCTCTGTTTTCTAGAGTGACCTAGAATGTGCTTCAATATTTTTTTTACTTCTAATAACTTAATACCTGAGTTATATTTTGAGGGACTGAGTAATTACCATTGCCATGGCGAATACTTTCCTTCTGCCATGCAGGATACTCCGCCAACCATCTTGGAGATGTCCACTGCCCCTGTGGACATCTCTTTCATTTCCAGGAATCGCTGTCACGGTGATTCCTGTAAATGCATTGTAAGTTTGACGGGCGGCTCTGTCAAGATGATGATGGAGCTGTACATCAAACGTACAACTTTTTTTTTATTTTTAAAAAAATAATCTGAAAGCAGGATATTCTTTTTGAAAATAAAAGAGCATTGCTCCCCCTCGCCATGGGAGTTTCCTGCCATGGCTAAAGGGGCATTGAACACTTTTCAATGCCCCTTCTTGCTGGGCATTTTCTGGAGGTGGCGGGCATAAAAGTTGGCTGCAAGTCTGCCTGTCTAAATTAGGTGAGTGGACATATAGTAAAACCACTGATGTCACTTACTCTGTCAGGCTACAGAAGGAGTTTGACCATCGCGGAGACAGAGTAATCTCTGCTGTTATCAAACTTATGGTCTGCCCGACTCTAAATCTGGCGGATGGCCCTCAATGTTGACAGAGAGGAAACTCTGTTGAAACTCTGTCGCCTTTGCGATGGAGTTCCCTTTCCGCCAACATATAAATCAGGCCCTTAGTCTCCGGAGGAAATGTAACTGGATTGTGGTTGTATCTGAGGGTGGCTTCCAAAGACATAAGTTGTGTTTTTTATTATCTAATGCTGGTATATTCTTTTCACGTGGTATGTTTATTTGCCCCTGGAATATTGCTTCTGCCGATATGCAGTACAATATTTAAAACCCATATTCCAGAAATAGATCAAGTAAAACGTATGTGATAATTGGTCAACTAACATTTCCCCCAAGGATAGAGTCGACGATGACTAAATCAAATAGTTTGCAATCTTGCTACAGAGAGCTTTAGCAGTCGAGTGAACAATTTCTCAACTAGTAGTATTGCATTCATACATTCCAGAATATACTATTGTCTGACTATCAGGTCACTTTAAAATATTTATCAGATAGGGGCTGAGGCTTTAAAGCAACCACAAATTAGTCTAAGAGCAAAAGCCAAATGTTCATTTAGTTGAAATTGTCCCCTACTAAATAGAGATGTGTTTTTATCGTATGCCGGCTGTTTGTAATGGTAACTCCTTGCAGTGTGAGACTCTGTAATAACAATTCTTGAGTTGATAGTTCTCATGTTTACATTTGAGCTAGTTTTCCGGGACACTGACGCACCTTTGTTCTCACTGAAATCAACTGGCATACCAGTAAAGAAAACATGTTTAATTTCAATCAGAACTTAAGGCTAAGATGTAAAGCAATTATTAATTTTAAAATGTGTGTTGATTATCACATGCTTTGGATCATTACTTAGGTTAGTAAAATGGTACAAAGTCAGAATAAACAAAGTAAAATAATTCGTGGCCTGAAATATTATAAACACATTTATTTAGACACAATCCTTAGTAAGCTTTGCAGGGTTCCATGACGAAGAGTAGATAAAAGAGTACATGGTTTAGGGTATTTTCTATTATCAGCATTGAAGATCAATCTACTTGTAATTCGAAATATTACATTTATGTCATAGTACCTGTAGCGCGGCGGGGCCACGTGGATGAAGGCCGCAACAGCGCTAAGAAAAGGTGCGCCACACTAGTCTGCTATCGCTGGCCGGAAGACCCTGAGCGGTCTTCAGCTATTTATTTATCCCCTCGGGTCGAGCCCGCCCCGAGGGGTGTATGGATGCATGTAGTGCGATACATTGTTGTGGAGAGCCCGGGTGGCTCTCTACATCCCTCCTTTCTTTTAGTGACCGACCGTCAGGTTCTTCAGGTTCACGGAGAGGTGCACACAAAGTCTTTTAGTCTTTGACTCGGCGCAGGGTTCGGCCGGAGACCATACTTCTGGCTCCGGGAGCTGGAACTGACCACTGCGCTCGATGAAGTGTTCAGGGGTGACCCGGTCATTTCGTCCTGACAGGGTTGACCAGCCATGGGGACAGCCTCTTCTCTCTCCACTCGCGAGTCCCTCGGCGAAGGATGCAGCACTCCTGGTGAGCCAGGTGGGGAGAGACTTGGGGTGTCCTCTGGACATTCCGACTCTTCTTGGCCAGAACTTTGCTCGCAAATTCTCTTAAAGTTAGACACATTTCTCGTGACTGACTGCTGCCCCCGCTGGGCAGTGACCATGGTCCCTTGAATGCCAACCACTGTCCATCCTTCTGGCTCGTAGGGTGTCCTGAACTTCCAGCCAGGGTGCCTGTCCTTGACCACCACACGATCCCCCACTTTTAGCTATGGCTCTCATGCCCAGCGGGCCTCACTTGCTTTGAGGTTGGTCATTGTCCTCTTCGCTTGGACTGCTTCGTTGTCTCGTTCTGGGGGCTCCCACGTTGGGTCCGTCGGGATGCTATATGGCGGGGGCCTCATGAAGAGTAGGTGAGACGGGGCGCACTTGGTGGTGCTGTGTGGCGTCTGTCGGTAAGCGCCAAGGAATTGGTCAAGTGCAGCTTCTGCATCTTCCCCTTGTTCCACGGCAATACGCAGTGCTCGGTTGAGCGTTTGCATCAGACGCTCCACCTCCCCGTTGGCTTGAGGCCACACAGGGGTGATCTTTCGGTGAGGAATCGCTCTAATCTCCAGGTATTCCTGGAATTCCCGGCCCTGGAACGGGGGCCCATTGTCTGATCTGATTTCCTAGGGCAGACCCATCAGTGCGAATGTCTTGTCCAAAACTCTCTTTACGTGTGTGAACGCCGTCGACGCCACCACCTCCACAATAGGGAACTTCGAGAAGGAGTCGACCATTACCAGCATGTTGCGTCCATCGGGGAAACTTCCGAAGTCCAGGCTGATCTTGGCCCAGGGGGTCTCACTAGGTTCTTTGGTGATCACCAGCGCCGGCGCCGGGTCTCCTCCTGTGATGGTGCAGGCATGACACTGTCTCACCATTTCCTCCGCCATGGAATCCATTGCCGGAAACCAGACCTTATTCCTCAGCCTGGCTTTTGTCTTTGCCATCCCCTGGTGTCCAACGTGCGCCAGCAGGAGGATCCGTCTCTGCAGCCTTTTCGGAATCACAATCACATGTCCTCTTAGGATGACTCCCTGCTCACCCACGCTACGTTCGTGGCGCACCTGCCAGATTTGTTGCCGAGCGTTGCTGTCTTCTGCTCTGAGATCTCGGGTCCCGTCCATGAAATGCGCCCAGCCGTGGCTCAACAGCGTGGTCTTCACCCGGGACAGTGTCTCGTCTTCATCCGTGGCACGGCCGATTTCCTCGAGTGTCATGGCCGTGGGGCACGCCTCTTGCGAGACCATCTTCACAAATGCCTCTGAGTAGGATACATCAGCTGATGAGCTTCGAGGTGGCATGGATTCTGGATGGTGTGACAGGTAGTCTGCCGGGTTGTGGGCTCCAGGACGAAAAATGACCTTGAAGTTGTAGGACTGCAGCTGCACCGCCCATCGCTCTATCCTCGGGGGTGCCAGCCTGGACGATCCTGCAAAGAGCGGGAGTAAGGGCTTGTGGTCGGTTACAACTTGGAACTTTTGGCCGCACAGGTATAAGTGGAAATGTTGACACGCCCATTTTATCGCTAGGGCCTCCCTCTCGATTTGGGCATACCTTGTCTCAGTGTCTGTGAGGGCTCTACTGGCGTACGCCACCGGTCTCCAGGCTTCTGGGCTGTGCTCCTGAAGAAGGGCCGCTCCAAGGCCAACTGGTCTTGCATCGACGATTAGTTCAGTACGCCTCCCTGGATGAAAGTAAGCCATTACCAGCTTGTCCAGCAGCGCCGTCTTGATGCTGTTGAACGCTGTATTGGCGGCCACAGTCCACTCCCACTTGTGGTCATTGCGTGTAAGAGTACGGAGCAGTTCTGACAGGGCAGCAAGATTCGGAATAAATCTTCCACAGTATGTGGCCATGCCAAGAAAGCTTCGCACTTCCGTGGGGTTCTTCAGGGTGCTGGCTGCTCGGATGGCTGCGGCCTTCTTGGGGTCCACCTGTAATCCTTCTCTGGTGAAAGTGTATCCAAAGAAATCGATGGATTCCTGGTAAAATGAACACTTTGACTTGTGAAGGGTTAGCCCGCAGTCTTTGAGTCTCTGTAGGGTGGCCCGGAGGTGGGTGTGGTGATCTTCCAGGGTGTTCGAGAACACCAGGATGTCGTCACTAAGGTTGATCACGCCCTGCAGACCTGACAGTGCTTCCCTGATGGCATTTTGGAAGACCTCGGCTGCCGACGACACCCCAAAGCTGAGTCGCTTGTACCTCCGGAGGCCAACGTGCGTCGAGAAGGTAGTAATATACCTACTCTCGGGTTCAAGCTCTAGCTGGTGGTATCCTGCGTTCAAGTCTAGTTTTGAGAACCACTTGGCTCCATTCAGGTCTGCTACTATGTCGTCCATGGTGGGCGTAATATGGTGTTCTCTCTTGACTGCCACGTTGGGTAGCCGCATGTCCACGCAGAGCCGGATGGCTCCGGGCTGCTTGGGTTTGGGAGCCATGACCAGCGGGGACACCCACGGGGTGGGGCCAGATACCTTCTCAATCACGTCGAGATCCTCAAGCTTCTTCAGCTCTTCTTCCACCTGCAGGTGGAGATTGAACGGCACTCTCCCATGCCTGAGGGCGACCGTCCTCACCGTGGTGTCGATGTGGAGTTTGAACCTCTTCCCTTTGAGTTTGCCCAGTCCAGTGAACAGTGATGGAAACTCCCTCAGAATGGTTTCGGCGTGGGAGTCATGGATCTGGTGGGCAAAGAAGACCAGCCCCAGGTCTTCAGCTGTATGGCAGCTGAGCAGTGTACCTTTCCTTCCCTTCGTGATGTGGAATCTGGTCACCGTGGCATGCTTTCCGCTGACGACTTTGGCATGGATGACCCCTCGGAGGGGGAGTGGATCCGTCCCTCCATACGTGTAAATCCAAGCCTTGGTGGGTGTGAGCGGGGGTCGTGGCGACAGACAGTCATATTGCTCCGAGTCCATCACATTGATGGAGGCACCTGTGTCGATGAGTGCCTGGACGGCCGTCCCTTCCACCGAGATGGAGCACATTGGTGGCGGCCTTCGGCGGTTGTCAGTCCTGCTGACATACAACACAAAAAAATACCTCGTCGTCAGCATCCTCGAGGGCAAGACAGCATTCCTGCTGCGGGATCTCCCTTGTCGATGGCGGATCATCAATGGACACTTGGCAAATGCGTTGCAACATGCCCCGCGGCCTCTGAGGAGCCTGCCTGGATCGACCGCTGCGGCACACCTTGGCGAAGTGATTGATTTTGCCGCAGCGGGAGCATGTCTTCCCTCTCGCCCCGCATACGGCCGTCGCTGAGTGATTGTCACCACAGTAGCCACAGGGCCCTCCGGTCGGCGTTCTCGGCGCTTGGCGAACCGCGTTGGGGCGCCGTTGGATTGCCTCGACCCTCTCTTCCTTGACGGGCACGTGCCTGGACGCATGTGGTGCTGCGACGGGCGTGTGTAGAGCGACTTCCATTTCTTCAGCCCGAACGTCCGACAGCTCGTACGACCGGGCCAAGACGAGGATCTCATCCAGAGAGATTCCGGGTTGACGCAGGATCAGCTTCCGCAGGAGTTTGGAACGGCACCCCAGGATGATTTGGCCGCGTATTTCTTCCCTCTGATCCGGGAAGGCGCACGTGCCGGCCAGCCGGTGCAGCCACGCGTAAAACATGTCGACGGACTCCATGTCCGACTGCGACGCCCGTCTGAACTTGAACCTCTCGAAGTCGGGGTTAAGTTGGGTGTCAAAATGCCTGTTGAGCGCGGCGACCGCTGCTTCGTAGTCGTCGTCATCACCAGTGTTGGGGAGCGTTTCAAAGAGGTTGTAAATTTCTGAGCCTCCGTAGTAGATGAGTAGCGACCTTTTCACGGTGCCATCGGTCTCCCTGGTACCTTTGAAATAATGATTGAGTCGTCCGACCCACGCCTTCCATCGTGGGGCCGCCGTGGCAGGGTCTGAAATTTCGCTGAAGGGTGGCAGCGGGGCGAAAAGCCGTGTGACCGTGCCCTGGGGGTGGTGCATTGACACCCCTGACTGGGTTGCCTCCCCCGGCCTGCTGGCCGGCAGCGCCGTCCGGAGCTGGGTCACCCATGGTGACTGTGTGTCTGTGCGCGGGGGCGCAGACTTGGCGCTAGGGTCCGCGAATGTGCTTGCGTGCCGGCGCGTGGCCACGTGTTGCTGACTGGTCTGTAGGCTTTGTCGTTGCGAGCGAGGTGACTTCGCTCCGTTGCATAAACTTTGGCAGGCGGTGTCGTCCTAGTGTGTTGGTGAAGGAAACCCAGGTGACGAGGGACCGCTGTGGGAGTAGGTATGCAGTGTTGTCTTCCCTGTGGGATTTTTCCCCTCTGACGGTCCTTTTTTTCTCTTTGTGTTGGGTGATGTCACCACATTCCCTCCTTAACCAAGTCCTGTCCCTTTTTTATTTTCAGGTTGCAGGCAGCACACAGGGCAGCTGTGGGGAGTGGGGGCCTGAAGCCAGACGAGGTGCAGGGCCTGAGCAGAGGCCTGCTGCAAGACGTCCCTTCCCGATGCTGCTGGCGCTGGGAGAGCGGGGCCGCAGTACCACAATGCGCCACCGCGCGGAGGACACAAGCGAGCCAGGCCACTCACCGCAGAAGGAGCACGCGCCGCCGGCTGAACACGCTCCCGTTGCTCGGGGAGACACATGGGCGGGCACAGGGTGTGCGAGTCGGTCAGTGGCGGCAGCCGCCGACGGCGATGCACGGAGACACAGGGCAGGATCTCCGTCCCATGCAGGAGCGGAGCGTCGCGGGTGGGCTCCGCAAGCTCCCAGCTGGCCAGAGGATAGGAGGCGGTGCACGCGTGCAGTGCGACCGGCCTCGTCACAAATGTAGCGCGGCGGGGCCACGTGGATGAAGGCCGCAACAGCGCTAAGAAAAGGTACACCACACTAGTCTGCTATCGCTGGCCGGAAGACCCCGAGCGGTCTTCTGCCATTTATTTATCCCCTCGGGTCGAGCCCGCCCCGAGGGGTGTATGGATGCATGTAGTGCAATACATTGTTGTGGAGAGCCCGGGTGGCTCTCTACAGTACCTAGCTTCTCGATAAAAAGTATGCATCTTTTCCTAAAAATCTAAAAAATAACTTTATCGTGGAAAATTATTCTTGACTTTGCAAGTCTGCCGTTTAACACAGGCTGTTGATTGCGATAGTTAATTCTCCGAGGGACAGTCCCGTGCAAGGTTTCGTTGACAACTGAAATATTAATAAGGAGTTTCAGCCTCTATCAGAGAATGCAAAAAAAGGTGCGATCCAAACAAAACTGTTAAATCTTCAGGAGGGATTGGAAAATTAATCCGAAAACCAAAATCCCCTGAAGGAACATAAGATGTCTTGCGAGTACTTGTATAGCTTGTGACGTGGAGCAGTGCTCACCCGTGGGTGAGATCTGGAGAGCGGAAGACAAAGGAGCAAGCCCAAGATTTTAAAATGGTATTTCTGATATCAAATGACTAGTATTGGTAAGTACCCTTTCTTATCTTCCAAACTGTTTAACTAATTGGTGTAATATGCTGCATTCTATCGGGTATAGACAAGCAGCCACCCTGCCTCGTTGCACATTAATTACATTACTCAAGAAACAACGCAGCTCATTTCCGTTTCTGAAGTACAACATTGCACATCCCTTTACTTTGCCCAAAACAACAGGACACATTGTTTTCTATTAAAGGCCAAGGCAGTTCTCATTCGCTTCTGTTACTGGACAAAAATATTTCGCATTATTTTCCATTGCTGAATAAGCAGGACACATAGATTCAATTTCTGAAGCAAATCACCTTGAGTCCCTCTCCATTACTAAAGAGTGCCGTGCATTTTCCTTTTCATTACTGAATAAAACAGAACACTTGTCTTTCAATAAAAGAAACAATGAACACTCTCCCTCTTTCTGGAGCTAAACAGTTCATGTTCTTTTCAATTACTGAATAAAACAATACAGACTTCCCCTCTTCACACATCTTTCTAAAGCTGAAAATGAGGTTTCTTTGCAATCAGACTCACTGCTAACTTCACGACCGGTGGGTCAGGGTGTTGTATTCCGCTTTAGGTGTCCTTATATAGGTTTTCCTGAAACATGTCCTTATATAGGCACAATCGCATTGCCCTTATATAGGCATAAGATCCCAGTCCTTATTTAGGCATTAGCCATGCTACCCAAATACAGGCATGGTCATCTACATCCGTCCACCCTAACGTCACAACGAGTTCTTAGAAACCAGACCCTTAAGCTCTTGGGAGTTCCCTAGCACAGGATTATTGATTTCTCCAAGAACTCATTTATTATGCATGAACCGCTATTCCTTAAGGGTTCATTCCTGACGTCTTCCTCTGCCCGACTTCACGTCAATGCTAACATTCCAAGGCACGTACCGGGTATAAATATACCTTCCCTTGCCCAAGCAAGAAGGAGGAGACCTCGACTTTAGAGGAGCCCGTGTCCCGGCCTGACGCACTGACAAGAGACGCTTTCATCCCTGCTCACAGAGAATCCAGCTTCCAGTGTTCTGACTCCCTTCGCGGGGTGTTAGAGTTCGAGACCCGGAAGGAGATTCCCACCTCTCTCATTCTCAAGGTATGGAGCTGACTAGAACCTAGAGGGACTCTTGGCATACTAGACTTGGCATAGTAGACTATAGCATACCATACTATAGAATACTTCACCTACTTCTTACCTTGCACTACACTTAGGTTAGGTACACTGGGGTAGAACTAGTTAGAGAAGCATCTTATGAGTACTCGCATTTTTAGCTTATGTTATTTATGCATATGAATATATGTGTCATAGCTAAAAGATAATGCTAGCGCAGTATTATTTCTTTCTACTGCTTACGCTGTACATTATATATCTCGCATACTGTCTTACGATTGTAACAGCTCATATCTCTTACACGAGAAACAAGACTGTTCAATAAATCCTTTTATTGAAACGCCCGTCTATTCTTTCTGTGTAACGCTGAAGAAACTAAGCATGCACGATTAGCTGAGTGAAACTGTTATCTGTTGTTTCCACGATTCTGAGAGTGTTCCGATTCTAAAGGGAAACAAAGTTGTGAAGTTTATGCGGTGGCCAGAAACTATTCCCTTCTTGTTTACAAGGAGTTTCTAGTGGCCTCTGAGTTAGCTGGTACAAAGTAAATTAAGTTTAATATACTCGATAGGGACATACTGACCTCAGTCCTATGTCAAATCTATAGGGTATATTATTCCAATGCGCAGAGCCTATTAGGGAAATAGGAACCACACTACATGGAGCCCAACGTTTGGTAAGGCACTAATTTAACGCTAGATACTGAGTAACTCAGTCGTGCTTTTCTCTCAGAGACCCCTACTCACATACTCCATAAGATGTCTGGAGTGGGTAGGGTTAAGTATCCGCCAAAGCTGAATAGGACAAAAATCCTATATATTAGCTGTATGGTTTGATCAACGTTGAAGGCTACAGTGTTCCAAAATATTGTGCACCTTATCTTTGTTTCCTTGAAACTTGTTCTACATTTTTCAAAAAACAATGTCCCAGAACGGGGATACTAACACCGACAATGGTGTAGCTGCGGCTGATCCAGTCGTAACAGTTTTTAATTTTACAGGTTTAAATGAAACCGATGAGGGTGTTATAAACATCCATCCAAACTTAAGGAGAGCCATCACTCTAAAACTTATAAAACACGGCCTAACACCAAGAGGTGGTAGAGCAGTTTTCGTGATAGAGGCACACGAATCCTTTCAGACAGAGGTATTCTATTCATGGATAGTATTCCCAGAATCAAATCCAGTAACAAAAATGTTTCACTTCTTTAAAGAAGAAGAACCACCTGAGGAATATATTCCTTTCGAGGATATTGAAATTCCACTCACATACCAGGAGCATAATCTCTGGTTTAAAGGCACCCTAAAACATCACAAAAACATTACCAGGCTCGATCCACTAGGTAGACCAGGAGCAACATGGCCGATTCTAGCCGGCTACACACCTCATCCTGACATCGAAGAAATGTCAGAAGATAAATTACTTACTCAACTACAAGAGTTAATAAAAATTTACAGACAATTAGTCCAATATGTCATGCAGACTTTCACAGTCCCACCACCTATAACCATTCCAAATCAGACCCCTCAACAGGGGAATACACTGAAAATTACTCCACAGACTTTACACGCAGTCATGGGTAAAATGCCCACAAAACGTGAACAAATTCCATTCTGGATAGCTCAAAAAATTACTCAAATCGAAGCAGTATTTCCAAATACTAGCCCTTATGAGAAACACAGAATACTAACAATCTGTTTACCAATGGGGATCACACCACAACTGGAAGACTGCACCACTTGGGGCACAGTCTTTGCTGCCATCTATACTAAGAGATACAAAAGGGGATGATGGACGGAACGTTTGAGCCAATCAAACACTCACCCCCAGTCAACTGATCTGGGTTTAATCCATCATCATTCTTTAGCTCACTCCACCACCCCAGTTCAGACATGGCCATATGCAAATCAGTCTGACCCTGTGCCTCATGGGAACAGTCCAGCCCGAACTGCCAAGCCATGTCTTCCCTGGACCGGAAACAAGCATCCTAGGACCGGTTTCTGGCATTCCAGCCGTTATCAGCCAGGCTTGCTTGAATCCAGTGGCAAAGTGAGCAAGGGACCCACGTCTGGGCATACCCCCGCCAACTTAGGGCGAACAAAGCGATACAAAAGGGATGATGGACGGAACGTTTGAGCCAATCAAACACTCACCCCCAGTCAACTGATCTGGGTTTAATCCATCATCATTCTTTAGCTCACTCCACCACCCCAGTTCAGACATGGCCATATGCAAATCAGTCTGACCCTGTGCCTCATGGGAACAGTCCAGCCCGAACTGCCAAGCCATGTCTTCCCTGGACCGGAAACAAGCATCCTAGGACCGGTTTCTGGCATTCCAGCCGTCATCAGCCAGGCTTGCTTGAATCCAGTGGCAAAGTGAGCAAGGGACCCACGTCTGGGCATACCCCCGCCAACTTAGGGCGAACAAAGCGATACAAAGGGGATGATGGACGGAACATTTGAGCCAATCAAACACTCACCCCCAGTCAACTGATCTGGGTTTAATCCATCATCATTCTTTAGCTCACTCCACCACCCCAGTTCAGACATGGCCATATGCAAATCAGTCTGACCCTGTGCCTCATGGGAACAGTCCAGCCCGAACTGCCAAGCCATGTCTTCCCTGGACCGGAAACAAGCATCCTAGGACCGGTTTCTGGCATTCCAGCCATCATCAGCCAGGCTTGCTTGAATCCAGTGGCAAAGTGAGCAAGGGACCCACGTCTGGGCATACCCCGCCAACTTAGGGCGAACAAAGCGATACAAAAGGGATGATGGACGGAACGTTTGAGCCAATCAAACACTCACCCCCAGTCAACTGATCTGGGTTTAATCCATCATCATTCTTTAGCTCACTCCACCACCCCAGTTCAGACATGGCCATATGCAAATCAGTCTGACCCTGTGCCTCATGGGAACAGTCCAGCCCGAACTGCCAAGCCATGTCTTCCCTGGACCGGAAACAAGCATCCTAGGACCGGTTTCTGGCATTCCAGCCGTCATCAGCCAGGCTTGCTTGAATCCAGTGGCAAAGTGAGCAAGGGACCCACGTCTGGGCATACCCCCGCCAACTTAGGGCGAACAAAGCGATACAAAAGGGGATGATGGACGGAACGTTTGAGCCAATCAAACACTCACCCCCAGTCAACTGATCTGGGTTTAATCCATCATCATTCTTTAGCTCACTCCACCACCCCAGTTCAGACATGGCCATATGCAAATCAGTCTGACCCTGTGCCTCATGGGAACAGTCCAGCCCGAACTGCCAAGCCATGTCTTCCCTGGACCGGAAACAAGCATCCTAGGACCGGTTTCTGGCATTCCAGCCGTCATCAGCCAGGCTTGCTTGAATCCAGTGGCAAAGTGAGCAAGGGACCCACGTCTGGGCATACCCCCGCCAACTTAGGGCGAACAAAGCGATACAAAGGGGATGATGGACGGAACATTTGAGCCAATCAAACACTCACCCCCAGTCAACTGATCTGGGTTTAATCCATCATCATTCTTTAGCTCACTCCACCACCCCAGTTCAGACATGGCCATATGCAAATCAGTCTGACCCTGTGCCTCATGGGAACAGTCCAGCCCGAACTGCCAAGCCATGTCTTCCCTGGACCGGAAACAAGCATCCTAGGACCGGTTTCTGGCATTCCAGCCGTCATCAGCCAGGCTTGCTTGAATCCAGTGGCAAAGTGAGCAAGGGACCCACGTCTGGGCATACCCCGCCAACTTAGGGCGAACAAAGCGATACAAAAGGGGATGATGGATGGAACGTTTGAGCCAATAAAAACTCACCCCCAGTCAACTGATCTGGGTTTAATCCATCATCATTCTTTAGCTCACTCCACCACCCCAGTTCAGACATGGCCATATGCAAATCAGTCTGACCCTGTGCCTCATGGGAACAGTCCAGCCCGAACTGCCAAGCCATGTCTTCCCTGGACCGGAAACAAGCATCCTAGGACCGGTTTCTGGCATTCCAGCCGTCATCAGCCAGGCTTGCTTGAATCCAGTGGCAAAGTGAGCAAGGGACCCACGTCTGGGCATACCCCGCCAACTTAGGGCGAACAAAGCGATACAAAAGGGGATGATGGACGGAGCGTTTGAGCCAATCAAACACTCACCCCCAGTCAACTGATCTGGGTTTAATCCATCATCATTCTTTAGCTCACTCCACCACCCCAGTTCAGACATGGCCATATGCAAATCAGTCTGACCCTGTGCCTCATGGGAACAGTCCAGCCCGAACTGCCAAGCCATGTCTTCCTGGACCGGAAACAAGCATCCTAGGACCAGTTTCTGGCATTCCAGCCGTCATCAGCCAGGCTTGCTTGAATCCAGTGGCAAAGTGAGCAAGGGACCTACGTCTGGGCATACCCCCGCCAACTTAGGGCGAACAAAGCGATACAAAAGGGGATGATGGACGGAACGTTTGAGCCAATCAAGCATCCTAGGACCGGTTTCTGGCATTCCAGCCGTCATCAGCCAGGCTTGCTTGAATCCAGTGGCAAAGTGGGCAAAGTGAGCAAGGGACCCACTTGGGGTATGCCCAGACGTGGGTCCCTTGCTCACTTTGCCACTGGATTCAAGCAAGCCTGGCTGATGACGGCTGAAATGCCAGAAACCGGTCCTAGGATGCTTGTTTCGGTCCAGGGAAGACATGGCTTGGCAGTTCGGGCTGGACTGTTCCCATGAGGCACAGGGTCAGACTGATTTGCATATGGCCATGTCTGAACTGGGGTGGTGGAGTGAGCTAAAGAATGATGATGGATTAAACCCAGATCAGTTGACTGGGGGTGAGTGTTTGATTGGCTCAAGCGTTCCGTCCATCATCCCCTTTTGTATCAGCTTTGGTACGCCCTAAGTTGGCGGGGTATGCCCAGGCGTGGGTCCCTTGCTCACTTTGCCACTGGATTCAAGCAAGCCTGGCTGATGACGGCTGAAATGCCAGAAACCGGTCCTAGGATGCTTGTTTCCGGTCCAGGGAAGACATGGCTTGGCAGTTCGGGCTGGACTGTTCCCATGAGGCACAGGGTCAGACTGATTTGCATATGGCCATGTCTGAACTGGGGTGGTGGAGTGAGCTAAAGAATGATGATGGATTAAACCCAGATCAGTTGACTGGGGTGAGTGTTTGATTGGCTCAAGCGTTCCGTCCATCATCCCCTTTTGTATCGCTTTGGTCGCCCTAAGTTGGCGGGGTATGCCCAGGCGTGGGTCCCTTGCTCACTTTGCCACTGGATTCAAGCAAGCCTGGCTGATGGCGGCTGAAATGCCAGAAACCGGTCCTAGGATGCTTGTTTCGGTCCAGGAAGACATGGCTTGGCAGTTCGGGCTGGACTGTTCCCATGATGCACAGGGTCAGACTGATTTGCAAATGGCCATGTCTGAACTGGGGTGGTGGAGTGAGCTAAAGAATGATGATGGATTAAACCCAGATCAGTTGACTGGGGGTGAGTGTTTGATTGGCTCAAACGTTCCGTCCATCATCCCCTTTTGCATCTATACTAAAACACATGGTGTTCCGTCAATTGCAGTAATACCAGATGTCCTGAAACAAATTCAAAACGAATACGGGGCAGAACCTGCTCTGAATTTAGGTATGAAATTACTGAAAAACTTCGCCCAGGTCTCAACAATAATATTATCTAATTTTAAAGGGGAGGCAGCATCAGTGGCGATCCGCCAACGCTTAAGGGAATTTGATGTTACAGAACATCAACATGAACTACCCAGAATAATAGAACAATCTTATGCAGAATTAGGCAGAGATAGTTTGGGTGGAAAACCTTTGAAGCCAAAACTATCTGATGGTCCTGAGAAGGACTCTATTAAACAAAATCCTACATCTTCTAAAAAGAAGTGGGAAACTAATAAACAAAATTCAAACGAGAGACGTTCTCAATCCCGAGGTAGGTCTCCTCAAAAGGAGCCCTCTGAAAGGAGGTATAACCTCAGGAATAGGGATAATTTAAGAAAACCTGACAGGTATCAAGATACTGATACACGTTCCTCTCGTACCTTTCCGATATCGTCACAGACGTCAGAAAGAAGAGGACGGTCAGATCACAAAGAAGAACGCGTGAAATCCAAAGACGATAAACACGTTCAGAAAAATAAATCAAAACCTCAATTCACAAAAAAGAAGGTAGCAGGTCTGAAGATCAGACATGCCGAGAATACTGAGAACACAGCTCAAGAACGGAGAATGGGCTCAGACGATGCTGGACAGTGCAGCAGAAGTAACAAAAGCTCGCCGGAACCTGAAGGAACTTCTGTAGATAGTGGACTTGAATGAGTACATCACAGTAGAGACTGTAGACACCAGGGTTAGTACTCCACAAAAGTTATATGAAATAACACTCCGAATAGAGGGAGACATACCAAGAAAAGTGAAAATACTCTTTTAGGAGAAACTTTCAAGGGGTTATGATATACTTCTAGCAGAAAAGGATTGGCCACCAAACTTTGTCAGGGAGTGCCCACATGGCGAGGACATCATTATGCCAGCCTTCTCCAACCATATTCCAATTCACCTAAAATATACTTATGCCAGGAAATGGGCAGTTGCCCAGGCCCCAGCATTATACAAAAATCATGTAGGATGGGATGAGGACTCACCTCACCACAAAATACATCTATAAAATTCAACCTACTGCACAAAGGCAGTACCCAATAAAGCAAGAAGCTACAAAACAGGTCAGGGAGATCTTAGATCAACTTGAATACCAAGGGGTGATTGAAACATGCACCTCCTCAATGAACAATCCTTTGTTTCCTGTATCCAAACCAGACAATACATATCGTCTAGTTTTGGATTACAGACACTTGAACACTTGTTCCAAAACATTTGCAGTGCAAAATGCACATAGTACAGCATTAATGAATAACATTGTGCGTAAAAAATATAAAACCACATTGGACATTTCAAATGGTTTCTTTTGTCAAAACATAGCACCTGAAAGCAGGTACTTAACAGCGTTCTCAATAATGGGGACCCAGCGTCAATTTTGTAGACTCCCACAAGTGTTCAAAAACAGCACGGGGTTATTCTCAGCAAGACATTCTTGAAGCACTCCCTGATAATTATCATATTTTCCGGGCAGACCGACCTGCAGGGAAGGCTGGAGGAGGAGTGGCAGCCATTTTTAACCAGAAACATAAATTCACCTCCATGGCCTCTTTTGGTATCCCTCTAGTCGACAGTCTGTTATTAAAATTTGAATCTCCCAACCTCTCATTTATTTGCGCCTTACTCTATCGACCTCCTTCTCATATGCCTACTTTTCCCCAGTTGGTGGCTGATAGGATAGCTGAATTAGTGGTTAACAACTCTCGAACTTTAATCGTGGGGGACTTCAACTATTGGCCCAACGATGCACATGAGAGCCCCAGCTCTACCGAATTTACAGAACTTTTAATGGGATTGAATTGTATCCAACATATAAAGACCGCTACTCATGCCAAGGGACACACTTTAGATCAGGTCTGGTCCGCCAATCTGGATATTCTTCCCCCACAAGTGGTCCCCTGTACATGGTCGGACCATTATTTGGTTACTTTCTCTATCCCCGTTGTCTCTCCCCATTCTACCCCCCCTTTAAGCAACGTCTTAGCCAGAACTTGGAGCAGAGTGGATATGGAGGACTTCTGTTCCTCACTAATTACCTCGGCTCCTCCTGCGCTGGAGGAATCCCCCCATCTCCAAGCGGCCAACATCAATATCTGGCTGGACAGAGCCAGAGATAACTTCGCACCCCTGAAGAAAGTGAAAATAAAGAGGCCCCACGATGCGCAACGTTGGTTCTCAACAGACTTAAAGGCAAAGAAACTTACCCTGAGGCAAGCAGAACGCAAATGGCGACGCAATTATTGCCCCAATCTCAAAGCTATTTTCACGTCCCTCTTCAAAGACTATAAAACATCGATTCTTCAGGCTAAGACTGATTACTTTTCGTTTAAAATATTAAACTCATCCAATAAAGCCAAGGAAATCTTTTCAATAGTGGACAAACTCTCTAAACTTGACCGAGTGACTGTAAAACCTTCCCCCTCTCAAACTTTATGTGATTCACTTAATCACTTTTTATTGAGAAAATTGTCACTATTAAGGCTAGTATACCGAAACTTACTGACCCTCTGCCGTACTTGTGCTGCGACACTAACTCTGCTTCCCTGGACCACTTTCCCCCCATTACCAAGGAAGCTTTCTTTGATTTAGTGAGGAAAGTTGGTTCTGGTTCCCCTCTCGACAGCTGTCCCTCCTATATTCTCCAGGAGGTTGTTTTCCTACGCTGTCCGGATCCTCCTTTATCGCTCATTAACAACTCCCTTGCGTCAGGGATTGTTCCAGATCTGTTTAAGATGGCTGAAGTCGTTCCCATCCTCAAAAAACCTAGTTTAGACCCACAGGTACCCGGCAATTACCGCCCCATCTCTTTATTACCTTATTTGAGCAAGGTCATGGAAGCCCATGTCACCAATAGCTTTAGCTCTTTCGTAGAACGGACCCATTATTTGGACCCTCATCAAGCGGGGTTCCGACCTGAACACTCCACTGAATCAGCTGTCCTGGCAGTCCTGGACGAGCTAAGAAAGGGGGCGGACCAGGGCACCACCCAGGCCCTGGTGCTCCTTGACTTGTCAGCTGCTTTTGACACGGTCGACCATCAGCTTTTGGTCGACCGTGCCGGTTGCGCTGGGCTCCGGGGTCTGCCACTGAAATGGATTGCTTCCTTCCTGAGTAACCATTCCCAAGCTGTTCGCTTGGCTGACTTCAGGGCAGAACAGATGAATTTGACTTGTGGAGTTCCACAGGGCTCTTCCTTGTCACCTTTACTTTTTAATTTGTATATTCTCCCTCTGATCCTAGCCTTGCGCAAGAGCAAGGTCGTTGTGTTTAACTATGCCGACGACCTCCAGCTGATCTTTAACATCGACTCTTCAGCCTCATCTACTACAAACTTTCATTCCATTATGAATTTTATCAGGGATTGGATGAATGCGAATCAACTTAAATTGAATCCAGACAAAACAGAGTTGATTCTCACTGGTGGCCTGGCTAACCCTTGGAACTCCAGCTTTTGGCCTCCATCTCTCGGTAGCCCTCCAGCCCCGGTCTCGTCAGTAAAAAGCTTGGGGATTATGATCAGCAATGATCTCACTATAAAAGCCCAGATCAGCTCAGTGGTCTCTGCATGCTTTTTCCACCTTCGTAGAATTCGAAAAATTAGCAGATTCCTCTCCATCGAAGCCCTGACCCAAGTGGTTCTTGCTCTGGTGATTTCACGCATTGACTATGCCAATTCCCTGTACGTTGGTATACCTGCGTACCAAGTCCATCGCTTGCAGCGAGTCCAAAACCAGGCAGCTAGACTTATTCTTGGACAGCCTAAGCATTCCCATGTAAAACCGCTGCTGAGAGGCCTCCATTGGCTTCCTATTCCCCAACGCTGCCTGTTCAAACTAGGCTGCATTATCTACAAAGCCCTGTTAGGATGTGGTCCCGCTTTTATTGCTTCAAACATTCAGCGATATCTCCCCTCTCGCGATTTACGTTCATCTAACAAGAACTTACTGGTCTCTCATGCGTTCAAACGGAAGAAACATGGTGGCCTTAGATACACGTCCTTGGCCCCTCAATTTTGGAACGCTCTTCCTCTGTATCTGCGCACTGTGGACTCCTATACCCAATTTAGGAAGTCACTTAAAACCTGGCTTTTCTCCCACGCCTACAACTGACACTTACCTTCTGTTTGGAATTGCTGCCGTCTTGCTCTTAGCGCCATGAAACCGTTTGGTGAACGTGCGCTTTAGAAATTATTTTTAACATAACATTTAACATAACAGTAACAGAGTTACTACAAATTTACGATCATGAGGCATTGTCATATGTCGATGACATCTATCTGACAGACGATGACGTAGATAGGCACTTGAACAGGGTGAGTACCATTATATTGGGCTTCGCCTCTGAGGGCTATAAATTCAACTTTAAAAAATCCAGAATTGCCCATCTCAATGTCCTTTTCCTAGGATATGAGCTTTCAAGTGAAGGCAAGAGCCTGGCAGCTAACTTTTTAGAAAAATGCGCACTGCTCCAACCTCCAAAAACGCTGAAAAATTTACAATCCATCTTGGGTTTCCTAAATTTTGGGAGAACTTATATTCTAAATTACGCAGAAAGGGTTAAACCTCTCTACGAATTAATCAAACCTGATTTTTCAACAAAACATTGGACACAGGAACACACAGAAATCCTGCGTTCACTCCAAGCTAACATGTTAGCAACAAATCACTTACAAACACGCGTAAATAAAAGCAAATTTAGTGATCCGAATAATTTCGGGTCAATGCGGATTCACCTATTTAACATTTAATGAGGGTGAAAAAGTACCAATAGCATACAAATCACATTTGTATACACAAGCAGAAATGCGCTTCACTTCAACAGAAAAAATACTGACAGCAGTTCAAACCGCTGTAGCAAAAGAAAGAGCTCTAGCCCAAGGGAAACGCATTATTGTCGTGACTCCAGTACCAGCCTTAGAGGCGGTTACAAAAGCGAGCATTCCAAATGCAAAAGCTTTACATCCCAGATGGATACAATGGGTTAATTCTCTTGCTGCAACAGATGTTGAATATGTTTTTGATACTGATTTAAAAACACAAGCGTTCCTGCAATATGAACATGAATGTCCTCTAACCACTGAAATTTTGCCTCTCGATCAGTACGAATTTATAATTTATACTGACGGATCAGCACAACCCGCTACAGGGAGTAAGCAAGCTTACAGTGCAGCGTGCGCAATCGTTAAAGGTCGCATGCGCGATGGTAACTTTAGACCAATGGTCACTAAAACTCAATCTCTAGGAGATTGCACAGCTCAGCGAGCTGAGCTACAAGCATTCAAACTGGCACTTAAAATACAGATTGCAAATTCCCCACACTTATAGTGGCTATTCTTTTTACTGTGTTCAGTCATATAATGAATATATACAGAGTTGGCTTCAAAACGGGTTCAAAGATGCAAAAGGTGGCACAATAAAGCATAAAACGCTTTAGGAACAAGTAGTTCAGTTAAAAACGAACTACCAAAAGCTCACGTGATACACACGCTGAGTCATCAACGTGATGGCGATCACGTTGCAGGAATTCATTGGCTGATGAAGCCGCAAAGGGGGCTGTTCAGACGGCTTCCGTAGCTGCGATCACTCGTTCAAAAACGAGAATAGACAGTGAGATATTGTTGGCTGTCAATGCTTCAAGCAAAGGCAGTGGTGCAGCGTAACCAAAGAAATTACCACTCAAGTACTCTTATGTAATTGATGCAAACAACGTTCCTTTTGCTCGAATCCCTGGAGTGGGGGATAGGGTGATACCAAACATGGAACGTAGATTAGGACTGATCCTAGCAGCACATGAAGGGATAGCATCTGCCCATGCAGGTGTTTCTGCAACAGTATCTTTACTTAAACAAAGATATTGGTGGCCTGGCATTAGGAAACAGACCAAGAACTATGTTTTGGAATGTGAAATATGCCAACAGATGAAAGTCTCCACAGTGAAATGTCCTGCGCAGACACCCCTGTTGATTTCAGACAAACCATTAGCTTGTGTTTACCTGGACCACTGCGGTCCCTTGCAAAGGGACGGTAACTATAAATATATAATGGTCGCAGTGGATTCATGCTCTAGGTTCTTTTGGATTTGGCCTCAGCGCCCGGCTGACGCTCGAACTGTTATAAAAGATTTGCGAGTCTTTATCGGCACATACGCAATTGGCACACTACATTCTGACCAGGGCCCTGCGTTTAGCTCTCGGGCTTACAAAGAAGCCATGGCCAGTTTGGGCGTAGCATTGCGGTACTCCTCTCCGTCTCATCCTGAGGGAAATTCTGTTGTGGAAAGGAAAAACCGGGACATAAAGCAGTCTATAACAGCTAGAGTATTAGGTTCGGGTGATGGGTGGGTCAAACATCTTTATGGGGTCCAACGCTCATTAAATAATTTGCCAAGAAGTTCTCTAGGGGGGGTCACTCCATATGAGGTCCTATTTGGGACAAGAATGTGGGTTCCTAATCTCGAATGTAAAGGCACAGTGGTGGAAAATCAACCCTTTGATATCAAAGATCGTTTGGCTGTTTTACAGGATCGAAATGAACAAAGATCGAAACTAAGCAACATGTTCCTGAAGCCAACCACCACTGGGGAAACACCAGCAGTCCCAGCAAGGCCTGACTGGATCCCAAAAGTTGGGGATCTAGTCAGAGAGAAGATTGCGGACAAGAAGGAATTTGGAACTTCTTACAGACAACCAGTAACTGTCCTAGCCGTCCACGGAACAAAAACAGTACTTCTGCCGCCCCTTGCTGGAAAAAAGGAGAAAAGATTTGTGTCAATCGACCTCATCAAACCACAGTATGTGGCCAATACTAAATAGTAGGCCTCGTGGACTCTGACCTAGTAGCAGACGCACTCCTCTCGCTACTATCCAAGAGGTTCAGACTGAAAGACTCATAACCATCGAGAATTCAGCAGTAAGAGATGAAGGACTAAGTAACAATGCTATGGAACTCATCCCTCTTGAAACTCAAGTAACAGTTCGTCCAGATACACCTGTCTACACCAACGTAACAAGTGATCAACTGGTTCCAGCGATTTCAACAAATCCTGATGCAATTCCAACAATTGACCGAACTGCTTCTGACTATTTCATTAACTTTGATACGTTTTCTGATGATCCAAGTAAGCCTGAAACGACGCCAGCCCGAAAAACTTTCAAACAACAAGTACAATACCTTTTTCATTTCCTGAAAGAGACTTATCTGGTTTCACCATGGATTGAACTATGAATTATTTCTGGAATATTTTTCTTTCTGCTTTGGCTAGCTTTGGTTATGGCTATCAGCGTGCTTATAAATGGCAGATACATCCATATGGACACTGAAAGTAAAAATGTGAACCTACTTTTAAAACCACACAAATCATCCCATCGTGAAGCAAGAGACTTGTCAGCTGTGAACATCACAGCCGTTCCTATACAGGATGGTATAGTGTGGGACAAAACCGATTTCGACATATTCGGCCCGACTGAACTTTTGAACATTCCACATTTATTTGAAATTTCATTAAGTGACTTTATTACCTCCAGTACCTATTCTGATGATTGGGACTTTGAGACTGTTAATGATATGATGTCTGATCTAGAAAGGTCTGCTGCATTCTCTAACAATGAATACTTAGAGGGTTCATCAGACTACGAACAGCTTTATTGTTACAACCACTATGGTCATCATTTCTTGCATAAATCTGCAACACCTAGAAATGTGTTTATGTTTAACCAATGGGAACACTGTCCTACACCACCAAAGGGTAGTTCAAAACGTTTGCAAATAAGTTTCCATATTTTTCAGGGTACAATACATCTGATCCAGAAACATTTTACTATAAAAATGTAAACAAAACAGGACAGAAAATTATGTTAACTAATACAAAACAGATTGATTCTGCAGCCTTTATTACCCAACTGTCTAGACAAGGATTTGACTTTTGGAAAGACACAATCGACACAAAATTTGTCTGGGGTTCTAAAGATTGGCAAGTGCAGGGGATAGAAGTTTTGTTTAGAGCATGTATCATCCCACAGCAAATAATGTTTTTGAATGACACTGTGCAACAAACGTCTTGCCTTGGTTTAGCCAAGATCAAAGACATGAACACACCTTCTGTACCAACACCTGCAAGTAATAGCACTACACAGGGAGCGGTCACAGTAGACACAATACTACAAAACAACAGAACAGATACTGATTGGAAAAAATGGTTGCTCTGGCCCACAGACACAAACATCTGTCAAGAAAGATTCCTGAATAGAATACAGGGCTTTACTATCCATAGGCGGGACCCACGTTATGTTCAACGACAACATCCGGGGGTAGTAACAACATACAGTGTAGGAAAATTGTGTCTCGACTGGTTACAAAAATCTACACTCGAGGATGTGAAACAACACTTATCTTTACTTAAAGAAGATGCAGACCTTAGGGATTTCTTGCTAGGACCAAGAAAACCGCGTCAAAAACGTTTCATATATGCCGGCATTTATGCTGCTTATAATGAAATATGGAAGGTTTCACAGGCAGAGGCCGCAGAAAGAATACGTCAGCTTGATCGTATTAACTTAGAGAAATCTCTCTCTGTGGTCAACAATGGGTTAACAACTTTGTCATCCAGAATTTATTCACTGGTCAACATTGTATCCTCTGCTATTGACATACTGGAACAAGATTTAGCCATGTTACAACAAGGCCAATCTCAGTTACGTTCTATTATGTTATTAGGCTGGACGCTGCAATCCTTGCGTGCAGGCTATGTGCCTTGGCGTTTTATCAACACATCGTCTCTGTTTTCAGAATACAATCTAACGGATAAACAGATCAAACTGGCACAAGGGGAGCAAAGTATACAGTGCTGAGCATTGAAAAACTGGAAAAATTACAATTTACGGTACCAGAAAAACCAGCTACAGAATGGCTTATCCATGGCAAAATAACCCTGCCTGTCACTACTTTTCATTTTCAGTATTGCCTCAAACAAATGCAAGCAGGCAAATATGAAAGGTTGGGTAAAGAATACATTTAGACATCCTGGGATTTACCTTACGAATACAGATGTTGGAGTGGGGATCGTGAAGTGTTTCTAAGCGGTACACACTGTGAAAATGCACTAAGCGGTTCACTCATATGTCAGGACATTTCTTTACACGGGGCTTGTAATGGTTCTGTGGCAAACTTGTCCTGCCACCAGCAGGGTAAACCAGCTACTGTGATTAATCCAACGTTTGGCCAACTTTCTAACGGGAGTTACCTCATGTTGAATGATCAGAGTTGCTGTGGCATGTTGCCAGGCATCCCTTATCTGATAACGGTTGGCTCCAGGGTTACTTTTTGTATGCAAGTATTGTTCCCCCCAATAGACACAGTCAGGGAGTCGCCTCTATGGCCTTCATTGAATGTTTCTTTTATACGTTTTGATACTTTAAGCAGAATGAAAGCCATGCTTTTGCAACAAACCGTGCCTTTGACCTCGGCCAAAGAAATCTATGATTTACAAATTGTAAGGACTTCGGCTGAGATACAGGCTCTAATTCGTACAAACTGCCCTATACATTTCGTAGAAATGATGGGACGTATCTTAAACATGTCTGATACGAGCGGGATTGTACATGTATTTAAGACCATCTGTTCAGGACTGTTAACACCTTTTCAGGCAGTCCTCGGAATCATTCCAAACTTCGCACATTCGGTGTTTGGTGGTGTGCCATTAATTCTAGCACTGGTTGTGGGAATCCTGTTTTTATTCCTACTACTACGCTATGGCAAGCCTATCAACCAGCGTCACTCCCAGCAATTTGGAGAAAGCTCTCCTAGAACGGAAGTGCCGTGAGCGCATAGTGCAACTTTTGGGCATGCCTCGTCTACGGGAACTTAATACAACATGGTTTCTGTCATTTAGACCAATCTGGCAAGATTGCATCTTACCTGTTCTACGCTGCCTGCTTTGCGGTGAAGAATGCGTGCTAGACATCTGTCTAACACTCCCATCAGTCGTGCCAACGGATATCGATACTCTGCTGGACCCGATAACGGCCCATGCTCTGTGTTGTCCCCAGAGGCTACCAATCCTGATGACGGCATTCGTTGAGATCTCACAGACGTTTCCTGCTGCTGCTGAGGTATGAGATGGATCAACAGGCACACAGGTAACAACGGACGCGAACATTGCTGCAGCATCCTATGCTGAGGGCGATGCTTCACATCTCTGTGCAGTTAACCTTCTAAACGAGGTGTTCCAACTGTCACCGAAATCGGTAGACAATCTTTTGTCTACAGGAATAGATGATTTCATGTTTACACCAGACCCATACACTGACTTTGATTCGGCTCACAGTGTACCGGGAAGCAATGAATTCGGCCTCCATATTTTCAAAACAAAAGAAAACTTGGAACTCTTCCTAAAAATTGATTTTTTTTCTCTCTCTATTTTTGAAAATACATGGCAATTCAATCTGCTTACAGTAGAACTATTCATATAGAACGGACTTCTTTGAATACTTCCAGGGACACATTGTCACCTTATTTACCACAATTTCATTTGGTACCATGTTATGAAATGGCTTTGATTTTTGAAAACTTGTCAACCATTTCGTCATATGTTTATATTTCTGTTTATTCATTCATGTTGCATTTATTTCCAATATATGCTTAGAATGAAAAAATGCTTGAAATGTACAGTACTTATTGCATTACATGTTTAGCAACAGTTTTTAAAAAAACTTCTTTTAATATGCTTTTAGAAATGTTTTAAGCAACATGTGGTACTCAGTTTAATGTTTAGCATTTAATGTTTAGCATTTAGTACTATCGTTCATTCGAAAGTGGAGTGGGTGTTGTATTCCGCTTTAGGTGTCCGTATATAGGTTTTCCTGAAACATGTCCTTATATAGGCACAATTCGCATTGCCCTTATATAGGCATAAGATCCCAGTCCTTATTTAGGCATTAGCCATGCTACCCAAATACAGGCATGGTCATCTACATCCGTCCACCCTAACGTCACAACGAGTTCTTAGAAACCAGACCCTTAAGCTCTTGGGAGTTCCCCTAGCACAGGATTATTGATTTCTCCAAGAACTCATTTATTATGCATGAACCGCTATTCCTTAAGGGTTCATTCCTGACATCTTCCTCTGCCCGACTTCACGTCAATGCTAACATTCCAAGGCACCTACCGGGTATAAATATACCTTCCCCTGCCCAAGCAAGAAGGAGGAGACCTCGACTTTAGAGGAGCCCATGTCCCGGCCTGACGCACTGACAAGAGACGCTGTCATCCCTGCTCGCAGAGAATCCAGCTTCCAGTGTTCTGACTCCCTTCGCGGGGTGTTAGAGTTCGAGACCCGGAAGGAGATTCCTACCTCTCTCATTCTCAAGGTATGAAGCTGACTAGAACCTAGAGGGACTCTTGGCATACTAGACTTGGCAGACTAGACTATAGCATACTATACTATAGAATACTTCACCTACTTCTTACCTTGCACTACACTTAGGTTAGGTAAACTGGGGTAGAACTAGTTAGAGAAGCATCTTATGAGTACTCGCATTTTTAGCTTATGTTATTTATGTATATGAATATATGTGTCATAGCTAAAAGATAATGCTAGCGCAGTATTATTTCTTTCTACTGCTTACGCTGTACATTATATATCTCGCATACTGTCTTACGATTGTAACAGCTCATATCTCTTACACGAGAAACAAGACTGTTCAATAAATCCTTTTATTGAAACGCCCGTCTATTCTTTCTGTGTAACTCTGAAGAAACTAAGCAAGCACGATTAGCTGAGTGAAACTGTTATCTGTTGTTTCCACGATTCTGAGAGTGTTCCGATTCTAAAGGGAAACAAAGTTGTCATGTTTATGCGGTTGCCAGAAACTACTCCTTCTTGTTTACAAGGAGTTTCTAGTGGGCTCTGAGTTAGCTGGTACAAAGTAAATTAAGTTTAATATACTCAATAGGGACATACTGACCTCAGTCCTATGTCAAATCTATAGGGTATATTATTCCAATGCGCAGAGCCTATTAGGGAAATAGGAACTACACTACAAGGGTAGGGCAGATGCAATAGTGAGAGTAGCAAGCTAAAGTGTTGTGGAGTTGTAAATCATTCATTGGGGTTTGTGACGAAGGGGTTTCGTCTCTCATGAGTCATTGGCCTTGAAACACTCAAAAATGGTAATAAACAGCATAATAAACAGTGTGCACCTGTAAATATATTAGATAGACTGAATTTGAAAAGTGAAATAATTTCCAGGCAGAATTTTTTATATCATCAGTGAAGCTATTACATACAATGTTTTGTTATGTGTGAAGTAATTACCAAAACATTGGGTGTTTTATATATGTGTGTAAAGTTACTTGTGTTAATAAAACCTAACTGCTCAAACCTAAGTAGGAAGCAATAGAGTACAGCACAATGGCCGACGCCCAGGTACAATTCATGATCATTTATAAAAAACAGTTAACAGGAGGGTTTCTACTGTGGAGTTATAGTGTTCCTTGAAGAGATGAATCTTAAGCTTCTTTCTGAACTGCAAGAGTGGGAAGCAGTTCTGATGTTGGTGAGGATACTCTTTCATGTCCCAGGAGTGAAGAAATAGAAAGTAGATCTTTTTTTTCCTTCCTATGTCCTTTTCAACTATGCCACTGATTTTGATTTCCTTATAGTTGACTCTGATGTATGTGAATTAATGGAAAAACAAAAACTGAGAAAACACATTAGAGGAAATCAAATCATGGAAAACCAATTTCAGCAAAAGACAATTTTAAGGAAATACATATAAATTGAAAATCAAGGAAACATTTTCAAGGAAAGATTATTTTAAGATAACATCCGAAATCGCACACTTGGGTGAAGATTAGAGGTACTGAGGTTTTTTTGGGTGCAATGTTTAGGGGCGATGAGGAGTTTTTAGGGTTCGGGATGGGTGGAGTTTAGGGGTGGTGAGGGGTTTTTAGGGGTCGATGATGACTGGAGGTTAGGTTGGTGAGGGATTTTTAGGGTTCAGGGATGGATGTGTTGTTCGGGTGTTGAGTTTTTTCAGGTTTTATGGATGAGTGGAGTTTAGGGCCAATTAGTGTTTTTAAGGTTCAGTCATGGGTAGAGGTTTGAGGTGGTAAACGGTTTATAGTGTTTGGGAATGGGTGGAGTTTAGGGTGGTGTAAATTTTAAGGGTTCAGGGATAAGTAGAGTTTATATGTAGAAGGGTTTTTAGGGTACAGGAATGGCGGAGTTTAGGGTTGGTGGGATGTTTTAGGGGCCATGAATATGTGGTTTTCAGGGGTGGTGAAGATTTTTTAGAGTTCAGGGATGAGTGGAGTTTAGGGGTGGTGCAGGATTTTAAGGGTTGAGGGATTGGAAGGGTTTAAGCATCGAAAGGGTTTTTAGGGTTCGGGAATGGGAGGAATTTATGGGTAGTGAGGGGAGTTTAGGTTAAGAGATGGGTAGACTTTAGGAGTAGAAAGGGTTTTAAGGGTTCATGGATGGGTGGAGCTTAAGGGCCAGAGATGGGTGCAGTTTAGGTGTGGTGAGGGGTTTTTACGGTTCAGGGATGTGTGGAGTTTAGAGTTTGAAGGGGCTTTTAGAGATTAAGGATCTTTGGATGTTAGGGGTCAGGAATGAATGTAGTTTATTTATGAGGATCATTTTTGATGGCAGCGATTGATTGTGCTTAGGGGTGGTGAGGATTCAGCAAATTAAAAGCGTCTAAAGCAATTATTTGACAATATGAAAGATATGAATCCCAAAAAATGTCCTCTGACATAAGGATTGACAAAACAATTTCTGAAACTAAGACCCGCAGCCATTTCATTTACACCTTAAAAATAAGTATGCAGAAGCTAATTTCGAAAAAATGCATTTTATGAATTGCCTTCAATGAAATGGTAACTGGCATTCATCCTGAAACTTTCCATTAAATCGTTTAGGTGAAATGGTTTCTCAGGAATGTTATTCAATTAAATTGTTTTTCTACGGAATCACATACAACCAGATGACTCAGTTATTTTTAATATAATGAGATTCTATTGGGGTTACTAATAAAGTTCCATCAGTGTTGAGGTTATTTGGTTGAATTTCTTTAAGCACTTGATGCAACATGCAGTGGCTTGTAGATAATCTGGAGAGGTGCCAGGATGGTGTAGAGTAAGCAGCTGAGTAAAGTATTTCCTCCATCCAATAGCGATATGATGAAATGAAATGAAATGAAATTTGTACTTGTAAAGCGCACTTATACCCCCAAAGGGGTGTCCTGGCGCTGTACGCATACCGCTGTGGAACCCTTCCTGGCTTTTCCCTGTGAAATGTCCACTCCTGGGCACCCCCAGGGTGAAGCCAGGCATCCCAGCGCTGTTGGGGCCGTTGTGGAGATTAAGCAAGCTATTGCCCAGAGTTGCAGAGTGGGACCCATGATTAGAATAGGCACTGAGGCGAGAATTATCAGGTCCGAGGAAATTGAGCCCAAGACCCACCGAGGCGGTTATTGAACCCTGGTCCCGGGCCAGATCTCTGCATCAGGGTCTGCCGCTCTAACCATTGAGCCACACTTCTCCAGGATGAAAGCATTGTTCTGAAATCAGCATCTGGAATAAAAGATTTTATGAGTGTGGTGTTTTCCTCATGATGTGTCCTCGAAAGGTAAGGTTTGTGTCTAGGGTGAATCCAAGTGATTTTGCATTGTGAGGTGTATGTCTTGGTTCATGTTGATAATCAGGTTTGTATCTTTTGTGTTTGGAGCTGTTTGCAAATCACGGGAACTGCATCTAGGGAGGCTACAGCGTTGAACACCTAGATTGCATGCACAAGGCAGGAATGGATTAGCTAACCTTCACAAGTCTTCCTGGTTCTGTTCTCTGACAAACCAAACAGCACCCAAGTCATTCAAGCTACTCACCTGCCACTTCTCACTCTGAGAGTCTCAGTCCATTTGACATTCTGACCTCCAAGCCCCAGGGAAAACATCAAAGAAGAAATCACAGACCTCATCACCTGATCCCCCAAAATGCACATCTATCCTACATTATTTTGAGATTACAACCAATGCAACCACTTGATCAAGGCAGCAGGAACTGCCAAAAAGCATTACAGCTAAATTAAAATCGTGCGAGTAGCCTTACGCGTGGTGTCGTTGTCTGGTTTTTTGAGAGAAGACTGGAGTTGGTATATATATATATATATATATATATATATATATATATATCAATCAACAAAATGCCTGAAGCATTTAGGAAAGCACTCAACAGTGCTCTACCATCCGGCTGTATGCTTCTGTGCCTGCCTTCAAGCTTCACTTTCAATAATTTTGCCGACGCGTTTCAAGGTACAAGACCTCTTCTTCCAGGGCTGCACAAATGACTCGAAAGCGTATTCATCATATTTCCGGCTCTTTTATTTCAAGCCCCCAGTGGGCGTTTATTGGTTGTAACGCCACTCTGATGATTCCTGGGACTTGAAGTCCGTGATACGTTTAAAAGTGCTTCGCTTTGAGTAAGTTCAAGTTCATTTGCTTTTTAATGCTTTGTTTATTACCTTTAGTAGGTCGTGTTGCATTCAAGCAGGCTTCGTTCGAAGTGAGCACTGTGCCAAGGGAGTCCCGTAAGAGTTCCAGACTCCAGCCTCGCCCAGCTGGACGCAGCATTCCTCTTCCAGCAGGCGACGGTGCATTTCCCCACGGCCAGGCCGCCGTGCAAGTAATACCAATCAACAAAATGCCTGAAGCATTTAGGAAAGCACTCAACAGTGCTCTACCATCCGGCTATATGCTTCTGTGCCTGCCTTCAAGCTTCACTTTCAATAATTTTGCCGACGCGTTTCAAGGTACAAGACCTCTTCTTCCAGGGCTGCACAAATGACTCGAGAAACGTATTCATCATATTTCCGGCTCTTTTATTTCAAGCCCCCCAGTGGGCGTTTATTGGTTGTAACGCCACTCTGATGATTCCTGGGACTTGAAGTCCGTGATACGTTTAAAGTGCTTCGCTTTGAGTAAGTTCAAGTTCATTTGCTTTTTAATGCTTTGTTTATTACCTTTAGTAGGTCGTGGTTGCGTTCAAGCAGGCTTCGTTCGAAGTGAGCACTGTGCCAAGGGAGTCCCGTAAGAGTTCCAGACTCCAGCCTCGCCCAGCTGGACGCAGCATTCCTCTTCCAGCAGGCGACGGTGCATTTCCCCACGGCCAGGCCGCCGTGCAAGTAATACCAATCAACAAAATGCCTGAAGCATTTAGGAAAGCACTCAACAGTGCTCTACCATCCGGCTGTATGCTTCTGTGCCTGCCTTCAAGCTTCACTTTCAATAATTTTGCCGACGCGTTTCAAGGTACAAGGCCTCTTCTTCCAGGGCTGCACAAATGACTCGAGAAACGTATTCATCATATTTCCGGCTCTTTTAATTTCAAGCCCCCCAGTGGGCGTTTATTGGTTGTAACGCCACTCTGATGATTCCTGGGACTTGAAGTCCGTGATACGTTTAAAAGTGCTTCGCTTTGAGTAAGTTCAAGTTCATTTGCTTTTTAATGCTTTGTTTATTACCTTTAGTAGGTCGTGTTGCGTTCAAGCAGGCTTCGTTCGAAGTGAGCAATGTGCCAAGGGAGTCCCGTAAGAGTTCCAGACTCCAGCCTCGCCCAGCTGGACGCAGCATTCCTCTTCCAGCAGGCGACGGTGCATTTCCCCACGGCCAATATATATATCATTCCTCGAGTTGCTTCTTCCGCCCCACTCGACCCGTGATAAATGGAGCGCACTCCGGCGAAGCCCACCGGAAATTAAGTTTTTTCCAAGGTCCAAGTAATAACGCTCTCTCAGGACATTCCAGATGCAAAGTTTTTAATACCAGTTACGCGTTTCGGGGAACGCAGTCCCCTTGCTCACACACTGGGCAATGGGTTACACCACCATACATATAGTGACTAGACATAGTTAAAGGACAATCCACTTCCTTAGGAGAGTGACTTTCTGTTGAAAACACGGCATCCATTTTGTAATGGGTTATTTAACAGTTAGTATGGATACCACTTGCAAATTTACATATTATTACCTCATAATATTGGTTGCATTCAACAGTTTGTAAAACGTTTCATGTATATGTTTACTAAGTACCACTTGTAAACGGTGTAAAAAATATATAAATAGTACTGACACAGGACAATCCACTTTCCTAGATGGGCAAGTTACTGCGGTAAAAACGGCATCTATTTCGTAGTGGGTTGCTCTACTTTCTATAAGTATGTTATTTCTTCATAATATTGATTGCATTAGACAATTATACATGTTATTACTTCCTAATATTGGTTGCATTTGCCAATTGTACGAACGATATATTTTAATGTCGCTTTGTACCACATGTAAAGATAGCACCATCTTATGGCCTGATTCACCGAAGTGATTTTTGTTCTAAGGTGAAGACTTGCCATGGCTGACAGTGGTATGAGAGAAAGACAGAAAGGGGGTGTAATCGCTCTAGTGGCAATTGCGTTATGATAAGGATGAAAATTTCCTATTGGAAATCTTTTTAAAGTATACCATGGTATTCTTACAAATGCAGATACTGGGAATTAATCTATGGGTATTGAATATTCCAGGCGCCAAGTAGCAAACTGGTCCTAGACACATTATCTGTCTAATATTGGCCCCTGGTCTCTCTAAACCACCTTAAGGGGGTTATGCTATGTCAGTGTGTCATGGAGTTTCTCAAAGTGGAAGTGGAAGTTTCCTATGTGGAGGTGAAGATCAAAATTGGTGGTACGCCCGACGTCAACAAATGGATATATAAAGAACTCTCTCACTAACCGTGTATACATTGCATATATCAATAGACCGTGAATGAAAAAGTGAAAATCGTGTCAAAATATCAAAATTAAAAGAAGATAGTGAATTGATCTTATCTTTAATCGTGTCGAGTGCTGGTTCCTCCGGTTCTCGAAGAAAAGGGTAGGTGACCTCTACTGCTACATACAGATAAGTGTCGGTCTCTTCCTTTCCTCCTGTAAATAAAGAAAAAAAATTTGAAGGGTAAAATTAGGAACCAGCTAAGGGTAAAAAGTCTTCAATACATATGCAAGGACGTGACGATACAGTGTACATGCTCAGATTTCAGGCCTACAACTGTGTCTGGGTATGATAATATGAGGCTGGTGAAGACTCAGGCGTCCCTACTCTTCCTGTAGGTGTATAATCATTTCCTCATCTTGATTATGGCCCCATGGGCTTCTTGTCTGTAAATCGATTATATGCCATGATTCACGTTTTCTCAGGTGAAGCGTACGATTGCTTCCTCTTTTTTTCGCTTGAATTTGCTCAATGATAAAGTAGCTCAAAAGTGAACTGTTGGAAAGATGATATTCCTCAAAATGGCGTGCCACTGGGTAGTGTTTGTCTTTGTTGTGTATAGCGCGTAAGTGTTCTAGTATACGTTTTTTTGCTGCGAAGGTGGTGCTCCCTACATACCTCAACTTGCAGGGGCATTCTAGCACGTAGATAACAAAAGCAGTGCTGCAGGTAAGAAATTGTTTGATGGTTTTAGTAGTGCTGGGTGTGTCGTATGTTTTAACCATAACGCTGGATTTGCATGCTTTGCAGTGTCCACAGGGAAAAAATCCCTGTAGGTTATGATGGTGTGTTCTCTGCTCTGTAGTGATGTCTCATCGCACTAAGATATATCTGAGACTTCTCCCTTTTCTGTATGTTATCATGGGACGATCCGGCAGGTCCTGTCCGATCACTTTTGAGGATGTTCCAGTTATCGTTCAAGATTTTTGCCACTTATTTGTATTCCTCGTTGTAGGTTAAAATAACTCTACTCGCGTTGTCTTCCTTTTTTGTTGGTTTTTCTTGGAGGGTTTGGTCTCTACTTATTTGTTTGACTTTTTTAATGGCTTTTTTGATCACCCAATTGGGATAACCTCGTTGTTTAACTCTTTTCTGCATCGTCTTGCTTTCTGATTCAAATGCTTCATTAGTGCTACAGTTTCTTTTTGCTCTCAGCAGTTCCCCGAATGGAATACTCCATTTGAGTACATCTGGGTGGCTGCTGAGAGCATGGAGAAGGCTATTTCCTGCTGTACTCTTCCTGTGCAGTTTTGTGTTAAGTTTGTCACCATCAGTTGTTACTTCTACATCTAAGAATTCAATTGACTCTCTACTCATGTTGTATGTGAGTTTGATGTTGCAGTTGTTACTATTCAATAGTTCAATAAATTTGATGGCACTCTCCTCACTACCTTTCCAGATAAGGAAAATGTCATCTATGTAGCGGAGCCAGGTGTTCACCTGACTCCACATCTGATGCATGTTGGGAGCTTTGCATATTTCTTCCTCCCATGCCCCTAGAAACAAGTTGGCAAAGCTAGGGGCAAAGCATGTCCCCATTGCTGTGCCAAGTGTCTGTTTGTAGATCTCATCGTTGAACATAAAAATGTTATTAGTGAGACAGAATCTTATCTCAACTAACATATTTGTGTGTTCAAGGTACCTGATTGGTCTCTGGTCTAAAAAGTGTTGACATGATCTTATCCCTAAATCGTGATCAATAATAGTGTACAATGTGTTCACATCCATAGTTATCAAGATAAGATCATTTGCCCATTGTACATTTTGTATTTTTTTCAAAAAGTCCTTAGTGTCTTTGACATGTGATGGTAGATCTGTAACAAAGTTTCTGAGGAAGTAGTCAACGTATTTTGAGATGTTTTCTGTGACGCTCCCAATAGAGGAAACAATGGGTCTTACTGGTGGTGTGATGGGATTCTTGTGTATTTTTGGGAGTAGGTAAAAATAGGGAGTCTAGGGTAATCACGTTTCAAATAACAAAATTCTTCCCAATGTAATATGCCATTGGTTCTCCATCCATCCAGTCTTTCCCACATGGTTGTGATACTTTGGTTGTATTCCCTTATGTCGCTTTTGGAGTAGAAGTGTTTGTCTTCTAGTTGTCTCAATGCTTCTTGTATATACATTTCTTTGTCCCATATCACTATGTTCCCTCCTTTATCCGAAGGGCGAATCACAATAGTGTCGTCTTTAGCCAAGGATTGTATTATTTCATTTTGGGTTTGAAATATATTCCAGTTATTGGCTTTTTGTTTCTTTTGTTCTCGAGTCTTAATGAGTTTGTGCATCATGGTGTCATGGAATGTATTGATGTTGTCATGCAAAAGGTTGGGGTAGAATTTAGATTTGAGTTTAAAATCTCTTATGGTCGCTTGGTTGGTGATGATGTCCATACTTGCTAGTGTCTCGGTCTCTTCTGGGTCTATTTCTGCCAGTAAACTTTGCATGGCTAGGAGAGGACCTACGTCTCTGATACATAGTGTATCATTCTCTGTTGATGTAATATTCGAGGCATGGTTCATGGAGTTCAGGGAATCCGGCAAACTCTCTAACCCTACTTGTATATGTATATATATATATATATATGTATATATATATATATGGCATAAGAACCTTGATGCTGATAAGGATGCTTCAGCCTTTCGGGTCGGGGCTCGTACACGGGCGTCAACCGGAAAATATTCCAAAAGAAAACACTCTTGCTACTCCTGTGACGTGAAAACGAGCCCACCAAACCGGTTCAGTAGCGAATATCCTTTATTCAAGGGAGTTTAGCATTCAGCATGGCGCGTTTCGACCTGTATGGCGGTCTTACTCATATGCAGATGTAATACAATTGGTTGCGTGCCTTTTTGAAACGTAAAATGCATCGAGATAGAAAGCAGACTCAAGGATTTCAAAGTAGTCTTAATATATTATATTTTGGATCCTTGAAAGATATTTCTCCATACTCCAATTCAAATGAACCAGAAATATTGCCCGTAGTGTGGTAATTGACAAGTAAAGAGTCACTTGATAATTTGCTACAAAAGGTTTCACGGACTCCATTCACTATAATGCATTGCGTTAGCAGAACTGTCCATTAAAGTCTGTATGCTTTTGAAACAGAGTTCAGAACATCCCCATACCAGCCTCAAAGAATTCAATTTCATGTATGGCTGAGATATGTTCCAATCTATGTAGACAGCCGCAACTTTATCTTTCACGCATGATGTTACAAAATCCAATTTTAGTGGACAACTCCTTCGTGTAAGGATGTTCAAACCGGTGAGTGACAGAGAACGATGTCCCACACAAAAACTAGCTGCTCTGAAATGTTCTTGAACTTGATAAAAACTGTACGGGCCTCCCGTGGTTTTACAGTGGCCTTAACTTCAGCAATTCATCTTGTCCTCACCTTGTGCAGCCAGCGGGCATCCCTTCAATTATATGCCATAAGAACCTTGACGCTGATTAGTATGCCTCAGCCTTTCGGGTCGGGGCTCGTACACGGGTGTCAACCATAAAATATTCCAAAAGAAAACACACTCGCTACTCCTGCAGCGTGAAAACTAACCCTGGGCGGTAAACTCCGCTCCGCTGGTGGCGTTCACGGATTTTTGCAAGTCCGCACTCTGCCTTCGAGTACGAAGTTCAGCAAAAAATTCTGCCGACGCTGCCAGCGGAACGGAGTATACCACGCTCGGGTCACCCAGGCTTTATACTGTTCTAAATGCATTCAACTGCACGCAGTCTAGTTATTAATATGCACAAGACCGTTACCCTTTACATCATCTTCAATTGCTGTTCTCTCAGACTTCCCCCTGTGATACATGTTGGGCTCCGGGAACGGAAGCCGCAGCAGGCTCAAGTCAAAGGGACTTCTGTAAGTCTCCAGGCAGGCGCCTTTCCCGAGCATCGACTTGGTAAGCAATTAAAGGGAGCACCCTCGGATGCAGAGTGTTGGCCTCTGGTGGCAATTGGCGATATCTGTAATAGAGCTGTGAATTCACCTTGGTTCATTCTTGGCTTCCATGTATCATACAGGGATTCAGCTGGACCCTCTTTGTGTCTTTATATTTTACGTGAAGGAAACACTGCAATAAGGCAGGGCCAGCTTACACCGTCTTCCGCAAACCTAGCTGCAGACCAGATCAGGCACGCAGTATCCCCTTTATAATGCTGTTTTGTGTATCTGTGTTTATCCTCTTGAGTAACTGGTTAAGTGAGATGTTTCTAGTGCAGTGATCCTACATGTTACTGCCAAACACTGCCCGTAACGGGTGTAAGCATTATTAATGCATTTAAGGCATTCCTCTGGATTTGCGCTGGACTGTGTTTTATTTGTGACAGGGCTCAGTGGGTCAACTGCCCGTTTCGAAAATGTGCATGACCCGTAAATCACAGGCTTGAGTCCTAGTGCGATAAATAGGTCACTGTTTTGGATGCTATTACGACGATAACTTAGCAGTTTGGGGCCTGCGGATGACAACTATATGGTCAGAAGGTCTCAAGTTCAAACAAAATCAGGTGACTGGGTTGAGCAACCACTTCGGAGATTATGAATATGATTATGAATCACAGATTCAAATTCATGTAAGGGAACTTAGTGCATAGCCTATCGAATGTTAAAAAAATATGTGTGCATGTCACAGGTTGAAACTCTGGCATGACTGACTAAACCTGTCATCTTTCTAAGGTTCATAAAACGAGTCAATTTGGGTTGACACAGCAACTGAATAATCAATATAGTTAAGAAATGGAGTACTGTGTTAAATAAGTTGGCGATGCACATTGGGAAATAATTACGTTTTGCAGATGAGATGACAAGGGTGCTGTTTACCTTGTTGATTAATGCATGTCTGGTGTGTTGAAGCTGCAGATCTTTTGTTTGTTTCCCAAAAGCCCATTTCATGTTTGGATTCCGCAATTCTGGTTTGAATATAAAAATGGGCGCAAGAGCTTTCTGTAGATGGGCCTTTGTACTGCAAGTGGTTAATCCTGACACTTCGTTTCCCGTAGTAAATGCTTTTGCTCTGTAGAGTTCTACAAACCATTATGTGGTGGTCAAGCTTCGACAGGCGCTGATATCTGGGAACTGATCGGACCGGATGTGTGTGTGCGAGAGAATTTCAATTTACATGGGCTGGCGCAGAGGTGTTTTCCTGCTTGGTCAGAGGGCAAATATAAACTGGAGCACACAACCTTGAAGGAACATGGGATGGCCACTAAAATCATGAAAAGTTATTTCTAAAGGCTATGAGGGTGAGACCACAAGGTTGCCATACTGAAACAGATGACGCTGGTAGAGCAGGGCCATGTTAGACGCACCCCACAAGTATGCACTTATTAGAAAAGAGACACAAATAATTCATATAAATCAGGTTGTTGGTCAAAATGTTACAGCATAAGGCTAGAAAAAACGGACATGGCGAGTGTTGTATACTAGCGGAAACCAACTTTGCTGCATTCAGAAACATACTGCAATATTTTCTCTGAGAGAGACCATTTGTCCTGTGCTGTTTTATATTGTATTTGTATCTGGTTGCATATTGTGCTCCGAGCATACGGCTGTTATATGTGTACTTTTCAGTGTGATTTTGATCCATGAATTACCAGATATTCTTCATCACTTATGAGTCAAAGTAGCCCATCTCCCTGCCCTGAGCCTCAGCGGATGAGTGCAGCATCTACACTAACAGACGTGCACGAGTGAAAGCAGCTGATCGGATTCAAATCATACTATCTTTATCTTACTGCATCATGTCAGGTCATGCAAATACTGCTGGGCTGCTAGCGAACACAGGCTTACTGTATACCACGTGTACCAGTGAAAGTGAGAGTGGGAAAGCTCGCATAGGTGAAGGGGCCACTGCAGTCACTGTGCACAGGTGAATGCAGGTTCACTGCAGGTAGCGTGCACTGTTGAATGCAGGCTCTCTACAGGCAGCGTGCACTGTTGAATGCAGGCTCTCTACAGGCAGCGTGCACTGTTGAATACAGGCTCTCTACAGGCAGCGTGCACTGTTGAATGCAGGCTCTCTACAGGCAGCGTGCACTGTTGAATACAGGCTCTCTACAGGCAGCGTGCACTGTTGAATGCACAGGTGACAGCGGGTCCAATAAGGGCAGTTTGCACTGTTGACAGTGGGTTCACTCTTGCACTGTGCACAGGCAACAGTGAGTGGGCTCACTACAGGCAGCCAGCAGTGTGCACAGGTGACAGCAGCGCGAGCTGGGAATAGCAGACAGTGCTCAGCTGGATGTGCTGATTTATGACTTCTAGTCGCTGCGTGCTCCGTGATAATCACCACAGCATTCCTGTTGCTGGTGGTGGACGGCGCGGCCCTGCTAAAGAGGGTTTACCTCACTGAGAGGATCTCAGCAGTGGGAGCTCACTAGTCACTGACTCAGGGTACAAGCCTTTAAGTCGTTCACAGACTAGGGAACACCAGTTTAACTTTATTGCCCAGTTCTCAGCACAGCACCTTATGTACAACCAAGATAAAGAGGTGTAAATTAGAGTACATCATTGCCTGCAGAGTGCCGTAAGCGACACAAACAATGCAGAGGGATCTTTCTTTATTTACACGATCCGCAATATCCAATTTGCAGTTCTGCTTGTTAGGGACTGGAGCTCCATCTGCTGGTAACTTAAAAGGTTTATTCAGCTGAATTTTTAACATTATCCCACAATTGTGTCACTCTTACTAAGACCGGACCGGAATTCGGTCGCTCATGGAACTCCGCGGAATGGCGTGGAGCTTATAGGTAACTCCGTGGAATTCCGCGTAGTAAAACTCCATGAACTCCGCCCACCCTTAGTGAAAACGAGCCCACCAAGCCAGTTCAGTAACGTATATCCTTTATTCAAGGGAGTTTTGCATTCAGCATGACACATTTCGACCTGTATGGCGGTCTTAATCATATGCAGATGTAATACAATTGGTTGCGTGCCTTTTTGAAACGTAAAATGCATCGAGATAGAAAGCAGACTCAAGGATTTCAAAGTAGACTTAACATATTATATTTTGGATCTGTGAAAGATATTTCTCCATACTCCGATTCAAATGAACCAGAAATATTGCCCATAGTGTGGTAATTGACAAGTAATGAGTCACTTGATAATTTGCTACAAAAGGTTTCAAGGACTCCATTCACCATAATGCATTGCGTGAGCAGAATTGTCCATTAAAGTCTATATGCTTTTGAAACAGAGTTCAGAACATCCCCATACCAGCCTCAAAGAATTCAATTTTATGTATGGCTGAGATATGTTCTGTTCTATGCAGACAGCTGCAACTTTATCTTTCATGCATGATGTTACAAAATCCAATTATATGCCATAAGAACCTTGACGGTGATTAGGATGCCTCAGCCTTTCGGGTCGGGGCTCTTACACGGGCGTCAACCGTAAAGTATTCCAAAAGAAAACACACTTGCTACTCCTGTGTCGTGAAAACGAGCCCACCAAACCGGTTCAGTAACGAATATCCTTTATTCAAGGGAGTTTAGCATTCAGCATGATGTGTTTCGACCTGTATGGTGGTCTTAATCATATGCAGATGTAATACAATTGGCTGTGCGCCTATTTGTATTTATATATATCTATATATATATATAGATATATATAGAGATATATATTACCTTCTGGCGGTCGCCAGTAGGTAGTTATAGTTAGGACCTCGTTTCTATTCAAAAAGCGTTTTTTCTTTTGCCAATATCTTTGGCGTCGTTTGACGAATCTTCGCGAAAGTTTTAAAACTAATAGTTCCCTGAGGTCAGCTCCTGTCCTGATTCGTCAAGCAGGGGCCGAGAAAAAAGGGGGGTCCCAAAACACATTTTCCCCATGTTAATTTTCATAGGAAATTTTGGAACAGGCTACAGCCCGAACTGCTGAACGGAATTTCACCAAATTTGGCAAAAAGGTAGCTCTTGGTTCAGAAAGCGATCTTTTGTTTAAATGGTGTAAATCCGTTCAGTAGTTCCTGAGAAATTTAAAAAATAAAAATATCGGTATTTGAGCACCGAGGTGGGTTCGCGAACCCTCCAGAGCATGAGCTTCATTCTTATTGGCTGCCAACACTCTAAACCAGAGTGTGTTGGCAGCCATCTTGTGACTCGGTAGAATCGAGTCACATAAAAAAGGTTGAAAAATGTTGTAAATGTTGGAAAGGGGTCAGGGTAGAAATACCCTGTCCCCCTAGGTGTGGGACCCCCAGGGCCAAAAATAGCATTTTTTTTTGTTTTTTCGGCGGAAGTCGCGCTGGGTGCGCGAATCCCGCCGAGAAAACAAAAAAAAACGAAGTGCAGTCTCCCGCAGTTCATTTTCCTTAAGCCCCTGGGTGGACCAGGTCCCGGGGGCAATGTGTTAGGATATAGTGGGGGCCCGCGGGGGCCCCCATAACCTCCCCGGGGCTTTATCAAAAATGTGCGGGGGCACACAGCCCCCCCGCAGCCCCGGGGACCTCCACCTCCCCAGGGCTTTATGTTTTTTAAGGGCGGGGGCCTCGCGGGCCCCCCAAGCCCCGGGTACCGCCACCTCCCCGGGGCTTAAGTTAATACATTTAAGTGTGGGGGGGCTCATGCCCCTCCCCACACTGCCTAGAGACCACCACCTCCCCGGGGTAATTTTAAATAAAGGGCGGGGGTCTGTTGCGGACCCCCGACCCCGGGGACCACCACCTCCCCTATGAAAATGTAGGGAGGGGGGCCACACGGCCCCCCTCCTGGAGCCCCCGATGACCCTGGTGACTGCCACCCCCCAGTGCTGGCTCCTGCAATGTCCCGGGGGGGCCACTCCCGGGACATTGCCGTTTGCTATGGTAGGGCCATAGCAAACTCTGCTTTGCTTCGTTGAATCGAGAGCAGGAAATCTGCTCTCGCTTCAATGAAGCAAAGCAGAATTGCTTTTGGGCAAGGGGAGCTGAATGTCAGCAGCTCCCCTTGTCCAAAAGCAATGCCGGCTCCCGCAGGAGGTGGGGAGCTGGCAGGGACCGTGGGGGCATTGTGGCTCCCCCCATGGTCCCCAACCCTGAGGGCCGGCCCCGGGGGATGGGGTCCCTGGGGCAAGAAGTGGCCTGAGGAGGGGGGCACGTTGTCCCCCTCTTTTAAAAAAAAAATAGTGGCAGGCCCCGGGGGATGGGGTCCCCGGGGCGAATACCAAATTATGGAAGTGGTGTTTTTTTTTTTTCTTTCGAGTTTGGATTCGTGACTCCAACGCAGCTCTCAGCGCGGCCCCCCGTGTAATCGCGATGGGTTCGCGACTCCAGGCAAAATCAAAAAAAGAGTATATATGTTTTTGAAAAAGTAAGATTATATGTTGGGTTATAGGGTGGCTCTAAAAAGAGCCCTGGTTTTTATTTTCCACTTTGTTGTAGCTACATGTAAGTGCGGATGCAGAGCTTAAGGTTGTTGAGGAAGACTCTGTTCCCTTGATCTGTGAAGTGCACTCCATCACTTCTGTAGATGTCGTCCATATCAAAACATCGATTGTTGTTGTAGATGGACCCCATTCTATGATCTCTGAGGTATGCAGAAACAGCTTCATTGACATTCTTTCTAGCTTTCTCAATCTGTGGACAGAATTGATTTGACCACTTCCATTTCTGTCTTTGGCATATATTAGAAAATACAAAGACAGTTTGAGGTAAAATCAACATCAATTGTGCAAAGGTGTCCTTCATTAGCATTTCCAGACCTACCCCAGCCAATGTGCCTAGGTCATTGCCACCACAGTGCACAATCATGAGGTCAGGGGGTTGGAGATGCAAAATGGTTTTAACCAAAGGCATCAATTGGTGCCACTTTAATCCTCTCAGTGCAATGCATTTAATATCCACATTTTGCAAAGCTAGGTCTTTGTCAATACCTCTGCATTCAGCATACCTTTTGCACCAGAAAACATAGCTGTGCCCAACAATCCATACAGTAAGCATCTTGAAGGGATGTCTGGAAGTAATGAAAAGATGTCTGTAGCTGAGGTAGTCAGTTGGCAGAATGAGAGGTATCTAAAATGGTGGACAAGATGCTGTTTTTTAAAAAGTAGAGAATTGATTGGCTGCTTAAGAACATTGTACATTCAAAAATAGGGTGCATTATTTTACTTTCTTTAAAAAGCATGTTTTTTATTGGTTAGTAAAAAATGTTTGAAAGGTACAGTCAATAGGATAAGGTCATTTTTTGCAAACGTCAACCACACCTGCTGTTTGCATTTGTAACCTTGTGTGCTGAACTTGAAAATATGGTGAAGTTGTGACCTGTCAGTTCAGGTGAATTTTCTATGAATTGTTACTATGGAAACTGGCATTAAGCAGAATGGGGGAAGGGTTGAAACTTAACTGTGGTCTTAAAATGGGAAATTGTAATTTATATTTAAGTGATATCTTATTAAAGTAAGATTTCCCAAGTCAGTACTATCTTTAGAAGTAGTGTGTTCTTAAAAAATAGTAGTATTTTTATTTGTAATATATTTTTGAACTCCTGTATGGATTCTCGGCTCTATCGCGTTGGTGCAAGGTGGAGTGGCAACTCCAAAAAAATCCAGAACCAGTTTGGGCACTTTTAGAAGTCAGTTGGTATGGGCTAATATGTCTAACCAATAGAAATGTATTTTACAATTTGAAATAATGTAGGAAGCTAAGTGATTTGTTACTTAAATGTATTTGTGTGGGGAAAGAGAGGGAAAGTTTGCCATTACTGGTTTTACCTTGCTGAGATTGGTGCATTACATTGATTGTGTGCATAAGAAAATCTTTTATGAGTTTGTGATATTTTAAATTCTACAAATCAATTTGGAAGGTGAGTTATAAATTTGTGAGGTGTATTATGTAATAGCTTTATTTTTAATCTTTAAAAATTACTGATGAACTGTGATATTTGAAATATATTATTAAATGTAGTGATGTGTATTGTAGTTTGTTTTATTGTAGTTAAATGTTGTTTGAAGTAGATTCTGTAAAGTAATATGTGTATATTGGAAGATGGATTAGTGATTATGGTAGTTTGTTTTAGTGTGTGGATATGTACATTTGTAGTATACCGCATAATTTTAGCTGTTGCTTTAAAATTGGAGGTGGAGTCTGTCAAGTTTAAAGTTGTGGATGGACTACTGTCTCAAGTATGCTTCTACTTGTATATGTATTTTCATATGTCTTATACATTTAAAGGTGCATGATGTATAACAAAAAGGTGTTGTTGCTTTTTATGTGGTAGTCTCAAGATTGTGAATAGTAGTGGAATGGTGAAGATGCAGCATAATAGTGTGGTTTGAAAGATGTTGACATAAGGTATTATTGATTAGGGTTCTTTTTTTTAAGTTTCTAGAGAGGTACAGTTGAAGTATGTCACATAATTGTGGTTTTTCCTTAAAATTGGAAGTTTGTTCTGTGAATTTTTAAGGTTTGGATAATGTTATGGTAGAGACATATTCATGTATGCTTTTACGAATATGGTGAGACTTTTAGTAAAGACATGTGAAGGGTTCCTGCTTTGTATTTGGATAGATGTAACATTATAAGTAGTTGTAGAATGGTAAAGCAGCAGTTTGAAAGTGAGGTTTGAGATGTTTGTAGAGATGTTATTTATTAGAGTCATTTGTATGATGTGAGGAAAGTTATATTTCATATATACCGCATAATTTTCAGTGTCTGTTTGAAAATTGAAGTGAAGTCTGTGAAGTCTCGAGCTGAAGATGGTGTTGTGACTGAGATACGTGTGTACTTGCATATGTATTATGGTATGTGTGCGAAGATGATAGAATAAGAAAACATAGTTATACATTTATCTGTATATTACTTTTATATATGATGCTGCTAGCATATGCTGTTATGTACTCCTGTAATCTCCTAAATATTATCCCTGTAATAATGGAATCACCAGCCATTACCTATGTACTCCTCTAATGCCCCAGGCATAACTCCTGCAATCATGCAATCATCAATGCGTTAGCTATACACTGCTTTAATCATGCAGGCACTACCATTGCACTCCTCCAATTACCCTGTCTGGATCTATGCACTCCTCCAATCATTTAGCCAGTGCCTATGCACTTATAAAAATCATCCAGGCACTAACTTCACACTTTTGAAATCACTGAGGCACTATCACAGTATTACTCTAATCACCCATGCAGTACTGACTCACTTATAAAATCACCCAGGCACTTTCTATGTACTCCTGTAGTCCCCCAGATATTACCTCTGAAGTCATGCAATCACCAATGCATTAGGTATACACTGGTTCAATCACCCAGGTAATACCCTTGCAGTCCTCCAATTTCCTTTTCAGGATCTATGTACTCCTCCAATCACGTAGTCAGTATGCATGCAGTTATGAAATCACCCACTCACTTGGTATGTACTCCAAAAATCCCCCAGGTATTACCCCTGCAGTCATGCAATCACCCAGGCACTAGTTATGTTCTACTCCTGCAGTCATGCAATCATGCAGGTTGTACCTATGCACTCATGTAATACCCCAGTCACTACCCATACACTTCTGCAATCACCCAGGTTCTACTCATGCAGTCCTCCAATCACCAGGAACTACCTATGCACTACTCCATGCACCCAGGCAGTACCCATGCACCCAGGCATTACCCATGCACTCTTCCATGCATCCAGGCATTACCCATGCACTCCTCCAATCACCCAGATATTATCCCTGTACTTATACAATCACCCTGTATGATATGGAGAATCATCTAGGTCCTACTGTTGCACTCATCTATTCACCTAGGCACTTCTTAGTGAGTGATCTATGCCCTCAGGTGCTATTTATACACTTATCCATGCACTGAACCTTTATGTGTGCACTCATGTAATTAGCCAGTCACTATTCATCTTCTCCTGCAATTACCCAGTGAGTACTTTTAGAGTCATACATTCACCCAAGTACTACCCGTGGAGTTGTGCAGTGACTCAGGCAAATCTATTACATGTCTCAGTTTCTAGGTTTCACTATATTTCAGAAATATTGTATATATATTTCTTTTAGATATGATGATGATTTGGAAAGGCAGAGACATATGTATGCATGCTTTTAACGATATGGAGAGACTTATGGTTGAGTCATATAATAGTCTGCTGTCTTATATTTGGCTAGGCCCAACACTCATGCAGTTATAAAACACCCTAGTACTACCCAAGCAGTCTTTTAATGATCCAGGCAGTACATAAGCACTGATGCAATCACCCAGGCATCACCCCTGCACTCATGAAATCACCCAGGCAGTAGCTATGTACTCATGCAATCACCAAGGTATTGCCCATGCACTCTTTGAATCATGTAGCCACTACTCATGCACTTATATAATCACTCAGGCTCTAATGTTCTACTCTTTCAATCACAGAGGCACTAGCCTTGTATTTATGTAATCACTCATACAGTGGTCATGGTGTTATTAGATCACCCAGGCACTACTTTTGCATTCATTTATTCAGTCCGGCGTTACCTCAGTAGTCCTGAAATCACCCAAGAAGTACCCATGCAGTTATAAAATCACTCAGTCACTTTGTATGTAGTCATGTAAATCAACAGATATTACTCTTGTACTCATGCAGTCACCCTGGTGTTACCTATGCATTCCTTTAATCCCCCAGAGGTTACTTCTGTATTCATGCAGTCACCAATGCATTAGCTATACAGTGCTTCAATTACTGAGGCACTATCCTTGCACTCTCTCAATCACGGAGGCACTACTCTTGTACTTATGTAATCACTCAGGCAATACTCATGCACTTATAAAATCACCAAGGCACTACCTTTGCACTCCTGTGATCACTCAGGCATTACCTTAGTTCTTCTGTATTCACCCAGGCAGTACTCATGGACTTATAAAATCACCCACTCACTTCCTATGTACTGCAGTAATCCCCCAGATATTACCCCTGCAATCATGCAATCAGCTAGGCATTTGTTATGTACTACCCTACAGTTATAGATTCATGCAGTCTCTACGTATGCACTCATGTAATAACCCAGGCACTGCCCTTGCAGTTATAGAATCATCCAGGCCCTACTGTTGCACTCATCTATTCACCTAGGCACTTCTTAGTGAGTCATCTTTGCCTTCAGGTGCTAATTATACACTTATCCATGCACTGAACTTTTATGTGTGCACTCATGTAATTAGCCAGTCACTATCCATCTTCTTCTGCCTTTACCCAGCGAGTACCTTTGGAGTCATACAATCACGCAAGTACTATCCATGGTGTTTTGAAATCACTCAGTCATATTTATTACATATCTCAGTTTCTAGGTGTGACTATATTTCAGAAATATTGTATATATATTTCTTTTAGATATGATGATGATTTGAAAACGTAGAAACATATGTATGTATGCTTTTAACGATATGGAGAGACTTATGGTTGAGTCATGTAATAGTTTGCTGTTTTATATTTGCTAGGCCCAACAGTCATGCAGTTATAAAACACCCTAGTACTACCTATGCAGTCTTCCAATGATCCAGGCAGTACATATGCACTGATGCAATCACCCAGGCATTACCCCAGCACTCATGCAATCACCCAGGCAGTAGCTATGCACTCATGCAATCACCAAGGTATTACCCATGCACTCTTTGAATCATGTAGCCACTACTCATACACTTATATAATCACTCAGGCACTAACGTTCTACTCTTTCAATCACAGAGGCACTAGCCTTGTACTTATGTAATCACTCATACAGTAGTCATGGTGTTATGAGATCACCCAGGCACTACTTTTGCACTCATTTATTCACTCAGGCGTTACCTCAGTACTACCCTAGCAGGTATTACCCTCGTACTTATGTAATCACTCAGCCAGTAGTCATGCACTTATAAAATCACTCAGGCACAACCTTTGCACTGTTCCAATCACTCAGACATTCTCTTAGTACTCCTGCAATAACCCATGCAGTACTCATGCAGTTATAAAATCACCCACTGATTTGCTATGTACTGCAGTAATCCTCCAGATATTACCCCTTTAGTCATGCAATCACCCAGGCAGTCGTTACATACCACCGTTGCAGTTGTAGAATCATCCAAGTCGTACTGTTGCACTTATCTATTCAACTACGCATTACTCAATGTATTTCTTTATTTATAGATGACAATATTCCTATATAATTATTTAAATAATATTAAATATTTTTAGAACGATAATAAACAGTTTTTTTTTAGATATTCTTCATAATTGTTAAGAAATATTCAGTGTGACAAGAAAAGTTCAAAAGAAAAGAGAACAAAGGAAACAGAACTATTTAAAGGATAGAGAAAAGCAGAAAGTAGATGAAGTACAACATGTGACGTTGAAGAAAAAGTCTTCTGGTAAGAGACCAAAAGAATTTGGCAAAAGTGTTTTAAAAAACGTAATTGAAAATGGGGAAAAGAGAAAGAAAAGTACTACAAGCAATCAGAAGGAAAAGAAAAACTGAGAAATGAATGGAAAATCAGGTTACAGGAAAACAATCCAAGTTGAAATAAGGATGAAACAATATAATGACATTAGAAAGAGAATGTATAAAAGTAGAGTACTACAACATTTATTGAAAGATTGCAAAAATATAAAGGAAAATCAGCATTTTACAAGAAGAAACAACAGATTGAAAGTGTAGTTGAAAAGGCTTTTGAATTGAAAAGGAAATTGTTTATATTAGTATTGAAGAGAATGAAAACATTGAATAAAATAATGCACTTTATGAAGGAGAAAAGTAAAAGAAAAAGACTGGTTAATAGAACTAACTTTTGCAATATCTTTTCTGGTGAATGGAAGCATACTTCTAGTACGGAACCTTTTTTAAATGAAAAAATCTATTTTCAACAAAGTACATTAGTTCATGCAGTTGATACCAGGGGTTGTTGTTGTGAGGTTAAAAACGGTTGTGCAATTGAAAAAGAAATGATGGTTCCTAGAAATGTGGAAGAAGTAATAGCTGAAGAAGTTCAAGGGAGACGTACACAAGCTCCTGTGTATAAGTGGGATTGTAGTAGTATTTGTAGTATACGACAGGAATCTATTGATATATTACAAAATTTCTTACGAGATTATGTTAAAAAAAGTGTTAAATAGAAGATTAAGATGTTGCAAGGACTAGATCCTTGTAAAGTGAGAAAATATAGTCGCTTGCAGGGTCATTCTCTGGCTTGTCTTTCTAGAAAAGTGTGTCAAAGTACTTTTCATCATTTAAGAATGTTAGCAGTACATCACTCTGAAATGCGGAAGTTAGTAAGAAGATTGTACTATGTGAAAAGTCCTGCATTATCTTTAAGTGAAATAAACTCAGCTCTTTTGCATGGTTCAGTGTTGGATGTAAAAAAAGTTTCTGATGATATAGAGTTTCGTTTCTTTGGTCCTGAAGAGGAGTGTAGAGAAAGTGAGAGTTTAATAAGTGTAGGTGTTGAAAAAGAGATGGAAGATACTACTACTGTGAAGTTTGCAGCAGAAATTACAAAGTTTAAGGTAGTTTCTTGTGAAAATCCAAACTATGTTTGTATTTGTTGTCGACGTACTCACTATAGAAGTCAAACTAGGAATGTTGATGTGTATTTAAAAAGTGAAAAGGAAAATCATGATAAGTGGGAGCAATTTGGTGCTTATTTGTTGGTGGAAGGTCGTTTTGATTTGGGTTGTGATCAACATATTTGCAAATATTGTTACAGCAAATTAGAAGAGAACAAAATGCCAGCTAAAGCTGTACATAACAATGTAGAGTTTGTAGCTATTCCTCCGGAACTGGTAGATTTAAATACATATGAGTCCATTCTTATTCAATCTGTGCACCCATTTCAGGCTATAGTTCGTATGGAGCCTAAAACAAGTAAGCTGCCTCCAACAGATTTACAAAGAGGTTTAAAAGGAAGAGTTGTGTATTTACCTTTAGATTTTAAGAAAAATATTGAAACTGTTGGTGTAGACAGAGAGGAAAGTGAACCTGTAGTTATTCTAGTTAATGGTGTACCAACAAAGAGTCGGAAAATATGGCAAGAGTTAGTAGATGTTACCAAACTTCAAAAGGCTACATTATATCTTGTGCAAACCAATATTTATTACAAAAATGTATATGTGGAAGAACAAGAAATATCTTTAGAAGATGAAAGAGAAATTTCAACTGGACAAATAGAAAAAATGGATAACTCAAGGAGTAAAGAAATTTATGAACATTATAGTATACTACCTCTACATTCAAAAGAATTGATAGGAAATACTATTGAATTATTCCAAATGAAGAAAGCGAAGGGAACTCCCAGGAGTGTTTGGGAAAAAAGTTTGGAAGCTCGTTGTTTTCCACAGCTCTTCCCCACTGGAAAAGGTGGACGATATGATGAATGACCAGTGCAGATTCCAGCTTCAGAATATCGTACAACAAGATTGTACACAGAAGATCCAAGCTTTCTTCTGTTTGAAAGTGACTTGTCTGGACTTTCATATGCCGTGAACCGCATATTAAAAACAGGAGTTCATCTTACACATCTTTCTGCAAAGGAATTTTTGGACAAAGTTCAACAAAGAGACGATCTTTTAGAATCTCAGTTAATTAATTTGATGGCATGTCAACGTGGTACTAATGAGTATTGGTATCATCGTCACGGAGATCTTAAATGTATGTTAAGGAATTTAGGAACTCCTACATGGTTTATTACGCTTAGCTGTGCTGAATACGCATGGGACGACTTACTTGAATTTCTACAACAAGCAAAATCAAATGTAAAAAATATTGAATTGAAGACAACTGGAGAACTGAGTTCCTTGGATCCTGTAAATGTGTGCAGATATTTTAATCATAGGTTTCAGGCTATGATGTCTTTTATGTGCAATAAAAATAATCCACCTCTTGGAGAAGTTATTGATTTCTTTTGGAGAAAGGAGTACCAAGCCAGAGTTGCTCCTCATATACACATGTTATTATGGATTAAGGATGCACCAAAATTTGGAACTGATAGTGATGAAAGTGTTTTGTTTTTCATTGAAAAATATGTTACCTGTGCCATTCCAAAAGAAGGAGGAGATAACAACTTGAGGCAGCAAGTTTTACGGTTTCAAAGTCACCGATGTGGGAAATACTGTCGACGGAAATACAAGTCAAAGGGAAGATTTGATACAAAATGTCGTTTTGGATTCCCACGTCCAGTAATTTCAAAAGGAAGAGTCAACAGTTTCATGTCAGCAGTAAGGCATACTATAACTCGAAGATCTCCGAAGAATACTTACAACATAAAAAGAACTGAAGATTCAAAGTATATTAATGACTACAATCCAGTGATTTTGATAATGTGGAATGCAAATATGGATATCCAGTATGTTGCAGATAATTTGATTGCTGTTGCTTGCTATGTTACATCATATATAACCAAATCTGAAAAGACGGAGTTGAAAGAAATATGGGAAGAAATTTCACAAGAGAAGATTATTAGTAACAAATTGTACAGCTTTAGTTTGAAGATGCTATCCCATCGAGAAATTGGATCCTACGAATGTTCGGATTGGTTGACCTCTGCAAATTTATATTCAAAGTCAAGAGGAATTATTTGGGTAAGTCTAGGTCTTGCTTCAACACGAAATCGAATATTGAAATCTGTACAAGAAATTGAATAGTTAGAATTGAATGAACCAGAAAGTACAGATATTGTTAAAACGAATATGTTGGATACGTACTCTCCTAAAAGAAGTCCATATCTAGAAAACATATATCTCTATGAAGTACTGCAACATTACAGCTTTAAAAGAAACGTTACAGAAAATATAAATGAAGAAAAATATGCAGTAATTGGATGTGAAGGATGTTTGGTAAAACATGCCAAAGGAAATCTTATTAACCACAGGAAACTCAGTTGTGAAACTCCAGATAAAAGGGAATTTTTCTATTTGGCACTTCTGCAACTTTTCAAACCTTGGCGTAGTGAAATGGAATTACTTGGAGATTTTGATTGCTATGAAGATTCTTTTAATGCTTGTAAAGATAACATTCAATGCACAACTTTTCCAAATTATCTACAAATGTTAAATGAAGAGATTGAACAAGAAACTATTATTAGAGCTGAAATAGCTAAAGACAGTTCTCAAGATAGTCAAAGTTCTGTTCCTCTAAGTCAAGATACATTAGGACAACCAATTCTTGAAAATGAAGCAGCAATAGCCATGAATGAAGTAGAAACGGCTATGCAACAAGCACAACAGGATATTATTGAGTAGGGAAAATTGGAAGAACAACTAAATATTGAACAAAAAGAAATATATCAGCAAGTGACAGAACAGATACAACATGGTTTACTGCAAGAGAAAAAAGAATGCCAATGCACATCATTTAAACCTATTTGAATGTACATCAGTGGTCAAGCTGGAACAGGAAAAAGTTTCTTAATTAAAGTTTTGACCAGTTATCTACAGAAAACCACTGAATCACATTTATCTTGTGTTGTAACCGCTCCAACTGGGTTAGCAGCACAAAGGGATTACATTACATCGTTTACGAATGCTACCAGTTGAACATGAAAATAAGTTGGAATATCACAAGCTATCAGGAGAAGCTTGTTATGAAGTTTCAAGAGTACTGAAGAAAATGAAACTTCTGATCATTGATGAGGTGAGCATGGTCTCAAACTTAATGCTTGCCTTCGTACATTTAAGAATGCAACAGATTTTAAAAACAGATTATGATGTTCTGTTTGGAGGAAAACATGTAATTGTATTCGGCGATCTACTACAACTTACTCCTGTGAAAGGACAACCAGTTTTTAAAACACTTGTCCATGAAGAAACTAGGAAATCTTTGGGAAGTATTGGAAATGTGAACATTTGGTCTCATTTTGAATACAAAGAACTTATTAAGAATATGCGACAAGCAAGTGATGAAGATTATGGAAATATTCTTCAAGATATAAGAATTGGTGTTTTGACAAAACATGGTAAAGAAGCTTTAAAAAGTCTGCTACTAACAAACTTGTTTCCAAATGAAAACATTGCACCTGAAATAATGTACAAAAAATTGGAGAAAAGAACTCTATAGTTTGCCTAATGCCAACACTGCAAGAGTGTTCTACATTCAATGAAGAACTTTTGAAACTGGAAAAACAACAAATAGTGAAAATTGAAGCCCTTGATCAAATGGAACACGAAGAAGTTACTATTCTTCTCTCAAAAAAATTACAGTCAAAATTGGATTCTTTGAAAAAGTCGGTGTCTAAGACTGCAGGTTTAGAAAAGACTTTATATGTATGTGTAAACTGTCAGGTAATTTAATTTTACGGCGTAATTTGGATGTAGAAAAAGGTTCCTCTTTCTTTAGCATATGCAGTGACTATTCATAAATCTCATGGTTTAAGTGTAGACAATGCTTTGGTAAATATTGGAAGTACAGTGTTCAAAGAGGGCATGGCATATGTTGCATTGTCTCGAGTAAGAACATTATCTGGTTTGTATTTGATTGATTTTGACGAGCAAAAGAATAGTGCTGATGCAAATTGTGTAAGAGAGTATAATTGGTTAAGAAGAGTTTATGCTCCTAACTTAGGTGAATATCCCATATATGAGAAACGTGTAGTATGTCCAAAACGGAAACATGAGAAACATTCTAGTGAAATTCAAAAAAAGAAAAGAATTGAAGAGAATAATGAAGCTGCAAAGAAAATGAACATGGACACTGCTGATGATATTGTAGGATACCAGTTAGAAAATAGTTCAGGTATCAACTGCTATGCTAATGTAATTGTGAATGTTGTCTTTTATCTAGAAGATCTTCATCATGAAATTGTGGACAATCAAGAAAAAAGATTCTGTTCTTTATTACATTATATTTTTCAAAAGTTGGTAACTGATAGAACTAAAAACAATACTGCTTCTAGCATTCTGCATCTTTTGGATATATGTACTGGTTCTTCACAATTTACACTCAATATACAACAAGATGCACAAGAATTTCTTATGTTTATGCTTGCAGTATTGGAAGATGAAGGAATAGAAATTGAAAATTAATTCGGACCAAGTTACAGATGGGATCATAAATGTAAAGAGTGTCCATTTTCTTCTACCACTGAAATAGACATTGAACGATTCATATATTTGACAATACCAGATTGCAAGTCAGTGTCTTTTAATAAATTAGTAAAATCAGCTAATCAAGATATGAAATGCTCTCATTGCAAATCAGAAATGTTGTCAACGTTATATTTAGAAAGATTTGGAAAATATGTCATATTAATGATGCAACATTGTAGAGCAAATGGAAGAAAATTGGAAACCAAAATAAAATTTTTTGTGGCAAGTCAACTATCAATTTCAGGAAGAACTTTTAAAGCTGTGGCTATTATTTTCCATGATGGACCTACTACAACATCTGGACACTATACCGTGTATTTAAAGTGCAATAAAGGATGGACACATTGCAATGATGCCCATTTGCAATTTAAATGTAGCTTGCCTTTTGAATTACCAGAATCATATCTGATATTTTTGATGCCAAAGTTTTGAAAACATCATTCGGCCTATTGGGAAGATGTAAACACAAATAAATGAGTTTATTTTGGATATTTTCAATGGAAATTGATTTGGAAACATTATTCGGCCTATTGGGAAGATGTGAAGAATTACTTTTTGGATTATTGTTTGTTCTAATTGTTATTGCATATGCAAAATGTGTTTGAAAGAAATAGTTTATATATTCAATCTTTATATTAAATGAGAATGTATATTTCAGAAATGTACTTCAGAGAAATAAATGATTTATTGTAGTTGAAGAATGCAATTTAGAAACTGTAGATAGGTAAATAGATAGTTGAACTTGCTGTAAATATTTTCAAGGCAGATTTTTTTTTTTACAATCTTATTGATTGTATTTTTTTCCCCACTGTTATATGATGATCTAAATTGAAATCACTGTGTATGGTGAAATTCAGTAGAATCTGAGAACAGCAAAAATGGGAAACTGAATATGGTATGTAAATGCAAAATTATGTTGTGTTCTTAAAACTGTAATATTATATGCAATAACAATTTTTCTTCTTTTTACAGAAAGTAATACTAAAGCTTGAAAAGATTTTCAATTCAGTTTACAACAAAACCACTGTAAAGTAGTTTCACTGAGTTTTGTATTTTGTTTAATAAAGAAGGTAAGATGAAATAATGTAATAAGTATAACAATATGAAGTAATGTTTACAGTTTTTTTTATTGCACTCATCTATTTTATCAACCACTACCCATGCACTGATCTATACAGTTTGGCCCTCTTCCCCACTCCTGCCATCACCCATGCACTATCCATGCATTTCTCAAATCACCTAGCCTGCATCCACGGTTTCAATATCACCTAGACACTACCTATGTACTCTTCCAATCACCCTGGCACTATCTGTAAACTCATGCAATCAGCTACACATTACCTGTACACTCTGACAATGTCCCAAATTATACTTATACACTTCTGCAATCCCTAAGCATTATCCCTGCACTCATGCAATCACCAAGACACTACCTTTACATTCTTTCAATCATCCAGGCAGTATCTTTACAAAGGTGTATTCATTCAGGCAGTACACATACACTTATAAAATCAACCAAGCTCTATTTATACAATCCTCCAATCACCCAGGTACTACTCGTGTACTTCTGAATTCACTCAGCCACAACCTTTTAAGTTTTAAAATCACTCAGGCACTACCTATGCACTCCCACAAACACCCAGGCCGTACCCCTACACTCTTGCAATCAGCAAGACACTACCCCTACACTTTATGCAATTCCTCAGGTATTAACTATGCATTCCTCTAATCCTCCAGACATTACTCCTGCACTCATGCAATCACTTAGGAATTAGCTATGCACTCCTGTAATAGCACAGACATTACCCCTGCACTCATGCAATGACTTTGGCATTACACATGCACTCCTCCAATGACCCTGACATTGCTCCTGCACTCATACAATAACCCATGCATTACTCATGCACTCCTTCAATCACTCAGGCAGTATTTTTGCATTTATAAAATCATCCAGTCACTACCTATGCAGTCATGCAATCACACAGGCACTACTAATGCACTTCTCCATGCACTCAGGCGCTACTCATATACTCTTCCATGCACCCAAGCATTATCCATACACTCTTTCAATCATCCAAACATTACCCCTGCACTCATGCAATCACCCAAGCACTACCCATGCAGTTTTTCAATCATTCAGGCACTACTCCTCCACTCATGCAATCATCCATGTACTACTCATGCACTCCGCTAATCACCCAGGAACTACCCATGCAGTCCTAAATGCACTCAGGCACTACTCATACACTCTTCCAAGCACCCAGGCACTGCCCTTGCACTCAAGCAATCACTCAGACACTACCCATACACTCATACATGAACTAAGGCACTTCTGTGGCATTCATGCAATCACCCAAGCACTACCCATGCAGTCTTTCAATCATTCAGGCATTACTCTGCACTCATGCAATCACCCATGTACTACTCATGCACTCCTCCAATCACCCAGGAACCAACCATGCAGTCGTACATGCGTTCAGGCACTACTCGTACACTCTTCTTTGCAACCAGGCATTACTCATGCACTCCTCCAATCATGCAACCAGTACCCATGCAGTTATAAAATTACCCTGGCACTACCTATGCACTCATGCAATCACCCAGGAACTACCTAAACACTCATGCAATAATTCAAGCACTACCCATACACTCCTCTAATCACCCAGGCACTACCCATGCACTCATGCATAACCTCCAGGTCCCTTATGTCCTCGTCCCATTCATTTACATATTGGAGATGACCATCTCCATGACAGAAAAAAAGACAGAAGAATGCTGGTACACTAACCCCACCCCTCCCACTGGGAGTATATATACCGGCCCAACCCAGCATTCACCCTGTTCTTTTTTTCTGTCTTCCGACAGAAAGGGATGTGAAGTTTGCTCTTACCTGCTGTGCGCTTCTGGGATGTCTCGTCGGGCTGCTGGGCTGTCCTCTTCATCCCTGAAGTCTTCCTCGTTGTCTCGTTGAGCTGCTGGGCTTCTCGACGTCCTGTTCCGCGGTCTCTTGGCCTGCCGGGCTTGCCGGGAGCCGCGTAGATGGGTGGCCGGTCCTTTGTGTCTGGGGCGCCGCTCCTCCCTGTCTGTTCCGGGTTGCAGGCCGTGTCTTCCTGTGGCTGGGCCGGTCAGGGAGACGCGCTGCTGCTGCTGTTTGGGGCTCCACGGGCCGGTCTTGGTGAGGCCCCTGGTGTTCCTGGATGCCGGTTGTAGCTGTGAAGTTCGGCTTTCCTCCCTGGACGCTGCATGGCCGCCTGGGAGTGCCGGTTGCTCCTGGTTTTGCCTCTGTTGACTCAGCGCTCGTTGTTGGTTGGCGTCTGAGCTGGTGGTTCGGGGTCAGTCTTTGGTGTTGGAGTTTGACTACCCCCTTGGTGAGTACCGCATAGCGGTTTCTTTTTTCCTCTTGCCTGCGGCGGCCCAAAGGGGGCCGGGACAGTATTCCATTGTGGTCTTTCGTTTCTTCCTCTGCAGCTGGGTCTGGTGGAGTGGTGGACTCATGCTTCCACAGCATGGGCCTGTGTTGACCTTCTAGGGTTCGACTCCTGGTGGGTCCGCTCGGCCTTTCCTCCTCCTGCGGGCTACGGACGTTCTGCCCTGCGAGCACCTGATCTGGTCTGGTTTCAGTCATTACGCATGGTCAGGCCTGGTTTGTACCTGACTGTGAGACCTCTGGGGTTACCGTGTGCTGTTGTCTTTCCTAGTTCTTCACCTGTGTTCCTTGGAGTTGGGTGACGGTACTGCATCTGTTGTTCGGGGCCGGGTTTTTTTGGGTGCCCTTGCTCTTTGCCGATTCCTTTGTTTTACACTTGGGGGTCTTCCATGGTGTTTTTTTCCAGGTTGCAGGGGTTCTTCTCCTTTTGAGCCTACGGCCTTCCCGCCCTGTCAGCGCCGGCTCTCAGCTGCTCTCGTAGGTTGAGCTGCCTCGCGGCCTGGTTGGTCCCTGGATGGAAGTCCACTTAGGGATTCCAGGTGCGTTGGGCTTCTGTCCTTATCTTCCTGCCTTGCGGAGTCACTGTGGCCTGGTTGTTGTGGTCATATACTCTTTTCTTTGGTCTGGGTTTCACTCTCTTGTGTTTCCCTGCCTGTGTTGGCTGTCTGCCGGGGGTGGGGTGTGGATCCGGTATGCCTCTTTTCCCCTCGTGCCACCTGCTGCTGTCATGTGTGTTTCTTTGTGTATGTGTCCATCTGTGCGGCTTGTGGTCTGCTGCTGCACTTTGGATGGCCTTGGTGCGGGGGGCGTTGTTCGCGCCTCAGGGTCGCTGCCGCTTCCTGGGATTCTGGTGTTCCCTGGGTTGCGTGCTTCCTGCTCTGGTACCCTGCTGCGCGTTTCTTCGCCTTTGTCCCCTTTGCTTCTGCGTCTTTTTGCGACGGGCCTCGCTGTGCGGGTCTGTTGGTGTGGGAGGTGTCCTTTCTGCCTTGTGGTCTCGTTTTCCAGTGTGTTTCCTGCGCTGCATTTTGGTGTCATGCTTTGGAAACTGTCCTGGTCTTCGAGTGACGCTGCCCTGTTTGGTGCTGGTTTGTTGCTGGCTGGCGGTCCCTGTCGGGGTGTTCCGCCGTGCCGACTGGGCGTGCCTTGGCTTGGGCGGTCTGGTTCTTGGGGTTCCTGGCTGTTCCTTCTTTGCCTCGCTGTTCCTGCGCTGTGCTGTTATCTTCTCCTTTGCTCGGGCCTTGGCTCCTGGTCCTGTGTCCTGTGCGGTTCCTCTCCACGGCTTCTATAGCTGCATGCTTCCCCTGCTGCGCCCTGTGTGTACTCTTTGTTGGGGTCCTGTACAGCCTGCGGTGTCTGGGTTTGGCCATGGGGCCTCCTGGGTGCGCGGAGCCTCTCTGCCTTCCTAGTGTTGGTTCTGGCTTCGTGTGGCGTAAGTGGCTTGTCCTCTGCCTTTGGGCTGCTTCGTGTGGCCTGGCTGGGTGGTGCTGTGTTCTGCGGCTTGCCGCTTCCGTGCTGGGTTTGGCTCTCCTTTTTGCTCTGGGCTCTGGCACTTTCATTGCACTGTTCCAGGCTGCTGTGGTTTCCTTGGCTTGGTTCTTGTGTTCCCTGACTGCTGCACTCCGCTGGGTTCTCAAGGGTTGCCCTTGCGTGTCTTCTGGCCTTGGATTTGCGGGCTCTGTTCTGTCCCCTGTGCATGCCTTTTGCCTTTGGCTTCCTTCGGTGGGTCATGCTCGCGCCCTTCGCCTCTGGTCTGGCTTTTCCTGGCTCGTGGTTCTGTCAGTGGTGCTGCTGGGTCTGTGGCTGCTCCTACTGTGGCTCCCTGTCTGCTGGATGCTATGTCTGTTGCCTGTGTCCTCCTGTTTCGCTGCTGGTTCTGGTGTTCGGCCCTTGCTCCTTTCGGGTCGCTTTCCCGCTCTGTGCTCTTCCTGCGGTGGTTGTGTCTTTGGGGCTGGGTGGGCCATGCTTGGTGCCTGGCTGGTTTCCAATGGTTCTGATGTTCCGGGGGCTGTTTCCGGTCGCTCCTGGTCTGGGGGCTTGCGGCTGCCTCTGCTTGGTCTCCGGCGGTGCCTCCTTGTAGTCTCCGGTTGCCTTCGGCCTTTCCTCCCTGTTGGCTCTTGGGTGCCTGTTTGCGTCCTGGTGGGATGTCCTCCTGGTTGTGCTGGTGCTGTCTGCTTGGGGTTGCCCGGCTGCTCGCTTGCTCTGGTCCCTCTGCGGTCGGGTTCTGGTCCTTGCATGTGTGGTGTGTTCCTGCCGTTGTAGCCTCTTGGCTCCGGCTGGGCCTGTTTTGGTCTGTCTCCCACTACTGTCTTCCCTGCTTGCCTGCTGCCTCTGGTGGTGTCGGTTGAGAGGCGGGCCTGGCTGCTAGTCCCCTGGGTCTACGGCTTGTTTTGAGGGGGTCTGGTGGCTTGTTGCATTGCTTCCTTGCCTGCGCCTTCTCTCCTCTGTTCTCGGTGGTTCGGCTGGGTTGGTCCTGGTTCGTGCCTGGTTGTGGGGTCCGCCCGGGTGTTGCGGGTGCTGGGGGCTTCCTTTGGGTGGCTGTCCTTCCCGGCTTCGCCTTTGGTGCTTTCCCCGGTGATGCTTGCTCTCTGCCTTCTGGGTTGGTCCTTGTGGCTGTTGGCAGTTCTTCTCTTCTGTGGACTCTTTGGGTCTCTGTTCCCATGTGGGGTGCTGGGCCTGGTGTCTTCCATGTTCTCGGCCCTTGCTGTTCCGGTCCTTTGTGCTGTTGCCTTGTTGGTTGTGGTCGTGCGCACTCCGCTGTTTTCTGTGCGGGGTCTCTCTGCGCCCTTCCGGCCTTTGCTTGCCTGTGCTCTGTTGGGGTTCTCCCCTCTGGCCATCCACGGGTGGGTTTTGGGCCTTCGGGTCCTTCTGGTCGGGCTGTTTGCTTGGCTTCGGCTCTGACTTCTCGCCTGCTTGTGTTTTGCAGCAGTTTCTGCCATGGGGTTTCTCCCCTGCTTCTGCCTTCCCCTGCTGCGTGCTGGGCCTTGGGGTTTGGTTTGCCTGTTCTTCTTCCGCCCTGGCTTCTTTTGCCTCTGTGGCTGGGCTGGTTTTGGGAGTCCTTCCCCTCGGGGGTTGGTGTTTCCTGGCTGTGGTGTTTGGGCCTGTCCTGTTCCTTCCGGACCCCTGGGGGCTCCGGTTGTTGGGCTCGGGTCTTTGCTGGCCTGTATGTTGTTGCTCCTGCCTTCTGCCTGGTCTGTTTGGGTTCCTCTCTGCCTGGCTTGTTCTTTCGGTGGTCTTTGGTTGGGTTTGTCCGCTGCTGCTGCCGTTGGCTCCCTTGTGATTCCCTTGTTCTGGTTTTGGGTTTTCTGGCTCGTTTCCTCGGCTCCCTGTTAAGTTGGGGCCTGTTGCGCCTCTTCTCGGGTGGTCAGTGTCTGCTTCTCCGGGCTGTGGCTTCCTGCTCCTGTCTCCCCGGATTTGCTGTTGGGGTGTTCTGCTGGGGCTGTGTTCTTTGGGTCCTGCGCTCCCTCCTGTTCCCCTTTCTTTTCTCTTGCTGGGTTTTCGTTTTCCCGGGACCCCTTTGGCGCGGGGTGTTGGTTGCTTCCTGTTGCCCGGTTTTGGCTTGCTGGCCTGTTGTCCCTTTGGTCTTCTTCTTTAGCTGGCCTGCTCGCTGTTTTTGTTCTTGGCTGCCTCGGTGGGTTGTGGTGTCCGTTCTCTCCACTTCCCTTGTTTGCTGTGGGGTGTTCCTGCTATGGGCTGGTTTGCCTTCTGTGGTTGTTCACCTCCTCGTCTGGCTGGTCTCCCGTTGTTTGTTGGGTGCGCCCCTGCTTTGGTGGGGCTCCCTGTTGTCTGGGTGCTCTGCCTGGGGTTTTCGGCAGTTCTGCCTTTTTGGCTTTCCTTCGGTGGCTTCCTTGGTGTTGTTTCCTGGGTTGGCTTCAGTTTTTTTGGGAAGGCCGGCTTTTCTGCTTTGGTATTCTCCAATATGTAAATGAATGGGACGAGGACATAAGGGACCTGGAGGTAATGTTCTATTACTTACCGGTAATCTTCATTACTCCAGGTCCCGTTGTCCTCGACCCATTCATACGCCCCGCCCTCCCTCCCGGACGGCCGGCCTTCCTGTTGGGGGCTTGGTGGTTCAGGGTAAATGCTGGGTTGGGCCGGTATATATACTCCCAGTGGGAGGGGTGGGGTTAGTGTACCAGCATTCTTCTGTCTTTTTTTCTGTCATGGAGATGGTCATCTCCAATATGTAAATGAATGGGACGAGGACAACGGGACCTGGAGTAATGAAGATTACCGGTAAGTAATAGAACATTCACACAGGTAGTAGTCATACACTGCTGCAATCACTGAGGAAGTACCGATGTACTACTCCAAGCACCAAGACACTACCCATGCACCCAAGCATTATCCATACACTCCTTCAATCACCCAAACATTACCCCTGCACTCATGCAATCATGCAAGCACTACCCATGCAGTCTTTCAATCATTCAAGCACTACTCCTGCACTCATGCAATCATCCATGTACTACTCATGCACACCTCTAATCACCCAGGAACGACCCATGCAGTCCTACATGCGCTCAGGCACTACTCATACACTCTTCCATGCACCCAGGCACTACCCTTGCACTCAACAATCACTCAGACAGTACCCATACACTCATACTTGCACTCAGGCACTTCTGTGGCACTCATGCAATCACCCAAGCACTACCCATGCAGTCTTTCAATCATTCAGGCACTACTCCTGCACTCATGCAATCATCCATGTACTACTCATGCACTCCTCCAATCACACAGGAACTACCCATGTAGTTGTACATGCGTTCAGGCACTACTCATACACTCCTCTGTGCACCCAGGCATTACTCATGCACTCCTCCAATCATGCAACCAGTACCCATGCAGTTATAAAATAACCCAGGCACTACCTATGCACTCATGCAATCACCCAGGAACTACCTAAACAGTCATGCAATAATTCAAGCACTACCCATACACTCCTCTAATCACCCGGGCACTACCCATGCACTCATGCATTCACACAGGTAGTAGTCATGCATTGCTGCAATCACCGAGGAAGTACCAATGTACCACTCCATGCACCAAGACACTACCCATGCACCCAAGCATTATCCATACACTACTTCAATCACCCAAACATTACCCCTGCTCTCATGCAATCATGCAAGCACTACCCATGCAGTCTTTCAATCATTCAGGCACTACTCCTGCACTCATGCAATCATCCAATGACTACTCATGCACACCTCTAATCACCCAAGAACTACCCAAGCAGTCCTACATGTGCTCAGGCACTACTCATACACTCTTCCATGCACCCAGGCACTACCCTTGCACTCAACAATCACTCAGACACTACCCATACACTCATACTTGCACTCAGGCACTACTGTGGCACTCATGCAATCACCCAAGCACTACCCATGCAGTCTTACAATCATTCAGGCACTACTCCTGTACTCATGCAATCATCCATGTACTACTCATGCACTCCTCTAATCACCCAGAAACGACCAATGCAGTCCTACATGTGCTCAGGCACTACTCATGCACTCTTCCATGCACGCAGGTACTACCCTTGCACTCAACAATCACTCAGACACTACCCATACACTCATACTTGCACACAGGCACTTCTGTGGCACTCATGCAATCACCCAAGCACTACCCATGCAGTCTTTCAATCATTCAGGCACTACTCCTGCACTCATGCAACCATCCATGTACTACTCATGCACTTCTCTAATCACCCAGGATTACCCATGCAGTCCTACATGTGCTCAGGCACTACTCATACACTCTTCCATGCACCCAGGCACTACCCTTGCACTCAAGCAATCACTCAGACAGTACCCATACACTCATCAATGCACTCAGGCACTTCTGTGGCACTCCTCTAATCACCCGGGCACTACCCATTCACTCATGCAATCACACAGGCAGTAGTCATGCACTGCTGCAATCACCGAGCAAGTACCGATGTACTACTCCATGCACCAAGGCACTACCCATGCACCCAATCATTATCCATACACTCCTTCAATCACCCAAACATTACCCCTGCACTCATGCAATCATGCAAGCACTACCCATGCAGTCTTTCAATCATTCAGGCACAACTCCTGCACTCATGCAATCATCCATGTACTACTCATGCACTCCTCTAATCACTGAGGAACTACCCATGCAGTCGTGAAGCGTTCAGGCACTACTCATACACTCTTCTGTGCACACAGGCATTACTCATGCACTCCTCCAATCATGCAACCAGTACCCATGCAGTTATAAAATAACCCAGGCACTACCTATGCACTCATGCAATCACCCAGGAACTACCTAAACACTCATGCAATAATTCAAGCACTACCCATACACTCCTCTAATCACCCAGGCACTACCCATGCACTCATGCAATCACACAGATAGTAGTCATGCACTGCTGCAATCACCGAGGAAGTACCGATGTACTACTCCAAGCACCAAGACACTACCCATGCACCCAAGCATTATCCATACACTCCTTCAATCACCCAAACATTACCCCTGCACTCATGCAATCATGCAAGCACTACCCATGCAGTCTTTCAATCATTCAGGCACTACTCCTGAATTCATGCAATCATACATGTACTACTCATGCACTCCTCTAATCAGCCAGGAATGACCCATGCAGTCCTACATGCGCTCAGGCACTACTCATACACTCTTCCATGCACCCAGGCACTACCCTTGCACTCAACAATCACTCAGACACTACCCATACACTCATACTTACACTCAGGCACTTCTGTGGCACTCATGCAATCACCCAAGCACTACCCATGCAGTCTTTCAGTCATTCAGGCACTACTCCTGCACTCATGCAATCATCCATGTACTACTCATGCACTCCTCTAATCACCCAGGATTACCCATGCAGTCCTACATGCGCTCAGGCACTACTCATACACTCTTCCATGCACCCAGGCACTACCCTTGCACTCAAGCAATCACTCAGACAGTACCCATACACTCATACATGCACTCAGGCACATCTGTGGCACTCCTCTAATCACCCAGGCACTACCCATGCACTCATGCAATCACACAGGTAGTAGTCATACACTGCTGCAATCACCGAGCATGTACCGATGTACTACTCGATGCACCAAGGCACTACCCATGCACCCAAGCATTATCCATACACTCCTTCAATCACTCAAACATTACCCCTGCACTCATGCAATCATGCAAGCACTACCCATGCAGTCTTTCAATCATTCAGGCACTACTCCTGCACTCATGCAATCATCCATGTACTACTCATGCACTCCTCTAATCACCCAGGAACTACCCATGCAGTCATAAAGCGTTCAGGCACTACTCATATACTCTTCTGTGCACACAGGCATTACTCATGCACTCCTCCAATCATGCAACCAGTACCCATGCAGTTATAAAATAACCCAGGCACTACCTATGCACTCATGCAATCACCCAGGAACTACCTAAACACTCATGCAATAAATCAAGCACTACCCATACACTCCTCTAATCACCCAGGCGCTACCCATGCACTCATGCAATCACACAGGTAGTAGTCATGCACTGCTGCAATCACAGAGGAAGTACCGATGTACTACTCCAAGCACCAAGACACTACCCATGCACCCACGCATTATCCATACACTCCTTCAATCACCCAAATATTCCCCCTGCAATCATGCAATCATGCAAGCACTACCCATGCAGTCTTTCAATCATTCAGGCACTACTCCTGCATTCATGCAATCATCCATGTACTACTCATGCACTCCTCTAATCACCCAGGAATGACCCATGCAGTCCTACATGCGCTCAGGCACTACTCATACACTCTTCCATGCACCCAGGCACTACCCTTGCACTCAACAATCACTCAGACACTACCCATACACTCATACTTACACTCAGGCACTTCTGTGGCACTCATGCAATCACCCAAGCACTACCCATGCAGTCTTTCAGTCATTCAGGCACTACTCCTGCACTCATGCAATCATCCATGTACTACTCTTGCACTCCTCTAATCACCCAGGATTACCCATGCAGCCCTACATGCACTCAGGCACTACTCACACACTCTTCCATGCACCCAGGCACTACCCTTGCACTCAAGCAATCACTCAGACAGTACCCATACACTCATACATGCACTCAGGCACTTCTATGGCACTCCTCTAATCCCCCAGGCACTACCCATGCACTCATGCAATCACACAGGTAGTAGTCATGCACTCCTGCAATCACCGAGCATGTACCGATGTACTACTCCATGCACCAAGGCACTAACCATGCACCCAAGCATTATCCATACACTCCTTCAATCACCCAAACATTACCCCTGCACTCATGCAATCATGCAAGCACTACCCATGCAGTTATAAAATAACCCAGGCACTACCTATGCACTCATGCAATCATCCAGGAACTACCTAAACACTCATGCAATAATTCAAGCACTACCCATACACTCCTCCAATCACCCAGGCACTACCCATGCACTCATGCAATCACACAGGTAGTAGTCATGCATTGCTGCAATCACTGAGGAAGTACCAATGTACTACTCCATGCACCAAGACACTACCCATGCACCCAAGCATTATCCATACACTCCTTCAATCACCCAATCATTACCCCTGCACTCATGCAATCATGCAAGCACTACCCATGCAGTCTTTCAATCATTCAGGCACTACTCCTGCACTCATGCAATCATCCAATGACTACTCATGCACACCTCTAATCACCCAAGAACTACCCAAGCAGTCCTACATGTGCTCAGGCACTACTCATACACTCTTCCATGCACCCAGGCACTACCCTTGTACTCAACAATCACTCAGACACTACCCATACACTCATACTTGCACTCAGGCACTTCTGTGGCACTCATGCAATCACCCAAGCACTACCCATGCAGTCTTACAATCATTCAGGCACTACTCCTGCACTCATGCAATCATCCATGTACTACTCATGCACTCCTCTAATCACCCAGAAATGACCAATGCAGTCCTACATGTGCTCAGGCACTACTCATACACTCTTCCATGCACCCAGGTACTACCCTTGCACTCAACAATCACTCAGACACTACCCATACACTCATACTTGCACACAGGCACTTCTGTGGCACTCATGCAATCACCCAAGCACTACCCATGCAGTCTTTCAATCATTCAGGCACTACTCCTGCACTCATGCAACCATCCATGTACTACTCATGCACTTCTCTAATCACCAAGGATTACCCATGCAGTCCTACATGCACTCAGGCACTACTCATACACTCTTCCATGCACCCAGGCACTACCCTTGCACTCAAGCAATCAATCAGACAGTACCCATACACTCATCAATGCACTCAGGCACTTCGGTGGCTCTCCTCTAATCACCCGGGCACTACCCATGCACTCATGCAATCACACAGGCAGTAGTCATGCACTGCTGCAATCACCGAGCAAGTACCGATGTACTACTCCATGCACCAAGGCACTACCCGTGCACCCAAGCATTATCCATACACTCCTTCAATCACCCAAACATTACCCCTGCACTCATGCAATCATGCAAGCACTACCCATGCAGTCTTTCAATCATTCAGGCACTACTCCTGCACTCATGCAATCGTCCATGTACTACTCATGCACTCCGCTAATCACCCAGGAACTACCCATGCAGTCGTAAAGCGTTCAGGCACTACTCATATACTCTTCTGTGCACACAGGCATTACTCATACACTCCTCCAATCATGCAACCAGTACCCATGCAGTTATAAAATAACCCAGGCACTACCTATGCACTCATGCAATCACCCAGGAACTACCTAAACACTCATGCAATAAATCAAGCACTACCCATACACTCCTCTAATCACCCAGGCACTACCCATGCACTCATGCAATCACACAGGTAGTAGTCATGCACTGCTGCAATCACCGAGGAAGTACCGATGTACTACTCCAAGCACCAAGACACTACCCATGCACCCAAGCATTATCCATACACTCCTTCAATCACCCAAATATTACCCCTGCACTCATGCAATCATGCAAGTACTACCCATGCAGTCTTTCAATCATTCAGGCCCTACTCCTGCATTCATGCAATCATCCATGTACTACTCATGCACACCTCTAATCACCCAGTAACGACCCATGCAGTCCTACATGCGCTCAGGCACTACTCATACACTCTTCCATGCACCCAGGTACTACCCTTGCACTCAACAATCACTCAGACACTACCCATACACTCATACTTGCACTCAGGCACTTCTGTGGCACTCATGCAATCACCCAAGCACTACCCACACAGTCTTTCAATCATTCAGGCACTACTCCTGCACTCATGCAATCATCCATGTACTACTCATGCACTCCTCTAATCACCCAGGATTACCCAGCAGTCCTACATGCACTCAGGCACTACTAATACACTCTTCCATGCTCCCAGGCACTACCCTTGCACTCAAGCAATCACTCAGACAGTACCCATACACTCATACATACACTCAGGCACTTCTGTGGCACTCATGCAATCACCCAAGCACTACCCATGTAATCTTTCAATCATTCAGGCACTACTCCTGCACTCATGCAATCATCCATGTACTACTCATGCACTCCTCTAATCACCCGGGAACTACCCATGCAGTCCTACATGCGCTCAGGTACTACTCATATACTCTTCCATGCTCCCAGGCACTACCCTTGCACTCAACAATCACTCAGACACTACCCATACACTCATACTTGCACTCAGGCACTTCTGTGGCACTCATGTAATCAAACAAGCACTACCCATGTAGTCTTTCAATCATTCAGGCACTACTCCTGCACTCATGCAGTCACCCATGTACTACTCATGCACTCCTCCAATCACCCAGGAACTACCCATGCAGTCGTACATGCATTCAGGCACTACTCGTACACTCTTCCGTGCACCCAGGCATTACTCATGTACTCCTCCAATCATGCAACTAGTACCCATGCAGTTATAAAATAACCCAGGCACTACCTATGCACTCACGCAATCACACAGGAACTACCTATACACTCATGCAATAATTCAAGCACTCCCCATACACTCCTCTAATCTCCCAGGCACTACCCATGCACTCATGAAATCACACAGGTAGTAGTTATGCACTGCTGCAATCACTGAGGAAGTACCGGGGTACTACTCTATGCACCAAGGCACTATCCATGCACTCCTCCATGCACCCAAGCATTATCCATACACTCCTTCAATCACCCAAACATTACCCCTGCACTCATGCAATCATCAAAGCACTACCCATGCAGTCTTTGAATCATTCAGGCACTACTCCTGCAACCATGCAATCAGCCATGTACTACTCATGCACTCCTCTAATCACCCAGGAACTACCCATGCAGTCCTACATGCGCTCAGGCACTACTCATACACTCTTCCATGCACCCAGGCACTACCCTTGCACTCAAGCAATCACTCAGACACTACCCATACACTCATACATGTGCTCAGGCACGTCTGTGACACTCATGCAATCACCCAAGCACTACCCATGCAGTCTTTCAATCATTCATTCACTACTCCTGCACTCATGCAATCATCCATGTACTACTCATGCACTCCTCTAATCACCCAGGAACTACCTATGCAGTCATACATGCGTTCAGGCACTACTCATACACTCTTCCATGCACCCAGGCATTACTCATGTACTTGTCCAATCATGCAACCAGTACCCATGCAGTTATAAAATAACCCAGGCACTACCTATACACTCATGCAATCACCCAGGAACTACCTATACACTCATGCAATAATTCAAGCACTCCCCAAACACTTCTCTAATAACCCAGGCACTACCCATGCACTCATGCAATCACACAGGTAGTAGTTATGCACTGCTGCAATCACCGAGTAAGTACTGGTGTACTACTCCATGCACCAAGGCACTATCCATGTACTCCTCCATGCACCCAAGCATTATCCATACACTCCTTCAATCACCCAAACATTACCCCTGCAATCATGTAATCATCCAAGCACTACCCATGCAGTCTTTCAATCATTCAGGTACTACTCCTGCACTCATGCAATCAGCCATGTACTACTCATGCACACCTCTAATCACACAGGAACTACCCATGCAGTCCTACATGCACTCAGGCACTACTCATACACTCTTCCATGCACCCAGGCACTACCCTTGCACTCAAGCAATCACTCAGACACTACCCATACACTCATACATGCACTCAGGCACTTCTGTGGCACTCCAGCAATCACCCAATCACTACCCATGCAGTCTTTCAATCATTCAGGCACTACTCCTGCACTCATTCAATCATCCATGTCCTACTAATGCAATCCTCTAATCACCCAGGAACTATCCATGCAGTCGTACATGCGTTCAGGCACTACTCATACACTCTTCCATGCACCCAGGCATTACTCATGTACTCCTCCAATCATGCAACCAGTACCCATGCAGTTATTATATAACCCAGGCACTACCTATGCACTCATGCAATCACCCAGGAACTACCTATACACTCATGCAATAATTCAAGCAACACCAATACACTCCACTAATCACCCAGACACTACCCATGCACTCATGCCATCACACAGGTAGTAGTCATGCACTGCTGCAATCACCGAGGAAGTACCGATGTACTTCTCTATGCACCAAGGTACTATCCATGTACTCTTCCATGCACCCAAGCATTATACATACACTCCTCCAATCACCCAAACATTACCCCTGCACTCATGCAATCACCCAAGCACTACCCATACAGTCTTTCAATCATTCAGGCACTACTCCTGCACTCATGCAATCATCCATGTACTACTCATGCACTCCTCTAATCACCCAGGAACTATCCTTGCAGTCCTGCATGCACTCAGGCACTACTCATACACTCTTCCATGCACCCAGGCACTACCCTTGCACTCAAGCAATCACTCAGACACTACCCATACACTCATACATGCACTCAGGCACTTCTGTGGCACTCATGCAATCACCCAAGCACTACCCATGCAGTCTTTCAGTCATTCAAGTGCTACTCCTTCACTCATGCAATCATCCATGTACTACTCATGTACTCTTCTAACTACCCATGAACTACCCATGCAGTCCTACATGTGCTCCGGCACTACTCATACACTCTTCCATGCACCCAGGCACTACCCTTGCACTCAAGCAATAACTCAGACACTACCCATACACTCATACATGTACTCAGGCACTTTTGTGGCACTCATGCAATCACCCAAGTACTACCCATGCAGTCTTTCAATCATTCAGGCACTACTCCTGCACTCATGCAATCATCCATGTACTATTCATGCTCTCCTCTAATCACCCAGGAACTACCCATACACTCATACATGCACTCAGGCACTTATGTGGGACTCATGCAATCACCCAATCACTACCCATGCAGTCTTTCAATCATTCAGGCACTACTCCTGCACTCATGCAATCACCCATGTACTACTCATGCACTCCTCCAATCACCCAGGAACTACCCATGCAGTCCTACATGCGCTCAGGCACTACGTATGCACTCTTGCATGCACCCAGGCATTACCCATGCACTCCTTCAGTCACCCAGATATTGTAACTGCACTCATGCAATAAACCAATCACTACCCATGCACTTCTCCAATTATGCACATAGTACACATGCACTCATGCAACCACACATACACTACCCATGTTCTTCTCCATATATTACACTTGCCGCACTTTATACAACACATACAAATTTGTCTTTTTTTAACCAAATAGGCGGTTCTAACAAGAACCATTTTTTTGCTTCTTTTTTTTGTTTTGTGTTTTTCTAACTCTTTTTTGCATTTTTTGTGTGTTTTTAAAAAAAAAAACCAGAACAAACAACAGAATAAAGTGACAAAACTGTTGTCTAAACTTTTGCAATTAAAAAATCATTGCAAAAACAAAAATTAACAGTGGTGGCTTTTTGCTGCAAAAACAATAGCCTCAATAGACTGCTCGCTATAACAAATGATTTTCTTGCACTTGATGCATCTCTGTTCTAGACCAGCAAACTCTGGTCTAATATCAGGTCCTCTTGTAGAACTCGATGTTCCAGCTGAGGTGCTCAGTCCTGCATCTTCATCACCTTGCTGGGCTTGTTGTTCCAGCTCTCGACGATGTTGCTCCCGTGCTAGGCGACAAGGGTGCATGGCTTGGAGGTGCTTGAGCATGGATGAAGTACCGCACAAGTATTTTTTCTCGGAGCTCCGAGATTTTATTCTTTCGCAAATAGTACAGGTTACCTTCCTCACATTCCCTTTTTTTTCTCAATCTGGAAATGTAAAGAACGCCCAGACGATGCTCTCCTTTTTGGATTTTCTTGGTTCCTCCAAGTCCTCTTCTTCACCAAGGATGTCATCTGGTGGATTTGAAGATGCCATTTTTCTAGGTAGTTTTAAAAAAAAACACCAAAGAAATGCAAGAAGAGCACTCAACTCAAAAGGTGTGTCTCCTGTCAATGTTCTTGTAGGAATGAGAAATTTGGGTGGGGTGCTGTAATTTCTAGAATATAAAGCTTCTCAACAAATAAAATGCTTTCTTTTGAAGTCACATGGGTTCGCGCACCCGGCGCGATTTCGGGAAAATATATTTAACAATAATTTATCTTTATTCCAGTTACAAATATGTGATATTTACAATTTTGTTAAATAATCTCTTGGTATAATATATATAATAAAGTTATATACTTTCAAAACTTAAAGATTTGCAGTGGGTTCACGGCCACGCACCCGGCGCGACCCCCGGAAATATGTACGTGACGTTACACGGGGCTGGGAACCGCGCACCCGTCACATACCAAACGCGCACCCTACACGACTTAACCAATATGGCGGCAAAATTCTTGGATTCACGCAACCACCGTGACTGGTACACGATCGGTACGTAAATCCAGTTGTCTTTAAAAAAAAAAAAGATAAAAGCATATTTTAGACGGCAGAAATATCACCTTATTTCTATAAAAGTAAAACATGTTAGAAAAAGTATTTTTTAGATATTATAATTAGAAATTAATGTTTAAAAACCTATGAAATTCACTGAAACAACCACAGGTTTCAGGGACGTTATAGTTAGAAATTAGCATTTAAAAAACCTTTGAAATTCACTCAAAAAAACACAGGCTTCAGGGATGTTATAGTTAGTAATTAGCATTTAAGAAACCATAGAAATTCAATGAAAAAACCACAGGTTTCAGGAACGTTATAGTTAGTTGGACATTTCACTCGTACAAAACCAGAGAAATTCGTCCGTTATAGTTAGTTGAGCTAACTATAACTCGCGCCCCCGCAATGCACTGCTGATGATGTCGCATGTTACATCATTCATGACATGGTCAGTGACATCTCAAATGACATCACTGATGACATCTCAAATGACATCACTGATGACATCACTTATGACATCATCCAGTGACTGTGTGTTTCTAATAAAAATACCTCGTCGCAAAGGATTTGTTGTGCCGTTCTTCTGTTCGCCCTTGGAAACTTCTGATGAATCACAGGGCGTTTATGCACGAAGGTTGAAAGGAAAATATATATATATATATATATATATAACCTATTGGCGGTTGGCAGTAGGTAGTTACAGTTAGGAGGTAGTTTTCATAGGAAGAATGTTTTTTTATTTGCCAATAATTTTGGCGTCATTTGACAAATCCTCGCAAAATGTTCAAATCTAGTTTGACCCCCAATTCAGCTGCTGTCTTCAAAGATTTGGGGTGATCCGTCAAGGAGAAAAAGGTGGGGTCTCAAAACAAGTTTTCCCATGTTAATTTTCATAGGAACTTTAGATATGACTACAGCCCGAATCGCAGAACGGAATTGCACCAATTTTGGCAGAAAGGTAGCTGTTTGGTCCAGAAAGTGCCCTTTTTGTCATTTGGTGTAAATCCGTTCAGTAGTTGCAGAGTAATTCAAGGAAATCTCCAGTTGTATATATAGGGGCACAGATGATCGCCGACTTCTCCTGATCTCGTGCTGAGATCTGATTGGCTGCTAACACTTCAACCCAGAAGCGTTGGCAGCCATCTTGTGAATCTGTTTAAACCGAGTCACAGAACAAAATGTAAAAAAAAAGAAAAGGGGCAGAGTTTAAATACCTTGACCCTCTAGGCCTCTTGGGGGGGACCACCACCTCCCCGGGACTTATTCATTTATCAATGGCGGGCCTCTTGGTCCCCCCTGCCTCGGGGACTGCCACCTCTCCAGGGCTTTTTCGTTAAAGAATGCGGGGTATGCGTGGAGCCTTCTGCAGGCCTGGGGTCTGCCACCTCCCCGAGGTTTTCATTTTAATTAATGCGGGGGCACGCTGGCCCCCTGCAGCACTGGTGACCACCACCTCCATGGGCTTTTGTCTTAATTGAATGCGGGCCTGCACGGCCCCCTCTGCAGCTCCTGGGACCACCACCTCAACGGTGCAAGTTCTAAGTAAGGAGGGGAGCCGCGCGGCCCCTCTGCTGGAACCATAGATGGCCCTTGGGACCTCCACCTCCCAGGGCCAGCTTCTGCTATGTCCCAAGGGGCCCATCCTTGGGACATAGCTGTTTGCTATAGCTTGGTGAGAGATTTACTGCTCCCGCCAAACCATAGCAAACTGTGCTCCACTTCTAGGAAGCAAGAGCATAAAAAATGCTCTTGCTTGCTAGAAGCGGAGCACAATTGCTTTTACACAGAGGGAGCTGCATGTTTAGCAGCTCCCTATGTGGAAAAGCAAAGCTGGCTCCCGCAGGAGGTGGGGAGCCGGCAGGGACCACGGGGGTCTTCAGGCTCCCTCCACAATCCCCAGCAAAAGTAACTGGGTGCCCTGGGTGTGACCAGGGCACCCTGTAGAGAGGCCAGGCCCCGGGATGGGGACCCCTCCTTTAATTAAAAATAATAAAATAAATAAATAAAAAGGCCTTGCCACAGGGCCGAAATCGCCCCCAGGGGAGGGGTGCCACTTGGCTCCCCACCCTTTCATTTCTTTTCTTTTAAAAAGGTAGGACCCCAGGGGTGCCACATGGCCTCCCTCCCACCTTTCCCAAAAGGCCTGGCCCTGGGGGAGGGGGTCCCCAGGGATGAAATCGACCCGGGAAGTGGGGCCATGCAGCCCCCTCCCTTAATAAATACTTTAAAAAAAAAAAAAATGCATCCTGCCCCCTTTAACCACCACTCTGCAAATGCACCTCCTGGCAAAAAACTGGTTGGGGGATGAAGTCTCCTTGGCTGCAGAGGGTCATTGGGAGCCAACAAGCCCTTCAGTTACCTTCAGTAAGTCTCAAACAGCGGGATTCCTGAGAGGTCTTCAGAGGCCACACCCCCTTTCTCTACCACTGTTCAAGCACACTTCCTGGTGCACTGCTGGTTGGGGGCTCCAGAGGGTCCTTCGTGGCCAACAAGCCCTCCTGTTAACTCCAGTAAGTCCCATACAGTGGAATTGCTGAGAGGTCTTCGGAGGCCACACTCCCTTTCTCCACCACTCTGCAAAAATGCCTCCTGTCACACTGCTGGTTGGGGGATGAAGTCCCCTTAGATGCTGAAGATCCTTGGAGGCCAGCACACCCTCCTGTTGCCTCCAGTAAGTCTCAAACAGCGTGATTGCTGAGAGGACTTCGGAGGCCATGCCCCCTTTCTTCCCCACTCTGCAAACACACCTCTGGTGCACTGCTATTTGGGGGATGAAGTCCCCTAGGCTCTAGAGTGTCCTTGGGGCCAACAAACCCTCCTGTTACCTCCAGCAAATCCCACACAGCGGAATACCTGGGAGGCCGTCAGAGTCCACGTCCCCTTTCTCTACTACTCTGCAAAAGGGTCTCCTGACACACTACTGGCTGGGATGAAGGGTCCTTGGGGACAAGGAACCCCTCCAGTTACCTCCTATTTGAGATGTCAAGAGTGATGTCATCAGTGATGTCCCTGATCATGTCATGAGTGATATAATATGTGAGGTCATAAGCAGGGCATTGCAGGGGGCATAAGTTATAGTTAGCTCAGGTAACTATAACTGCTGAATTTCTATGGTTTTGTATGAGTGGAATCTGAGCCTAACTATAACGTGCCTGTACACTTTGTTTTTTTTGTCAGTGAATATATATATGTATATATATCCAAACGAAAAAGCACCCAAAGTTGAGGAGCCACACACGTGCGTGTTGAAAACCTTCTTTATTGGTAAGTAGCAGGGAAAACAGTATCGCCTCCACAGCAGAGTAGTACCAAACATGTTTTGGGCTTCCTAGCCCTTGTTCACTGGTATCCAAGGAGGCACAGCTGCAAAGTCTCACGCCGCACTCGCAGCAATTAATTATAGTTTCGCCCTGTGGCATGCCCCACAACTGCATTGTGGTCTTTGTAGTATGCAGTTTTTTAAGTCCATAATGGAATGCAGCAACGCCTCCCGATTTATTTAAATCCCTGTAGTAGGTTGCATGTAGAAAGCAACACTGGGTCCCTGCTCGTATCTCTCACTAATATGGTCACGCCGTTCCATGGACGCTGCAATCTTCGCGGCGTACTGGAGCTGCTCTTCTGCAGCGGGGCACCTCGCGACCCGGGCAGGGCCGCTATATACATCCAAACGAAAAAGCACCCAAAGTTGAGACGCCACACACGTGCGTGTTGAAAACCTTCTTTATTGGTAAGTAGCAGGGAAATTTCGGGCATTTGGATTGAAAATGATGTGCACGGCTGCCATGCCGTGGAGAGGAGCACCATCGATTACTGAGAAGAGGCTGTGGAACGGAACTATTCTACACCATGACAGCACAGTGCCCCAATGCGAAGTAAGCCTGCAGTAAAATTCTGAATCCTACCATAGGATAATAATGGTTTTAATAATTAATGTGCATCGATCCTACTAAAGGAAATAAACTTTTGCTCACATGAGGGACTACGTTTCCCAACATGCAACAAAAGACATTACACTGAACAATGCCCACTGGGGGCAATTACGCAAATAAATAAAGCCGGATATAAGGTTATGTGAGCCTTTGATGAAAACTTCCACATCTAGGAAGATGATGTTTGATGCGCTTATCGTAGATGTAGAAGATAGGTTGCATTTGTTCATATTGAGTGAATTTATAAATTCTTGAAGGTCAGTATGGACTCCCTTCCATATTATGAAGAGGTCATCGATGAATCTTGACCAAAATTTGATGTTTTGGGATTTTTGGGTTTTCAGGACTTCCGTTTCCCATACTGCCATCAGTAGGTTAGGGTATGTGGGTGCAAAAGATGTCCCCATGGCGGTTCCCTGATTTTGCAAAAAGAGTTCCCCTTTGAATAGAAAGATGTTGTGTTGTAAGCAATATGTGAGCATTTCTATTAACATTTCCGAATGCTCTAAGTAACTTATTGATCTCGTCTGTAGGAACTGTCTTACAGCGGCTATCCCATCAGAGTGGCGAATCGATGTGTACAGTGATGAAACATCAATTGTGGCCATCATATGACCATCTTCCCATGGAATTTCCTTGATTTTGTTAAGGAAGTCCATCGTATCTCTCAGATACGATGGAAGGGATGTCACATAATTCATCAGGAAGATGTCGATGAAACGAGATGTTGACTCCAATAAGAAGCCAATGGAGCTGACTATCGGTCTACCTGGTGGATTCACAATTGACTTGTGAACTTTCTGAAGAAAGTAGATTGTTGCAATGATGGGGTGGTCTGTTTTCAAGTACATATATTCCTCAAAATCAATAAGGTTTTTGTCTTTCCATGCATGTAACATTTGGTGGTATTCTTTGGTCCAGATTTCTATTGGGTTTACCACGAGTTTTTCGTAATGATTTTTATTGCCCAATAGTTTTTTTGCTTCAGTTATATAATCATTAAGATTTTGGACCACGATGTTTCCACCTTTGTCAGAGGCTTTGATTATAATTTCTGGGTCATCTCTCAGTTCTTTTAGAGCTTTATATTCACCAGGTGTTAAGTTCCATGATTTCTTATTGTTTCTACTCTTCTTTTTGTTGTTTTTTCCAGAAGTGTTTTGTGCCATTTTGTTAATTTCCTCCACCATGATCTCATGAAATAAGTCGATCTTATTACCTGGTGGGAGTTGTGGGCAGATGGTTGATTGTGTTCTTAAACCACTGCTGCCACCTTTATTTGTATCAATCCCCATTCTTTGATAAAGTTCCTTATCAGTTTCTGAGGGACGTTGATTTTGCCCAATTATTATTTCTACCCCATCCTCCAGGGATGCTAATGCTCTTAAGGTGGGTATGTCATTCTGGTTTAAGGGTGAAGTATCCTGACTTGTAGTTGTTGATTGTCTCAAGTTAGGTGTCTTTTCTTCAAAGTATTTTTAAAGTTTGATTATTTGACAAAATTTGTGGAGATTGATACAGAGGTTGGGTGTGTTAATGTCCTTGTTGGGGCAGAATGTGAGTCCCTTATTGAGCAGTGATGTTTGTGCAGTGCTCAATGTTTTATTAGAGATGTTTATCACTAAGTTGTTTTTGGAGAGGTTCTTCTTTAATTTAACTTTTTCTTTCCTCTTCCTTTTTTGGTTTTTACTTCGTCTTCTGTTTCTTCTGGTTGTGTTCTGGATTGGCCTCTTCCCCATGTCGTTCCTCTTCCTCTCCCTCTTTGTCGCGTTATCATCTGGACTAATCGCATCTCCCCGGAAAAATCCAGATTTGATGCGTTCATCTCTTCATCTGCAGAGCTTAAATCAGAGCTATCCACTGTTCCTGAAGTTTCATACCCAGCGCATTTGTCCATCACTGCCCTGTTCCTGTACATATCATACTTCCTGTCGAAAGTATATATGCGACCATTTTCGTAGTCCAGTCTGTCTCTATTGAATTTACTGGCTTTCCTTTTTTCCACATCCGCTTCATGTTTATTGATTTTCTTTTCCATTGTTTCAATCAGTTCTTTATTCTCCTCATTTGTGGAGTATTGATTTAATTCTTCTCTAGTTCTTTGATAATATTGACTAATTTTTCCAGTTTCCTTTCTGCGTGCATGATCAATGTTTTCATTAATTTGAAGGAGCATTCATTTGTGGCAGATTGCCACTGTTTTATCAAATTCGCGTCCAGATCATTTAGGGTGGGCATGATGAGGATTACATTTATATATATATGCATATATACACATGCATGCATACATATATATTACATTATCTACTGGCGGTCGCCAGTAGATAGTTATAGTTACAACCTATTATCCATAGGAAATCCGCGACATTCTATTTGAAATAACTCTCTTGCCGGTTGACGTATCTTCGCGAAATTTTCAAACTTCGTGGGGCGCTCCGGTCCGCTCCTACCCTGAAAGTCTCGGGGGATACGTCAAGCGGGGGCCGAGAAAAAGGGGGTCCCAAAACGCGTTTTCCCCATGCATTTTCCCATAGGAAACTTTAGACACGGCTACAGCCTGAACTGCTGAACGGAATTACACCAAATTTGGCAAAGAGGTAGTTCTTGGTTCAGAAAGAACCCTTTTGTTAAATGGTGTAAATCCGTTCAGTAGTTGCTGAGAAAATGAAAAGTAAAAAGTTAGTGATATCTAGGGACGAGTAGGGTCCGCGTACCCTCCCGATCACGAGCTGCATGTTAATTGGTTGTCAGCTGGCTGTCAACATTCCGATTCAGGAAATGTTGGCAGCCATTTTGTCCCTCGGTAGAACCGAGGGACAGAAACAAGTGCGCAAAGCGCACAAAGGGGGCAGGGTAGAAACACCCTGACCCCTAGGTTTGCTCAGGGGTCCCACAAGGACCCCTGGGCAAAAAAAAAAAAAAAAAAATTTTTAAAAATCGGCAGGATGCGCTCAGGGTGCGCGAATCCTGCCCAAAAATCGAAGCGCGGTCTCCCGCGCTCGATAGTTAATTGGCCCTCGGGTGGCCCAAGTCCCGGGGGCATGGTGGGGGGATAATTTAATGTGTGGGGGCCTCAAAGGGCCCCCAAGCCCCGGGGACCGCCACCCCCGGGGCTTTTTTAAAATGGTGCGGGAGGGCTCTGAGCCCTCCCGCAGCCCCGGGGACCACCACCTCCCGGGGCTTTTTTTAAATAATTATTAAACCTGTGTGTGGGGGCTCCAGCCCCTCACACGCCCCGGGGACCACCACCTCCCCGGGGCACTAAACATTTTAATATGGGGGTCCGTTACAGACCCCCAGAGCCCCGGGGACCACCACCTCCCGGGGCTGTGTACTGAATGGGAGGGGGCCGCGCGACCCCCTCCTGGAGCCCTTGATGGCCCTGGGGACCACCACCCCCAGGGTCGGCTCCTGCAGTGTCCCGGGGTGCCTACCCCCGGGACACTGTAGTTTGCTATGGCAGGACGGGAGCCTCGCGGCTCCCGTCCTGCCATAGCAAACTGCTTTGGATATTGGAAGAGAGAGCAGGGAAACCTGCTCTCTCTTCCAATATCCAAAGCGATTGCTTTTCCACATGGGGAGCAGCATGTCAGCTGCTCCCCATGTGGAACAGCAATGCCGGCTCCCAAGGGACGTGGGGAGCCGGCGGGACTGTGGGGGATTGGGGACCCCCCACAGTCCCCAACGGAGAGGGCCAGCCCCGGGGGATGGGGTCCCCGGGGCAAGTAGTGGCTCGGGAGGAGGCCACGCGGCCCCCTTCCCCAAAAAAAGAGAAAAATAAAAAAATAAAAAAATGGAAAGGCCGGCCCCGGGAGATGGGGTCCCCGGGGCCTTAAAATGGCCAGAGGAGGGGGGCCACGCTGCCCCCTCAAAAAATAAATATAGAGGCCATGCCCCGGGGATGGGGTCCCCGGGGCCAATACAGGCCCAGGGAAGGGGGCCACGCGGCCCCTTCCCGTTTTTTTTTTTTTTAAGGTAATTTAAAAAGGGGTAAGGCCCTGGGGGATGGGGTCCCCAGGGCCCAAAAAAGAAAAAGGAAGGGGGCTACACAGCCCCCTTCAGGGAGAAAAAAAAAAAAAACGATCGGGCCCACAGGCCCCGCCCCTTCTTTCACCACTCTGCAAACGCGCCCCTGGCGCGTTTGCAGAGGGGAACGAATTCCCCTTGAATACTGGGGGTCCCTGAGGCCAACTAGCCCACCAGGTACCTCCAGTATGCGCCAGGGGCTGCCTTGCAGAGAGGTGTACAGAGGCCACGCCCCTTTTACACCTCTCTGCAACGCAGCTCTGTGGCGCTTTTGGAGGTATATGGTGGGCTAGTTGGACTCCGGGGACCCTCAGGATTCAAGGGGACTTAATCCCCCAACTTAAAACGCGCCACGGGGCGCGTTTGCACAGTGGTGAAGGGAGGGGGCGGGGCTTCAGGTGACATGTGTGCAAACAGGCCCCGTGGCGCGTTTTAAGATGGGGAATTAAATCCCCTTCAATCCGGAGGGTCCTGGGGGCCAACTAGCCCAACAGGTACATCCAGAATGTGCCACAGAGCTGCGTTGCAGAGAGGTGTAAAAGGGGTGTGGCCTCTCTACACGTCTCTGCAACGCAGCCCCTGGCGCATATTGGAGGTTCCTGGTGGTCTAGTTGGCCCCTAGGGACCCTCAGGATTCAAGGGGACTTAATCCCCCAACTTAAAACGCGCCACGGGGCGCGTTTGCAAAGATGTCACCTCAGGCCCCGCCCCTCCCTTCACCATTGTGCAAATATTCCTCTAAAATCAGCCGAAATAGGAATTCCGATTTACTCACCTGTTATAAGGAGAGACCTCAGTGCTGTATCTTTCAGCCCAGTACTGGTCCTGAAAAGTAATTTTAACCGTACTTACCAGTAACTTGAATTTCCTTCCATAGGCTAACATTGACTGGTTTCACTTGGAAATTCTTCTAAGTGTGGAGTTTTGGAACTTTAAAATATTCCTCTAAAATCAGCCGAAATACGAATTCCGATTTACTCACCTGTTATCAGGAGAGACCTCAGTGCTGCATCTTTCAGCCCAGTACTGGTCCTGAAAAGTAATTTTAACCGTACTTACCAGTAACTTGAATTTCCTTCCATAGACTAACATTGACTGGTTTCACTTGGAAATTCTTCTAAGTGTGGAGTTTTGGAACTTTAAAATATTCCTCTAAAATCAGCCGAAATACGAATTCCGATTTACTCACCTGTTATCAGGAGAGACCTCAGTGCTGCATGTTTCAGCCCAGTACTGATCCTCAAAAGTAATTTTAACCGTACTTACCGGTAACTTGAATTTCCTTCATAGGCTAACATTGACTGGTTTTCAGCAAAAAAGTTTCAAAGTGTTGATTTTCACAAACTACAAATATTCCTTAAAAATCGACAGAATGACTTAAACGCATTCTATCAACTGTTTACAGGAGATGCACCAGTGCTGGATCCAGGATCCAACACTGAGTAAGAAAAAGTAACGATAACAGTTTTTACCTGCTAAGTGAATTTCCTTCCATAGGATAACATTGGTGATTCTATGAGAAAAAGTTTCAAAGTGTCAACTTTTAAAATACAATAATATTCCTTAATAATCATGACTGTAACCAAAACGCTTTTACTCAACTGTTTACAGGAGATGTCCCAGGACTGAATCTAGGATCCAGTCCTGTGGTTAGAAAAGTAATCCATAAAGTAACTAATTGCATTTAACTAGAAATTCACATTGAGCTGAATGTTGCATTGTGTTTGAAAATGTGTTGCCCATTGCAACAACTGTAACTACTGTACTTAAAAGTCTATTGCCTATCTGCAAAGTATTTAAACTAAAGTAATTCATTAAGAGAAAGTATTTTTTGTAATGTAATGTATAATGTAATTACAATGTAATTTAAATAATAAAATATGTAAAAAAAATTGTTTCTAAAAATGTAGTAAATCAGTATTTTAAAAATTTATATAACAATTAATACATTTAAAAATTGTCATTTACAAAACCTTTGAAATTCACTGAAAAAACCGTAGGTTTCAGACATGTTATAGTTACAAATTAGCATTTAAAAAACCTTTGAAATTCACTGAAAAAACCATAGGTTTCAGGGACGTTATAGTTACAAATTAGCATTTAAAAAACCTTTGAAATTCACTGAAAAAACCATAGGTTTTAGGGACAGTTATAGTTAGTTGGACATTGCACTCGTACAAAACCCGTGAAATTCTCCCGTTATAGTTAGTCCAGCTAACTATAACTCGCGCCCCGCAATGCACTGCTGATGACGTCACATATTACATCACTCATGACATGGTCAGTGACATCACTGATGACATCTCAAATGACATCACTGATGACATCACTGATGACATCATCCAGGTGATAATTTCATGCATCTTCTCACACCCTAATATAACCTTTGATACACCCACTCTAAAGTACAGACTGCCATTCGCAAAACCATAGACACTCCAACACCAATAACTACATACCCACTCACTGATTCTTAGGTCTACGCACACATCCACTCACTCACCCGAACAGTCACTCATATTTACGGTCACTCAGTACAGGACTATCATATGCACTCATACTCCTATATAGACACTCAAACACCGCCACTCATCCATAGAGGTACTCACACACCTAGTCAGTCATGCAAATAATTAAACACACTACGATTTACTCACCTATACAGTTATACACACACCAGCTCACTTACTCATACAAATACTAGCACATTCTTACGCTCTTATACAATCACTGATACAAGCACACACTCATCCATACAGCCACTATCACAATCAGTCACTCTTGCTTATAGCTATTTATATACTCCAACACACATATATACTGCCTTTCACATATGTAGTTACTCACACATGTACCACTGGGACATACATTCACTCACTAACACACTCTTACACACACTTACCCACCCATACAGTCTATCACAGATGCACTCTTGAAACCATCCACCCAGTGAATCACCCACTCACACATCTATGCACAGAGTTGCACACACCCCTCCCACACAAACACTCAGGCACCCATACAGATACTCAGACAAGCATTCAATAACTCATATAGACACTCATGTAGCTATTCTCAAACACATGCAGCCACTTACACAGCAACAGACAGACGGATACAGACATTCACCCAGTTTAGTCACTAACCCATGCATTCAGTAAGATACGTTAAATCACTCACTTATACAGTCAGTCACGCACCTACTAAATCATCCATACAGACACTTACACACCCACTCATTCTTCAATACGTCTTTTCCTATATATATTAAAAATATTTAAACTTTACAGAAACACACAGTCACTGGATGATGTCATTAGTGATGTCATCAGTGATGTCATTTGAGATGTCATCAGTGATGTCATCAGTGATGTCACTGACCATGTCATGAGTGATGTAATATGTGACGTCATCAGCAGTGCATTGCGGGGCGCGAGTTATAGTTAGCTGGACTAACTATAACGGGGGAATTTCACGGGTTTTGTACGAGTGCAATGTCCAACTAACTATAACTGTCCCTAAAACCTATGGTTTTTTCAGTGAATTTCAAAGGTTTTTTAAATGCTAATTTGTAACTATAACGTCCCTGAAACCTATGGTTTTTTCAGTGAATTTCAAAGGTTTTTTAAATGCTAATTTGTAACTATAACATGTCTGAAACCTACGGTTTTTTCAGTGAATATATATATATATACACACACACATATATATGTATATACACACACATATAATTATATATATACATACACATATATATACACACACACATATATATACACACACACACACACATATATATATATATATATATATATATATACAGGAGAGCCTGGTCCATGCATGACACTATAGTCAGAAACAGCCCTGAAATAACTGTTAGACCTGGCACCATTGGCGTGGGTCTCCCTTCCATTTTTTGCTGTTGCCTCTTATGTTTTTGCTGGTTTTAGATGCTTTTGGGCACTGTGCCACTACTGTTCAGTGCCACAGTGGAAGTGCTCCCTATGGTAAATTGATTTATGGATTAGTGACTCCATGATTGGCTTGTTTGGCTTACTGTCAGACCCTAGTACAGCGCACTGCGTGTGCCCAGGGCTTGTAAATCAAATGCTGCTGGTGGGCTTGCAGCACTGGTTGTGCCACCCACCGGAGCAGCTTGTAAAGTGTGTCTCAGGTCTGCCATTGCAGGGCCTGTGTGCAGTCTGGTACTGCCATGTTGACTGGGCAAGTGCACCCACTTGCCAGTCCCTAAACCTTCCCTTTTATACATATTAGTCACCCCTAAGGTAGCCCAAGGGCAGGGTGCATTGTAGGTAAAAGGTAGGACATGCCCTGATGTCTGTGGCATGTCCTAATAGCGAATTACAGCCATTTTCGTTTTTCACTATTGCAAGGCTTCCTGTTCCCCATAGGCCAGAATGGGCAGTTAGATTATTACATCTTATAATCCTAACTGACTCAGGGAACCAGGTAGAAATTCGAGTTTAGTATGCCTGAACTCAGAATGATAAAATACATCTTTTAGTGAAGTTGGTTTTAACATTCTGTGTTTGAAAATACCACTTTTAGAAAGTGGGTATTTTCTTGCCTAACTATCCAAGCCTGCCTCTGCTAGGTTGTGTATTCCTTGTCTGGAGTTTGAGTGACAGGGGCTGGGGGCTTCCAGGAGACAGGGTGAGTCAGCACAGGGCTGAATAGAGAGATCTGCATGCAGATAGGAGGGAGGAGTTGCACCTGGGACCTGAATAGGGCTGTGCCTTTCCTCCACAATGCTGGCTCCACCTCCTGTGGTGTGTCTGATGTCCCTGGCCTACACTGTGAAAGGAAAGAAGGAGTCTTGTCAACAAAGTGCTCCAGGACTGACCAGAACTGGTTTGGACTAGGCAAAGGCCTCTCTGCCTTCAGAGAACAAGGAGAAAAGGTGTATAAAAAGGGGACCCAGACCCCTAGGAAATTAGATCACTTCTGGGAATCAAGACGAACCTTTGCTGAGGAGAAGAACCAGGAAGCTGAAGGAGGAGACTACCCCTGTGCTGTGTGTTTGGGGGTTGGCCTGCAGTGGTTGCTTCATTACCAAAGAGAGGAGAAAAGGACTGAGTGTGCTTTCTATCAACTTGAAGAAGAATCTCCAAGGGCTTGAACTAGAGCTTGCCTCCTGCCTGAAGTCTCAGGGATACAAGACTTCACCAACCAGCTCCCCCCTGAATTCCCTTGCTGGGAATTGAAGTGCCTGCTGTTGTGCTGGGCCTTCTGAGAGACTGCGTGTCGCTGGGAGCTGGAAGCGCGACGCAAAGACGAGAAGCGTGTCGCCGCCGCAGCCGCTGTCATCGCATCGCCGAGGAAGCGAGACGCCGCTGCCGCTGTCATCATCGCATCGCCGAAGCGCGGCGCATCGCCGGAGAAGCGGGACGCTGCCACAGAGGACATCGTCGCATCACCGAAGAAGCGCGTCGCAGGGCCTGTAGCAGCTCCAAAGATCATCGAGTCGCCGCACGGCCGTCGGGCGTGCACGCATCGCACCAACGTTGTCGCATTGCAACCAAGACGCCATTTTGTCGCATCGCACCGGAGAAGGGTATCGCATCGAGGTGCCATCTTGTCGCATCGCACCGGAGAGCAGTAAGAAACCGACGCATCAACTCCCCACACAGTAAGGAAGCGAGCATCAACTCCCCTGCGCAGCAGTAAGGAACCGACGCATCCACTCCCCTGAGTGTAAGGAACCGACGCATCACCTTCCCTGCGACCCTTTTGTTTTCTTTGCTTTACGCATTCAAGGTACATTGAGAGTAAAGTGTCGCATCTACAACTTGAGAGAACTGAGCTATTTTATAACATTTTAAAGTCTATTTTTGAGTACAGTATCGTGGATTTTTGTCGTTTGGTCTTGTGTTAAGTCTATATAAAAATACTTATTTTTATAAATACAACTTGTGTGGTGTCCATCTGTAGTGTTGTCACTGTATTACTGTATGTGTTCACAAATGCTTTACACACTGCCTCTGAGATAAGCCTGCCTGCTCGTGCCAAGCTACCAAGGGGGTGAGCAGGGGTTATTTTAAGGGTGTAGCCCCTTACCCTGACTAGACGCAAGGGTCCCTATTTGTCACAGGTACCTACCTATGCCAACTAGAGACCCCCAAATCTAACATTGGTGGTCAGCGGTGGGGATTTGGACTTGCATTTGTGATTCATATACAGTGATTGGTGTACACTACTAGTTAGTGCAGACCATAACGCGACCACATACTTTTTGAGAATTTTTCCTTGGAACTTCTTTTCTATTTTTGATTCCTGAGAACTGCCAGTCTTTTTGCTACCATGAGCAAGTCAGCATCCATAGTATCTGTAGACATTGTTTTGGAAGAAGAGAGAATTGATACTTACACTGTGCCTTATCTCAAAGCTTTGTGCAAGAAATTTAAAATCTCTGTGAAAGGCCTCACCAGGAAAGAGGAATACCAGAAGGCGCTGAGGGCCTGGGTAGAATCTAGGAATGCCAGTGAGCATCCTGAGGAGCCAGCAATGGAGGCAGAGGATTTAAATGGGCAGCTTGAGGGGCCAGTGGGCCTAACTGGAGGGAAAGCACCTTCAGGGGCGGGCAGCAGTGTTTCTTCCAAAGGGTTGTCCCCAGGAGAGCTGGAGGACAGAGCAAGGGAGAGGATGCATACATTGGAGCTAGCTAGGCTCAAAATGGATGGTCAGAAAGACATAGAGAGCAATAAAATAGAGCTTGGGATGGAATTAGAAATGAAGAAGTTAGCCTTAGAGGAAAAGAGAATGCATTTTGAGCATGAGAGAGGATGGAGGGAATTGGAACTCAAGGCCAAAAAGTTAGAGGTTCCTCCCTCTGATGGCAGCACACCACCAGTGCATGCAGAAGCAAGAACCTACATTCCCAAAGATGTAGTTAAAGATTTCCACAAGAATGAGGATATTGGTCAGTGGTTTAGGGCTTATGAAGCTGCAATGTTGGCCCACCGTGCCACTGAGAAGGATTGGGGAGCGGGGTTGTGGGGCCGCTTTGTTAGTGATGGGAGGGACACTTTGTTGGATTTGCCTACAGAGGAGCAGATGTCCTATACCCACATGAATGGAGCCCTAATGTCCAGATTTGGTTTGACCCCAGAGCTATACAGACAAAGGTTTAGAAATTGCAGAAAACTGGAGTCTACCACTTGGGTGGAATAGGTGTCTTTCTTTTGCAGAGCATTGGATGGTTGGGTGAAGGATAGCAAAGTGGATAATTTTGAGGCGGTCTATGATTTGCTTGCATGGGAGCACTTGTCAAAGAACTGTTTTCCAGAGCTACGCCAGCATCTTATTGATAGCAAGCTGACTAACCCTAGGAAGCTTGCTGAGGAGGCGGACCGCTGGGTGAGCACCCAGGTCCAGAAGGGTCATGTGGGAGACTTTGCCAAAGGTGGGCAGGGTCCCCAGCAGAAGAGTGGGGGGGACAAGGGTAAACAGAGGGAGTTCCAGAAAGGGCCCCAAAGTAATCCCCAAGGGAACCAAGGGAAGGGTTCCCAGCCCCCCCCTGAGAAGAAGGCAGTGGCCCCGACAGATAAGCCTGTTCACAAGGGGCCCAAGACCTGTTTTAAATGTGGTCTAGTAGGCCACTGTTCTTATGATGCTAGATGTCCCTTGTATGGGAAGACAGCACCCACTGGTGCACCACCCCGGCAGTTGGCTAGTGTAGCCCTGGGGGAGGAGATGGGTACCCAGGGTGGGTGGGGTCCTGCAGAGATGTCCCTTGTCTCTTTAGGAGACTGTGAGGTGGTCCCCAGGACCCAGCTGCCTGATAACACTAAAAAGTACAAGCAGTGGGTGACCATCAATGGCAAGAGGGTGGAAGCTCTTAGAGACACCGGAGCCAGTGTGACAGCTGTCAGTTGTTGGTTGGTGTCTGAAGAGCAGGTAGTCCCCAATGCATTTTACCCAGTTGTTGCCGCTGACAACAAAGAGAGCCACTGCAAGGTGGTACAGGTTCCCTTTGAGTGGGGGGGGTCTCAGGGACTCTTCAAGTAGCTGTGAGGCCAGCCATGCCTGTTGAATGTCTGTTAGGTAACGATTTGGAGAGCTCCCCTTGGGCTAAGGTGGAGCGTAGAGCTCATTTAGAGATGTTGGGTTTTCCTGAGTGGGCCTGCGAGACCACTCGGTCTATGGCAGCCAGTAAGGGTGTTCAAGAGGACCTGGAGCCTGAGAAAATGGCCCAGGTGCCTGCCTTAAAGAGAAGAGGTAGGGGGCATGGGAAACCGGCCCCTGAGATTCCCACAGCCCAGGAGGAGGCAGACCCTGAGGGGGATGCCCTGGAGCCTACCGGGGAAGAGATTGCTGAACTGGGAGTCCTGCCTGAGCTGACCCATTGGCAGCAGGAAGGAGGTCCCGCCAGGGAAGAGTTCTGTGAGGAGCAGAACAAGTGCCCTTCTCTTGTGGGTTTGCAGCAGCAGGCTGCAAACCAGGCAGCAGGTGATCAGTCTGGATCACATTGGATCTACTGGGAGAATGGTCTCCTGTATAGTGAGCCTAAGGTTGCTGAGCCTGGGTCAGCCCGTGTGCTGGTGGTACCCCAGCGCTTCAGAGCCTTCCTACTGGGGCTGGCTCATGATGTGCCTTTAGCAGGACATTTGGGGCAAGACAAGACCTTTGAAAGGCTTGTCACCCACTTTTATTGGCCCCAAATGTGCAAGAGTTCAGACACTCATTGCAGGACCTGTCAGACTTGCCAGGCAAGTGGAAAGAGTGGGAGGAAGCGCAAGGCTCCTCTCCAGCCATTCCCTGTGGTCAGCACCCCCTTTGAAAGGGTGGGCATTGACATTGTGGGGCCTCTGGATCCCAAGACAGCCATGGGCAACAGGTTCATCCTGGTCTTGGTGGACCATGCCACCCGTTACCCGGAAGCCATCCCTCTCAGGACAGTGACGGCCCCCGTGGTGGGACGTGCACTGATGGGGATTTTCTCCCGCGTGGGGTTTCCAAGAGAGGTGGTGTCAGAACGAGGTACCAACTTCATTTCTAAGTACATGAAGTCCCTGTGGCAGGAGTGTGGTGTAACCTACAAGTTCACCACTCCTTACCACCCCCAAGGTAATGGGCTGGTTGAGAGATTCAACCGGACCCTCAAAGGCATGATTATGGGTCTTGAGGAACCCATGAGGCGTAAGTGGGACGTCCTCTTACCATGCCTGCTGTTTGCATACCGTGAGGTGCCACAGAAATCTCTAGGGTTCAGTCCCTTTGAGCTTCTCCAGTGAGAGGACCTTTGAGTTTGGTCAAGGAAGGCTGGGAGCAATCTCCCAGGAAACCTCCCCAGGATGTATATAGCTACATGCTGGCCTTCAGGAACCAAACTAGGTGATTCAGAAAACTCGCTGAGGCGAATCTGGAAGCCAGCCAGGAGGAGATGAAGCGGTGGTACGCCCAGAATGCCACTCTGGTTGAGCTTCAGCCTGGTCAGAAAGTGTGGGTCATGGCCCCAGTGGAGCCCTGTGCGCTCCAGGATAAGTGGACCGGACCATTTGAGGTGGTGGAGCGCAAGAGTCCGGTTACCTACTTGGTGGACTTGCGGTCTCCCAGGAACCCCTTGTGGGTCCTGCATGTCAACCGCCTGAAGGCCCACTTAGAGAGGTCCGAAGTGGGCATGCTCCTAGCAATAGATGCTGGAATGGAGGAGGAGACTGAGCCTCTTCCTGACCTCCTGTCTGCAACAGAGCAAGATGGGTCAGTGGATGGAGTGAACCTCTCTTCCACCCTGACCCCTGAGCAGCAGAATGACTGTCGCCAGTTGCTGGGACAGTTTTCTGACCTGTTCTCCCTGATTCCCAGTGTCACTGATTGGTGCGTCCATGATGTAGACACTGGGGACTGTCCTCCTGTCAAGCATAAAACTTACAGGGTGACTGACAGGGTGAGAGCTTGCATCAAGGAGGAGGTCTCCAAGATGCTTGCGTTGGGGGTGATTGAGTCCTCTAACAGTCCTTGGGCCAGCCCAGTGGTCTTGGTCCCAAAGGCTGCCGCACCGGGTGTCACACCAGAGCTGAGGTTCTGTGTGGACTACCGAGGCCTCAATTCAGTCACCAGGACTGACGCACACCCCATCCCCAGAGCTGATGAGCTCAATGATCGGTTAGGGGCTGCCCGGTACCTCAGCACGTTGGCTTAACGTCTGGGTACTGGCAGATCGCCTTGACTGATGGGGCCAGAGAGAGGTCAGCATTCTCCACACCAGATGGGCACTACCAATTCCGGGTTATGCCCTTTGGGATGAAGAATGCCCCTGCCACCTTTCAGAGGTTGGTCAACCAGGTGTTGGCTGGACTGGAAGAGTTCAGTGCTGCCTACCTGGATGACATCGCAGTGTTCAGCGCCAGTTGGGAAGAACATCTGCGCCCCCTCTGGGAAGTGTTGATGGCGCTGTGGAGAGCAGGCCTCACGATCAAGGCGAGTAAGTGCCAGATCGGGCAGGGTTCTGTAGTGTACTTGGGACACCAGGTTGGGAGCGGCCAGGTGGCGCCACTACAGCCCAAGATTGAGACCATCCTGACTTGGGAACCCCCCAAGACCCAGACAGAGGTGAGAGCCTTTTTAGGACTCACCAGGTATTACAGGAGGTTTGTCAAGGGGTATGGCAGCATTGTTGCACCCTTGACAGAGCTGACTTCCAGGAAGCAGCCCAAGAGAGTGATTTGGACTGACACCATTCAGAGAGCTTTTGATGCCCTGAAGACTGCCATGTGCACGGCGCCCGTGCTCCTGGCACCCAACTTCTCAAAAGAGTTTATTGTGCAAACATACGCTTCAGAGCATGGTGTGGGGGCTGTTCTATCACAGATTAATGAGGAGGGCCTAGACCAACCTGTAGCCTTCATCAGTAGGAGGTTACTTCCACGGGAACAGAGGTGGAGTTCAATTGAGCGTGAGGCATTTGCTGTGGTCTGGGCACTGAAGAAGTTCAGACCATACTTGTTTGGGACTCACTTCCGGGTTCAGACAGACCACATGCCCCTCAGATGGTTGATGCAGATGAGGGGTGAGAATCCAAAGCTGTTGAGGTGGTCCATATCCCTACAGGGGATGGACTTCACGGTGGAACACCGCCCTGGTACAGAACACGCCAATCCTGATGGTCTGTCCAGATTTTTCCGCCTTAGTGATGAGAACTCCCCGGAGGTAGGGTAGTTCTCCCCACATTTCAGCTGGAGGGGACACGTGTTAGACCTGGCACCATTGGCGTGGGTCTCCCTTCCATTTTTTGCTGTTGCCTCTTATGTTTTTGCTGGTTTTAGATGCTTTTGGGCACTGTGCCACTACTGTTCAGTGCCACAGTGGAAGTGCTCCCTATGGTAAATTGATGTATGGATTAGTGACTCCATGATTGGCTTGTTTGGCTTACTGTCAGACCCTAGTACAGCACTGCGTGTGCCCAGGGCTTGTAAATCAAATGCTGCTGGTGGGCTTGCAGCACTGGTTGTGCCACCCACTGGAGCAGCTTGTAAAGTGTGTCTCAGGTCTGCCATTGCAGGGCCTGTGTGCAGTCTGGTACTGCCATGTTAACTGGGCAAGTGCACCCACTTGCCAGTCCCTAAACCTTCCCTTTTATACATATTAGTCACCCCTAAGGTAGGCCCAAGGGCAGGGTGCATTGTAGGTAAAAGGTAGGACATGCCCTGATGTGTGTGGCATGTCCTAATAGTGAATTACAGCCATTTTCGTTTTTCACTATTGCAAGGCTACCTGTTCCCCATAGGCCAGAATGGGCAGTTAGATTATTACATTTTATAATCCTAACTGACTCAGGGAACCAGGTAGAAATTCGAGTTTAGTATGCCTGAACTCAGAATGATAAAATACATCTTTTAGTGAAGTTGGTTTTAACATTCTGTGTTTGAAAATACCACTTTTAGAAAGTGGGTATTTTCTTGCCTAACTATCCAAGCCTGCCTCTGCTAGGTTGTGTATTCCTTGTCTGGAGTTTGAGTGACAGGGGCTGGGGGCTTCCAGGAGACAGGGTGAGTCAGCACAGGGCTGAATAGAGAGATCTGCATGCAGATAGGAGGGAGGAGTTGCACCTGGGACCTGAATAGGGCTGTGCCTTTCCTCCACAATGCTGGCTCCACCTCCTGTGGTGTGTCTGATGTCCCTGGCCTACACTGTGAAGAGGACTGAGTGTGCTTTCTATCAACTTGAAGAAGAATCTCCAAGGGCTTGAACTAGAGCTTGCCTCCTGCCTGAAGTCTCAGGGATACAAGACTTCACCAACCAGCTCCCCCCTGAATTCCCTTGCTGGGAATTGAAGTGCCTGCTGTTGTGCTGGGCCTTCTGAGAGACTACGTGTCGCTGGGAGCTGGAAGCACGACGCAACGACGAGAAGCGCGTCGCCGCCGCAGCCGCTGTCATCGCATCGCCGAGGAAGCGAGACGCCGCTGCCGCTGTCATCATCGCATCGCCGAAGCGCGGTGCATCGCCGGAGAAGCGGGACGCTGCCACAGAGGACATCGTCGCATCACCGGAGAAGCGCGTCGCAGGGCCTGTCCAAAGATCATCAAGTCGCCGCACGGCCGTCGGGCGTGCACGCATCGCACCAACGTTGTCGCATCGCAACCAAGACGCCATTTTGTTGCATCGCACCGGAGAAGAGTATCGCATCGAGGTGCCATCTTGTCGCATCGCACCGGAGAGCAGTAAGAAACCGACGCATCAACTCCCCACACAGTAAGGAAGCGAGCATCAACTCTCCTGCGCAGCAGTAAGGAACCGACGCATCCACTCCCCTGAGTGTAAGGAACCAACGCATCACCTTCCCTGCGACCCTTTTGTTTTCTTTGCATTACGCATTCAAGGTACACTGAGAGTAAAGTGTCGCATCTACAACTTGAGAGAACTGAGCTATTTTATAACATTTTAAAGTCTATTTTTGAGTACAGTATCGTGGATTTTTTTCGTTTGGTCTTGTGTTAAGTCTATATAAAAATACTTATTTTTATAAATACAACCTGTGTGGTGTCCATCTGTAGTGTTGTCACTGTATTACTGTATGTGTTCACAAATGCTTTACACACTGCCTCTGAGATAAGCCTGCCTGCTCGTGCCAAGCTACCAAGGGGGTGAGCAGGGGTTATTTTAGGAGTGTAGCCCCTTACCCTGACTCGACGCAAGGGTCCCTGTTTGTCACAGGTACCTACCTATGCCAACTAGAGACCCCCAAATCTAACAATAACCAATACCACCAATTGGTTAACTAATGTTAAAGGTTTTCGTAAATGCAGCAGTTGCAGGGCCTGCAGATTTGGAGTTAGCACCACCCAAATCTCGGCAGAATTCAGAAGCAAACCCATAATGATACAACAGAAACTCACATGCAGAACAGAATTCGCAGTTTACATTCTTACTTGCAGGTGCGGACTAAAATATGTAGGGAGCACTAAGCTCCAAGTGCACCTACGGATTTTGCAACACATCAGAGCCATTGTCAAGAGTGACGCGACATACCCTGTCGCCAGGCACTTCAAAGAGACACAGCAGAACAACTTAGACCACCTTAAATACTGCGTCATTGATAGCATTCCGCCACTCAGACGGGGTAGCAACAGAGAGAAATTGTTGAGACAACTGGAGTCGAAATACATAATAGAACTCAACACTAAGGCCCCGGCAGGATTAAACATCAGTGAAGACCTTTATAACTTTTTATAACTTCTTATAGTGTCCTTCTACAATATTCACTCCAGTCTTGCGCTCTGAGAATTTCGCCAATATGAAATTTTTTAGAAGTTGGCTGACTTTAAGTTAGATGTCCAGTTTTTAATCCACTACAAACACAGTTTTTAACTATTCTGCTCCAATCAAGCCTATTCCTTTAGCGACTGTTTGGATTTTTGTCTTCACCACATCTCACGGCACCAACACTAAGTTTTCCCACTATTATGCACTCATTTTTAACTTTACCCATAAGTGACTGCACTGTATAGCATTTTTTCACTTATTTGACATATTTTTTGGCAGTTGACTCGATTTCCATACATCAGGCTCAGCCCTCAACATGTTAAGATTAAACTCCAGCAACATCTAGGCCCTTCGTCCGCACCAGCACTAAGCTTACAATATACAACCGCATTAGTTGCGCGCTGACAGATACAGAGACTTTGGCATTGGCTTCCACACGCTTTTACTAACATGAATGGGTTTTATACATTGTTCCCCTCCTAGTTACGATGGTACACCGGATTCCTCCCACATTTAATTGTGCCACATGGTATTCATGGTTTCTAGGATGTATTCACACACCCACGATTAATGAGGAATACCGTTTAATTTTGTTTTCCATCAGACATAATTTGGGAGACTTCAAACCCAATTCTTGCATTTATTTAGCATTTTTTTATCTTTTACAATGCAGCCAGCACCGCCATTACACGAGCTTACCTTCTAGTCTGCCAAACACAACTGATGTTACAGAACATATGGCCATCAACACCTACATATAGAGGGGTAGTCTTTTTTCTATGCCTGCTACCAAAACTGCTTGTCATTGCTGCGCCTAGTCATCACTGTATGACAAGATGTTTTACTACATGCTGCAAAAGTGTAACATTTTCTGCCTTGTCACTATGAACATAGTAAAGTCACTCATGTCACTATAAATTGTATGCCTCTCACCTTAGCGCACTATGTGATCAAGACCACAGGCTTGTGGTCGAAACGCGTCATCCTGACATGCTCAGACAATAAATTCTCTTTATTGCATCTTCAACTGGAGTCTGTGCCCTTGTTTGGCCCACCGTGGTTGTTCTCTGGGATCCTGGTTTCATATATATATATATATATATATATATATATATATATATATATATATATAGGAGAGGAGGGGATAGAGAAAGAGAATTGAGGAAATTGGAAACATATTATATCCTCGAACTAGATGCTAATGAACCCAATGGTTTAAATCTGGACGAGGAGTTATTTACATGCTTGTACTGATTAAGATATTAATTAAATCTCGCAGAACATCTTCGTCAATGAGAGCAGCATAGGGAACTTTTAGAAAAACTTTTTAATTGTCAATCACGGAAGCACAAATTGAGCACTAGCACTTTAGAAATCAGGTATGGAATACTCTTTAGAGAATGGGAGTGTTTAGATATGAAATTCAAACAAAGGGATAGGATGAGTTAATTTATCTCTTTTCAGAAAATGGGCATTTAACCTGGAAAGTAAAATTAATTTTATCAAAACAACCATGCGCTTTAGAGAAAAAGTATTAGAATTGCACTTTAAATAATAGCACTAAGGAGCACTAGCACTTTATGATAATTAGAGCACTAGCACTTTAAAAATATAAAGAATATTGAAAAATGGAATACAAAATTTGTGGTGTCATAGTTGATGATGACTGAGATATTTAAATGAATAAATGTGGTCAACAATGGCAGCTATTCTGCACTTTATGCATTTAAGTATTGATTAAGTAAGGAATAGGTTAGAATGACATTTGGAATCATTTAGACTTAACCTAGAGTGCATTGGAGTAATGTAAGAAAAACCATGTTCCAAGATGGCCGCCACGTTTATAATGTGAAATTTCGTCATTTACAACTGTGGAAGTGATGGTGCATTGTTTGTGACATCGTGAGCTAGGCCGTGAGGTAACGGCTGAAAGGTGTTACACCAAATGGAATAAAAGCCAGTTTGAAAACCTGTTGAGTGCCATCTGCGCCTACATTTGTGGACAGAAGGAGGCGTTTTTCATATATATATATATATTCACTGAAAAAACCATAGGTTTTAGGGACAGTTATAGTTACTTGGACATTGCACTCGTACAAAACCCGTGAAATTCCCCGTTATAGTTAGTTCAGCTAACTATAACTCGCGCCCCGCAATGCACTGCTGATGACGTCACATATTACATCACTCATGACATGGTCAGTGACATCACTGATGACATCACTGATGACATCTCAAATGACATCACTGATGACATCATCCAGTAACTGTGTGTTTCTGTAAAGTTTAAATATTTTTAAAATATATAGGAAAAGACGTATTGAAGAATGAGTGGGTGTGTAAGTGTCTGTATGGATGATTTAGTAGGTGCGTGACTGACTCTATAAGTGAGTGATTTAACGTATCTTACTGAATGCATGGGTTAGTGACTAAACTGGGTGAATGTCTGTATCCGTCTGTCTGTTGCTGTGTAAGTGGCTGCATGTGTTTGTGAATAGCTAAATGAGTGTCTATATGAGTTATTGAATGCTTGTCTGAGTATCTGTATGGGTGCCTGAGTGTTTGTGTGGGAGGGGTGTGTGCAACTCTGTGCATAGATGTGTGAGTGGGTGATTCACTGGGTGGATGGTTTCAAGAGTGCATCTGTGATAGACTGTATGGGTGGGTAAGTGTGTGTAAGAGTGTGTTAGTGAGTGAATGTATGTCCCAGTGGTACATGTGTGAGTAACTACATATGTGAAAGGCAGTATATATGTGTGTTGGAGTATATAAATAGCTATAAGCAAGAGTGAGTGATTGTGATAGTGGCTGTATGGATGATTGTGTGCTTGTATCAGTGATTGTATAAGAGCGTAACAATGTGCTACTATTTGTATGAGTAAGTGAGCTGGTGTGTGTATAACTGTATAGGTGAGTAAATGGCAGTGTGTTTAATTATTTGCATGACTGACTAGGTGTGTGAGTATCTCTATGGATGAGTGGCGTTGTTTGAGTGTCTATATAGGAGTAAGAGTGCATATGATAGTCCTGTACTGAGTGACCGTAAGTATGAGTGACTGTACGGGTGAGTGAGTGGATGTGTGTGTGTAGACCTAAGAATCAGTGAGTGGGTATGTAGTTATTGGTGTTGGAGTGTCTATGGTTTTGCGAATGGCAGTCTGTAATTTAGAGTGGGTGTATCAAAGGTTATATTAGGGTGTGAGGAGGTGCATCAGATTATCACGTGGATGATGTCATCAGTGATGTCATTTGAGATGTCATCAGTGATGTCATCAGTGATGTCACTGACCATGTCATGAGTGATGTAATATGTGACGTCATCAGCAGTGCATTGCGGGCGCGAGTTATAGTTAGCTGAACTAACTATAACGGGGGAATTTCACGGGTTTTGTACGAGTGCAATGTCCAAGTAACTATAACTGTCCCTAAAACCTATGGTTTTTTCAGTGAATTTCAAAGGTTTTTTAAATGCTAATTTGTAACTATAACGTGTCTGAAACCTATGGTTTTTTCAGTGAATTTCAAAGTTTTTTAAATGCTAATTTCTAACTATAACGTGCCTGAAACCTACGGTTTTTTCAGTGAATTTCAAAGGTTTTGTAAATGACAATTTTTAAATGTATTAATTGTTATATTAATTTTTTTCATACTGATTTACTACATTTTTAGAAACAATTTTTTTTTACATATTTTATTATTTAAATTACATTGTAATTACATTATACATTACATTACAAAAAATACTTTCTCAGAATGAATTACTTTAGTTTAAATACTTTGCACATAGGCAATAGACTTTTAAGTACAGTAGTTACAGTTGTTGCAATGTGCAACACATTTTCAAACACAATGCAACATTCAGCTCAATGTGAATTTCTAGTTAAATGCAATTAGTTACTTTATGGATTACTTTTCTAACCACAGGACTGGATCCTAGATTCAGTCCTGGCACATCTCCTGTAAACAGTTGAGTAAAAGCGTTTTGGTTACAGTCGTGATTTTTAAGGAATATTATTGTACTTTAAAAGTTGACACTTAGAAACTTTTTCTCATAGAATCACCAATGTTATCCTATGGAAGGAAATTCACTTAGCAGGTAAAAACTGTTATCGTTACTTTTTCTTACTCAGTGTTGGATCCTGGATCCAGCACTGGTGCATCTCCTGTAAACAGTTGAATGAATGCGTTTAAGTCATACAGGCGATTTTTAAGGAATATTTGTAGTTTGTGAAAATCGACACTTTGAAAGTTTTCTGCTGAAAACCAGACAATGGATTCCTATGTTAGAAAATATAAGTTACTGGTAAGTACGGTTAAAATTACTTTTCAGGGTCAGTGCTGGGCTAAAAGATGCAGCACTGGGTTCTCTCCTGATAACAGGTGAGTAAATTGGAATTCGTACTTTGGTTGATTTTAGAGGAATATTATAAAGTTCCAAAACTCCACACTTAGAAGAATTTCCAAGTGAAACCAGTCAATGTTAGCCTATGAAGGAAATTCAAGTTACCGGTAAGTACGGTTAAAATTAATTTTGAGGATCAGTACTTGGCTGAAAGATGCAGCACTGAGGTCTCTCCTGATAACAGGTGAGTAAATCAGAATTCGGATTTCGGCTGATTTTAGAGGAATATTTTAAAGTTCCAAAAATCAACACTTAGAAACTTTTTCAGCAAAAAGCAGGCAATGATATCCTATGCAAGGAAATTCAAGTTACTGGTAAGTACGGCTAAAATTACTTTTGAGGATTAGTACTGGGCTGAAAGATGCAGCACTGAGGTCTCTCCTGATAACAGGTGAGTAAATCGGAATTCGTATTTCGGCTGATTTTAGAGGAATATTTTAAAGTTCCAAAACTCCACACTTAGAAGAATTTCCAAGTGAAACCAGTCAATGTTAGCCTATGAAGGAAATTCAAGTTACCGGTAAGTACGGTTAAAATTACTTTTCAGGACCAGAACTGGGCTGAAAGATGCAGCACTGAGGTCTCTCCTGATAACAGGTGAGTAAATCGGAATTCGTATTTCGGCTGATTTTAGAGGAATATTTTAAAGTTCCAAAACTCCACACTTAGAAGAATTTCAAAGTGAAACCAGTCAATGTTAGCCTATGGAAGGAAATTCAAGTTACTGGTAAGTACGGTTAAAATTACTTTTCAGGACCAGTACTGGGCTGAAAGATGCAGCACTGAGGTCTCTCCTGATAACAGGTGAGTAAATCGGAATTCGTATTTCGGCTGATTTTAGAGGAATATTTTAAAGTTCCAAAACTCCACACTTAGAAGAATTTCAAAGTGAAACCAGTCAATGTTAGCCTATGAAGGAAATTCAAGTTACCGGTAAGTACGGTTAAAATTACTTTTCAGGACCAGTACTGGGCTGAAAGATGCAGCACTGAGGTCTCTCCTGATGACAGGTGAGTAAATCGGAATTCGTATTTCGACTGATTTTAGAGGAATATTTGCACAATGGTGAAGGGAGGGGCGGGGCCTCAGGTGACATCTGTGCAAACGCGCCCCGTTGCGCGTTTTAAGTTGGGGGATTAAGTCCCCTTGAATCCTGAGGGTCCCCGGAGTCCAACTAGCCCACCATCTACCTCCAAAAAGCGCCACAGAGCTGCGTTGCAGAGAGGTGTAAAAAGGGGCGTGGCCTCTGTACACCTCTCTGCAAGGCAGCCCCTGGCGCATACTGGAGGTACCTGGTGGGCTAGTTGGCCCCCAGGGACCCCCAGTATTCAAGGGGAATTGCCTCTCTGCAAACGCGCCAGGGGGCGCGTTTGCAGAGTGGTGAAGGAAGGGGGCGGGGCCTGCGGGCCCGATCGTTTTTAAATTTTTTTTTTCTCCCTGAAGGGGGCTGTGTGGCCCCCTTCCTTTTTTCTTTTTTGGGCCCTGGGGACCCCATCCCCAGGGCCTTACCCCTTTTTTAAATTACCTTTAAAAAAAAAACGGAAAGGGGGCCGCGTGGCCCCCCTTCCCTTAGCCTGTATTGGCCCCGGGGACCCCATCCCCCGGGGCATGGCCTCTATATTTATTTTTTTGAGGGGGGCAGCGTGGCCCCCCTCCTCTGGCCATTTTAAGGCCCCGGGGACCCCATCCCCCGGGGCCGGCCTTTCCTTTTTTAAAAAAAAATGTTTTGCTCTTTTTTGGGGAGGGGGGCCGCGTGGCCTCCCTCCCGGGCCACTACTTGCCCCGGGGACCCCATCCCCCGGGGCTGGCCCTCTCCGTTGGGGACTGTGGGGGGGTCCCCAATCCCCCCACAGTCCCGCCGGCTCCCCGCGTCCCTTGGGAGCCGGCATTGCTGTTCCACATGGGGAGCAGCTGACATGCTGCTCCCCATGTGGAAAGCAATCGGCTTTGGATATTGGAAGAGAGAGCAGGTTTCCTGCTCTCTCTTCCAATATCCAAAGCAGTTTGCTATGGCAGGACGGGAGCCGCGAGGCTCCCGTCCTGCCATAGCAAACTACAGTGTCCCGGGGGTAGGCACCCCGGGACACTGCAGGAGCCGGCCCTGGGGGGGTGGCGGTCCCCAGGGCCATCAAGGGCTCCAGGAGGGGGGCCGCGCGGCCCCCCTCCCTACATCAGCACAGCCCCGGGGAGGTGGTGGTCCCCGGGGCTTCGGGGGTCCAAAACGGACCCCCATTTTAATTTGTTAGTGCCCCGGGGAGGTGGCGGTCCTCGGGCGTGTGGGGGCTGGAGCCCCCCACACAGGTTGTTTAATTTTAAAAAAAAAGCCCCGGGAGGTGGTGGTCCTCGGGGCTGCGGGAGGGCTCAGAGCCCTCCCGCACCATTTTTAAAAGAAAGCCCCGGGGGTGGTGGTCCCCGGGCTTGGGGGCCCTTGAGGCCCCCCACACATAAAATTAAACCCCCACCATGCCCCCGGGACTTGGGCCACCCGGGGCAAAATACAATGGAAGCGCGGGAGACCGCGCTTCGAATTTTTTTTTTTCGGCAGGATTCGCGCACCCTGAGCGCATCCTGCCGATTTTTTTTTTTTTTAAATGCTATTTTTTGCCCAGGGGGTCCTTGTGGGACCCCCTGAGCAGGCCGAGGGGTTAGGGTGTTTCTACCCTGCCCCCTTTGTGCGTTTTGCACACTTGTTTCTTTTTTTTTTCTCGGCGGGATACGCGCACCCTAAGCGCATCCCGCCGATTTAAAAAAAAAAAAAATCTTTTTTCTGCCCAGGGGGTCCTTGTGGGACCCCCTGAGCAGACCTAGGGGGTCAGGGTGTTTCTACCCTGCCCCCTTTTTGCGCTTTGCGCACTTGTTTCTGTCCCTCGGTTCTACCGAGGGACAAAATGGCTGCCAACACTTCCTGAATCGGAATGTTGACAGCCAGCTGACAGCCAATTAGCATGCAGCTCGTGATCGGGACGGTGCGCGCAGGGTGCGCTGAGGGTACGCGTATCCGACGCGCCCATAGATATATATGTACTTTTACTTTTGATTTTCTCAGGAACTACTGAACGGATTTACACCATTTAAGCAAAAGGCACCAGTCTGAACCAAGGACTACCTCTTTGCCAAATTTGGTGTAATTCCGTTCAGCAGTTCGGGCTGTAGCTGCGACTAAAGGTTCCTATGGAAAAATGAATGGGGAAAATGCGTTTTGGGACCCCCTTTTTCTCGGCCCCCGCTTCACGTATCACCCCGAGACTTTCAGGGTAGGAGCGGAGCGGAGCGCCCCAACAAGTTGGAAACTTTCACGAAGATTCGTCAACCGGCGCCAACGTTATTTCAAATAGAATGTCGCGGATTTCCTATGGATAATAGGTTGTAACTATAACTATCTACTGGCGACCGCCAGTAGATAATATATATATATATATATATATATATATATATACATATATATATATATACATATATATATATATATATGACCAAGGAAAAAGGAAACTAAGAAGAGAACCAGAGGGAAAGTGACCAGGAGCAACAGGAAATACTGAGAGACAAAACCAAGATGGTAATCAACCTGTCAGATGTGGAACTAACACAGGATGACTATATAAATCTCAGTCTGTGACTTTCTTACTTTGTAACTAAAAACTTTGACTATACTGTAAGTCGAATATATTTAAAACTGGCTAAATTGCATAAAATGAATGTCCAAAACCGCCCTGTACCCATTAATCCCAATATCACCTGCATGGAGAACAATCTAATGGTGGGTGATATCTCAGTAATGCAGGAACTATTAGCTTTAAAGGGAGATGACATCAGTGGCACCGAACAGGAGAATGTGGTTGAAAGACTAAAAAGAGAAGGTATATGGGTCTCGGAGGAAGGAGGCTCAGCCTTGAAACATAAATCTAGAACTATGCCACCCACCATTAATGACGGTTTAGACCAATTTGCAGATAAAGTCACCAAAGAACTAAGGAAAATTAGAATCTTGAATAAGAAGAGCGCACATAATACTGCCCCTAGTTATAAGATGACACTAGGCAAATTAGCCAAGAATCCAGAAGTGATGGTCAGGAGCTCAGACAAAGGAGGCAACATAGTTCTCTGGTCAAGAAAAGCCTACATGACAGAAGCAAACAGCCAACTGAGGGACTCCACATGCTACAAAAAAGTAAACATAACACATTGCAGGGAAGTTGAACAGGGCTTTAATACAGCCCTCCTAAGATGGAGAACAGGAGAGCTCATCAGCAATGATGAGTATAGCTTTCTTAAAACACAAGAGCCTAAACTACCAGTATTCTATTTAATACCAAAGATACACAAAGACGTAAAGAAACATCCAGGCAGGCCCATTATAGCAGCCCAAGAGGTTCTTTTTGAAAATGTAACCAAATATATAGATACATTTCTGAGACACTTTGTTGAAAGGTTACCGTCTTATATTAAGGATACTACAGAATTCCCAAGACACATACAGCACATACAGTGGGAGGATGACATGTTACTCATGACCCTGGACGTTCAATCACTTTACACGAGCATACATCATGAGTTTAGACTAAGGGCCACAGAACATTTTCTAAAAGAAAGGAATATAGGATTCTACAAACATAACCTGATGCTATTAGAGATAATGAGTTGGTGTCTTGGACACAATATATTTTATTTTAACCACGACATCTTTGAACAGAAGCAGGGGACCGCCATGAGTACATTCTATGCCCCAAGTTTTGCGAACCTGCATATGGGCTGGTGGGAGGATCAGATTCTCAATAACCACCCATTAGACAAATGGAACAGGCATATATAGCTATGACTACAGTTCATAGATGATATTTTTGTAATATGGAGAGGAAGCAAGAATACTGCAGAGTTGTTTGTAACAAAAATCAACTCAAATAATTTAAACCTTAAAATCATTAGCCATATTAGTGCCTTTGAAGCAGAATTTCTGGATGTTAGAATAGAGGTTAAAAGCACCAACTAGTGACCACATTGTATAGAACACCTAGTGCAGGGAACAGCATTTAACATGCCAAATGTTTCCATCCCACACTGTTAATCAACATCATTCCGTATGGGGAGTTCCTGAGAGCCAGTAGGATATGCAACACAGAGAACAGTTAAAAACAGGTTAAGGAGGAAATGGTCATGAGATTTAGAGAACCGGGATACAGCACCAAAACTGTGACTGTAAACAGCAATAGAATTGAAAGAGTTAAAAGAGAAAAACTACTTTTTGGGAACAAGGGTAAGACAGACAAGAGCAAAATAGAGCAGAGATTCATCACAACATACCACAGCTCACACCAGAGATTGAGAAATATATTGCAGGAATACTGGCATCTGCTTAAAAGTGACCCAGTTATAGGAGAAGACATACCAAAAAGAAAGATGATAACTTTCAGAAGAGCCAACTCCATGAGGGACAGATTGGTCCGGAGTGAATTGAGAGCAGAAAGAAGCACCTGGTTGCAGCTGAAAGATGGTTTCACACACTGCAAAAATGTAAGGCATGTACAAATTGTGAAAATCTGAAGCAAATAAAAATATGGAGGAAAACACACAAAATACAAGGTCACTACACATGCAAAATTGAGTTTGTGGTATACATTCTCAAATGTGGATGTCAAAACTTGTACGTGGGGAGCACCACTCTCCAGGTACATAAGAGAATGCTACAACACTTACGAGCGATAAAGACTAATGATACGAGTTACCCAATGGCAAGGCATTATCAGGAGATACAGGATGGTGAGGAGAAAGACCTCAGCTATAGTGTGATCGTTGGAGTAAAACAGAATCAAAGAGGAGGGATTAGAGAGAAAAAATTGAGGACTTTGGAATCTAAGTACATACTTGCACTAGATAGCAAGGAACCTAGAGAATTGAACCACGATGAGGAAATGTAAGTGCATTTATAATGTGATAATTTTATTCTGCCCAAAACACCCTAAAAGAATTTTAAGAATAGTGTTGTGTGTATAGTTTTGATAAATTATCCTAAAAGGCCTGTCCTTAATCTTCTTGTAGCAAACGTGACATTTCTTTAATAGAAATAAAACCTTCGATTATTTTCTATATGTGTTTCCCTGCAGGGTAGTCAATATGTGGCGAACAAGATTAGAGCTCATGAAGATCCTCTAGAGCATCAATTTGGAATGGTTGACTTAGTTCCAGAATCGTGATATGGGAGTTAGAAGTGAAAGGCCCACTGGGGCAGCACTGATCAGCAAGTAGCTTCTTTAGTATAGATTGTTTTTTTCAATTTATTTAAATTTTACTTTTAATTCTGTACCTAGAAATTTCCCTAATAGGCCCACTTGGGCATGATGAGAGATTTTGATATTGAGACATAGCGTGACCTTTTTCCACTTGGAATACGCGATGCTCTCCTGTTAAATAATGCCACAGAATCAAAATAGTACTTTTTAACAATAGGGCATATTTTGTTATGTATATTGGTTATGGTTTTGTAAACAGACTTCCTAGAATTGTATGAAGAAATACTGGAAGTGTTCAATACCTTTTCTATGCATACTACCTTGTTAAAACACATGTGACTATATAAGCATTTAGAAAATTGCTGTGCATTGTTGACAAAGGCTAAGGCTGAAATGTGTCCAAATTAGACCGTTACTGCAGCCTTAACCCATTTAGGAAATAAAACCTACGTACTAGCATCGAGTGCCGAATTTCCTCTTTTTTACTGCAAGTACAAGTGTTTATATATATATATGACTACTTTGTGAGCAATAAATAAATCATCTTACGCCAAGAAAAGTGGAGTTCGCGCTTTCTTCATCGCCGTAAGGAGGTTGTGGAGGGGAATCTCTTTGAATATATATATATATATACATAAGAGCCATCACTAACAGCGATCCAGCTTATCCAGTGGCCAGACATTTTGGAGAGACACATGGCGGTAGCCCGGAACATCTAAAATATTTTGTTGTCGATACCATCCCCCCATTGAGGAGAGGAGGCAACCGCGAGGCCCAACTACGTCTTCTAGAAACTAGGTACATTCTGGAGCTCGATACAAAAACTCAGTTCGGGCTCAACGAGAGTGAAGATTTCTTCACTTGCTTATGATGGGTTTCTCCTGTTATGAATTGCACATTAGCTGATATTCAAATTCTTTTGTTTTAGATATTTTTATAAATATATGTATCTTTTGCTTTTAGCAACTTTAGCCTCTCAATCATTTAATTCTTATCTGGATGTATATAGCACTTAGCACTTTTCAGAATCTATTTTTGATTCAATAGGGTGACACTAAATGCACTTTTTCACTCAATCACAGTAAGATACGGAGGATTTGCTAAAGCTCACTAAGGGCTTAATCAGTGACATAAGTATAGAACCAATAGCAGACCATCCGGGCACAGTGAGAGAGTGTTTTTGGAAAATCCATGATAAACAATAGCTTTGTACTTACTTTTAGCATTGTTTTTATCATATTAACACTTCCTTTTACTATATTTTTAACACTTGTATTACTATCATTGTATATTGTGTTTTAATTTACAGGTTTAACACGGATTGCTGCATATATATGACTGTTTTTATGGGGTCCTTAGCAGTGGCCATTTTTAACTCTTTTAATAATTCTTATTTAAGAAATATTGATTAATTTTAAGAGACATAACAATCCGTGGTTATATTTACATATATCAACATAATTATATGTATTTTTTCCTGTATCTGGTGCACTTTGGTGTTTTATGCTATGCAGTATTTGACGATAGTAACTCTTCCATGATCATTAATTAGTCACCTGTGTTAGCACGTAATTTTTGCACTTGCACTTTAAATGTAGGTAAGGCACAAAGCAACGTGTCATGTGATCAAGGCCTTTGGAAGGCCGAAACGGGTTATGGCGGCGGTGCAGGGCAGCGAATAAACATACTTTGCACTAGAAACCTTGGGTCAGAGTTCGTCCTTTCCGGGTGAAACTGGATGTCAGAGAGGCGAAGCCAGCAAAATATATATATATATATATATATATATATATATATATGTATATATATTGCCGACTCACGGTCGGCAGTTGCTAGTTATAGTTAGGATCTAGTTACCATAAGGAAAGCGTTTTTGACTTGCCTATATCTTTGGCGCCCTTTGATGATATGAAATTTTCCCAAAGAAAATGTGCCGTCTGTCTAGTTGTGTATTCAAAAATTTGGGGTAATCTGTTAAGTGAGGGACAAGAAAAAGAGGGGGTCAAAAATGTGTGTTTTGCATGGTAATTCCAATAGAGAATTTAGATATCACTAAAGCCCGAACCACTGAATGGAATTACACCAAATTTGGCAGAAAGCTAGATCTTGGTCCAGAAAGAATACTTTTTGTAATTTGGTGTAAATCTGTTCTGTAGGTTTTGAGATATTAAATGAAATCCAAATTTGTATGTCTAGGGTCAAAACTAATTTGTGATTCGCGACGAATTGCGAATGTGTGCGCCAACAGGAATGCTTTGATTGGCTGGCCACAACCTGAGCAGAAGGTTGCAGCTGCCATTTTAAGTAACGTAGGCTACTATATATCTTTTAGTATCAGAAAATTTTGCAAAACACTTACACACACTGGATGATGTCATCAGTGATGTCATTTGAGATGTCATCAGTGATGCCACTGACCCTGTCATGAGTGATGTAATATCTGAGGTCTTAAGCAGTTCATTACGGGGGCGTAAGTTATAGTTAGCTCAGGTAACTATAACTGCTGAATTTTACTGGTTTTATATGAGTGAAAGCTGAGCCTAACTATGAAGCCCCTGTAACCTTTGTTTTGTGTCAGTGAATTTGTAAGGTTTTTAAATTCTATTTCCTATTTCCTAACTTTAACGTCCCTGTAACCTTTTGTTTTTTCAGTGAATTTCAAAGGTTTTCAAATTCCATTTCTAAAGTATTATTTCCCTCCAATATTCAGTTTTTATTTTAGTTAATTTGTAGGTTTTATTTATAACACTAAGGGGTCGATTCCGAATCGGGCCGGAAAAAGCACCGACCGACTCGGATCCGGAAAAAATACCGACCGACACGTACCAGTGGCGCCCGACACGCCAAGTACGATGCAAGCCGCGATAAATCCGACCGACACGTCAGGAAACCAAGCCGACCGACCGACCCGCTCGGAAAATAGCAATCCGGCCGGAAAAACACGCGAATCCAACCGACCGACACGCACCCGGAACAAATCCGACCGAATCGTACCCGCCAACTCCAACCTGCAAAGTACGATGCAAGGCGCGAAAAACACGACCGAGTCGGACGGAGGACAAGCCGTACGACCGACACGCATACAAAACCGAGCCGAAGCAACACAATACACCGCGACCGACGCGTACGCAGCATACAAAACTGCACAAACACAGCGTGAACGAAACGGAAAACACCGTACGAGACCAATGCACGGTCCGACTCGGTCACAAGAACGTTTCCAACATACACAAACAGCACAAAGGAAAAATCAACCAAAAAAAGGCCAAACAAGCAATTACCAAGCCAATAAATACTGGGGGGTGGGGACAGAGAACAAAGACACACCAACAACTCCACCTATATAAAGGACACAAATCACTACCATGAGCCTTTGCAAATGCCATTCCACTGCCAGCACCCAAGAGAAAGCAACCACACACCCACAGCTCATCCCTCACACAAGCCACACACCAGCAGCACACCAACAAATACCTACCTCACATACACCCAGCACAACACACACCCACACACCCTCACCTGCACACCAACACACACAGCACCCACTATCACCACCCATCACCATGCCCCCAAGAAGAATCCCAAGTTCCTAGATAGTGAATTGGAAGTCATGGTAGACGAGATCCTCAGGGTGGAGCCACAGCTGTTTGGCACTCTGGTCCAACAGACCCCCATGTCGCAGAAAACCAAGATGTGGGAGAGGATCATCAACAGGGTGAACGCCCAATCACCATGTCGGCGCACAAAGACCGACATCCAGAACAGGTGGTATGACGTGCGCAGGAGGGTCCGGGAGCTGCTCAAGAAAGACTACCACCTGAGCCAATACACCGGCAGTGGCCCTCCTGCCAAGCCAGTATACCTCAGGCCCTGGGAGGAGAAGGTGCGGGCCATCCTTCCGCCAGTGAGCGTATATGGACTAGAGGACATCCCAGAGCCTGGTGAGTACACAACAAATGTACACAATAAACTGCCACAAAACACACACATCACTGTCAAGGGGAGAGTCAAACCATGCACTCATAGCAATTACACAGCAACTAGAACAGAATCATCCCAAAATGTGTATGTCAGTCAGATAAACACAACACATGCCATCAAAAAAGTCACATCCAACTGTGCCAACACATGTACAAACACAACCACAACTACAGCTAGGCAGTGGCACAAATAGAACTAACACACACATCCACACATGTAGCCACCACAACAACACCAACACACAGTGAAGACCACTCAAAGGAAGGAATTCTGTGTATGCTGGCCAAGTCAGTGTAGCCAATAGCATCATGGGAGTCGCACTCACACATATTGCCCCCCCACAACTGTCCCATCAACACCACCCTGAACCATGCTCACATCACAGGGAGTGGAGAAGGACTCACAAGATGGCTGACACTGGCTACTGCTGTGGGGAGCACAAGGCTCTGCTGCCAACTGTGCACCAACAAACAGCAGGACACCACTGACTGACATCCTGAGAGACAACTTACACTCCCTGCAATGCAAGCACGTTCCATGGTGGGATATCTGGCTGGCTGGCTGGGTGGGAAGGGGGACTTGCAGCACTGACCATAGTCACCAGCACCTCCCCTCACACCCCCCCCCAACACAAACTCCACAGTACCCACCTGGTAGAATGCAATGCCCTCCATCCTAACACAAGATCCCACAAAGCACCACCACCCTGGGTTATGTTGTGTGAAGCACAGGGACACTCTTGGGACTCTTAGCCAAACAACTGCCAGGACAACACTCCCAGCCATCCTGTCAGCACAGCCAGCCCACCCCACAGGGAAGCAGAGTCAAAAGGAAGGAAGCATGGGCATGCTGGGAAGGGGGTGGAGGCAATAGCATGATGGGAGTCGTAGTCACAGACATTGCTCAGCCTCACAACTGGCCCATCAACACCACCCTGAACCATGCTCACATCACAGGGAGTGGAGAAGGACTCACAAGATGGCTGACACTGGCTACTGCTGTGGGGAGCACAAGGCCCTGCTGCCAACTGTGCACCAACAAACAGCAGGACACCACTGACTGACATCCTGAGAGACAACTTACACTCCCTGCAATGCAAGCACGTTCCATGGTGGGATATCCGGCTGGCTGGGTGGGAAGGGGGACTTGCAGCACTGACCATAGTCACCAGCACCTCCCCTCACACCCCCCCAACACAAACTCCACAGTACCCACCTGGTAGAATGCAATGCCCTCCATCCTAACACAAGATCCCACAAAGCACCACCACCCTGGGTTATGTTGTGTGAAGCACAGGGACACTCTTGGGACTCTTAGCCAAACAACTGCCAGGACAACACTCCCAGCCATCCTGTCAGCACAGCCAGCCCACCCCACAGGGAAGCAGAGTCAAAAGGAAGGAAGCATGGGCATGCTGGGAAGGGGGTGGAGGCAATAGCATGATGGGAGTCGTAGTCACAGACATTGCTCAGCCTCACAACTGGCCCATCAACACCACCCTGAACCATGCTCACATCACAGGGAGTGGAGAAGGACTCACAAGATGGCTGACACTGGCTACTGCTGCGGGGAGCACAAGGCCCTGCTGCCAACTGTGCACCAACAAACAGCAGGACACCTCTGACTGACATCCTGAGAGACAACTTACACTCCCTGCAATGCAAGCACGTTCCATGGTGGGATAACTGACTGGCTGGGTGGGTGGGTGGGAAGGAGGTCTGGCTGTCAACCAAACACAATCAATGCAGACCATGTTCACACCCCAGAGAATACATAGAAATGCCCAAATAATGCAGGACAATGTGCCACACCAATATCAACCCCTGACTGTGACGACTTAGGACAATACAATGTACAGGCCCGCACCCCGAGGCACAGTCACAACTGTCAGGTGTGTCAACCACTGATGCCTGCAGAAACATGACATACATTGTTTGTGTCTCCCAAAAACAGGTGATGATAGGGACACAGCAGCAGACGCTGAGGAGTCCCAGTCCCAGGCTCAAGAGGATGCCGAGCTCACTGGCGTCGTACAGCCTCTGTCCTCCTCGGACGATGAAGAACAACCTGGCACATCCGGTGCAAGTCAACATGCTGCACCAGCAGGACCACCAGCTGCAGCACCAGCAGGTCCACCAGCTGCACCCCTGCACCCACCCCTCCAACGACTGTCACCACGAATACCATCCCTGCCGACATGGACAGAATAAGGAACAACACCAGCGCAGTGACCCTGGACCAACCTGGGGCCATGGACACCACCACCACCACCAACCCCCAAGGTGGACCAGGGTTATCTGTGCGTGCAACTGCACACACTGCACATGTCAGCAGGGGTGGTGGGAGGGGTGGGAGACAGAGGTCGCTGCTTGCAGACGTTGCTGGTGTGCATGAAGACCCACAACTGGTACGCATAGCTGATGCGTACCAGTCCAGCACCGGAGAGCTCAGCCAGGTAGTGGGGCTCCTCAGAGACATCAAACAGCAGCAGGCTGCCCATCATGCCCGCTTGGACTCCCACATGTCCCATGTGGAGTCACACATGTCACGTGTGGACTCCCACATGTCACGTGTGGACTCCCACATGACCCGCGTGGAGTCCAAGTGGGATGTACTACATGAGATGACGGCGGTGCACAGGGACATTTTACAATGCCTCCGCCAGATGAACAGCAACCAGTCCACACCTCCCTGTGTGCCAACAACATCTGGTACCGAACAAACTGCAACTGCCACAGGGAGGGAGGAGGACTCTGGCGGAGAGTCCCCTGCACCGCAGCAGCCTGCACTTGAGGGCCCCCCCAAGAAGAGGGGTCGTCCGAGGAGGGGAAAGTGAGAGGCTGATGGCCAAGCGCAACTCCCAGGAAGCCTGAACCTGTTCTGGATTTTCGCCTTTGTGCACAGACTGTTCACCCTGTTGATGGCAACACTACTCCCACACATTGCATGGGGAGTACAAGTTGGAACAATGTGTCAGACAACTGTGGCCCCGATACTGGGGATCCTGTCTACCTGGACTTTCTATTCATCTAGGAACTTGGGATTGCAAGATTCATGTACAGCACAATCCATCCTATGCACTATTATCACAGATGTATCACAATAAACACAATAATACACCATACTTGCCTCTGTCGTGATTCCAACGTGGGTACTGTTATGGGGATGATGAACAACAAAATTACACTGTGTATGCGAACTGCAACAGCAAGGACAACACAGGCATGTGAGTACAGGCAACGTGACACATATGAGGGAGACACACCACCAGGGCTACACAACACATACACACCTAGGCCATCTGACTCATTGCCTACACTGATGTTGCCAGGGAAGACGGTGCAATGCACAGACACCACACCCATTCCCAGTTGTAGTCAAGTAGCCCACAGGTGCAGTAAGCAAATGGCAGTCAAATGTGTGACCACAGACAACGCACATCACTAAGTGAAGCACAGGTTTATTACACAGTAGCAACATGCCGTAACCACTACAGATGCAAGGTAACCCCACCTGGTAGCGGGCACACAGTCAACAACTGTAGACAGAAGGAAGTCCATGGGTGTGGCGCACATCACCTGTAGGGACACAACAGCTACCAGCCTGGATGTGCAATCACGTTGTCGGTGGACACAGTTGACCAAACGAATCTGAAAGTACCCTGTGAAGGACAGAAATGACACACAGTCAAAAGCAATGGAGTACAGGACAGAACAGCAAAACTCATGCACAATACATGTTACAAGATACCCACCCAGAACCAAGTTAGCATGTCAACACTGTTGGGGAGTACAGCCCACCTGTCACCACACATCGCAACACACATCCAGTCAAGTAGCCCATGGACACACTCCAACAGCACCAGAGCACCACCCACACATCATGCCAACTCACATCATTCACATGACACCTCAGGATACTCACATTCAGCTAAAGAAGTTGGTGATGAGCTGTGTGCGGACATCACCATCACCATCATCATCATCATCATCGTCACTGGCATCGTGGTCCAGGCCAGGATCCTCCACAGGTGGCGGATGTTGGTCATCGTCATCCTGGATGAGAGGCAACTCCTTCCGCACTGCCAGGTTGTGGAGCATGCAGCAGACGATGATAATCTTGCACACTTTCGCAGGGGCATATGGGAGGGACCCTCCGGTCTTGTCCAGGCAGCGGAAGCGGCTCTTCAGGAGACCAAAGGTCCGCTCAATCACTCTCCTGGTCCGACCATGTGCCTCATTGTAGCGCATCTGGGCAGGTGTCACAGGGTTCCTGAGGGGTGTCAGCAACCACGGCATGTTGGGGTATCCCGAGTCACCTACGGACAGACAAGTGCACATCAGCTGACTTGGAAAAGTGGGCGGAATACTACAGATCAGATCACACACAATGGCACAAAGTCAGTACACACCGACAAGCCAGGCACGCTGGTTCTGCATCTGTGCCATCAACCTGGGGATGCGACTACTCCTCATCACAAAGGCATCGTGTGCTGAACCAGGGAAACGGGCACACACGTGTGTGATGGTCATGTCTGCAAGACACACCACCAGTGCATTGACCGAGTGGTAGTGCTTGCGGTTCCTGTAGGCCTGCTCCTGGGCCTGTGGTGGTACCAAAGCCACATGTGTCCCATCAATGGAGCCAATGACATGCGGCATCCTCCCCAGGGCATAAAAGTCACTCTTCACGTCAGTGAGTCGTCGCAGTCTAGGGAAATAGATGTACCGGTTCAGGAAGAGCAACATTGCCGCCAAGAAATCGCGGAGCACACGGCTGAACATGGTCTGTGACATCCCACCAGCAGACGCCACAGTATGTTGGAAGGTACCGGTGGCAAAGAAGTGTAGGGCTGCCATCACCTTCACCTTGGGGGTCAGCGCTGTAGGATACGGCCGGCCAGGCTGCAAATGTGGGGACAACTGCACTGCCAAATCCTCAATCAGCTGCCTGGTGAAGCGGTACCGTCGGATGCTGTCCCGTTCCACCATCGTTGCCAGGTCTGGGAATGGCCGATGGACAGCAGGAGCCCTGCAGTGCAGAGGAGAAGTAAGCAAGATCGTCAGTCACCCCACATATGCGGCATTGAACACACTCAAGATCCCAACATACATCATCATGAGGCACAACTACATGAAGTGTGCAGTACCGGAACGACATGTATGGTACATACATGGCCAACATCTGTCAACACGGTCCTACAGGTGGCATCAATTTGTCCCAGGTTGGCCCATTGGATATCATGATGCTGTGTCACAGTCACCCCCAGTGACATGTGAGGACAGATGTGCCCCAGGCACCACAGCTCAACGACAGGCACATTCCCAGGGACCCTGTAATGCCACATGGACACTGGCATCACCTGGAGTATCATGTGTACACCACAACAAAACAAACATGACCCCCACAGGTAGTGGCCACACTTGCCATGGCAGGAGAGCCATGGACGTCTGTGACACACACGCACAACATCAGAGTCCATGCACACACAACGTGGATGTGGAGACTGTCTCCCATTGTGCACATGAAATCAGAGACATTGTAAACACTACATGCACAAAGACTGTGGAGGGCCATCACTATTGTGCCACTGGGACACCCTGGCTCAAACATACCGTCCCACATGGGACTCACGGGGTATGTGACATGACATACACAAACACCACTGTGAAATGTGACCATGGCACATGCACAGATATGAACAGTTGCACATCACAGTGGTCACGTACACGTAACACCCAGGATCCTGTCCCCATTAACACGTGCACAGCCTGGGGGTGGCTGCCCACAGGTGACACCCACAGGACAACATGTACACCAACATACACACAATAGGAAATGCAGCCTTACATGCCTTATGATAAGGTTTGGACAGGCTGTCGTGATGTAGGTGTGCCCCTCACTCCCTGGGAGCTATCTGTGGCTGGCATATGTCCATCTGAGACAGGCATGCTGACATATGCCAGTCACATGTACAGTGATGCGTTGAACAGCAATGGACCGATCGGTGCCTCCGGCCGGCCCATTGCTTTCAATGTGTGCGGGTACGCGTTGTACCCCTGTGCGCGTTGTACTGCAATGGACCGATCGGTGCCTCCGGCCGGCCCATTGCATTCAATGTGTGCGGGTACGCGTTGTACCCCTGTGCGCGTTGTACTGCAATGGACCGATCGGTGCCTCCGGCCGGCCCATTGCATTCAATGTGTGCGGGTACGCGTTGTACCCCTGTGCGCGTTGTACTGCAATGGACCGATCGGTGCCTCCGGCCGGCCCATTGCATTCAATGTGTGCGGGTACGCGTTGTACCCCTGTGCGCGTTGTACCTCAATGGACCGATCGGTGCGCACCCATTGACAATGGGCTTGCCTGGCAACGGACGCGTTTTCGAATATTCGAACGAGTCGGTTGCTGGAAAATCAGTTGGTCACCCACAACAATGTTGCAAAATCATGTATGTCATGAAGTTGAAATTTTGAAGGATGCTGTGGGCGTGTTTTGGTGCTGCTATTCCATGGATTGGCCAGATTCAGAAGATGCAAACGACTTGGACCTATCACTTTGGACACAAGGGACAGTATCTGCCTCTCCAGCACATATATATTGCTGCATGTTCCCCTGAGAGCCCACTTGCCTGCACTACATGCTCCAGGACGACATCTGCCACTGCACTGCTGCTGTCTCTGCCCCTCTGGACCCTGCAATGGCACGTACTGTGGAGAGAGCCCCAGCCTTCAGCCTTGAAGAGAACCAGGCCCTGCTGGACAGCCTACTTCCACAGTACAGCAAGCTGTATGGGACACCAGGGGAGCAGGTGAGTGTTCTGTGCACTGCCTTTCTGAATGTGCATTTTGTCTGACTAGCAAGGCTGAGAGTCAGCACACCACTGGCTAGCAGGCTCACTGAGTAGTTGTCACCCCCATAGTGTGTAGTGACTTGCACTGGACAGGTATGGTGCAGTGACAGTGCTTCTGAACAGGGTTTTACTCCCCATGCTATGATACCATGTAGTGACTTCTGGAAAACTGTCCATGGGCAGCCGTGCACTGCCTGGGTACACCATGTGCCCCTGTGATTGCGACATGTATATGCAACTGTGTCATGCACGGATATGTTGCATGTGTAGTAATGGCCTTATCACTTTGTCATCCTGACAGGCTTCTGCCCATCGGAAGCATGAGATATGGAAGGACATCGTCCGGGCTGTCCGGTCCGTGGGGGTCTACAAGCGCCGGATCCGCAACTGCCAAAAGAGGTGGCAGGACCTTCGGGGCTGGACCCGGAGGATTGCACGGGTCCAGCTGAAGCTGTCGCCTCCTCGCAGGAGGGGCGGAACACGGACCCTGACCCCCACATGCTCAGGATCCTGGCGGTGGTCTTTCCAGACCTGGATGGGCAGCTGAAGGCCAGAGAGCAGCAAGGAGGGGGTGAGTCAAAGACTGCACTGTGTACTCTGTCTAACATGTTATGTGCCCTCCTCGGGCCAGGTTGAACTGCCACAGTACAGCAGTCATGTTGTCCAGGAGCCATGTCCCTCTATTGTGCACTGCCCACTCCTCATCTGATACCCAGGTGTGGCCCTTACATGCAGGGAATTCTGTCACTTAGGACTGTGTCCTTGCAGTTTGCTTGACTCAAGGTGGGAGACAGCATCTGTTTCCCTGACTCTGTGGTGGGCATCATGGGTGGGTCCATTGCTTACACAATGCCTGTATTCTGACATGTATTCAGCGTGTTACTTTGATCTGTGGTCCAATTGCTGAGCTGATCCACCACATGTGGCTGGGGTACCTGGCACACACCCATGCTGCGGGTGGGAACAATGTTTGGGCCCCAGGAGTATGTATATGACGTGTGTCACACATACTTAGCCAGCTGCCTACAGTCCAGGGCTCATCCCTCATTCATGTGGGGCTGGACAGTCATGCCTACTCCAGGCCATACAATACACTCTGTACTCCCACTCCCGTGTATCAGAGGACACATTGTGCACAGTGTTTTGACCCCTCAGGTGTCTGCCTCTGTGTCAGTGTGCTGTGGATTAGTCGCCAGGACTGCTGTGGAGTTTCTTGGTAGGGGCTCAGCATGCCACTGGAGATGTGACCATAGGAGACGATACTTGTGTGACACATAGGTGTCTGATCAGCTGCCCATGCAGACTGGGGCATGTAAATGTGAAGTTCAGGCAGCTGTTCCCCATGCACAGCAGAGTGTGAGGGGCTCAGGTTCAGAGGGTAGTGTCACAGGTCTCCCATATGTCCAATAGGTATGACCTGGACAGATGAGGGTTAAGAGGATGTGTTGTGGGGGGGATGTACATGTGCACTTGTGCAGCTCCAGGACTTGCATTCCCCATGACCTACTATTGTGACACAGTGCAGAGTGTTGTTGTCTGGCTGCAAAGTCATACATCACTGAGACAGTGATGTATGACTTTGCAGTCATGCCTCCGCCATGGCATGTGTCTACTGATTGGTGATCCTGCAGGGGAGTGACATGTGCTACATGCACACCATAGTGGCGCTGGCTATCAGGACATGGGTGCATCATGGTGTCTGTCGCTGGAATGCATCACATGCATTTCCTATTTGACTCTGGGCATCCCTTACATCCGTAAACCTGTACTGACTCAGTGGCAAGAGCTGTGATGTGTCCACACCGTGTCCTCTGCACTGTCCAACTACTGTGTACTTGGTGCATGTGTCAACACTGGGGTGTTGCAATCCAACAGACACCAGACAGATGGGTGCAAGGCCATGTGGGATGTGAGTGCCATGCTTGGCATCAGACTGACAATTGACTTCTCCTGTTCAATTAGGGCACTTTTAGCAATGTACAACTAATGATGCCAGGGCTTGCTCTGTAATGTGCTGTGCTCACAGTGGTGTGTGCGTTTGGTGCAGGTGACTGATGTCTGTCTGTTTCCCCATTGTTTGCAGATACATCCACGGCCACGGAAGGGGACAGCTCCACGGACCAGGAGGAGCCGGAGAGCCAGACTGGGTCAGCAGCCGAGGAGTGGTCGGAGGGACCCAGTGGCACGGAGGGCGAGGGGAGCCACACCGAGGAGTCCTCAGCAGCATCCACCTCAGCTGAGGACCAGAGCAACTCGGAGGATGACTCCCTTGTGGAGGCGGGTGTCAGCAGCCACCACACCCCAGCTAGTGTTGCTGTCCCCGCCACCACCAGCACCACCACCGCCCTCCCATCGGCTCCCATTCCCCAGGTCCGTGGAGGCTCCCATGTCCGGGAGCGTGTCTCCTTTGGGCCAGGCACCGCACCCCTGCCCCTGTGTCCCCTGCTGCCCTGAGTGAGGAGTCTGTGTACCTCCTTCGCCAGCTCCATGTAGGGCAGACAGCCATGCTGAGTGTCCTCCATGCGCACACCGCGCTGTTGACTCAGCTGGTGTCGTTCATGGAGGGCATCTCATCGGGCATGTCTGACCTACAGAGGGGCAATAGGTCCATGGACTCCTCCCTGACGGCAGCAGTGTCCCTCCTCAAACGGTCCCTCACCCCTCCTGCCTCTGCTCCATCCACACTCCCCAGCACCTTACCCATCCCAGGCACACACACACTGGCACAGGCACACACCAGCACACACACATCCAGCACACTGACACACACGCCAATGACAAAACGCACACGCACGCACATTCAGGGGACTGAAGCCAGACTCACAGGGGATGGGGCCCTGGAACACACACACGCATCCACATGCACTGCGCAGTCCTCAGTTCCCTCTCCCTCCAAAGCACCCTCCCTTGCCTCACCTGCAACCCCAAAGTCACAGCAGCTCTTCCTCTGTGACCTCGGCCTCTTCCCCACCGATGAAGCTGCTCCAGCATCCCGGGGAAGAGGAAGCCCACCCACACGGAGCAGAGTGCCCCTCGCCCCCGGACACCCTCCCCCAGGCGCAGACGGACTGAGGCCCCCACCCGCAAGTCCCCCCGGAGTGCTAAGAGCAAGACCCCGCCACCACCCTGCAGCTCAGGCACAAGGTCTCCGTCCTCCATCCCTCAGGCCCCCACTGCACAGGTGCCCCCACCACACCCTGCCCCAGGTTCCCCCACCCACAGATATACCATCCCCAAGATGCTCCGGCCTTCTCCCCTGCCACTTGCTCTCCCAGCACCACACCCCCCGCTGCGCTTGTCTGTGCCACTGATGTGGTGAGGGTGTCCCCCCTCTGTCCAACCCACCTTGCCTGTTCCCCATTCTCCTCCCCTGGAGGTAGGCACTGCAGTGGAGTCCACTACCGCCCTGTCTGACTTGGGCACTGCAGTGGCGGACCTGTCCACCCCATCTGCAGGGTCCACTGCAGTTGTGCCGGCACCCACGACATCTGTGTCATGCCCCCAGTTGTGCCGGCACACACCATGTCAGACACCTCCACTGCAGTTGTCAGTGGCTCTCCTGCACCCACCACCCCTTCCCTGACTCCCCCTGGTGAGCCCTGATCCTGTCCCTGCGGTGCCTGGCCTGCCCCCCGGTTGCCCCTCCTAGTGGATTGTCCCTGGTATTGTGCAGGCATGCGTAGGGTGACATCTGCCAGTGTCACCCTGTTTGAACTTTGACAATGGACTGGCCATTGGCCTTTGCTCTTTTTCAGGACTTCGTTTGGCCTCAACACATATGCTGAATAAAGCAACTTTCTTTTCTCTAGTGCTCATGCTTCAGATGTACATGTTGTTGGTGCAGCTAACCATGCCCTTGCTGCAGTGATGGTGATATCTGGTCTCATGATTATGAAGTGTTACTGTGCAGGAACCCATGTGGTCCAGGGGGAATGTGTCCTATCATGTGGTGTATCCATGTCATCAATAGCAGCATCTGAGGGTGTCATGTGTTCAGTATTTGGCAATGGGTTTCCTACTTACATTGGCAATTTCATATCTGTGGCTTCCACCCCTGCACATCTGTTGTGCCTGCCATCGTTGCATTTGTCTACTTCCCTGACCGTGTTGCCATCTCCAGTGGACATGCAGGTTTGGGCATCAATGGGGAGGGACTCATCCGTGTAGTCAGTGCAACATTGCTATACAAGTGTGTTGGATCTGTGCTGATGATTCCGTTGGCACATCCATGACCAGGCTGATGTGATGGGAGCCCTCATTTGGTGCTAATTGTTGATTGTGTGACCAAGTGCTCAGCTGACATGATGGGGCCCTACTGAGGCAACATATGGCACAGCTTTCCTCACACAGGAGTGGAGTCCCCTCATGGCAGTGTGTACACGTGTGACATTGCCTGCACCCAAGGTGTGTGTTGTATGTGCATGTCTGTGTGTTCACTTCCATTCATCTGCGCATGCTGTGATCCCTAGTGTTGTACCTGTTTGTGATGCTTGCTGACTTGAGCTATGTTCCCCCAAAGTCTTCTCCCTGTGTTCTCTGTGATGTGGGTGCATGGCACATTACTGGTCATCAGGGTGTCACCCATAGGTGTGTTTGCTGTCAGGGCTGAGTTTGTGTGCAGACGCAGATGGGTCACAGTCAGGTTTCCCTTGGCACTTGTTGTTTGCCCCTGTCATGTGATTTCCAGTTTGTGTTATCTTTCAGTGATTGTGACATGTTGTGTGTGTGACTGCTGCCACTCCTCAGGGTCAGAGCTGCAATGTTGGAAGTTGTCTATGTGTGTTCGTTGTGGGTGACCTTGGCTTCTTCATTGGTGTGTGACTGTGGCTGGGATCCCATTGGTCGGTGTGGTATTGCCGTCATGTCCATGTACAGCGTAGTGTGCAGTGTGTCAGACATTCAGGAGTCTTGTTGAGTGTCCATGTGTGATGTGTTTCTACACCTTGGTTCCCACCCACCACCCTGGAATAGTCATGGGTGCATGTGCAATGTCACCAGTGCATGTGTACTTCACTGCTGCACATTGTTGGAGGTCGAGGGGTGTGGTGTTGAGTGTGTGCAGATGAGAGTTGTTGCCCGGCTAGGCCCCTGCCTCCATGTTGGCCTTGGCTTACTGGCCATGCTGATTGATTTGTGCTTGTGTAGGTGTGATGGTAGTTTGTTGCTCAGGACACCTGACTGTGGTTCATAGTGTGAACGACATTTAGCTTTGTCATCACAGTGGTATTTTTATTCAGCCCAGGGTCACCACATTGTGGGGGCCCTGGGGGTGGTGCTGTGGTGTGTCTGTGACTTGCTGTGTCAGTTGTTGTTCCTACGTGCCTGTGTGACATGTGTGTTTTGTGCTCCCTCTCACCTGACAATGCCTGCTTGCCCACATAGGGGATTTGGATCCATGAGTTACCTTAGTGTGGCAGTGTATGCACATCTGTATGATTGGTATTCAGCTCTCCTCATGTGTTGTGTGGTTGCCTGGGGACACTGGCACCCCCACCCCTCACCTGCTGTGTATGATGACAGTGTTGGTCTGCCTGTTTGTGTTTGTGCATCTGCACCACTGCATTGGCATATCTTGGGTGTGCCATTGGCTGTATGTTGTTTGGTGTGTTTCCCCTGCTGTCCCTGGGACTCCTAGGTCATCGGTCAGCACAGTGATCATGGTTTGTGTGTCCCATTGCTGCCATGGTATGGTATCTGTTCACCTCACATCTGCTGTCTCCACAGGGTATCTGCATTTGTGTGCCCATTGGTGCAAATATGTGGTTCTGCATTCTGATGGTCACTTCTGTCATTGTGTCATTGATGACTGTTGACGGTCTCAGCCCCCATGGGTGTTGTTTGTCTGCACATGGCCAAAGGAATGTTTCATTTGCACTGCAGTATTTGGCTCCCCCAATTTATGTTGCAATGGGACACATACACTACTTTGCCACAGATGAGTTTTTGGTTCTGTGACCAGGAATGATCCATGCAGTTTGGCAGTTGCAGCTCTTTCTTTGTCAACAATTACCTTTTGGTCACTGTGATGATGAGGGTGTAGACCCCATTGCCACAATGGTCAAAATGTGCTTCAGCTATGGACCCCACACTTGCCTTTTGGTCACTGTGATGATGGGGGTTTGGACCCCATTGCCACAATGGTCAAAATGTGCTTCAGCTATGGACCCCACACTTGCCTTTTGGTCACTGTGATGATGGGGGTTTGGACCCCATTGCCACAATGGTCAAAATGTGCTTCAGCTATGGACCCCACACTTACCTTTTGGTCACTGTGATGATGGGGGTTTAGGCCCCATTGCCACAATGGTCATGGGCTGCTTGCATTGTGGGTGCCACACACATATATGTGTGGCACATGTGCTAGGGGGTCACATTGTATGTTGAAAGTCATGTTCGGTGTTGTAGGCATTTGACACAGCCTACACACGCTTGTCATGGTGGTGGGGGGATGTCTTAATCTTGCATTCCCTAGGTTGTGGTGTGCTTGTTGTGTCATGCATTGTCCATCCTATGAGTGGGGGTGGTAGTAGTGGTAGGCATCCAGCCCCCCTGGCTAAGGGTGGTAGTAGTGGTAGGCATCCAGCCCCCCTGGCTAAGGGTGGTAGTAGTGGTGGGCATCCTGCCCCCTGGCTAAGGGTGGTAGTAGTGGTAGGCATCCTGCCCCCTGGCTAAGGGTGGTAGTAGTGGTAGGCATCCTGCCACCCTGGCTAAGGGTGGTAGTAGTGGTAGGCATCCTGCCACCCCTGGGTGAGGGTGGTAGTAGTGGTAGGCATCCAGCCCCCCTGGGTGAGGGTGGTAGTAGTGGTGGGCATCCTGCCCCCTGGCTAAGGGTGGTAGTAGTGGTAGGCATCCAGCCCCCTGGCTAAGGGTGGTAGTAGTGGTGGGCATCCTGCCCCCTGGCTAAGGGTGGTAGTAGTGGTAGGCATCCTGCCCCCTGGCTAAGGGTGGTAGTAGTGGTAGGCATCCTGCCACCCTGGCTAAGGGTGGTAGTAGTGGTAGGCATCCTGCCACCCCTGGGTGAGGGTGGTAGTAGTGGTAGGCATCCTGCCCCCTGGCTAAGGGTGGTAGTAGTGGTAGGCATCCAGCCCCCCTGGGTGAGGGTGGTAGTAGTGGTAGGCATCCTGCCCCCTGGCTAAGGGTGGTAGTAGTGGTAGGCATCCTGCCACCCTGGCTAAGGGTGGTAGTAGTGGTAGGCATCCAGCCCCCTGGCTAAGGGTGGTAGTAGTGGTGGGCATCCTGCCCCCTGGCTAAGGGTGGTAGTAGTGGTAGGCATCCTGCCCCCTGGCTAAGGGTGGTAGTAGTGGTAGGCATCCTGCCACCCTGGCTAAGGGTGGTAGTAGTGGTAGGCATCCTGCCACCCTGGCTAAGGGTGGTAGTAGTGGTAGGCATCCTGCCCCCCGTGGGTGAGGGTGGTAGTAGTGGTGGGCATCCTGCCCCCTGGCTAAGGGTGGTAGTAGTGGTAGGCATCCAGCCCCCTGGGTTGGGGTGGTAGTAGTGGTAGGCATCCTGCCCCCTGGCTAAGGGTGGTAGTAGTGGTAGGCATCCTGCCCCCTGGGTGAGGGTGGTAGTAGTGGTAGGCATCCTGCCACCCTGGCTAAGGGTGGTAGTAGTGGTAGGCATCCTGCCACCCTGGCTAAGGGTGGTAGTAGTGGTAGGCATCCAGCCCCCCTGGCTAAGGGTGGTAGTAGTGGTAGGCATCCTGCCCCCCTGGGTGAGGGTGGTAGTAGTGGTAGGCATCCAGCCCCCTGGCTAAGGGTGGTAGTAGTGGTAGGCATCCTGCCCCCCTGGGTGAGGGTGGTAGTAGTGGTAGGCATCCTGCCCCCCTGGGTGAGGGTGGTAGTAGTGGTAGGCATCCAGCCCCCTGGGTGAGGGTGGTAGTAGTGGTGGGCATCCTGCCCCCTGGCTAAGGGTGGTAGTAGTGGTAGGCATCCAGCCCCCTGGCTAAGGGTGGTAGTAGTGGTAGGCATCCTGCCCCCTGGCTAAGGGTGGTAGTAGTGGTAGGCATCCTGCCACCCTGGCTAAGGGTGGTAGTAGTGGTAGGCATCCTGCCACCCCTGGGTGAGGGTGGTAGTAGTGGTAGGCATCCTGCCCCCTGGCTAAGGGTGGTAGTAGTGGTAGGCATCCAGCCCCCCTGGGTGAGGGTGGTAGTAGTGGTAGGCATCCTGCCCCCTGGCTAAGGGTGGTAGTAGTGGTAGGCATCCTGCCACCCTGGCTAAGGGTGGTAGTAGTGGTAGGCATCCAGCCCCCCTGGCTAAGGGTGGTAGTAGTGGTAGGCATCCTGCCCCCCTGGGTGAGGGTGGTAGTAGTGGTAGGCATCCAGCCCCCTGGCTAAGGGTGGTAGTAGTGGTAGGCATCCTGCCCCCTGGGTGAGGGTGGTAGTAGTGGTAGGCATCCTGCCCCCCTGGGTGAGGGTGGTAGTAGTGGTAGGCATCCAGCCCCCCTGGGTGAGGGTGGTAGTAGTGGTGGGCATCCTGCCCCCTGGCTAAGGGTGGTAGTAGTGGTAGGCATCCAGCCCCCCTGGCTAAGGGTGGTAGTAGTGGTAGGCATCCTGCCACCCCTGGGTGAGGGTGGTAGTAGTGGTAGGCATCCTGCCCCCTGGCTAAGGGTGGTAGTAGTGGTAGGCATCCAGCCCCCCTGGGTGAGGGTGGTAGTAGTGGTAGGCATCCAGCCCCCTGGCTAAGGGTGGTAGTAGTGGTGGGCATCCTGCCCCCTGGCTAAGGGTGGTAGTAGTGGTAGGCATCCTGCCCCCTGGCTAAGGGTGGTAGTAGTGGTAGGCATCCTGCCCCCCTGGGTGAGGGTGGTAGTAGTGGTGGGCATCCTGCCCCCTGGCTAAGGGTGGTAGTAGTGGTAGGCATCCAGCCCCCTGGGTGAGGGTGGTAGTAGTGGTAGGCATCCTGCCACCCCTGGGTGAGGGTGGTAGTAGTGGTAGGCATCCAGCCCCCCTGGGTGAGGGTGGTAGTAGTGGTGGGCATCCTGCCCCCTGGCTAAGGGTGGTAGTAGTGGTAGGCATCCAGCCCCCTGGGTGAGGGTGGTAGTAGTGGTAGGCATCCTGCCACCCCTGGGTGAGGGTGGTAGTAGTGGTAGGCATCCAGCCCCCCTGGGTGAGGGTGGTAGTAGTGGTGGGCATCCTGCCCCCTGGCTAAGGGTGGTAGTAGTGGTAGGCATCCAGCCCCCCTGGCTAAGGGTGGTAGTAGTGGTGGGCATCCTGCCCCCTGGCTAAGGGTGGTAGTAGTGGTAGGCATCCTGCCCCCTGGCTAAGGGTGGTAGTAGTGGTAGGCATCCTGCCACCCTGGCTAAGGGTGGTAGTAGTGGTAGGCATCCTGCCCCCCTGGGTGAGGGTGGTAGTAGTGGTAGGCATCCTGCCCCCTGGTTGAGGGTGGTTGGCATCCAGCCCCCCTGGGTTGGGGTGGTGGCGCGCATTCAGGCCCCTGTGTGCATATGTGGCATTGGTGATGGGCATCCCGCCCCTATGGTGCTGCTGTTGCAAGTATATTCAGATTCCCAGTGTATGTGTGTGATGTGTCGTGTACGTGTTGTATGTGTTTTGTGGTTGGTGTCTGACTTACCTTCTGCGCCGTACGCGTCCGTGCCTGTTCCGGTAGTAGATGTAGAATATTGGTATGATCGGGACGAAGGGATTCATGGTTGGTTCGTGTCGTTCGTCCTTCTCGTTGCTTCGCGTCGTCCTCGTCGCTTGGCTTCGTCCTCGTCGCTTCGCTTCGTCCCTCGTCGCTTCGCGTCGTCCTCGTCTGTGCTGTGTTCGTCTCGTAGCCGTGGATCGTGTTGTGGCGCGATTCGGAGCTTATGTGCGCCTCTCCCGGATGCTTTGACGTGCCGTGCGTAGCGACGGGTTCGGCGCGTACGGAAAGCGCATCGTACTTGTCCGGCCGGACGGGGCTGCATTTTCCCTTCCGTGCGACTCGATTCGGCGTTTCCGGATTCGCCTCGGTCGGAGAACAGGACCTGGTTTGGGTGAGTACGGCTCGGCCGGAATTTTTGCTGTTGTGCGCATCGTACTTGCTCGTTCGGTGTGCTGTACGGATCGGTCGGGAAACTGGCTTTCGCATGGCTTTTTTCCCGACCGAATGGTATTGGGTGCGCCTCCGACCGAGATCGGAATCGGCCCCTAAGTGTATTACAATTTATTTTGATTTTTAGATTATTTTTTGCACTGTAGACATTCTTTTTTTAATAAATATACTTTATATAGGTTTAAAAATATAAAAATCACATATGTACTTAATGTACTTAATGTAAAGTATATGGAGTTTTCAAAATGTAATTAAACAAATGTTATTTAAAAAAAAAATTTTACCATGGTACCTTTGCGGATCCGTAAACATAGACGGACTACTACTTTATGGTTTTTAATCCAGATCACGTGATCGGAACAAATCCAAAACTGTGAATCCACTGGTTCGCCAAAAGTTTTATAAATTACTCCAAATATGTATACCTCTCCATTGTCATTATTGACATCAGTGTGAATATATTTACAAGTATACATGAACCACCTTATATCTGTTTTTCAACAAAGTTACCCATTTTCCAAGTTTCGCAAATCCACGAATTTATGGACCGGATTTGCAAATTCGCTCGAAAACACCCCCTAACTTGTCTTTTGATTGGCTATATTAGGACACCACCAATGCACAAGGAAAACCACACCCAAAACCAGTTACTTCTCCAGTGAAGTCTCCATAAAGAGGATTGAGAACCTGTGGTGCTCTGCTTTTACAGAATGGTTGAAGCTACATCCTCCATCCAATAAAGGTTTCCACAACCTGTTGAGGATGAGGAAGAAGACAAACCCCCTCACAGAAAAGAAAGTGATGTGTAGAAGTACTTTACTATACCTTCTGGGGAAAAGCAGGTAACAGCAAAATATGTGCAGTGCAATATTTGTGGCAAGTAATTATCCAGAGACACTGCAAAGAAGTATTCACATGGGACACGTTCCAAGTGGAAGCACCTAAAGACAATTCATGAAAGGGTCTAGAATTGGATGATGCGGGAGAAAGCAGGTGCAGCAGGACAGTCGACCTCTACAGCAGCTGCAGTCATTACAATGCCAGCTGTCTGAGAAGAACTGAGTGACATGGTTATTCAGTGCGCAAAATGCCACATGCTTGTCACTGTTAAAATGTCTTCTGTGGGTGCATTCTTGGATTCAGTGAAGAAGCATTGCTGTTAGGGTTTTTGTTTTTCTTCCTGTGACCACATAATGTTTTTTGAAGACTGAAGACAGTTGCTTCTTTGCATTTTCCCATCCTTACCTTTTTTACTACCCTGCTCAACGTTTTGTTTAAAAAAATTAAAAAGAAGAAAAATTTAAAAACTGATTAAAAAAAACCTTCTAGAAAAAAAACAGCTCTTGTTAGAACCACTATCTGGTCAAACAAAGAGCCAATTTTGTGTTTTTAATGTGTCAGTGACTGTATCGGTGCGAGAATGGGCACGTCAGTGTGTGCATCAGTGTATGCCTGGGTGTGTTATTGGATGCATGAGTGTTTGGCTGGGTGTGTCAGTGTCTGCTTTGGTGGATACCTAGGTGTGTCAGTGTCGGCATTGGTATGTCCCTGGGTGTGTCAGTGTATGCATCAGTGTGTGCCTGGGTGCGCTATTGCATGCATTAGTGTATGTCTGAGTGTGTGATTTTTTGCTTTTCTGTGTGCCTGGGTGTGTCAGTGTCTGCATCAGTGTATTCATCGGTGTATCAGTGTATGCATCAGTGCGTGCCTAGATGTGTTACTAGCTGCAGTAGTGTTTGTCTGGGTGTGTCAGTGTCTGCATTGCTGTATGCCTGGGTGTGTCAGTCTATGCATCGGTATTTGCCTGGGTGTGTCAATGTGTGGATCAGTGTGTGCCTGGCTATGCTATTGGATGCATTAGTGTTTGACTGGGTGTATCAGTGTCTGCATTGCTGTATACCTGTGTGTGTCAGTGTCAGCACTGGTGTTTTGCTGGGTTTGTCAGTGTGTGCCTGGGTGCTCAGTGTATGCATGAGTGTGTGTCTGGGTGTGTTAGTGTATGTATTAGTGTGTGCCTGTGTCTGTGCATGCATTTCTGTCTGTCTGTGTGATCATATGCATTAGTGTTTGACTGAGTGTGTTAGTGTATGGATGAGTGTGTGCCTGGCTGTCTCAGTGTATGTATTAGTGTATGTCTGGGTGTATTATTGGATGCATTAATCTTTAGCTTGGTGTGTCAGTGTCTGCTCTGGTGTATGCCTGGCTGTGGCAGTGTCTGCACTGCAGTATGCCTGGGTGTGTCAGTGTATGCATCAGTTTATGCCTGGGTGTATATTTGGATGCATTAGTGTGTGGCTGGCTGTGTTAGTGTCTGTATTATTGTGGTTGGGTGTGTAACTGGCTGTATCAGTATGTACATGAGTGTTAGAGATGCTGTATCAGTGTTTGGCTGAATGTCTGAGTGGCTGTATAAATAAGTGACTGGGAGTGCCATTGGCTGCATGAGTGTGTTGGTTTCTGTATTGGAGTGTGGCTGGGTGTATTAGTAGTTGTATCAGTGTGAGCCTGGGCCTGTCAGTGGCTGTATTGGTGAGTGCCTGGGTGTATCAGTGGCTGCATTGGTCTGTGCATGAATGTGTCAATCTCTTTGTAGGTTTATCAGTGTATGATTGGGTATGGGAGTAGCTGTATGCATTTGGGTGTGTGAGTGGGTGTATCAGTGTATAACTGGGTGCATGAGTCACTGTATCGGTGTGGCTTGGTGTGTGAGTGACTGCATGAGTGTGTGAGTGGGTTTGTGAATGGCTGTATGGGTCTATCTAAGTAGCAGTTTCCATGTGTAAATGGGTGTGTGACAGACTGTATGGGATTTTGAGTGGCTGTATGAGTGTATGTATGTGTGTGTTAGTCCCTGTGTAAATTACTCTATAGGTGTTCGAGTTCATGTATGAGTACCTGTATGGGTGTGCTTGTGACCTATAACAAAAATTACCAATATTCATTTTTATAACTTTACAAATACATGTTAACACATTACAAAACAATTTAAATCAAACAATTAACAAATAAACATAATATAAACTATTTACTATTTACAAATACACCTGTGCACAAGTACTTCAGGAAGCACAAAACAAAGTGATGTTTTAAAGCATCTTACAGTACTGTCAAGGGGAAAAAAGGTTACAGATAAATATCTCTACTGCAATATTTTCAGCAAACAGTTATCCAGGAGCACTACAAAACATTATTTACATGGGACAATTCTATGTAGAACCACTTACAAACAATTCCAGAAAGGAGCCATAACTAAATCATGCAGGACAAAGTAGGTGCAGCAGGACAATCTACCCATACAGTACCCTTGGGAGAACAACCACCAGCTGCAGTCCTTATAATAGTGCCTGCCTTCAAAAATGTAAGTGAGATGCTTACTCACTGTGCGAAATGCCACATGCTTCTCACCGTACAAGTGTCTTCTGTGGGTGCATTTTCCCTTTTTCAATGTTTTTATTTTTTTATGACTCATTCACCAAACATGATGTACTGTTTAAAGAATCATCAATGAATAGTGGCGAAAAAACAATCATAAAGATAGTACAAAAAGCTGCATACTATGTGTATCTATCTAATTAGAGGATGGAGAAATTTAGGAGCACCGACTTGGTTTTTAACTCTGTGATATGCAGAATATGCATACGATGACTTGCATGACATTTTGACAGAAACAAACTGTAACAATAAAGGCATCAAATTCAAGACACCAGGAAATCTTTGCTCTTTGGATCTGGCAAATGTTTGCAGGTACTTTAAGCACAGATGTGAAACGATGCTGTCCTTCATCTTCAACAAAAAAATCCACTTATTGGAGAAATTACTGATTTCTTTCACAAAAAGAGCACCAAGCTAGAGGTGCTCCCCATAGTGATATGCTGTTATGGATAAAAGATGCACCTAAATTTGGAAAAGACGCAGATGAGTCTTGCATAAAGCAGCAAGTACTGCGTTTCTATTCACATACATGTCCAAAGTACTGTCAGCAGAAATATTTAATTATTTTCTTAGCTCCCCATTTAACCATTCTGCTTTTCACAGTCTGGAGTCAGTTCCTTTATTCCAGTTCTCTTTGGAAAAAAAAAAAGTATAAAACTCTTAGAAAAAGCTTCTTAAAAAAAACCAGTACTTTTTACAAACATTTCAAAAGTACCCCACAGAATCCTCCCAGGACTGCCCCTAGTTTTCAACCTGCACTTCTCTGGGGTGAATTCATACTTACTGACAAGGGCCTCCTTCATGATAGGATATCTCAACCTCTTCCCCTTCTCTAGGGCCACTAGGGTGACCCTTCCATCACCAGGAATATGACTCTAAAGGCCAGGTCCCCAATCCTCCTTAGAGATCCTCTGTACCTCTAGAGCTACTTCATATGACTGAAACAATCTGTCTAAATCACCCCCCTCCTTACAGTCAGGCACTAAGGGGCACATGCATCAAAGGTTTTTGCGATCGCAAACGGTGCGATTCGCAAAAATCGGCCGTTTGCGATCGCAAATTGGCCTTTGGAGATGCATGAAAGTGTTTCCTATGCGCAATTTAAGAATTCGCAATTATTTGCGAATTCCTAAATTGCAATTGCATTTAAGGAATCGCAATTTGCGATTCCTTAAATGCAATGCTAGAAGCACTTTCAAATAGCGATTTCGCTATTTGGGACCGCAAATTACAGACAAATCAAACTTGTCTGTAATTTGCAAAAACTTTGAAAAATGCACTAAAATGCATTTTTAAAGTTTTAGGTTACACACACACATGCCCTTGGGGCATGTGTGTGCGCAACATGGGTGCACATCACAATTTCAGGTGCAACAGGGTGCCATTTTGACACCCTTGCACTCCTTGAAATTGCATGAGCAATTTGCAGTACCTACTGGTACTCGCAAATTGTGCATGCAATCTCCCATTCATTCCTATGGCCTGTCGGCCCATAGGAATGAATAGGAAGGCATTCCTTAATTGCGAGTCGCAATTTGCGAGTCGCAATTAAGGAATGTTTAGGAATCGCTATTTTTATAGCGATTCCTACATGCATAGGCTTTTGCGATTCCTTAATTGCGATTCCTTAATAATCGCAATTAAGGAATCGCAAAAGCCTTCCTTGATGCATGTGCCAGTAAGTCTCTGGGTATTTGGACTCTCTATTCTGCACTGGACACAGTTGTTGTGATCCCATCATTTTGCTAGACTCTAACAACTATTTAGCCATCAAGTCCACCTCCTTGACAGTCACTTCATGAGCCAACCCTTTTCTCCTCCAGGGATCTCTCAGCCTACGCTTTTCTCTCCTCTGCAGCCACCCGAGTCAGCTGCAGCCTCAGGTCTCTCTCAACCTCTCTGTCCTTGAGCTCCACAGTGGACTGGGTTTGGGAGGAGACACTACTTCCTGCATCAAATCCAGTAACAAACTCTCTCTCTCTCCGGGGGGGGGGGTATCCCCTCTCTCCTCTGGAACCTTTGCTCAGTCATTTCTCTACTCCTTTCCCTCCTTCTCAGAGTGGGTACCCTTAGCGGCCCTGATTCTAAAGTCAACTACACTCAGGGTTCTCCCTTCTCAAGAGTGCTGAAGTACTCCTTCTTAAACTCTTCGGGCCAGATGTATCAATGGTTTTCCCGTTCGCAAACGGGCCGATTCTCAGAATCGGCCCGTTTGCGAACGGGAAAAAGCCTTCTGGGATGTATCATCCCAAAAGGCCCTCGCAATATAGGGAATCGCAAAATTTGCGATTCCCTATTTATGAATGCATTTAAGGAATCGCAAATTGCGATTCCTTAAATGCAATGCAGGAAGCACCCAAGTTGTGTGAATTTGCCCTAAGAAATCGCAAATTACCACCAACTTGAAGTTGAAAAATTCACTTTTTGCATTTTTCAAAGTGCCATGTGTCGCACATGTGCACACATACATATTTCAGGGGTGCAACAGGGTGTCCTTTTGACACCCTTGCATCCTTGAAATTGCATTCGCAATTTGCGAGTACCTAATGGGTACTCGCAAATTGCGAATGTCTTCCCATTCATTCCTATGGGCCTCTAGGCCCATAGGAATGAATGAGAAGGTATTCCTTGATTGCGAATCGCAATTTGAAATTCACAATTAAGGAATATTAAGGAATCGCAATTATTATTGCGATTCCTACATACATTCCATTTTGCGAGTCCTTAATAGCGATTCCTTAAAAATCGCTATTAAGAACTCGCAAAACTGTTTTTTCATACATCTGGCCCTTCCTGTGGTGCAGATTGCTTTCTGCGTATGTCCTCCCAGACTGTAAGGACAAACTAGTACTCAAACTTGGACATACAGGTGATTAAATGGTTGTGTGAATGGTCTTATGGTTGTGTGAGTCAGTGTGGCAGTCACTGCCTGGCTATATGTGTGATGGGTACATAGGTGCTTTTGTAGGAGTGTAACTGGGTCCGTAAGTGCCTGCCTGACTGTATGAACGTATGAAAATTATATACTATTAAATTACATACTATAAGCAAGCATCCACACCTAATTTCAAACACATTCATTTATACTGGTATAATAAAATTTATATGCATTCAGTATGCCAACTCCCCTTTATTCTTTCCTGCTCACTGTATTTTTAGTTAACGCTCTCAACTAAGCACCCTTCTATTTTCCCTTGTAGTATAGTGTCTAGAAGCTACGCATTTTCTTTCAGCTTACATACACTCACTATTTTTTCCCGAATATACTTTTATATTTTACAACCTAATTAAAATACCTGTAAAAGCTCCTTGTTGTTCACCCAGTTTTATTTCTATGTCTGGTAACATTTTTTTTCATTTGAAATCTCCACTCAGTTCTCCTGAAAATCACCTCCTCTCTCAGTAGAAAAACAGATAAAATGACTACCCTTCACAACGTGCTCTTACTTATGCTGCTCTAGTTAACAAATAAAAGGCTTCCTTTCATCATTGTTTTTTGTTATAACACTTTTAAATGGTCAGTATTTCTTTAACCCTTTCCATGTTTTCTGCGAAGAAGCCCAATTTGGTTGTTTTTTGCAGGAAACCGCAAATCCTCCACGACGCTCAGCATGGGCCCCTGTGTAACTTCATGGTGGATTTGTAAATCTATGCGGGAGCCCATTAAACCATTTTGTTTCAAATCTGTTTATTGAGAATACAATTCAGATAAGAACAATATAGCCATCAAAATCGATAGAAAACTGAGAAGGGAAAAAGAAAAAAAAGAGAAGAAAAAGAGGAAAGCAGAGAGACAGAGAGGAGGTGAGGCGGGTGATGGCCAGCGTCCCCCCAATACGGAGACGTGGGCTAAAAAAGCAAGGTTGCTGCAATCCCCAAGGCCCGCGCGTGCCACAGGTGACATTCAAGAGGAGAGCAAGGCTGCCTGAGCTGAGGGAGAGGATGGGACAATTGGGACCTGCAAGGAGAGCCCCACCAAAGGAAGGGGTCGGGTGGTATCTCTATTGGTTCCCCAGAGGCTATCTGCATCCGGAGGGGATACAGCATCTTCAAATAGGCGTAAAGCCCGGAGCTTCGGGGGCTGAAGACGGGCATGTTCCAGTTTGCAAAAGTAATCAATCAACGGTTGCCAAAGTTTGGTGAAATTAGTGTCTCGAAGTTGCAGACGCTCCGTAAGCAACTCCATTGCCATAGTATGCCACAGGCGAGTGAACCAGACATTTACCGGAGGCGTTTCAGCCTTCTTCCAGTAGAGAGCTATGATTTGCTTGGTGGCGCCTAGCATATGGAGGCTTAGCTGCCAATCTCTGCGGGTCATGGCAAGCAGGTTCACTGGCCTGAGGCCCAAAATGACTGTGGTTGGGTTTTTGGGCAACGGGTAGCCAATTACCAGTTTGATGTGACTAAGGACCTCCTTCCAGTAGATGGTCAAGAGCGGGCAAGTCCACCAGATATGAAGAAAGTCCCCGGGGGCACTCATGCAACGCCAGCAGAGAGGTGAAGAGGTAGGAAACATTTTGTGTAGCCTATGGGGAGTGTAATACCATTGTGTCATGACCTTGTACGCGGTTTCCTGCTGGGAAATGCTACGGAAAACCTTCGGAATGTCGCGCCACAAGTGATCCCATTGTGTGGCCGTGATGTCGATGGATGTGTCCGATGGCCACCTTGACTGGTAAGCATGTGGGGCGACCCGTTGAGAGTGTTGGAGGACTTGGTATGTGCGATAGATTAGACCCCTGGAGTTGTCGAAAGAGCGCACCAACCGTTCAATCAATCAATCAATCAATCAGGGGGTTTATAAAGCGCGCTACTCACCCGTGAGGGTCTCAAAGTGCTGGGGGGAGGGGGCACAGCTCCGGTTCAGTTGAAAAGCCAGGTCTTGAGGTTCTTCCTGAAGGTGTGCAGATTAGGGGAGCGTCTGATGTTTGCTGAGTGTAAAGGAGGAGTAAAGGGGCGAGTGGCCGCCTGTGCCGAGGATGATGCCTGGGCCCAATGCCTAAGTTGAAGATATTGAAACCTAGCCCCCTCAGGGAGCTGAAAGTCCTGTTTACATTGATCGAAAGATTTAAAGGAATCCCCCGAGAAGAGGTCCCGAAGCGTCTGACACCCCCATCTGACCAATCCGAGAAAGAGTGTGGGTGTAAGGCAGGCGGGAAATGGGAGTTGCGTGCGATAGGAGTGTGAGGAGACGGGAAAGAGGTAAGACCTCTAGACAATGCTAGCTTGTCCCAGATATCAAGCACCGTCTTTGTGGGGATGGCTATATAGGCGCTACGTGAGCGGGCCTCCCGTGGGAGCCAAGCGAGATCCCAGATGGGTCGACAGGTCACCGCCCTATCCATGTGAAACCAGACTTTCTCACTCTCCCACGCCATCCATTCCGAAATAAAATGGAGATGAGAGGCCCAGTAATACTCCAACAAGTTGGGACAAGCCAGCCCCCCCCTGTCTCGCAGTAACAAGAGAATTTTATTAGAGAAGCGCAGTCGATGCCCTCCCCAAATGAACGTGGTGAGCTCACGCTGAAGACTCTGGCTCTGATGATGTGGGAAAGGTGTGGGAAGAGTCTGAAACAGGTATAATATTTTTGGGAGTACCAACATTTTGACTGTGTTCAAATGCCCCAGCCAGGAAAGAGGGAGAGATTTCCACGCTCTCAGATCTTGTAGTACGGCCTTTAAACACTCCTGCCAGTTAGCTTGTGACCACGTGGCGAGATTGGGGGTCAAGTTGAGCCCTAAGTATGGAATGGAATGGGAGGCCCCTTGATATGGGACGAGAGACTGGAGCACGGGAATCTCCACCTCAGGGATCGTGAGGTTCAGGGCCCATGATTTAGCATGGTTAATTTTAAGGCCTGAGACCAGTTCAAACGATTGGAGAAGTCTATGAAGAGCAGGCAAAGAGGTTCGCGGGTGGGATAACGTGAGAAGGAGATCATCCGCAAACAAGGCTATTTTATGGTCCAACCCAATGAGTGTGATGCCATGAATATCGGGAGACTGGCGTATCATGACAGCAAGAGGTTCTACGACAAGGGCAAATAAGAGGGGGGAGAGGGGGCACCCCTGACGGGTGCCTCTATGGATCGAGATGGGTCTCATGAGTTGGCCGTTAACCCGTACCTGGGCTAGAGGGGAGAGGTAGGGAGCCATGATCCTAGCGATCATCTGAGGACCCAGCCCTATTTTATGCAGGACAGCCCGGAGGAATACCCAATCCACCCGGTTGAATGCTTTTTCAGCATTGAGCGACAACAAGCAGGAGGGTATTTTCCAGTGATGAGCCTTCCCGACTAAGTGTGCGATGCGTCGCACATTGTCCGCACCCTGCCGGTGACGAATGAAGCCAACCTGATCAGGTTCAATAAGCCCAGGTAGATGCGGATCAAGTCGCTTGGCTAATATTTTGGCATAGAGTTTAAGATCCGTATTTAAAAGCGCAATGGGGCGGAAAGAGGAGCAGAGCGTGGGATCCTTCCCTGGTTTGGGGAGTAAGGCGATTTTGGCCATTGCCATAGATGCGGAGGGTCCCTCAGTATCCGAGAAAGAATTAAAAAGACGAAGTAAATGGGTCTTAAGTTACGGGAGAAAAGCGCGATAAAAAGAGACCGGCAGGCCATCTGGTCCCAGATATTTACCGAGAGGGAGGCCCTTCAGGGCGTCGGCGAGTTCCTCCGGAGTAAGCGGGTCCTCCAGGAGCTGCGCATGATATTGGCCTATCGGGGACCAGGTGCAGTCTCCCAATACAGCCTGTATCTGTTTCGGACTGGGCGAGTCCCTTGTATAAAGGGACGAGTAGTATTCGTGAAAGGCTTGCAGTTTAGCGGCTTCAGTGGTGGCCCATGTGCCATCTACCAGTTTAATTTTGGCAATGTGCGCCCTAGCGGCCCGTGTCCGGAGGTGACGGGCCAGGACCACTCCCACCTTATCTCCCCCCTCATAATACTGTTGTTTCAGGGCTAAGAGAGCATGTTCTGCCTTGTTGGTTCTATGCACCCTTAACTGGCCTCTAAGCATGGCTAGGCGTCTCTTGTGGAGGACCAGAGGACGTTCCTGATCCAATCTCTCAAGTGCTTTTATATCCCGAGAGAGGTTGTCTTCAAAAAGACGGGCTTCCCGAGCCCGAGCTATGGCAATGGATGTAATATGACCTCGAATCGTGGCCTTAAAAGCGTCCCAGACCACGGGAAAGGGGGTCTCAGGGAGATAATTGGACAGAAGGTAGGACGTGATAGCTTCCCGAATTTCCGCGACGTCCACGGGAGCCCGAAGAACTTGGGGAGGGAGGCGCCAACGGGGAGGATGGCGTGGGTGAGAGGAGTGGTCCCGTAGGAGAAGTTCCACGTGAGCGTGATCAGAGACGGAGATGTCGGACATAGACGCCGAGAGAGTGTCGCTGATCAGAGAGTGTGAAACGAAGATGTAATCGATGCGCGAGTAAGAACGATGGACATGGGAATAGTAAGAATAGTCGCGCGCGGCTGGGGAGTGGTAGCGCCAAATATCCATTAAGCCAAGATCAGTTAGACGCCTCTTTAAGGTGGAGGACATGGCCCCCGCCCCATGAAACGAGCCATCGCTACGGTCCAGACCCGCAACCCAGACCAGGTTGAAGTCGCCCCCCAGGATGAGGTGAGAGTCATCATGTGTTACCTGTTCTCACAGGAGATCCCTAAGGAAGAGGTCTTGAGCGTGATTGGGAGCGTAAACGTTGCAAAGGGTGAGAGCCCGTTGCCCGATCTTGACCACCAGTTTGAGGAATCTACCATCTTTGCTACGGATCACCCTGGGGTCCCCCTGGTGGATACCTGCCCTACAAAGGATAGCCACCCCAGCCGATTTTGTGGGTGCAGATGCCCAGAATTGAAGGGGGTATCGAGGGTGGGCCATGCAGGAGATATCTGCCCTCAACAGGTGAGTCTCCTGTAGGAAGACAACATGTGGATTCTGCTGCAATAAATATCGCCATATCTGGCGGCGCTTGTTGGGGGAGTTAAGACCCTTTACATTAAGGGAAAGGAGTTTCAGACAAGGTATAGAAGTCAAGACAAGGGTGGAACGCTCGCAGGCGCCAACGCAGGCAGAGGAAGTAGAGTGGAACACAGCACCACCCCGCCATCCCCGGCATGCCCCCAGAGGAAGCAGGTATAGCAGGAGTATGTCGCAGAACCCAACGCGAAGCAGGGAGGGGTAGAAGCAGCGCTCACGTAGAATAGCGCAGCCATGTTAGGTAGGGCCACCCTCCCGCCAAGTAAGGAAGGAAAGAGAAGAAGAAAAGGAAAAGGAGAGCAAGAGAAGAGAAACAAAATGTCCAAGTGAAACAGCGGCCAACGTGGCCAACATAACCTATTCCAGTCCAGGAGCAAGCCAGGCTCAACGGCACAGGCCATCCCAGACTTGTCACTCTCCGAGGAATAGGAGGGGAAGTGGGTCTCAGGATATCAGCATCGCCGTCGAGGAGCTCGCTCCGGTACCGCTGCCATGATGTGGTCAGGGCGAGGGGTGAGCAAGCCAGGGGAGTGGGGGACCAACCCCGCCTCCGCAGATGGCCGGTGAAGACGACGAAGATCCGTGAAACGCGAATAGATGCCTAGACGTTAGTTCTCTGTGGGCTGGGAGCATGAGGGAGATCGCCCACCATCCAAGGAACGAAGGTGTAACATGACCTATTCCAGTCCAGGAGCAAGCTAGGCTCAAAGTCACAAGCCATCCCAGAGATGTCACTCTCCGAGGAATAGGAGAAGGAGCGGGTCTCAGAACTCAACCCTGCCAGCAGGAGGCACACACCGGCATCGCCGCCTCGCTGTGTTCAGGGCAAAGGATGTGCAAGCCAGGAGCATGAAGGACCGGCCCCGTCCCCACCGGGGACTGCCGAAGGCGATGAAGGTCGATGGCATATTGAGAAGTGGCTAGTCGATCAGATCTCATTTGGTTGGGAGCCAGAGGGGGACCGCCCACCATCCATAGAGCGAAGATGTTGGATTATGTCCTGTTTGGTCTGAGAGGAGGAGCGCTCCCCCCGATTAGATAGACACCGGGGTCGAAGCACTCTAGCCCATTGAGGCTTTGCAGGCTCGCGGTCCAGAGAAGGCAATCGTGAAGGACTAGATGGTGGAGTAGTGACCGGGAGGTGTATTAGCTGAGCGGCCTCTGGAAAAGATCGCAGCACCCGGCGTTTAGATTCCCATTGGAAGATGAGCGCGAAGGGGTGACCCCACTGGTACTGGATGCCCAGCTCCCTTAGTTTATCTGTAACGGGTTTGAAGTCCCTGCGGCGACGAAGTGTGGTTGGAGCAAGGTCCTGGAATAACTGTATAGAAGAGCCCTTGTAGACTAGCTCCGACTTGGAACATGCTGCCTTAAGAATGGCCTCTTTTTCTGTGAAAAAATGGACCCTGGCCAATATGTCAGGGACGAAGCCGGAGCGACCAGGAGGGCCAGACACACGATGGGCACGATCCAGCGTGGGTAGCGAGGCGTCGTCATCCCCTCTAATTTCGTGGAGCAGATCCGCAACAAAAGTCATGATTTCAGAGCCCTCTGCCCCAGCCGGGACACCTCTCAGGCGTATATTGTTGCGGCGGCTCCGATTTTCCAAGTCCTCCTGCTTGATTTGGAGCTCAATATGCTGTTCCTCCAAGCGGGCCAGGCGCTGCCAGAGCTGCTCTTGATCCTCCGTACGAGCGTCGGCCATTTTCTCGAGGTCATTGACTCTCCCGCCAATTTCCAGGACGTCTCTCCTAAGCTCTTTAACACAGGACTGCACCTCCGTTCGAAGGTAGCCAATTTCAGATTTGAGTTCTTGCATAAAATTGGCCATAAAGGCTTGGGTGACAGGGTCGGAGGTCCCCCCGTTCGAAGAAGCCATATCAGTAGCAGGGGTGGAGCCCGGTTTGTTCCACAAGGCCATTACAGGATTGTCTTTCGGGGGTGCAGTCGTGTCTTTCCCAACCTTATTACGAGGCATGGCCCCTCAGGCACCCATACGCCCCACGAGAGGCCAGATCAGGGAGGTGTAGCAGGAGGCCGGGCGCCACCCCCCCGGGGAAGAAGAAGGCCACCACAGTGTGCAGAAGCAGGACTGTCCGCTGGTTAGAAGTAGTGAGCTAAAGACCAGCCTTCCCGGATCTGTGGCTCTCAAGGCCCCCCCAACCGCGCAAGAGAGTCAAAGGCACCAGCAGAAGTAAGGGGGCAGACCCGCGGGTCCCCCACGAGTTTCCAACAGGGGCAGTGGTTCTCTCACCCCACAGGAGCCAGAGCAGGGTGTGTAGCCAGATTAGGGGGTTGCCCGTGGGGGCACACTAGGAGGAATGCCACAGGAAAGTCCAGATATGGGGCCCGCACTGGGCCAAATCCTCCAAGCAGGTCGCCGGACCACTCCAACGTGTCCCGGCGAGAGGGTTCAAGAAATTGGTGTCGGAGAGGCCCACGATGTGTGCGCTCTGGGCAGGGCGGAGAGGCGCTAAACAGGGCTAAAGTCTCTATGGCGTATGGGGAAGAAGAGGGACCCCTCCAGGAGGCCTGCAGGAGGTTGTGGACAAAAGAGCAGTTTGGCCAGATCCGGGCCCGATCACAACGTGTGCCAGGAGCATAAGAAGAGATTGGCGTGCTGGGGGGGAATCCAGCAGGCGTTGCCACTCACCTCAGTTCGGGAGGCAGTCCCACAGGCCCTCCAGGAGGCAGCGTTGAGCCAGGTAATCAGCCGAGGGTTCAGTGACCAGTTCCCGGGTCCTGTGCAGGCAGGCCCAGGCTAGAAACACTGCAGTCTCAGCGGCGGTGCAGCAGCGTACTCCCTGTGTGTCCAGGTTAAGGGCCCAAGTCGCCAGGCCCCTGTTCCAGAGCTTCAGGGTGATGATCCAGGCGCTCCAGAGCGTTGCGCAGTACCCAAGGCGAGCCCCCGAACCAGAGCTCCCCAGAGCGTAGGGAGTACCGAAATGGCAGCCGCAGGCGTCCAGGGTAGGCCTCTCCTCTCAGGCCACAATACGCTCCACTGCCAGTGACCAGATGGCCGCGCCGAGCGGGCAAGCAGTGTCCCGGGGCCTCCGGTGTTCCGGCGCATATGCGGGTTCACCAGGGGATGGCGGGCGACACAGCTCATCCTCCGCGACCCGCTCCCAGGAACTGTGCCGGAGAGCCCAAGATGGCGGCAGTGGTCGTAGCCGTGGGACGGCACACCCTCCGTGTTCTAAGGCAGGGGGTCCGGGCCTCTGTACCTTCGCTCCGGACCCAGGAAATGTGATACGGCCCCCGGACGTGGTGCTGTGGCGATGGTGCTGGTTCACGCTGGCCGAAGTTGCTGCGATTCACGGGAGGCACAAGATGGTGGCTGCGCGAACCCCGGCTGGGGTCCGGACCCCGACCGCTAATAGCGTCGCCAACAGCAATCCACCCCTGGCGCCACACGGACAGGAGATGCCCAAACCCTTCTGCTGTCCAAGCGCTCCAAGTAGCGTCGCCAGGGAAGCCCCAATGCCGCTTTAAAGGCTTATTAAGGCAGCGGCTAGCCGGAGCTCCCTCGGCGTGCGTCTCACTCCATGCGCAGTGAGATCACGCCCCCCATTAAACCATTTTACATTATACTTCTCTAAGATTGCATCTACATTTAAGTTTAGAAGATAGTACTGATTTAGAAAATAACTTCTCCATAATAAGGAATGTGTCTAAACCACTCTACTTTTACGTTTGAAAGTACAGTTTCTTCAGCACCCTTCCCCCACACTGCTTTAGCTCACTTTCCATAGGAACTACCTTTGAAACAATCTCTTTTACCAGTAGGTCAAAAGTTCTGAAAACTTTCTGTGTGCAGCATACTAGCTTCAAACTCAACTATAGCAAGAATGGTTGACTGTTTGGAAATATAAGCATATTCCAAATAGCATGACATTTTTAAATTTTTCCAAAGTCAATCACAAATCTTGATACTTTTTTCTCAAAATCAATACCTAATTTTATCTACCTGCATGTTTACACCATCCAATCGCGTTTGTTTTTAAATTAATTAGTTGCTGTCCTCCATTTTAACCCCTTAACTGCTGGGCCTTTTCCCCCCCAGTGCTGAGCCCTTTTTTGGCTATTTGTAGTAGTTCGCGATTAGGCCTCTGTAACCTTTTGACCACATAAGGTATCCACGTCAAATTTGCGTCCTTTTCTTCCAACATCATGGGGATTCTAAAGGTATCCAGGGTTTGTGGATTCCCCTGGAGGGGTCCCAGATTTTAGCCAAAATACAGCTAAATTTTGGTTTTTTGGGGAAAAATGGGAAAAAAGTCCCGCATATGAAAGCGTCTGGGTTTTTCCCTGCAAATGGTATCAAAAAAGGGTTTGTGGGGCTGAAATCTCCATTTTCCCAGATTTTAGGGAATGACAGACTTTTGTTAGAAAACCAAAAAATTTTACACAGTTTTGGCATTTTTCTGGGACATAGCCTATTTTTGCTATTTTTTGTGCTTTCAACCTCCTTCCAGTTAATGGTAGAAATGGGTATGAAAGCAATAATGGATCCTAGAAATCTATACATTTTAGAAAAGTAGACAAAATGCTGAATTCAGCAAGGGGTCATTTGTGTAAATCCATCAAGGTTTCTTTATAGAAACTAACAGTTAAATATAGGAAAAATGGAAAATTAGTTGAAAAAAACAGCCTTTTGTGTCAACGTTTTCACCTGTAACTTCTTCTAATTATGACTGCTCTTTGAAAGCAATATACCGTTACATCCACTGGACCTTACTGGTTGTGGGGATATATAGGACTTGTAGGTTCACCAAGAACCCGACGAACCCAGAGCCAAAAACTGAGCAGCGTCTTGCAATGGTTTTTTATTATGTACCGGGTATATAGCAATTATACTGGGAAAATGTATACATGGAATATTCGGTATGAAAGACTCCTATGCATTTCTGAAATGGGAACACAATATAGAGTTTAGAAACAGTAGATATTTTCACATTTCTGAAATTGGTAATACTCATACTAGCATGAGAATTATGGGTCATTTTTCAAAATAACTTCATTTTTACACATTGTCTTTCATTTGGAAGGCAGAAATGCATCGAAAGTCAATAGGTAATAACAGTTGCTTTACAAATCTGAATTACCGTAAGTGTCCCGATAAAAATGGTACCTCACTTGTGTGGGTAGGCATAGTGCCCACGACAGGAAACGGCTCAAAACGCAACGTGAACACACCACATTTTCACAATGAAAAATTACCCTTTTTTTGCAAAGTGCCTAGCTGTAGTTTTTGAACCCTTGCTCTGCCGGCACCCAGGGAAACCTAGCAAACCTATACATTTTTGAAAACTAGACACCCAGGGGAATCCAGGATGGGGTGACTTGACTGGCTTTCACCAGGTTCTGTTACCCAGAATCCCTTGCAAACCTAAAACATTGTAAAAACAAAACACATTTTCCTCACATTTCTGTGCTGGAAAGTTCTGGAATCTGCATGGATCCACAAATGTCTACCCACCCCGCGTTCCCCAAAGTCTTCCGAGTAAAATGGTACCTCAATTGTGTGGGTAGGCCTAGTGCCCACGACAGGAAACTGCACAAAATGCAACGTGGACACACGCCAATTTCACAGTGAAAAATGACCCTTTTTTGGCAAAGTACCTAGCTGTAGTTTTTTAACCCTAGCTCTGCCGGCATCTAGGGAAACCTAGCAAACCTATACGTTTTTGAAAACTAGACACCCAGGGGAATCCAGGATGGGGTGACTTAAATGGCTCCCACCAGGTTCGTTACCCAGAATCCCTTCAAACCTAAAAAATTGTCAAAAAAAACACATTTTCCTCACATTTCTGTGGTGGAAAGGTCTGTAATCTGCGCGAATCCACAAACTTCTACCCACCCCACGTTCCCCAAAGTCTTCCGAGAAAAATGGTACCTCACTTGTGTGGGTAGGCCTAGTGCCCGCGACAGGAAACGGTGCAAAACGCAACGTGGACACACCACAATTTCACAGTGAAAAACAACCCTTTTTTGGCAAAGTGCCTAGCTGTAGTTTTTGAATCCTAGCTCTGCCTGCATCTAGGGAAACCTAGCAAACCTATACATTTTTGAAAACTAGACACCCAGGGAAATCTAGGATGGGGTGACTTTACTGCCTCTCACCAGGTTCTGTTACCAAGAATCCCTTGCAAACCTAAAAAATTGTCCAAAAAAACACATTTTCCTCACATTTCTGTGGTGGAAAGTCCTGGAATCTGCGTGGATCCACAAATTTCTACCCACCCCGCGTTCCCCAAAGTCTTCCGAGAAAAATGGTACCTCACTTGTGTGGGTAGGCCTAGAGCCCGCGACAGGAAATCGCGCAAAACGCAACGTGGACACACCCCAATTTCACAGTGAAAATGACCCTTTTTTGGCAAAGTGCCTAGCTGTAGTTTTTGAATCCTAGCTCTGCCTGCATCTAGGGAAACCTAGCAAACCTATATATTTTTGAAAACTAGACACCCAGGGGAATCCAGGATGGGGTGACTTTACTGCCTCTCACCAGGTTCTGTTACCCAGAATCCCTTGCAAACCTAAATAATTGTCAAAAAACCACATTTTCCTCACATTTCTGTGGTGGAAAGTCCTGGAATCTGCGTGGATCCACAAATTTCTACCCACCCCGCGTTCCCCAAAGTCTTCCGAGAAAAATGGTACCTCACTTGTGTGGGTAGGCCTAGAGCCCGCGACAGGAAATCGCGCAAAACGCAACGTGGACACACCCCAATTTCACAGTGAAAATGACCCTTTTTTGGCAAAGTGCCTAGCTGTAGTTTTTGAATCCTAGCTCTGCCTGCATCTAGGGAAACCTAGCAAACCTATATATTTTTGAAAACTAGACACCCAGGGGAATCCAGGATGGGGTGACTTTACTGCCTCTCACTAGGTTCTGTTACCCAGAATCCCTTGCAAACCTAAAGAATTGTCAAAAAAACACATTTTCCTCACATTTCTGTGGTGGAAAGTCCTGGAATCTGCGTGGATCCACAAATTTCTACCCACCCCGCGTTCCCCAAAGTCTTCTGAGAAAAATGGTACCTCACTTGTGTGGGTAGGCCTAGTGTCCGCGTCAGGAAACGGCGCAAAACGCAACGTGGACACACCTCAATTTCACTGTGAAAAATGTCCCTTATTTGGCAAAGTGCCTAGCTGTAGTTTTTGAACCCTAGCTCTGCCAGCCCCTAGGGAAACCTAGCAAACCTATACATTTTTGAAAACTAGACACCCAGGGGAATCCAAGATGGGGTGACTTGATTGCCTCTCACCAGGTTCTGTTACCCAGAATCCCTTGCAAACCTAAAATATTGTCCAAAAAACGAAATTTTCCTCACATTTCTGTGGTGGAAAGTTCTGGAATCTGCGTGGATCCACAAAATTCCACCCACCCCGCGTTCCCCAAAGTCTTCTGATAAAAATGGTACCTCACTTGTGTGGGAGGCCCAAGTACCCGCGACAGGAAACAGCCCAAAATGCAACGTGGACACACCACATTTTCGCAGTGAAAACGGACCCTTTTTCAACAAAGTGCCTAGCTGTAGTTTTTGAACCCTAGCTCTGCCGGCACCTAGGGAAACCTTTCAAACCTATACATTTTTGAAAAGTAGACACCCAGGGAAATCTAGGATGGGGTGACTTTACTGCCTCTCACCAGGTTCTGTTACCCAGAATCCCTTGCAAACCTAAAAAATTGTCCAAAAAACACATTTTCCTCACATTTCTGTGGTGGAAAGTCCTGGAATCTGCGTGGATCCACAAATTTCTACCCACCCCGCGTTCCCCAAAGTCTTCCGAGAAAAATGGTACCTCACTTGTGTGGGTAGGCCTAGAGCCCGCGACAGGAAATCGCGCAAAACGCAACGTGGACACACCCCATTTTCACAGTGAAAATGACCCTTTTTTGGCAAAGTGCATAGCTGTAGTTTTTGAATCCTAGCTCTGCCTGCATCTAGGGAAACCTAGCAAACCTATATATTTTTGAAAACTAGACACCCAGGGGAATCCAGGATGGGGTGACTCTACTGCTCTCTCACCAGGTTCTGTTACCCAGAATCCCTTGCAAACCTAAAAAATTGTCAAAAAACCACATTTTCCTCACATTTCTGTGGTGGAAAGTCCTGGAATCTGCGTGGATCCACAAATTTCTACCCACCCCGCGTTCCCCAAAGTCTTCCGAGAAAAATGGTACCTCACTTGTGTGGGTAGGCCTAGAGCCCGCGACAGGAAATCGCGCAAAACGCAACGTGGACACACCCCAATTTCACAGTGAAAATGACCCTTTTTTGGCAAAGTGCCTAGCTGTAGTTTTTGAATCCTAGCTCTGCCTGCATCTAGGGAAACCTAGCAAACCTATATATTTTTGAAAACTAGACACCCAGGGAATCCAGGATGGGGTGACTTGACTGCCTCTCACCAGGTTCTGTTACCCAGAATCCCTTGCAAACCTAAATAATTGTCAAAAAACCACATTTTCCTCACATTTCTGTGGTGGAAAGTCCTGGAATCTGCGTGGATCCACAAATTTCTACCCACCCCGCGTTCCCCAAAGTCTTCCGAGAAAAATGGTACCTCACTTGTGTGGGTAGGCCTAGAGCCCGCGACAGGAAATCGCGCAAAACGCAACGTGGACACACCCCAATTTCACAGTGAAAATGACCCTTTTTTGGCAAAGTGCCTAGCTGTAGTTTTTGAATCCTAGCTCTGCCTGCATCTAGGGAAACCTAGCAAACCTATACATTTTTGAAAACTAGACACCCAGGGGAATCCAGGATGGGGTGACTTGACTGCCTCTCACCAGGTTCTGTTACCCAGAATCCCTTGCAAACCTAAAATATTGTAAAAAAAACACATTTTCCTCACATTTCTGTGGTGGAAAGTCCTGGAATCTGCGTGGATCCACAAATTTCTACCCACCCCGCGTTCCCCAAAGTCTTCCGAGAAAAATGGTACCTCACTTGTGTGGGTAGGCCTAGTGCCCGCGACAGGAAACGGCGCAAAACGCAACGTGGACACACCTCAATTTCGCACTGTGAAAACTGACCCTTATTTGGCAAAGTGCCTAGCTGTAGTTTTTGAACCCTAGCTCTGCCAGCACCTAGGGAAACCTAGCAAACCTATACATTTTTGAAAACTAGACACCCAGGGGAATCCAGGATGGGGTGACTTGACTGCCTCTCACCAGGTTCTGTTACCCAGAATCCCTTGCAAACCTAAAAAATTGTCCAAAAAAACACATTTTCCTCACATTTCTGTGGTGGAAAGTTCTGGAATCTGCGTGGATCCACAAAATTCCACCCACCCCGCGTTCCCCAAAGTCTTCTGATAAAAATGGTACCTCACTTGTGTGGGAGGCCCAAGTACCCGCGACAGGAAACAGCCCAAAACGCAACGTGGACACACCACATTTTCGCAGTGAAAACGGACCCTTTTTCAACAAAGTGCCTAGCTGTAGGTTTTGAACCCTAGCTCTGCCGGCACCTAGGGAAACCTATCAAACCTATACATTTTTGAAAACTAGACACCCAGGGAAATCTAGGATGGGGTGACTTTACTGCCTCTCACCAGGTTCTGTTACCCAGAATCCCTTGCAAACCTAAAATATTGTCCAAAAAAACACATTTTCCTCACATTTCTGTGGTGGAAAGTCCTGGAATCTGCGTGGATCCACAAATTTCTACCCACCCCGCGTTCCCCAAAGTCTTCCGAGAAAAATGGTACCTCACTTGTGTGGGTAGGCCTAGAGCCCGCGACAGGAAATCGCGCAAAACGCAACGTGGACACACCCCAATTTCACAGTGAAAAATGACCCTTTTTGGCAAAGTGCCTAGCTGTAGTTTTTGAATCCTAGCTCTGCCTGCATCTAGGGAAACCTAGCAAACCTATATATTTTTGAAAACTAGACACCCAGGGGAATCCAGGATGGGGTGACTCTACTGCCTCTCACCAGGTTCTGTTACCCAGAATCCCTTGCAAACCTAAAAATTGTCAAAAAAACACATTTTGCTCACATTTCTGTGGTGGAAAGTCCTGGAATCTGCGTGGATCCACAAATTTCTACCCACCCCGCGTTCCCCAAAGTCTTCCGAGAAAAATGGTACCTCACTTGTGTGGGTAGGCCTAGAGCCCGCGACAGGAAATCGCGCAAAACGCAACGTGGACACACCCCAATTTCACAGTGAAAATGACCCTTTTTGGCAAAGTGCCTAGCTGTAGTTTTTGAATCCTAGCTCTGCCTGCATCTAGGGAAACCTAGCAAACCTATATATTTTTGAAAACTAGACACCCAGGGGAATCCAGGATGGGGTGACTTTACTGCCTCTCACCAGGTTCTGTTACCCAGAATCCCTTGCAAACCTAAATAATTGTCAAAAAAACCACATTTTCCTCACATTTCTGTGGTGGAAAGTCCTGGAATCTGCGTGGATCCACAAATTTCTACCCACCCCGCGTTCCCCAAAGTCTTCCGAGAAAAATGGTACCTCACTTGTGTGGGTAGGCCTAGAGCCCGCGACAGGAAATCGCGCAAAACGCAACGTGGACACACCCCAATTTCACAGTGAAAATGACCCTTTTTTGGCAAAGTGCCTAGCTGTAGTTTTTGAATCCTAGCTCTGCCTGCATCTAGGGAAACCTAGCAAACCTATATATTTTTGAAAACTAGACACCCAGGGGAATCCAGGATGGGGTGACTTTACTGCCTCTCACCAGGTTCTGTTACCCAGAATCCCTTGCAAACCTAAAGAATTGTCAAAAAAAACACATTTTCCTCACATTTCTGTGGTGGAAAGTCCTGGAATCTGCGTGGATCCACAAATTTCTACGCACCCCGCGTTCCCCAAAGTCTTCTGAGAAAAATGGTACCTCACTTGTGTGGGTAGGCCTAGTGTCCGCGTCAGGAAACGGCGCAAAACGCAACGTGGACACACCTCAATTTCACTGTGAAAAATGTCCCTTATTTGGCAAAGTGCCTAGCTGTAGTTTTTGAACCCTAGCTCTGCCAGCACCTAGGGAAACCTAGCAAACCTATACATTTTTGAAAACTAGACACCCAGGGGAATCCAGGATGGGGTGACTTGACTGCCTCTCACCAGGTTCTGTTACCCAGAATCCCTTGCAAACCTAAAATATTGTCCAAAAAACCAAATTTTCCTCACATTTCTGTGGTGGAAAGTTCTGGAATCTGCGTGGATCCACAAAATTCCACCCACCCCGCGTTCCCCAAAGTCTTCTGATAAAAATGGTACCTCACTTGTGTGGGAGGCCCAAGTACCCGCGACAGGAAACAGCCCAAAACGCAACGTGGACACACCACATTTTCGCAGTGAAAACGGACCCTTTTTCAACAAAGTGCCTAGCTGTAGTTTTTGAACCCTAGCTCTGCCGGCACCTAGGGAAACCTTTCAAACCTATACATTTTTGAAAAGTAGACACCCAGGGGAATCCAGGATGGGGTGACTTGACTGGCTCTCACCAGGTTCTGTTACCCAGAATCCCTTGCAAACTTAAAAAATTGTCCAAAAAAACACATTTTCCTCACATTTCTGTGGTGGAAAGTTCTGGAATCTGCGTGGATCCACAAATTTCCACCCACCCCGCGTTCCCCAACGTCTTCCGATAAAAATGGTACCTCACTTGTGTGGGAGGCCCAAGTACCCGCGACAGGAAATGGCCCAAAACGCAACGTGGACACACCACATTTTCACAGTGAAAACGGACCCTTTTTCAACAAAGTGCCTAGCTGTAGATTTTGAACCATAGCTCTGCCGGCACCTAGGGAAACCTAGAAAACCTATACATTTTTGAAAACTAGACACCCAGGGGACTCCAGGATGGGGTGACTTGGCTTGCTCTCACCAGGTTATGCTACCCAGAATCCCTTGCAAACCTAAAATATTGTAAAAAAAACACATTTTCCTCACATTTCTGTGGTGGAAAGTTCTGGAATCTGCGTGGATCCACAAAATTCCACCCACCCCGCGTTCCACAAAGTCTTCCGAGAAAAATGGTTCCTCACTTGTGTGGGAGGCCTAAGTACCCGCGACAGGAAACGGCCCAAAACGCAACGTGGACACACCACATTTTCGCAGTGAAAACGGACCCTTTTTCAACAAAGTGCCTAGCTGTAGATTTTGAACCCTAGCTCTGCCGGCACCTAGGGAAACCTAGGAAACCTATACATTTTTGAAAACTAGACACCCAGGGGACTCCAGGATGGGGTGACTTGGCTGGCTCTCACCAGGTTATGCTACCCAGAATCCCTTGCAAACCTAAAATATTGTAAAAAAAAACACATTTTCCTCACATTTCTGTGGTTGAAAGTTCTGGAATCTGCGTGGATCCACAAAATTCCACCCACCCCGTGTTCCCCAAAGTCTTCCGAGAAAAATGGTACCTCACTTGTGTGGGAGGCCTAAGTACGCGCGACAGGAAACGGCCCAAAACGCAACGTGGACACACCACATTTTCGCAGTGAAAACGGACCCTTTTTCAACAAAGTGCCTAGCTGTAGATTTTGAACCCTAGCTCTGCCGGCACCTAGGGAAACCTAGGAAACCTATACATTTTTGAAAACTAGACACCCAGGGGACTCCAGGATGGGGTGACTTGGCTGGCTCTCACCAGGTTATGCTACCCAGAATCCCTTGCAAACCTAAAATATTGTAAAAAAAACACATTTTCCTCACATTTCTGTGGTGGAAAGTTCTGGAATCTGCGTGGATCCACAAAATTCCACCCACCCCGCGTTCCCAAAGTCTTCCGAGAAAAATGGTACCTCACTTGTGTGGGAGGCCTAAGTACCCGCGACAGGAAACGGCCCAAAACGCAACGTGGACACACCACATTTTCGCAGTGAAAACGGACCCTTTTTCAACAAAGTGCCTAGCTGTAGATTTTGAACTCCTAGCTCTGCCGGCACCTAGGGAAACCTAGGAAACCTATACATTTTTGAAAACTAGACACCCAGGGGACTCCAGGATGGGGTGACTTGGCTGGCTCTCACCAGGTTATGCTACCCAGAATCCCTTGCAAACCTAAAATATTGTAAAACAAAACACATTTTCCTCACATTTCTGTGGTGGAAAGTTCTGGAATCTGCGTGGATCCACAAAATTCCACCCACCCCGCGTTCCCCAAAGTCTTCCGAGAAAAATGGTACCTCACTTGTGTGGGAGGCCTAAGTACCCGCGACAGGAAACGGCCCAAAACGCAACGTGGACACACCACATTTTCGCACTGAAAACGGACCCTTTTTCAACAAAGTGCCTAGCTGTAGATTTTGAACCCTAGCTCTGCCGGCACCTAGGGAAACCTAGGAAACCTATACATTTTTGAAAACTAGACACCCAGGGGACTCCAGGATGGGGTGACTTGGCTGGCTCTCACCAGGTTATGCTACCCAGAATCCCTTGCAAACCTAAAATATTGTAAAAAAAACCACATTTTCCTCACATTTCTGTGGTGGAAAGTTCTGGAATCTGCGTGGATCCACAAAATTCCACCCACCCCGCGTTCCCCAAAGTCTTCCGAGAAAAATGGTACCTCACTTGTGTGGGAGGCCTAAGTACCCGCGACAGGAAACGGCCCAAAACGCAACGTGGACACACCACATTTTCGCAGTGAAAACGGACCCTTTTTCAACAAAGTGCCTAGCTGTAGATTTTGAACCCTAGCTCTGCCGGCACCTAGGGAAACCTAGGAAACCTATACATTTTTGAAAACTAGACACCCAGGGGAATCCAGGATGGGGTGACTTGGCAGGCTCTCACCAGGTTCTGCTACCCAGAATCCCTTGCAAACCTAAAATATTGTAAAAAAAACACATTTTCCTCACATTTCTGTGGTGGAAAGTTCTGGAATCTGCGTGGATCCACAAAATTCCACCCACCCCGCGTTCCCCAAAGTCTTCCGATAAAAATGGTACCTCACTGGTGTGGGAGGCCTAAGTACCCGCGACAGGCTAGGGCCCAAAACATATTGAGGTGACATTAAAATTGCCTATCACAAAACAACCTGGTTTTGCAAGGGGGGTCACCTCGGTTTTTGGCCCCGTGCTCGGCGGCCAGCTTGGGAAACCTATCAAACCCACACATTTCTGAAAACTAGACACCCGGGTGGTACCAGGGAGGTATGGCTTGCGTGGATCCCCCAACGTTTTCTTACCCAGAATCCCCTGCAAACCTCAAATTTAGCTGAAAAAATCACTTTTTCCACACATTTCTGTGTGGGAAAGTTGTGGCATCGCCGGGCAGACACGCATTTCCTACCACCCAGTGTTCCCCAAGGTCTCCCGATAAAAATGGTGCCTCACTCATGTGGGAGGCCTAAGTACCGCGATAGGCTAGGGCCCAAAACGCATTGAGGTGACATCAAATTGCCTATCACAAAACAACCTGGTTTTGCAAGGGGTCACCTCGCTTTGGCTCCGTGCTCGGCGGCCAGCTAGGGAAACCTATCAAACCCACACATTTCTGAAAACTAGACACTCGGGTGGTTCCAGGGAGGTATGGCTTGCGTGATCCCCCAACGTTTTCTACCCAGAATCCTCTGCAAACCTCAAATTTAGCTGAAAAATCACTTTTTCCACACATTTTGTGTGGGAAGTTGTGGCATCGCCGGCAGACACGCATTTCTACCACCCAGTGTTCCCCAAGGTCTCCCGATAAAAATGGTGCCTCACTCGTGTGGGAGGCCCAGTACCGCGACAGGCTAGGGCCCAAAACGCATTGAGGTGACATTAAAATTGCCTATCACAAAACAACCTGGTTTTGCAAGGGGTCACCTCGGTTTTGGCCCGTGCTCGGCGGCCAGCTAGGGAAACCTATCAACCCACATTTCTGAAAACTAGACACCGGGTGGTTCCAGGGAGGTATGGCTTGCGTGATCCCCAACGTTTCTTACCCAGAATCTCTGCAAACCTCAAATTTAGCTGAAAAATCACTTTTTCCACACATTTTTGCGTGGGAAGTTGTAGCATCGCCGGGCAGACACGCATTTCCACCACCCAGTGTTCCCCAAGGTCTCCCGATAAAATGGTGCCTCACTCGTGTGGGAGGCCCAAGTACCGCGACAGGCTAGGGCCCAAAACGTATTGAGGTGACATTAAAATTGCCTATCACAAAACAACCTGGTTTTGCAAGGGGTCACCTCGGTTTTGGCCCGTGCTCGGCGGCCAGCTAGGGAAACCTATCAAACCCACACATTTCTGAAAACTAGACACCCGGGTGGTTCCAGGAGGCATGGCTTGCGTGGATCCCCCAACGTTTCTACCCAGAATCCCTGCAAACCTCAAATTTAGCTGAAAAAATCACTTTTTCCACACATTTTTGTGTGGGAAAGTTGTGGCATCGCCGGCAGACACGCATTTCTACCACCCAGTGTTCTCAAGTCTCCCGATAAAATGGTGCCTCACTCGTGTGGGAGGCCCAAGTACCGCGACAGGCTAGGGCCCAAAACGTATTGAGGCGACATTAAAATTGCCTATCACAAAACAACCTGGTTTTGCAAGGGTCACCTCCGGTTTGGCCCATGCTCAGCGGCCAGCTAGGGAAACCTATCAAACCCACACATTTCTGAAAACTAGACACCCGGTGGTTCCAGGGAGGTATGGCTTGCGTGGATCCCCCAACGTTCTTACCCAGAATCTCTGCAAACCTCAAATTTAGCTGAAAAATCACTTTTTCCACACATTTCTGTGTGGAAAGTTGTAGCATCGCCGGGCAGACACGCATTTCCTACCACCCAGTGTTCCCCAAGGTCTCCCGATAAAAATGGTGCCTCACTCGTGTGGGAGGCCCAAGTACCCGCGACAGGCAAGGGCCAAAAACGTATTGAGGCAACATCAAAATTGCCTATCACAAAATGTTTTGGGCCCTAGCCTGTCGCGGGTACTTGGGCCTCCCACACAAGTGAGGTACCATTTTTATCGGGAGACCTTGGGGAACACTGGGTGGTAGGAAATGCATGTCTGCCCGGCGATGCCACAACTTTCCCACACAAAAATGTGTGGAAAAAGTGATTTTTTTCACCTAAATTTGTGGTTTGCTGGGTATTCTGGGTAAGAAAACGTTGGGGGATCCACGCAAGCCATACCTCCCTGGAACCCCCGGGTGTCTAGTTTTCAGAAATGTGTGGGTTTGATAGGTTTCCTTAGCTGGCCGCCGAGCACGGGGCCAAAAACCGAGGTGACCCCCTCACAAAACCAGGTTGTTTTGTGATAGGCAATTTTAATGTCACCTCAATACCTTTGGGCCCTAGCCTGTCGCGGGTACTTGGGCCTCCCACACGAGTGAGGTATCATTTTTATCGGGAGACCTTGGGGAACACTGGGTGGTAGGAAATGCATGTCTGCCCGGCGATGCCACAACTTTCCCACACAAAAATGTGTGGAAAAAGTGATTTTTTTCACCTAAATTCGAGGTTTGCAGGGGATTCTGGGTAAGAAAACGTTGGGGATCCACGCAAGCCATACCTCCCTGGAACCCCCGGGTGTCTAGTTTTCAGAAATGTGTGGGTTTGATAGGTTTCCTAGCTGGCCGCTGAGCACGGGGCCAAAAACCGAGGTGACCCCCTCACAAAACCAGGTTGTTTTGTGATAGGCAATTTTAATGTCACCTCAATACCTTTTGGGCCCTAGCCTGTCGCGGGTACTTGGGCCTCCCACACGAGTGAGGTATCATTTTTATCGGGAGACCTTGGGGAACACTGGGTGGTAGGAAATGCATGTCTGCCCGGCGATGCCACAACTTTCCCACACAAAAATGTGTGGAAAAAGTGATTTTTTCACCTAAATTCGAGGTTTGCAGGGGATTCTGGGTAAGAAAACGTTGGGGGATCCACGCAAGCCATACCTCCCTGGAACCCCCGGGTGTCTAGTTTTCAGAAATGTGTGGGTTTGATAGGTTTCCTAGCTGGCCGCCGAGCACGGGCCAAAAACCGAGGTGACCCTCTTGCAAAACCAGGTTGTTTTGTGATAGGCAATTTGAATGTCGCCTCAATACCTTTTGGGCCCTAGCCTGTCGCGGGTACTTGGGCCTCCCACACGAGTGAGGTACCATTTTTATCGGGAGACCTTGGGGAACACTGGGTGGTAGGAAATGCATGTCTGCCCGGCGATGCCACAACTTTCCCACACAAAAATGTGTGGAAAAAGTGATTTTTCCACCTAAATTCGAGGTTTGCAGGGGATTCTGGGTAAGAAAATGTTGGGGGATCCACGCAAGCCATACCTCCCTGGAACCCCCGGGTGTCTAGTTTTCAGAAATGTGTGGGTTTGATAGGTTTCCTAGCTGGCCGCCGAGCACGGGGCCAAAAACCGAGGTGACCCCCTTGCAAAACCAGGTTGTTTTGTGATAGGCAATTTTAATGTCGCCTCAATACTTTTGGGCCCTAGCCTGTCGCGGGTACTTGGGCCTCCCACACGAGTGAGGCACCATTTTTATCGGGAGACCTTGGGGAACGCTGGGTGGTAGGAAATGCGTGTCTGCCCGGCGATGCCACAACTTTCCCACACAAAAATGTGTGGAAATAGTGATTTTTTTCAACAAAATATGAGGCTAGCAGGGCATGTTGGGTAAAAAAACAGTGAGAACCACGCAAGTCATTCACCCTTGTACTTCCCCCTTTGTCTACTACTCAAAAATGTAAAGGTTTGCCTAGGTGACGACTGAGCTAGGGCAGAAAGTCCCCTGCTACCCATTGTGGAAAAAAAAATATCTTACAAAAGGCCATTAAACCGACACAAATATAAATCTAACACTCATTTGATAAAGCTAATCCACCACTTACACAGGTTGGTTTTAGCACCTCCAGAAACGCTGGCTTCAAAGCACAAATACTTATCAAAGTATATAAATATTGAAGCCAAGCCTTCTGAAGGGGAGCCATAAAGCCACATCACGGCACCAACCACTTTATGGTCCATTCACACGCCATTCACACACCACACACAAGACTTCCGTACCGCCAGCCACGGGCCCAAACAACCATATCACTTGCACTCACACAAACATACTGCCGCCATGCAAGGGCCCATCACATTCATATGCCACAAGACATAATGACTTTGACTATATTCTACCACCTGTCAAGTCTCCACCTCCTTCTTCCAGAACGTTACAGAACTCATGCCCAGTGAACCTATACTAATGACTTCCATGACAGCCACATGAGGCTCAGGAAGACATGTCTTTCATGCACCTTTAGTGCACTCACTATGCTAAATCCAACTCCTTCCAGTTTGTGGATGCAAGTTGGGGGTGCTCGAGTATGCCGCAAAAACATTTCTCGAGCTGAGCAAGCATATCTACCTTTGAAACTAAGGCAAACATGCTGGAAATTTTCAAAAGATAACATCATAAACTATGAACGGATGAATGTGAAACAAGGGTAGTCCGTGACAACGTAGCATATGTCCAATCCACCGTTATGTGCAGTGACTGTAATGCACTTATCATACAGCAAACTGACCATCTACTAAGTTCTAACGGAGGATGAACATGGCAAGCAGCATTGACCCATAAATACCACAGTAAATTCAGTGTGAGTGTGGCAGCAATGGATTTGAATCCATGGGTGAAGAAGAAGTCAGGACGTGTATCTATACTACCTTTACTATCTGCCTTCTACCTTTGTAATATTCCTCGGAAAGCGCACCTACCGTAAGCTGTTCTAACCCGTTCGTGTGTCTGTCCTCAGAGTCCTGACTAACCCTGTCCAATTGTTAAGAGACCCTATACTAATGCCTTTCATCTCTAGCTACTTGAAGCTTGAGTGAACATTTCTGTCACGAGCTATCAATGCTCTCACAATGCTCTATCCAACTCCTTCCAGTTTGTGGATGCAAGTTGGGGGTGCCCGAGTATGCCGCAAAAACATTTCTCGAGCTGAGCAAGCATATCTACCTTTGAAACTAAGGCAAACATGCTGGAAATTTTCAAAAACTTCCTAAAGAGAACATCATAAACTACGAAGAACGGTTGAATGTGAAACACGGGTACTCCATGACAACGTGGCATATGTTCTGTCCACCAGTATGTGCAGCGTGGGGACTATAATGCACTTGTCAATTGGCGAACAGAACAACTACCACGTTCTGAAAGCAGATAAAGGTGTTGAGAAGTCCATGATTTCATGAAGTAGAGGAAGAAATATCCTGCAGCTGCTTGCGTAGTGAAGGAGTGGCCCACAGACAGTAGGTATCCATTCACACCAATTGAAAGGTTATCCTATTGGCAGCTCCACCTCAGTCAATTTCCCAGTATTTTGCTTTAGTGTGATACAACATAAAGCAAGTAGGAAAACAGAAGGCAGGCTTACTTGGGCACTGGGGACAGTAAACACGAGTCTCCTGCCTCTTTCCCTGCATCGAGCACACTTTACAACGACGACATGGTCGCTCCTTTTTGGGTGTTGCAGGAATTTTATCTGCAAAGTGTCGCTCCTGCAGCCTTGCCACGTCCTCCAGAACACATGAAGTGGAGGCTTCTGCTTCTGTAGCAGTAAGACTTTCAATCACAGACAACTGAAAGTCAAGGAAAGACATGAGTCTTCCTGTGGTGGTCTCACGATAAACAACATACGCATTGTATGTTGCCATCTGGATCAGGTGCGTAAACAGTTTCTTATACCAAGTGCGAGTTTTACGACTCGCATTGTATGGCTGAAGAACCTGGTCGTTCTTGTCCACTCCGCCCATGTACTTGTTGTAATCAAGTATACAGGTGGGCTTGTGGACTTCGGCCATCTGACCCCAAACCGTGACAGGGGAAGTGCTCTCAGCATGAATTGTAGTGAGCATGTACACATCACGCCTATCTGAGAACTTAACTGCGAGCAGTTCGTTGGAACGCAACGCAGTGCTCTGGGATTTCTGGAGCTTCTTGCAAACAAGCTCCTGCGGGAATCCTTTGCGGCGACAACGAATTGTACCACAAGCCACGGTGCCAGCTTTGTAGAGCTCACTGAACAGCTCTACTCCTGTATAGAAATTGTCCACATAAAGGTTATAACCTTTGTGAAGAAGTGGCTGGACAAGCTCCCATACAATCTTTCCTGTGACCCCTAGCATGGGAGGGCAACCTACAGGGTTAAGAGTTGTGTCCTTCCCTGTATACACTCTCAAGCTGTACACATAGCCAGTCGAGCTCTCACACAGCATGTACAGCTTGATGCCATAGCGAGCGCGTTTGCTCGGAATGTACTGCCTAAACAGCAGCCGCCCTTTATACAAGATCAAGGACTCATCAATGGCTATATTCTTTCCAGGAGTATAAACCTCTGGAAACCTGGCAGACAAATGTTCCACGACAGGCCGAATTTTGAACAACCTGTCATAGTCTGGATGGTCCCGGGGCAATGCAGCAGAATTGTCATTGAAATGCAGCATGCGCTGCAATAGCAAAAACGATCTCTGCTCATGTATGGTGCAAAGATGGGGGTTAACCAAACCGTGCGAGTAGACCAGTAGGATAGCAAGGTTGGTTTATGCACTACCCCCATTTTAAGTGTGAGGCCCAAAAATATCTTCAACTCCCCTAGTGAAGTGGGAGTCCACTTGCGCGCCCTAGAATGAGGCCCAAGAGTGCCTCCTTGCTCCCTCAGAAATTGTTCGGCACGCAAATTTGTTTGCTGCACAATTTCGTCTAGGAAGTCAACACCAAAAAAGAGATGGAAGTAGTCAATTGGCAAAAAATTTGCCGTATCTACTTTACATCCAGCGTCACCAGTGAAAGGCGGAATTTGGGGCTGAACTAAATTGGGAGGCTGCCAAGACAGCACTCCGTCTGTGCTTGCGGCCGCACGTGCCTGCACTCTGGGTTGCTCTAACCTGTTACGGGTGTCCTGCTGCACAGACTGTGCTGGCAAAGGGACAGCACGACTGACATCGTCTCCTTCAGAATCGCTGGACGATGAGTCATCGGATGGAACTGCGCCGACTGAAAAGTCACTCCCAGATTCGGCTCCATTGTCCTCTCCCTCAGATGCTGTCTCAGTATCTGCTGTCTCAGTCTCTGATCCTGCCTCAGAGCTGGACTCCAGAACCAGATTTAGGGCCTGGGCAGCATTAATCCAACGATATGCCATCTCTGCTAGTGCCTAAACTATCCTTTTAAAACACTATCCTACGTAGAAGGCAGATAGGTTGTTGGTTTTAAAGTGTAGGTGGGTGTGTGCGTAAGTGAAGTGTTTAAGTCAATAATGACGAAGTCACCTTACCTTTGCGAAATCCGTACGCTCTCCAAAAAGACTAAGAAAGAGAGAAAAAAGACACAGTATTACTTTACCTTGCCACATACCCATAATCGCAGCCTTTTAGCGCTGGTGGGAGCCAGTGCTACCATCATTTTAGCGCCAAGATGCCTACGGGTGAACGTGTGCTTTACAATTGCACACTATGACCTCCTTTGATGCGCCCACTACCATCCTTGCAAACGTGCCCCTCATCTCTCCATAGCCCCTCTCTCACATACATTTAGTCTGTTACAAAGTGTTTCTACTGCGTGGCTTTACTAATCCACTTAGCTGTCTACATAATACCGATCTGTTCGTTTCAGCATACCCTTTATGGCGTCAAAACTGCCACTACACAAAAGTCAGATATCTCTATCTAGCAGAAATGTTGTACTCTGCAGCAGTACCACACTTTACTGCCTTTCAGGTAACTTCAAAGAGACTCATTATAGTTCTTTCACAGTCTCATAATTTCAGCACTGAGAAATATCTCTGTAAATAAATATTTATATATATATAACAATTAATTCCCAATGTCAGCGCGCTCAATACCTGGTGCAGGCAGCAACGGGTAGAATCCTTACACGATATTTAAATTCAGAAACACAAAGGATGCCGCACTCCAGAGACAGGTTTCAGAGTTGCTTTATTTTCACCACCACTACCACCAGTCGTGGTGAAAATAAAGCAACTCTGAAACCAATCTCTGGAGTGCGGCATCCTTTGTGTTTCTGATATATATATATATATATATATATATATATATCCATATGAATCATGACGAGAAAAGGCGCCCTTCCAGGTGGGCCAGGGCTTCGTAGCGACATTGCCGCTTTACTATTCCAAATGAAAATCATGCCGTATTATAGCACAAAGGAAGCCCTCCAGTCGAGAAAGGAGGTAACAGCAGTCAAAGAGTACATGTATCATATAGATACATATATATCATTCACTCCAGGGCCGGCATTAGCGCTGGTGGCGCCCTGTGCGACAATGTCTGCTGGTGCCCCACCAATGACCACCTCTGCCATGGATTCCCTCACTAGCACCATTTAACAGTGCCCCTCAAGTCTCAAAAACCACTGTCTCTCAGATTCATTTAGTTTTATAGCAACACTCACACCAGTGTACGGTGTCAGAGCACTTTACACCACACACACACACATTGCACAGAGACAACAGTACATAGGATATGCTACATCAGACAGGACAAGGTGTAGTGTAGCAGTAACATGCCATCTATACTGGCAGGCAATATAGTTTGAGCCCTTATTCTGGGAAAGCACAAATCCAGAATTTAAAACGTACCATCGTTGGGGGTTCTCTTTCATAATAAGAATTATTTTCTACCCAAATGAACCCTTTTCACAAGATTAGATGATGAAAGACTGGGCAAAAAAACATAAAGCTGGCACAGAAGCAGTAACCCACTAACCTCTTTACATTATATGCACTTTGTTACGTGCATGCCTATGGCTCCCCTGGGAGCAGATTGTGGCCCCCATAATTATGTACATAATTGCCCCCACAGGCAGACATGCCAACCCTCCCGATTCAGGCGGGAGACTTCCGATTTCAAGGCTAGTCTCCCGCCTCCCGATTCCTTCCAGCAAAAACCCGATTACTCGGGGTTTCAGCTGACAGGGCTTGGTATTGTGTAACGTGGTGTATGCACTGCCAGCAACCTGCTCCTGCAGGCCAGTGCACAACACTTGCATCACCCTCTTTCTGCCTGCCATTGCACTCCATTTATTCATTTATTTATGCGTTTTTATATAGCGCGGACTTTACCCGAAGGTGTCAGAGCGCTTCACAATAGGAACAGTAACATTACATGAGGAGTCGGTTACACGTGAGCATAATACAAAAGCAAGCGTTACATTACATGAGGAAAGGTGACAATTGTGCAACTAACAAAAACAAACCAGATACAAAGAGGCATATGTTCCAAGAGGAAAAAGTGACAGGTGTGCATGATACATGAGATACAAATAGAGGTATAATACTGCAAAACGTGTATTTGAGTTTCAAATGTCCGATCCTGCAGCAGCACACTTGCTAAGCCCATACATGACAGTAACCCGATTCAAGGCCCCATTCTCCCTATTTTTTTCTTTAATCTCCCACTTTGCTCTTCTAAAATGTTGGCATTTATGCCCACAGGGGGTCGGCCACTGAGCAGAAGGACCGACCCCCTGCCAATATCGCCGCCATTTAAAAAAAAAAAAATGCCTTTATTTTTTATTTTTTAGGGGGCGATCGCGCCCCCCAGGGAAAAACCAGGTAAATACATTTTAAAATGTGCCCCCGGGGGGGCGGGGGCGACCCATCACCACGAGGGCCGACCCCCCCCAAAGACATCCCTGGTGTCTAGTGTGGTTTCCTGGCCGTGGATCGCAGCAGCCCCTCCCCTTTCAAACGAGGCCTCCCTGAAAGCTGGGGAGGCCGTTTCCAGCCAGATTTCCCCATCGGAGTCGAGCGCGGCCTTACCTGCTGCTGTCCTCGGCTCCGGTGGGGAAATCAGTGACGCTGCAGAGCGCCTCGCGGCGCGCTGACGTCACAGATGGGCGGGAGGGGGGGCGGGGGAAGATGCGGAAAGCCTTCCGCGTCTCCCCCAGTAAAGATAAATAAATCCGGTGCGATGCACCGGACGATTTATTATTGCCCTCCCTGGTGACGTCCAATGGACGTGCGCAGCACCAGGGAGGTAGTGCTTGCGTCGGCCATTGGCCGACGCAAGCACCAAAAGGGTTAACTGCCTTTCATTTTGAAAACTTTCTCCTTTCGCTCCAGCCTTCTCCTGTGTGCTACTACTCCTTGCCTTCAAAATGCTTAGAGTGTTAATTGTGGTTCATAGCTGTGACTGGGTGTGAGAGTGTTTGTATGGGCATCAGAGTGGGAGTGAGAGTGTCTGCCTGTGTGTGTGAGACTGTCTGTGTGTGTGAGTGGGTGTGAGAGTGTCTGTCTGTGTGCTTGAGTGGGTGTGAGAGTGTCTGTGTGTATGAGTGGGTGTGAGAGTGTCTGTATAGGCATCAGAGTGGATCTGGGAGTGTCTGTCTGGGTTTCACAATGGGTGTGAGAGTGTCTGTGTGTCACTGGGTGTAAGAGTGTCTGTATGGTGTCAGAGGGGCTGTCAGAGTATCTGTCTGTGTGTGTCACTGGGTGTGAGAGTGTTTGTATGGGCATCAGAGTGGATCTGGGAGTATCTGTCTGGGTTTCACAGTGGGTGTGAGAGTGTCTGTCTGGGTGTGTGACTGGGTGTGAGAGTGTCTGTACGGGTGCCAGACAGAAACTCCCACATCCACTCTTATACCCATACAGACACTGATTCAGTTGATTCACGGCGAAATTCATGGATCCATCATAGGTTTACACAGGAGACTGCATTGAGACCCGCGACGGCTCTGCGGATCTTGTTCATGGCAAAAAAATGTTTTCTGGCATTCTGCTGCCAATTGCACATTCTTTTCTCATATCTATAATTTACATGGGGCCAGGACCCCTTCATTTACTTTAGATGCTTCTTTTCATTCCTGGTGAACATTTCCTGATATATAAAATGATGGCTGCAACTTTTCTGTCAAGTTGTGGCCAGCCAACCAGGGCCTGGCTTTAGCACGTAGGTGGATCTGCGGAGGGTCCGTGTCCCTAGATATATAAATTTGGTTTTCTTATAATATCTCAAGAACTACTGAATGGATTTACACCAAATTACAAAAAGCACGCTGTAGTGTTCTTGCAACTTCTCTGTATAGGTTTAGCCATGTGTCCCATGTGTCCTCCCTATTCTGTGCCCAAGTTCCATGTTGTCACCATGGAGCTGCCTGGGAAATCTAAGAACGTTTGTACTTTGAATCGATTGTCAGTTCCTTCATTTCGGTTGTAGGATGAGGTCTGTTGTACTGGAGCTGCAATAAAACCTTATCCCAAACCTGCATCTGCCTCCATCTGTTCCGGCTTTGGTCATCACCTCATTTTGGCGACGAGGATGGGATCAACCCACAAGCTCCACAGACCTCAACTCAACCCAACTCTACCACTTACAACAACTGCTGCACTCACCTCCGAAGCTACCTCTCTCCGTGTCCTGCCTTCACTAGCTGCCTTCTGTGGACCGTCGCTATCCTCGCGGTGTCACATCCTGCAAGCTGGTTCACGGTGGTGATGGCCCGCAAGGCCAACGGAGAGGCAAGATTATGTATTGACCTTAGAGAGCTCAATAAAGCCGTAGTTGTAGATCGCTATCCTCTACCCAACATAGCTGAAATGCTGTCCTCTTTGGGTGGGGCCTCCCACTTCTCGACGTTGGACCTCTCCTCGGCCTACCACCAGGTCAAACTTCATCCCTCATGCCAAGATCTGACCACCTTCATCACCCCGTTCGGCACCTTTAAATTTCTCAGGATGCCGTTTGGCTTAATATCAGCGGCATCGGTTTTCCAAAGGGTGATGGAGAATATCTTAAGTGGTATTGAAGGCGTAAAAGTCTACCAAGACGATGTGCTCTGCTCATGGGGTAAACTTGCAAGAGCATGATTCCAGGCTGAAAGAAGTGTTGGCCAAATTGCAAAACTCAGGTCTCACCCTTAGGCTAGATAAGTGCAAATTCGATGTCAGGGAAATCGAATATCTGGGTCATTTGGTGTCTGGCTCAGGCATCAAACCTAAACCATCACTAGTTGAAGCCATCTCCAATCTCAACTATCCGGAGAGCAAGGATGAGCTTGTCAAATTTTGGGGATGGCAGAATTCTATAATAAATTTGTCCCTGGCTTTGCACAAAAGACAGAAAATGTGAGAGCACTTCTTAGAAAGGGACATGAATTCATTTGGGACAAGTCTTGCTCTGATGAGTTTGACCTCATCAAGACTTGCTTGAACAAGGCTCCCAATCTGTCTAGTTTTGATCCTACTAAGGAGTCGTTCGTCATGACAGACGCTAGCTCTAAAGGGTTGGGAGCCGTTCTCCTGCAACCTGGTGAGCACACTGACAATACCATCCTATTTATTTCCAGGCCACTTAGAGGCGCAGAGTGTAACTACTCTGTCATAGAGAAAGAAGCTTTAGCTGTCTACTGGTCAGTTCGAAAGCTCAAAAAGTTTCTTTGGGGTAAGCATTTCTCAGTGGTCTCAGATCACAAACCTTTGAAAGAAGTGTTTGAAAAAAAGGGCATTGATCGCGTTTCTCATAGAATTAGGAAGTGGGTTATTGCTTTACAAGATTTTGATTTTCATGTTTCTTACTTACCTGGGGCAAGTAACATTCTTGCGGATTGTTTGTCTAGGCTCAGTGGTTCGGCTATTCAAGATGGTGGTGAAGAAGACTGTTTTCTTGGGGAAGACTCTGGTGAAGACTTGAGAGTGTGTGTGGTGACTGAAGGTGTTGTGACAGAGAGTGAATGGAAAGCCAGTCTGGTGAGTGATCTGATTTTACAGCAGGTCATCACCTATGTACGTGATGGGTGGTGTGAGAAGCGTGTTTGTGATGACCAAATAAAAGGGTTTTGGAGTGTGAAGGAGGAGTTGTCGTGTTCTGAAGATTTACTTTTCAGAGGCAGTAGGCTGGTGGCCCCTTCAGGCCTGCGTGACAAGCTTGTTGAGTGTGCCCATTCTAGTCACATGGGCATAGCCAAAACAAAGGAAAGACTCAGGGAAACATATTGGTGGCCTGCAATGGACGTTCAGATTGAAAGAGTAGTGCGCTCTTGTCCACAATGTGCCAACAGTGATAAAGTTCTCAAGTGTAGGACACAACCCATGATCATCAGGCAGCAATCTAGTGGTCCATGGGTTGATGTCGCTGTAGATATCCTGGGTCCGGTAAAGGTCAGATCTCAAGATCGTTATGTGCTAGTGTGCGTGGACATGTATTCCAGGTGGCCTGCAATCAAACTAGTCAATTCAGTGGACTCATCTTCTGTTATCAACTTCTTAGATGATCTTTTTCAAGCGAAGGGTTGCCTGCTTCCGTGTTAACAGATAATGGTGTGCAATTTACCTCCGGTCTTGTGGAAGAATTTTTGAGAGAAAGGGGATTTTGCATAAGCGCGCCTCCCTCTACCACCCTGAATGCAATGGTGTCGTAGAAAGGTTTGTGAGAGTACTCAAGGAAGCTATGCAATTGGCTGTGGTCTCTAGTTGCGACTGGGAGGAAGCCATAAAAAAAGGTTTGTGAGTACAGGATGACCCCACATTCTTCCACTGGTGTTTCTCCTTTCACGCTGTTTAAAGGAAGGGTGGCTAGTACTCAGGTCAATCCTGGCTGGGTTACTTCTAGGAGAATTAAAGTGGGGGTGAGATCGACAACACTGTAGGATGGAAGGATCGCGAACTGCAGAAGATGGAGAAAAGGAAACTGGAATTTGATGCGAGAAAAGCTGTAAAGAAGACTGTTGTTCAAATTGGTGACTGGGTTAGGGTGAAACTCCCTGAAAGGAGGGTTGGTAAGTCGAAATTTGGACAACCAATAAGAGTTATCAAACTTCTGGGGAATGCGGTAAAGACTCAGGATCACAGAATATGGAATCTTAACAGAATTGTTAAGTGTCCTTCTAAGTGTGTTGAAGGAAACCCGTCCAGTGGGTCATTTGCTCCTCCTGCGGCTTCTTCTACTGCTTATCCATTTCCTTCTCCTGCTGCTCCTTCTACTGCTTCTCCCGCTGCTGCTCATTCTCTTTCTCCCCCTGCTGCTCATTCTACTGCTCATCCATTTCCTCCTCCTGCAGCTCGTTCTACTGCTTCTCCTGCTGCTGCTCATTCACTTCCTGCGGAAAGGAGATCTAGTAGGATGAGAAAAATTCCCTTCGTTTGAGAGATGATAGTTAGTACAGTTTGTGCACGTACCTACTACATTCTTATTGTTTACTTGTTTTGACTGCATTCTGTATTGTTCATATTCATCAACCTTGTATCTTTTCTGCTGTTGGGAAAAGGGGAGGTGATGTAGTGTTCTTGCAACTTCTCTGTATAGGTTTAGCCATGTGTCCCATGTGTCCTCCCTATTCTGTGCCCAAGTTCCATGTTGTCACCATGGAGCTGCCTGGGAAATCTAAGAACGTTTGTACTTTGAATCGATTGTCAGTTCCTTCATTTCGGTTGTAGGATGAGGTCTGTTGTACTGGAGCTGCAATAAAACCTTATCCCAAACCTGCATCTGCCTCCATCTGTTCCGGCTTTGGTCATCACCTCACACGCTTTCTGGACCGAAAGCTAAATTTCTGTCAAATTTGGTGTAATTCCGTCCAGCGGTTCGGACAATAGTTTTGTTCAAAATCCCTATGGGAAATTGCATGGGGAAAACGCATTTTGGGAGTCCCTTTTTCTCAATAAAAAAAACCTTAGAAATTCACTGAAAAAACCAAAGGTTACAGGGACATCATAGTTAGGGTCAGATTTCACTCGTACAAATCCAGAGAACTTCAGCAGTTATAGTTAGCTGAGCTAACTATAACTTGTGCCCCTGCAATGCACTGCTTATGACCTTACATATTACATGATGAGAGTGTGTTGCCGAAGCCCAATCTTCTGATGAGCAGGGCTTGAGTGACAGATATTCAGGTGTTCAGCAGCAAGTGCTGACTTGGTTTAACATCGAAATTTGATTGTCTACCACAATCTCTATGTTCCTAGCTGACTTGGATGGGCTTGGTGTTATCCCCAGCTCTGCGAGTCCTCGGGCCGAGGACCAGAGAGTGGTGTCTTTTCCAAATAGGAAAGTTTTTCGGTGTTGAGTTTTAAGCAGTTGTTTTTTATCCAGTTCGCAACCTCAGACATGCAGTCAATGAAGTTTGCTTGGGTGTGAGAGGAGTCTCCTGAGAGGATGAGGATGAACAGGGTGTCATTGTCGTAAGAGATGATGCTGAGCCGGTGAATGTCAATGATGTTGGTGAAAGGGGTCATGTAGATGTTGAAAATCGTAGGGCTAAGCAAGTAGCCATGAGGGATGCCGCAGAGCAAGCTGGAGGCAGTGGACGGGATTTGGGGCTAAGTTGACTGTTTGGGGGCATACTGAGAGGAAGGAATGGACCAATCGGAGGGCTGGTCTGCAGATCCTGGTCTCATGGAGGTGTTGGATGATAATGGGGTGGGAGATGGTCTTAAAAGCAGCCAAGAGGTCAAATAGGATGTGTGCCTCTGTGTCTCCTTGTCCATGATGAGGTGGATGTCATCAATGGCAGTGATGAGGGCAGTCTTGGTGGTGCGATTGGATATGAATCCAGATAGATGGGGTCCAGGAGGTGATTGCCATTAAGGTGGTTGGCCAGTCTCGAGTTGATGAGGCAGAGGCAATGCTGTTCAGGGCCTCTATAATGTGCATGGTGTTCCCACACCCATGATCCTGAGGCTCGGGAAAGCTGGGCTCGATTTCATCAGGTGTGTTTTTGAACCTAATAAAACCACCTCTAAATATAGGGCAGGAGCAGCAGGCCAATTATTGGACACGCCTGCACAAATTGACCCCTTACTACCCGGTTAACATGCAGATTCACATTTCGGCTCAACAGCTGATGATTACTGGAGTGCAGGAGAGTGGTACCGTCTGAGGGCCAGATGTATGACGCTAGCATTTTGCGATTCCCTAATTGCGAATCACAAGGATTCACAATTAGGAAATCGCAAAATGGAATGTATGAAGGAGTATAATACACCTTTTGCGATTCCTAGGGGTCGCAAATGACCTACCTAATGAATATTAATGAGGTAAGTTGCAATTTGGGACCCCCTAGGAATCCCAAAAATCACAGGGATGGTGGCCTGCTGAGATCAACAGACCACCATGTCCGTGATTGCTTTTAAATAAAGCAATCTTTTTATTTTTTGTAAAGCAGCCGGTTTTCCTTAAAGGGAAACGAGATGCTTCACAAAAAGAAAAATGAAAAGTTTTCTTTTCATTTTTTAAGAGCAGGCAGTGGTTCGTGGGACCACTGCCTGCTCTTAAAAATGGTTTTACAAACATTCACAAAGGGGAAGGGGTCCCTTGGGGACCCCTTCCCATTTGCAAATGGGTTACCACCTACTTGAAGTAGGTGGTAAAATGCGAATGTCTGCGGTCACAAAACATTCATACATACCGATGCGATTCGGTATTAGGAAGGGACGCCCTAAACACGCCCCTTCCTAATACCGAATCGCTAACCCATTTTGCGATTCGATAACAGGTTACCGAATCTCAAAATTGGGTTTGCTACATCGGAAAAGCAATTTTTGTGTTCGCAAAAAAGGCTTGATACATCTGGCCCTGAAATCGGTAATTCCAGTCCCTCCAAATTGCGGGCATCTCATAATTTGAGCCCTAAACAGCTAAGTAATGTTGGTATTTCGTCCCAGGGGCATTCTGCAGACTCGACTCACAGAGGTACGCTCTTGTATTCAAATGTTGGCACATCTTTATTACAAACTTTAACTTTACACCTGAGACGAGAGAGTCGATGTCCCTGAGACCCTGCCTCTTAAATTTAATTTGCAAGGACTTTAAATTTCATGAAAATGAGAACAGTAACAGACTTTGCTGTAAAAGCGCACATCAATCAATCCGCAGTCTCGAGCTTTTAAATCACGAGGAGGCGAGAGAACATTTTCAAATAGAAAACTGTCTCTTCTTATTTACGGCGCTGGGCGCGAGACGGGGAGGCAGTAAAACGCCCCCCTCCGTATCTTTTTCAGTGTATGAAAACAGCGTAACACATCCATTGATTTACCGTCACGGCCCGTTAGGTAACGGCCGGGCTATCTCTATTGTGACAGCAGCGATGCAGTCCTATAGATATTTCATTAAGGAAGTCATTGAATCGCCAAGGCTCATTGAATCCCTAAATGCTTTGCAACCGACTCATTAGGCCTCTAACGAAGCATTTATATTGTTAACCTCGAACCTAATGGATGAACTGCTTTAATGTCATTTATCTCATAAAATCACCTCAACTCGTGTTCCGGCATGTAAATGGGATCCCCAAGCTGTTCTGTGCATTGTAAGATCGACGCTTTTATCAGCACATACAATATGCGTCATTCAGTTACAGGGCGCGCCACGTAATACGCTCCGTGTTCTTTCTGTTTGGGGCAGACACCAGTGCGTTCAAGACGAAAAAAAAATGACGGTCCTGTCTGTTTAATGCCCTTTAGTGTTAGCATTCGGATTGGCTCGAAAACTCACAGTTTCGACAGAAATGTGATCATAAGTGACACCTTCAGTCCTGGCTTATATACACCTGTTAAAAGCAGTTGGAAACGCGCCCAGAAAACTGGGGCAAACATCCAGGAACTGTGTGGTAACAACGGTTTTGGCATGTTATTTCCCCATTTCTGTGTAGTAACTCGTAATGGCCCGCTAAAGGTATGGTAATACTGCTTGGTATTGGTAATCCTGGGTACCATATTACTGGGCCGTTTATAACGGGGCTCTTGGTCTTTCACTAACACTACATTTCCACTACACACGTTGTTTGTCATACTTATTGATCTAACCAATGTAGTATTTTGAGGTATTATTTTCGGAAAAACTATTTACCTCGGTGACCTGTGGCACAGTGGCATAGCAAGGGTGTCATGGGCCACTGTGCGTGCAAGGAAAATAGGCCCCCTGCTTGCTGTTTGGGTAGTAAAATACAGCAATATTTTGGGTTCAGTGGGCCGCTCCGGCCTTGGGCCGCAGTGCCACTACCAGCTCCACCACTGATAGCCATGCCCCGCCATGATGAAATCCACGGTGCTAGCTCACAGCAGCAGATACAAGTAAAGGGACCAGGGATCACACAGAGAATAAGAGCAAAGAACACATGGGCTTTGTAAGAAGATAGGGAAAAGGGTGAGAAGGAAACACAAGGATAACAAGGCCAAAACACTCTCATGGTCTGCCAGCAATAAACTCTCATTACGGGGTGCAAGTTAAATTCAGGCGTAAACTTAAATCCAGGTTTTATTGATGTGAGGTAATTGTATTATCATTTACTACTCTATGGGGCACATGCATCAAAGGTTTTTGCGATCGCAAACGGTGCGAATCGCAAAAATCGGCCGTTTGCGATCGCAAATTGGCCTTTGGAGATGCATGAAAGTAGCTTCCTATGCGCAATTCAAGAATTCGCAATTAATTGCGAATTCCTAAATTGCGATTGCATTTAAGGAATCGCAATTTGCGATTCCTTAAATGCAATGCTAGAAGCACTTTCAAATAGCGATTTCGCTATTTGGGACCATAAATTACAGACAAATCAAACTTGTCTGTAATTTGCAAAACCTTCGAAAAATGCTCTAAAATGCATTTTTTAAGTTTTAGGTTACACACACACATGCCCATGGGTGCACATCACAATTTCAGGGGTGCAACAGGGTGTCATTTTGACACCCTGGCACTCTTGAAATTGCATTCTCAATTTGCGATTCTCTAATTGCGAATCGCTAATTGAGAATGTCTTCCCATTCATTCCTATGGGCCTCTAGGCCCATAGGAATTAATGGGGAGGTATTCCTTAATTGCGACTCGCAATTAGCGAGTCGCAATTAAGGAATGTTTAGGAATCGCTATTTTTATAGCGATTCCTACATGCATAGGCTTTTGCGATTCCTTAATTGCGATTCCTTAATAATCGCAATTAAGGAATCGCAAAAGCCTACCTTGATGCATGTGCCCCTATATTGTTTCCACTCTTAGAAATATGTTGGTTAAACACATGGCCTAACATGTGGTAGTACTTTTGCATGTTTTCTCTAAAATTACAGTCAGCAAAATGGCGGTATTACTGGATAGCAGTTTTTTCAACTCTTCCACTTCAAACTAAAGGGCATATTTACAAGAAATGCCGCTAACCAGTGTTTGCGTTAGTTAGCGGCAATTTTCTTAACGCTGTCTATTGCCAAAAACTATCGCCCTGTTATCGACGTATTTACAATACGTCGCTACATGGCGATAGTATCAGCTAGCCGTGGCGAAAACTGCTGCTAACACTAGCGGCAAGGCGATAAAAAATTTGACATTAGCAAGAGAAAAATGACGAAAGGCCAATTAGTGGCAAAAAAAATTCACATTAGTCAGCCAACGTCACTTTTCAGCCTCTAGACGCAAAAATAGCCTATAAATACACCTCTAATGAAAAAAATAAAATAAAAACAATGGAATGCAGAATGGAGCAGCTAGGGCCAAGTTCAGCACAGGTCAGCAACCCCACCAAAACCCCCAACAGCCAGGATGATCAGCCAGAGTCCCAGGGGAAGAGGAAATGCAGAATCAGGCTCTCATTTATAAAAAGACGTGCATCGCTGGAGAAAAACAGTGATGCACCACTGTACATAGCGCCATCCTTGCAACACCATGGCAGCCGATGCCTGGAAGCGTGGACAGTCTCCGGGGCCCGGAGGCCTCACTGGGCCTGTGTCTGAGACCCGGAGTGGGAGGCAGCGGTGCTGTGGAGTCAATGCGGACTGACGGTGGAGGAGAGCCGCTTCGGGCCCAAGCCTGTGGGCTGTGGCAATAGACACTGGGGTGTCAGCAATCGCTCTTACTTGGTGGCGAAGCCTGGCAGGTCACATGGAGACACGTTGCTGACCTATGTGAGAAGACTGCCTGGCGCCCCTTGGAGCTGTGATCGGTAGAGGCGCTCCTGAACACCAATGTAGGGAGGTCTTCATTGGATAACACGTGCCACCACTACACCGGGGTGCATGGAGGAGATTGCCAATAGTGGTCAGCGCCTCTCTGCATCGCTGCCCAGACGCTGTGGAGGGTGCGGCCCCTGAGCTGCGCTGAACTTGTGTGGTGGGAGCACTGCAACTTCACGCCTAAGGGTGCCCTGTTGCATCACCTGCATTGGGAGGCTCCCTAGTGCACTTGGCGGCGACTGCTGTACCCAGGCTTGTGAAATCCCACCTGTCTGAAGCTCCTGATGGCTAAGTCACAGATTCGGAGAGAGCACAGCGGATTGAGCCCCAGTGTCGATGTCTAGGTGAGGATAAGGTGGGACGCAGAGCGGAGGAGGCCCGGGAGTAGAGTTGGGCCCTGGCCTAGTGCCTGTGGGTGGTGCACAATGTGCCCTGAGCAATCCCTGCGCTGCGGCTGACCTACATCACCGAGGGCACTGCACAAGACTAGTGGGGGACTCCACTAACTGGCTCTAGTCACTGCTATCGGCCGGTGTTGGCGGCGGATGCCAGAGGCACGGGGTCGGTTCAGGCCCAGGCCATTAGGCGCGCAGCTTGATCTGCCATCACTCACTGGGGTACTGGGGAACACAGAATCTGGCCGCCACTGTTAGATCGAAGGAGGCGACCTTGTGGTGCTGCCTTTCCTCACCCCCAGTAATGAGCTGTTGGGTGTATGGGGGATTTCCATCGGTGCAGCCCAAACAAAGATTCCTGCCTAGCATACACCTGACTGGAGGAGAGGGACTGGCTGGCCACACTGCAATGCACCGCATGCCATGCCTGGGCGTCCGGTGCAACAAAGGCCCGCCTGCAGACGGGGTTGTTGTCGATATTTTGCCGCTCCTCCATGTCGGTGAACCTAGTGGCTGGTGATCGCTGGCCGCCGTGGCGGGTGACAGTGGACTGCCTGGACTCCAAACTAGACTTTGTATTTGCAGTGGGTACCTCCCTCGAACAAACGGGCACTTCCTTTGTGGACTGCATAGCCAAAATCACTGTTGACTTCATCCAGGTGCGCACAGATCATCACAAGCTGACATACAAGGTACACGACATTGAGCAAGAACTGGCCAAAGTACCCCGACTACCCAGAGTGCAGCGCTGGAGGTGTAGCAGCTAATTGCACATATGAAGTCACTGGCAAGAACAGCAGAGGATGCAGAGGGCTGCTCCCAGCGTGACAACGTGAGGGTGTTAGGTTTGCCTAAGGAAGCAGAAGGGGCTGATGCAGTGGCATATACTTAGACATGGTTGAGTGACCTACTGCCAGCAGGTGAACTCTCCCCATTCTCTGTTGTGGAGCAGGCCCATCGAGTGCCGGCGAGCCGCACTCTGCCGGGGACAGATCCTAAACCCTTTCTCTTCCGCCTCTTACAGGGATCGTGATGCTGTCCTGAGTGAGGTACACTAGCTGGGGGAGGTGAAAGTGGATAACGCCACAGTTATTTTCTTCCCTGACTACGCCACGGGGGGCAGAGGCAGATGGGCTCTTCTTTAGTGGTTAAGCGATGCCTCAGAGAGTTGGGCATCAAATACACCCTCCTCTACCCATAAAGGCTGCGAGTGATCTCAGATGTTGACACGCAAATCATTGACGCCGCTGAACAGGTCTGGACCTGGCTCCAACCTACTGGTCACCAGGTGCAACTGACAGGGAGTGAAGGGTCTGCAGAACAGGGTGTAAGAGGAGCAGGTTTCCCTGCCACAATTACAAGCCACCCCCAATCTGCAGCAGGTTATACAAGAGAGGCGGAAGGCGCTGCATGTGGCGGTGAGGGTAAACAATCGCACTCAGAGACAGGATCCTGACACTTCCCCTGAACACTCCCCCAGTGACATGGGCTCCACTGCGGCGTGGTCATCTAGTGCAGAGTCCATGGCTGCATTTAGAGTAGGGAGAGGAGATTTCCTTTCACCTGAAGGTGCCTGGTCTGCCTTCCACAATGCTGTCTCCACCTCATGCCAGGAAGATGTACCAGAGAGGACAGAACTGGTTTTGACTGAGCACAGGGCTTCTCTGCCACCAGAGAACAAAGGATTTTGCTGTATAAATATTGGGGACCAGACCCCAGAATTTTAGATCACTTCTGGGAATCAAGAGGAACCTTTGCCAAGGAGAAGAGCTGGAGAAACCGAGGAGGAATACTGCCCCTGTGCTGTTTGGTGTCTGGGGTTGGCCTGCAGTGGCTACTTTCTGCCAAGGAAAGGGAAAAGGACTTTGCTGTTTGCTGTGTCCCCTGCTTGAGGAAGATCTCCAAGGGCTTGAAACTGAGCTTGCCTCCTGTTCTGAAGTCTCAGGGACACAAAGACTTCACCACCAGCACCCCTGAACTTCCTTGCTGGGAGTTCTTACCTCCTAAGAGGTGCCTGCTGTTGTTTTGGACCTCTGGAGGCTGTTTTCTGCTGGGAGCTGGAAAAGTAACGCAACTTCGAGAAGCGTGATGCATCCGCACCTGTTTCCGAGGCATCACCGAAGAAATCGTCGCAGCGCCTGCCAGCGGCTTGAGAAATCGCCATATGCCGCATCGAGTGCACCGGTCTCCGAAGTCCGAGATCACCACACCAATTCCGACGCAAGCCCTGCTGTGCGGCTGCAAGAACCCACGCTTCATCCCTGATCATCACATTGAGGCACCAAGTCTGTCACATCATTGGGGAACGCAGTAAGAAACTGACGCATCACCTCCCCATGTAGTAAGAAACTGACACATCACCTCCTCTCTGGTAAGGAACCGACGCATCACCTCCCCTGAGCAGCAGTAAGGAACCGACGCATCACCTCCCCCCGGAGCAAGGAACCGACGCATCACCTTCCCTGAGTGTACGGCACAGACGCATCACCTTCCCTGAGACCCCTTTTTGTTTATGTGTGCGACGCATCCAAGGTACTTTGTGTGAAAAGTGTTGCATCTGCAATTTGCTTTGAACTGAACTATTTGTACCATTTGAAAGTCATATTTTTATTACTGTATTGTGAACTTTTGTCGTTTGGTTTAGATAAAGATTACTTATATTTCTAAACTGGTGTGGTGTCCATTTGTAGTGTTTTCACTGTATTACTATATGTGTTCACAAATGCTTTACACACTGCCTCTGAGATATGCCTGTCTGCTCGTGCCAAGCTACGAAGGGGGTGAGCAGGTTTTTTTTTAGAAGTTATCCCCCTTACCCTGACTAGAAGCAAGGGTCCCTATTTGGACAAAGGTACCTACCTCTGCCAACTAGAGATCCCCATTTCTAACAAGGCATTAGCGGCACAATTGCAATGCTGTGACATCACTTGTTTGATGTTCCAGTGGCGCAATGTGCCACAGCATGTTTTTCAAGGTCATGTAAAGCCACTTTACGTGGCTTTTCATGGACTTGTAAATATGTGCCCTTTCACTCATTAAACAGAGTTCAATGGGTGTGGCTGTGGGCATTTCCATGCCAAACCAATGGAATCTGAAGCATTCCCAGCTTTACTAGAAACTGTAAACCTTCAGAATACGTCTGAATCTAACACCACCCCAAGGGTGGCGTTTGGGGGGCGCTACGAGGATAAATGTTTTCATTTCTCCTCTTTTTGTCACTTTTTCTATGTGTGCAGCATTCTGCAGCACACAGAGAAAGAGGAAATACCCTGGATTGAGGTTTTGTGCAGGTAGGTGTCCCTTCCTGCACAATATCAATCAACTCCGCAACACAGTCACCCTTGCACCATAGCACAAGGGTGCCTGCGCTGGCGCATGGCAGCCATGTGTGCCAGCGTAGGGGAAAAAGACAGGGGCAGCTGATTCATGAGCCACTTCCGACAGTTTAACTCCACAGGCGTGTTGTTTTCTTGACGTATTTTCAGCGTGAATTTTGCATCACGTTGCGCTGTATTTACAAAGTGACGCATCTAGGCATATGCATGACCTTGTAAAGCCCTGTGTCACATTATACTTGCGTCAGGTATGATTTATGTAGGGTGGGCTTTCCCACGCAACAAAGCCTCGTAGGAGTGGTGCAGTGAAATCTATCAGACGACACTGCGACAGTTCTAGGACGCCACTGCATCTAAACCTTATGCCTGTCTCATGGCAGGCATAAGGGTGACGCAGTGCCTAAGGATAGGCCTGCCCCATGCATTGCTGGAGTTGCTTCATGCTTGCGACACAACTGCAGCAATGCGTGACTTTAGCACCAACAGTTACGTCAGGATTCCAGAAGTATCTGTCATTGATTGCGACATGGAGTGCCGTACAGTAAATGCAGCGCATCCATGGTGTCACAAGGCGGGCGCAGTGAAAATTGATGCAACACTTTTCATGAATGAGGCCCAGGAATGCACCCTATCTTATTGATAGTGAGCATTCCTGACCTTTTGTTTTGGCGCAGGGCAGTGCAGCAATATTCCTTGCAGCGCTGTCCAGCACCCAAACATCTTATATGTGGACCCAAGTGTTTGCACCAATTTTAAGACCAGGTATTTTTCGGTCTTAAAAACTGCTTCTAACTGGACTTAGTGGCAGTTTTTTTGCTTTTTCAACATACACGGAATTCCTTGTAAATATCGGGTAGAAATATGCCCCTAACTGTTTCACCATGACACTGCAAATCTCTGAAATAGAAATTAGGTTAGCATTTCTTTTCCCTGTTCATTTTCTTACCGATCAAGAGGAGGAACATGAAGATAGGGGGCACAATATACAAAGATTTTGCTATAAGTAGGGTGACTTACTCTGACAGAACTTCAGATTAAAGCCTGAATATCTGGAGTAAGCTTGTAGTAATTGTGGCTTACCACTATAATCGAGCAGTAAGCCAGGGGTACCCCTAGAATAACAGCAATATCTTTGTGCTTCGGTTCCATGGATTTTGATACAAGGCTGCTGATCAACCACACAGGATAACATATCACCAGGCTTTATGTGATGCTAAAAAGCACCAAGAAGCCTTGGAAACAGCCGACACTGCCTATACAAAAAAAAACCACAACAATATTTTTCCTAGGAGCTAGTATGCAAATACATAAGCACAAATGTAATGTACAAAATGTACATCAAGCATTTTCTAATTGTCCCACTAATAAAGAGAAAACAAGATAATGTCTACTTGTGAAATAAAGGCGACTATTATCCACAGCTTGTTTTTTTTCCATTTAAATAAGTATGTAACAGAATAAATAATTCCGTGTTGTTGACCATGAATGGGGAATTTGCCTAAAATACAACTGTGAGGGGAGCGCAGTGACACTCCTTTCCAGGCGCACAGCGTGTTGCGTGATTCTCGCATGACAATGTTTACCATTTTTCAATTTCAAAATGATTGTTCCAACTACTCCACAATATTTCATTCACTTGTTTATTGTTCTTATCAAGACACACGTAGGATGCTAATATTTTCGACAATGTTTCTCATGCGCCAGATATGCCCATCCGGGCCTTTTTCTGTGCACGCTTGAATCCACCAAACATCCTCAGCCATAAATGATGTTATACCCAATGCATTTCAAGCCATTAGTGGCCCTTCGTCAAGGGTTTACTACAAATAAAAGAACAGTGCCATTAGGTTTTGTGAAGTTAAAAATATCCATGTCTTTGCAAACAATGTTGAAATTCATACAAGAAACCATTCCATATTGTACAGCTGACCCTGCTCAGCGTTTTCCCTCTACAAGCGTAATAATACGCTGCAAAACATGTAGCCTGAAAGAACCTAAAATGTCTTGATGCTACATCCAATAAGACTTTTATAAGAGTAAAGTGGGTGTTAGACCTGACATCCTTGGTGTGGTATTCCCACAGTCCTTTTGCCTTCCCCCCTGTTTTTGCTGCATTCTTTTTTGTTGGCATTACGACTCTATGCACGTTACCAGTGCTCTCCCGGGGTACAGTGCTTGCGCTCTCTCCATAAAAAACTTATGGCAAAATTGGCCGTCACCAGATAAGGACATTTCATTTTCTAGTAAGCCCCTAGTAAATGGTACTACAAGTACACAGGGCCTGTAAATTAAACACCACTAGTGGGCTGCTGCACTCATTAAAAGAGAACTGTAAAACATCTCACACCTGACACTAAAACCTTTTGCCAAGCCTAAACCTTCCTTATTATTAATTATAAGTCACCTTGAGGGTAGACCCTAATGACTCCTAGGGCATCTGCATTGTACTTTTAAAAGTAGAACATGATAATTTAAGTTTCACATGTCCTGACAGTGGAAAACATCTTAACTGTATTTTATCTGTAATACTGTATTTTAGGTAACATGGGGTTACATTATTACACTTATAAGTGATAATTTCAGTTTGGAAACAGATAGAGAAATGCTTCTTCCACTCAATTGTATCGTAATTCAAAATCCTCGATTAGAGTTTAGTCGTTTTGGTCTTGTTTTACTTATTAAAGAAAGGGCTATTATTCTACCTAGGTGTGGGATCCTTTTTGTGTGTGTGTGTTTTTTTTATTTTATTACTGTTTGTAGTGTTGCACATATACTTTACAAATTGCCTCTAAATTAATCCTAACTGCTCTGATAATTTAGGGTTGGCTTGTGCCTCACCTGGCAAGGATTGTGGTTGCTGCTTGACCAGGCCTCACACTCCAGTCTACCAATAACCCAATTTCTTACACATGCTTTGTAACGACCAGAACATAGTTGATACTACTAGAATCATTAGTTCTATCTCACGTTGAGAGTCATTCTAGCATTCATTTTTCCTTGCAAGATGAATTATGGTGGTGGATATGTCATGATTTAAGCCAAAGTATGATACAAACAGTGCAAAGTATGGGATCCTCAGAGCAGTGAATAAAATGTCTGATTAATCCTGGAGGTCATGGAAAATAGTAGGAAATTCTTGAATCTTTGGGAGAAAGACAAATATACCCTCACTGCACCACTTGACTTGTGCTGGTTAGCTATCTGCTGAGAATCTATAGTAACCTGGAGGGCCTACATAAATGAATAAATGACTAAATTGGATTACATTGGCCGTTTTTTCTAAGTTGTGAAGAAGCAGAGTTATCTCTGAAGAGTTATGATATCAGAGTCTTGAAAATAGCCCAGGTCTTCTCCTTTGGGGATACTGAGGTAAAGCTACTTTTGGCTGAGAAGAAAAGCCTGAAGCACAGGATGCATGCAGGTGTGTTGGGCAGGCACCCATATCTGAGATATCATGCTCCTCTTGGTGTGACACTAATGTACAATGAAAACTCCTGCTTTCTGAGTGAAACCAATGCTTCATTGTGTACATTATGGTTGGTGTCAGTGATAAGAGAGGTACTGGGGCTGTAGGAATCTCGGTATGGGGAAGTAACTAAATGCAACAGAGTAACCGCCAATGCATGGCTTTTAAAATAAGGATTACTGATGCACTGCTGGAGTTAGAGGCTCTGCAATGGTTATACACGAACAAGTGTGCACACACATGTGCATGTGTGTGCAGACTGAAAGAGAAAGACTGCTTCCTGACTCAGTCTGCTATTTGCACAGGTAGCCATGTGACAGGCAGGACCCAGGATAAAATGACTATGGCCTGGGTAGCCTTGAAATTTAATCCGGAATCGAGAAAGCAATGCCTCCTTTTTTTCACTTAACTGTAAATCTATATTGCTTAAATGTATCTAAAATGAAACTGCTTATACTATAACTTTGGATTGACTTAATGCAGAACAGTTATTTATATGGCTTTTCATATATATTTCCTTGGATCTGAAACACATATAAAATATTCGTTTTGACCTATCTGCTTTCCTTTATGTATTTTAAGTTATGAAATATTAACCTAAGCAAACTCTCATGAAACTTAAGTTTTGAACAACACAGCTGAGCCAAGTTAATTACTGGGGTCCATAATTTAGTTCTATAATTTAGTGCAAAATGCTTCCTTGTGTCAATTTATGACTCACGTTCAATTGTTCTTGTGCATTCATTTACTGTGAATGGCGAATTTGCTGTAATTTGTTTACCACAAATGGTGTGTAATTATGTGAAGCAGTGTAATTTCATGAATTTCCCATAACAATAGTAACTCGAAATTCACCAGGTTACGTAAATTACACTGATGTCATTTCAATTTCACCTAAGTTTATTAATTACTCTGCTGGCCAACTAGAGATTGAAAGCCTTTCCTTGAATGATAAACCCATTTGGGAGGATCAGATTTTCTCTTGAGAGAGGAAGGGGATGAGGGAGGAATCTGGGTGTTTTTACTTGCCTCTTTTTGACAAGCCTGGTCATGTCTTTCTCACACAGATCAAGAGCAAGCAATTAGAACTCTGTCACCATTCGTACATGGGGTTTCCTTAACGCCTTGGACAGAATAAACTAAACAGTCTCAGGGAAGAGGTCTTCCAGAACCTCACTTGATTCTGCTATATTGAAAATTCTCAAAATGTTGTGAATGTTGTGAATGTTGTGACCATAGTATGGGATTTTCCACGGAAGTGTGAGTTATAGGTAGAAAGGTAATGTAGCATCACAGGAGTGGGTAGGAACTTCTCCCTTTTATAATTCTACATCTCCACTTTTAAATCCCTGCATAGGGATTTAGACTTTGGGAGGAGGAAGATGACAGATCCACTGCGTGGGTGACACGCCTCTGTCTGAAGGACCCACTCTGGACGTGTATCCCTTGACTTTTGTGTACTTTGTTAAGCCCCAATAACATTGGCTTCCTTACTCTGTCCAGTAGTGGGTGGCATTGCTAGAGAACCTGAAAGAAGGCATCCCCTTGGACTTCTGTGGAATAGTTATGGCTGTAGGTGGACTGGTAAGGGGTAGTACAGACATCTGTGGGAAACAGAGATGGCCTGGAAGTAGCTAGGAGGCAAGGTGCCAGAGGAGTGCATCAGGTTGTGTAAGTCTATGCAGTCACGCAGGATAGTGCAGCAGGAAGACCCCAGGCCAGGAGTCTACCAGAAGCTGGGGCATAAGGGTAGGTCCCAATAGCTGTCTGCAGCTAAGGAAAAAACTACTAAGCATTTAGAGGCCAGGAGGCCCCAAAAAAGCACTCTCAGTGGCTGTACAATACTACGAGGAGCAGAACGTAAAAACTCCACGTGAAATGTGCATTTCAGACAGAGGTACCTGGAGTAGCAGAGGCATGTCATGCACAGTCTCATCTGTTTATCAAGCAGTTTCCCTAAGGAATGTGACTGTGGCAGTGTCCAAGGTAATCACATTCAGAGGTTTCCCAGTGATATATCCATGGATAGTTAGGTCCTTCCGAGGAGTCACCAGACTGGAAGTGCTGTTGTGCTAATTCCCCTCTCTTAATAGGTAGAACCAGCAGGAGGATTCCTGCTGCTGTAGGGACCAAGGAGTATCTCGCTGAAAGCACAGATAAAGCCCCACGCCTCACCATACTGGACTTGGGGGCTAACCTGTGACCCACAGAATAGACACCACCTCTCTCATCTCTCACTGGGCTCACAGAAACTGCTGTGTGTGTAGGAAAAGGCGAGTGGGAGAGAGGAAGATGGGGAGATGGGAGCCAGTCCCCCACCAGAAAGAGAAGAAGTATGGTGGATGGGGAGCAGGCCTGGCTCCATCTGGTTTGGGAGATCGTGTGTGGTCATTATTGGTGGAGAGAGTCCACTAAAGCAAGTGAGCTGAATAATCAGAAGAATCAGAAAAGTAAAAAAAGAAAAAGTTACCTGACACATTTGCTGGTGGCTGGTACAAAGAGCGAGACCAAAACCCATGCAAGGGCTAGGAAATATTTATACATGTTCAATGTGCACTGCCCTAGAAAAGCAAGGATACTAAGAAAGAAACATAATTGAGTTGAGAACCTCCTGGAACAATGGTGGCCCCTAATAAGTCTGTGCTGCATCCTTTTTTGATGTTTGGGGTGATTTATGCTTAAACCTTCATAACTTTTGTCCATAAAAGTTACGCAGGCCGAATTTGCATTGTTTTCTCGCTTTCAAAACAGATGTGCTACCCAGAGATGAACCTGGAATAACATACATTTCTGAAAAGTAGACAAAATTCACAAAAGGTGTCATAAGTGTAGATCATTCCACATTGTTTTCCTAAGCAAACTAATCATTGAAAAAAATACAAATAGATCACAATGTCTTCACCTGCAATGTTTAGCACCAATGGCCGATATACAAAACGTATGCACTGTTATGCGCATCAGACTCTTCCAGTCACAGGGACATGTACGGGGCTAGTCACAAAGGTCAGTTACACTTGTCAGTAATTTTACACATGATTTACTCTTACACTTTTGCGTAGCTTAACTACTTTTAGCTATTCACAGATGTCCAAGTGTAAAGTTACTCAAAAGTGTAGACTTACACGTCTCAACCCCTGAAAAAGGGGGTTAAGACAAATTTATGTGTGATTTTTACTCGTTGTTTATGAGTTAAAGAAACTTGTTTACTTTTCCCTATACTTTACCATAGAAAGACGCCACTGTTGGGATAGAGATCTCCTTATGGTTAAGTATAGGGAAAAAGTAAAAATGTTTATTAACTTCATAATACATTAGTACAAATACTTTTATGTTAAATATTAATGTAAATTAATTTTATATATTTATTTTAAATGTAGAACACAATAGAAAAAATGCTACAGCACCATTAATATAATTTTGAATTAAATCTTTAAATAATTCAATATAATAAAATAAAATAACTTTTCGGAAGTTTAAGTAACTTACTACTGTTTTGGATCCCTTTTTGGATGTAGTTTCTTTAGAGGTGCAGTTTGTAAATGGCTATGGGCTTACTCTTTTGTGGGTGGGTGCATCTCCCTCCCTAATCTCCTCCATAAACTCCTCCTATTTAGTAATAAGTATGCCCTTTTTCAGACACACCCCTGGTCCCTACTACAAAGTGTGAGAATCTCCCATAGAAACAGAGGTGGAGGTGCAGATTTACATTTCTAGGTTTGTGTGAAAAGCATTTTGTAGTACTTTAGTTGTACGTTTGTAGTACTACTAAACATACTACTAAATGCAATTTGTGAATAGGCCCCAAAGTGTTAGTAGGTTAGCCAAAAACAGAATACCCAGATCCATGATTTTTTCATTGTGTACCAACGATGCATTAATTAATATGGTACAATGAAAAATGAGCATGAAGGAAATATATGCATTTTTAAAAAGTGTCTAAAATAATGAGTTTCAGAATAGTGGTTATTTGAGCAACTCTGAATTTTGGATTGCCCATAATATCATATGATTCTAAGGGCATTTTGAGAAATGTCTTGCACATTGGCTTACATTTGGAAGGCAAAATGGAGAGGAATTCAATTGATAATCGCAAATGTTCTACTGTTCTGCTTTCCCACTCCAGATAAAATTGGTACCCTACTTCTGTAGATGGTTCTATCTTCTAACATTATATAATCTATAGACTTCATTAATTCATAACTTGTGCTTAGCTTCTATTAGAGGATAGGTCTCAAAACACAATGAAACAATAAGTGTTGTCTTTGAAATTCATTTGTTCTGGCGATTTGGGTGGCTGTAGTATTTGGGCCCCAGCTCAGCCAGTGCTCAAGGAAACAGACTTCAGACATTTCGGAAAATTAAAAACACAGGGTAGTCCAGGATGGCCAGACTTGTGTGGATCCCACTACATTTCCCTATCCAGAATGCCTTGCAAATGTCAACGTTTAGCTAACATAATTAATTTTCTTCACATATCTGTGAGTACAGGTCCCGGAGTCTGCAGGGATCCACAAAACTCCTACCATCCAGAGTTCCCACATATTTCCTGGCAGAAATGGTACCACGCTTGTGTGGGTGGGTCTATCACTCATGACAGAAAATGGCCCTTAATGTAAAGTGGAATCTTGAGAATTTTCATTTGAAATTCACTCATTCACTTGATGTGAGTAGCTGCAGAATTTGGGCCTGAGCTCAGCTGGCACTCAGCAAAACCAACCAACTTCAGGCATTTCTGGAATCTAGGCAGTCAGGGTGGTGCATGGTTGTGTGACTTGTGTTGATTTCACTATGTTTTCTTACCCAAAATGCCCTGCGAACATCAAACTTCAGCTAAAATCACTGATTTCCTTCATATGTCTGCAGGGATTGACAAAAGTCTATGACTCAGCAATCCCACACTTGTATGGCTGAGCCTTTTTGGTCAATGTGGTGTTAATTAGGTCTTTGCATGGTTACAGTTTTGGTCTGTTCCTATGATGTGCATTAGGCTCACAAACACATCGGAGGCACCCTCATGCACAAGACAGTCTTTATGCCACGCGGGGAGGGGCATAATCGAAGTTAACCCCCTCTTTGCCGGCCTATATGTCTACATTTCACACAAAAGAATCCTAAATTCCTCTCACTTGCCATGAGATGGATGCAGTATTTGTGATGTATGCCCCTTGGATGCATAAAGATTGTTAGGGATTTAGGGTTGGGTAAGGCGCCCACCACATTCTATTTTTTTAACAAACTAATCCTTGTGTCTGATGGGCTTTTTGCCCCTCCAAGAAAGGGTATATAGGGGTAAATATCTCAATCTGCCCTCTGAGGGGCAATAAAGAAAGTGCTTTTTGTGTTGGGAGTACAGCCTAATGCCTGAATGGGCCTGCACATGTCAGATTTTTTGTATCAATAAAAGCTTCCCCGGGACGGGCAGAAGGACTGCCGGGTCTTTAGGGGTGGGATACATTCTAATACCAGGATGAATGGATCGACGCATGTGGATCTCACTACTGTGGCAAGCAAAGTAGGAATCCAATAGGGAGCGGCACAACTGAGCAAGCATTGGTAAATGCATTTGGTTTCACCTATATGGTTAACAGTAAGCTGTTTTTTGTTGTAAGTTTTAGCTTGCTGAGTAGTACAATATAAGTTACAGAAAGTCTGTTAAAGTGTTATGACTTGTTTATGTACAAAAAGGCAATATATTGTGCTGTTACTAGTGGTATAGTGTGTGTAAGTAATAGCAAAATGTGTACAAATGAAATAAAGGATGGAAATAATATAATTAATTGAAGCAATAGCAATATTATGTGTTTAGAGGAGTTCTAACAACTTTTGGCCCTGGTGCCACTGCACCAGCTGCATCATTGAAATCATGACCCTAGTGCCTGCAAGGTAACTGCACTTGTGACTGCTTAATTTGTAGTTAAATATAGCAATATTTGGGGCCAGATTTATCAATTTTTCACACAGCGCAGTTCAGCAGCCACAAAACCTGCACTGCCTGAAAAGGCCCCTTTCCCTAGAGCCGGCGATTAAATCAGTTGCTGTGCGCCACGGAGACACCTTTGCGCCAAAGTGCAAGGGTGTCTCCGTGAGTCAAGCATAGGTTTTGTACTGGAAGGGTACCTTTCCAGTACAAAATACTATGCTTAGACTACCTTTATATCTTTTCCCACTTTGTATGTATGCTGTAAAGTGCAGGACATGTACAAAGTCAGAAAACAAAGGAGAAATGAAAGTGTTTCTCCTTCCTTGTGCCTACTTCAAAAGGGTGCAGTTTTCTGACGCTAAACCCTGTCTACTTTATTTAGTAAATATGGTTTAGCGTCAGAAACCCTGGGTGGTTGCATGGGATCGCCCATGCACCACCCAAGGTACACCCCCTTAGTGCTAAGTAATGCAAAGCAGCGCTATGTGCTGCTTTGCGTTACTTTCATGTTATTTCCAGTGCTAAACAAGTTTAGCGCTGGAAAGTAAATTGGAAAAAAAGATTTTGCGCTGATTTGCGTCACTTTTGTGATGTAAACACGGCGTAAAATCTTAGTAAATCTCCCCCTACGTGTTTAGAGGAGTTCTGACAACTTTTGGCCCCGGTGCAACTGCACCTGCAGCACCATTGAAATCATGGCCCTAGTGCTTGCTAGATAACTGCCATTGCAACTGCCTATTTAGTAGTAAAATGTAGCAATTGTCTGCGTTTAGTGGAGTCCCTAGAGCTTTTGGCCCTGGTGCCACTGCACCTGCTGCACCCTTCAAATCAAGCCCCATTTTACTGCAAGATAATTGCAAGTGTGTCTGTGTATATAGTAGTAAAATATAGCAGTATTAGAAGTTTACTGGAGTTCTGACAACTTTTGACTCCGGTGGCAATGCACTTGCTGCACCATTTAAATCAAGCCCCTTTCAATTGCAAGGTAACTGCAATTGTGATTGCCTGTTTAGTAGTAAATATAGCAATAATAGGTGTTCAGAGGAGTTGTGACAACTTTTTGGCCCGGTGCCACTGTACCTGCTGCACCATTCAAATCATGACCCTAATGCCTGAAAGATAACTGCACTTGTGTCTGCCTGTTTAGTTGTAAAATATAGCAATAATCAGTGTTTAGTGGGGTACCTGGAGCTTTTGGTCCTGGTGCCACTGCACCTGCTGCACTATCGAAATCATGACCTTAGTGTTAGCTAGCTAACTGCACCTGTGACTGCCTGTGTTTTGTAAAATATACCAATATTAGGTGTTTAGAGGAGTTCTGACAACTTTTTAGCCTGGTGCCACTGCACCTGCTGCACCATTCAAATCATTACACTGTTGTCTGCAAGGTAACTGCACTTGTGAGTGCCTGTTTAGTAGTAAATCGTAGCAATTGTAGGTGTTTAGTGAGGTGCCTAGAGCTTTTAGTCCTGGTGTCACTGCACCTGCTGCACCATTGAAATAATGACACTGTTATCTGCGAGGTAACTGTACTTATGACTGCCTGTTTAGCTTGAAATTTTAGCAATAATTGGGTTTAGTGGATCCCTGGAGCATTTAGGCCTGGTGCCGCTGCACCTGCTGCACCACTCAAATAAAGTCCCTTTTAACTGCAAGGTAACTGCAATTTTAACTGCCTGTTTAGTAGTCAAATATAGCAATATTATGTGCTTATAGGAGTTCTGAATACTTTTGGACCTTGGTTGTCTGCAAGGTAACTGCACATGTGACTGCCTGTTTAGTTGTAAAATATAGCAATTTTAGGTGTTTAGTGGGGTGCTTAGTGCTTTTAGTCCTGGTGTCACTGCACCTGCTGCACCATTGAAATAATGACCCTGTTGTCTGCAAGGTAACTGCACTTGTGGCTGTCCATTTAGTTTTACATTTTAGCAATAATCTGGGTTTAGTGGGGTCCCTGGAGTGTTTTGTTCCCGGTGCCACTGCACCTGCTGCACCATTAAAATCAAGTCCCTTTTAACTGCAAGGTAACTGCAATTGTGGCTGTCTGTTTAGTAGTCAAATAGAGCAATATTATGTGTTTATAGGAGTTCTGACAACTTTTGGGCCCTGTGCTACTGCGCCTGTTGCACCGTTCAAATCATGACTCTGCAGTCTGCAAGGTAACTGCACATGTGTCTGCCTGTTTAGTGGTAAAACTTAGCATAGCTCTTGTATATTAACTTTATTTTAAATGTGCAATATTCATTACAACATTTAGAATTTGATCGTAATGACCAAATAGAATAAGTTGAAAGAATCAATCCGATAATGCCGACAAAGTGCAAACAAAGGTACTGAGGCATGAATAGGAAATGCCACAAATGTTCTTAGGCTAAAGCATTTGCTTTACACAACTAACTAAGTGATCAAAAGAAAGCATTCCCTCATACTGTTAGAAGCTGTCTGCCTTTTCCGTGGGAAGAAATCTTATCTTGACAGTGAATGAGGCATAAACAGTGTGAACAGGTTTAGTAGAAGTATCGTACATGCGTGCAGCCAGGCAGGGGCGTAACAAAGGCCCCCGCAGCCCCCGCGTTGCGGGGGGCCCCCGAGCTCGAGGGGCCCCCTCGGTACACAGTAGTCGCTGCATTGGTTTGACTGTACTCAAACAGCATTTGTTAAATAAAATAACGTTTTTTTAAACTGTCTGAAACTCGAAATCATGCAGTAGATTGTACCACCAGTAGTCATTGAGAGCAGGGACGTAGACGTAGTTTAAATGTTACGCCGCCGCGCGCTCCAGTCCAATGAAATAAATCAAATGCTGCGCAGCTTCGTAGTCTTCAGCCTCAGGGTGGGGCAGAGCTAGTCTAGAATGATCATGCGCAGTGTAAACTGCAGGTGAGGCGGCACCGGCGGGCCGGGGGCACTGAGATGGTGAGTGAGGCCATAATTAAAATTGCATTCCTAGTTACAAGGCTCTTCCAGGCTAACTTCCGCATGGGGGCGTAAGGGGGGTGGGGGGTGCGGAAGCAGCTGCAGACACAAAGTTCAGAGGTCCCTTGGACTCTTTGGTGTGACGATGGGTGAATGCTCTTAACTGTCTGTCCTCGCTCCAGTACCTCTCCAGATAACATGGGAAACACTTGGCATGGCTTCAATGTGGTCTTGAGAGTTAACATGATTGAATTTCTTTTGATCTTAAAAAATGGATTTACTTTGTGTGTTTATGAATGCTCGTGTCTTGGTTAACTTACATAATCCATCAGTATAGCCTGTCCTGCGCGCCCTCCCACACCAGCTGCACGTGGAATGAGATCCCTCTCGCGCGACCCCCTCTTTCTCTCCGTCTCCCTGTCATCTCTAGAAGTGCCCGGTGTCTTTTCAATGTGACCTGCTCTGGCGCAGAAGGACCGCTACAGTGTAGAGCGTGATGGCATTTTTGCAATGTTTCAGTAAATTAAGGGGCTAAGTTGCAAAATCAGGTAAACGTCAGCAAACTACTTTACTTCTACCAGCGTACGTTACATCTTTCTCGCTCTCATTTTATGAAACCTCCAATGTAGTTTGAGCGTATGGGGGTCTTGGGGGGCAGCCGAGCGCAGCGAGGTCTGCCTCCCGGGATGTTTGGGGAACGGGAGCGGCTCAGGCGTCTGCTCCGCCCCTTTTGGGCTTATTGGGCTGTTTGGGCTATTTTATAGCCCAAAGGTTATTTACTTCGCCATTTTGGTGCTACCAGCCACCATTTTGTGGTATTCCCGGTGGCTGGTCGTAGGCAGGACAGATTTTTCTGGGTAGAGGGGTTGAGGATTCGTTATAGTGAGTTGAGATTTCTTTTGTTTCAGGTAAATTGGTTCAGAGGTAGCTAGCGAGTGCTTTATTCCAGCGGCGAGGAGGTGTACATGACTTCCCACTCTGCCGACGAGATCACGGCCGCGCTCCAGACGTTGGGAGCGGCGCGCCGACATAACATCCTGCGACCTGGAGTGCTTGACGAAGCGTGAGTGGGCATGGCGTGCCCTGCACACCGGGACGAAAGCGGGGTTGCTGCTGCTGTGGCAGCCGGCCTCCTGGAGGGCAGCGGAGCGAGAAATAAGGTAGGACAGCGCGGGCGGGGGAGGGGCGGTAGACCTGGGGACACCGGCGCAAGCAAGGGAGGCAGGCGCTCTGGCCTCCCAGCCCGCTTAGAACATGCTGCCCAATCCCCCGGCCCCGGTGACTATGAGTCGGAAGCGGGCGGGGCAGGGGCCCGGCAGGTACGTGATGCAGCAAGTAAGGTGGAAGCCCAACACGTAACGGTAGGAGGCAGGGTGAGCACCCACGTGGTGCAGGCCCGGGAAGAGTAGGAAGAGCGCGACCACCTCCAACCCCAGCACGAAAGGGCTGGGGAACAAGGCCCCCCCCTCAAAAAGATAAGAGGCCTGGGGGGGGGGGGGACATAACCAGACAGTGTCAGTAGGCCATGGGAGTATGCTGGAACAGGTGGAGCCGGAGCCATCAATGTTCGGGGGACGGAAGGGTAAGCCAATAGATGGGCACAGGTGGATATCGAGGCACAGTGGGGGGGCAGTACCGGCTAGTCCAAGAGACAGAGGCGCGCTGATTCGCTATGTGCGAAGCCCGTGAGAAGGCAGAAGCAGCCAGGGCACGGGCGAAACGAATATAGGCAGGGGAGGGTATAGATGTTAGGCGAGATACTGGGACCACAGGCCAGGGAGGGGGCCCGTGGGTGTGTGCCAGCCGGGGGGGGGGGTTTAGAGATGACATTGGGAAATAGGCGTATAATTTGGACAAGCTCGCAAGCCCCCCGTTAAGGTATTTAGGGAGGGGGGTATGTTTCTCCACACGGTATGCCGGGAAAGGGACATAGCGGGATACAGGCAGGGACCAGCACACCGGACCATATATTTGCGGCGGGTTCACTTCTGCAGCGTTCCCGACACGGGAGGGCACGGTACGGCTCCATTACCCCGTGGTGAAGAGAAGGCTGGGCCCAGTACGGCCAGGCTGGAGCATCGGGGGCCCACAAGATCACTGCCCCACGTAGGCCCCGTACGGCTTCGGCGGTGCACCAGGCCAAGGGGGACGGTACTCCCCCTGGCGGAAATCGACTTGGAAAGCAGCTTCTATGGTATGGTATGGCTGGAAGGTGGTGGACCACAAGATCACTGCCCCACGTAGGCCCCGTACGGCTTCGGTGGTGCACCAGGCCAAGGGGGACGGTACTCCCCCTGGCGGAAATCAACTTGGAAAGCAGCTTCTAGGGTTTGGTACGGCTAGTAGGTGGTGGACCACAAGATCACTGCCCCACGTAGGCCCCGTACGGCTTCGGCGGTGCATCAGGCCAAGGGGGACGGTACTCCTCCTGGCGAAAATCGACTCGGACGGCAGTTTTTAGGGTAGGGTATGGCTGGAAGGTTGTGGACCACAAGATCACTGCCCCACGTAGGCCCCGTACGGCTTCGGCGGTGCACCAGGCCAAGGGGGATAGTACTCCCCCTTGCGGCAATTGTCTCAGAAATACGGATAAAGGTGAAGCGCTTTGGAGGGAGCTCTGGCACAAAGAGTAGGTGTTGTGCCGTTTTTGGGTCACAGGTTCACAGGATAAGAGTTTGTTTCCTGTTGATGCTGTCGAAGTACTTTGAGGATGTGCAGTTAAGCACGGGGGTAGGCAGAAGAGGTTGCCGGTCATGGGGGCGGACACATGGATTGTCCCGACCCGACCTACGAGGGATTGTTTAGTAGAGGATAATTAGCAGGAGGTACTGAAGGGGGGTGGGAGGGGTGGGTGATCTAACCAATTGGTTCATGACATTTTTCCAGGTAAATTCAGCAGGCATGTGGACGGGGAGCAATTTCTAATACACCTAGTAATTTGGTCCTTTAAATAATTTGGAGAGTGGAGGTATACTACCAAAAACGTCGTCAATGACCAGGGGGTTAAGGGAAACTGCTCACGAGTAAGCGGGGGATTCTCCAGAGTGGAAGAGTCGGAGTTGGTTTTCCAGCCAAGGGTATTCAGCAGGGGGCAGCTCGCTTGGACGTATCGCATTGGAGGAAGAGGCCTGTTTTGCTTAATTTTCAAAGTTGAATGTCATGAAGGACAGGTCATTTGGAGATAACAGGCCACTGGGGGAAAAGTTGTCATTGTGGGGTGGCCTGTTTCCACGGGTGGCTGGATATTTTGGGGCGTTAAGTTGGGTCTTGGGGGTTTTTTCCGTGTGGCGTCTGAGCCATTACAATGGATTCAGTGCCCAGTGAGGCCTAGTTAACATGGTGTTACAGCCGACACGATTGGGGTCAGGGGTGATTTGAGTTCAAGGGAGCACAACAGCAAACAGCTGGACACGTTTTGGGGCTGTAATCTTAGGACATTGAGATCTACCCTGTGGCCACGGAGGCCTGGTTATGGTGGTGATAAAGCTTTGATGTGCATTGGGCACCAGAGCAGACAGCTGGACCCAGGTCGGGGGCTGTCAATACAGGCCGGTGAGATGGAGCCAGAGGCCATGGCGGCCTGGCTACTAATGGTGATACATAAAAGACAAGTGGCCTAGTACGGCACTGTGACATGCCCGATGAGCTCAGAGTTGACCTTTGGGGTACCATTGGCAACGTAAAAGATACGTGGCCCAGAACGGCCATAGCACAGGCTTGAGGAGCTTGGAGTTGACCTTTGTGGTAGCATTGGCAACCTAAAAGATACTTGGCCCAGAACCGCCATAGCACAGGCTTGAGGAGCTCGGAGTTGACCTTTGGTGTGCATTGGGCACCAGAGCAGACAGCTGGACCAGGTCGGGGGCTGTCAATACAGGCCGGTGAGATGGAGCCTGAGGCCATGGTGGCCTGGTTACTAATGGTGATAAGAGCGAACAGGTTTAGTTCCATTGGCAACATAAAAGACAAGTGACCCAGTACGGCACTGTCACATGCCCGACGGAGTTGACCTTTGCGGTAGCATTGGCAACCTAAAAGATACGGGGCCCAGAACGGCCATAGCACAGGCTTGAGGAGCTTGGAGTTGACCTTTGCGGTAGCATTGGCAACTTTATAGTTACATGACCCGGAACGGCTTTAGCACTGGTTCCAAGGGCTGCCGGAGGTTGCTGGGCAGGCTCGAGGAGCTCAGAGTGGACCTTTGGGGTACCATTAGCAACACAACAGACAGGTGGCTCAGAACGGCAATAACACATGCTGGAGGAGTTTGTGTTTATGATTTAGGGTACCCCTGGCAACATATAAGTCAAGTAGCCCAGAACGGCACTGGCATTCAGGAGCAGAGCACATGGTATAGTGGTAGATAACAGGGGCTACGTGTACCTTTAATCAAAAATGATACTGTGGCCATGGAGGCACGGCTGGTTGAGGGTGATTGGAGCTGACAAGTCTGTTACGCGGTGCCAGAGGAGGCTTGACAGTTATGGGAGGCATGGGTGAACCTGGAGAATAGTTCACAGCATGGAAGACAGCCTGAGCAGCACGGCACGGTCATTCTTGGGGTATGACATTGAGGTCTGAGACCATGGATGTCCTGTGTACGGGTAGGGATTAGAGAGGATAAGCCCGGTTCCACTGTCTGCCAGAGGAGGCTGGACAGTGCGGGGAGCTCAGGGGCACATTCGGAGTACTTTTGGAAACAAGGAAAGCAGCTGGACCCAGTACGGTGTTGCCACTCATGGGCATTGTAATTGATACCGTGGCCAAAGGGGGCATACTTAGCAAGGGGATGGATCTACAGAGCCCAATTCCATGGGCTGCCAGAAGGGGTGGGACAGTGTTTTGGTCAGCTAGGGCCTGGCCCAGTGGCCCGTTATCAAAAGGGCGGACAGTGGGCCCCTGTACGGGGCTGAATTGGTTGCTGGGCTGGTTTGCACAGGTCGAAATTCGAGGGCATGTTATCAGCACGTCAGGCGACGGGGAGGGCTAGGACATCGCTGATGTTTTTCCCGGCTCACAGTTGGGTGAGTTCCGGTAAGATGTACACGGTTCCCAGGCTTGTGGTGCTGTCCTGCTTAGCAGGGAGCAAGGGAGACGAAAAGACCAGAGTGAGGATTGAAGTTGGGCACAGGGGATTTGGCATCAGTTGGAACAGGGATAGTCACTAGTACGTAGGACAGCGGAAAGGTCCGCAGCCGAGGGTAGTTTTTAGGCAGGGGTACTCCCCGTTGGCAGACAAGTGGGGTACAGGTTTTGAGGGGTTGGGATGGGGGTTTCTAGGAGTGGGACACCACCCCTTTAATGACGACAGTGACTGGGGCATAGGTACTGAGGTTATTCAATAAGTTACGCGTATGTGGCTCTGGAGACCACTATACCTGTGGTCCTTGTCCCGCCCATCTGGGAGGTTTTGGGGGATATTTTTAGGATATGAATTGGTATGGTAAAGAGGGTTTAGTTTAGGGGAATGCCGCCCTAGGACAGCATGCATTCAAATTTTATAAGGGTTTGTCAGATCGGAGAGATCTTGGCAGGGCTGTAGGGCGTAGGTATCTATTTTTAAGTTGCCTGGGGACTTGTGGCACTTCCCTGTGAGAAAGGTGGCACTGGGCAGAGGCTTGTTATGTCACAATGGGGGGCAAAGGGGCGACTTTTCTACCGTTCTCCGAATAGCTGGGTAGCTGCAGCCACACAAAGTATTGGGAGGCTTGCCATGGGGTCAGTGCATGGCGGGCATGAGGTTTTTGGGAAGTAGGACATGTAATGCGGTTAGCAATGTGTACAGGTGGGGGAGAAAGGGTGCTAAGATATTTCGTTCGGAAATGTTAATGTTGTTTTCAGGTTCAGCTTTAGAGGAAGGTCTCCGGTGTATCGGTCTCGATACTGGAGGATTCTTTGTTAATATGGGAAGACCGACAAGGGAAAGAGGCAAACTCTGGGTCTCTTGGGATCCGCTCTGTACCGTAGCATATGGGGTCGTATAGGAGAAGGGGGCCTGGGGGGGGTAGCTGCTACCCTCTTAATATAGGCTGTTTGGGGGGAGGGGGTTGCGGTTGGAGTTTCGCCAATGGTCAAGTGGTGCTAGGTGGGTTGAGTTCTGGCCACGCGGGGTGTGGCATGGGGGCTGTACGCATGGAGGCAATAGGAAGGCATGGAAAGGGTCTAGGGTGTCAGGACGTCTTTTCATGAAGTTCATGCAGCTGGCTTTATCTTATGACTCGGAGGTATTTGTGGGGGATTCTCTGGGGATTCCTTTTTCTCATGGGTTGGGTTTGTCAGGGGCAGTTTTCCCTTGCGGAGGCTCTGACGGGACCTAGGTTTGGGGGGCAGAAAAAGGGGTAGTGCCCCCCCTTTTTCTGGGTGGCGGTTGGCTGTCAAGTTGGCATGTTTTAGCCAAGTTTATTCGTTATTGACAGAGGCAATCCAGGCTGAAAGGGAACGGGTAGACAAGTTCACGAGGTAGGATCTTTAAGGTGCTTTAGGAAGTTAGGTTAGTGACAGGTTAATAGTCGTAAAGGTTAAGGTTGAAAGGTCAAAGGTGAAAGGGTAAAGGTCAAAGGTCAAAGTTCAAAGGCAAAGGTTAAAGGGTCACAGTAGGGGTGAAAGGGTAAAGTTCAAAGTTCAAAAGCTAAAAGGTCACATTAAATGTTGTGTGGGGGAACCTTAGGGGTGGGGATAGCGTAACTTAGGTAACAGCTTGTATAGTGAGGTTGTAGTTTTGTAAGGCATCAGGCCAAGTGCCTTTTAATTGTGATGTGCACCTGTTTCAATAAAAGCGACCTTTTACACACTATTTCGGTGTCAGTGGTCTGTGCGGCTCCCCATATTCCCCAACTTGCCCTGCCGCAGGCTCAGACTGACTGCCAGCGCGTTTTGGTTTGTGCAAAATATTTCATTCGCTCCAGGGACCTCTGACTTGCAGAATTACGTCAGTGTCAGCGAACTGCTTTTTCTTCTGCCAGCGCATGTTTTTTTTTTCAGCAAAGATTAAACACAATTTCAGGATAAAATGCATAGTGATTTCTACAGGAATCGTCCTCGGTAGCAAGATTCAGTAAACAAAGGGATGTGGGGTCGGTTTGTGCTCCAGACCCCCAGAATGAAGTAAGGGCTGGAAGTGAGGCAGCCAGAATGAAATGTCTTGACTGTGTTCTTTCCATCAGGCCAGCACCAGCCCTGTGGCCTATCGGTGTGTGTGTCTGTTAGACATGGCCTACCTGTGCCGGGTCTGGAGCTCAGTGAATTCATGCCAGGAATCTGTATTTGACCCTTCGGACGCAGGTTCGAATCCCGATGGGTCTACTCATCCTTTCATCCTTCCAGTGTCACTAAAACGAGCACCACTGAGTCAGGTACCAACAAACACATTTTATTCGGTGCCAAGATGCCCCTTGGGTGACCTTGTGCACATGTACTTTTGCCTCCCAAAATTCTCTCTCTATGTATTGTGTCTACCTGTTCCGAGGTAGGACTAGAAAGAGAGATGTTATCCAATGTAGGCTATTAGCCTGTACAGCATTGGGCCACGAGGTCCCAGAATGAAACAATTTCACATTGTTCTCCAGATCTTTGTGCCCCGATACACACAGCGTGAGGTCAGATCTAGGCATGTAAATGATGAGTGCGAAGAAAGTGCTCTAAACCTCTGGACAGTAAGTGCTCAGCGTGTGCATTGGATCTCACAGATTAAGGCTTTTGCTTAATTCTGTTTTCAGCACTAAGGCTTGTAGATTTCATGATTTCAATCACCTGGAGGGCAAGTTCACCCAGGGACAGACACCTCTTAGAAATGGAATGTCATGACTGCCAAGCGGCCCCACTCCATCTGAGACGCCGTCAATCAGACACAGACAAGGGAAGACCCTGAGAGGCACGAACACTGAGAGACACAGATAAGGGAAGACAATGGGAGACATGAACACTGAGCGACCCAGATAAGGGCAAACACTGGGAGACACAAGCACTGGAAGACATAGACACTGGGAGACATAAATAGACACTGGGAGACACCTGCACTAGGATTCATGGATTGACACAAACATGGGAAAACACTGGAGATACAGACAAGGGAAGACCCTGGGTCACCTTGATGCAAGAAGAAAGGGGATTGTTTTACAAAACATGCTTGATTGTTTTGTATATTGCTGGACTGTGATTGCTTTATTATGCACTTTGAAAGTATTTGCACTTTTTACTTTGCTTTACCAACTACAGTTTGTATAGATTCTGAAATTAGGTACTTGCTGATATGGTTTGTTTTTATTCTATATTCTGTGCTATTTATGGTGTTGATTGCACTTGCTTGTAATACGTAGGCCTTAAATCTTGTAATTAGCATTGCTTACAATAGAAATAATAACTTCAAACTGAAAAACACCTGCATCAATGTTCTGAAACATCCAAGCAGTTTTTATCCTCAGCCTCTTGCTTGCCTGTTTTTGTCCTGCTTACTCATAAAGACATGATGGTAGAAATTGAAATTGCTTCCTCAGTTGACGTTATTATCATGCACAATGCTTGACAGTCACAAGTGTGTGGCATGCAGATAATTTGCGTTTATTTCTCTTGGAATTGGCAGGATACTGTTTTATAGCTTGTGTACTCATGTATATTGTCAGTCGAGTCTGTGAAATTGCAGGTTTAGGTTAGACTTTCAAAGTTTCAAGTTTTGTCCATCAATATAAATTCTAACTCAGACTCTTCATGGTTGTTCTTTGTTCTTTAGCAATAGGCAGTTCCTGAGACAATAGGATCGCTCCTTGGCATTGCTCTGATTGCTGTCTCAGTTAAATAATCGACTCTTGGCAATGTTACAAATGGGGTATTTTATATGTTAAGAGTGTTCCCACTTTCTTATTAGAACTTTGAACAAGACAATATAGAAGCATTTCATTAAATGTTGGAGGTTTCAAATCAAAATAGATCAGATTTTTGGGCTGTGGTGCTAAGTGGTAGGTGGTGGGCCGGGCCGCCGGGGGGCCACCTCTATGTACTTCGCAGGGGGGCCCCCTCAAGTTTTGTTACGCCACTGCAGCCAGGGGAAGTTAAAAAAAAGTTCCATACAAAAGTGAATAAACACAGTAATTCAGCGATGGGAACTGATAAGAGCCCCTTTTAAGATATATTAAATACAAAAGATTTCACAAGCACAGTGGAAGCGCTGTGCAGGTGAAAGCTAAAAGGGAGATTTTCCCTTTTTAGTGGCACCTCTCCCATGGTGCTCGGTCTCCATGGGGCTGAGATATGCCCTCAAGCACCGTTCACAGTAAAAGCATCTGGAGCCTAAAGGTTCAGACTGCGTTCACTTCAGTAGTTGTGATGTCAGTGTGCATGGCGCGATGCACGTCACAACGATCCCCCCAAAAAAGCGGAGCGCCAGAAAGGTTTTCTTCTTTCCGTGCAATGACAAGATGTTCACATTTTGTGCTACTTACTGTTATGAAAATGTCTAAGCTCATTGGGATGATATGGCAACAATGAAAGTTACAATAGGGGTATATTTCCAGTATGAGTATGAAATGTTTTTACTGTGACATTCCCTTGTTGGTTTTGTAAGGCCTTTATGAGGGTGTAACTAATGTTATGTCCATATTGCAGTTTGTATATATTTGTCTCTGTTTGCTTACTATTTAGATTTGTGTAGAATAAAGTACTCATTCTGTCCAAAAGTGAAAGTGCTGACTCAACAGCAATGTATTAAATATGTTTAGTTGTGTTGCTGGATTCTAGGTAGGGGTGGGCGAAGAATTTCGTTCCGATGGTGGAGTTCGCTGAGTTTTCCCCACTCTGCACGGAGTTCTGAAAAACTCAGTGAAGTGAATCGGAGCGAAGTTTTTTCTCTCGAGCGGCTCACCGACGTTAAGTTGGCGAGCGCTCGTGAGAAAAAACACGTGCTAGACCTCCTCCTGGTGAGATTTCTCAACGTGGGTGGTCACGGGAGGTCTTGACCATTCGCGTTGAGAAATCTGCCGCTCACGTTGAGGAAGCCTGCGCTCGAGTAGAATGTCTACTCGAGCGGCAAAAAGCAGCAGCACCTTTTGGCACGATGCATAGTGCTGTTTGCGCTGATTTTACAGTGTGGGACAAACTCCTGGCACTAAAAATCAGCGCAAGCAGTGTGACTTAACAGACTTTGCCGCTGGCGGAACTCTGGGGAGCGTGGCAGAGTTTTTCCGGCACTCAGTGTAGTTCCGAGGAGTGAAACACCGCGAACTCTGCTCATGACTAATTCTAGGTCTCTAGGCCCCACTACCTCCCTGAGTAAGGACTCCAACTGCTCTGCCCCGGTATCGTCAGAGTCCAGTGCTAAAAAGTGGTACACATTTTTGCGATCTACAATATGGGGGCTTGGGACAACAGAAACAAAAACCTCAATTGTTACAATTGGGGACAGAGCCTTCTGACTGTCCTGAGACCATCTGACCTCGATTCTCTACACTGAACGATTCCAGGATGCTGAATACTATAGTTGCTTGGGAAAAACATACAAAGGTCCTGGCTTGCTATGTGGCTGTACTGTCCTATGAAATGATGTTGTAGTATTTTCAGCCTGTATCATGCATTTCTTCTATATTACTTATCCTGGTGCAGCAGGTTAGTTTAGTGAGCAACTAAGTGACTTACGCACGTTATCTGCACTCATGTGAAAGTGAACTATGCAGAACAATCCCATTAATATGCAATACGAGGTATGTGAATGATGTCATGGCACTGAGCGCAGGATTATATTTAACGCAAAAATCATGACATTGAAGACAGTCCCACATTCAGAGGGTGAAGGGGAGTCGCGGAAGGGGTGAAATCCTTTCTCCTCAGTAGCATGCGTACAAATCACTCTACTGCCACTAAATGCAGGAAAGCGGTCTGGTTGGGTGTGCTCAGGTGTCCAGTAAAGAAGTAACAGGGTTTCCCAAAGGATCAAAGGCCTAGACAAACGTAAACGATAGATCGTTTAGTATGAGGATATCAGCTTCATTTTCATTCTTTGTAAGCTTGCGTCAGAGCAGGTAGTCAGACCCACAAGAAAACGTATACAGTTTTGACAATACCAAATATTATAATTAAAGGAATACATAATTGAGAGGCGCACAATTCGTTTAAATAAAAGCAAATAAAAAGAATAACATGAAAAATGAAGGGGATTCGTCACGGGATATACATTTTAGGCTGGCTAAAATACAAAAACGGTACAGGAAACAATGGTACACAAATTATTAATTGATAATCAATGTGAAAGTACGAAAACGTCCATTACAGAAAAAGTAGCTGTATGAAATAGCGCGAGGGAGGCGGGTTAGCCTCCTTAGAAAATTCCGAAAGCTATCTGGGTACAGTGTCGCAGTCAGTGAATGTTTTCCGTTCCAACTTAGAATAAGTCTCAGTTCAACCCAATTCCAAAGGGTTGTCCAAAGGTTGTCTATGCGGTAATGTCGAAAGCAAGTATATAGATTGCTGAAATTCGGAGTGAACCAGGCATGCATGCAGGGTGGAGCTCCAGCTGGGGAAATGTGCATGTTGCAGTCATGATGTCATCCAATATGGTCCAAACCAACGATCAATTAGTACATCTGGCCTGAAACATTGAACTTATGGCTCAAAGGAAATAATGGTGACTGACAAAGAGTGGCTGTCGGTACTTCAAGTCAACCGAGTTCGATGCCTTTTGAGGTAGGCCGAACATGGATGTGGGTTGAAGTTCGTTTGGCTTCCCCACTGTAAAAATGTTGGTTTGAAAGCGACAAGGAATCTGGCATTCCTGAAGTAGAAATTCCGAAAAGGTGAAGGAATTTTCCTTAGGCCACTACTCAATATAAGGTTCTAAAGGTAACATCTAGCATTTTTATCCAGGTCTATGGGGAATATGTTGACAGTTTGAATTTAAAAAGTGTTAAAGCGGCTTTACATCATTCGGTTGAGGCACAGTTCTTCAGGCCTGGTTTCACGGATCTAGCACTCGGAGCATGGTGCAGAAAACACTTTTCTTTCGAAATGTATTGTTGATGTAATTAAAGCTCAACCCAGTATAAAATCATTCACTCAATTGAAATGAAGTTTTGTTAAAATTCTCCGGTTCAATCGGTCTTATACTGAATGTAAATAAATAAATCCTGACCAACCCTATAAGGCTTTAACCTTAACCAGCTGTGCCATCAAATTCACTATGCCTACAATATACGTGTGAAAATGTACAACAAAAATAATTATGAGAAATTGGGTTGTTGGTTGACTGCGGTGTGATCCCTGGTCAAGCAGCAACCACAATCCTTGTCAAGATGAGGCCCAAGCCAACCCTAATTTAACTTGTGCTCAATCCTCTGGTATTTGTCTAACACTTCAAAAAGTAATAAAGTAAAAACACCACACAAAAAGGATCGCCTACCAGGATAAAAAAACAGAACTTTCTTTAAAAAATAAAAGAAGATGAAAATGACAAAAATCCAATCAGTAGAATCAAAGCTATTCAGATTTACGTAAAAATAGCGCCAAAATGGACAAAGCGCCAACAGTGGTTATCTGGTTGCGCCGGACCAGGACAAAGTCACAAGTTCAGGCTAATCAAAAATGGAGCATGGGCTGGCTACAGGGACCCAGTTAGGCTCGCTGAACAAAGTACCTTAAATCTGGGTTTGTGCAGGGTTGCGAGGATTTGCGTCAAAGATGCATCACACAGCCAAAGTGATGCAGTAGTTCGAAGATGCAGTGAAGCTGCGATGTGAGTGCCTGCGTTGTCATCGCTTGCAATGTGAAGTCCGGAGTCGAGGATGCTGTGCACTGTCAGGGTGATGCATCTGTTCCAAAGAACAGCGAGACTGCGATGCACAGTCTGGCATCATCATCAAGGCTGCCGCCGATGAAGTATGCAAGGGCATGTACCATGGATGCATCACACAGTGGCGGTTCTGAATGCGCTGCGAGCTGTGGCGGCGATGCAGGTCTTTGCAACGGGTTCAATCTACACAGCAGCGGAGATGTGTCAGTTCTGCTTGGAGTTGCACCGCACAGCAGAGGAGATGTATTGGTTTCTCTGGATCCACAGAGGCTGGCAGAGCACCTTAAGCCCCCTTCCAAGGGTCCAGGACTGGGTAGGCACCACTTGGCAGGGTAGAGTCACATATGGCAGAGTCCAGGTGCAGGTGCTAGGTGGTTGGAAGTCTGTTATGTCCTGAGGCTTCAGATCAGAAGGCCAGCCAACTAGTCCTTGGAGTCACTCTGGGTTCAAATGATGCAGGTCCAGTCCTTCTCACCCAGGCAAGAGGGCAGCAGGCAGCAGGGCAGCAGTCCAGCAGAGTGGCAGTCTTTTCAGCAGCACAGCAGTCCCTCTTCCTGGCAGAGTATCCACAGGTTCAGAAGTGTACTGAAGTGGTGGTGTCTGAGGTCCAGTATAAATATACCCAGTTGTACCTCTGAAGTGGGGAGACGCTGCTAGAGGTGCTTGAAGTGCACTGGTGCCCTGCCTACCTGGCACTGGCTCCAGACTAACTACAGAGAGCATGCAGACCTTTGTGTGGAAACAAGACACAGCCTATTCAAATGTAAGTGGGGCTAGGTCAGCTCCTCTCTCCCATCCTGCCAGTGATGACAAATCCAGTCACATCTAAGCTTCCCATTGTGTGTGGCTGTCTAGGAGGAATACACAAAACTTAACTGTCAACTACAACCAGTCATGTGACCCAGAGACAGGCAACAGGCACCAAATGTCTAAGGCAAGAAAATGCCAACTTTCTAAAAGAGGCATTTTCAGAATTGTAATTTAAAATCAACTTCACCATAAATTAGGATTTTAAAATGTGATTTCAGACACACCAAACATGTAAGGATTACCTGTTGCGATTTAAAAATTACACTGACAATATGTAATAAGGTAATTCCATCGTTATTCTATTGGAGAGGTAGACCTTGCAGTAGTGAAAAACACATTTGAGAGTTTTTCACTACCAGGACATGTAAAACTTAAAAGTACATCTCCAACTTTTTAAATACACTGCAACCTGCCCATTGGGCTGTCCAGGGCCTAACTTAGGGGTGACATCTATGTATTAGAAAGGAAGGTTTGGGCCTGACAAAAGTTTGTTTTGCCAGGAAGAAATGCCAGTTTAAAACTGCATACACCTAGGCTGCAATGGCAGGCCTGAGACATATTTGAAGTGCTACTTAAGTGGGAGGCACAACCAGTGTTGGCCTACTAGTGGCATTTACTTTCAAGGCCTTGGGCACAGGTAGTGCCACTTTACTATGGACTTACAAGTAAATTAAATATGGCAATTGGGTAGAAGCCAATTCAACATGGTTTAAGGAAAGAGCACAAGCACTTAGCACAGGTTAGTTCTAAGGCCAGCAAAATCAATGTCAGCAAAAAGAGGAGCCCTGAAGGCAAACATTAGGGGAAAACCACTACAATGATGCCAGGTTTAACTTCAATAGCATTAATTAACATTAATAAAAACAATAGTTTGCCTGAAAAGAAAGCGCTTTTGTCCAGCACTCTTATTGCAGGGAATCTCTGGTGAGGAGCTACTTATTGGTCCAGAAATCTCTTAGTACCTAAGCACCCAGGCTCCCAAAACCAGAATCTCACACTAGCAGGTATCCAAGCAAACACAGTTCTAAATAACCATGTCGCATCAGAATACTGCTACCTGAATTATACCATTAAGCCCTGGAAACACAAATCCAAAGAAGATGGAAAACATTGTGTAAGAAATTGGGTTTCTGCTTGAGGGTGGTGAAACCATACTCAAGCAGCAACCACAATCCCTGTCAGGGTGAAGTCACTAGCAAAACCCCACATTAGCCTGTGCTTAACCCACTAGTAGCTTGGCTCAAAAGCAGTCAGGCCTAACCTAGAGGCAATGTGTAAATTATTTATGCAGCACTTGAAAGAGTAATAAAGTGTCACACGACACAAGAAAAATCCCAGTAATAGAGTAAAATGTAATACATTATTTGAGACCAAAACAACAAAAATACAATCAGTACAACTGGAGATATGCAGTTTTAATGATTTAAGTGAAAACAGTGCCTAGATGCACAAAGCGCCAACTGTGGTTATCTGGTTGTGCCAGAATGGGACACATTCACAAGTTCAGGCCGACAGTGATGGAGTGCAGGCTGGATACAGGGACCAAGTTAGGCCAGCTGAACAAAGGATCTTAAATCCTGGTGCATGATCTGTGCGGTGCTACTTTGAGAGGCTTTGTGTAGTCCAGTAGCGGCTCGTGGTGGGAGTGCTGCGGGGTGGGGGAGGAGCAGGGTGGGGGGTAGTAAACTACGGCATACAGCCGAACAGAGGTAAGTAAACAAATAAATAAATAAAACGAATTTCATTGCGCACGCTGCATTGCCAAATGCGATGCAGCGCGCGCAATGAAATTCGTTTTATTTATTTATTTGTTTACTTACCTCTGTTCGGCCGTATGCAGTAGTTTACTACTCCCCACCCTGCTCCCCCCCGCCCCACCCCACCGCCCCGCAGCACTCCCACCACGAGCCGCTACTGGTGTAGTCCGGCTTTGGATCTGATGAAGCTGTGCGGCAAGGCTTTGTGTCACTTTGCATGGGTTCCGATGAACTATGCGGCAAAACTTGGTGGGGCTTTGCATCGCTTTGGATAGGTTCTCTTGGAGCTGACATCTGTGTGGCAAGGCTTTGCAGAGCTTTGTGTCATTTGGCGTCGATTCCAATGAGGCTGGCAACTGTGCAGCAAGTCTATGCTGGGCTTTGGGTTGCTTTGCATAGGTTTTGATGGGGATAAGAGCTGGGCTGGCAGAGCGCCTTCAAGCCCACTTCCATGGGTCCAAGACTGGGGTGACACCACTTGGGGGGCAGGACTCACATCAGATAGAGATCTGGGGCTGGGTACAAGATTTTTGGAGCCTGTGCTGTCCATGTGGCTCTGATCAGGAGGTCACCCAACTAGCACTTGGAGTCTCTCTGGTGGTCCTGGGTTCAAGATGCAGGTCCTGTTCTTCTCACTAATGCAGGAGGGCAGCAGGGCAGCACGACAGGGCAGCAGAGTGTCAGTCCTGCTTGCAACAATGCAGCACAGCAGTCCTTCTTCTGAGTCTCCCACAGGTCCAGATGTGTACCGAAGAGTTGGGGTCTAAGGCCCAATATTTATACCTGGTACCAACTTTAAGGTAGGCAAAGTTTCAAGAGGCTTCCACCCCGTGAGTTGTCAGCCCTTGCCCCAGCTTGTATGGGGACACAAACAACTAGTGACAAACACTTTGTGAGAGTGCTCAGGCAGAGCCTTTGTGATGGTAGGTTACAGCTCCTCCCCCTCATTAAGTCAGAGCGGCCCATCCTGCTAACACCTAGTCTCCCTTTGTCTCACTGTCTGGGAGCAACACACAAAGATCCAACTGCCAGCTACACCTAGTCAATTGACCCAGGAGACAGGCACAAAATTGTTAGGGCAAGAAAATGCCAGCTTTCTAAAAGTGGCATTTTCAGAATTGTGAGTTACAATCTGACTTTGCTATTAAAGAGGATTTTAATTCACAATTCCATAAATACCAAACTCGACATTCCTATCTTCTCCCAATTGAAAATTACCACTTAATAAATTTAATAAGGGAGCCCAATGTTATCCTATGGGAGAGGTAGGCCTCCTGTAGTGAAAAATTAATTTAAGAGTTTTTCTCTACTAGGACATATAAAATTTTAAAGTACCTGTCAAAACTTTTAAATACACTGCACCCTGCCCATTGGGCTGTGTAGAGCCTACCCTAGGGATACTTTATGTATATTAAAAGGAGATATTTGAGTCTGGAAAGAGGTTTATCTTGCCAGGTCGAAATGGCAGTTTAGGACTGCACACACAGTGCTGTGTAGAGCCTACCCTAGGGATACTTTATGTATATTAAAAGGAGATATTTGAGTCTGGAAAGAGGTTTATCTTGCCAGGTCGAAATGGCAGTTTAGGACTGCACATACAGGCTGCAATTCAAGGCCTGAAACATGTTTGAAAGGGTTACTTAAGTCAATGGCTTAATATGTGCTTCATGCCCACTAGGAGCATTTAATTTACAGTCCCTGGATATATAGAGTGCTACCTTTCTAGGGTCTTATAAGTAAATTAAACATGCCAGTTGGCTGTAGGCCAATTCTACTATGTTTAAAAGAGAGCACACAAGCACATTAGCACAGGTTAGCAGTGGTAAAGTGCGCAGAGTCCTAAAAGCCAACAAAAAAATGAGTGCACAAAACAGGAGGGTAAAAGCAAAATGTTTGGGGATGACCCTACAGAAAGGTCCAAGTCTAACATGTCTATTTCAATGTTTCTTAGAAAGACAGCAGAAAGTCCTCATGTGTGAGACAAGTTTTTCTGTCTTCTTTCTTCCCATTTATTCAAACTGATTCTGAAATGCCAGTAGCCCAGAGAGCATTTTTAAAGGTGTGAGCTTGTCATTAGGGGGTGAGCAATTCTAATGCAATACCTAAAATATTTCCACTGTCTCCACACCTACCTTTTCCATACAGTGAGAGTTCCTGTTCCATGACTATGCCAATTGGCACAAAACTTCTCCTTCAAACTTGTAAAATGTTTGGTGGATGGCCTTCAAAACCACAGCGGCCACCCACCTATCTTTTTGCAGCATTACAGATGGGCTGCAGGCAGTTGTACAGCCCCTTCTGTAATACTTATAGCGCCAGTGCACATATAGCACTGCTGCTACCTTCAGCCGGCATTCCCTCATTGCATGGAGATGTGGCCCTATTCAAATGAAGGAAACACTTTACCTCTGCACCCATGATATATTATGGATGTGGGTGCAGAGACAAAGAGGCTGTCAGGAGGAACAGTGATTGTGTGCCTTAAAAGATAGTGCATCATCAGTGTGCCCCCTTAAGGCAGTCCTCTGGAGGGGGTAGAGCAACACCCTGCAGGTTGGTACAGTCACATACTGCACCCACCTGCAGGGGGATCTATGTCTACCCTTTGAAGGTTAAGCAGGTAAAAGTGACAGACGGAGTGGCTGCTTGAAACAGCCTCTTCATATTTCAATAATACTCTGCCAGAAACCCACCTCTCTGACCCCCCCCGCCGGGCAGAAGGTCTGAAACCTTTGAAATTGAAGAGAGCAAATGGGAAGGTGTCTTTATGATGTTAGGTGTCTTTTTGTCCATGTAAGAAATTAGGTTCTTGGTTGAGGGGAGTGGAAGCCCCACTCAGGCAACAACCACAATCCTTCTCTGGGGGGAATCACAAAAGTACCTAAATTAACATATTCTTAACCCTCTGGTAGTTTCACACAAAGCAGTCAGACTTAACATAGAGGCAGTGTGTAAAGTATTTATGCAGCACACAAATAGTTATAAAGTGAAAACACACTACAAGAAAATCCCAAACTAATATAGACAAATAGAGTAAATGTTAATAAATGAAATGACACCAAAGTGAATAAAATCTAATCAGTAGAACCAGAGCTATTAATGTTTACAGTTTTTAGTGAAAAATAGCACCTAAATGACCAACCACGGACATCTGGTCGCATGAGATCAGGACAAAGGGGTTGGATACAATAAATGGGTTGGGCCCGGTCTAGGCTTACTTTCAGACTTAGAAAAATTCTTGAAGATTTTTCTGGTGAAGGTCGAGTTTTCAGTAGGGCAAGGCAATTGACTGTGTGTGAGGAGGTGCCGTTGTCAGTGAGCCACTGGATGCCTTGCAAATGATTGAATGAGATATTCTGAAGGTGTTTCATTAGCTAATTCTCTGATTCTTGCAATTGTAGGGACAACCAAGCATTATCAGTGGAATGGTTATGGTTAGTGTTCAGTACTAACCACGACAATGGGGAGTCTCTTGGAGTTAGAAAGTTGGCCTTGGAAAGTTTCTTTGACTTTGTATTGCTGTAAATGTGCAGTCAATGCTTAGCTGAAGAGAAGTGGTATGATGCAGGATCAGAGTAAAGCGCAACAAAGTTTCACATTTGTATTATAAATGTAATTGTCATGTCAGAATTCTCATGAAAATTATTAATATTACCTGAGAAAAAAATTATTTAAAAGTACTCCTACATATGAGTGCAGATTTACTACTTTGTGCAGTGCACATATATTCCTAGTATATTCCCAGTAGTTTGCCTGGACAGGTTTGCAGGCATACTACTTGGAATGTCATATGACATATCCTAAGGGGTCCTACTACCCAGTGTGTGAATTTCTACATCATCTAAAGTTCAGCAAAGTGAAAGTTGAGCTTGATGTGCAAATGCACATTTTTTACATGTGGTTTCCTCATGGAGAAAGCTGTCCCCCCACTTCCCAACCAAATGAATGGGTGATCCTCTCCTCTTCCCGTCCTTGAAGGAAGATTACTCCAGCTGTCAATCCTCAACCATCTCCAGGGTGGAATGGTCAGACTGGAGTTGGGGTATGTCCACAAACATACAAGTATGTGGGCTTTACAAAACTCACTTGGGCACCCACGCCTTGCAAACCCCACTTCCCACCCCTTGCGAGTGATTTCTTTCCGCTGCTTTCTCTGCACTTGTGGAGGAGGAACCTGCAGTAGTAAACCCCTTCACACCTAGCAGGAATCCCTTTGAGTCTTTTTGGAAGGCAGCTATACCGTTCTTTTCGGCTGTAAAGCCAAAAATACATGTGTGAATTTTCCTCACGGTTTTGCAATACCCCTTCACATATTAATTGCACTTCCAAACTTATAGTAAAAGAGGTGCAGTGAGCACTGAAAGGGCCCCTAAGCACCTCCATTTTTTCAAGGGTTAAGGGGATGGGGCTTCTATATATGATATACTGTTTTCATGCAAATTATAAAAAACAATTTACAATTGCGCATTTATTTTAAACCAAATCCTGGAAAGACCAGGCAAGGCCCAATTTCCCAAACGTTTTTATCATCAGTTATATTTTGCATCGGTCATGTGTGATTGTACCTGAATTTCCATACCTGTTTAACAAAGCATTTTCTGGGAGTAGCAGTGCCGTAATCCAGGCTTTGGAGGGGCTTAATCATATATTTCCTTGAAGAAAACATGCTTATTCAAGGCAAAAATAATTGGGAATCACAAATCGTGCTTTCTTCCAGCGAGTCACAGGTAATCCTGAGATAAGGCACAACTAGTCATAGAAAAAACTTTATAGTTCAGGATCTCATTATTAGGTATATGCCACTAAAAATTCCAAGTTCCTTATTTTTTATACTTTTTCGTAAATTTGGACCAATGAGAAGGTAAAGATGAAAAGCAGCAGGAGCCACAGAAGTTTCCAAGGGCTCCATGAAGTTCAGCGTGGTTAATCTGTACGCTTCACTTTTGCACTGCAAAAAAGTTTGTGATTACTTTTAATGTGCTTTGATATTCTAGTTTCATTTACCCACTACGACTCTTGGAAAGAAATGTAAATAAAATACTTTATTTTCCCATATAGATATCGCCCTCGTAGGGCAGGCATTTTCGACCCAGGTATGAAATGCTGACTGCGTACATGTGCTCTCCCAGGTTGCTATGCAACCTCGAAAGCAAGTGCTGCAGTAATAGACATTCGGAATAGAATTAATGCCCTTCTGACCCATATTTCACATTCTGCATGAGCCCATTGACTGATAAATTCTACTAACTATACGCATACTTACAAATATAAAATATAGTATTATAAGTGACATTGTTATTACCTTCAATACTAAAATATGGGCATAAATCAATTGGTAAAATTATTGAGGCTAATAATATCTAATGAGATTTTCTATTCTTTTTTCCCTTTTGATATATGAATCACTTATGTCTCATAACCTTAGGCTATATATTTCCTTGTGGTTTCAACGTGATTTTATATGCAAACCTCCAGTTAAACTATAGATGGCATTTTCCCTCCAGTCTCATGCGTTCTTTTCAGGTTCTTGTGATGATGAAATGCAATTGGGCACATCTTCCAATCAGCTTTTGGCCAAAACGTGCATCCAATATGTTAAATGTATTGTATAAATAATGTAAACATGCTGAATGATGTCTTATTAAATGACTTATTCATCAAATCCAAAGTGAACTATTTACAGTCCGAAAAATATACGTACAAAATACACAAATACTCGCACACCACCAGATGAAGTTAATTTGGCCAATGTTATATATATCAATTGATACAATTTAGTTAACCTATTATTAAGCACAAATAATAACTTTTTTCTCGCCTACAGTCTCTGTTGTCGAAGACCAATTGTTAACATTACAGCACAGAGAGGCTTTTGGGCTAGCCCCTTACTCGTGACTGAAATGCTTTCTTGTCTATCTCCTAATTTAATGACTTTCCTTCCTATTCTTGTGTTTCACTCGATCAGGAGCATTTAAGTGTAACAATGTTTTAAGTGGATGGAATTATCCTTCAAGTGCTAACATCAAATCTTGCATTGCAGTGTGGACGAGGGACTATTTTACCTCCTCCCCCATCACATCATGCTGCCCGTCTTCACCCCTCCTTCTTATTAACCCTTTACCCTTTATTACCCCAAAGGCTGCTTGTGCCCACTCCCTCTCTCACTTTGAATGCTCCCCGTCATACTCCTGGCGGGTTGCCAACTGAAAATGATATTTTTAACCATTCCAAGATGGCTGCCCATGTGTACACATGCACTAGAATGTGTGGGGGGCATCTTTGAATGTATTTTGCTGTATTTTAAGAAATCCCATTAACAGATGGCCATGGTGGATGCTTGTGCATCCTTAGTGGCCATGTTTGAATGGACTTTCCTAAAATATAGCATATTACATTCAAAGATGACCAGCGCGGATGCATGCACATCTAAAGCAGTCACCTTCCAATGGGGCCTACTTATAAAGCTTTTTATTATGAATTGTGTGTCTTACTACTGTCTTGGATGTGAGTTACTCCTACTTATTCAGGCCAGATAGCTAAGTATTTTCCCAGAGTAAGCACATAACCATAGAAAATGATTTGTGTAAATTTTGTCCAGTATTTGTAAATTTGGCAGCATACCTGAGTGCAGTAGTGGAAGGGACAAACCATTTGGATACACAGGCCATCATGCAGCTGCCGTGACAGTTCAGAAGTGTTTAATAATGTTTAGTGTTTAATTGTACATTAATTTTCCTTAATATCTGGGTTGTGTTCAGTAGATGATTTTGAAACATCGCCCTGTTCACCTTACTCAATGAGTAGTAGAAAGAATGTGTCCCTGGCCTCAACCCCTGAAAACAGAAGAGTTAACATGTACAGCAGGTTTAAAATTAGCATAAATTTATGAGCAACACGATTGTATCAAATTCTTTACTGACAATATTAGTACCCCAATGTGATCTGTATTAAAGAGCAAAGTCAGTCCTACAAGACAGAACAGAAAACCTAACATCTGATGTTTGAGCTGGAGTCACTGACACTAGAACCCCATAAATTCCCGCCCTTGTGTTTCTCCCAGGTGGCAAGTAAGGCCATTTTTCAGCATCCAATAAAAAACGACAAATTAAATTGTGTTCTGTGCTTTCTGCCACAAACATTTGACGAGGGAAAATAAATACAAATACTTGGACACAGCAAGTCATAGTTCACATATTCAATTCCACCGTAAGCAGCAGTAAGCAAAACACATGGAAAGACAATCCACAAATTTATAACGCAGCTTCTAGGGTCAGGGTTGGTAATACAGGATTTGCTCAAAGAACTTTTGATTTGTCGTTGATGTTTGCCAGAGCACCAACCATGAGTGTTAATAAAGGGGCAATGATGTATAATGGCCATGGGATAGCTGTGATACGACCACTAGTAGTACCCTTTATAAACAAAACAGGGGCAATGTGCCTGGTCATGGAATATTAAACACACAGCATACATCCTAAAAGAATAGCTTATTGCACGAGTCAGAGGAATAATTGAATGAATCAAAAACGGTCAGAGTAACCAACAGCAGGCCATATAAAGGACTTAATGTGGCCAATCAATAGCAATATACATGTATTGTGAAATAAATCCATCCCTGGTTGTTAGAAATTGGGTCGCTAGTTGGCAGAGGTATGCAACCTGTCCAAGTAGGGACCACAATGCTAGCTGGGGGAAGCTAGATACACAGTAAAAGATAACCTGTGCTCACCCTCTGGTAGCTTGGCACAGAGCAGTCAGGCATATCTAAAGAGAACATGTGTAAAGTATTTGTGCAGCACACACACACACAGTAACACAATGAAAACACCACAAAATACTCCACAGAGGTTTAGAAAAATAGAGAAAACATTTATGAGTAAAACAAGACCAAAACGACAAAAATCCAACAAGTAGAACCAGAGTTATGAATTTGTAAAGAATAAATCAAAAAGTAGTGCTTAGAGGTCAATAGCGCTAAGCAGTTACATGAGGTTGAGCTGGACCGGGGCAAATCCAAAGTTCAGGCCGATTGCGATGGAAGGCAGGCCAGCCACAGGACTCATGGAGGTACCGCTGAGATGGTGCAAAGCATCAACATCAAAGCCTTGATGAGTCGGCGCTAATCCGCGCAGGTGACGAAGAACTCCTTTATGATGCAGGCACTGCATCGTCATCAAGCTGCACTGTCAATCATCGTCGAGCTGAGCAGTCTCTCGAGGCAATGTTGTCGATCGGCTCCTGTGTCTGCGTAAATTTAGATGTTTCGGGAAAGCAGAAATCACCATTCAAGGGCCCAGGACTAGATTGGCACCACTTGGCAGGGCAGGACGCGCAGATTGCAGAGTCCAGGTGCTGTTGCAGAATTGAAGGAAGTCTTTGATGGCCCTGAGACTTCAGAACAGGGGGCAAGCCAGCAAGCCCTTGGAGTCACTCTGGATTCAAGTGAGATGGGTCCAGTCCTTGTCCTCAGCAGGGCAGAGATCAGCAGGCAGCAGGACAGCTCAGCAAAGCGGAAAGCAGTTCCTTCAGAGCAGCAGTCAGGCAAAGTGGCAATCCTTGTGGCACAGCAGTTTTCACTCCTGGCAGAGTTCTTCACAGGTCCAGTAGTGTACTGTCTTGGTAGGGTCAGATCCCCAGTACTTATACCCAAATGTGCCTTTGAAGTGGGGATGACTACAAAGCAGGCCTTTGAAGTGCACATGTTCCCTTTCAACCCAGTCCTGTCTGCCAGGCTATCTGTGGGGGGGGAAATGAGCCCTTTGTGTGGGACACAGGATACTCCCTATTCAGGTGTAAGTGTCAGCCCCCTCCCTCTTGCTGCCCAGGAAGCACTAGCAGAATGTAGATGAATGCAGATGACTTCCTTATCACACACACCCTTCTTGTGTTTGTGGCTGTCTAGAGGGAATGCACAAAGTGTAGCTGTCACCCACCCACCCAAGACGCATATTGGATAGAGGCTGCAAGGCACACAGAGCAGTAAGAGCAGAGAAGTGTCCACTTTCTAAAAGTGGCATTTCTAAAACAGTGATGTTAAATCTAACTTTACCATTAAAGATGATTTATCATTACCCTTTCAAAGATACAACACATGATGCAGCTACTCCTTTCTGATCAGGAATTACAGCTTAAAAGTGTTTTAAGGAATTCCCAATGTTAACCTGTGAGAGGAGTAGGCCTCACAGTAGTGAAAACACATTTAGCTCTTTGTCTCTACTAGGACATCTAAAACTTAAAAGTACATATCCTACCTTTTATTTACACAGCACTCTGCCCTTAGGGCTACCTAGGGCCTACCTTAGTAAGTGTAATTAAAGGGAAGTTTAAGGCTTGGTAAGTGGTTTTAAATGGAAAGCCAAAGTGACAGTAAACTGCACACACAGGCCTTGCAATGGGAGGCCTGAGACAGAATTGAAAGGCTACTTGTGTGGGTGGCACAATCAGTGCTGCAGGTCCACTAGTAGCATTTAATTTACAAGCCATGGGTATATGGTATACCACTTTACAAGGGACTTATAGGTAAACTAAATATGCCAGTCATGTATACACTAATGTCACCATGTTTAGGGGAGAAGTCCATGCACTCCGAGTACTAAGGCCAACAAAAGATACAGAAAAAGAGGAGATAAGCAGGCAAAAAGTTTGGGGGAAGGCCCAATGTTAACCTAAGAGAGGAGTAGACCTCACAGTAGCGAAAACTAATATAGCTGTTTGTCACTACTAGGACATGCAAAACTTAAAAGTACATGTCCTACCTTTATTTTACACAGCACCATGCCCTAAGGGCTATCTAGGGCCTACCTTAAGGGTGGCGTATGTGTAATAAAAGGGGAGCTTAAGGCTTGGCAAGTGGTTTTAAAGGGTAAATCAAAGTGGCAGTAAACTGCACACACAGACCTTGCAATGGCAGGCCTGAGACAGGTTTGAAAGGCTAATTGTATGGGTGGCACAATCAGTGCTGCAGACCCACCAGTAGCATTTAATTTACAGGCACTGGGTATATGGTATACCACTTTACAAGGGACTTCTAAGTAAACGAAATATGCCAATCATATATACACCAATATCACCATGTTTAGGGGAGAAGCACATGCACTTTAGCAATGGTTAGCAGTGGTAAAGTGCTCAGAGTCCTAAGGCCAACAAAAAGATGCAGCGAAAAGAGGAGGTAAGCAGGCAAAAAGTTTGGGGGGAGATCACCCTAAGGATGACATGTCTAACACTGATGTACATTGCATAAAGAAAAGTATTCAATTATTTATGAAAACCTGTTAATGATTCAAAAATGCTCATGCACATATATGTATTACTTAGGTCAATGGAAAATAATGTTCATAGGTTGTCTGCAGCTGTTATAAAGGTGCCACTTGGTTTAGTCCAGACAAGGTGCGGTGGAAGCGTCTAAGTTTCGGTCTCTAAGTTATAAGAGCATCTTCAGGACTCCCATGCATATGACAAAGTGTTCAGTTTTTCCTCCCGTTTTGTCCTTCACACGTCCTCTGAAATAACTCTCACTACTTCTTTGTTGTCTGCCTCACATCAGATGTCTCACTCTTCCCTCATGTTCTCCCTTTTGATTAACTTTCTCATTATGTATCAACTTTTCCATGCTTCACGCCTTAACATGACAACTTCCCCTTGGTCTCTCTTACCTATCACATGCCTTATTGAATTCCCATCTCTCTTCCTCTCCCTTGTCCATGTCTCTCCCTTCCTCTTCGTTTCACCATTTCCCTCCTCTCTCTCTGCCCTGATCATCATAATTATATCCATTTGGTATCACTCTGTAGTGTCTTTCATCTTCACTTTTCACTGTCTCACTCTCCTCTCGCTCTCTCTGGACTTTCTCTCTAGTAGAGCCATTTTCCAATTCCAGAGGAAAAACATGTGTATCGCGTAAGGAATGAAAGCAAAAAAAAGTATTGCAGTTATTGAAATAAAATCAAAGGATGGTCCCCCCCCCTTATGCTGTCCATCAATTACCATTCAAGTGACAGATTGAACTCGCTAAAATATGCCAATTTAAGGAGTTGGGTGTGCCCTCACCTGTCACAACATTAAGAGAAGCAGCAGCAGGCTGAGTTTTAAGCTGGTGCAAAACATATGCAATCGGCTATTGTCATTCGACAGGACAAACTGAACGAATCCACTGTCCAAGACTAACACTCACATTGCATGTTCAGAACCATCCAGATACCTTCTGTGCATATCTCATCCTCACCCCACATGAGCCATCCCAAGCAGTGCAGCAGAAAATCAACTGGAGGCAGGCCGGTTGAGACCAGGGACATTCTAACTGCTCAAATGTAGTAATGTCTTTATGTCACCCATGTAGCTTAACATGCCATGAAAGCCTGTCTTTGGAGGGAGTGTGGCCTGGGAAGTTCATACAGAGTCTACAGATAATTTTTTTCAATGGGACCTCTGTCCACAGGAGGCACCAAAAGAGTCTTTATCCCTTCAACAAGTGCTGGTGGATCCCACCAGTGTCAGCTTGCTCAAACTAACTAATGAGTAGATAACATTTCACAAAGAAGGAGGTAAACTTGGTTGGTGCATTTAAACAGGGCAATTTTCAAAGATGCTCTGTGTTTGGGGAGATAATGTGTTGGTCATACCTGTCTGTTAAATGGAGTATGGTTTGCGATTGCAGCCACATTTGTCTCAGGCTCATTATAGCCTTCTCGAGATATTTTGATCACTCTATTTAGCAACTTTTCTTTCTGAAAGCAGGGGCCTAGAAATGCATCATGACTGGGGCAGGTGAGGTTCTCTCCTGACACTTGGGCTTCTTACATAGATTATCACTGGAGCATGAGCATAGGTGAAAAAACCTGGACCTGCAGTGTTCCATTGTTACTTCTAATCCTGGTGATCACTGTAACTCCCTTTACAATAGGAGCTCAAAATACCACAGTCAAATAAATCTTCTAATACTGAGCCTTCCACTAAGGAGCTCACTGCAAGTTACTCGAAATTAACTGACCCATGCGTAAACTCCTGTCAACGCATGGGTTGGAATTACGAGTTTGAAGGTATTTAATACATCCGATAATTACTGGATGTGTTAAATAACTCAACCTTCATTAGGTTTCAGCAGGTCAAATCTGTCTAAATTTAACAGGGGAAAAGCATATGGCATTTACCATATCATGCGGATTTTGGTGTGTTAAACACCAAAATCCGCATGTTATTTCCTATAGACTCGTAATAGGTGTTATTTATTGTGCCCGATAAAGAACGCACCCTGTGGTATCATCACTTATCAGTGGCGATAAATAGCACCTTAACTCGTAATCAGGGCCTAAGTTGTCTTCTCCCCCTCACTAACGGTGTTTAACGCCACCCTTCTTAATGCTGGATCTAAGGCTAAACACAGGGCTGAAAGTAATGATTTTATTCTTGTGTCTAATTACGACATAGTTTTTATAACATTGACATAGATTTGTGATACTTTCACCCCATGTATAGCTATGATGGTGTGTGATGCCTACAGAATTATGTATGTAGGCCAGATATAAAACTAGCCAGCGATGTGGCAAACTCAGTGAATGTATACTAAGATTGCATGTTGTTTAAATAGTTTTTTCAGGAATTTCACAAAATGATCAGTAATTACTAGAAGTGTGCTTCTAACAACTCATATTCAAAAATAAATGTAAGGACACATTTATTGATAAAATAGCATGACATTGTGCTTGATGCCTGTGACTGCCTGTTTCCCAATTCATCCCATTCTAGTCTGACACTTTTCCCACCCACTTGCCCTATTTTTTTAATTACATTAGTTTCACACTCTGTTCTGTTTCCCCGTCCACTGTGTTTTTATATTTCATTTTCTTTTCTGCTTTTTTTACTTTTGTCACACCCCCGACACTCCGTTCATGGCAGAGGCAGTCAGAGTGTGCCACTCCTGTTGGTGCCGTGTGAGTGAGACTCCCCACAATATTTCTGATGAGAAGTAGGTGGCGGATTCACATTCTATGTGCTCTGCCACCTTCCCCTCATGTTGGTGGCAGGCCTAGGAAAGCCAACACCCTATCAAAGAATATGCCACCACACTGGCATTACCAAACCCCATCATCAGGGCCAACATAATCTTTTTTATAACATTGTTTATTAATTTTAACCACAAAGCTTCCCCTTTTGTTACAGAACATGTAGGAGGGCAAGATAAAGTCACAACAATACACAGTAGAGTAATAATTAAAGTTCCATGACATTATATGAACAATCAAGACTCATAAGGTGACTCAGCAGGTTGGCCCCTGGGTCCTTAGCCCTCCCAACAGCAAACCCACACATGGACCATGGCTTGGCCGGGCAGGTTCCCAGTAGTATCCCCCTGTGGCCTGCCCAATCTTTCCATATCTTGTGGTGTTTCTGGGGGCACCCTCTCACTAGGTAGACAGGGGGGTCTAAACTCATGCAAAGACCCATTCCCCTGGCCCATCTGTCAACAGATGGGACCTCCTTTTGTTTCCCACGCTTGTGCTATGTATGTCCTGCATGGTGACCAGTAAGCCCAGCCTGAGCAACGCCCTCTGGTATCTATTTCCCTCTGTTTCTTCTGTGATGTGTAAGAGGATTAACTTAGGGTCTTTAGGTATTCTCCAGCCCAGTGATTTCTCCAAGGTACCTAGCAATCTGTTCCAAAAAGGTGAAGAGGAAGTGGCAGTGCCAAAACGTGTGTATTAGGTCTCCAGTGGGGCCGTTGCACCTTAGGCAACTTCCCTTGATAATCTACCCCATTCTAAACAATCGTGCTCTAGTGAAATATGTGTGGTGTAGCAGTTTGAGTTGAATAAGTCTGAACTGAGATGCTATCACCGTCTCTCTGGGGGCGGCCCCCCACCTCGATCCAATTCCCGTCCTCCTGTGGTCCCAGGTCTAGCTTCCACATCTCCCTAGGACCAACATTATTGTCAATGAGAAGGACCTGCTCAGTATTGAGGAGGTGGTGACAGGTAAATGATGTTTAACATTTTATTTTTATTTTTATTATTTCTTTGTAGGAGTCCTTAAATCATAGGTAAATGGATGTCAGTTTAATATAATATTCATGCCCTTAAATGTCAGCATTATATCGATATCTGTAGCTCTCTCTCTTTCTTCCTCTCTCTGTTATCTATACACACACACACACACACACACACACACATATAATTATATATTTATATATATTTTTATATAAATATATATTTATATATATACATATATACAGAGAGATGTGCAGAGTGTAATATATTATTTATTATCATTGTTGAGAGTGAGGAGAGGCATGACTCACAAGTGGGCAAAGAGTCGAGTGGGTCATGATACCCCTCCCCTTCATGAACAACCCTGAACAATGGTTATAAATAGCATATTAATCTCTGTACATCTGCATATATCGACTATGCCATGGCATTTTTCATGCATATTTGCTTCATGCTAGCAGCGTTCACCCAATTGCATTAAAAGACAATGGGCCACATGTACAAAAGCTTTTAGCGGTTGCAAACAGAGAATTGGGCCGTTTGTGACCGATACATAGCCTTTTGACATGTACTAACCCTATTTTGCGATTCAGTAACCTTTTAAATATAAAGATAGAGTATGCAAGTCGGAATTGGGAAGGGGCGTGTTAAGGACGTCCCTTCCTAATAGTGAGTCGGAGGGGGATGTATGAATGTTTTTTCGCAGTTTACCACCAACTTCAAATTGGTGGTGACCCATACGCAAACGGGAAGGGGTCCCTAAGGGACTCCTTTCCTTTGTGAATGTGAGCACAAACATTTTTTAAGGGCAGGCAGTGGTCCCATGGACCACTGCCTACTCTCAAAAAATGAAAGGAAAACTTTTCATTTTTGTTTTTCAATTTGCATCCAGTTTTCCATTAAGGAAAACCGGTAGCATTACAAAAAAAATTGCTTTATTGAAAAAGCCATCACAGACCCTAGCAGGCCACCATCAAATTGCAACCTGCCTCATGAATATTGATAAGGCAGGTACATTTGCGACCCACTGGGAACCGCAAACAGTGTCAAACACACTGTTGTACATCGCATTTTGTGACTTTCTAATTGTGAGTCGCAAGTAGGAGCTCGCAAAATGTAACGATCGTACATGTGGTCCAATATCCCTACAGTGAACTACTCAGAGCAAAAAGACACTGTAGTACAGAAGTAACCTCAGGAAGAGAGGTATGATCCAGGTGATGCTCTATACAGATTCTAGATCAAGCTAAATGAAAATCCAAACAAAAAAGGAACTCATCCTTTTAGCAGGCAAGCAGGAAAAAAGTCTCAGATTTTAAAAAGTTATGTAGACATATAACTACATATAGTCCACAGAAGGTGACAATCCATAACACATTAAATACAAATTGGTATCATTAAATGAACATCCTATGATAGGCACTGAAACCCTGATAAGACCTCGGTTGACAATTAGGAGATGAAGGTCTATGAGGGACCGCTTGGTGAGAAATGATGGCAATACAAATAACCTGGCTCTCATCTGTACGTGGCTTCAAGAAATATAACAAATATAATGCTTGAAACAGAGGCTCAATCAAAAAACGGTTGACAAATATTTTTCTAATGTGCCTAAATTCATAAATGAAAATGCCAGAAGAGCTATGTACAAAGCAAAATTTGACTGATACACAAAAGAATATTGAAACACATAAGGGCAATCCACAAAACAATGCTTGTTATCTAGTTGCACAAAACGTCCATGCATTCAACAAAGGGGATCACAATTTGCTCTCATACTTTGGGGCATATTTACAAGCCTTCAGCGCCACCCGAGCATCACTTTTTTTGATGCTTCGGTGGCGCAGCGCCATTTCCCATATTTACAAGATGGCGCTGAGCCACTTTGCATTGCTTAAAGCCACCTTGTAAATATGCACCTTTCCGCAGCAGCCCTCTGTGGCAAAGGGGTGTGCAATGGGTGTTGCGGTGGCCTTCCACCGCAACACTCATTGCTTTTTGATGCTGCCCCAGATTTACAAGCCTGAGGCAGCGCCAAAAACTAATGCAATGGAATATCAGGTGTTAGAATGGCGCAACGAGCAGACATTATTCATTTCTTGTTTTTTGCTCTTTCCTGCATTCTGCAGCACACATAGAAGGTGCACATCGCCATTATTGATTGTTAATGTGGAGGAAGGTGTCCCTTCCTGCTCATAAACAATTGTCCCTGCAGCGCAGGCATCCTTGCAACATGGCGGCAGGTTGCCTGTGCTGGCGCTAGGCAGCTTTTTTTGTGCCAGCAGTAAGGGAAACACAGGGGTGCGCCATATTCTTGTGAATACGGCGCATCCCTGTGCTTTTAAAAATGTCAGAGCACAGCGCTGCCAAATGTGGTGCAGCTCTGCCCACCAACATTTTCTTGTGAATATGCCCCTCAATGTCAGGGATGGTGACAGAGAAAGAGCACTTAGAATCTAGGAATCCCAGTATATATTACAGTTAGATACTAAGGAACCACAATGATTGAACACTGATTAAGATTTACATGTATCTACAATCAAATGTTATGTTAGCTATCTCGCCCACATACACTTGCAAAAGTAATTGAAAAATGGTTTTCTTACCTTGATTATGGAGTGTAAATTGAGATATGTAATTATATGTATGGTAATTCACCATGAAGTACAATTAATTTCATTAGATGTGTTCATATTATTGGATGGCATTCCTGTTATCAAAGCTATGTGGTAGCTGAAATGCACAAGCTCAGTTCTGCCAATTGATGAATAAAGGACACAGAAAAAAATCCCTGTGAGAGCAAGTGCATCTGTCAAGAAACCAATACAAGAAGAGTTCAAAGTTCATTTTCAAAAAATAGGTATTTGACCGAAATTAGGATACAAAGCCATGCACAGAGGTTGGCTGCACCCAGCAGGTTGGGAGCAGGGCCTAGTCACAATCAAATGCTTGCCACCAATCTGGCTCTGCACTGCCAAAGACATGCACAGCGGGATTTGGCCACCCATGGTGGAATAGGCCCACAGCAAAACCCTTGCACAGTGTAGGCTGTCCTCCTGTGGATGGTGGTACAACAGAACTGGATGAAGGTCAGCTATTACAGCCGACCTCTTTAATACACTGCAGAAGGGTTTGACCACATGTAGAGAGTGGGTGCAGGACCTGAACGCATTATAGTCCCCGTGGTCAACCCCCACTGTGCATGACTAATGAAATACGCAGTGGGTACTGGTTTGGCCATGGTTGGTTGATTATAGGCAAAAGTTTCATGCGCTATATGAACATAAACCCCCCCAAAAACTCCAGAAAAAACACACCAAATGCAATACTTATAACTTAACAATATTTATCTGAATAAGTAACAACAAACTAAAAGTCCAACATAATTAAATAACAACACATACTCAAACCAATAACTAATACTACTTTCACAGTTGCCTCCTTCATACTGTTAAGAATAATACAATATGTAATCTCATCTGTACGAAATGTTAAATTGAATTTGTCACATCAAGCGTAAGATTAAGAGCATTGCATGTGATGTCGAGCTATGGTTTGCATGTCTGTTGTGCGAGTTATGGATTGCATTCCTAACCATAACTTGCAAATTTCAGTGTTTTTTTAATTTTAATGTACAACCAAAGCTCAAATAGTTTTTTTCCGCTATATATATCTATATACATCTATATATATTATCTTCTGGCGGTCGCCAGTAGATAGTTATAGTTAGGACCTATTTTCCATAGGAAATCCGCAACATTCTATTTGCAATAACGTTGGCGCCGGTTGACGAATCTTCGCGAAAGCTTCCAACTTGTTGGGGCGCTCCGGTCCGCTCCTATCCTGAAAGTCTCGGGGTGATTCGTCAAGTGGGGGCCGAGAAAAAAGGGGGGTCCCAAAACGTGTTTTCCCCATTCATTTTTCCATAGGAACCTTTATTCGCAGCTACAGCCCGAACTGCTGAACGGAATTACACCAAATTTGGCAAAAAGGTAGCCCTTGGTTCAGTGTCGTGCCTTTTGGTTAAATGGTGTAATTCCGTTCAGTAGTTCCTGAGAAATTTGAAAAAGAAAACACATATATATCTGGGCGGAGCCTAACCACACATGTCATCGTGAGATCTGATTGGCTGTCAGCACTTCATCCTGGAATTGCTGGCAGCCATCTTGGGACCAATATAAATGATAGTACCCCATTGAAATGCATTGTAGTGAATCGAAGATTTTGAGGGTTACCAAAAAGAGAACTATAAAGGGTGATAACAGACTTTAGTTACATTAGAATTCATTTGTTGATGGTACCATACTAATTTCAGGAATTGTGGTGTGTTCTAAGGTGATTTTACTCTGTGAAAAACCTTCTGCTGGGATATCATGAATCATGTTTGAGAGAAAACTATTTTCACATGCTTGTCCCAAAAAGTTTTGGAAGGTGCTCCAGAAGCTAAAATGAGAGCATATTTTCTGTAAATTCACATTATCTTTCTCAGTCATGTGAGAATGAAGTCTGACATTCTCAGTAAAACATGTACATCCAACAAGGGCAGAGACTGTCAGTTGATTCCTTTGTGTTCTACTGCAGCTTCCCAGGGTGTTCTAAAGAACAACTAGAGTGCTAACAGCCTTACTTATGACAAAAGTATGGCACACCTGAAGCCATCTTGATTGGAATAAACTGGTAACACTTAAAACATTTAATTTAAAAAGGAACAAAATGATGGGGTTCATTTTGTCATAGAAATTATGGTTAGTGCTGTAGAAAGAAAAATTAGGACATGTTTCAAGTGTGATCTCAAATATCTTCCTGTTATATTTCATCAGGAGCAGCTTGTCAGTTGATGCCTTTGTGTTCTACTGCAGCTTCCCAGAGTGTTCTAAAGAACAACTAGAGCGCTAACAGTCTTACTTATGACAAAATTATGGCACACCTGAAGCCATCTTGATTGGAATAAACTGGTAACACTTAAAACATTTAATTTAAAAAGGAACAAAATGATGGGGTTCATTTTGTCATAGAAATTATGGTTAGTGCTGTAGAAAGAAAAATTAGGACATGTTTCAAGTGTGATCTCAAATATCTTCCTGTTATATTTCAACAGGAGTAGCCTGTCAGTTGATGCCTTTGTGTTCTACTGCAGCTTCCCAGAGTGTTCTAAAGAACAACTAGAGCGCTAACAGTCTTACTTATGACAAAAGTATGGCACACCTGAAGCCATCTTGATTGGAATAAACTGGTAACACTTAAAACATTTAATTTAAAAAGGAACAAAATGAGGGGGTTCATTTTGCCATAGAAATTATGGTTAGTGCTGCAGAAAGAAAATTTAGGGCATGTTTTAAGTGAGATCTCAAATCCTCTTCTATTTCATTAGAAAATTCTGACATGCAGACTGAAACAATCACTTTCAATACCAGCAGTAGACTTCCAGTTAACTCCCTGGTGAGCAGTAGCTTTACTACAGTGATCTAATGAACAACTAGAGTGCTAACATTCTGAATTTATGGCAAATGTGTGACACATCTGAATGCCTTCTTGATGGAATCAAAGTAAAAAACTGAAAGCATTTCCTACTGAGGAGACTGCAGTAAATGACGAAATTAGGAAACTTCATAACAAATAAGTCTCCCAAGATGGCCACCAGAGAAAAAAGAGCCCAAATGTAGCACAAATATCACCCAGATGTAGCCCACATATAGCCCAATGACAGAAGTGTGCAAAACACTTTTTATTTTTAGTTTTTCTGCAGTTTTATATAGTGCAAACTGGTCAGGTATTGGAGCGTTACATCTTACTTGGACCCCTTATTGCGTATTTTGCACGAAGTACATGAGATTGATCTTGCGAAACCTTGAACTTTACGATTCTGTTAACCTGAAGTTGCTCTGAACCGGGCTTTGTAACACCCGCTTTTACCTACTGGTTTTAATTAATTCTGACTGTATTGTATTAGGAAAGAGGATTTACTGTTTTTATGTACACTTTTATGATCTATGTTTCTAAATCAGATCAAATAAAGTTTAATGAATTATATGGCAGGACGGAGGCGAGGATTATGCATATCTTTCCTCACTTTATTTGCATAGCAGTTCAAAGAAAGCGTAACACAACAATCATTAAACAAAAGACTACACAACCCATGAACCATTAGGGGGGTAGTCTCCAAGGCAACTATAGTCCAATCATATCACAGTCCATCGTATATAATATCGTGACGTCCCTTCTGCTTCCTCTTTCTTCACTGCTCGTCAGTTAAGTGCATTCCTTACATTCTTGGCTTAATCTGACGTTGTTGCTGTTTGTATAGCGGCTTCTTGTGCACGTTATTAGCATTATTGCCTTGGTATTGTTTCATATTCCCTGCGCAGCAGGCACTTGCCCGAGCACGTTCTCCCCCTCGCAGTTTCTCCCGCTGTGTGCTCTGCGCGTGGTGAGATCCTGTCAGGCGCGTCTGGTCCGAGCGAGGCAGCTCCGTCGAGCGCTCCCGCTGGTCTTTACGTGCGTTTGGGAATCCGGTCACTCCTTTAGTGTCCGCTTGATTCCCGACCAACACTCGCCTAATTTTGACACCCCTACGCGGTGATTTCCCCACACGGCCACGTCAGTGACCAGCACCACCTGGTGGTGGTAATTGGTATTGCGCCTCAGTCTATTCTTATAACAGCTTCGGGAAAGCCCAGCTGTTGGAGCACCGGCGAGGGGGCTGTCTTAAGGATTTTAAGGGCATTTGTTCTGTGATCACACCCTCTGCTATCATGTCTTCTCCAGAAGACCATTTTTACTCCTCCTACCAGGAAGTGGAGGAGGAATGGCCCCCAACTTCTCCCTCCAGCAGTGGACCAAGCCCTCTCTCTGGCTATTTCTAGGGCGCTGGCTCCTCTTAGGGATCAGGTTGATAAGCTGGCGAAAAGCATCCCTGGGGTGTTCAGTGACCCAGATCTGGTGGTGGCGGGTCCAAGTAGCTCCCAGATGGGGAATAAAAAAGCCGTTAAGCATAACGCGGGGCACTTGGAAGGATTTGATAAACTTACGGAGACCTTCCTCAAGAGTGCGCGAACGCTAAAACATGCACCCTGCCGGGAGGAGGAGGGGCCCGGAGAAAATTGCGACACTGTCACCACTATTGTAGACCCCGACGGCGGGTTTCCCTTAGAGGGAGAGGGTGTATCGAAGGACGATTTCTCCTCCGATGAGGATAAGGACTCGGGGCGTCCCTGGCGTCCAGAGTCCCACTCCTCTCAGTCCCCGGTTGGGGACGAGGTCCACTCGGACATGTTTGAGCCTACCCAAATTTACCATCCTAGGTCGGCAGAGTGGACACCTGACGCCAAAGTGGCAGAGTATGTGGTGGGGAAAATCCATCAACCCCTTGAAAGGGAGGTCAGGAATAGGATGAGGGGAGAATGCCCCAGGCCATCACTGAAGGGGAAGGTGGCACACACGCCTGAAATTGATGAGAAACTATGTACCTTTTTCTCCAAGTATATGAGGGATCCCAAGAAAGGAATTGATAGGTCTTGGACGTGGTAGGGCCCTTGACCCAAATTATTCAATTGACGGAGCGTTCCAAAGAGTCAGGATCCCCTTTGTCCACGGATATTGTGGCTGGTTGGGCGCACTACCCTAAACCCTAAAACACTACCCCCTCCACTACCCAAACACCACTGCACTACCCTAAACCCTAAAAGACTACCCCAGCACGACACCCTACACTACCCAACCATAACTGCACTACCCTAAACCCTAAAACACTACCACCAGCACTGCTCCCTACACTACCCAAACACCACTGCACTACCCTAAACCCTAAAACACTACCCCCAGCACGACTCCCTACACTACCCAAACACCACTGCACTACACTAAACCCTAAATATACCCCTAGCATGACCTCCCACACTACACAAACACCACTGCACTACCCTAAATCCTAAAACACTACCCCCAGCACGACCCCCTACACTACCCAAACACCACTGCACTACCCTAAACCTTAAAACACTAACCCCAGCATGACCCCCTACTCTACCCAAACACCACTGCACTACCCTATACCCTAAAACACGACCCCCTACACTACTCAAACACGACTGCACTACCCTAAACCCTAAAACACTACCCACAGCATGACCCCCTTCACTACACAAACACCACTGCACTGCCCTAAACCCTAAAACACTACCCCAGCACTACCCCCTACACTACCCAAACACCACTGCACTAACATAAACCCTAAAACACTACCCCCAGCACAACCCCCTACACTACACAAACACCACTGCACTACCCTAAACCCTAAAACACTACCCCCAGCATGACTCCCTACACTACCCAAACACAACTACACTACCCTAAACCCTAAATCTACCCCCAGCATGACACCTACACTACCCAAACACCACTGCACTGCTCTAAACCATAAAACACTACCCCCAGCATGACCCCCTACCACTACACAAACACCACTGCACTACCCTAAACCCTAAAACACTACCACCAGCATGACCCCCCTACACTACTCAAACACCACTGCACTACCCTATACCCTAAAACACTACCCCAGCACGACCCCCTACACTACCCATATACCACTGCACTACCCTAAACCCTAAAACACTACCCCAGCATGACCCCCTACACTACTGCACTACCCTAAACCCTAAAACACTACCCCCAGCACGACCCCCTACACTACCCAAACACCACTGCATTACCCCAAACCCTAAAACACTACCCCCAGCACGACCCCCTACACCACCCAAACACCACTGCACTACCCTAAACCCTAGAAAAGAAATCCCCACCCCATGCCCAATCCCCTTTACCTCTCACTCCTCATGGTTCCTCTCTCCTCGTGGTTCCTGCTTCACGTCATCTCTGAGGGGCGGTGCACGTCGTTGTGAGGAAACGGAACAGCCTCTGTTTCCTTACAACGACATGGATCGTCTACATGTTTTTTAGAACGCATGGTCATTTACCATACATACTTTTACAACAAAATTCGTTGTAAAGGCATGCGTGGTAAATGACCATGCGTTCTAAAAAAATGGGTAGTAATGACTTCGTGATGTACAACGCATGCGTGGTAATGCATGCGTTGTAATGGTATCGCAAAGTAAAAAAGTCGTTGTAACGGCTGTTTACCGATCGAAGCTGGCCCCTGTTCTTCAGTGAGACGTTTATTTGATTAATTAGGAGGAAGGAATGTGGTTTTTTACCGAAAAGTGCATTCCCGGCTGTTGTATTGTGAAAGTGTCCGCGTGGCCTGGTTTCACTTCCGGTGAGAGAGTGGAAGAGTCTGTTTGGATCTAAAGGAGTTCTGTTGTTGGACGGGGCCAGCGCGACATGTCATCAGAAAACATAGCTAATGGAAAGCGTCCTCCCTGAAGTGTGGAGCAGTGCCATGAGAGGTCAACGAGTGTGCGTCCCACCGCAGTATGACCGTACCGCGTGACCCATGTGCCACCTCCAGGGTACGGGAGGCAGAAGCGGCATCGCAGGTCCTCTTGAAGACCGTTGTAGCACTAATTCTACATTTTGGTACTAGGGCATTTTAACTTCGTTGTTCCTGCCAGATACAAAGAGAAGATCCTGTGTTATTCAGTGCCCTCGTTACCTTTTTTGTGGGTTGTGGTGCTTGTCACTTCGCTGCCCCGCCGGTGCCATCTGCAGGGCCTCTGCCCTCGGATCACTGGTTCCGGTTTCTTGAGTGGCAACATAAACAGTTGCTCCCAAAGGCCTAGCCTGAACACTTAGGTGAATATCCCCTGCACCAGCATTCCACGGAAATTCTTTCCTAGCTCTCCCACGTCAACGAGCACGGCTCCGCTCGCGACACCGTATGACGTCATCGAAGCCATAAGAGGACCTCGTCGGCGTGCTGACGTCAGTTACACCCATTTTTTCCGGGCCACCGAGGCAAACAGGGGACCGAGACATTTTCACATGTATACATAGTATAATAAATATATATATATTCACTGAAAAAACAATAGGTTTCAGGCACGTTATAGTTAGAAATTAGCATTTAAAAAACCTTAGAAATTCACTGAAAAAACCATAGGTTTCAGGCACGTTATAGTTAGAAATTAGCATTTAAAAAACCTTAGAAATTCACTGAAAAAACCATAGGTTTCAGGGGCGTTATAGTTAGTTGGACATTTCACTCGTACAAAACCATAGAAATTCCCCCGTTATAGTTAGTTCAGCTAACTATAACTTGCGCGCCCGCAATGCACTGCTGATGACGTCACATATTACATCACTCATGACATGGTCAGTGACATCACTCATGACATCACTGATGACATCTCAAATTACATCACTGATGACATCACTGATGACATCATCCTTGTGATAGAGTGGCAGACCTCCTCTCACCCTAATATAACCTTTGATACACACACTCAAAAATACAAACTAACATTTTCAAAACAATGGACATACCAATACCAGTTACAACACACCTATTCAGTAATTCCAAGATCTACACACACATCCACTCATTCACCAACAGTCCCTATACAGTCACTCATACATGTACGCCCCCCAGCCCCAGGGACCGCCACCCCCCGGGGCTTTAAATCAATAATGGTGTAGCGGGGCACAGTGTCCCGGGGGTGGGCACCCCGGGACACTGCAGGAGCCGGCCCTGGGGGGTGGCGGTCCCCAGGGCCATCAAGGGCTCCAGGAGGGGGACCGCCACCCCCCAGGGCTTTTTTTTAAATAATGAAACCTGTGTGGGGGGGCTTGAGCCCCCCCACATGCCCCAGGGACCACCACCTCCCCGGGGCACTAAATAGTGAAATTGGGGGGTCCGTTATGGACCCCCAAGCCCCGGGGACCACTACCCCCCGGAGCTTTGAAAATGTTGGGAGGGGGGCCCGCGGCCCCCCTCCTGGAGCCCTTGATGGCCCTGGGGACCGCCACCCCCCAGGGCCGGCTCCTGCAGTGTCCCGGGTGCCCACCCCGGGACACTGTAGTTTGCTATGGCAGGGCGGGAGCCTCGCGGCTCCCGCCTTGCCATAGCAAACTGCTTTGGTTTTTCGAAAAGAGAGCAGGAAACCTGCTCTCTCTTCCAAAAACCAAAGACGATTTATTTTCCACACGGGGAGCTGCATCTTAGCAGCTCCCCATGTGGAAAAGCAATGCTGGCTCCCGAGGGACCCGGGGAGCCGGCGGGACCGTGGGGGGATTGGGGACCCCCCCACGGTCCCAATGGAGAGGGCCAGCCCCGGGGGATGGTGTCCCTGGGGCTACTAGTGGCCCGGGAGGGGGGCCACATGGCCCCCTTCCCCAAAATTGAAAGGAAAAAAAAAAAAAAAAAACACAGGCCGGCCCCGGGGGATGGGGTCCCCGGGGCCATAAGTGGCCTGAGGAGGGGGGCAACGCAGCCCCCCTCCAAAAGATTTAAAACAAAAAAAAAGGACATGCCTTCGGGGATGGGGTCCCCGGGGCCGATTAAGGCCTCAGGAGGGGGGCCACGCAGCCCCCTTCCAAATATTTTGTTTTTAAAAAAAAAAATTAGGGGGCAGGCCCTGGGGGATGGGGTCCCCAGGGCCAATAAATTAGAAAAGAAGGGGGCCACACAGCCCCCTTCTTAAAAATATATAAAATAAAAGACCGGCATCATGCCGGGAGGCCACGCCCCTCCTTGCAGCACTCTGCAAACGCGCCCCTGGCGCTTTTGCAGATGGGGAACGAATTCCCCTTGAATACTGGGGGTCCCTGGGGGCCAACTAGCCCACCAGGAACCTCCAGTATGCGCCAGGGGCTGCGTTGCAGAGAGGTGTTCTGAGGCCACGCCCCTTTTTACACCTCTCTGCAACGCAGCTCTGTGGCGCTTAATGGAGGTAGCTGGTGGGCAAGTTGCACCCCAGTGACCCTCAGGATTCAAGGGGAGTTAATCCCCAGACTTAAAACGCGCCACGGAGCGCGTTTGCACAGTGGTGAAGGGAGGGGGCGGGGCCTGAGGTGACATGTGTGCAAACATGCCCTGTGGCGTGTTTTAAGTTGGGGGATTAAGTCCCCTTGAATCCTGTGGGTCCCTGGGGTCCAACTAGCCCACCAGGTACCTCCAGTAAGCGCCACAGAGCTGCGTTGCAGAGAGGTGTAAAAAGGGGCATGGCCTCTGACCACCTCTCTGCAACGCAGGCCTGTGGTGCTTACTGGAAGTACCTGGTGGGCTAGTTGGGCCCCAGGGACCCTCAGGATTCAAGGTGACCTATTACCCCAACTTAAATTGTGCCACAGGGCGCGTTTGCACAGTGGTGAAGGGAGGGGGCGGGGCCTCAGGTGACATGTGTGCAAACACGCCCTGTGGCGCATTTTAAGTTGGGGAATTAATTCCCCTTGAATCCTGAGGGACCCTGGGGGCCAACTAGCCCACCAGGTACCTCCAGTGCACGCCACAGGACTGCGTTGCAGAGAGGTGGTCCAGGCCGTGCCCCTTTTTACACCTCTGTGCAACGCAGCTCTGTGGCGCTTACTGGAGGTAACTAGTGGGCTAGTTGGACCCCAGGGACCCTCAGGATTCAAGGGGACTTAATCTCCCAACTTAAAACGGCCACAGGGCTTGTTTGCACACATGTCACCTCAGGCCCCCCCCTCCCTTCACCACTGTGCAAACGCGCCCGGGGCGCGTTTTAAGAGGAAGTTTTAATCCCCCTGCCCTATTATGTACTAGGGCCTTACAGAGGAGGTCATGCTAATCACAGGGGTACCCCAACGCATAGTGTTCCCTAGTGTATGTAGGTGTTTTCACTGTATTCTAAGTGTATTTTAGCATAGCACTGGCTCTAGGCCTGGTTAGTCCGAGTCAGTTACCACCAGTACCCGTCTGAAAAAGTTGTGGGCACAGGATGATTTTGCAACAAGGCCTCTTTCTGCTCCTCTGTTGGTTCTTTCTGCACATGTCTTGCTTCTTCCTGGTCTTTTCTTCGTCTTTGTGGACTTCTGTTGCTTCTTTCTGCATTTCTTTTGCTTCTTTCTGTGCGTTTTTCTTCTTTCTTCACATGTCCTACCTCTGTAGGCATAGTTAGAAACTAGCATTTAAAAACCTTTGAAATTCACTTAAAAAACCATAGGTTTCAGGCACGTTATAGTTAGAAATTAGCATTTAAAAAACCTTTGAAATTCACTGAAAAAACCATAGGTTTCAGGCACGTTATAGTTAGAAATTAGCATTTAAAAAACCTTAGAAATTCACTGAAAAAACCATAGGTTTTAGGGACAGTTATAGTTAGTTGGACATTTCACTCGTACAAAACCATAGAAATTCCCCCGTTATAGTTAGTTCAGCTAACTATAACTCGCGCCCGCAATGCACTGCTGATGACGTCACATATTACATCACTCATGACATGGTCAGTGACATCACTGATGACATCACTGATGACATCTCAAATGACATCACTGATGACATCACTGATGACATCATCCATGTGATAATTTGATGCATCTTCTCATACCCTAATATAACTTTTGATACACCCACTCTAAATTACAGACTGCCATTGTCAAAACCATGGACACTCCAACACCAATAACTACATACACACTCACTGATTCTTAGGTCTACACACACATCCACTCACTCACCCGTACAGTCACTCATACTTACGGTCACTCAGTACAGGACTATCATATGCACTCATACACCTATATAGACACTCACACACCGTCACTCATCCATAGAGGTACTCACACACCTAGTCAGTCATGCAAATAATTAATCACACTGCCATTTAGTCACCTATATAGTTATACACACACCAGCTCACTTACTCATACAAATACTAGCACATTCTTACGCTCTTATACAATCACTGATACAAGTACACACTCATCCATACAGCCACTCTCACAATCACACACTCTCACTTATACCCATTTATATACTCCAACACATATATATATACTGCCTTTCACATATGTAGTTACTCACACATGTACCACTGAGATATACATTCACTCACTAACACACCCATACACACACTCACCCACCCATACAGTCCATCACAGATGCACTCTTGAAACCATGCACCCAGTGAATCACCCACTCACACATCTATGCACAGAGTCACAAACACCCCACCCACACAAACACTCAGGCACCCATACAGATACTCAGACAACCAATCAATAACCCATGTAGACACTCAAGTAGCTATTCGCAAACCCATGCAGCCACTTACACACCAACAGATAGACGGATACAGACATTCACACAGTTTAGTCACTAATCCATGCATTCAGTAAGATACGTATAATCACTCACTTATAGAGTCAGTCACGCAACTACTAAATCATCCATTCAGACACTTATACACCCACTCATTCTTCAATACGCCTTTCCCTATACATATTAAACATATTTAGACTTTACAGAAACACACAGTCACTGGATGATGTCATCAGTGATGTCATCAGTGATGTCACTGACCATGTCATGAGAGATGTAAAATGTGAAGTCATCAGCAGTGCATTGCGGGGGTGCGAGTTATAGTTAGCTGAACTAACTATAACGGGGGAATTTCTATGGTTAGGTACGAGTGAAATGTCCAACTAACTATAACTGTCCCTAAAACCTATGGTTTTTTCAGTGAATATATATATATATATTACCTACTGGAAAAGCCTTTTTTGTTTTGCCAATATCTTTAGCGCCGTTTGACAAATCTTCGCGAAATTTTCAAAAGTAATGGGGCGCTCCGGTCAGCCTCTGTCTTGAAAGTTTCAGGGTGATTCATCAAGCGGGGGCTGAGAAAAAAGGGGGGCCCCAAAACGCGTTTTCTCCATGTTAATTTCCATAGGAAACCTTTGTCGCAGCTACAGCCTGAACTGCTGAACGGAATTACACCAAATTTGGCAGAGAGGTAGCTCTTGGTTCAGAGTGCACTCTTTGCTTTAAATGGTGTAAATCCATTCAGTAGTTCAAAAATAAATACATATCGATATCTGGTTACCGCTGTGGATCCGCGAACCCTCCCGAGCACAAGCTTTATTCTGATTGGCTGCCAACACTCCAAGTGTTGGCAGCCATCTTGTGAGTCGGTTAAACCGAGTCACAAGAAAAAGGTGTGTTATGTATTATGAGGCAGTGCTTTTCTCTTTGTAGTGTAATGTTTGAAATATGTTATCAAATGTACAGATGTCTATTTTAGTTTGTTTTATTGTAATGAAATGATATTTGAAATAGTTTGTGCAAAATAACATGTGTACATTGGCAGATGGATTAGTGATTATGATAGTTTGTATGAGTGTGTGGAAAGGTGCAGATGTAGTACGCCGCATAATTGAAAGTGCATTATGGTGTAGTGACTGAGGTATATTTCTACTTGCATTTGTATTCTGACATGTGTTATGCCCATGAAGATGGTAGAGTTATAAAAAACAGGTATACTTCTTTTTGTATGTTTCTTTTATATATGATGTCACTAGTAAAAGGTACAGATACATTTATGCATGGTTTTAGGAGTATAGTGAGACTATTAACAGACACTTTGAAAAACTTGCTGATTTACATTTGGCTAGGCCCAACACTCTCAGTAGTTGCTGAATAGTGAGGCTGCAGCACAAAAGTGAGGTTTAAGACTTGTTGGTAGAATGATTAGTGATTAGGTTAGCTCGTATTGGTCTATGGAAATGTACACTTCAAATAGGCTGCATAATTTTAGGTGTCTCTTTGAAATGGAAAGTGCAGACGTTTAAGTTTAAGGGACTTTGTAGTCTTATGACTCAAGTATGTGCCTGCTTGCTCATGTATTCTCACATGTGTTATACCCATAAAGATGGTAGAGGTATAAAACACTGGTATACATGTATTTGTATGTGTCTTTTACATATGATGCCACTAGGAAAAGGTACAGACACATGCATGCTTCCTTTCAAGAATATAGTGAGAATTACATCTCTATACTCAAGCACTAGGTATGCACTGATGGAAAGAGGCACATATCACTCTTGGACTCATGAATTCACTTAGGCATTCTTATTCAGTTATGCAATCCAGGAGGCACTATCTATAGACACTTCTAATCAATCAGACATTAACCATACATTCATATAATCACCCAGACACTACTATTGCACTCAAACATTCACTCAGGCTGTACCTATGCACTCATGTAATCACTGAGGCACTACTGATGCCCTCATGCAATGGCCCAAGCATTACCCTAACACTTATACTTTCTCTCAGGTATTTCCCATACACTCAAACAATCATCCAGTTACTACCTCTGCAGTGATAGAATCACTCAGGCAGTATCCATGCACTTATCCATTATCTCAAGCTCTACCCATAAACTCATGCAATAAACCATGCATTAGCCTTGTACTCATAGTTTCTCTCAGGTATTTTCCGTGCACTGATCCAATCACCCAGGCAGTATCCCTGCACTCATTCAATCATCGAGGCACTACTCTAGCACTGAACTATTCACTCAGGCAGTACCCATCCAGTCATCCATTCTCTCAGGCCCTACATATGCACTCATCCAATGACCCTACCATTACTTTTATATTCATCCTTTTACTCAGGCCCTACCCATGCAGTCATACAGTTAAGGAGAAACTACCTATACACACATTCAATAAATCAGGTATTACCTATGCAATTTTGCAATCACCCAGGCACTACTTTTGCACTCAAAGATTTACTCAGACAATATCCATGCACTCGTCCATTTCCTCAGGTACTACTGTTGCACTCATACAATAAACTACAGATTACTTTTTGAGTCATCTTTGTACTCAAGTATTAGCTATGGAATGATCTAAGCAGGCAGATATTACTCTTGTACTCATGAATTTACATATGTACTACCAATGCACCTACCCACTCATCCAGTTAGTACCCCAGCATTCATGGAATCACCTAGACAGTACTCTGGAATTCATGAACTCATTGACATACTATCCATAGACTTATACAATAACTCAAGCACTACTGTTGCATTAAACCATTCTCTTAGGCAGTACCTATGCAGTCATCCAATTACCCAGGCATTATTCTTATAGTGATGGTTTTACTCAGGCACTACCCATGCACTAATGTTATCACCTAGACATTACTCTTCAAGTCATAAACTCAGTCAGACAGTACTTTTGCAATCGTCTAATCACCTAAACAGTACTTCTCCACTTATACATTCACTCAGGCACTACCCATGTATTCATGTAATCACTCAGGCAGTATTATTACACTGAACCATTCACTGACACACTACCTATGCACTCTTTGAATGACCCAGGCATTAGCCTTGCACTCATGCAATCATTAAAACACAGTCTTGCATCTCTCTGCACTTCTCTTGCATCTTTCTGTACCTCTGTTACTTCTTTCTGTACTTCTGTTGCTTCTTTCTACATTTCTGTTGCTTCTTTCTGCACTTCTCTTGCCTCTTTTTGCATTCCTCTTGCCTCCTTCTGCACTTCTCTTGCCTCTTTCTGTAAATCTGTTGCTTCTTTCTGCACTTCTCTTCCTTCTTTCCGTACCTCTCTTACTTCTTTTTCAACTCCTCTTGCCTCTTTCTACACCTTTTTTATTCATTTCTGTACCTTACTTGCCTCTTTCTACACCTTTCTTCCTGTTTCTGCATTTCTTTTGCCTCTTTCTGCACCTCTCTTACCTCTTTCTGCACATCTGTTGCTTCTTTCTTCATTTCTTACATTTTTCAGTAGCTGTGTTCTTTGAGTACTTCATTTTTCTGTTTCTAAACCTTTCTTTTTTTCCTGTCTCTTTCTTTCTGTATGACCACATTTTCTTCTGTTTTTGCAGTTGTTTTGCTTCTTTTTACACTTTTCTCTTTTTATTTGTTATAAATGCAATAGGAATTTAATTATAATTTTGTGGTTAGTTGTTATTTTCAATATTGAGATATTATTAATGTAAAAATTTCATTGATGTAACAAACTAATCAAACTATTCTTTGTTTTTTAGAAAGATATTTTGATCGGATTATAAATAGAAGATGGCAAGAAAACATGAAAAGAGAATAAAGAAAACAGAAGTACTTAATAAAAAATAAAAAGAGTGGACTAGAAAAACATCGAAAGGTTGCTGAGGATAAAGTCTCTTCTGGTAAGAGAACTAAACAATTTATTAAAAGAGTTGTAGAGAGATTAAACGAAGAAAATACTAATCAAAGGAGAAAAGACATTTTTACAACAAAGCACAAGCAAATAAAGAGATACAATGGCAAAGAAACACGTCGCAAAAAGATAGAAACAATTTAAAAACATACGTGTACGTATGTTTCGCAATAGAGTAATTCAAAATGTATTAAAAGATTGTAAAAAGTATAAAAAAAGCTCAGCAGCATATAAGAAGAAGCAACAGATTGAAAGTGTAGTAGATACTGCTTTTGAATTGAAACGAAAATTATTTATATTGGTATTAAAGAGAATGAAAACATTGAATAAAACAATGCACTTTATGAAGGAGAAAAGCAAAAGAAAAAGACTGGTTAATAGAAGTAACTTTTGCAAAACTTTTTCTGGTGAATGGAAGCACACTTCTAGTACTGAGCCTTTCTTTAATGAAGAAAGCTATTTTCAACAAAATACATTAGTTCATGCAGTTGATACCAGTGGTCGATGTTATGAGATGAAAGATGGTTGTCCAATTGAAAAAGAAAAGATGGTTCCTAGGAATGTGGAAGAAGTAATAGCTGAAGAAGTTCAAGGTAAACTTACACAAGCTCCAGTGTATACGTTGGATTGTAGTAGTATTTGTAGTATTCAACAGGAATCTATTGACATATTACGAGTTTTCTTAAGAGAATATACCAAAAAAAGTGTTAAACAGAAGAGTAAGATGTTGCAAGGACTAGATCCTAAGTTGCAGTTCATTCTCTGGCTTGTCTTTCTAGAAAAGTGTGGAAAAGTACATTTCATCATTTAAGAATGTTAGCAGTACACCACTCAGAAATGCAGAAGTTAGTAAGGAGATTGTCCTACGTAAAAAGTCCTGCATTATCTTTAAGTGAAATGAACGCAGCTCTTTTGCATGGTTCAGTATCGGATGTAAAAAAAAGTTTGTGATGATATACAGTTTTCTTTCTTTGGTTCACAGGAGTAGTGTAGAGAAAGTGAGAGCTTGATAAGCGTAGATGTTGAAGAACAGGTGGAAGATATTAGTACTGACAAGTTTGCAGAAGAAATTACAACGTTTAAGATACTTTCATGTGAAAAACCAAACTATGTTTGTGTTTGTTGTCGACGTACTCCCTATAGAAGCCAAACTAGGAATGTTGATGTATATTTAAAAAGTGAAAAGGAAAACAATGATAAGTGGGAGCTATTTGGTGCTTATTTGTTGGTGGAAGGTCGTTTTGAGTTGAGTACTGATCAACTTATTTGTAAATATTGTTACAGTAAATTAGAAGAGAACAAAATGCTAGCTAGAGCAGTACATAACAACTTAGAGTTAGAAGCTATTCCTCCGGAACCCATTTCAGGCTATAGTTTGTATGGAGCCTAAAACAGGTAAGCTGCCTCCAACAGATTTACAAAGAGGTCTGAAAGGAAGAGTTGTGTACTTGCCTTTAGATTTTAAGAAAAATATTGAAACTGTTGGTATAGAGAGAGAGGAAAGTGAGCCTGTAGTTATTCAAGTTAATGGTGTAGCAACAAAGAGTCGAAAAATATGGCAAGAGTTAGTAGATGTTACCAAACTTCAAAAGCTACATTATATCTTGTACAAAACAATATGTATTATAAAAATGTAAATATGGAAGAACAGGAAATATGTTTAGAAGATGAAATAGAAATTTCAAGTGGCCAAATAGAAAAAGTGGACAAGTCCAGGAGGAAAGAGAATTACAAACATTACAGTATACATCCTCTACATTCAAAAGATGTGATAGGAAACAGTATTGAATTTTTTCAAATGAAGAAAGCAAAGGGAACTCCCATGAGTGTATAGGAAAAAAGTTTAGAAGCTCGTTGTTTTCCACAGCTGTTCCCCACTGGAGAAGGTGGACGATATGATGAACAAGCAGTACATATTCCAGCTTCAGAATACCGCACGACAAGATTGTACTCAGAAGATCCAAGATTTCGACAGTGCATTACATATATATTTCATCTTCTGTTTGAAAGTGACTTGTCTGCACTTTCATATGCAGTGAACTACATATTAAAAACAGGAGTTCATCTCACACATGTTTCTGCAAAGGAATTCATGGATAAAGTTCAAGAAAGAGATGATCATTTAGAATCTCAGTTAATTAATTTGATGGCGTGTCAACGTGGTACCAATGAGTATTGGTATCGTCGTCATGGAGAACTTAAATATATGTTAAGAAACTTAGGTACCCCTACGTGGTTTGTAACACTTAGCTGTGCTGAATATGCATGGACAATTTACTTGAATATCTACGAGAAGCAAATTCAAATGTTAAAAATATTGAATTGAAGACAGCTGGAGAACTCCATTCCTTGGATCCTGTAAATGTGTGCAGATATTTTAATCATAGGTTTCAAGCTATGATGTCTTTTATCTGCAATAAAAATAATCCACCTCTTTGAGAAGTTACTGATTTGTTTTGGAGAAAGGAGTACAAAGCCAGAGGTGCTCCTCATATACACATGCTATTATAGATCAAGAATGCACCAAAATTTGGAACTGATACTGAGGAAAATGTTTTGTCTTTCATCGAAGAGTATGTTACCTGTGCCATTCCTAAAGAAGACAAAAACAACAACTGATGGACAGAATGAAGAACAATATCATACATTCATTCCAGTACAGAGATCTGGGCCTAAATCCATCGTTTTTTGCTCACCATGCCATTAAAGTTGGAACCCAGCCATATGCAAATCAGTCTTGACCCTGTGCCCAATGGGAACAGTCCAGCCCGAACTGCCAGGGCTGGTCCTCCCTGGACTGGAAACAAGCATCCTAGGACCAGTTTCGGAGTTTCATCCCTCATCAGCCAGGATAGCTTGAATCCAGTAGCATGGAGAGCACGGGACCCACGTCTGGACATACCCGTCCCACTTGGGGTGACAAATGCAAAAACAACAACTGATGGACAGAATGCAGAACAATATCATACATTCATCCCAGTACAGAGATCTGGGCCTAAAACCATCGTTTTTTTGCTCACCATGCCATTCCAGTTTGAACCCAGCCATATGCAAATCAGTCTTGACCCTGTGCCCAATGGGAACAGTCCAGCCCGAACTACCAGGCCAGGTTTGCAAATGTCGCCCTAAGTGGGAAGGGTATGCCCAGACATGGGTCCCGTGCTCACTACACCACTGGATTCAAGCTAGCCTGGCTGATGAAGGGTGATGCCCTGAAACCGGTCCCAGGATGCTTGTTTCCGGTCCAGGGAGGACCTGGCTTGGCAGTTCGGACTGGACTGTTCCCACAAGGAACAGGGTCAATACTGATTTGCATATGGCTGGGTCCAAACTGGGGTGGTGTGGTAAGCAAAAGAATGATGGATTAAACCCAGATCCTTGTGACTGGGGGAGAATGTTTGCATTGTCCAGCATTCCGTCCATCAATTGTTTCTTTTGCATATGTCACCCTAAGTGGGAAGGGTATGCCCAGACGTGGGTCCCGTGCTCACTACACCACTGGATTCAAGCTAGCCTGGCTGATACCCTGAAACCGGTCCCAGGATGCTTGTTTCCGGTCCAGGGAGGACCTGGCTTGGCAGGTCGGGCTGGACTGTTCCCACAAGGAACAGGGTCAAGACTGATTTGCATATGGCTGGGTCCAAACTGGGGTGGTGTGGTGAGCAAAATAATGATGGCTTAAACCCAGATCCTTGTGACTGGGAGTGAATGTGTGCATTGTCCAGCATTCTGTCCATCAGTTGTTTCTTGTGCATATGTTGCCCTAAGTGGGAAGGATATGCCCAGACGTGGGTTCGGTGCTCCCTACACCACTGGATTCAAGCTAGCCTGGCTGATGAAGGGTGATGCCCTGAAACCGGTCCCAGGATGCTTGTTTCCGGTCCAGGGAGGACCTGGCTTGGCAGTTTGGACTGGACTGTTCCCACAAGGAACAGGGGCAAGACTGATTTGCATATGGCTGGGTCCAAATTGGGTTGGTGTGGTGAGCAAAAGAATGATGAATTAAACCCAGATCCTTGTGACTGGTGGTGAATGTTTGCATTGTCCAGCAATCCGTCCATCAATTGTTTCTTTTGCCTATGTCGCCCTGAGTGGGAAGGGTATGCCCAGACGTGGGTCCCGTGCTCACTACACCACTGGATTCAAGCTAGCCTGGCTGATGAAGGGTGATGCCCTGCAACCGGTCCTAGGATGCTTGTTTCCGGTCCAGGGAGGACCTTGCTTGGTAGTTCGGGCTGGACTGTTCCCACAAGAACAGGGTCAAGACTGATTTGCATATGGCTGGGTCCAAACTGGGGTGGTGTGGTGAGCAAAAGAAATATGGATTAAACCCAGATCCTTGTGACTGGGGGTGAATGTTTGCATTGTCCAGCATTCCGTCCATCAATTGTTTCTTTTGCATATTCCAAAAGAAGGAACAGAAAACAGTTTGAGACAACAAGTTTTACGGTTTCAAAGTCATTGATGTGGAAAATATTGTACACGAAGAGACAAGTCAAAGGGAGAATTTTATATAAAATGTCGTTTTGGATTCCCACATCCAATAATTTCAAAAGGAAGAGTCAATAGTTTTATGTCAGCAGTTAGGCATACTATAACTCGGAAATCTCCAAAGAATACATACAACTTAAAAAAGAACCGAAGATTCAAAGTATATTAATGACTACAATCCAGTGATTTTGGAATGCAAACATGGATATTCAATATGTTGCAGATAATTCAATTGCTGTTGCTCGCTATGTTACGTCATATATAACCAAATCTGAAAAGACAGAGTTGAAAGAAATGTGGGAAGAAATTTCACAGGAAAAGAGTCTTAGCAAGAAATTGTACAGCTTTAGCTTGAAAATGCTTTCCCACCGAGAGCTTGGATCCTATGAATGTTCGGATCGGTTGAGCTCTGCCAGTTTATATTCAAATGCAAAAGAAAGTGGGACGGGTATGCCCAGACGTGGGTCCCGTGCTCTCCATGCCACTGGAATCAAGCTATCCTGGCTGAAGAGGGGTGAAACCCCGAAACCGGTCCTAGGATGCTTGTTTCCAGTCCAGGGAGGACCTGGCTTGGCAGTTCGGGCTGGACTGTTCCCATGAGGCACAGGGTCAAGACTGATTTGCATATGGCTGGGTTCAAACTGGAATGGCATGGTGAGCAAAAACGATGGATTTAGGCCCAGATCTCTGTACTGGGGTGAATGTATGACATTGTTCTGCATTCTGTCCATCAACTGTTGTTTTTGCATTTGTCACCCCGAGTGGGACGGGTATGCCCAGACGTGGGTCCCGTGCTCTCCATGCCACTGGAATCAAGCTATCCTGGCTGAAGAGGGGTGAAACCCCGAAACCGGTCCTAGGATGCTTGTTTCCAGTCCAGGGAGGACCTGGCTTGGCAGTTCGGGCTGGACTGTTCCCATGAGGCACAGGGTCAAGACTGATTTGCATATGGCTGGGTTCAAACTGGAATGGCATGGTGAGCAAAAAAACGATGGATTTAGGCCCAGATCTCTGTACTGGGGTGAATGTATGACATTGTTCTGCATTCTGTCCATCAACTGTTGTTTTTGCAGTTTATATTCAAAGTCAAGAGGAATCATTTGGGTAAGTCTAGTTCTTACGCCACACGAAATAGAGTATTGAAATCTCTACAAGAAATCGAATACTTAGCATTGAATTAACCAGAAAGTACAGATATTGTTAAAACTATCATGTTGGATACGTACTATCCCAAAAGGAGTGCACATCTGCAAAACCTATGTCTTTATGAAATACTTCAACATCACAGCTTTAAAAGAAATGTTACAGAAAATATAAGTGAAGAAAAATATGCAGTAATTGGATGTGACAGATGTTTGGTTAAACATGCCAAAGGAAATTTTATTAACCACAGAAATCTCAGTTGTGAAAGTCCAGATCAATCAATCAATCAATTAATCATATCATTTGTAAAGCGCACTACTCACCCATGAGGGTCTCAAGGCGCTGGGGTGGGGAATGCTGCTACTGCTCGAAAAGCCAGGTCTTGAGGAGTTTTCTGAAGGTCAGCAGGTCTTGGGTCTGCCGTAGGTGGATGGGGAGGGTGTTCCAGGTCTTGGCGGCGAGGTGGGAGAACGATCTGCCACCGGAGGTCGCTCTTCGGAAGCGGGGGACAGTGGCGAGGGCGAGGTCAGCGGAGCGGAGCTGGTGGGTGGGGGTGTAGAAGCTGAGTCGTCTGTTGAGGTACGTTGGTCCGGTGTTGTGGAGTGCCTTGTGTGCGTGGGTGAGGAGTTTGAAGGTTATCCTCTTGTTGACCGGGAGCCAGTGCAGGTCTCTCAGGTGGGGTGTGATGTGGCTGCGGCGAGGGATGTTGAGGATCAGGCATGCAGAGGCGTTCTGGATGCGTTGGAGCCGTTTCAGGAGTTTGGCCGAGGCTCCTGCGTAGAGGGCGTTTCCGTAGTCCAACCTGCTGCTGACGAGGGCCTGGGTGACCGTTCTTCTCGTTTCAGTGGGGATCCACTTGTAGATCCTGCGGAGCATGCGGAGGGTGTTGAAGGAGGCGGAGGAGACGGCGTTGACCTGTTTAGTCATGGAGAGGGTGGAGTCGAGGATGACCCCTAGGTTGCGTGCGTGGTCGGTGGGTGTTGGGGCGGTTCCCAGTGCGGTCGGCCACCAGGAGTCGTCCCAGGCCGAGGGGGTGGATCCGATGATGAGGACCTCCGTCTTGTCCGAGTTCAGCTTCAGTCGGCTGTTCCTCATCCATTCAGCGAGGGGCCTTCATTCCTTCGTGGAGGTTGGTTTTGGCAGTGTGGGGGTCCTTGGTGAGGGAGAGATAAGAGGGAATTTTTCTAATTAGCACTTCTGCAACTGTTCAAGCCTTGGCGTAGTGAAACGGAATTACTTGGAGATTTTGACTGCTATGAAGATACTTTCAATGCCTGTAAAGATAGCATTCAATGCACAATTTTCCCAACTTATCTACAAATGTTAAATGATGAGATTGAACAAGAAACTACTATTGCAGGTGAAATAGCCAGAGACAGTTCTCAAGATAGTCAAAGTTCGGCTGCTCTAAGCCAAGATCCACTAGGATAACCAATAATCAAAAATGAAGCAGCAATTGCCATGAATGAAATAGAAACTGCAATGCAACAAGCACAACACGATATTATCCAATTAGAAAAGTTAGAAGAACAACTAAACATCGAACAAAAAGAAATATATCAACAAGTGACACAACAGAGACAACATGGTTTGCTGCACGAAAAAAACCAATTCCAATGTTCATCATTTAAGCCTATTTTAATGTACATCAGTGGCCAAGCTGGAACAGGAAAAAGTTTCTTAATTTAAGTTTTGACCAGTTATCTCCACAAACTACGTTGCTAACCGAGACTGCCTCCCACCGGAGTTAGGACCGAAGCCGTCCTAGTGGAAGCCGATGCCCCAGCTGCTGCTGGAGTCCCATTCCTGCTCATCACCACACCCGGAGCACCCAGCGTGGCGTTAAGGATCTTCTTGGAGAGGTACGGGGTACGGAGCACACACCCCTCCCCCATCCCCGCTGGCGTGACCGAGACTGCCTCTCACCGGAGTTAGGACCGAAGCCGTCCTAATAGAAGCTGATGCCCCAGCTGCTGCTGGAGTCCCATTCCTGCCTGTCGCCGCATCCGGAGCCCCCAGCGTGGCGTTAAGGATCTTCTGGGTGAGGTACGGGGTTTGGAGCACACACCCCTCCCCCATCTCCACTGGCGTGACCCAGGAGCTACCGTCGCGCTGTGGATCGAATCCGCCCTGCAGCCGGACTACGGGCCCCCATCCCCGCAGGTAGCTGGAATTCGTGGCACAGCTCGGGGGGTGACGAGACCCTGTGCCAGGTGAAGCAAAGTGATGGGACCTGATACGGATAATCGGGTGTTAGTCTAAAAGAACTCACGGTGCCGCGCTGGGCTCTACCGTTATCCTACTGAATCTGAGAGTCCCAGCTGGCCGTATATACGCAGGAAACTGACACAGCACTGAACATACAACATCAATGACAAAGTGGGGACACGAGGACCTCCTTGGCAAATATCAAGGTGAGACAGCCCTCCCCTGCTGGGAATATGCTCTCATGATATGGCTTCCAACCTCTTTTCGTCCTCAGCCATTTTGGGAAGACCACTCCACTCCACTCCCCCGCCCCCACAGCCATCTTGCCATCCTCTCTTCCACCACTTACTTTTCGTTGTCTCCCTCATCCTAGTCAGGAGACCCTTATCTCTTGAGTAAGCCTAGAGCTCCATCTGGTGACCACAAGAAGAAATGCAGGCTACCTTGCTTCTGCTAGCTTATACTACAGGTCCTCGGATCCACACTGCCTGTTTGTGTGGTCAAGCTTAGTGCTCCATCACGGGACCTAAAATTAAGACTCAAAGGCTTCCTTGATATGCTGGCATGTGATACTGGACCGTGGAATGCTACTGCCTTTAATCAACAGCGCTACTAGAAAAGAGACTAAATCAGTAATTGGCATTTCCCTCATTATTTAGACCAACCATACACCGCAACAAATGCACAACTAACTTTCTCCTCCCACCGATTCTTATAGACAATAGAACTGGTCTTCGACCTGATCTTAACCACATCCCTCACCTGACCTTGATCCTGCTCTCCCGCTAGGACATGTACTCTTCGAACTTTCCCTCGACCGTTGAGACCCTGCCATTTGACCGAGGCCCGGTGGAGCTACCTGTTAGCTGAAGAGGAGATGGGCTGTGGATCCCCACTCGGCCGTCACCTTCCCAGCCGGACTTTGGGTCGTCATTCCTTCCTCTCTCTGTCATATCTCCCTCCTACCCCTTCACCCTACCCACCTCCCCCACTACACTCCCTTCTTCTTGCCTTCTATCCCTTTAATGTTTTTCTGTTGAGACCTAGCTATTTGACCGATGCCCGGTGGAGCTACCTGATAGCTGAAGAGGAGATGGGCTGCGGATTCCCCCTTGGCCGTCACCTACCCAGCCGGACCTTGGGCAGACTTTCCCTTCGTCTCTCCGTCGTATCTATACCCTACCCCTTTTTCTCCTTACCCCCTTACCCTTCTCACTCCACTTTCCTTTCTTCTATGCTCCTTAAATGTTTTTACTCGTATCATTGGTAACTTGTAACTGATGTAAGTTTGCAACTATGTGGAACCTTATGTAAAGCGCTCTGATACCTTCGGGTCTAGCCAGCGCTATATAAAACTCTTTAAATAAATAAATAAATAAATAAAAATCTTGTGTTGTAACAGCTCCAACTGGATTAGCAGCACACAACATGAAATGGATTACTTTACATCGATTAATTAGGCTACCAGTTGAATATGATAACAAATTGGAATATCACAAGCTATCTGGAGAAGCTTGTTATGAAGTTTCAAGAGTACTGAAGAAAATGAAACTTCTAATCATTGATGAGGTGAGCATGGTCTCAAACTTAATGCTTGCCTTTGTACACTTGAGGATGCAACAGATTTTAAAAACAGATTATGATGTTCTATTTGGAGGTAAACATGTAATTGTATTCAGAGATCTACTACAACTTACTCCTGTAAAAGGACAACCTGTTTTTAAAACACTTGTCCATGAAGACACTAGGAAATCTTTGGGAAGTATTGGAAATGTGAACATTTGGTCAAATTTTGAATATAAAGAACTTCTTAAGAATATGCGGCAAGTAAATGATGAATATTATGGAAATATTCTTTAAGATATAAGGATTGGTGTCTTAACGAAACATGGTAAAGAAGCTTTGGAAAGTCGGCTACTAAGGAACTTGTTTACAACTGGAAACACAGCGTCTAAAATAATGTACAATAAGCTTGAAGAAAAGAAGTCTATAGTTTGCCTAATGCCTATACTGCAAGAGTGTTCTACATTTAATCAAGAACTTTTGAAACTGGAAAAACAGGAAATAGTTGAAATGAAAGCTATTGATAAAATTGAACACCAGGGAGTGACTATACTCTCACAGACAAACTACAGTCTAAATTGCATTTTTTGGAGAAGTTTGTATCTAAAACAGCAGGCTTAGAAAACATTCTACATGTATGTATAAACTGTCGGGTAATTATACGGCGTAATTTGAATGTGGAGCAATGGGAAAAGTTGTTGAGTTTGTAAAATTTCAGACCAGAGCTGGAATAGAATTTTTGAAGATAAAATTTGATCAGATTAAAGAGGTAACACAGATTGGGCGTTGTGTTGTACGTTTTTTGCTTGTAAAAGACTTGTACGTCTGCAGAAAATAGTTTCCCCTGTCTTTAGCATATGCAGTAACTATTCATAAATCTCAAGGTTTACGTATAGACAGCGCTTTTTTAAATATTGGACGTACAGTGTTCAGAGAGGGAATGGCATATGTTGCATTATCTTGAGTAAGATCATTGTCTGGTTTGTATTTGATAGATTTTGATGATAAAAAGATTAGTGCTGATGCAAATTGTGTAAGAGAGTATAATCGTTTAAGAAGACTTTATGCTCCTGATTTAGGTGAATACCCCATATATGAGAAACATATAGTGTGTCCAAAACAGAAATATGTCAAAGATGGAATTAAGGTTAAAAAAAAAAAAAAAAAATGAACAGAAACTTGAAGGCGTAAAGAAAAAGAAAATGGAAACTGTTGATGAGATTGTAGGATATCAGTTGGAAAATAGTTCAGGTATCAACTGCTGAATGTGATACTGTTTATTTATTTTTTTCCTGAAAAAAGTGCAATTGCAGCAAATGTCAAAGTACATATACGCCAGTCCAAAAACTACATCTCATTTAGAATAATCCTTGTTATAAAGCCAAGTAGTTCATTTATCGATAAGGGCGGTATTACAAAGGTTAAAAGATTATGAAGTTATAAGGACTATATACAGACTATAAACAGAGAGCTAAATTCATTTAGGTTCCATTAATCATAAAAACCGATACGTCTAGAAATACAGCAGCAGCATACCTAGAATTGGGCATAAATACAATACAGAGGGTGGTAAATGCATCAAAAATTTGTCGTAGATACAAAATCGTGATTAGATAATACCATCAATCAGGAGTTTGTTAAAGCGCGACTACTCACCCGTAAGGGTTTCAAGGCGCTAGGGGTGGGGGAGGTGCAGGTTCCATTCCATCAAGGAGGGGGTCTGTCGAAGAGCCAGGTTTTGAGGTTTCTTGCGAAGATGGGGAGCGATGTTGTCTGTCTGAGGTGGAGCGGAAGGGCGTTCCATGCTTTGGCCGCGAGGAAGGAGAAGGAGCGGCCTCCCGATCTGGTCTTTCTGGTGCGGGGGACCACGGCGTAGGAGAGCTGGGCTGATCGTAGGGTCCTTTGGGGTGCGTGGAATTTGAGTCGGCTGTTCAGGTATGCTGGTCCGGTGCCGTGGAGGGCCTTGTGTGCGTGGGTGAGCATCTTAAAGGTGATTCTCGCCTCGACGGGGAGCCAGTGGAGTGTGCGCAGGTGCTGGGAGATGTGGCAGTGTTTTGGCAGGTTGAGGACCAGTCTTGCGGCGGCGTTCTGGATGTTCTGTAGCTTGCGGATGAGGTTTTTGTTTATTCCGGCGTAGAGTGCGTTGCCGTAGTCGAGTCTGCTGGTGACCAGGGCGTGAGTGACTGTCTTTCGGTGTTCGAGGGGGATCCATTTGAAGGTCTTACGAAGGAGGTGGAGGGTGTGGAAGCAGGAAGACGAGACAGAGTTGATCTGGCGGTCCATTTTGAGCTCGGAGTCCAGGATGATTCCCAGGTTGCGTGCGTGGTCTGTGGGGGTTGGCGGGTTTCCGAGTGCGGGGGGCCACCAGGTGTCGCTCCAGGCGTCGGGGTTTGGGTCCATGATGAGTACTTCTGTTTTGTTGGTGTTTAGTTGTAGGCAGCTGTTTTTCATCCATTTGGCGACGGCTTCCATGCTTTCTCGAAAGTTGCGTCTGGGGGTGTTGGGCTCGTTGGATAGGGAGAGGATGAGCTGGGTGTCGTCTGCGTATGACACAATGTTGAGTCCGTAGGTTCTGACGATGGGGGCAAGTGGAGCCATGTAGACGTTGAAGAGCGTCGGGCTGAGGGAGGAGCCCTGGGGGACTCCGCAGGTGGTAGGTGTGGGGTCCGAGAGGAAAGGGGGGAGTCTGACCCGCTGCGTCCTACCAGAGAGGAAGGAGCAGGTCCAGTCGAGGGCCTTGTCCTGGATTCCTGCGTCGTAGAGTCTGCGTATTAGGGTGCGGTGGGAGACTGTGTCGAACGCCGCTGATAGGTCGAGGAGGATGAGGGCTACTGTTTCTCCTTTGTCCAGTAGGGTGCGGATGTCGTCTGTTGCGGCGAGGAGGGCGGTTTCCGTACTGTGGTTTTTTCTGAAGCCGGATTGGGAGGAGTCGAGGATGTTGTGTTCTTCAATGAATGTGGCGAGTTGGCTGTTGATGGCTTTCTCGATGACTTTCGCTGGGAACGGGAGCAGGGAGATGGGTCTGTAGTTTTTGAGGTCGGTGGGGTCCGCTGAGGGTTTCTTTAGGAGGGGGTTGACCTCGGCGTGTTTCCAGTCGTCGGGGAACGAGGCGGTCACCAGGGAGCGGTTGATGGTGTGGCGGAGCATGGGTGCGATGGTGTCGGCGGCTCTGTTGAAGATGTGGTGGGGACAGGGGTCCGTGGGGGCCCCTGAGTGGATTGACTTCATTGTATTCAGTGTGTCTTCGGTGGTGAGGGCTGTCCAGTCATCAATCGCTGGTTTCCGGGTGTCGGGGGTGGTTGGTGAGGGTTCAGTGTGTTGGTTGTCTTCGTCGAAGTTGTCGTAGATGCTCTTGATTTTGTGGTGGAAAAAGGTGCTGAGTTTGTCGCAGAGGTCTTGTGAGGGAGGGATGTCGGTAGACTCGCTGGTGGGTTGGGCGAACTCCTTGATGATGCTGAAGAGTTCCTTGCTGTTGTGCGTGTGGGTGGAGATTCTGTCTTCAATCGCTTTTTCCTCGTTTCTCTGATGAGTTGATGGTGGGCGTTGGTGGCGGCTCTGAAGTTGTTGTGGGCTTCTGTGGATTTGGTGTTCCTCCAGGCCTTTTCGAGGCGGCGGCATGTGCGCCTGGACTCTCGAGTTCGGTGGTAAACCATCTGGCTTTCTTGGCGCGGGTATTGTTGTTTTTCTTGAGGGGGCTATGGTGTTGGTGCTGTCCGAGATCCATATGCAGGGTTCGGGCTGCGGTGTTGGGGTCGTCGTTTTCCGCGATGGTTGGGGTGGAGTTGTTGAGTGAGGAGGTGAGCTGGTCGTCAGTGATTTTGGTCCAGTTTCTTCGTGGAAGCAGGTGCTGGTGTCTGTGGATGGTGGGTGTTCTGAAGGTGAAGTGGACGCAACGATGGTCGGTCCATGGGAGTTCGGTGGTGTGGCTGAAGGTGATGGAGTTTCCTGTAGTGAAGAGGGGGTCGAGGGTGTGTCCTGCTGAGTGCGTGGGCTCGGTCACGATCTGGCGGAGTCCAATGTTGTGGAGGTTGTCCAGGAGGGATGTGGTGTTGGGGTCCAGTTGGTTGTCGAGGTGGAAGTTGAGGTCTCCCAGCAGGGTGTAGTTGGTGGATGCGATGGCCTGCGGGGAGATAATGTCCGTGATGGAGTTGGCGAAGGGTCCGCGGGGTCCAGGGGGTCGGTAGATGAGGGTTCCTCAGAGGGTGGCGGTGGGGCTGGCCAGTATCTTGAAGTGAAGGTGTTCCATCAGTTGTGTGGGCTCGTCAGGGAGTGTGCTCAGGCGGAGGCTGGATTTGTGGACGATGGCGATTCCTCCTCCTGGGCGGGTGGGGCGGTCCTTCCTGGAGATCTTGTATCCTTGGGGGATGGCGATGGCGATGTCCGGTCCCAAGGTGGTGTTGGTCCAGGTTTCAGTGAAGAACGCTACGTCCGGGGTGGTGCTGTTGAGGAGGTTCCAGATTTCTGTGGCGTGTTTGTGGAGGGATCGGACGTTGAGGAGGATGCATTGCAGGGTCTTTGGTTCGGTTGTGTTCTTGTGGGCGGGTTGTGCTGGATCCGTGTTCTTGGCGGTGCTGCAGGTGTGCCGGCAGCGGTGACATCTGAAGGGTCCGTGGGTGTCAGCTGGTGATGCTAGCATGCAGTTGTTGATGCAGCCTGGGTTGAGTGCGTGGAGTGCTGCTGGGTCGTAGCGTTGGCGGGCGTAGGTCCAGGGTTCCTGGCGCTGGTCGCGGACGGGTCGCAGACGGGCGCAGACGGGCTTGCCTTTGACGCGCCTTCGGTGCACCAGCGGCGTGCCCGCTGCCCGCGGCTGCTGTGCGGCCGCGCACTGGCCGCCATTAAGTAGGGGTCGGGGAGGGCTGGACAGCTGGGAGGCGGGAGCGGGGAGGTGGAGCTGGATTGGGCCGGCCGAGCTGGGGGGGTGGGGCCGCGGGGGCAGCAGCGGCGGGGAAAGGTAAAGGGAGGAAAGAAGGGATAAAGAAAAAGGGAAAATAAGCAGAAATAAGGCACAAAAGAGCAGAGATGCAGAAAAGTGCAGAAAGGTGAAAGATAAAAGAGGGTAGAAAAACGAGTGAAAACGAGTGAAAGAGCAGAGCGAGAGAAAGGGAAAATGAGCAGAAATAAGGCACAAAAGAGCAGAGATGCAGAAAAGTGCAGAAAGGTGAAAGATAGAAAGGGTAGAAAAACGAGTGAAAACGAGTGAAGGAGCAGAGTGAGAGGAAGGAGACAGAGGTCCACTGGACCACCAGGGATGAGGCGCAGGGAAACCTGCGGGTGGAGGAGGGCCTCGATCACCAACACTTAAGAGTGCAGGGGCACCTCACTTAATGGTGGAGCTGCGAGGGTGGGAGAGCAATTTCACTGACAGTGGTCTTGCTCCATAACATTCATTCTGCTCTGGTGAATGGAATAGCCCAGGCAGTTAAAGGCCCCCAGATCCTTTTCCCTTTAATCCTACCTTTTCTACCTCTCCGTTCGTAAAGTGTTCTTTCTAAATTATATATGTGCAAAAATCGACCTTTCCACTGCTGGAAGATCGGGGGTAAAGGGTCTAGCCAGGCTGAAGCTACGCAGAGTCTGAGGACTGACATCTCTATAAAAGTAAGTTCTTATCCAGTTTTCCCATATTGTTCAGTTACACCTAGTAACATAAGCTGAGGTGACAGAGGGACATCCTCTTTCAGTACATACCATAAAAAAACAGAAATTTCTCGGCCAATCGGTTCTATGCTAGGGCATGTAGAGAAGATATGTACCAGATCCGCACCATGTGCCTTACACCTGAAACACTGGGTTCCCTCCACTCCTCCCCATTTAACAATTTTCGCAGGCGTTATATAAAGATCAAAAAGAGTTTTAAAGTGTTGTGACCGCAGATTGGCAGAGCACAGTACAGTATCCCCCATTTCTAATGATTTTAAAAAAACAAGAGTCCGTAACCCCTAGCCTATCCTGCTGTCTCAGCACCCCTTCCAGCAGACACCTATAAAGTTACAAAATCGAAAAGCCCAAAGTGCTAGTTAGCAATTCAATTAGGGGTACCTGCACAAAGCCCACAGTGCCACCAGCTTTTTGGAGAAGGAAGTCCCTCAGCTGTAAGAACTTGAAAAAGTCCAGAGGACCAATATTAAATCTTTCCCTAACTACTTCAAAAGATGCGATATGGTCCCCAGCCAAGAGATCCCCTGTAAAAGCCACCTTTTCCCCACCTTGCCAGACACTCATCTTGTAAAGTCCTTGGGATCTGATCATTCCCGATCAGGGGGTATACCTACTAAACTTACCCACCCCAAGTTTTTTCCTTACGCCTGCCCAATTACGAAAAGCAGCAATTAAGATCTTAAACCGTGTTTTTTTTAAAAATAACTTGATTCGTAAAATTTCAAAAGGCAGCCATTAGCCCGTACTCCAATCAGCATCTCAAATATTGACGGGACATAGCTGGGGTCATCTCCATCCCTTGCCTTAATACCAAAGAGAGGCCCATAGTATTGCAGTGCAGCGGCTAGGTAGTATAGCTTGAAATGAGGAAGCCCCCATCCCCCTCTATCCCTAGGAAGAGATAGGAATGCATTAGCTCTCTTAGTCCTGCCATAAGACCAGATAAATCTAGCTACCTCCCTCTCGATTTGCCTAAACCAATTATTATGTAATTCCAAGGGGATCGTACGGAAAATATACAGTAGTTTTGGCAAGATCATCATTTTAACGAGATTGCACCTCCCCATTATTACCAGCTTCAAATTGTCCCATCTCCAAAGGTCATTCTTTATTTTCCCCATTATAGGGACCATGTTTAGATCTACTATATCCTCCACCTTCGCTGTAATATGTAGGCCTGAATAGACTGCTTCCTCCACAATCCTACAGTCAGTGGCAGTGGTAAATCTATTTATCAAGATCTGTTATTTCGCCTTGTTCAGTGAAAAACCCGATTGTGTCCCAAAATTTTCTGCAATGATTTCCACTGCATGCAGCGCTCTCTATTAGGGTCAGATGTAATTATAGCCACATCATCGGCATACGCCAATAGTTTAGTATCCCAACCATGCAAGCTAACCGGAATGATGTCAGCGGAGGCCTCCAGCCGTCTGAGGAGGGGATCTATGTATAATGCAAATAACAAGGGAGAGGACAGACACCCCTGCCTTGTCCCCCTGCTTATTGAAAATGTCTCAGATTCTTCCCCCATTATTCGCAATCTCGCTATAGGGTCGGCATACAAAACCTGTATTGCACTAATAAAAGAGACCCCCTAGGCCATTGGCTTCCAAGATCTTCCATAGATAGCTCCATGACACCCTATCAAAAGCCTTCTCGGCATCCAAGAAAGCAACCCCATAGGGTTCATAAGAACCTCTGTAGCATCAAAAAGTGAGATTACCCGCCTAATATGGTCAGCCGTCCACCTCCCCTGGATAAAACCATGCTGCCAAACTGATACAAGATGCCGCATTACATTGTTCAATCGGGTGGCAAAAATCTTTGAATATAATTTAGCATCACTGTTTAAAAGCGTAATAGGTCTATAGGAGCCCATATTAATAGGGTCTTGGCCCTTCTTTAGAAAAATAATAATATTGACAGTGCCCCATGAACCAGGTGGTGCAGCCCCATCCCTAACCTCCTTAAATAGTCCAAGCATTTCCTGGTGAATCTCTCTAAAAAAGATTTTGTAAAACTCTAGAGGTATACAGTCAGTTCCTGTTGCTTTGCCCCATGGAAGGGATTGAAGAGTACTATGAAGCTCTTCCTGAGATATATCCGACCCCAGTTGGAGACCCACCTCCTGGGAGACCCTTACACTCAGGACAAATTCCGACAATTCACCATACATTAGAAGACCTTCTGCAGGTGAAGCCGTATATAAATCCTCATAGAACTCCCCGAAGGCCTCCCTAATATCAGCGGGATCTGAGACTACTTTTCCCTGCATGTTCCTGACCTGCTCTATATGCCCTGCCCTGTTGCCTAGCCTGACTGCTAATAGTCGACCAACACTTTCACTATATTCATAACAATCCTGTCTTTTGGCAAGGTACCTCCCTGCCGTCCTCTCTGCATTAAAATCATTCAGACAGGCTTTAGTTACTGTTATTGAGTTCAGGGTTAGAGATATATCACCTCCTCTGGTCACAATGCTGATTAATTCTGTTTCGAGATGGGCAAGCTTTTGGTAGAGCTTTTTTAATCTGTCCTGCCCCCTTTTTTTGTTTGATCAGGCTATATCGCAGCGTTTCTCCTCTCACTGACGCCTTAAAAGCATCCCAGATCATTCCAGGGGGGCACTATCCTTTTTGTTGTTGAAAAACTCCCTGATCCAGTCCTTCATATAGTTAACATATTCTTGATCGAATAGGAGTGCCATTTCAAACGTCCACCTCTTATACTCCTTTCCTGCTCCAACAAGTGGGAGTTCCAGAACAACAGGGTTATGGTCTGACATTACTCTGGGAAAGAGCTCCACCCAAGCCTCCTGAAGTAAAGATGGTGAGGTTAAAAGATAATCAAGCCTAGCAAACTTGCCATGAGTGGCAGAATAGTAAGTGTAACCAGGCTCCTGGGCTTTCAAGTTAGGCCATGCATCCACCAGTCCGATGTCCCTTAAGAGATTTTTCAACGCCCTGGAAGATTGTGGTTTGCACCCCTTACTAGAGGCCCCATGACCCCCTGGAGCTCCTCTGGATCTACTAATATTTAGATCCCCACATACCACATATGGTGCAGGCCAGGAGGGTAATTCGATAGCTAGAAAGTTCAATAAACCAGGGTCATCTAATACTGGAGCATAGACTGAGCATAATGTAAATGAGCCTGTACCACATCTACACTCCAGTATTACCCATCTGCCATTCTTATCCACCGCCTTCCTTCCAGGTGTAATAGCGTTACCTTTCGTGAAAATAGCAACCCCCTTGGTCCTAACATCTTGAGCTGTATAGGCTACTACTTTTAACCCCAAAGACTTAAGCAGATTGCTATCATTCTGTGCTATGTGAGTCTCCTGTAGGCAATACAGATCTGCTTTTAGACTTTTAAGATCTTTTGGATCTTTCTCCTTTTGGCACTCTCATTTAACCCACAAATATTAACAGAGGCAATGCGTAATTTAGTCATTATGCCAATAGATCATCTTATCAGACCATATTACCTTGTCACAGTTAATACAAGCATTATACTGCTCGAAAGAGCTCTCTGATCAATCTTATTTACACATTGTTCTTTAACCTTTAATCCCACCCAAAAATCTGCGAAAAGAACAAACTTTAGCTGCAATTTAAACATCAGATTTTTACCATGTGACCCCCCCCCACAACACCCTTCACCCCCCCTGCCCCCCCTCCCCTTGAAAGCAGCCAGACCAGTTGGGTCTAAGTAACAGAGATAGCAAGAAACGCTGCAGCCCCCACCCCCTAACCCCCCTACACACCCCATCAAACCATTATTGCAAATAACAAAGAAGACAGAAAGATTTCCCCTTTAAATATACCAACTATATAAGAAAAGCTCCTATCTTTTGAAAATTAGCCCAGGCCCCCTTAGCTAAACTACTTTGGGGATCTTATGCGGTTCTTTTCTCCACCAGAGCCTGATCCAGATACGCTCTGGCTTGGATCTCAGAAGTGAAGAACTTTACAGACCCTCTAACAATTGTCTTCAGCCTAGCCGGAGCCAGCAAAAATGCCTCAAACCCGGCATCTTGATAGGGCTTAATTAGCTGCCGTAGTCGCCATCAGTAATATGGCAAAAATCAGGGAGTAATAAAAAAGAGGACTCTTTGTACTGCCTTCTAGCCTCAGGACGTGCCTTCTTGAATATAGCCTGTCTGAGCATGAAATTACCAAAAAAGACTAGAATGGCCCTTGGCTGATTTAGATCTCTACTAGACATTTTATGGTGGGCAAATGGAAACCGGTGTACCCTCTGGATTTCACGTTCCCAATCCCACCCCGTAAGCTCAGGGAAGGCCTCTTTAAGAAGGTCCAGAATGACAGAACGAATGTCATCCCCTTCCAGGCCTTCCTTAATTCAGAAAAAGCGGAGGTTGTTTCTCCTCTGGCGATTCTCCAGGTCTTCCAGTTTTCACATGGCGTGTATTAGTTGTGCTTTGTCTCCTCTCTCACAGCAGTCAGTTCCTTTTCAACAACAGAGGTTCTCTCTTCCATAATATTCAGCCGTTTGCCGATCTCCGCACAGGCTTTCCCTACTTTCCGCACTGCGCCCTCCAATTTCTTTGTAGCCTGTCTTGCTTTCTTTCCGTCCACCCAAGTGTCTGCGCGGTGCTCTTTAATTGACTCTAAGATCATACTCAAAGCAGGATTCATATTAGCTACTCCCTCAGCTTGCTGTCCACCTAAGGAGCTTTCAACCTGGACTGTCACCAGGTCCGCAGGTCCTGTAATCCTTGTATGTGAGTAACCCCACTTCAGTCCAGAGCCAGCAATGCGTCTTCCCTTGTTCTTCCGTGGCTCAGTGTGGCTCTTAGATCCTTTAGAGTTCCTTCGATGTTTTTGACGTTTAAGGGTGGTCTCTGGTGCTTCAAGTGTGCTAGAGCCTGAGGTTGATACACTGTCCTCAGTTTCACTGGGGCCAGAATCAGAGGTTCCTGAGTGTGATTCCTCGGTGAGAGAAAAAAATTTATCCGTCCCATCAGATATGATGTCAACAGCCAGTACCCTGACTAGGCCTGTGATACAGGCGAGCCCCCAGAAGCACCTTCAGGTAGAGTAGATAAAGTATAAGATTGGGGGTCAGATGCCATTCGGGATTCATCCCCGAGCCTCCTTGAGCCATCTCTTTCGGGGTGCCCACCATGCCAGCCGTGCCCCCCTGATCCGATATCCCGACTGATAGAAGCGTGTTGGTCACATAAGCATGGGGCCATTGTCAACTTCCTCTTTATGAGGCAGCTCCCTTTCCTCCAGGAACTCCTGATGTGCCAAGATGGTGCCCTCCTAGTGCCCCCGTGTGTTTGCTTAAAGTTTGGTCAGGTATCTCGAAGCCTGATTCATACAGGGATTCAGAGGGGCATTGGCCCCCCATTACATCCTTAGTTTTAAAGAAGTCCGTGATAGCCGGTTGGGGTAGCGTTGAGGTAGTGATTGGGTTGTCCCCATCTGGGGTTGCCCCCCCTTCTTCCACTGCCCTTGAAGCTATCAATTTCCTCGCCCCGGCTTGGGCTTGTGCATGTTCAGTTAGATTCCTACGCTTCCATGCCCCCCAATGTCCAACTGCTTTTTCAAATTGCGGAGCTCGTTGGGCTTACCTGCCTGGACCTCGATGTTCACCGGAGGAGACTCCTGTTTTGCTCCTTGGGGCTGTGCTGGATTTTGCCCCACCGTTTCCTTGGCTTGCCTCATTGCTTTGGGAGGCATCACTCCTATCTCTGCCACCAAGATAGAGCCAACTACTACTGTGCGCGCCCTCCAGGCGAAACTCTGGCTGACAGCCGCTGCAAGGCCTGCCCATGACCTCGGGGCACTGTGCAGGGACCGAACAAGTCTCGCGGCCAACACCACACTTGCGCCGAGGCTGTTCTTACTCCAATCTACGCCAGATGACAAACTGCAAGCCCCTGACAACCTCCACGCAGAGACATCACCGGGAAACTCCGCCCGCGTCAAGCGAGCTGGCCGAGGCTCCGATACCGCCCAGGGCGGGCCGCTCATCCGTGCTCCGTGAACCGCAGGAAAGCCGTAAGCGATAAGCAACATTAAACTACGGACGCTCCGGGAGGCGAGGGGGTGGAAGCTCCGCTGCGGCGATCCTACACAGTCGCCATCTTGCTTCCCTACTGAAATGTAACCATGCTAATGTGATTCTGAATGTTGTGTTTTATCTAGAAGAGCTTAATTGTGAAATCATGGGAAATCATGAAAAAAGATTTTGTTCTTTATTACATCATGTATCTCAACAGTTGGTAACTGACAGAAGTAAAATTCATACTGCTTGTGGAGTTCGTCATCTTTTGGATATATGTAGTGGTTCACTGACATTTACTCTTAATGTACAACAAGATGCACAAGAATTTTTAATGGTTATGCTTGGTTGTTAGAACATGAAGGAATTCTGATTGAAAACTTATTAGGACTAAGTTACAGATGGGATCATAAATGTGAAGAGTGTTCTTTTACTACCATCACTGAAATACAAACAGAACGATTCATATACTTGACAATACCAGACTGTGAATCAGTATCTTTTAACAAATTGATTAAAACAGCCAATCAGGACATGAAATGTTCACATTGGAGATCAGAGATGTTGTCTACATTACATATAGAAGGATATGGAAAATATCTTATTTTAATGCTACAACGTTGTAGAGCAAATATAAGAAAATTGGAAACAAAAATAAAAAATGTTGTTGCAAGTCAAATATCTATTTCAGGAAGAACTTTTATAGCAGTGGCTATTATTTTCCATGCTGGACCTGCTACCACATCTGGACACTATACTGTGTATTTAAAGTGTAATAAAGGATGGACACATTGCAATGATGCCCACTTGGAATTCAAACCTAGATTGCCTTATGAATTACCATATTCATATTTAAAATTTTTGAAACCAAACTTTTGAATACATTTTTTCGGCCTATTGGGAAGATGTGAACACAAAATAACAAATTTATATTGAATATTTTTGAAGCAAAAGTTTTGAATACATTATTCGGCCTATTGGGAAGATGTGAACAGAAAATAGACAATATTGAAACAATTACTATTTATAATTAGACTTTGTATTATTATTTGTGCTAATTGAAATTGCATTTGGAAAATTGTGTTTAAAGGTAAATAGTTTATATATTTATTGTCTATATTGTACCAGATATAAATGAGAGTGTACATTTCAGTAAATGTACTTGGAGAAATAATAGAGTTAATGTACAAGAAGGATGTAATTAAGAAACTATAGACATATAAACACATAGCTACACATATTGACAATAATTCTCTGCGCTGATTTTTTTTTTTTTTTTACAATCTCATTGATTGTTTTTTTTCCTCGCTGTTCATTGAGGATACTACGTTGAAATCACTGAGTATGGTGATATTCAGTAGAATCTGAGAACAGCAAAAAAGGGAAACTGAAAATGTTATGTAATTCTAAAATTATATTGTGTTCTTAAAAATATAATATTATATTTTGTATAATACATTACATTACATAACAGTTTTTCTTCTTCTTGTTTACAGTAGGTAATGGTGACGTTTGAAAATGGTTTTAATGCTATTCATCACAATACTACTCTAAAATAGTTCGATAGAGTTACGTATCTAAATTACTAAAAAAGGTAAAAACAAATAACATAATATGCATGATAACGTAAAACAATGTTTAAATTTCATTTTAATGTTATTTATTTCTAATAAAAATAATGTTGATCCTATACACTATATAAAAACTTTCAGATAACATCAGCCGCTTAGTGATCCTTTCCCACAAACAATATCCATGCTGTAATGTAATCTCTGTAGCTTAACTTTTGCACTAATAGGATAACTCAAGCATTATCTTTGCATTTTTCCTTTCACAGAGTCAAAACACATGCACTCATACAATAACCCAGGCACTATCCCTGCAGTCATCCAATCACCAAAGCACAACTTATGTAGTCATACAATCACCCAGGCAGTACTGATACACTCATCCATTCACTCAGGCACTACCCATGCACTCCTCCACTCACCCAGGCAGTACCCCCGCAGTCATACAATCAGCCAAGCACTACCCATCCCCTCATACAATCACTCACACACTACTGTTGCACTCATTCATTCCCTCAAACAGTACCTATGCACTCATCTGTGCATTCTGATAGTACCCATGCACTCCTCTAATCACCCAGGCAGTAGCCCTGCACTCATACAATGACCCAGGTAACACCCATGCACTCCTGTAATCACTCAGGCACTACTGTTGTACTCATGCATTCCCTCAAACACTACCTATGCACTCATCCATGCACTCACGTACTACCCATGCACTCCTCCAATCACCCAGGCACTACCTCTGCACTCATGCAATCAGCCAGGCAGTAGCCCTGCACTCATGAAATCACTCAGGCACTACTGTTGCACTCATTCATTCCCTCAAACACTACCCATGCACTCAGGCATCCACTCAGGCACTACTGTTGCACTCATCCATTCCCTCAAACAGTACCCATGCAATCAACCATGCACTCTGCTACTACCTATGCACTCCTCCAATCACCCAGGCAGTACCCCTGCAGTCATGCAATCAGCCAAGCACTTCCCATGCACTCATCCATTCACTCAGGCATTATCCTTGCATCCGTCCATTCACTCAGGCACTACCTTTGCACTCCTCCAATCACCCAAGTAGTACCCATGAACTCATGCAATCACCCAAGCACTACTCATATACTCATGCATGCACTCTTGTACTACCCATACACTCTTCCAATCACCTAGGCAGTACCCTTGCGCTCATGCAATCAGCCAGGCACTACCCTTGCACTCATGCAATCACTCAGGCACTTGTGTTGCACTCATCCATTCCCTCAAATACTACCCATGCACTCATGCATTCACTCCGGCACTACTGTTGCACTTATCCATTCCCTCAAACACTACCCATGCACTCCTCTAATCACCCAGGCAGTAGCCCTGCACTCATACAATGACCCAGGTACTACCCATGCACTCCTGTAATCACTCAGGCACTACTGTTGTACTCATTCATTCCCTCAAACACTACCTATGCATTCGGGCACTACCCATGCACTCCTCCAATCACCCAGGCAGTTCTCTTGCACTCATGAAATCAGCCAGGCACTACCCATGCACTCATCCAATCACTGACGCACTACTGTTGCACTCATCAATTCACTCAAACACTACCCATGCAGTCAGGCACTACCTATGCACTCCTCCAATCACCCAGGCAGTACCCCTGCACTCATGCAATCAGCCATGCACTACCTATGCACTCAACCATTCACTTAGGCAGTACCCATGCACGCATCCATTCACTTAGGCACTACATATGCACTCATACAATGACCTAGGCATTACGCTTGCATTCATCCTTCCACTCAGACACTACCCATACACTCATCCAATCACCCAGGCATTATCCTTGCATCTGTCCACTCACTCTGGCACTACCCTTGCACTCCTCCAATCACCCAAGTAGTACCCCTCCACTCATGCATGCACTCTCGTACTACCCAGGCACTCCTCCAATCACCCAGGCAGTACCCTTGCACTCATGCAATCAGCCAGGCACTACCCATGCACTCATGCAATCACTCAGGCACTACTGTTGCACTCATCCATTCCCTGAAATACTACCCATGCACTCATGCATTCACTCAGGCACTACTGTTGCACTTATCCATACCCTAAAAAGTACCCATGCACTCATCCATGCACTCATACACAGAAACTCTTTCCGATTTTCCAAAAGGATAACCAAATAAATAACAAGTATGCACCCAAAGTAACTGCAATCCTGAACATCGAGGAAATCTTAGTTAAACATAAAAAGGAACAACCACAGCAAGAACTAAAATTGGTTCCGCCCATAATTATCCTAGACAGTCTTAGGGTAGAGCAGTCACAGGGGACACAGCATGAAAACCGGCATGAAGCCCTAGAGGGAGGAATGCCACCAATAACATTAATGCTCGACAATGTGCCTCTGGGATCTCAAAATGTTATCAACGATTTAGGAATAGAGGCAACACCTATACAAAGTGGGGCAACACACTTTTCAGTCAATAGACAAACGCCACAAGAATATAAGAATGCGGAGAATGACACCATAATTTTTACACCAGAATACACCTCACGTGGAATTGCAGATACGCTAAATAGGTCCAACATTTTACAAATTCTAAAATATATTCCAGAACTTTCATCCGTCACGACGGAAGATCTCATCCAAGTTCAATTTAAAATGGTAGGCAATAACACATCAAGAGAATCAACCATACTAAAATGGAATAGCGCATCCATACCACAAAGAATTATGAAAGAGAGAGAGCAACTCGCGACTTGGGGAATCAATGTTCACATGCCTAAGGTGGAGAGATATCCATTTATGCTAAAAAGGGCACTCTACCCAAAACCAACAAAGAGTCCACGAAAGTCCATCTTAAAGGGGGCAAATTATGCTGCCCGAACCACAGCATTCTCCAATCTAAGGATATACTCCTCACCTAACTCCAGACAAATAAGGCAAATGTGCTCCTAGTACACAAGGTAATGTTCATCCCAGCATCAATTCGAGCAATTCACTGAAAGTAATATCATGGAACGTTTTTGGGCTAAAATCAACTACAAACAATACAACAAAGAAGCATTCGAATTCTTACAGTCTGGGGACCTTTTATGCCTCCAAGAAACCTGGCTGTTAGCCCCTGAGGTGATTCCGGGGTTCATGGAATTTCAGCAGCCAGCAAAACAATTTAATATATTCGGAAGACCTTCGGGGGGCCTATCGACATACATCCGTATTAGCAGTAATATAAAAACAAAATCTCTACTCAAAACGGACATGGTTCAAGCAGTACTATTGGAAGGTATGAAGTTAGATGGACGCCCAATAAAGATTGTACTCTTGAACATTTATTTCAATAATAAAGAGCTCCCTAGACTGAGTTACATGAGAGCACTAGTGGATACGCTCGAAGAATTACTTAGTAGCAACCCAAACTGCGGGATCATAATGGCTGGTGATTTCAACACCCAATATCTCGGGATGGAACTGGTCGAAAGATGGCCTAAAGATAAGGTGGGAACTGTAATGAATTCATTTTTAAACACGTATAGACTAAAATCAATACAAACAAGTCATCAGACGGCAGCCACCCCGTTTAAAGACACGCAGGGGAGGATCAAATCAACAATTGATTATATATTTGTGTGCTGTACCTTGTATGGCCAGGTGAAGGAATTTCAAAAGCCATTTATCCAGAGCAGCGATCACTTGCCACTGGCTATCGCCATCGCACTACAAACGGTCAGGCCACAGCCCACCGCCCTCTTGGGCAAAACAAACGGGGAAGAATTATATGTTCTACCACGGAGAATAAAGTGGAACAAAATAGATACATCAGCCCTAAGCGGGTGGAAAAGCGATTGGCCGAGAATAGCAGAGGAATTCTCAAGAGGTAATATCACCGAGAACTGGATTAAATTAGCAGCCAAGGTATACTCCCTTCTGATGGGAAAACAAGGAAGGCATCTATCAAAATCCAGAGTAAGCCCTTGCAAAAACAAACACAGTGCATAAAAGTAGAACAAAGTAAGAGGCAACTTAGAACAGCTACACGCACCCATAAGCAAAAGGGAAAAAGGAAACATACCAGAATCTCCTGCTAGCCAGGAAAACGCACAGGAGAAATATATGGGATCATAAAAGAAAACTACAAGACGCAGAATGGCTCCACGTTTTTACTTTGCTGACTCCGAGCAAACAAGCGGAGTTCTGGTCATATATCAACTGGCTTTCAGGGTGCGGACACGACCGATGGAATGTGGTTGCTAGCGACATATGGATAACGCAGGTAACCAAATTATACCATGGAGCCCCTAATTTATCAACACCTGGTCCGCAAAAGCCCCCTATATCAGCTGGCTCCCCTGACAAACATCCAGCACTAACAGAAGACACACTCGGGCCCCGGAGAGAGGGGAGATCGGCAATCTCTGAGGGTACGTCTGAGCCATTGATCTTGGGAAACCGTGTGACTGCAACCCTCGAGGAGACGTTTGAGCCATTGATCACAGAAAACCGTGTGAGGGCAATCTTAAAAAACATAAGAAAAGATGGGGCCCCCGGCCCCAATGGCCTACCAGGCCATCTCTTCAAAGAAGACTGCGACTTTTGGGGATCGGTACTCACACCACTCTACCAGCATTGTCTGATGAACACCACAGTTCCGGAGAGTTGGAAAGGCTCTATATTGCAACCCATCCACAAAAGGGAGATCACGGGGACCCTGCGAATTACAGGCTCATTGCCCTCCTGGATATCGAGGCAAAAGGCTATGCCAGCCTTCTTCTACAGGACCTGCAGGACTGGGCTAATGAAAATGAAATTTTACCTGCGTATCAATCCGGATTCAGACCAGGAGCATCCACTACGGACAACATATAAGCTCTCTCATATCTGATAGAACAGTCCATGCAGAAAAAGGCGCTTCCCCTCTTCGCGTGTTTCGTGGACTATACTGCTGCTTTTGATGGCGTAAATCGGAGTCTGTTGTGGCGTAAACTGCAAGACTGGGGGATTCCGGCAAGCCTGCTGAAAGCAATAGTCAGCCTTTATACTGGAACTTGGGTACGGGTAAAAATCACGATGAATTCTGCCACCAGAAAGATTCCAACAGTTAGAGGGCTAAAGCAAGGCTGTGTATTGGCCCCTTTGCTCTTCAACCTATATATGGCAGACCTCGGAAAAAAGATATTTAAAGCGAATCTCTTACCCCCTAAAATAGGCTCAAACAGATTACCTCTAGTCCAGTACGCAGACAATATGGTGTTATTAGATCACACTAAAGTGGGCATGCAAAGATTATTAGATGCTTTAAACATCTACAACAACAATAATGAACTTCAAGCAAATGCAGGAAAGACAAAGGTAGTTATATTTGGAAAATACACCAACAAACTTAAACAACAATGGAGATTGGGTAATTTAAACATACTAACAGTGACCAAATACAACTACCTGGGAGTATGGCTGATGAGCAATGGGAAGCCAACAGCGCAAATTGCGGCCGTGGTAACAAAAGCTAAAGCAGTGACGTTTGCCCTGTGCAAACTGCATTCCAAGCTATGCAGCCCATCGACGAAACCAATCAGAAAGGTCATAAACGCCAAAATGCTACCATCAATCACTTATGGCCAGATAGCATTTCCAGCGGCTTTCACCAACACTATAGAGCAGCTCAACTGTCGCGCATTTAAGCGTATATTTCAGATCCCCGACTATGCCCGAAACTCTTTGGTGTGATTGGAATTTGGACTGAATAGACAGAGCTACGAGCACTGGGCTTCCATGGTCCGGTTTTATCGCGGGGTGTGCGCTGCACCTCCGCATACAATGAAGGCAATTTTAAAGTTAATCTTTATGGAAGGAAACAACTCATGGAGCAAAGGCCTGCACACAGCTTGCTCCGAATTGCGCCTCGATAAGTCTAAATTAACGGACTTCATTCATCAGCCTGGTATCCTAAAATCCATATTGAAAAATAAGTAAGACTTTTATCAAAAGAAGACGATATGAAGGAACTGAACGCTTCCAGTAGTAATATTAGGATACTTGCAAGCTCTTATGAAGATCAATCATGGCAGCCATATCTTGACACCCCATTAAATAAATCGATTTTGAAGCAAATCTTTATAGCAAGACTTATGGTTCTGCCCATTAAGGATATTAATAGGCGCTGGAATACCTTAGCGGAAAAAACAACTTGCAGACTTTGTCATCAATATGAGGAATCTCTGGTCCATATAATTTGCACATGTCAATGTCTATCATTTGCACGACGCACTTTATTGAAACCTCTCTTTTTCAAATATGGAGTGAGGACCTGCGCTGAAGCTATGAAACTCCTTTTTAATTTGGAAATTCCAATGGATTTGGCACGGTTCGCTAAGTTTGTACACAAGGTCAAGAAACTCTTAAGAAAAGAAGTATAGATCTTAATTGTTTTAAATGAATTCACTTAGTAGGAAGTACTTGTGTTTTACTTAGGATTGTATATTGTGTATTTTACTGAAATGGTACTGTGCTGTCCACTTAGCTTTGGTATCGCATATGCTAATACCTTTAATATCATGAACGCATTTCTAATTTAAGCGGTCGACTAGACTTGCACAAAACCACTATATAATAGAAAGGATTCATTAGTATTGAACTGTTTCATTGGTTCTATACTATCTCATCGTTTTTATTCTGTTTTAAGCTATTTTATTTAGCGAATATACATAAGACATTAATTAACTAGGCATGCATTTGTACGAAATAGGCAAGTTTTGGTGAGATTTTATTGGAACTTTTGTAACAATTTTTGTTAATTGATACAATAAAAAATTATTCATTCATTCACTACCCATGCACTCCTCCAATCACCCATGCACTACCCCTGAACTCATGCAATCACTCAGGCACTACTCATGCACTCCTCCAATCACCCAGGCACTATCGCTGCATTCATGCAATCAGCCAGGCACTACTCATGAACTCCTCCAGTCATTAAGGCACTTCTATTCAACTCATCCATTTCCTCAAACAGTACCCATGACCTCATCCAAACAGTCAGGCACTACCCCTGCACTCATGCAATCACCCAGGCACTACCCATGCACTCATCCATGCACCCATGCACTACCCCTGCACTCATGTAATCAGCAAGGCACTACCCATGCACTCATACAATCACTTAGGCACTACCGTTTCAGTCATGCAATCAGCCAGGCACTACCCATGTACTCCTCCAATCACCAAGGCACTACCCCTACACTCATGCAATCAGCAAGGCACTACCCATGCACTCATAAAATGACTTAGGCACTACCGTTTCAGTCATGCAATCAGCCAGGCACTACCCATGCACTCCTTCAATCACTCAGGCACTTCAATTGCACTCATCCATTCCCTCAAACAGTACCCATGAACTCATCCATTCACTCAGGCACTACCCATGCACTCCTCCAATCGCCCAGGCACTACCCTTGCACTTATGCAATCACTCAGGCAATTTTTCTATTTTTAACCAGTTTAGGTGGTCCGTATGAACCGTTGTTTTTTGGGGGGGTTGTTTTTTTTTTAAACAATTTTGGAATTCTTTTGTATTTTCAAAGAATTTCTTTTTTTTGTAGTGTTTTTGACTTTTTTTCTAACAAAAAAAATTGAATAGTCCAACATGACTAGTTAAAAAAATACAGGAAAAACAAGATTGGCAAGCATATAAAAAAAGAATTAAAACGTGTGTTTTTATACTGTTGAGAATTACATCAATGCATTGCTCCCCAACACACAGGTTAGCTTGACATTTACAATAGTTGATGGAAGCATCTACTAGCTCTGGAAAAATATGTGGCTGAGGTGAAGGTGGAACTGCTGCACCCGATGTTGATGGTGCATTCGCATCAGCCTGGGCAGCTTGCTCATTTTTCTGACTCACCATGAGTTCTTTGGCCAAACGAGTAGGATGAATTGTCTTGAGGTGCTTTTTCATAGATGAGGTGCCACAAGAATATTTCTTGGCCGACTCTCGAGAAAGCACTCTTTGGCACAGAGTGCAAATGACTTGTCTGGCATTGACTTTCTTCTCCCCCTCAGGCACTATTAAAAAAAGCCCATACTACACTTTCTTTTCTTTTTTTTACAGGCTCCTCCACTTCTTCAGGCTCTTCCAGCAGATCTTCCTCAGGATAACTGGATACCACTTCAGTGAAAAAAAGTCAAAACACCCCAAAAAAAAGCAATGGTAGGAGCCTACAAAAAACAGATCTTGAGAGGAAAACACACCATAATAAGGGGAATAAAACAGGTGTTGGATCCTCCCTATAACAGAATGAAAAGCTTTTAAACCAATCAAAAGCATTCTTTCCATGTCACATGTATTCGCGTAGGGGACGCGCACCCGTAAAATCTCCAAGACATAATTCTAAAGTATAAATTACTGTTTATAAATTATTTTGTAAAGTATATTAGTGAAAGTCTTTAACTAAAAATGATATTTAAAGTTTCCACAGTGATATTTCATACTTTTGAAATTATCGCACAGTCGCATCTCCTACACAAACCCAGAAATACGTGCCGGCAAGGTTCGCGCATGCAACGCGTATACGTTGCGCACCCGTAAAATCTACTACAGTTAATGAATTCCTGTTTATAAATTGTTTTGTAAAGTATATAAGTGAAAGTCTTTAAGCAAAACTGATATTTAAAGCTTCTATAGTGATATTTTAGTCTTTTAAATTACGGTGGAGTCGTGTCTCCTACGCGACCCCACAAATACGCGCCGGCAGGGTTCGCGCACCCACCGCGTAGAACCACGTCCCGTATGCAATACCATCGCGTCCACAAAAATCTGTCAAAAACATTTGTAAACAAATTTAAAACACCGTTATTACTATTTTTATGTAGTCAGTAATACAGCTCTACGTCTAAATCAAATATTAATTCATTCTAAATGTGTTTTTGAGATTGAGATTCGTATACCGGATCCACGCACCCATTGCATAGGATGGTATATGGTGCGCGACCCTTTTTTCAAAATTAAAAAAAAAGAAGGTAAAAAAGATAGTTATCATAAGAACACAACAAAACAACTTTCATAGTATTAAAAGCATTATTTCAAGTTAATAGAAATTTTAATTGTTCGAATAAATAAAACTATAAATCTGTAAAAGTCTATGATATATATATTTTTAAAAAGTAATTATAATTTTTAAAGAAAATTTTAGAACAATTATGAATAATTTTAAAAAGAGAAGTTCAAAAAAATACTTCCAAACATGTTAAAATAAAAGGAATTCTATAAAACACTTAGAAATTCTGTAAAAAAGCATAGATTACAGTGATTAAATACTTGGGGGCCGATTCCGATCTCGGCCGGTAGGGCTCCGAATCGGATTCGGCATTACCGGATCCGATTTGGAGCCCTATTTCCCGACCGAATCGTACACGCGTCCGGGCGAGCGAGTACGATGCGTGCGCTCGCGAAATCTCCGACCGACTCGTTCGCAGGACCCGACCGCTCCGACCGACTCGCACGGGGACGACTCGCACCGCGCAATGGAGACGTTCCCCGGCCGGGTAAGTACTATGCGCATCACGACCGCTCCGACCGACTCGCGCAGTCCGGCTCCAAGGAGCTGTCGGAGCCGCACTTTGGGTGTCCGTGTCGGACCCCCCTGGAAGCGTAGGCACGCGAGTCGCACACAGGGGGGAGCCATGGGTCCCCCCTACACGTGCGTGTACGGTGCGACCCGCATCGACGCGAACACGCTGTAGGGGGCGCCCTTGTTCGCGTCGTGCCCATTGAGTCAATGGGAGCCCGTGTACGCGTCGTACAACTGGCTCCCATTGACTTCAATGGGAGTCCGACCGAATCGAGTCCGATGGCATACGTGCGCATTGTACTCGTACGGTCGGGCTGCTAGGGTCCGATTCGGTCGGAAATCTCTCCGAGTCCGGCTCGGTCGGAGAGATTTCCGGCCCGAATTGGAATCGGCCCGTTAGGGTTTAGCATTTAAAAAACCTTAGAAATTCACTGAAAAAACCATAGGTTTCAGAGACGTTATAGTTAGGAATTAGCATTTAAAAAACCTTAGAAATTCACTGAAAAAACCAGAGGTTTCAGGGATGTTATAGTTAGTTGGACATCTCACTCGTACAAAACCAGAGAAATTCAGCCGTTATAGTTAGTTGAGCTAACTATAACTCGCGCCCCCGCAATGCACTGCTGATGACGTCACATATTACATCACTCATGAAATGGTCAGTGTAATCACTGATGACATCACTGATGACATCTCAAATGACATCACTGATGACATCACTGATGACATCATCAAGTGACAGTGTGTTTCTGAACAGTTTAAGAATGTTAAAAATATATATACGCCAAGGTGTATTGAAGAATGCGTGGGTGTATGAGTGTCTCAATGTATGACTTAGTGGGTGCGTGACTGTATAAGTGAGTGATTAAGCATGTCTTAGTGAATGCATGGGTGAATGACTAATCTGTGTGAATGTCTGTATCAGTTTGTCAGTTGGTGTGTAAGTGGCTGCATGGGTTGGTGAGTAGCTACATGAGTGTCTATATGGCTTATTGATTAGTTGTCTGTGTACCAGTATGGTTGCCTGAGTGTCTGTGTGGGTGGGTGGGGGTGTGGGACTCCCTGCATGGATGTGTGAGTGGGTAATTCAGTGGGTGTATGGGTTCATGAGTGCATCTGCGAGGGGCTGTATGGATGAGTGAGTGTGTGTATGGCTGCGTTGGTGAGTGAGTGGATGTCTCAGGGGTTTATGTGTGAGTAACTACATATGTAAAAGGCAGTATATGTGAGTGCTGGAGAATATAAGTGACTATATGTGAGAGTGAGTGATTGTGAGAGTGGCTGTATGGATGAGTGTGTGCTTGTGTCAGTGATTGTATAAGAGGGTAAGTATGTGTTAGTATCTGTATGAATAAGTGAGGTGGTGTGTGTATAACTGTATTGGTAAGTAAATACAACTGTAATTGAGTCTTTGCGTGACTGACTAGGTGTGTGAGTATATCTGTGGGTGAGTGGCAGTATGTGAGTGTCTGTATGGGTGTATGAGTTCATATATCAGAGGCTGTATTGGTGAGTGACTGTGTATATGAGTGGCTGCATGGGAGAGTGTGTGGATGTGTGTAGAACTATGAATCAGTGAGTGGGTATGTACTAACTGGTATTGGTGTGTCTATGGTTTTGAGAATGGAAGTCTATATTTTAGAGTGGGTGCTTCAAAGGTTATATTGGCGTGTGAGGAGGTGCATCAGAGATTAAGTGGATGATGCCATCAGTGATGTCATTTGAGATGTCATCAGTGATGTCACCAGTGATGTCACTGACCATGTTATGAGTGATGTAATATGTGACGTCATCAGCAGTGCATTGCGGGGTGCCAGCTATAGTTAGCTCAACTACCTATAACGGCTGAATTTCTCGGGTTTTGTACGAGTGAGAAGTCCAACTAACTATAACGTCCCTGAAACCTCTGGTTTTTTCAGTAAATATATATATATGTATGTCATGTGATCAAGGCCGTGTTTGGCCAAAACGCGTCAGGGTGGTTATGGTGGTTGAGAAATAAAATATTTGCAAGCACAAGAATTGGGTTTGTGTCCGTCCTTTCCCAAGAGAAGGGAAGCAACGAAGAACGGCGTAAGCTATATATATATAGAGAGAGAGAGATGTACGGATTTAATTTTCAATAAACACAGTGATTTCGCAGTCCTGAGTGTGAGTCTGATACACCTGACAGACTGTGTTGATGAGAGAAGAATATATAGGTATATATATATATATATTTATAGATATATATATTTTGTAGTGGTGGTCACCACTAGGTAGTTATAGTTGAGAGTGCTTTTCCATAGAATGAGCATTTTTTGGTTTGCTAATAACTTTGGCTCCGTTTGACGAATCTTCAAAAAACTTTCCCAAATACACGTTTCTGCAGCTCCTTCCTGGAAAGTGTTGAGGTGATCCATCAAGCACGGGCCGAGAAAAAAAGGGGGTCCCAAAATTCAAAATCCCCATGCATTTTCAATAGACTTCTTTGGATAAGGCTACAGGAAAAACTGCTGAACGGAAATGCACCAAATTCGTCAGGAAGCTAAATCTTAGTCCTCAGATTGTGCTTTTTGTGATTGGGTGTAAATCCGTTAATTAGTTTTAGAAAAATTTAGGGTAAAAATGAATTGTATATTTTGGCAGTTGGGTCTGCGAGAATCTCGTGAGACTCTTGCGGGAGTGCTAGTTTAAAAATAGAGTGTTCTGATTGGCCCAGAGAGCTTCATCTCCCTTGGGCCATCTCGCTCCAAGCGAGCGCTCTGACTGGCAGCCAGCAACATGAGAAAAATGTTGCTGGCAGCCATTAATGGACTCGGGGACCATGACCCCCTGAGGTCAAAACATGACCCCCTGAGGTCAAAAAAAGAAAAACAGCAAAAAAATGCAGTGATCCTGCAAGACTCTTGCGGGATCGGAAAAATAAATGCTGGCCCGGTCGCATTTAAATTACTTATGCCCCGGAGAGCCTACCCCAGAGGGTGAAATTTGTGATAACGGGGAGGGGGAAATGTGGCCCCTCTTCCCCAGTCTCCAAAAGCCCCTGGGAGCCCACCCCTGGGGCTTAAATCCATTTATTTGAGGAGGGGGACACACAGCCTTCTCCTTGAGCGTCAAGAGGCCTTGGGGAGCCCAACCCCAGGGCCAAAAACAGTTTGTGCTAGAGGGGGAGGTGTGCCCCCCTGAGCCACCAGAGGCCCAGGGCTCCCACCCGAGGTCAATATTAGCTTATATGGGGAAGGGGCAGCACAGCCCTGCTCCCCGTGCCTCAAAAGCCACCAGGGAGCTCACTGACATTACTTTTTATGGGGATGGGTGTGTGTCCCCTTTCCCTGAGCCTCAATAGGCCCAATAGAGCCCATAACTGGGGCCAAACTTCTAGAAAATGGGGAGGGTGCCATGCAGCACCCCCCTCTGAGCCTCAAGAGGCCACAGGTTGTCCATCCCAAGCCGATTACTTGAAGGGAGGAGGGCTGCACAGCCCCCTACCTGAGCTAATAATGGCCCCAGGGACCCCATTTTCTGGGACCAGCTCAGATGCTATTTCCCTGGGAGCCAACCCTCAGCACATAGCGGTTTCCGTGCCAACAGCGGCATGGGCAGGGATACATGTGATTGTTCTCGCTTGGTGGTAGGATTTTCAAATCTCCCACCAAGCGGGAGCAAAAGACCAAGTCCGCAGTTATGGGGCAGGGAAAGAGATCATAATATTCCTCGAGCCAGGAGGGAGCAGCATTAGAGGCTTCTCCCTATAGGCTGGAGCAATGCCAGCTCCCGCTGTATGCGGGGAGCCAGCTGGGGCTGCAGGGGCCTTGGGGCTCCCCCTGCTGCCCCAACAACAGTATGATGGGTACTCTCGGTGGGCACCAGGGCACCCACCTTTCACAGTGCAGGCCCCAGGGGATAGGTTCCAGGTGCGGAAATCAGTCCGGAGAGGGGGGCGACATACCCCCCTCCCTCTGAAAAATGCACTGGGCACCAGGGTATTGGGTTCCCATGGCCGAACTCAGACCCGGAAGTGGGACTGCATGCCCCATCCCTAAGCATAATGCCTGGGCCTGCGGGATGGGGCCACCGGGCTGAAATTGGCCTGGGGAGGGGAGCCTTGTGCCCCCCTTCTGAAAAATGCACCAGGCCCCAGGGGATGGGGTCACCATGGCTGAAATCGGCCCAGGATGGGGTGCTGCATGCCCCCTCCCTTAAACATAAATTTGTGCCCCAGGGGATGAGGTCCTCGGGCCAAAATCACCTGGGGAGGGGGCTGTGTGCCCCGCCCCTGAAACATGCACCAGGCCCCAGGGTATGGGGTTCCCGGACTGAAATTGGCCCAGGGAGGGGGTGCCGGATGCCCCCCTCCCCCTGAAAAAAGTGCCAGGCCCTGGGGGTATGGGTCCCCCGGGCTGAAATCGACCCGGTAGAGGGAGCGTGTGCACCATTGCCCCTAAACATACTGGGAATAGGGTCCCCTGGGCCAAAATAGGCACAGGGAGGGGAGCAATATGCCCCCCTCCCCCTGAAAATAAAGATGGGCCCTGGGGGATGTTGTGTCCAGGGCCTAAAGAGGCTCGGGGAGGGGAGCCGCAACCCCCGCCTTTTTAACTAATAAGTACGGCCCTGGGGGATGGGGTCCTCAAGGCCTCAAGAGGCTCGGGGAGGAGGACTGCATGCTCCATCGCCCTGCAATATGCGCCAGGCCCCAGGGGATGGGGTCCCCAGGGCCAAAATTGATTGGGCGATGGGGGTCATGGGCTTCCTTCCTCCTGAAAAATACACCAGGTCCCGGGGGATGGGAGTCCTAGGGGCTGAAATTGACCCAAGGAGGGGGGCTGCATGCCCCTCTCCCTCTGAAAAGTGCACTAGGTCCCAGGGAATGGGGTTCCCTGGGGCTGAAATCAGCCCAGGGAGGGGGGCTTCATGCCCCCCTTGCCCTAAACATAACACCGGGCCATGGGGATGGGGCCCCTGGTGCCAAAATCAACCCAGTAAGGGAGGCCCGTGACCCCTCCCCCTAAACATAATGCCAGGCCCCTGAGGATGGGATCCCCGGGGCTGATATCAGTCTGTAAAGGGGGGCTGTGTGCCTCCCTCCCACTGAAAACAAAGCAGGCCCCAGTGGGATGGGGTAAACAGGGCCTAAAGAGGCTCACGGAGGGGAAAAAAAGACCGAGGGGGATGGGGTCCCATGGGGCAGACTCTGCGGCCAACTCTCCCACTGCGCATAGCTGAGGTCTGTGAATAGCATGGGTTCGGCTGCATGTGGGTGTTGGCCGCAGGCCAGGCCCTGCAGCCAACCCCACCGCAGGGGATTGGATTTACGTATCGTAATTAAATATTACTTTATGTTAAAAAAAACCTAGAAATTCACTGAAAAAAACAAAGGTTAGAATAGCGTTATATTTAGGCGTGATAAAAAGATCTTTTTTTATCTTAGAAATTCACTAAAAAACAAAGGTAAAAGTAACAATATATTAGATGAATTTGTCAGTGACAACATTAATGTTTTGAGCTAAAAAGAACACAAAAATTCACAAGTTATAGTTAGCAGCGCTAACTATAACTTGCGCCACCGCCATGCACTTTCTTTTGACCTCACATATGACATCAGTCATGACATGTTCTATGACATCATTTATGACATCACTGATAACATCTCAAATTACATAATTGATGACATTGACTAACTGCGCAACCAATTAAATTAAACTTAAAACCAGCAAATAAAAACATTTTTCAATTAAAAAAATATAAAAAAAGAAACAAAAAATGCAGACAGAACTAACTACTACAGAACAAGCAGCCACTGCTGGAAAGCGCCATTCTGCTTGAATGAAGCTCCGGACAGAAAGGCAGCAATACTCTTATAAAATAAAGCCTATAACAGTTATTTAAAAATTATATTGTCAAAACACAGGTAGCAAGACAGCAAAAAACAAACACAACATTGTGAAAATAGGAGTCCTTTAAAATGTAAGTATAATAAATAAAAATAAACAATAAGGCATAGTGCCTAAATTAAGTTAAGAACAAATTCTTTTTGAATTTATAAATAGCCTTTTATAAGAAAAAAAACAAACTTAAGAAAAATAAGATATTTTTCCTTCTCAGCAGTAAAATTAAAAAAGAACGAAAAGAAGAAAAAGAGCAACCAACCAACAAACGTAAAACCAGAAACCTGAAAATAGAAGAAATGCAAAACATTTACATAAATATTGAAAAACAAGTTATAAAAATGTCAGATAACTTTTAAGGAGAAAATATAAAATAACAGGTTTTAAGAATTCTGGAATCCACAGATGTAATGTTGGAAACTACAACATATATAAAATCACAAAAACGGGAAACTACTATTAAGTTTTAATGAATATACACTTATAGTGAAAGAACACATTGGAAATGCACAACATAGTACTCCAGTGCATTCTATGGTAGGGCCTCAACCAAAGAAGATATTGTTGAAAGTGTAAGAGAAAACACACAATCACCCTCCGAACTTGACCGAAATTTAAGTTAGAAACATCTTAGAGGACTTAAGAGAAGCAAGCAGAAACTCGCAATAGGTCACAGGAACTATACTCAAAAATACAATTCCTCAAGTTCCTAAAATGTAACTGGTAACACCATGGAATAGAAAAACTTAAAAGACTAATAACCAGGACTAGGAGTGTAGTTAGGAAAACAGAAAGAACACTTAGAACAGAGCACAAAAAGAAATTGAAACACCCCAAAACTTATTAATAGCACATTGTAACCAAGATTTCATACAACATGACAATGAAAATAACGTTAAAAACATCACAGTCTATGCAACTAACAATAGCTTACTAATCCTACCACAATGCAAAACACTGGATGATAGATAGCACATTTAAATTGTGCCCAGCATCATTGGAACAAATATACACTCTACATGGACAATATCCTAATACAAATGTCCTTTTAATACAGGCACTAGAACAAACTCTCACCACTGATAAACTATTTTAAAGGCACTTTGATTGGCTGTCTGCACCAATCAGGGTGCAGGTGCCAACTCAAATTAAACGTTTTATGGTGGAATGTCTATGATAGAACCAACTCTCAATAAGCAAAAACTAACAATGAAGTGGAAAGGTGGCACACTTCCTTCCAAGGAACACTTGGGTGATGCCACCCTACACCATACCAATTTCTATAAATGCTAAAAACAGAACAAAGCTACCAAGAGTTAAGACAAGAATAATCCCTAACACAACTAAAACCAAAGATATCAAAAGAAATTACTCAAATGCTAGCAAGTGTGGTTACTTAGTAATAACCCTAACCCTACCCTATCTGGAAATATACTATTTGCACTCCAAATGTAGCCACATTGAGGACGTTGTCGGGCTTCAAATTTGGGGTTGATTTACTTGCCCCTCTTCAACCCTAGCAACATTGAGGAAAGTGTTAGACTTTGGTGGAGGTTGATTTACTAATTTCACTCAAGTTGGAGCTATTTTGGGGGCAGTGTTGGACATTGGGGGGTTTGATTTACTATTCACACTTAAAATTTAGCCCCCTTAGGGAAAGTGTTGAACTTTGGAGGGGTGAAAATTGACTGTTCTCACTCAAAATGTAGCCTCTTTGGGAAAGTGTTGTATTTGGTGAGAGGAGTTGGATTTGCTAGTACTTCTCCAAAAGTAGCTACTTGGTTTCAAAGTTTTGGACTTTAGAGGGGCACAATTTGTTATTCCCATTCAAACCATAACCACTTTGAGAAAAGTATTGGACTTTGGAATGGGGTAGATTCACCATTCATACTCCAAACTTTGGCACTTTGAAGGAAGTGTTGGACAATATGCATGGGGTAGATTTAATTTATTATTCCCTTGCCAAACTCAACCTCTTTGGATGAAGTGTTCGATTTTAGAGGGGCAAAACATACTAGTAACCATTATTACCACTTTAAACACAGCCAGTCCATGGGGGAGGTGGGGGAATTGGATTTACTATTTCAACTCCAAAACTTTAAACGCGATCACATTCCGGAAAGTGTTGGACTCTGTGGAGTAGGGGCTTAGATGTGCAAGTCATACTCCAAACTAAGCCAAGCTGGGGGCAAAGTTGGGCTTAGAGGGGTTACTATTCCCATTCCAAACGTAGCCACTTTTGGGAAAGAGTTACAGTACACGCGGTGGGGGTTAGATTTTTTTCTTCACACTCTAATATTCATCACACTGGGGAATGTGAGGGACTTTGTGGGGGGCTAAATTTACTATTCCAACTCAAAATGTAACCATGTTGAGAATACTGGTGGACTTTGGAGGTTATAGTTAATATTACCACTGCAAACCTAATCACACTGGGGAAAGTGTTTGACTTCAGTGTGGGATGGCGGTTACATTTACCATTCCAATTCAAATCAAAGCCACTTTTGGGAAAGTATTGATTTCTGGGGGAACTATATTTACAATCACAATCATAAATGTATTAAATATTAGAAAATGTATGTGATTAAAAAATGCTTTTTTAAAAAGTTAATAAAATATATTTAAAGCTAAAACATAATAAATAAAGAAATATTTTTAACATGATGAAATGTTTTGAAAAAATAAAATGCAATTGTTTTTAACACAAAGTAATACATTTTTGAAAATGAAATACACCTAAAAAATAATACTGCAAAAATATTAAAAACATGTTTTCAAACATAACACTCAAAAATATTTAAAAAAATTACTCTAGAAAATGTAAAACACTTTCCACCGTATTTCCATACAAACCCTACAACACGCTTCTAAAATATTAATGAAATAACCTACCTAAGATATATTAAATATATATGTATATATTAAATCTATTAACATTTAAAAACATACACAAGAAATTATTCATGTAATAATAATAATATTAATAATAAACGTAGCTAAAACAATAATGTGTACAATATATAAAATATCAATATAAATGATAACAAAAATGGAAAAAAAATATTCTTACCTGAAGTATAATATCCCACAATGTTTTTGACATCACGATATTAGTGCAACAATATTAAACACTGCTGATCTTTTTGAGACGATATTAGGGTAGAACACCCTGCAGAGCATAGAAAAACAAGGGTTAAATTAAGTAATGTTTCTTCTGGTATATGAGAAGTATTGGGTGAAGGATGGGAATTCTGAGGTTCAGGCTCTGTTTCTAAAATATTTAGAAATGTACACCCATAGGTTAATGCCTACATTTGAAGTAGGCTTAAATATGTATGTGAATTCTTAAATAAACCAGGACTGTCCCTGCAATGTTGTAATACTGAAGCTTTTCAGGAGTACTCACATTCATAAACAGTTAATCAAGCAAAAGATACAGTTGTTCAGATCACAAAACAGTTTTGACTGGTGCATTTCATGTCCTTAGTGGTAAGATAAGGCAGTGCTTGCTCCAAACCCCTGCACCACGATATTAAGAATGAGAGGTGGTAACATGTGACAAGAGCGATTGGACACATTAGCTGTGTGATATTTTGTTGTGGAGGTGATGTATTCTGTTGATTCTTGCTTTCCTTTATTTTTGTGCTGCATTATTGCAATGGGATTTTGTTTTACTGCAGTTATTGTGTTGTTGTTTCTTTTTACTGTTCTACTGTGTTGTGCCTTGTTATGTTTTAATTGTGTTGTTATGTTGCTTTATGTATATCATTGTGCTATGATCTATTATTTATTTTAGATGTGTCAACAAATGCTGATGTTTTTCCCGCCAAAAGCAGTACATGTCTTGAAAGTTCCAGTGACAAGCAACCATTTATGGCTGTCAAAGCTGGTCAAATAGTTCTGGTTCAGCTCTTCACCTACTTAAGTGTTACAGCAAACAAATGATGGACGGAATGCTGACAATGCAAACATTCTCCCCCAGTCAAAATATCTGGGTTAAATCCATCGTTCTTTTGCCCACTACGCCACCCCAGATTGGACCCAGCCATATGCAAATCAGTCTTGACCCTGTGCCCCATGGGAACAGTCCAGACCGAACTGCCAGGCCAGGTCCTCCCTGGACCGGAAACAAGCATCCTGGGACCGGTTTCAGGGTATGTCACCCTTCTTCAGCCAGGCTAGCTTGAATCCAGTGGCACAGTGAGCAAGGGACCCACGTCTGGGCATACCCATCCCACTTAGGGCAAAAAGTGTTACAGCAAACAAATGATGGACGGAATGCTGACATTGCAAACATTCTCCCCCAGTCAAAATATCTGGGTTAAATCCATTGTTCTTTTGCCCACTACGCCACCCCAGATTGGACCCAGCCATATGTAAATCAGTCTTGACCCTGTGCCCCATGGGAACAGTCCAGACCGAACTGCCAGGCCAGGTCCTCCCTGGACCGGAAACAAGCATCCTGGGACCGGTTTCAGGGTATGTCACCCTTCTTCAGCCAGGCTAGCTTGAATCCAGTGGCACAGTGAGCAAGGGACCCACGTCTGGGCATACCCATCCCACTTAGGGCAAAAAGTGTTACAGCAAACAAATGATGGACGGAATGCTGACAATGGAAACATTCTCCCTCAGTCAAAATATCTGGGTTAAATCCATCGTTCTTTTGCCCACTACGCCACCCCAGATTGGACCCAGCCATATGCAAATCAGTCTTGACCCTGTGCCCCATGGGAACAGTCCAGACCGAACTGCCAGGCCAGGTCCTCCTGGACCGGAAACAAGCATCCTGGGACCGGTTTCAGGGTATGTCACCCTTCTTCAGCCAGGCTAGCTTGAATCCAGTGGCACAGTGAGCAAGGGACCCACGTCTGGGCATACCCATCCCACTTAGGGCAAAAAGTGTTACAGCAAACAAATGATGGACGGAATGCTGACAATGCAAACATTCTCCCCCAGTCAAAATATCTGGGTTAAATCCATCGTTCTTTTGCCCACTACGCCACCCTAGATTGGACCCAGCCATATGCAAATCAGTCTTGACCCTGTGCCCCATGGGAACAGTCCAGACCGAACTGCCAGGCCAGGTCCTCCCTGGACCGGAAACAAGCATCCTGGGACCGGTTTCAGGGTATGTCACCCTTCTTCAGCCAGGCTAGCTTGAATCCAGTGGCACAGTGAGCAAGGGACCCACGTCTGGGCATACCCATCCCACTTAGGGCAAAAAGTGTTACAGCAAACAAATGATGGACGGAATGCTGACAATGCAAACATTCTCCCCCAGTCAAAATATCTGGGTTAAATCCATCGTTCTTTTGCCCACTACGCCACCCCAGATTGGACCCAGCCATATGCAAATCAGTCTTGACCCTGTGCCCCATGGGAGCAGTCCAGACCGAACTGCCAGGCCAGGTCCTCCCTGGACCGGAAACAAGCATCCTGGGACCGGTTTCAGGGTATGTCACCCTTCTTCAGCCAGGCTAGCTTGAATCCAGTGGCACAGTGAGCAAGGGACCCACGTCTGGGCATACCCATCCCACTTAGGGCAAAAAGTGTTACAGCAAACAAATGATGGACGGAATGCTGACAATGCAAACATTCTCCCCCAGTCAAAATATCTGGGTTAAATCCATCGTTCTTTGAGTGAGCTAAAGAAAGATGATGGATTAAACCCAGATCAGTTGACTGGGGGTGAGTGTTTGATTTGCTCTAACGCTCCGTCCATCATCCCCTTCAGTATCGCTTTGTTCGCCCTAAGTTGGCAGGGTATGCCCAGACGTGGGTCCCTTGCTCACTTTGCCACTGGATTCAAGATAGCCTGGCTGATGAGGGTTTTGAACCCGAAACCGGTCCCAGGATGCTTGTTTCCGTTCCAGGGAAGACATGGCTTGGCAGTTCGGGCTGGACTGTTCCCATGAGGCACAGGGTCAGACTGATTTGCATATAGCCATGTCTGAACTGGGGTGGTGGAGTGAGCTAAAGAAAGATGATGGATTAAACCCAGATCAGTTGACTGGGGGTGAGAGTTTGATTTGCTCTAACGCTCCGTCCATCATCCCCTTCAGTATCGCTTTGTTCGCCCTAAGTTGGCAGGGTATGCCCAGACGTGGGTCGCTTGCTCACTTTGCCACTGGATTCAAGATAGCCTGGCTGATGAGGGTTTTGAACCCGAAACCGGTCCCAGGATGCTTGTTTCCGGTCCAGGGAAGACATGGCTTGGCAGTTCGGGCTGGACTGTTCCCATGAGGCACAGGGTCAGACTGATTTGCATATGGCCATGTCTGAACTGGGGTGGTGGAGTGAGCTAAAGAAAGATGATGGATTAAACCCAGATCAGTTGACTGGGGGTGAGTGTTTGATTTGCTCTAACGCTCCGTCCATCATCCCCTTCAGTATCGCTTTGTTCGCCCTAAGTTGGCAGGGTATGCCCAGACGTGGGTCCCTTGCTCACTTTGCCACTGGATTCAAGATAGCCTGGCTGATGAGGGTTTTGAACCCGAAACCGGTCCCAGGATGCTTGTTTCCGGTCCAGGGAAGACATGGCTTGGCAGTTCGGGCTGGACTGTTCCCATGAGGCACAGGGTCAGACTGATTTGCATATGGCCATGTCTGAACTGGGGTGGTGGAGTGAGCTAAAGAAAGATGATGGATTGAAACCAGGACAGTTGACTGGGGGTGAGTGTTTGATTTGCTCTAATGCTCCGTCCATCATCCCCTTCAGTATCGCTTTGTTCGCCCTAAGTTGGCAGGGTATGCCCAGACGTGGGTCCCTTGCTCACTTTGCCACTGGATTCAAGATAGCCTGGCTGATGAGGGTTTTGATCCCGAAACCGGTCCCATGATGCTTGTTTCCGGTCCAGGGAAGACATGGCTTGGGTCTTATAACATAGAGCAGGCAATGGGAGCACTACATTAAGACTCAATCTCTTTCACAGTTTTTGGCTGAATGGTGCCTTAAGTAGGTGAAGAAAGCGATACTGAAGGGGATGATGGACGGAGCGTTAGAGCAAATCAAACACTCACCCCCAGTCAACTGATCTGGGTTTAATCCATCATCTTTCTTTAGCTCACTCCACCACCCCAGTTCAGACATGGCCATATGCAAATCAGTCTGACCCTGTGCCTCATGGGAACAGTCCAGCCCGAACTGCCAAGCCATGTCTTCCCTGGACCGGAAACAAGCATCCTGGGACCGGTTTCGGGTTCAAAACCCTCATCAGCCAGGGCTGGACTGTTCCCATGAGGCACAGGGTCAGACTGATTTGCATATGGCCATGTCTGAACTGGGGTGGTGGAGTGAGCTAAAGAAAGATGATGGATTAAACCCAGATCAGTTGACTGGGGGTGAGTGTTTGATTTGCTCTAACGCTCCGTCCATCATCCCCTTCAGTATCGCTTTGTTCGCCCTAAGTTGGCAGGGTATGCCCAGACGTGGGTCCCTTGCTCACTTTGCCACTGGATTCAAGATAGCCTGGCTGATGAGGGTTTTTAACCCGAAACCGGTCCAAGGATGCTTGTTTCCGGTCCAGGGAAGACATGGCTTGGCAGTTCGGGCTGGACTGTTCCCATGAGGCACAGGGTCAGACTGATTTGCATATGGCCATGTCTGAACTGGGGTGGTGGAGTGAGCTAAAGAAAGATGATGGATCAAACCCAGATCAGTTGACTGGGGGTGAGTGTTTGATTTGCTCTAACGCTCCGTCCATCATCCCCTTCAGTATCGCTTTGTTCGCCCTAAGTTGGCAGGGTATGCCCAGACGTGGGTCCCTTGCTCACTTTGCCACTGGATTCAAGATAGCCTGGCTGATGAGGGTTTTGAACCCGAAACCGGTCGCAGGATGCTTGTTTCCGGTCCAGGGAAGACATGGCTTGGCAGTTCGGGCTGGACTGTTCCCATGAGGCACAGGGTCAGACTGATTTGCATATGGCCATGTCTGAACTGGGGTGGTGGAGTGAGCTAAAGAAAGATGATGGATCAAACCCAGATCAGTTGACTGGGGGTGAGTGTTTGATTTGCTCTAACGCTCCGTCCATCATCCCCTTCAGTATCGCTTTGTTCGCCCTAAGTTGGCAGGGTATGCCCAGACGTGGGTCCCTTGCTCACTTTGCCACTGGATTCAAGATAGCCTGGCTGATGAGGGTTTTGAACCCGAAACCGATCGCAGGATGCTTGTTTCCGGTCCAGGGAAGACATGGCTTGGCAGTTCGGGCTGGACTGTTCCCATGAGGCACAGGGTCAGACTGATTTGCATATGGCCATGTCTGAACTGGGGTGGTGGAGTGAGCTAAAGAAAGATGATGGATTAAACCCAGATCAGTTGACTGGGGGTGAGTGTTTGATTTGCTCTAACGCTCCGTCCATCATCCCCTTCAGTATCGCTTTGTTCGCCCTAAGTTGGCAGGGTATGCCCAGACGTGGGTCCCTTGCTCACTTTGCCACTGGATTCAAGATAGCCTGGCTGATGAGGGTTTTGAACCCGAAACCGGTCCCAGGATGCTTGTTTCCGGTCCAGGGAAGACATGGCTTGGGTCTTATAACATAGAGCAGGCAATGGGAGCACTACATTAAGACTCAATCTCTTTCACAGTTTTTGGCTGAATGGTGCCTTAAGTAGGTGAAGAAAGCGATACTGAAGGGGATGATGGACGGAGCGTTAGAGCAAATCAAACACTCACCCCCAGTCAACTGATCTGGGTTTAATCCATCATCTTTCTTTAGCTCACTCCACCACCCCAGTTCAGACATGGCCATATGCAAATCAGTCTAACCCTGTGCCTCATGGGAACAGTCCAGCCCGAACTGCCAAGCCATGTCTTCCCTGGACCGGAAACAAGCATCCTGGGACCGGTTTCGGGTTCAAAACCCTCATCAGCCAGGGCTGGACTGTTCCCATGAGGCACAGGGTCAGACTGATTTGCATATGGCCATGTCTGAACTGGGGTGGTGGAGTGAGCTAAAGAAAGATGATGGATTAAACCCAGATCAGTTGACTGGGGGTGAGTGTTTGATTTGCTCTAACGCTCCGTCCATCATCCCCTTCAGTATCGCTTTGTTCGCCCTAAGTTGGCAGGGTATGCCCAGACGTGGGTACCTTGCTCACTTTGCCACTGGATTCAAGATAGCCTGGCTGATGAGGGTTTTGAACCCGAAACCGGTCCCAGGATGCTTGTTTCCGGTCCAGGGAAGACATGGCTTGGCAGTTCGGGCTGGACTGTTCCCATGAGGCACAGGGTCAGACTGATTTGCATATGGCCATGTCTGAACTGGGGTGGTGGAGTGAGCTAAAGAAAGATGATGGATTAAACCCAGATCAGTTGACTGGGGGTGAGTGTTTGATTTGCTCTAATGCTCCGTCCATCATCCCCTTCAGTATCGCTTTGTTCGCCCTAAGTTGGAAGGGTATGCCCAGACGTGGGTCCCTTGCTCACTTTGCCACTGTATTCAAGATAGCCTGGCTGATGAGGGTTTTGAACCCGAAACCGGTTCCAGGATGCTTGTTTCTGGTCCAGGGAAGACATGGCTTGGCAGTTCGGGCTGGACTGTTCCCATGAGGCACAGGGTCAGACTGATTTGCATATGGCCATGTCTGAACTGGGGTGGTGGAGTGAGCTAAAGAAAGATGATGGATTAAACCCAGATCAGTTGACTGGGGGTGAGTGTTTGATTTGCTCTAACGCTCCGTCCATCATCCCCTTCAGTATCGCTTTCTTCACCTACTTAAGGCACCATTCAGCCAAAAACTGTGAAAGAGATTGAGTCTTAATGTAGGGCTCCCATTGCCTGCTCTATGTTATAAGACCCTTTAGAGAAGCTCTTCTCCTTTATCCACACTAATTTTAGGTGTGTTGCCTCCCAATTCCCACTATGAATAGGGCTGATTTACTCCTGTCCTTGATATGCGCAAATATTCAACTGTGTCCAGCTTGGTGATGAACTGAGAAAATGTTTGTTAATACCCATAAACTGGAAGGTTTGAAGGTGTTGACCGGCTTTGCAAGCCATCCCCTCCCAGCAATCCTGACTTCCAACCCCTCGGAAGAGAGTTTCTTTTACCTATGTGAGTAAATTGATTTCTAAGTGTATGTTCATTGTTTTTTTTTATTCCAAAGTTAGTTTACTCCTAGAAACCATGCTATGTACACCTAACTTCAATTTGGCCATGATTGTAGCTTTGGAATTGGGCCCACAGTGTTAAGAAGAGATTAAAATGATTAGGAGAAGAAACCTTATGACTACTATGCTGTAATTCATTTGAATAATTTCAAATGCACAGCTTAGCGCCTCAATTCTTGGTTCCATAATTTCTGTCCTAGACCATGGCACCTTTGGTATGTCTCGAAGCTAAACTTATGCATATTTCAAAACTAAGGTGCAAATAATTATGTATGATTTATGCTAAGGACCTTATTTTTATGGTGGCGGATGACCCATTGTTCCACCAGGGTGATGGAGTAAATTACTCTGTTGCCTTGGTGGAGGTAACGCTCACCAGATTTATAAATGTCCACCAAGCTGGCTGTCATTTATAAAAAATTGACAGGAAACGCCATGATGGCAGATCCTGTCAATGCTTTTCGATGTTTGCTGAAGGGCTCCAACAACATGACGGAGCACTGCACCAAAAAAAATTCTATGTTATTTTCAAACAGAAAATCCAGAAGCAGATATTGCTTTTTGAAAATAAAAAAATGATAAAGCCTCCCTTGCCATGGGAGTCGCCTCCCAAGGCGAGGCAGGCATTATTTTCCTTTTTAATGTCTCTTACTGCCAGAGTTGGCATGGCTGTGACTGACAGTAACAAAAATTCTATATGTCTGCCCATGCTAAGTGAGCGGATGGCCATTTTACCGTTGGGCTATCGGAGAAGTTTGGCCACAGATGTGACAAAGTAATCACCACCGCAGCCAAACATAAGATCCACCTGTATCTAAATCGAGCCGGCAGACCACTATGCAGCTGGGGAGGGAACTCCATGGTCATTGCCACTGAGTTCCCTCTCCGCCAACAAATTAATCTGCGCCTTAATCTGGGTGGCCTAAGAAAGTGTGTGCTCAGGTTAAATCCAAAATATTTAGAACATTGTAGGGATTCCGGACAAAATAACCTGGATGCAGAGGAAAATTGAAATGTGTATTAGAAATTACTAAGTGCCTCATTAAGAGTTGGACATTATTTCCAATAAATAGAGATAATGAATTGCAGTGTTGACTGAGCTTAATATCACTGCATTATTCTGAGGTCTATACTTCATAATTCGGGATAAAGTATTAATATTGAATTTTTCCCACCATTCTTAGATGCTCAGACTCAGAAGGTGCTGTCTTTGTAAGCCAAAATTACACCTGGTTTTGTCTTGAGAAAATTATGTGGGCAAAAACCAGCAGGTGCAGTAAATACTGACATTTTTTACATCCCTATTAAGGAGCAAAATTCAATTTGACCCCAAATTGGGATTATGGTGATAGGTGGTATGAGAGCTTTAGTGACATTTGCGTAACTCTGGACCACTTTACTTAGGGTGGACAAACTGAATCTTCCTTCGATTATGTGAATTGGATAAAGTATTAAAGGTCTGCACAGTTTACCTGATTTAACTTCCATGATCCGTAACAATCTCTCCGTATCAAACAGGACCGCCCCAATGAGTTGAATACGCACCACAAAAAAGAACACTATGGACCTGATTACGAGTTTGGTGGTGCATTGTCGGGTCTGCCCCACTGCTGCACCACCAAACCCTAGTTCGGGCCAGCCGTCAGATTACGAGTGCAACTTGTGTCTGGCGGGCTTTTTTTTTTATGTTCCCACAGCTGTGCCCTGAAAATGGGCACTGCAATGGGAATGCCAAAAACAGTTCCTGCATGACATGGACTGAAGAGTCCATGCCGTGCAGGAACTGGGGTGCATGCACACAGGGGGGGCACATGCTGTGCTCACCTGCATGCACCCCATTGAGCAGAGGCACAAGGGATTTGTTTCCTCCCTGCCGGGTTTTCATAAAGGAGGAACCAGCATGAAAACCATGGCGGAGAGAAAACTCATAGCAGGCTTGGCGGGACCGCCATAGTCCCGTCAAGCATATTGATAACTCCTGACTGCTACAACACTGCCAGGGAACGGCTGACCGCCCTAATTGTATTTGGGCGGTATGGAGACCGTCGCCGCCACACCCCCACGAGTCTGGCGGTTTGTGGATCGCCAGACTTGTAATCAGGCCCTATATCAAAATGCATTAACAGCCGACAAACCAGCAACCTCTCCTATCGCTCATCGAGGTTATGGTTATCTTTGACCATATTCAGGGCTCTGCTGCCTTTTGGCTAGGTTCGCGCTCTAGAAGCACCACATGCATACATACACACATACATTCTATCAACAAAAGTAAATAATGCATTCTTTGCTTCAGGGATATGCCTCCCTTAAGGTTTCAAATGAATCATACTCAGATGCCTTTAAATTTGCATTACCATCCACCAGACAGAAACCTGCTCCTGCGTGTCTTACTTCACTCCTCCGTTCCAAAACTGAATCCTCCTAATTTGTCAAGCTGTTATCTGAGACAAGGTGAACTGCGAGCTTTTATCTCAATTTCTTCACTGCTGCTTAAAAGGATTAGAGGCTTTGACCAGCTCATGTGCAGCAGCTAGCAGAACATGAATCAATTGAAACCCTGAGCACAAGAAAATCGATGGCGTGTGGCTTACTAGACCTGCCTGACTGATTCACCGATGTCTATGGTGGGGTGAATTACTGTGACCTTCCCTCACTTCAGGTTACTTGATCTGCATTTACAAGTTGTAACCAAGGCGGCTCTTTGGCTTGTATGTTTTTCAGAAAATGTTTTAACAGAAGCAATATGTAACGAGTTATGGGCTTAATGCTCATAAATTAGTGCTCACTCACTGTAGGAAAAGGAGGAAAGAGAGTGGAAAAAAAGATACAGTGAGATAAGAGTTTGGCTGCATTTCACGGGATGTCCTCTTACTAAGCCAAAACCCCCTCTGCTGTGGGAAAGGTTTCAGGTTCTGTGCTAAGGGAGGCCGATAGCGTATCATCTTGTCGGTGTCTGCAAAGTGCAGGCCAAGGGTATTTTCCTGACTATGGCATGACATGACCCTGAAAACAAATATAAAAACATATGCACGTTTATTTATTTATAATGCTTTCAACGTGTCTTAAAACGAAATGCGATATCGTTGTTGCAAATGTGACCTTCACGCAACAAGCGTATGTTTTTGGCCAAAATGTACCCACGCTTCCTTGATTCTGCAAAACGTGGACTTTCCAAGAAAATAGTACATGGCTGAAACTTTGCAGACACAGTTAACGAGTTTTGAAGCTTATGGCGTTCAAGATCTTTGACTCTGTTTTAAATCCACAAACCTTTGACTTAGGATCTATTGAAAATGTAGGGTTAATGAAAAACACTTGTAGGTATAGTTGAATTCTCACCTTGACACGTATAGCTTTCAGCCTTTCTTTTTCGGAACAAATGAGCACACATTTAATTTACTTGCTAGCTGTGCTTTTGAAAAGGAAAACTGAACGTCATTGCAATATTTGAAATAGTTAGGGGCATATTAACAAGGCGGCGTTAATGAATTATCGCCGCTTTAGCGTCTGTTTTCGGACGAAAAGCGGCGATAATTTTATCGCCGAATTAACAAGGACACGCTAGCGCGTGATTCCTGACCTAGCGTCCGTTTCCTGCACGCCTCCCATCGCATCGCTAATGAGATGCAAAGGGGGCGTGCCTGTGAATACAACAGGGGGAAATATCGCTAACCCAGGTATCGCCATATTAGCAACGTGGGTTAGCGATATATTAAATTGCGTTAAGTATGCCTTAACGCAGGAATTTAACGTCTGCTAAATTCCTGACTAAGGCATACCTAACATGGGGGGTGGATTGTGTGGCTAAGACCACAGGCCCTATCGCCAAGTATATCGCCGTTTTCCATGGGACATCGCTGGAAAACCAGCGATGTTCCATGGAAAACATCGCTATCACTGGGAAATTATCGCCTTTGCGCTAAGCGTTGTTAATACAGCGCTAGCATGGCGATAATTTCCAGCGATAGCCGGCGATAGGATTCCTCACGCTAAGCACGGCCAGCGATAATTATCGCTGGCCGTTGTTAATATGCCCCGAAGTATGTTATTATTAGAAAGAAAAAAAAAATCAATGGACAACAATTTTTGTACAAAATTTCTAACAAGATATATGTCCCCCCAATAGACGTAAGTATTTTTGTGCAACTCACTTTAGGACTGGTTTAAAAAAGGCAGATATAGGTACATACATTTATGCATGTGTAAACGTACCAATTAATTTACACTTCCGTAACTGTACAAATTTTGTGTATTGCCCAAAAAATTTACGCAAAGGTAGGTGTGCAAAGACATATGTATATATTCTAGGAAAAAATCATCAATTCGCTCACTAGGATTATGGCTACGGATATACTAAAACAATTAAGGAATGATTTAGTCAATCTCGGAAGCACAGTGACAGGGATCTAGGCACAAAATAAATTAGAATTAAATTCTTCGCACTAAGCTTCATAGAATACTTCCATGAACACATACATGATCATTTGCCTTTGCGTTCGGGAGCATCCCTGTTTGAGGAATGGAATATACACTTCCACAAAAGTTCAAGATGACCGGTATCACTTTGACTCTGTCTGCACGCGCAGTCAACCATATTGGCATATTTATAGATTCAAGAGTCATATAGGGCCAACATTAACCAACTTGTTGACATAACTGGTGGTCTCTGATTTATCAATTATCGGTGAAATAATTTTTTATTATTATTTTTTACGGAGTTTTATGTAGCGCGAACTTGAACCGAAGGTATCGGGTATCAGAGCGCTTTACACAAGCACCAGTTGCGTTACATGAGGACACATTCATATTTGTTAGGCACGGGGAGATTTAAGTTTTTGCCCAGAAACACAGGATGTTGCGCGTTCTTGCCGAGACTCGAGCACGGTTCTCCAGATTTGAGGTCGACCGCCCTAGACGTTAAGCCAACTTATTTCTAAGAAAGATCCAAAAATGAGACGAAGATGAAAGACCCATAAACTTTCTTTTCAAATTCATACCATCTTTTTTTAAGTTTGAGTTTATTAAGCAAAAAAGATAATAGAAGAAAAAAAAACAGCATGTACAATAAATATAATATATCTCAATTACATATAAATATTATAAAGAGAAAGATAAAAAACTAGACTACAATAGCTATCATGAAACATGCTGTAAAAATAAAGGAGTGAAATTGAAAAAGAAAGAAAAATAAAGGGGGGAAGGAAGGGGGGAAGGGGGACCGAGAGAAAAACAAGGGATGAAGAGTGTATCATAACTTTATAACACTAGAAGAAAAATAGCATATAGAAATAGTCACTGTAAGCATAAAAACGTTTAAGGTTAAATAACATACTATGAAATAAAAAACATAAGTAAGAGATAATAACAATTTGTTATTTTAAGAAAAAAGACAACACGGTGCATTTATGGTGGTTTCCGGGGTAATGCACTGTTACTACGCTGGCATTACTACGATGTGCTTTTTCTCTGCATTTTTTAGTGCACGTTAACCATTACTATGCATGCTGCTACATAGCATGCTTTTACTTAGCAAATTCTTTTACTACGCATTACTTTACAACGAGCTGTGGGAGTTACGATGAGACGGGACGTGCAAAGAGGAGAGAGAGGTAAGAGGGACTGTGTATTTTTAAGGGTTGGTGTTTGATGAGTAGTTTTTTAAGTTTTAGGGTAGTGCAGGGGTAGTGTTTGAGGGTTTAGGGTAGTGTTTGTGTAGTGTGGGGTAGTGTTTTAGGGTTTAGCATAGTGTCAGGGGGTCATGTAGGGTAGTGTTTAAGTGTAGGGGACGGACTAGGGGTAGGGTCGTGCAGGGGGTAGTGTTTTAGAGTTTAGGGTAGTGTTGTAGTGTTTGTGTAGTGTAGGGTAGTGTTTTAGGGTTTAGGGTAGTGTCGGTGGATTGTGCAGGGTAGTGTTACAGTATAGGGGACGGACTCGTAGTAGGGGTAGGGACGTGCTGGGGTTAGTGATTTAGGGTTTAGGGTAGTGTTGTAGTGTTTGTGTACTGTAGGGTAGTGTTTTAGGGTTTAGGGTAGTGTCGGAGGGTTGTGCAGGGTAGTGTTTCAGTGTAGGGGACGGACTGGTAGTAGGGGTAGGGTTGTGCTGGGGGTAGTTTCTTTGCATTTAGGGTAGTGTTGTAGTGTTTGTGTAGTGTTGGGTAGTGTTTTAGGGTTTAGGGTAGTGTCAGGGGGTCGTGTAGGGTAGTGTTTCAGTGTAGGGGACGGACTGGGGGTAGGTGTAGGCTCGGAATGGGGGTAGTGTTTTAGGATTTAGGGTAGTGTTGTAGTGTTTGTGTAGTGTAGGGTAATGTTTTAGGGTTTAGGGTAGTGTCATTGGGTCGTGTAGGGTAGTGTTTAAGTGCAGGGGACGGACTGGGAGTAGGGGTAGGGTTGTGATGGGGTTAGTGTTTTAGGGTTTAGGGTAGTGTTGAAGTGTTTGTGTAGTGTAGGGTAGTGTTTTAGGGTTTAGGGTAGTTTGAGGGTGACGTGTAGGGAAGTGTTTGAGTGTAGGGGCAGGATTCTGGCACAGGGTAGTGTCGTACTAAAGGTAGTTTTGAAGGGATTAGAGTAGTGTTGAGAACTTTATGGTGTGTAGTGTAGTGTATTTGCAAATAGTATTTTGCGTAGTGTTGGGGAGTTTATTTATTTTATAAATGTATTAAAAAAAATTAATACCTTTCAAAGTGTTTGGGTGTAAATTAAAAGAAAAAAGCGAAGAAAAACTATGCGGTGAATTAAATTACATACACGAGTATTAATTTTCCAAATATATTTTAATTTACTCCCCACCCAAAACCCCTATTTCACTGCAATCCCGTCCCAGGGTTTAGGTAACTTTTTAATAAAAAATATTAAAAATGCTTCATTGTTGCCTAGTAGTGGTATGCGAAGTAATTAACATCGCATTAAAAGCAGATTCTTAAATTTTAAATGGTTTTGCGTAGTAATGGTTTGCGCATTAAAAATATGCGTAGTAATGGAAGTTGCGATGTAAAAAGATCGCACTAAAAGCATGCGTAGTAATAGCATGCTAAGTAGCGTCATACATTCGGTTTCCGGACTTCGTCCGAGGTGTTGACAGATTGAACAGTAGATGAGGCAACCCAGGTTAAGTAGGTAGTCAAAGGGAGCCACAAAAGATCTCTTTTAATAGATAAAGGTTTGGGGGTGACGTAATTAGTATCAAGTCTGTGATGGAAACATACAGCATTCCACCAGGCTCTAAAGGTGACTTTGTCTGCTTGTTTCCAATTTGAGGTTATTAAGTGTAAGGCTACTGCTAGTAATAAATCTATTAATTTAAAGTTAGAAGGTGATTGGGGCCATTGAGGTGATAGGGAGCCTAAGAAAATGTTAGAAAGGGAGAAAGGTATACTAGTTTTAAAGATTTTATTGATTTGATTCCAGACTAGTTGCCAAAAGTGAGAAATAGTGGGACAATCAAAAAGCATGTGTTTTAAGTCAGCAGTTGTACAAGGGCAGGACCAACAAGTAGATGAAGAGTTCGAAGAGAAGGATGCTAGTGCTGCAGTAGTAAATAAGAGACGTTGATAAACAAAATAAAGGGTTTGAGAAGTATTAGCAGCTCTAGATGTTTTGTGAATTTTGAACCACAGTTTATCCCAAATGAGGGTCGACCAGCACTGTGATAAATCCTTTTCCCATGCGAATTCAGCCTTTGTTTTGTTTCTGTCTGAGGAAAGAAATAAGTGCTTATAAATAGAGGAAGCAGAAGGGGAAGAAATTAGTATGGGAAAAAGAGTCGAACATGTCAAGGATGGCTTAGGGGCAGATGATAGAGATAGAAGATATTGAGTAAGAGAAGGAAGTAAAAGATTATATTGTGATTTAAAAGACAACGGTAACGAAAATTTGGTTTGAAGGACAGCAAAGGATAGAGGAGCGTCATTGGCTAATAGTTGCGAAATCCAAAACAGCCCTTTGTATCTCCAAGATTTCCAGTAAATGGTGCGATTCTTTATACGTAATAAGTTATTGTGCCAAATGGGTTGCTGATCTAGAGAAGTAGGAGAAGGATAAGAGGATGGTAGAAGAGGTATGAGAATTTTGCGAGTATGGGAAATAACGGGAGGGCGAAAAGAGGATATGTTATTAGTAAAGGCAAGAGTCTCCTTAAAATCAAAGGGGGAAACAAAAAACTTTTCTATAGAAATCCATATAGGGGGATGAGTACAAGGTTCAAGGGAGAGCCAACGGGAAGATTGCTTTAAAGAGAAAGCATAATGATAAGATTTGAAATCAGGGAATTTAAGGCCACCACTAGATTTGTCTTTCTTTAAGGAGGATAAAGCTATCCGAGGGGTTTGCCTTTCCAGAGAAATTTTGTTAAAAGAGAATCAATTTTTTAAAATAGATTCCGGGAATATGTACAGGGACCATTGAGAGAATATATAGAATCAAAGGAGAAAGCATCATCTTGATTGAGTCTAGTCGTCCCCACCAAGAGAGAAAAAGAGGATGCACACGCACAATAGTGTCATTTAGAGTTTTGGTGATATGGTCAAAATTTAGTTTAAGTGTGTCAGAAATATCTGAAGAAAACCATAGGCCTAAGTATTTTATTTTAGAAGGTTGCCAAGAAAACCCAGTATGTATAAAATAATGTTTAAGGCATAACACATTGAGAGGCAAGACCTCACATTTATCTGGATTAAGACGGTAGCCAGAAAGATGAGAAAAAATATCAACCTGACTGAGAAAGGAGGGGATAGACGTTGCAGGATTGGAACAATATAAAAGAATATCATCTGCATATACAGACATTTTGACTTGGTAAGAGTCGAGTTGGAAACCAGTAATCTGAGTATCTTGTCTAATCTTAGTTAAAAAGAGCTCTAATGCTACTACAAATAATAAAGGTGATAAAGGACATCCTTTCCGTACTCCTCTGAAGAGGGGAAAATAATCCGAAATCTTACCGTTAACGAAAATAGATGCTTTGGGACCGGAGTATAATAAGGAAATAAAAGAAATTAATTTTGGAGGAAAACCTATCCATTTTAAAGCCTGAAACATGAAATCCCATCCAATCCTGTCAAAAGCTTTTTCTGCATCTAAAGCTATAGCAGCAATAGGGTAGTCAAGAGAGGCAGCTTTGCTGAGAATGTTGAAAAAGACTTTTACAAAACCCGATTGCTCAGGGCCAATAAGTTCAGGTAGGATAGGATCAATACTGAGAGCGAGAATTTTTGAAAATATCTTATAATCAGTGTTGACTAAGGAAATGGGTCGATAATTTTTGCAAAGAGAAGGGTCTTTATTATCCTTAGGAATTAAACATATCATGGCCTCTTGAAAAGTTCCGTGAGAGGAACCAGCTGTGATAAAGGAGTTAAATAAAAATAAAAGATTTGGAAGAAGAAGGTTAGCAAAATGCGCATAAAACTCAATAGTGAGTCCATCAGGTCCAGGAGCTTTCCCTCTTCTTAATACCGAAACTGCATGAGTAATTTCTGTTAATGTAATATCAGTTTCCAAAGAATTAAAATCAATATGATGAGAAGGAGGGAATTAATAGATTGAAAATAAGAGGAAAGATCCAAAGATATTGATTGCTTTTCAGGGGTATATACATTTTTATAGAAGGAAACAAACTCATTTAAGATATTGTTGTCTTTAAATAATGAAGTACCAGCAGCATTTCGTAGAGAATCTATTTTAATCCGATCTCGCCTTATCTTCAAGTAGTTAGCCAATACTTTACCCATTTTATTTTGGCCTCCATAGTAACGAGAACTGCTCTTTAAAAGATAGGAGGAAGCAGCTTCTGTGGACATTTTGTTGAAAGTGAGTTTCGCATCAATAAGATTTTTCAAAGAAGATTCAGTGTTCGAATGATAATAAGTATATTCCAGATGTTTAATCTTAGTGAGTAATTGGGCAGTTTAAGCTTCAAAAGATTTCTTCTTTTGCGAAACAAAATTTATTATAAAGCCTCGGGCTGTGGCCTTAAAAGAGTCCCAAACCATTACAGGGGAAGAGTCTGGAGTTGAGTTAAGAGAGAAGAATTCAGAGATAAAAGAGCTGAATTGGCTAGAGAAATTAGGATCGGTTAATAATGTATTATTAAAGTGCCATCTACCAGCATGTGGGGTAAAAGGTATCAAATCAAAGTCAACATAAACTGGGGCATGATCAGATATTAAAATATAACCTATTTCGGAGTGAAGAACCTGTTGAGATAAGGATTTACTTAAAAAGAGGTAGTCAATTCGGGATTGTGATTTGTGCAGAGGGGAGTAAAAACTATATTCTCGGAGATCTGGATTACAAAGCCTCCAAATATCAACTAGAGATTTGCGGCGTATAGAAGAGGTAAATTGTGAGTGCATCTTAGTGTTAACAAACTTAACTGAGGAATGCCTGTCTAATACAGGATCAAGTATTTGATTACAGTCGCCACCAAAAACAATATAATCATCATCAAATAAAAGGAGTTTATCAGAGATTTGAGTCCAAAAAACTTTGTCAACATTAACTGGACCATAAACATTAAACAGAACTAAAGGTATCTGATTAATAAGAAGTTTAACAATAACCCAGCGACCTTCAGAGTCCGATTCTTGATGAGCAACTGAAACCTGAAATTTTTTGTGGCAAAGAATCGATACACCATTTTTCTTACCTAGAGCCGGAGAAGAAAATACATTGCCTACCCAACATCTTTTCAGTTTAAAAGCCTCAGCTTCAGATAGATGTGATTCTTGAAGTAATGCAATGTCCGTTTTTAATTTAGCTAAATGGGTTAATACCCGTTGTCTTTTTATAGGATTACTTACTCCCTTAACATTCCATGTAGTGACTCTGAATATGACCAAAAGATTTTAACATGAACAGTTAATAAGCGAACAGCGGAACACATTAAATTCACTATTGAGAGAAAGAAAAAAGATAAAAGTGTGACAATAGAAGTACTGTTTCAGGAAGAAGGATAGGGAAGAAGAGGGAATAGGATAGATAACAAAGAGTATGAAAAAGAAGAAAGTTAAAAAGTAAAAAGATGAGGAGGAGGGAAGAACATAACAGAGAACAAAAAGACAATACAAGTCAAACAATTGATAATGAAGAAAGGTAACAAAAAGGCATACCACAAACAGACAATAAAAGCGGGGTTGGTGGAGCCACATAGGGAAGACAGCATGCCGAACAGGAGACCCCAGGACGAAGACGGCAAGGGGGGACATCATCCAGGCAGATTGAGGGGGACATATATCGAGGGACCACAAAACCGCACCTGGAAGAGAAGAAAAAGAAATTATTAACAAAAGACATAACTATACAACAAAAAGGTAAATCAAGAAGGAGGAGAAATACAAGCAACAACAAACATTAATGGAACAATCAATTCATCGATGACCGAGGAATGTCCATAGACTCATCCCTGCAGGTGTCCAAGAAATGTTGAAGAAGTGCAGGATCCTCATAATTTGTTGTTTTATTATTGTAAGTCACCTTGAAAAGGCAAGGGTGGAACAAACCATGTCTAGCATTCAAATTTCGAAGGGCAGGTCTCATGTCCAAGAACTTTTTCCGACGATCCACTGTCACTTTGGCATAGTCTTGAGCGAAGAAAAGATTAGAACCATTCCAAGAAATGTTTCCTTTCTGTTTGGCGGCATGGAGGACCCTAAGCAGGTCGGTATTCCAGAAAATACAAAATAACTCCTCTAGGCTTAGTTGAAGAAGATAAAGAGCGAGGGCCTTGCCCCAAGCGGTGCGCTCGTTGAATATTCAATGGTGGGGACTCAGGAAAACCAAGAAGAGTTGGAAGAAAGGATTGGAAAAAGGAGAGAGGATCTGAGCCTTCGAGTCCTTCAACAAGACCATAAATGCGTAAGTTATTACGCCTGTTGCGGTATTCCAAATTTTCCACCTGCTGTTTAAGATGAGCTATTTCTCTATGCATAGAGGGAACATGGTCGGTGACAACTTAAACAGATTCAATTCGTCTCTCTAAATTTTCGACTTTTTGCTCCATATGTGACCAATTATCCTCAAGGCTTTGGAGACGGGTATTGGTTTCCTCCATGTAGGGCTTAAGAGCACGAATTTCCTCGAGAAGTAACTCCATAGAAATTGAAGAAGGAGGAGTAGTAGGTGAAGGTGGGTCTTTTTTGACTCGTTTGCCTGATGTAGAGCTTGAGGCGGAGGGTATTTTGGAACCTGGTTTGGAGCTAGAACGAGGTGTGTTAGGTGTCGAGCCACTTGTAACAGAAGGTCCAGAAACCACATCCTCCACATTCTCTTGCAAAATACTGAAAGGGTTAAACTCCTCTAATGACGTATAGTTAGTAGGTTGAGCACCACTGCGGTTAGAGCGGGTCTTTGCCATGAAATATAGTGAAAGAGAGACCTCTTCAATGTTAGTGTAGAAAATACTGTTTTGACAGGAAAAGTCACACTTCAAAATGATTTTCAGAGGCACATTACATGGGCTTTTGAGGAGAAAAGAAGAAATAAATATTTTATGCCAAGGAGCTTATGGTGCATATAATTGTGGTCAATAGGAGATGAGCCTGGTGAAAAATGAGGAAAAACGCTTGAAAAATGCCAGATGAGCATTTTGTTATGAGGCAAAAGGTGTCTGAGGCAGCCAGGCGGTAAACGAGGAAAGCGGCAAAAATACAAAATGGCGGCCGCAATTACGCGTCGAGCCGCGGCCGCAGAGAAAGTCAAAATAACATTGCTAGCGCTCACCCCGGTCATTCACGGAGGTTGCAGACGGTAAAGCAGGGGTTCCGATCCATGCGTGGTCGGTTTGGAGCCCAAATTACAAGAATAGCAGCCTGGAGGACATCCGCCGCCTCACACCGCCACAGAGCTCTCCGGAGCTGCGGCCATCCCCGTTGGCTCCGAAGCCACGCCCCATATTCATACCATCTTCACTGGACAGATGATTTATTTGACGGAATACTTAAGGTTCGCCATCTCTAACTGAGGTGGGCGGAGACAGGTATTCCAGACAGGGTACTCATCACTTTTGCCATGTACCATGTCCGCCAAACTCTAATGTAGGCCCTAAGTCCATCGGGGGTTTCTCTTTGTTTGTAACACATGTATGCCGACAGATCCCTTTTGAATTCGCAAATCCTAAGTGTGCTTGTATATGTATGATTGTATGGCTAACCATGTATTTATATGGCAACAATTACGAGATTTATTGGGTAATGTTTCTCAAGTCAGTAAATGCCCATAGGTGCAATTACATTGTGCAGACTTACTTCATGTAAAATTATGTGTACATTTTCTATTGTTAACTGCAATGGGCCATATTTTTATGAATGATATGTAGGATACACTTTTTCTCTCAGATGCTATTCACACACTGAAGTATCAGGCATGACCCCTTCTTGTGATCCTTCCTCTAGAGCTGCATTCTGTAACTTTAGAACAAAACTAACGTAAAAAAATCGCAAAATGCGAAAGAAATTCTCCTAAAGAGGATGCATCAATGTTGCCCCCTATGCAACAGAACATTATGGTAAATTATTTAGTAAGGATGTGCGAAATTCGTGCATTTTGCTTTTGCACAATTACGCAAAAGTTATGGGTAAATGACGTAAAATTACTCATAATTACATGAAATGCAAATTCATCATTTAGTACTATATTATACACAAAATGCATTTCACTCTAAAAAATTGCAGAAATACAAAAGTGCCAAAGACAACAGTCATTTGTGTTCTGCTACTTCGCATTGTCGCTGAGGACTCAAGGTAAAAGTTTGCTGCGAATGGCACGTAATTATGTGACATGGCACAACGGCATATTTTGGACATTTGGCATCATAACAAATGTCACCCGAAATTACATGAAATACACCTTTATAATTAAAATTTCATCAAGGCCTACTATTTAGCATGCCTTCAAACAATCTCAGAGCAATAGAACTGCTGGACATGTGGTAGCTCTCACTGATATGGTGAATAGAATACCAGAGAGGTGGAAGTAAAAAAAAGGGCAAAATGAGAAGGAACCTGGGAAGAAGATATAAAGCTAGAAACAGGTGGCAGTTGCATTGCCTGCTGGCAGACTCAGAGTGGAGCTTCCCCTCACCCCCACAGAGCAGCAGGTTATGTCTATTATTCCTCCATATGCGGCATGATGTTTCCATCACAGTTATGAAGGAGGCTAGTTAAAGGCCCTACAATAATTTCCCCCACTTGACCAGTTCCTCAGGTTTAATCTCTGTATTCATCTTTATGGACACCCTTTCTACCTAGTTTGCCATGACATTGTTTCCACGTCACCTTTTAACCTCATGTGCTCTAGACTCATTCTCCTCTCTCTGTGCCAGTATAACTCCTCGAAGTATAGCACACGACTGATGTCAAACAATATTTCTTTACTGTTAGAAATGGGGGTCTCTAGTTGGCAATGGTTTGCACTGTTGTCCAAGTAGGGACCCTTCTTCCTAGTCAGGGTAAGGGGGATACACTTCTAAAATAACCCCTGCTCACCCCCTTGGTAGCTTGGCACGAGCAGACAGGCTTATCTCAGAACCAGTGTGTAAAGCATTTATGCACACATAGAGTAATACAGTGAAAACACTACAAATGGACACCACACCAGTTTAGAAAAATAAGTAATATTTATCTAAACCAAACAAGACCAGATATAACAAAAACCCACAATACAGTAATCAAAATGAACTCCTTAGAAGGTAAAAACAGTTCTGTCCACAGCAAGCTATAGATGCAACATTTTTAACACAAAGTACCTTGGATGCGTCAAAATCATAAGCAAGAACAGCCGCAGGGAAGGTGATGCATCGGATCCTTACGCGCAGGTAAGGTGATGCGTCGGTTCCTTACTCCAGGGGAGGTGATGCGTCGGTTCCTTACTGCCACGCAGGGGAGGTGATGCGTCGGTTCCTTACTGGAGGGGAAGTGATGCGTCGGTTTCTTACTGCGCAGGAAGGTGATGCATCGGTTTCTTACTGCAGCCCCAGTGTCCTTGGAGACTTGGCGCCCCGGTGCAATGCGTGGGGATCGGGGATGCGTCAGTTCTCGATGTGGCGGCAGCACCTGCGCTGCATTGGTTTCTCCAGCCGCGGTCCCACGATGCGCTGGTTCTTGCAGCCGCACAGCAGGGCGTGCATCGGAATCAGTGCAGTGATCTCGGACCCCATAGATCGGTGCACTTGATGCGGCGTGCAGCTATTTCTCCAGCCGCAGCAGGCAATGCATCGGTTTCTTCAGCGGCACGATGACAATGAGTGGAAATTCTTCCAGCACGCCGGCGATGCGTCCGAAACAGGTACGGATGCATCGCGCTTCTCTTAGTTGCATCTTTTTTCCAGCTCCCAACAGCAGGAACAACCTCCAGAGGCCCAGAACAGCAACAGGCACCTCTTTGCAGGTCAGAACTCCCAGCAAGGAAGTTCAGGGAAGCTGGGGGTGAAGTCTTTGTGTCCCTGAGACTTCAGAACAGGAGGCAAGCTCTACTTCAAGCCCTTGGAGATCTTCCTCAGGCAGGGGACATAGCACACAGCAAAGTCCTTGTCCTTCTCTTGGCAGAAACAGCCAGCGCAGGCCCACCCCAGACAGCACACATAAAGGGGCGGTACTTCTCCTTCAGTTTCTCCAGCTCTCCTTGGCAAAGGTTCCTCTTGAAATCAAGGAATGATCTAAAAGTCTGGGGTCTGGGCCCCACTTTTTATAGTTCATTTCTCTTTGTTCTCTGGTGTCAGAGAGGCTCTGTGCTTAGCCAAAACCAGTTCTATCCTCTCTGGTCCAGCTTCCCGGCAGGAGGTAGAGACAGCATTGTGTAAGGCAGACTAGGCCCAATCAGGTGCAAGGAAATCTCCTCCCCCTACTCTAAATGCAGCCCAGATCTATTCAGCCCAGCCCTGACTCATTCAGGAAAGGCAGGACACATATCACCCCCCAGTGGCTGTCTGAGAGAATGCACATCCCCAGCCCCTGTCACTCCAAAGCCAGACAGCCAATCCACAAACTAGCAGAGGCACACAAGATGGTTAAGCAAGAAAATACCTACTTTCTAAAAGTGGTATTTTCAAACCCACAATATAAAAATCATCTTCACTAAAAGATGCATTTTTATATTCTGAGTTCAGGCATACTAAACTCCACCTTTCTATCTTGTCCCAATGAGAAGTTATACTTATAAGATGTTATAAATAAACTCCTTTTCTATCCTTTGGGACAGATAGTCTTTCCATAGGGAAAAACGAAGTACACTGTATTTCAGTATTAGGACATGTCACACACACACCAGTACATGTCCTACCTTTCACATACACTGCACCCTGCCCACAGGGGTACCTTGGGCTTACCTTAGGGGTGACTCACATGTAATAAAAGGGAAGGTTAGGGCCATGCAAGTGGGCGCACTTGCCAGGTCGACATGGCAGTAGAAACTGCACACAGACACTGCAGTGGCAGGTCCGAGACCCTTTTAAAAGGCTGCTTGCATGGGTGGCACAATCAATGCTGCAGGTCCACTAGCAGCATTTGATTTACAGGCCCTCGGCAGACACAGTGCACTGTACTAGGGACTTAGTAGTAAATCAAATAAGCCAATCATGGAAACACCAATCCATATTAACAATTTACACAGAGAGCATATGCACTTTAGCACTGATCAGCAGTGGTAAAGTGCCCAGAGTCATAAAACCAACATAAACAGGGTCAAAAACAGGAGGTCCAAAAGCAAAATGTCTGGGGATAAACCCGCTGGAAAAGCCACATCTAACATTTACAAATGTACAGCCCCATTGTGGCAAAGCCAGTTAAGCATTTCGGAGTCATGGTTTCTACAACAGCGTCTCCCCTGGCTCTCAGTAAGCGAGAGGACTAAAGCTTGGCTAGCAGGGGAAATTTTGTAAATTAATATATTGGTCACATAATTAATCAATCTTTTGCACACAGCATACCTGTAACTACTTTCATGAGTGGAAGTGATTTATTTGAATTATTGGCATGCATCTCACTTATTATCCTTCCATACCTGTTGTTGAATGGTGGATTGGATGATACCAACATGTAGGAAGTGTATGCTTACAATAGAGTATTAGACACTCTATTACTTATTTAAGGTTTAATCTCCATAATAGGCTATGCACACTCATAGGTAATAATAAAAACAGCTGGTAGATGCAGCCAGACTTTGTTTTTAAATAGGTTTTATTTACTTACTGTTGCAAAGTCATCCTGTGCACTGGGCACCCCCCAACTGTTTGCTGATTGGTACTGGTGGTAACTGACTCTGGCTGACCCTGGGCTCTGCTTAACCAGGCCCAGGGCCAGTGCTATGCTGAAAACACTTAGAATACAGTGAAAACACCTACATACACTAGGGTACACTAAGGGTTGGGGTACCCCTGTGATTGGCATGACCTACCCCATAGGGCCCTAGTACATATTAGGGCAGGGGGATTGAAACTACCTATCAGTCCCTAGTATATAATAGGGCATGGCAGTTTAGAGGCCAGCAGACCTTTCTGCACTTGCATGTGTGCACTGCTGAAGCCTGAGGTATTTTTAAAAGTGGCTCTGTGTAGCAGGACTGCTTTTAAAAAGTAAATTGTGCCCAAACTCGACTTTTGTGTTTGGGGAACTTAAAAATGGTTAACCTACAATGTTTGGGCATATTAGGTACCACCAGGGTCTCCCCTAGGTGTCCCATGGGTGGGGGGTCAGGTATCTATAAGGTGGACCCTCATAAAATGAGTTTTATATGCCCTGGGTAAAGTGAAGTTGCACATTTCACTCCCCACATTGTGATAAAGTGCTGCCCAAAATCGACTTTGGTGGTAGGAGCACTGTGGAGGGAGGAGCTGCAATATTTTTACATATTCAGAACCCCTAAAGTCTCACCTAAGTGTTCCTGGGGTGGGGGTCCGGTAGATATATGTAGCGTACTTATAAAATATGTTTTTATAAGCCCTGGTGCTGAAAAAATGGCCCAAGTCAGTTCTCCCATTGCAAATCCCATGCCATAGGTTAACATGGGAAAAGGTTATTAGTTAATAACTGGAGAAAGAAAAGCCATAAAACTAGGATTAAAGGACTCAGTAGAATGGTAATGATAAATCCAACAATATGGTATTGTTGAATTTATTGTAAAATGTACAGACACGAAGTTATAAGACTTTTTTTGCCTGTAAGCCAAAATTCAACCCTGTACTGCTCTGCCCTGATTGGTCAGAGATAAGTGAGTGAGCTGCTTGACCCCAGAGAACACTGAATAAGTATCTGAGAAGGGCAGAGCCCCTCAGATCTGCTGCTTGAAACTTGAGAAAGCAAGACGGGCCATGCTGGAAGTTTGATGTGCATTTCCAAAGGACTGCACCTTCTGCACCATCTGCAACTACAGCCTGTGGATTACTTTGCTGTAAAAGGACTAAAGAGCGGACTCCCTGCAAGCTACAGGTTAACAGAGCTCACCTGGACATCACCACAAAGAATCCCCAGCCTGGAGTACTACCAGTGGAATTGTAAGGGTTTTGTTCAAGTGGATTGTGGGAATTGAAGTCTCACACTTTCAAGGACCCTCTTGGAGATTCCAGAACCTTGGATTGTGTGTTGGATACTTTGGGGCCCGCAAGAAGAACTTCAGGAAAGAGTTCTAACTGGACCCAGCCTGCTGGAGGGGGCTGCACAAGAGTGGTGAGAGATCCTCCAGAACAGTTGCTAAAGGTGAATGTGTCCCTGTCAGAGCAAACGAAATGACTAAAAGGGGCACTGTTGGTTTCTAAGCATTAGAAAGTGACAAATCTTTAAAAATTCATATCTCTGGTTCCCTCCAGTGTTTTTTTTCGTTTTGGTGTCATTTAAAAGATAAAAAGATTTCCTATTTTTATAAATTGGTGTTGGATTTTTATTTTGTGTTGTGTCTTAATTATTGACTGAATTGGTGTTTTTAAATGCTTTACATACCTGTCTTTGAAATTAAGCCTGCCTGCTCGCAGCCACGTTACCAAGGGTTGAGCATAGGAATAATTTTCTAAGACCTATTCTGAGCCCTATACTGTGTTAGTGGCCTTATTGCCAGTGGCAGACCTACATTTGCCCCTGTCAATAATCCACTTTCCAACATTTGGTGCTCAGTGGTGTGGATGAGGACTTGCGTTTAAAGAGTACACCTTTCAGTAAAGTGAATTAAGATTTAAAAAATCCTCTAAATTGCCTTAGAACAAAACCTTTGAGTTTGATTTTTGGAATTTAGACTAAAACTGTTTTTAATCCATTGTTTTGATTTTTCCAAATTGTTCTAAGTCTGTGTGCCTAGTTGTTGTGACCCAAAACTAGGGAACCATGGAGCTGGACCTGGCTAAACTGTCCCAGTTCGCGGTGGGTGATCTTGGGGTACAGTTTAGGCTTAGGGGGCTGCCTGCTTCAACAAGATTAAGAAGGCAGGGTTGCTTAAGTCCCTAACGGCCTGGGCTGGGGTAGCTGAGGAGATTCAAGGGGGGGATGGAGGGTGAGCCCCCCAACCTCACCCCAGAGGGGGTGAGGATGATTCCTCTTCCATTTTTTCTAGTGTTAGCCATATGATTCCAGATGATGGGAGGGGGGAAGGGTCCCTTACTCAGGAACCACCACTGTGCCTTGCAGAGAGACAGCTTAAGGTTCAATTAGCTTTGAAAGCTTTGGAGCAGAGGAAACTGGAATTGGCTGAGAAGAGATGGGAGAGGGAGGAGGCATTAAAAAGAAATGGTGGCAGTGAAAATGATGAAGATTTTGAAATGTCCAGGGGTGGTGGTCTTGATCACAAACTTCCCAAGGGTATAGTACCCAAGTACACTGAGGGGGATGACATTGACAAGTGGCTAGCAGCTTTTAAGAGGACGCTTAGAATGAGTAGGGCCCACTACAAGTATTGGGGTGCACTCCTGTGGGAGTTGATTCCAGTAGCTGGGAGGGATAGGCTCCTGACCCTAAAGGGAGAGGATGCAGAATCATACCAGCAGATGAAGGCATGCCTAGTCAAAAGATTTGGTCTGACTCCAGAGCAGTACAGGGTGAAATTTAGAGGCACCCAGAAATTGAGTTCAAAGTCTTGGGTAGACTTTGTGGACTTTTCAGTGAAGGCACTGGAAGGCTGGATTGATGGTAACACTGTTGACACCTATGAGGGATTGTATCATTTGTTTTTGAAAGAACATATTTTGACTCATTGTGCAGAAGAGAAGTTACACCAGTATCTAGTGGACTCTAAGCTGACAGACCCCAGAGAGGTTGGAGAAGCAGCTGTTGAGTGGTTGAGAACCCGGGTTTCCATTCAGCACCCGGGGGTTGACCAGAAGAAAGGAGGACAGGTTCCTCCCCAGATCAAAGCCCAAGGGAAAGAAGGTCAAAACCAGAAGGAGTCCTCCAAAGACCCACAAAAACCTGCACAAGGAGGGGGGGCCCCGAGCCAACCCAAATTCAAAGGGAGGGGGTATCAGGGAAAGAATGGTAGGTTCTTTTATCCCTCAAAGGTGGGTAAGTGCTTTGACTGTAATCAGCCAGGGCACAAACAGGGAGATGCTGTCTGCGCCAAGAAGCTCCCCCCTAAGGTGCCATCCACAGGGATTGCCAGTGTAAGTGTAGGGGTGGAGAGTGGTGCCCCAGAGGGGGTTAGTCAGGTGGTGGAAGCAACCTTAGTGTCCCTGGGTGGGGTGAATATTGAAACCCTTGCTGCCTTACCTCCAAACATGGACAAGTACAGGCAGAGGCCTAAAGTGAATGGGACTGATGTTGAGGCTATCAGAGACACAGGGGCTAGTGTAACTATGGTCCTGGACGAGCTGTTTCCCCCAGGAAGGTTGATACCTGGTGAGTTTCACCAGGTGACTTATGCTGACAGCACTACCAAACTCCATCCTATGGCTGTGGTGGATTTAGAATGGGGAGGTGTGACAGGCCCTATGAAGGTAGCTGTGTCAAAGGTCCTCCCAGTCCAGTGTTTACTGGGCAATGATCTTGAAGCCTCTGAGTGGTCAGAGGTGGAGAGAGGACTCCATATGAAAATATTGGAGCTCCCTGAGTGGGTATGTGCTGTGACTAGGTCACAGACTAGCCAAAAGGGAGGGGCTGGACACTTGGACCCTGGAACAAAGGGCCAAGAATCCAAGGACAAGGGTACTGGGCCTGGTGAGCCAGCCCAGGGAACTCCAGAGCTGCAGGGAGAATCTAACCCTGATGGGGAGGATCTGGCCTCTCAGGGAGGGACTCCATCCCTGCCAGAGCTGTCAGATTTGGCAGAACTGACAGGAGCAAGTGGACCCTCCAGAGGGGAGTTCAGTCAGGGACAGTGACTGTCCCACCCTTGAGAGCTTGAGGCGGATTGCCTCTAAGCAAGAGGAGAGGGGTGACAGTAGGTTTCATAGAATCTACTGGGAAGATGGACTGCTTTATACAGAGGCCAGAAACCTCAAGGAGGGGGCCACCAGGAGGTTGGTGGTGCCCCAGAAGTACAGAGAGTTCATCCTGACTTTGGGTCATGATATCCCCTTGGCAGGACATTTGGGATAGACAAAGACATGGAACCAGTTGGTGAACCATTTCTACTGGCCCCATATGTCTGAAAAGGTAAAGGAGTTTTGCAGCTCCTGTGTCACCTGTCAGGCCAGTGGCAAGGCAGGAGGCAAGACAAAGGCTCCCCTAATATCACTGCCAGTGGTTGGGGTTCCTTTTGAAAGGGTGGGGATGGACATTGTTGGTCCCCTGGACCCACCTACTGCATCAGGGAATAGGTATATCTTAGTGGTAGTGGACCATGCCACTAGGTACCCTGAAGCAATCCCTCTTAGAACCATTGATGCTCCTGCAGTGGCTAGAGCACTGCTTGGTGTGTTCACCAGAGTGGGTTTTCCGAAAGAGGTGGTATCAGATAGGGGCACGAACGTCCTGTCCAGCTATCTGACTGCTATGTGGGATGAGTGTGGTGTCAACTACAAGTTCACCACCCCATATCACCCACAAGCAAATGGTCTTGTTGAGAGATTCAACAAAACCCTGAAGGGCATGATAAATGGGTTATGAAAAAGGCATGTGAGTGCTCATGGAGATCGGAGAAATTTTTATCTCCTTTCAGAAAAAGACCCTCACACACCCAGCCAGCTAGGTGTCTTGCTTCATCACTGGGTCTGCTCCTTATCGGGTCGGCGCTGCAATACCCGATCGGCACCCGTGGTGGGGCCTTCTTGGCGGACCCGGGTCCGGCAGAGTGAGGGGTAGGTCGTCCGTGACCAGACGGAGCTGACAACGACACTGAACCTTGCAGTGTTTTCACCTGCCGTGACACCTTGATGCTTTGAGCTGACCCAAGTTTGGGCAGTGTTGTTGATCGACAGGTACCACTTTATAGGGTGCTGTATGGGTGGTCACTTAACTGTGTACTTAACAGACCACCAACCATAAAGTGTAGAATGATCGATATTAGGTCCTGAAGAATTGCCGTTAATTTGACACTAGGCAAGAAACATGTTGGCCTGAGCTTCAGCACACAATCCTGCAATCCTTGAGCAGGCGTGTGCGCCTTTTTCTGGTTTTAATCAGGATAGTGACCACAGTCATTAAAATAGTTTTGGGTGGATCACTAACTCCTGTTTTAGATTGCACACATTACACATCTACACATCTACACTCACTAGGGCCCTCACACGCACCACACCCAACGGCTAAGAAAAAAGATCTCCGCCAAGAAGGCCCCACCACGGGTGCCGATCGGGTATTGCAGCGCCGACCCGATAAGGAGCAGACCCAGTGATGAAGCAAGACACCTAGCTGGCTTTTTCTGAAAGGAGATAAAAATTTCTCCGATCTCCATGAGCACTCACATGCCTTTTTCATAACCATTGACCTGTAGGATCCTCTAGGAACAGCATACTCTTTCTTGTTGTGCTTCCGTGGGCCTGTATGCTGGACCTATTCTATTGGCCCTTAGTCCCTTCTTGTTGTCTCATGATAAATGGGTTGTCAGAGAAACTCAGGAGGAGATGGGATGTTCTCCTCCCATGCTTACTGTTTGACTACAGTGAAGTGCCACAGAAAGGGGTTGGTTTCAGTCCCTTTGAGTTGTTGTTTGGACACCCTGCGAGGGGGCCATTGAGCCTGCTGAGAGAGTTTTTAGAGAAGCCTCTTAAAGAAGCAGAGGACAATGTGCTTGACTATGTGCTAGGCCTGAGATCTAGAATGGCAGAGTACATGTACAATGCAAACAGGAAACTGGAGGCCAGCCAGGAGCTCACGAAGCACTGGTATGATCAAAAGGCTACTATGCCTGAGTATACTCCAGGACAATTGGTGTGGGTGTTGGAGCTTGTGGCTCCCAGGGCCCTCCATGACAAGTGGAGTGGGCCCTATCCAATCTTAGAAAAGAAGGGTGAGGTTACCTATTTGGTTGACCTTGGCACCCTCATAGGGTCATGCATATGAATATATTGACACCCCACCATGACAGGGCAGATATGACCATGTTACTGGTCACAGATGAGGGTGTGGAGGAAGAAACTGAGCCTGTGCCCGACCTCCTCTCCACTAATGTGCAAGATAGGTCAGTGGAGGGGGTTGTGCTCTCCCCCAAGTTAACAGGGCAGCAGCACAAAGACTGTAAGCAAGTGCTGGAGCAGTTTGCTGGCCTATTCTCTTTGACCCCAGGCATCACTGAGTGGTGTGTGCACCACATTGACACTGGTGACAGCCTACCTTTCAAAAATAAACTGTACAGGTTGTCTGACCATGTCAGAGTCAGCATTAAAGCTGAGGTTGCTAAGATGCTGGAATTGGGGGTAATTGAACCGTCTGAGAGTCCATGGGCCAGTCCAGTGGTGCTGGTAACCAAACCTAATCCTCAGGGGGGACCCAAGGAGTTAAGGTTCTGTGTGGACTATATAGGATTGAATGCAGTCACCAAGACTGACGCTCACCCTATACCTAGAGCTGATGAGCTCATTGACAGGTTAGGGGCTGCTAAGTACCTGAGTACTTTTGATTTGACTTCAGGTTACTGGCAGATTGCCCTCACTGATGGAGCAAAGGAGAGGTCAGAATTTTCCACACCAGAGGGACATTATCAGTACAGGGTAATGCCCTTTGGCTTAAAGAATGCACCTGCCACCTTCCAAAGGTAGGTGAACAGGGTCTTGTCTGGGTTGGAACAGTTCAGTGCAGCTTACCTGGATGATATAGCTGTATACAGTTCTACCTGGGGGGATCCCTTAAGCCACCTAAGGGAAATGCTTCAGGCCATGCAGCAGGCAGGCCTGACTATTAAGGCAAGTAAGTGCCAAATAGGGCAGAGTTCTGTGGTGTACCTGGGCCACCTGGTAGGTGGGGGTCATGTACAGCCTCTCCAAGCGAAAATCCAAACTATTTTGGATTGGACTGCTCCTGTTACCCAGACTCAGGTCAGGGCATTCCTTCGACTGACAGGGTATTATAGAAGGTTTGTTCAAAATTATGGGACAATTGTGGGGCCCCTAACCGAACTCACTTCTAAGAAGAGGCCCAAAAAGGTGTATTGGACCCCAGAGTGTCAGAAGGCTTTTGACACTCTGAAAGTTGCTATGTGTTCGACACCAGTGTTGCTGGCCCCTGACTACACAAAAGAATTTGTGGTTCAGACAGATGCTTCAGAACAAGGGATTGGGGCAGTGTTGTCACAGCTAAATGAAGAGGGCCTTGATCAGCCATTTGCCTTTATTAGCAGGAGGCTTCTTCCCAGAGAGCAGAGGTGGAGTGCCATTGAGAGAGAAGCTTTAGCTGTGGTTTGGTCCCTGAAAAAGTTGAGACCATATTTGTTTGGGACTCACTTTTGTGTTCAAACTGACCACAGGCCTCTCAGATGGCTCATGCAGATGAGAGGGGAGAATCCCAAGCTGTTAAGGTGGTCCATTTCCCTACAGGGAATGGACTTTACAGTGCAACACAGACCTGGGGTTGCCCATGCAAATGCGGATGGACTTTCCAGGTTTTTCCACTTAGCTGATGAGGACTACCAGGGTGTAGGTTAGTAACCCATCAACTTTTGTTTGGGGGGGGGCTGTTTTGCAAAGTCATCCTGTGCCCAGGGCACCCCCCCAACTTTTTGCTGACTGGTACTGGTGGTAACTGACTCTGACTGACCCTGGGCTCTGCTTAACCAGGCCCAGGGCCAGTGCTATGCTGAAAACACTTAGAATACAGTGAAAACGCCTACATACACTAGGGTACACTAAGGGTTGGGGTACCCCTGTGATTGGCATGACCTACCCCATAGGGTCCTAGTACATATTAGGGCAGGGGGATTAAAACTACCCATCAGTCCCTAGTATATAATAGGGCATGGCAGTTTAGAGGCCAGCAGACCTTTCTGCACTTGCATGTGTGCACTGCTAAAGCCTGAGGTATTTTTAAAAGTGGCTCTGTGTAGCAGGACTGCTTTTAAAAAGTAAATTGTGCCCAAACTCGACTTTTGTGTTTGGGGCACTTAAAAATGGTTAACCAACAATTTTTAAGCATATTAGGTACCACCAGGGTCTCCCCTAGGTGTCCCAGGGGTGGGGGGTCAGGTATCTATATGGTGGACCATTATAAAATGAGTTTTATATGCCCTGGGTAAAGTGAAATTGCACATTTCACTCCCCACATTGTGATAAAGTGCTGCCCAAAATCGACTTTGGTGGTAGGAGCACTGTGGAGGGAGGATCTGCAATATTTTTACATATTCAGATCCCCTAAAGTCTCACCTAGGTGTTCCTGGGGTGGGGGTCCTGTAGATATATATAGCGTACTTATAAAATATGTTTTTATAAGTCCTGGCGCTGGAAAAATGGCCCAAGTCAGTTCTCCCATTGCAAATCCCATGCCATTGGTTAACATGGGAAAAGGTTATTAGTTAATAACTGGAGAAAGAAAAGCCATAAAACTAGGATTAAAGGACTCAGTAGAATGGTAATGATAAATACAACAATATGGTATTGTTGAATTTATTATAAAATGTACAGACAAGAAGTTATAAGACATTTTTTGTCTGTAAGCCAAAATTCAACCCTGTACTGCTGTGCCCTGATTGGTCAGAGATAAGTGGGTGAGCCTGGCTGCTTTGAAGAGATGATAAATGACCCCTGGGGTTAGGAAGCCTCTCGGGAGGAGAGGTTGCTGCGCATAGGAATGCCAGAGCAGGGGCAGGATTCGTAAACCATGGACTTCAAGAGTAAGGGGAGGACCCCAGTGTCATTTACAACTCTCCTCTTTGACCCAAGGCAGATGTTAGGCTTAAGAAAGGAAAGAGCAGATGCAAGGGGGAGTGACTATGGAAAATAGCCATCGTAGGGGTGTGTTTAACCAGGTCTTCTCTGTCTGCTGAAAATTCTGACATATTGAATTTTGGAAGAATAGTGGTTTCTGGGTTAGCATTTTGCCACACTCTGCAGGAAGTGGTCAGACCTTTGGGTGGAACCCTGCAGCTCATTGGACAGGAGTGCCCTCCTGCTTGACCCCAGAGAACACTGAATAAGTATCTGAGAAGGGCAGAGCCCCTCAGATCTGCTGCTTGAAACTTGAGAAAGCAAGACGGGCCATGCTGGAAGTTTGATGTGCATTTCCAAAGGACTGCACCTTCTGCACCATCTGCAACTACAGCCTGTGGATTACTTTGCTGTAAAACTACTAAAGAGCGGACTCCCTGCAAGCTACAGGTTAACAGAGCTCACCTGGACATCACCACAAAGAATCCCCAGCCTGGAGTACTACCAGTGGATTTGTAAGGGTTTTGTTCAAGTGGATTGTGGGAATTGAAGTCTCACACTTTCAAGGACCCTCTTGGAGATTCCAGAACCTTGGATTGTGTGTTGGATACTTTGGGGCCCGCAAGAAGAACTTCAGGAAAGAGTTCTAACTGGACCCAGCCTGCTGGAGGGGGCTGCACAAGAGTGGTGAGAGATCCTCCAGAACAGTTGCTAAAGGTGAATGTGTCCCTGTCAGAGCAAACGAAATGACTAAAAGGGGCACTGTTGGTTTCTAAACATTAGAAAGTGACTAATCTTTAAAAATTCATATCTCTGGTTCCCTACAGTGGTTTTTTTTCGTTTTAGTGTCATTAAAAAGATAAAAAGATTTCCCATTTTTTAAAATTGGTGTTGGATTTTTATTTTGTGTTGTGTTTTAATTATTTACTGAATTGGTGTTTTTAAATGCTTTACATACCTGTCTTTGAAGTTAAGCCTGCCTGCTCGCAGCCAAGCTACCAAGGGTTGAGCATAGGAATAATTTTCTAAGCCCTATTCTGAGCCCTATACTGTGTTAGTGGCCTTATTGCCAGTGGCAGACCTACATTTGCCCCTACCAATAATCCACATTCCAACACTTACCCTATCCACCACCCAGGTTCTTTTTTGTGATGTGGAACCAACCTTGATTTCCAGCTAGACTCTACCTTTCTTTGACATGTAATCAACACATTGGACCTTCTCTTTCTAAAACTTAAGCTTCACCACTACCGGCATACACCGATGTACAATTAAATAAAATATATAAATGAAGTATTAGAAAGTCACCTTTACTGAACCTCAGAAATAACTCTACCCACATTTTAAAATTGAATTGCATCAATGAATATAACTGAATTAAAATGATATCAAAATAAACACGTAACCTAATGGAACACTAATGTTTATTCTAACAGAAAACACAAGTCCACTTATAAGTGAACATAATAAAATAACTTAACCTTAATGTTAAGCATACCTCTAATCAAGACAGGAGGCTGATAGAGAAATCAGGACTACCAGGCCGCTCAGGAGCAAATCAAACAATCAAGAGCTGGATCATGTAAATCAAATTCGAGATTAGTTTACTCAAAAAAACCATAGGAATACAGCATAGACAGAGCAATATTAAAGCAGTGAAGAATCCCAACAGTTTGCCTATAACCATAATTATTTGAAGAAAATTAAGAAATGACAATCCCTCAATCAACAAAATAAATTATCAATGTTTAGGAACATAACTGCTTTAAGAGATTGAGTGTGTAATTTAGAATTTCGCAGACAGGGTACTCCACCACAAATGTGGTAGAGAGCCTTGTCTGCCAAACGGATGGTCCTCCCAATCTATTTAATGTTGGGTGAACCATCATGTTTCCGCTGGTGGTGTCTCCACTGACTCTGCCTAAACCCATACCCTGGCAGGCCAATGGACATTGGGTTATTGCAGTCGCGGTCCGATGTAGGAGTGCTGGCGGCGGTGACGTGGCGGAGGGCAGGGTGGGGGTAGCAGTACGGATTACGGATCTATACAGGTAAGTAAACATTTAAATCAATGAAACGAATTTCGTTTTATTGATTTAAATGTTTACTTACCTGTATAGGTCCGTAATCCGTACTTTGCTACCCCCCACCCTGCCCCTCCCCCGCCCCACATCACCGCCCGGCCGGCACTCCTACACAGACCGCGACTGGGTTATTGGTATAAGTACATGTTAGAAACTGGGTCTCAAGCTGGTAGAGGTTTGCACCCTGTCCAAATAGGGACCGTAATCTTATTCAGGGTAAGTCAGATACACAACCTAAATTAATTTAATTATATAAGAGCGTATCAACACACACCACCCATTATAAACAATGTTCGTCAATTACACATTATTCCATTTGACATAGTGCACAGGCTCCATCCATATTTTTCTAAATGGGGTTCTTTTATTCACATCTTCGTATTCTTATTTATAAAAACGTTTCTTGGAAAAGCTTTTATAAATAAGAATAAGAAGATGTGAATAAAGGAACCGCTTTTAGAAAAATATGGATGAAGTCTGTGCACTATGTCAAATGGAATAATGTGTAATTGACGTACATTGTTTATAATGGATGGTGTGTGCTGATCACTCTTATATAATGGCATTATGGAGCTAGACTCCTGTGTGGAAGATTAGGAGATTGATCGTCCAGATCTTTGCACTACCCATATCTAAACTTCAAAAGCTCACTAGAAGTGACAGGTGTGAATTGTTTTGTCTCAATCTCCTTTTTTGTAAATCACAACCTAAATTATCCTGTGCTCACCCACTGTAACTTGGCACAGAGTAGTCAGGCTTAACTTAAGAGGCAATGTGTAAAGAGTTTGTACAACACTTTAATCGCAGTAACACAGTGAAAACATCACAAAAAGACTCCACACCAGTTTAGAAAATTAGAGAAAAGATTTATCTGAGTACAAGACCAAAATGACAAAAATCCAAATAGGTAGAACTCGACATATGAATTTTTAAAGAATAAACTGCAATATAGTGCTTAGCAGTCAATAATGCTTAGGGATTACTTGAGGTCACCCAGGACCAGGGAAAATCCAAAGTTTCAGGCCGACCTGGATCGAGGACTGGCCGCTACAGAACCCTTGCAGGGCCGGCTGAAAAAGTACCTTGGATGGAGCAAGCGCCGGTGTCGAAGACTCTATGCGTTTATTTCGATTCACGGAATGGGCCAATGTGTCACCGTTGAGCCTCAAAGTCAGGTCCTGCATTGTCATCGAAAGCCTTCCGATGCAGGTGCTGTGTCGTTGTCAAGCCGCAAAGGGACGTCATTGGATTAGCGCTGCGTCAGCATTAAACTTGCAGTCGGGACCTGCGTCGTTGTCGAGCAGCGCTGGGATGTTATCAAATCGGCTTTGTGTCGGCCGCGAAGGGCACTGTTAGAAATGGGATTTCTGGTTGGCTAGGGCCAGCGCCTAAGCCAGGCAGAAATCACCAGTTAGACGCTGAAGATAACCCCTGCTCACCCCCTTGGTAGCTTGGCACAAACAGTCAGGCTTATGCCAGAGGCAATGTGTAAAGCGTTTCTGCAACACACACACACCAGCGACACACTAGGCACACCACAAAAGAAACTCCACACAAGGTTATATAAAAATAGCCTTTATATTATCCGTAAAACACATCAGAGCATAATCACATATCTACACTGTGACACCTGGCACTAGGTATTACTTTACAGGGGATTATATGCATTACAGGGCCAATCTGGCCACTGTCATAACCATTAGCACATAAGTAGTACAACACAACCAGTAACTACTGGAAACATCACAGGTAGCATAAACGCATTATGCATAAATCACATTAGGCATATATCCTAAATTAGCAGTTCAAGGTAATCACTCATTGGATGCACACACTACTACCACAGCATAACCCCAATATGCTTAGACATCATAGTAGGACTTAGCCTTGCAAACATTCCCTATGAATGCGGGGTGCCTGTGTACCAACCCTGAGCATGGTCAGCAGTACACCCATCACCTAACTACATCCTGCCCACCTCTGGCGTATAGGTGGACAGCCGGCACCGGCAGTCTCGCGTTGTCCTCGGGGGGCCCCTTCCTGGGCTTGCCCCGCAATGCCACCAAGAGATCAAATTGGCCCGATACCTCAGAGGTGCGCAGCTGCCCATGACCATGCGGCGCAGCTGTGCTTTAGGGGGATGATTGCCGGAATATCCTTGGTGCTCTCTCTGCACCTAAGGGAACCTTGTCCATGTCCCTTCGAGGGCGGGACAACCTCACTCGGTCTCCCTCTGCTCCCTTTGAACCTAAGGAATGGCCCTCAAGGCGGCCACCTGCTTTACCGCGGTGCGGCCGTCATCTTTTTATGGCAAAATGAGGGACTGGGACTTGTCTCTGGCCGGCTCTTCCCTGGGGAACTCACCTCCCCATCAGGCCCTCAAGACGCATCACTTCCTCTGAGCTGGGCACAGCAACACGGCCCCTTTCGCCGGCACCTCTCCCTGCGGGTCCGGTCTCTTGTCGTGGAGCAGGTCCTTCTCTGGTTGCTCTGGCCAACCTGCGAGGCTCCGTCTCCGTCTGGGCCACCCGTCGGGCTCTCCTCAGCACAACGGGAGCTCTGCCTTAAACCAGGCACAGGGTTGCCTGCCTTCCGCTCCGGCGGCACTTCCTCTCTGTGGCCACGGAAGACTCGGCAACACGCGGGCTCTCCTCGTGGCTACGGGAGCCCCGCCTCCAACCAGGCACAGACCTTGCCTGTCTTCCGGCGGTGCCACTTCACAGTTGGCTCCCCATCTCGGATCAGCCTCGCCCCTGGCCAGGCAACGGGCGCCTGACTTCCGGTTTTGCTCGGAACGAGCGGAGCTGGTGCCCTTCTTCTTGTGTTTCCGGAAAAGAAAAGGCAACTACGGAGTGCTCATCATGCACTCGGCAGGGCAAAGTTGGAGCCCCCTCCTCAGGCTCGTAGAAGCACGCGGAGCTCTCCTCATGACTACGGGAGCCCCGCCCACAACCAGGCAACAGCTGCCTGGCTTCCTGGTCTGTGGCTCTTCTGCCACGGCGCCTTCTCAGCTTCTAAGTTGGAGCCCCCTCCTCGGGTTCCCAGGGACAATAAAAGAACGCAGCGCTCACGAGGCGCTAGGACCCAAGTTCAGAGGGGCAGAGCTGGGCACAGGCAGGCCCCCAGGTAGGGACCCCCCGGGGACAGCAGCTGGGTCCCAGGGTGGTTCCTCCTTGGCCCAGCAGTCCTGCAGCAACACAGCTCCAAGTAGGTACTAACAACACACATGGGGTCACAGCCCCAATATTTATACCACGCTTAGGGCCCGATGTAGGTAAAACCGAAATAGCGAGTTCTTAATAGCGAATTTTACCGATTCGCTATTAAGAACTCGTTATATGCGATGTAGATAAAAAATCGCTAAAAGTTAGCGTTTCTGTAAAATTCGCTATTTAAAATACCGAATCCTCATTACCGAATCGGTAATACCTATTCCATATTACCGAATCGGTAATTAGCGAATCCGGTATTTCAAAAAATCGCAAAGCTGTGAATCAGCCAATCCTGTGCTTCCTGATGACCTCACAACCAGGAAGTGGCCACACCCATGCAGCTACACTGATCCTGAAGCTGTTGGAGAGGAAGGGAGCAGGAGCAAAAGCACAGGAGCTGCACAGCTACCACCTAGCTGATACACCAAAACAGAACCATGGACTCACAGGAGAAGGGGAAGGATGCTGGAGAAAGAAAGCGTAAACACAAGTTCAGTGAGAGGGAGTTGGAGGTCCTAATAGAGGAGGTGGTGAAGGATCACGACCAGCTCTTTGGTAAAAATCCCTGCACGTCCCTGAGTCACAAAAACGGAAGATTTGGCTAGTGATCCAGCAGAAAATCAATGCCATCGGCGTCACCCATCGCTCAACAGAGGACCTCAAGAAGCGCTGGTACGATCTCCGGAAACGTGCCAAGGAGAGGGTGGCCGAACGGCTCAAACAAGCCAGTAAGACAGGTGGGGGGACATCAACAGCGCCTGCACCGACTGCATTGGAACAAATGGTGGAGTCCACCCTCCAGCCGGAGAGCGTCAGTGGCATTGGAGACGTGGACAGTTCAGCCACAGGATCCAACAGACAAGGTAAGATGCATGCACAGCATGCTGTGCCCCCCTCCCTAGCCCCAATCCACCTGCATGAATCCCACTCCAGACCATGTTTTGCCTAAAATCAGCAATGCATCATGGGAGATGTAGTCCCTATCAACTAATAGCATATCAGTCAGTCCACAAAAAGCATATGCAATGCACACACATTAATAGATAAGCAAGCGAGGGACAGACAGCTAGATTGACAGTCATGAAATTTATTTGTAGGCAAATGCTGCCAGACAAGTGAGTAATAGTACATCCTGTATCCACAGGCGACACATCGCGACAGGCTGCAGAAGGGGAGACAGAAGAGGCTTCCAGGGAGCAAAACACACTGGAGGAGGATGTCCAATCACCTGCTGATGTCACACCACCATCACCACCACCACCACCACGAGCCAAGAGCTATTCAGTGGGTAGCCTCCAGGAGATGGAGGGCACAGAGGATGAGAGCCAGGGAGCACAACAGACCCTGCAGGATGATGATGTACACGCATCTGTAACGCAGTCCCCCATGGAGGTTGGCAACACAGGTGCACGAAGACGCCGACAAAGGGCACACAGTCCTGAGGCAGAGGAGTCCAGTGTCTTCTCTGGTCTGGAGGGGAAGATGCTTAAAGTGCAGCGCCTGCAAGGCAAAACAATGAGGGCAATGCAACGCCAGATGGTGGCAAACAATGAAAACATTAACGACATGAAGGAGGCCATATACTGCCTCAACAACACCATGGCTGAGGGCATGAGGGAGATGTCTGATGCTGTCAGGCTGCTATGCAGCAAGATTGATAGCGACCGTGGTGCAAGGCGCAGGGACAGACAGACACTGGAAGGGTACACTAAGGCAGTTAACAGGCTGTGCAATGCCACCCATGTACTCAGCAGGCGCTCGGTGGCCATGCAATTGGAGATGGCCAAGTGCAGCCGTGATGTCACTCAGGGGTTGGTAACAGTCACCAGTGCCTTGGAGGTGCTTCAGACCAACCAAATTGCTGCCACAGGATCGGGGGATGGGGCTGAGAGTGAGGAGGCAACAAGCCACAGCAGCATCACCCCCCCATTACAGGAGACCAGGAGGCGCAGTGGTAGGCACGGATCAGCCGCAGGACACAGCACTGTGGAGGACAGTGTGCCTGCTGAACGCAGCAGTGCTGCGCATGGGCGCAGGAGATAAGCACTGCCATCACATTCCATTGTGTTGTGGGTGACGTAACCCATTTGACACAATGATGGGACTAGGGATGTTGCATGGTGGAGTGACTATGCATTGTTTGGCTTGACCAGGCACTGTGAGGCCATCATAGTGTTGCGGTGTGCTGGCCAATTGCCTGACTGAAGGTCAATTAAACACCGTCACACAATTGCAGTTACTAGCTTTGTCTCATTACTTACTCAGAAATAGTTGTGTGTGATCTCTGCCCGTCTCTGTCTCCCATCTGGTGCAGATGCGACACCTGCAGCGCTGTGCTGTGGCTGGGGACATTCCTCATCCTCATCCTCTGATTCACTGATTTCCACGGGTGTCCCCCTCTTTGTGGCAAGGTTATGCAGCATGGCACATGTAGCTATTATTTTGCAGCAGATCAGTGGCCGGTACTGCCGTGCACCTCCACTTTTGTGGAGGCAGCGGAACCTGCTTTTGAGGAGTCCAAATGTTCGCTCCACCACATTGCGCGTAGATTTATGTGCCACATTATATCTCCTTTCACTTGGGGTGGATGGGTTCAGATATGGAGTCAGGATGAAAGCACGCACCGCATATGCGCTATCACCTAAGTGTAAAAGAAAGGAAAATTATTCACAGCCAGCAATCGTTGCATCAAATGTATACTTCAGGGTGTGTCACATGGATTTACCTAGCAGGTAGCCTTCTCCAAATTCACCCCCAACAAGACGGGTATAGATCCCACTGTTCCTGAAGATGTAGGAATCATGCGTGCTCCCTGGGAATTTTGCAACTATGTCAGTGATGATGTGAGACGCATCACATATAACCTGTACATTGATTGAATGTGTGGATTTGCGGTTGCGGTAGATGTGGGAACTGGGCCTTCTGATAGAAGTCCATCTTTGTCTTGTGCAGTTCTGCCTGTGTGCTGGGGAATTTGATATAGTGTGGCATCCTTTGCAACATGGCATCCAGGAATGTATTGAAGAAACGTGACAGGCAACTCTGTGAGACTCCACCTGCCGCAGCTATTACCCCCTGGTAACTGCCGGATGCCAGTAGGTGCAGGCAACAGAGTACCTGTACATGTGGAGGTATTGCGTGCGCCCTTGGTGTCTGGTGCTCCAGGATTGGGTGCAGGTCCCGTATCAGGTCCAGGATGGTGTTTGGGTGTAGCCTGTACCTCTCATGGATTTCAGCCTCTGTGAGTTGGAATAAGGTGATGCGCAATCTGTACACGCGTTCTTGTCGTCTCCAGATCCTTTGTGCTGCAGCTCGTATCCGTAGCCGCCTTGCAATGACATAGAGGGCCGCCATTGTGTTCAGGCTGATGCATTCTGGGGCTGTTTATATGCTGTGCACCTGGTTACCACCTGCTTTGAGTTCGTGCTAATTTGCGACTCTTAATTTGCGTTTTTTTAAGGATTTGGTAATAGCGAGTTTATGTACATTGCTTAGCGAATTTTTTAGCGATTCCTTATTTTGCTAATCGCTAAATAGTGAGTCGGTGTGGCATTTTCGCTAAATAAGGAATCGCAAGTTGTTTTCAGTTGTTTTTAGCAATTCCTTATTTTGCGATTCTGTGTTTCTGCCTCTACATTTCACATGGTTTATTAGCGATCGCTAACGCTGAAATTCTGCGAATTTCAGCGTTAGCGCTCGCTATTTGGCCACCTACATCTGGCCTTAGTCTTTGTTCTGCCTTGACACAGGGCACTGGACCTAGTCCAAACCAGTTCTGGGAGGCACTTCACAAGTGCACAACACTCCCCATTGTCAGTGTAGGCTCTGGCCCCAGACACACTATGGGGGGGCGGAGCCAGCCTTGTACAAGGCAGGCGCAGATCTATTCAGGGTCAGGGGCTACTCCTCCCACTACTCCAAATGCAGTACAGGCCCATTCAGCCTAGCGCTGACTCGCCCAGCCTCTCTGGAGCCACTGCACCTCCCCAGCCCCTGCCACTCCAGAGCCAGACATGCAATACACATAAGGCAGGCACAAAGACACATAGCACACAGAAATGACAACTTTTAAAAGTGGCATTTCTAAACTAGTGATAATAAATCTGCGAACACCATTACGCAGCATTTATTACCACTATTCCAAACATACCAAACTTGACCACTCTACTCCTCTCAGGTCAGGAATTACCACTGAAGCACATATCAGGGAATCCCCAATGCATTCCTATGAGAGGGCAGCCTCACAGTAGTGAGAAACCAAAATGGCTGCTTGTCACTACCAGGACATGCCACACAGTTAAGGCACATGTCCTACCTGTTACCTACAATGCACCCTGCCCTTAGGGCTAGCTAGGTCCTACCTTAGGGGTGACGGATATGTAGTGAAAGGGGGGTCACAGACGTGGCACCCACTTTATGTGCTACCTCACAGTGGCAGTAAACTGCGCACACAGGCCCTGCAATGGCAGAGGTCTGAGACAGGTTTGAAAGGCTACTTTGGTGGGTGGCGCAAGCAGCGCTGCAAGCCCACCAGTAGCATTTAATTTACTGGCCCTGGGTATCTGGGATACCACTTTACAAGGGACTGATAAGTAAATTAAATACGCCAAACATGTGTAGAACAATATTACCACGTTTTATCATAGAGAGCACATGCACTTTACACTGGACAGCAGTGATAAAGTGCCCAGAGTCCTACAACCATAACACCAGGTCAGAAAAAATACTAGGAGGAAGGCAAAAAGTTCAGGGATGACCCTGCAAAAAGGGCCAAGTCTAACAGGCACTGCGTCGGTACAGATCGGTGGAAAGTCATCAGTGCAACGATTTTTCAGGAAAACAGCTGCACAACCGTCTTTCAAGGCCCAGGACTGGATTGGCACCTCTTCGCAGGTCAGGACTCACAGTTGGCAGAGTCCGGCAGATGAAGCAGTGCTGAAGGAAGTCTTTGATGGCCCTGAGACTTCAAGAGCAGGAGGCAAGTCAGCAAACCCGTGGAGAACCTGGGTGCAAGGAAGTAGAAAGCAGTTCCAGTCCTTCTCACGCCCAGGCAAAAAGCAGCAGACAGCAGGCAAGCACAGCAAAGCAGGTAACAGCACAGCAATCAGCAGGCAGCAGACCAACACGTAGAGCAGTTAGCAGAGTGGCAGTCCCTCCTAAAGCACAGCAGCTCTTCTTCCTGGCAGAATGTCCTTGGTTCCAGAAACGTTCTCCTTTGGTGGTGTCAGGGGTCCAGTTCTTATACCCAGTTGGGCCTTTGAAGTGGGGGAGACTTCAAGGAGGCCTTTGAAGATCATAAGGTCCCTACCTTTCCTGCCCTTGCTCCAGACTCGCTACAGGGGGGTATGCAGCTCTTTGTGTAGGGGACAGGCACAGCCCTATTCAGGTGCAAGTGTCAGCTCCTCCCTCCCACTCTAGCTCAGGAAGGCCCAGCAACCTGATGGTGGCCCATCAGGATGTGAATGTCATACCCCAGCTCCCTTTGTGTGTGACTGTCTAAAGGGAATGCACAAAGCCCAGCTGTCACCCAATCCTGACGTGTATTCAAAGACAGGCAGAGGCACAGAATGGTGAAAGGAAGAAAATGCCAACTTTCTAAAAGTAGGATTTTCAAACTTACAATTTAAAATCTGACTTCACTATAAGTTGTGATTTTAAATTATGAGTCTAGAGACACCAAACCCCAAATCTCTATCTCTTCCCAATTGGAAATTACACTAAAAAGATGTTTTAAGGCAACCACAATGTTAACCCATGGGGCTTTGAAGTACTGGAAAATGAATTTGAGTTTTTCACAACCAGGACATGTAAAACTCAGAGGTACATGTTGTACCTTTTATATACACTGCACCTCTCCCATAGGGCTGCCTAGGCCCTACCTTAAGGGTGACTTTTATGTAATATAAAAGAGAAGGTTTAGGCCTGGCAAGTAGGTGAACTTGCAAGGTCGAAACAGCAGTTTAAAACTGCATATATAACACCAAGGGAGAAAGAGAGGCTGAAAAGGGCCCACGCCTGCCTCTCAAGTAACTATAACACACAATAATGGCGTGGTGTCCTTGTATTGGGAGCATCTGGGGGGAAATACCAGAAGCAATTCAGATGATTCTATCTTTTTTTTTTAAAAAGGATGCTTTTGTGTCTCCTACTAAAGATCGCAATTCCAAGAACTGGACGAGGTTGGCTCACTCACTTAATGTGACATGCTCCATTATAGGCCACATCTTCCCGCCCTGGTAAGGTGATACTACCGGGCGGACTCAACCTCAGGTTGGGCTATCCTGAGGGAGTTCTTAGATATTTTTATTTTTTTCTGGATAGCATGGGTTCAGTTGCTAACTAAAAATACCTCAGGATATACCACAAAAGTATCCTTTTACTTAAGTGGTACCCTGGGTATGATTAAAACATATCGTTGGGTAACGGCAGGGTATAGATGTGGATACTATGATCCTTGCATACTCCTGGGTTCAACCAACCTGTTTCTGCCCTTTCCTAAAAGCCTAAAATGTCTTGGGCATTCATCAGTGTTAATAACTACCTCCCTAACCCTAACTGAAAATGAGGGTAAGAAGTTTGTTAATAAAAGCAGAGAGGACCTACCTATCTGAAGGTAAACATCTGTATTTAATATCTAGTTACTAGTAGGCGTTTTGCTTCATGGTCTGTTGAGGGGGAAGAACCTGCAGAGAACATCAGCCTTGACGTGGTCTGTGCCAGGACAGTGTTCCACCATCAAAAGTCCATTCCTTGTAGGGAGATTAACCACTGCAACAGTGTGGGATTCTCACCCCTCAACTGCATTAACCACCTAAGGGGCCTGTGGTCTGTCAGAACTCAGAAGGGGGTGCCAAACAAGTATGGCCTTAGCTTCTTCAGCACCCAGACCACAACAAAGGCTTCCCTTTCAATTGCGCTCCACCTCTGTTCCCTGGGAAGTAGCCTCCTACTGATGAAGGCTACAGGCTGATCCAGGCCCTCTTCATTTAGCTGTGAGAGCACAGCACCTATGGCATGCTCTGAGGAGTCCGTCTGCACAGCAAACTCTTGGGGAAAATCGGAGACCTTGAGCACAGGTGCTGTGCACATGGCTTCCTTCAGGGCATCAAAGGCTTTCTGGCATGCCTCTGTCCAGATCACCTCACATTGCTGCTTCTTGGAAGTCAGTTCTGTCAAGGGACTACAATGGTGCCATATCCCTTGATGAATCCAGTCAGGCCTAAGAAGGCTCTCGCTTCTGTCTAGGTCTTGGGAGGTTCCAAAGCCAGAATGGTGTAAATTTTGGGATGCAAGTGCTACACCTTGCCGCCCCCTACTTGGTGTCCCAAGTAGACCAAAGAACCCTGCCCTATCTGGCACTTACTGGCCTTGATAGTCAGGCGTGTGCTCTGCAAAGCCAGAAGCACTTCCTGGAGTTGGTTTAGGTGGTCCTCCCAACTAGAGCTGAAGACTGCAATGTCGTCTAGGTAGGTGGCACTGAAGTTCTCCAACCCAGCCAGAACCTGATTGACCAGCCCCTGGAAGGTGGCAGGGGCATTCCTTAAACCAAAAGGCATGACCCGAAATTGGAAATGCCCTTATGGTGTTGAAAATGCTGACCTCTCTTTATCCCCCTGGGTCAAGGCAATCTGCCAGTACCCAGACCCTAAGTCAAATATGCTGAGGAACTAGGCAATTCCAAGCCGATTGATAAGCTCATCAGCTCTGGGGATGGGGTGTGCATCAATCCTGGTGTTTGCATTGAGCCCATGGTAGTCCACACAGAACCGAAGTTCAGGTGTGGTACCTCAAGGGGCAGCCTTGGGAACCAATTCCACTGGGCTGAACCAAGGGATGTTTGAGAGCTCAATAAACCCTAATGCCAGCATCTTAGAGACCTCCTCCTTAATGCTGGCTCTCACCCTCTTCTTTAATGCTGGCTCTCACCTTATCAGACAACCTGTACATTTTGTTCTTCACGGGTGTGCTGTCCCCAGTATCAATATCATGGGTACACCATGTAGTGAGGCCTAAGGTAAGGGAGAACACAGAGGCAAACTGTCCCAACAACTGGCGGCAGTCTCTTCGTTCATCTAGGGTCACTGTAGGGGAGAGTCTGACACCCTCCATTGACCCATCCTGCTCCTTAGAAGATAGGAGGTCAGGGAGAGGTTCACTCTCCACTTCCACCTCATCATCAGTGACCAGGAGCATGGTAATCTCAGACCTCTCAAAGTGGGGCTTTAGACGATTCAGATACATGACCCACAAAGGATTCCTTGGAGTCTTGAGGTCAACCAAGTAGGTGACATCACTCTTGCGCTCCTTCACCTCATAAGGCCTAGACCAATGGTCTTGCAGGGCCCAGGGCTCCATTGACTCCATTACCCACAATTTTTTACCAGGCTGAAACTCAATGAGAGTGGCATTCTGGCAGTACCACCATTTCAGGTCCTCCTGGCCAGCTTCTAGGTTCTCCTGAGCGAGTTTCCCGAAGTGGGCTGTCTGATTGCGGAACACCAGCATGTAGCTAACTACATGCTGGGGTGGCTCCTTGGGAGCTTGCTTCCAGCCTTCCATAACCAAAATGAGAGGTCCTCTCACAGGGTGCCCATACAGAAGTTCATATGTTTTTGACAGCATGCTGCCAGTTGGTCACCTCAGGCAGGTTCCCCAGTTCAGTCACATCCTCCCCTGTAGGTACCGGGCATCCCCCTCAGGGTCAGCCTCCTCCCAGACCATGGGAATCTCAGGAGTGGGTTTTCCGTACCCCTTGCTCTTCCTCTTTTTGGCAGGTACCTGGGACATTCTTCCATGCTCTAGGTCATCTTGACCACCTTGTCGGGCTGCCATGAACCATGTGGTCAGGCACACCCATTCGTGCAACCCCATAATCTCCGAGTGTGACCTGAGCTCCACCTCCTTTCAGATGGTATGCTCTAGGTAGTTGACAAGCAGACAATCCATAGGCATGGATGGACTCACAGCTACGATCAGCAGACCTGATGCCCTCCCCCCCATTCAAAGGGAACCATAGCCACTGGGTAGTGGCTCTCACGGTTGTTAGCAGCAATCACTTGGTAGAACGTACTAGGGAATACCTGCTCTGAAGATACCAGATGACACCTGACGGTTGTCATGCTGGCTCCTGTGTCTCTACGAGTCTCCATCTTCTGCCCATTGATGGATACCCACTGACTGTACTTCTTAGTATTGTCAGGCATGTGGGTTCTATGTACCATCTCTCCATCACCCAGGGACACCAGGGTCAACTCTGCTCTCTCCCCAAACCAATTTCTTGTCGCAATCTCCTCCCCAAGCCCTACACTACCCAACCCCAGTGACTGTACACCGGTGGGGGGCTGTGCTCATTTGGGATACTTGGAATCCTGTTTGTAGTGTCCTTCTTGCTTACACTCATGACGCTTCACGGGAGCCTTCTCTGCAGACTTACTGTCAAGGAACCATTTCTTTTTCTTTGCCATAGTGGGAAGGGAACCCTAACCCGCAGAACTAGTTTGAGGCCCTTTAGAGAAATCCTTGCTCTTTTTGTCCCCCCCTCCTTCTCCCTGTGAGGACCTTGCCCACCCTTCCGGTGATCCCCTCCAGATACCTTCCTGTGAACCCTGGTGCTGACTGAGCCATCCGCCTCCTTAGCAAGCTCTCTGGGGTCAGTGAGCTTACTACCAACAAGATGCTGGTGCAAATCTGGAAAGCAAAGTCTGAACATATGCTTAGTTGCAAACAAATTATACAGCCCTCGGTAATCGTTTACTTCACTGCCCTTCACCCAGCCATCCAGTGCCTTGCAAAAGTAATCTACACAATCTACCCAGGTCTGTTGGGATAGCATCTGACTGTCCCTAAAATGTGTCTATATTTTTCTGGGGTCAACCCAAACTTCCTGATCAGGGCCTACTTCATGGGGGGATACCTCATCCTGTCACTCCCTTCTAGAGCAAGTAGAGTGTCCCTCTCCTCACTAGAGATATGCCACCACAGACTAGTTCTCCAATCCTCCTCAGGGACATTGTGCAACTGTAAAGCAATTTTGTAGGCCTAAAACCATCTAACTATGTCATTTACCACCACAAAGTCAGATACCAGACTGTTGGGTATGTGGATCCTCCTGTCAGAGGGCACAAAAGAAATGCGGTCACCAGCTTTGCTGGATCCAGCTCTCTCAGGCTCAGTTCCTGAGCCAACATCATTTTCTTCTCCTCCATAGCCAATCTTTTTGCCTCCATCTCTTTCTTCAATCTGAGTTTAGCCAGCTCCAATTTTAGTTTCCTCTCCCCCCTTCTGTCCTCCAGCTCCTCTGGGGACAGGCTTTTAGAGGACACACTCCTCCCTGGCCTCCGATGAACCACTGCTACTTGCAAGGTACCAGCCCCCTGGCCCAAAGGTAGTCCCATATTCTCCATGGACTCCTTGTCCAGCTCCACATCATCCTCTAGCTTCTCTATCTCCTTATCATCCTCCTCAGGGATCCCATTTGCTGCATCCCTAGCTTCTATCCAGGCCCTCAGCACCTTTTGCAGCTCCACCTTCTTGGTGAAGACTTTGGTAGAAACCCCAAACTCCTTGCAAAAATCCTTGAGTTGTTACACTGTGTACTTCTCCAATTTGGATAACTCAAAATCCAGGTTTGAGGGGCAGGTGGAGTTATGGGACCTCCAATCAGATACATGATTTATAAAAAAGCAAAAATGCCAATCAGGGAGAATTGAAAAAATAAAAAATGTGCATTGAAGAGAGTAGGTAAGAAAATGTCAATGGGGATCAAAGATAATTGATTCAAATTGGTCTAGATGTGGCTAATATTGTACACCAAATTACTTTAAGGTTCTGCACAAACACAAGTCCTATCCTCACCACTGATCACCAATGTTAGCGATTGGTTCTCTAGTTGGCAGAGGTTTGCACCCTGTCCAAGTAGGGACTACAATCCTTGTCAGGGTAAGTAAGATACACAACCTAAATTAACCTGTGCTCACCCTCTGGTAGCTTGGCACAGAGCAGTCAAGCTTAACTTAAGAGGCAATGTGTACAATATTTGTGCAACACTTTAATTGTGATAGCATAGTGAAAACACCACAAAAATACTTCATATCAGTTTAGAAAAAATAGAGAATATTTATCTGAGTAAAACAAGACCAAAACAACAAAAATCCAATAAGTAGAACTCGAGATATGAAGTTTTAAAGAATAAACTGCAATATAGTGCTTAGAAGTCAATAGTGCTTAGGGGTTACTAGAGGTCAAGCTGGACAGGGGAAATCCAAAGTTTCGGGGTGACTGCGATAGAGGGCAGCTTGGCAACAGAACCATCCTACCCTGAGTGCCCGTTATTTTCACTTTTTGCTAAATGTGTTTTATGGACATATATGTATATATACAACTAGATCGATAGATGGCTCCAGACTCACTACAGGGGGGGCATGCAGCTCTTTGTGTGGGGACAGACACAGCCTTATTTAGGTGCAAGTGACCATATATATATGTATACGTGTGTGTTCACTGAAGAAAACAAAGTTTAAAGTAACGTTATAGTTAGGTAAATTTGTTAGTGGGAACATTTCTAGCTAAAAAAACACAGAGATTCACCAGTTATAATCAGCAGCACTAACTATAACTTGTGCCCCCGCCATGCACAGCTTATGACCTCACTTATGACATTACTCATGACATATTCTGTGCCATCATTTATGACATCACATATGGCATCTCAAATGGCATCATTGATGACATCTCTGATAACATCATCCCAGCATTTTTTTGTACACATTGCTCTATAAACCTGTATAGCTTTAGATCGCTATATGTAAGTACAAAATAGCTCTGAAAAATATGAACCATGAGAAATGCCATCACAGAAACAACTCCCTTAGCTGTAGAAAGTATGGGGTGTGTAGCACACTGACCCAATACCATACACTTCAAGGGTAGCGTAGTTCACATTAACAATCAACCACAGATATATGGGAAACCCTAATTGGATACGGTGTTCAATCTGTAAACACCTGTTCAGAGCAAAACAAATTCCTAAAAATACTGAACTTCTCTTCAAAAGCAATGCCCTAGTACAGACAGCTTTTATCTGTATCAAACCCCTGACAGTCACCAAACCTACATTAAGAAATGAAGTTGATATAAGTAGAGAAGTGAATACTTTAAACAGTATTCACTCTATGGAGAGAGTTTATTCTGTACCAAACTATTTGTAGACAGTGACACGCTCATTACAAATACACTATAGAGTGATAAAAAGTATCTTCTAAGCACAGTGTAACGAGTGTACTCGTTCTCCCTACAGACTGACTGACTGACTGATGCATTTATAGAGCGCTCGATTGCCGAGGCGTCTTGGCGCTGAGGTGAGTTCATACTGATCCAGATGCTTGCTTATTTAAGAGCACTTAGGAAACAGCCAGGTCTTAACCTGTTTCCTGAAGATAGTCCTGTTGGGTTGCAGTCTCAGCTGTGAGGGGAGGGAATTCCACAACTTAGCAGCTTGATGTGAAAAGCTCTTACCACCCCATCTAGCCTTTTTTATTCTGGGCACCAGTACCAACCCTGTGTCGGCGGATCTCAGGCTTCGCAGAGGTTTGTACCAGGAGAATAGCTTTTGAATGTCAATGGCACCGCCTACGTGGAGCGCCTTGTGCACTAGGCAGAGGGCCTTGAATTTTACTCTTTCCGGGATGGTAAGCCAGTGGAGCTGTCTGATACTGGTAGACGTGGGATGATATTTAGGGAGAGCGAGCAGCCGCATTCTGCAGAGATTGTAATTTAGCAGTTTGGCCTTTGTCTATACCTAAGTATAGCGCATTCCCATAATCAATTCGGGAAAGAACAAGGGCTCCAATTACTGTTTTCCTTAGAGTGAATGGGATGAACAGCAAGATTTTGCGCAAAACTTTCAAGGTGAAAAATCAGGCAGAGGTTACTTGATTGATTTGCTTCCCAAGCTTTAATTCACTATCGAATATAAAGCCTAGGTTCTTTGCCTTGGTCACCGGGGCTGGACAACTCCCAGCCTCCGCAGGCCACCAAAGTTGATTCCAAACTGAGGGGTCCTTCCCAAACTCAATAACCTCGGTCTTATCAGTATTGAGTTTGAGGAAGTTTGCGTTCATCCAAGCCATAACTGCATTAAGACAATTACGGAACCGGGCCGCTGTGATGTCCACCCTTTGCGAGACCAACACCACTATCTGGGTGTCGTCCGCATATGAAACCAGATTAAATCTGTTCTGTTTGATTAATCTGGCCAGAGGGGTAACATAGATGTTGAAAAGCGTTGGCGACAGAGCCGACCCCTGTGGGACACCACACGGGAGGCACAAGTTTGCAGACTTAAGACCCTCCCAGTGGATCAGTTGTTCCCTGGATGCCAGGAAGGATGAAAGGAGGGCTAGAGCCGTCCCTCTAATACCTACTGCCTTCAGCCGCTGCACCAACACCGTGTGATTCACGGTGTCGAATGCTGCCGATAGGTCAAGCAGGATGAGGACGGATCTGCCCCCTTCATCCACCAGTTTGCGGATTTCTTCTGTCGCCATTATCAAGGCAGATTCGGTGGAATGTCTTGCTCTGAAGCCGAGTTGGGTGGAATCAAAAAGTAGATTACCATCCAAGTAGTCCATAAGTTCTAAATTCATTGATTTTTCCAGAATTTTAGTTGGTAATGGGAGACATGATATTGGGCGGTAATTCTTTACCTCAGCAGGATCCAGTGTGGCTTTCTTGATGATCGGCCTAATGCAAGCCTTTTTCCATAACTGCGGATAGACACCAGAGCTAATTTCCCCGTTTAAAAGAGGGGTCATATGTACGCTGATTTGGTCGGATACCAAGTTATGTTACGTTATGTTATTTATACTTGTATAGCGCATATACACCGACAGGTCTCTTAGCGCTTAGAGAGAAGCAAGACAGCGTCAAAGCGGGGAGGTCTCCATAGTATTAAGAGGTCTTACGTCGCCTCTAGTACTTCCCTGAAGAGAACAGTTTTTAACTGTTTCCGGAAAAGAAGCAGGACAGGTTCTTTCCGGAGAGTATCGGGCAACTGGTTCCAGAGTTGTGGCAGGAGGACCGAGAAGGCTCGTCCCCCTTTGGAAACCAAGTTACTTCGAGGGCAAACCAGCTGGACGGCTTCTGCTGAACGAAGGGCCCGCCTTGGCACATATTTGGTTAAACGTTCCCTTATGTACCCTGGGGCTTGTCTGTAGAGAGCTTTGTGGACAATGCAGAGTCCCTTGAATTTCGCTCTCTGCTGAACAGGCAGCCAGTGCAGCTTACGCAGCAGAGGAGTGGCATGAGTTCTTCTAGGCAGCCTGAAGATCAGCCTAGCTGCATCATTCTGTACCACTTGTAGTTTGTTTGTGAGTTTCTGGGGGAGCCCAACATACAGCGCATTGCCATAGTCAGGTCGTGAGACAATAGTTGCTGATACTATAATTTTCAGAGATGACACTGAAAGCAGAGGAACCAGTTTCCTCAACTGCCTTAGAAGCCCAGTACATATGCCCACCACCGAGTTAACTTGATGGATCATAGAGAGCTCGGAGTCGATCTTGATTCCCAGGCTTTTTACCACTGGTGATGGGCTGGGAGGGGCCCCCAACTCTTGGGGCCAAAACAGGCCGCTCCAGGGGTTGTTTTTTGATGGGAAGGCTAGTACTTCGGTTTTATCTGGGTTAATTTTTAGGGAATTTGCCGCCATCCAGTTGACTGTGAACCTGAGGATGTTCTGGACTGATACTTGGGCACAGACCGAGTTATCAATCCTCAGGATGAGCTGGGTATCATCCGCATAGTTAAAAACCTGGCAGTCCATATTGGTTAGTGCAGCTAACAGGGGCTGCAGATATATATTAAAGAGGAGCGGGGACAGTGCGGAGCCCTGAGGGACTCCGCAGGAGATATTGCCCTTTTCCGACACTTGGGCACCAAGTTGGACCCTCTGCGAGCGTTCCGATAAAAAAGATTCTAACCAGTTATAGGCGTGCCCTCGAATGCCCAGGGCCGTCAGCCGGGTCAGTAGTGTTGTGTGGCTGACCGTGTCGAACGCCGCCGAAAGATCTAAAAGAATCAGGGCGCTCTGCTCTTTGTTATCGGCCTTCATCTTAAGATCGTCAAGTACAGATAACATGACTAGCTCCGTACTGTGGTGGGCTCTGAACCCAGCCTGGCGGGGTTGGAGTAACTCATGTTCCTCCAGGAACGCTGAGGTTGTCTTCAAGACATGTTGCTCCACAACCTTCACCAGGAACGGGAGCTGGGAGATGGGTCTATAATTTTTGAGCTCAGCCTTGTCTGCTCCCGGTTTCTTTAGTAGGGGATTAACTCTGGCCTCCTTAAAATAGACGGGGACTTGACCATTCGCCAAGGAGTTATTCAAGAGAGTGAGAATCTGACTCTCCAGGGCCGGCAGGGCCATCCGAAAGATCCTAGGCAGGCATGGGTCGGCTGGAGAGCCTGATTTGATTCTATTTATCAGGAGCATCAGAGAATCTGGGTCCAGTGGAGGGAAACTAGTGAGGAGCTGTCCGGTGGGAAGTGACGGTGTACGCAGCTCCAAGGAGCTCAGGGTGATGGGGATTTTTTCAATCTCCAGGAGGATATCTGCTATCTTCTGGAGAAAAAAGGACTGCAGTGCATTACAATCTGAGGGTGCTACTGCAGGATTTATATCCGGCTTTTTACTCAGTTCATTGAGGATCTTAAAAGTCTCCTTCTGTTTATTTGGCGCTTCAATTATGCTAGCCTCATAATACTCGGCTTTCCTAGTTGTAATAGATTTTTTATAGAGAGCTAGAGTGACTTTATAGTTTGTTAATTCCGTGGGGTCGTAAGCTTTCCGCCACTGTCTCTCAGCTTTGCGGAGGCTCTGCTTACTTTCCCTCAATACCTCATTAAACCAGGGGGCCACCTTGTCTTTAAGTCTGGTTCTTTCTCTCCGTTCCGGTGCTATTTGATCGATAGCCGCTTGAAGAGTATTACTAAGGGTTTGGCTTTCTGTGTCAATGTTGCCCTCCTCCAATTTGTTTGGGGATAGCCTCTGTAGAGTGTCCGCTAGATTGTCTGTCTGAATTTTGTGCCAACTCCGCACTCTCCTCCACTCAGGCGGGTGTAGTGCAGGAGGACTATCCAAAGGGACCCAGCAGGAAATTAGTGAGTGGTCAGACCAGGCACATGGTTGAATACTTGTTAGCCTGACAAGATGGTTAGATGACCATACTAAATCTAGGGTATGCCCTTTAGTGTGAGTGGGGCAATCCACCAATTGTTGGAGCCCCAGATTGGACATTCCCATGTCAAACTGCCTGAGCTGGGGTTCCCGTGGTTCCTTCTCCCAGTGGTAACTGAAATCTCCAACCACCATTCTCCAAGTGCAGAATTGATGGAGGACAGGGATCCAAAGGCGAGCCTGATTTTGTCAATAATAGTATATCATTGACTTTCTCTGTCGCTAAAACAGAGAACTCTAACAGACTGCTCTGAGAAGAGTTATCCGCCGGGGGATCTTCATTGTTTTCCATTGTCGTTGGCACTGTCTTCTGCAGTTCGTCATAAACTGTCTGTACTTTATTTTGAAAAAAGGAGGCAATTTTGTCCACAAAGTTTTGGTCCGGTTTAAAGTGGCTATCCTGCAGACGTTTAGATAGGGCTGTGTTAGAAATGGGATTTCTGGTTGGCTAGGGCTTGCGCCAAAGCCAGGCAGAAACCACCACTCTAGTCAGGGTAAGGGGGATACACACTGTTGATAACCCCTGCTCACACCCCCCCCCCCCGGGTAGCTTGGCACGAGCAGTCAGGCTTATCCCAGAGGCAATGTGTAAAGTATTTGCACCAACACCCACAGTAACCTAGTGAAACACCACAAATGGACACCACTCAGGTTGTTTATAAAAATAAAGTTATCTTTATATAGATTAGGCAAGATCAAAACGGCATAAAAATCACATACACAATTACTCTTTCCTTTAGTGATGTTCTTTGAAATGCTTTAGCAAAGAAAATAAATGAGCTTATGATATTGCTGCTTCTCTTAGTTCAATAACGTGGATTCAATAGTTCAGTTCAGGTAAGTGAATCAGATCGTGCTAGCACTGTCCCTGGTAATTTCAGTATTTCTTTAGGGAAATAGGAGAGATCAGTCAGAGCGGTTCAAAATTGCCCAGACCGTACTTCCGGTCGTGAATGTCGCGCTCTCTCCTTCCCCAGCGCGTTTAATCACGGGGCGCTATGCCCTTCTGACTCGGGGCGGGGAGAAACACCTTGCTGTTTTGGAAACGAACTCCTTCGTGAAGGATTGCTCACTCTGCCCTCGTAACCCCGAGCCGCCAGCTCCTTGCAGGCCTACAACCCACCCCAGGCTGAAACGCACGCTGCACTCGGACCAGCAGCCCGAGCGTTACCTGGGGGGTTGTTTCCTTTCCTGCGTTGTCGGCGGCCTGCTGGTGATTACTCCGTCAGCTGCGAGGCTTCGTCATGCTCAGGGATTCCAGCGCGGCTCCTTGCAGACGAGCCTCCACGTTGCTAGGCGACGCTCCGGAGGTTCTCTCCTTTCAGCGCGGCTCTTCCTCCCGACTCGGGCCGCACGGTGAAACTGACACAGAGCCTCCAGACAGCACGCAAAGCGCGCTCACTCTCCTGGGCCGGCGGTGGTGAAATTGACGTGCAGGATGGGCTGGCACACGGGCCAGCGGCGGTGAAATGGTCACAAGGCGCTTGCGGGCTCACAGGCCGGCGGTGGTGAAATTGGCACAATACTCCCCGGCCTCTTCACTGCCACGAGCAGGGGAGATCAAGCAGAAGGCTCCCACTCACCACACGCTTCTGGCAGAGCCCACGCTGGAGTTAAGGCACACGCCCACAGCGAGGAGCAGATGTTCCTCTGTAACTTTTGTGTCCCTGAGTTTGCAACAGGAGGCCAGCTCTTCTCAGTTCCTTGGAGACAGGTAGACTTCAGAGGGGGGCAAAGCACACAGCACAGCTCCTCTTCAAGTAAGGGGGACACAGCACACAGCAGACAGTCCCTTGATCCTCTTCCTCAGCAATCACAGCAACTGCAGGTCAGCTCCCAGACACTCAGCAATGGCAGCACTTTTCCTCAGTCTTCCTGGCTGTTCTTCTTTGGTACGGATTCCTTTTTGATCACGAAGTTTCTCCTAATCTAATTTTACAGGGGTCTCAGATCTACTCTTATACCTCAAAAGTCTTTGTTCTTCATGTGTGAGGGGTCCTGGACCCAGTCCAAACCAGTTCTGGGTGCATTCTGCCAGTGTGCATCTTCTTTCTTTATGAGTGTGGGCCAGGGCCATCAGACGCACCGCAGGAGGTGGAGCCAGCATTGTGGAAGGCAGGCACAGCCCTATTCAGACCCAGGTGCTACTCCTCCCACCACTCTACATGCAGATAGGTCTCTTCAGCCTAGTGCTGACTCACCCAGCCTCCTGGAGCCACCCCAGCCCCTGTCACTCACAAACCAGACAGCCAATTCACAAACAGGCAGAGGCACACAGAAAGGTTGAACAAGAAAATAGCCACTTTCTAAAAGTGCTATTTTCAAACACTGAATTTAAAAACCATCCTCCCTAAAAGATGCGTTACTAAATTCTGAGTTCAGGGATACCAGACTTCACTTTTCCATCTTGCTCCTATGAGGAGATATGCAGGTACACATGGGACACAGCATTCCCCATTCTGTCCTATGGGCAAGATGGCCTTTCAATAGTGAAAAACGAAATTGGCATTATTTCACTATCAGGACATGTTACCCACACTAGTACATGTCCTACCTTTCACATACACTGCACCCTGCCCAGGGGGTACCTTGGGCCTACCATAGGGGTGTCCAATGTGTAAGAAAAGGGAAGGGTCAGGCCTGGCAAGTGTGTACACTGGCCAGGACAACATGGCAGTTAACAAACTGCGCACAGGCACTGCAGTGGCAGGCCTGAGACACCATCTTAGGGCTACTCCTGTGGGTGGCACAATTAGTGCTGCAGGCCCACTAGTATCATTTGAATTAGCAGCCCTGGCACACTCAGTGCACTTTACTAGGGACCTACTGGTAAAACAAATAAGCCAATCATGGATAACCAATCACAATACCAATTTACAGAGAGAGCATATGCACTTTAGCACTGATCAGCAGTGGTAAAGTGCCCAGAGTCCTATAGCCAACAACCACAGGTCAGGAAAAACAAAGGAGGAAGAAGCAAAAAGTTTTGGGATAACCCTGCAAAAAGGGCCATTTCCAACACAACCCCCTTCCAGCCTAAAGCCAGGGTAGACCAAACGATACCTCGATGGGATTCCCTGCTTGGGGCGATAGAAAATGGAAACTGGCCAGAACAGCAGGGGACTATTTCTGTTCTATGCCTTCCTGAACCCAGTTGGATCCCTCTATCTCTACTCTCAGGGCCCACTAGGCTAAACCATGGGGGACCCTTCTCCTCACCTGGGGACCCCATCTGTGCAGCGCCTAACCTTACTTTGCTCACAGATGTGTCCACACTGGTAGACAGTACCCACCTGGCCAACACAGCGGTGTGGCCCAGTCCACCCCCAGGATGTGACTCCAGCCCCCCTCCTAGGGGCAACTCTGTCCACCAGGACAACCAGCCACAGTGGCCACTGACAGCTGTCAGTGATGAGAGCCAGGCCTCATGCCTGTCAGGCCTCTCTAACCTCTGTGGCGTCAGAAAGTGGGAGACAGTAGCCCCAGGTGCCTGGCACCTTTTCTCCACTTTTTCCTCCTGCCGAGTCAGGTATGGCACCCTGTCACTGGCCCACCAGCCCAAGGTCCGCACCCTCAGGACACAACTCTCCCACCAGTTCAGGACCTCTCTCCTGCAACTGGTCTGGTCTCCCAACCTAGGTCTAAACCCTCAGGTTGAACCGGGGTCAGAAGCGAGGACTCCCTCCCTCTGCACCCTCTTCCAGAGTTCTGCACCCTCCCACCTGGAGTGGTACCCCTGGAAGCCAAACCGGTCAGGACACTGCTTACAGATGTTCTTCCCTCCAGGTCAGGCAGAACCTGACCCTGCCCTCCCAACCTAGGGGCTAAACCCCGCGGCTGAGCACTTGCCTGGCACGCCAGGACTTCTGGGGACTCACACAGTATCCCAGCGGTCAGGACACTGATTACAGATGTCCTTCCCTCCAGGTCAGGCAGAACCTGAACCTGGCCTCCCAACCCAGGGACTAAACCCTGCGGTTGAACACTTTCCTGGCACACCAGGACTTCTGGGGACTCACACAGTATCCCCCCGAGGGTAACACATGACTCATGCGTCATGTGACAGTCTGACTGGTGCAGATCTCACGACCCCTGTCCATCTGACAGTGCGCGAAGATCCCCCAGGACAGAAGTGGTGACACCATGGTCACTCCTAGGAGACTCAGCCCTTCTGGCTGGTCCCTGACCCACTGGTTCCCCCACTGGGGAACACATCCCCCTCTCACCCCTCACTATGGACTTCTGCACCCTCCACTTAGGAGCAGCACTGCCGGACACCAGAACCGCTGGAGCTCTGTTTACAGATGCTCCACGTTCTCCTGACACTAGGAGATCCCCCTCAAATGGCCTACTAGTACAGCCTAGGCCCCCAACCTGGTGTTCCCTTAGGGAACCCTCCAGGCCCTGAGACTGGGTTTCAGGCACCTTGGGACACACAGTCCCACACTCACTCCTTCCCCACAGGGACAGGATGTGAGCCCCTACACCCCTCCCACTACACCGGGACCTAGCTGGGCTACTCTGAACCTCTTCCACCACAGAGGTATGGAAGATACCTGAGCCACTCCTTTTAGGATCTCTCCCAAATGCCTCTTCAGACCCTCTGGAATCCACCAAAAGGTCTGCCTCCAACGCAAGTTCCCTGGAATCAGAGAACTCACACTCCACCGGGTGTTGGCATAGCTCTGGAAAACAGGGACTTAAAATATGCTCTCCAACAAATGAATCACACAGCCCCCCACAGTTGTTAACCAAGCTACCATTTGCCTCACCCTCCAGTGCCTCACACAAGTATCCCACACCACTCTCCTGAGATTGGCAAGACAGTGTCTGACTGTCTCTGTCACTCAACCCACACTCTTCTGGGCGGTCTCCACATTCACACACCAGGACCTCTACCATGGGGGAACCCCTCTCCCTGCACCTCTCATCTAGAGTCAGTAGAGTGTCCTTCCCACCACTATGAATATGATCCCCTGTGTCAGTTCCCCAATCTACTTCAGGGACACTGCACACCACTGGAGCTACCTCATAAACCTGAACCCCCTGGTGTATGTCAACCCCCTCCCTCAAGTCAGGCGCCACATCTCTGGGTGTGTATACTTCTCCCTCAGCACTAGATACCATAATTTTGCTGCCACCATCTGAGCTGGACTCCACCTCCAACTCAGCAAAGCTCACTTCCTGAGCTACACACATTTCCTTTTCCTTGGCTAAGACATTCAAGGCCTCAAGCCTCTTGAGCTCCAATTCAAGCTCCCTCATTCTTAACTCATGTGCCAAGGTCAATTTCAATTCTTCCAAAGCATAAATCTTCTTGCTCTCCTCAAGCAAACTCTTTTCTTCCACTTAAGCCTTTTGGTTCTCCATTTCCAATAGTTTCATCTCAAGTCTCATGACTTCTAACTCATGATCTCTAACCCTTTGGTTTTCCTCCAACTCCTCTGGGGAAAAACTGCTAGCGGAATGGATGCTGCCAGCCCTGGAGGCTGATCTGGACACAGGCAGATCCTGTGATCTGAAACCATCCCCTTGTGCATCCTCATCCACCTCTGCATCCTCTGCCTCCCCAGCCTTTTTGGCCTCCCACCAGGCCCTTAAGGCCTTCTGTAGCTCCTCCTTCCTGGAGCTGCTCTTCATGGGATATCCAAAGTTCCTGCAGAACTGCTTGAGTTGACCTACTTTGTAACTACTCAACATTTCGATATCAAACTCCAGTCCTGCAACACCACTTGCTGGTTTACCCTTCTGAGACATGATACGTGGATGACTTTCAGGGTTACTCAAAAATAGAACCGAAAAAGAAAAACACAGTATGTGGCTGCGTAGTGGTCTGCACTAATCTAGTGATGTACACCAATCACTGTGGGTCAAGTACAAATACAAGTTCAAATCCTCACCGCTGACCACCAATGTTAGAAATGGGATTTCTGGTTGGCTAGGGCTTGCGCCAAAGCCAGGCAGAAACCACCACTCTAGTCAGGGTAAGGGGGATACACACTGTTGATAACCCCTGCTCACCCCCTTGGTAGCTTGGCACGAGCAGTCAGGCTTAAACCAGAGGCAATGTGTAAAGTATTTGCACCAACACCCACAGTAACCTAGTGAAACACCACAAATGGACACCACTCAGGTTGTTTATAAAAATAAAGTTATCTTTATATAGATTAGGCAAGATCAAAACGGCATAAAAATCACATACACAATTACTCTTTCCTTTAGAGATGTACTTTGGAATGCTTTAGCAAAGAAAAAAAATGAGCATATGATATTGCTACTTCTCTTAGTTCAATAATGTGGATTCAGTAGTTCAGTTCAGGTAAGTGAATCAGATCGTGCTAGCACTGTCCCTGGTAATTTCAGTATTTCTTTAGGGAAATAGGAGAGATCAGTCAGAGCGGTTCAAAATTGCCCAGACCGTACTTCCGGTCGTGAATGTCGCGCTCTCTCCTTCCCCAGCGCGTTTAATCATGGGGCGCTATGCCGTTCTGACTCGGGGCGGGGAGAAACACCTTGCTGTTTTGGAAACGGACTCCTTCGTGAAGGATTGGTCACTCTGCCCTCGTAACCCCGAGCCGCCAGCTCCTTGCAGGCCTACAACCCACCCCAGGCTGAAACACACGCTGCACTCAGACCAGCAGCCCGAGCGTTACCTGGGGGGTTGGTTCCTTTCCTGCGTTGTCGGCGGCCTGCTGGCGAGTCCACCGTCAGCTGCGAGGCTTCGTCATGCTCGGGGATTCCAGCGCGGCTCCTTGCAGACGAGCCTCCACGTTGCTAGGCGACGCTCCGGAGGTTCTCTCCTTTCAGCGCGACTCTTCCTCCCGACTCGGGCCACATGGTGAAACTGACACAGAGCCTCCAGGCAGCACGCAAAGCACGCTCACTCTCCCGGGCCGGCGGTGGTGAAATTGACGTGCAGGATGGGCTGGCTCACGGGCCAGCGGCGGTGAAATGGTCACAAGGCGCTTGCGGGCTCACGGGCCGGCGGCGATGAAATTGGCACAAAACTCCCCGGCCTCTTCACGGTCACGAGCAGGGGAGATCAAGCAGAAGGCTCCCACTCACCACACGCTTCTGGCAGAGCCCACGCTGGAATTAAGGCACACGCCCACAGCGAGGAGCTGATGTTCCTCTGTAACTTTTGTGTCCCTGAGTTTGCAACAGGAGGCCAGCTCTTCTCAGGCCCTTGGAGACAGGTAGACTTCAGAGGGGGGCAAAGCACACAGCACAGCTCCTCTTCAAGTAAGGGGGACACAGCACACAGCAGACAGTCCCTTGATCCTCTTCCTCAGCAATCACAGCAACTGCAGGTCAGCTCCCAGACACTCAGCAATGGCAGCACTTTTCCTCAGTCTTCCTGGCTGTTCTTCTTTGGCAGGAATTCCTTCTTGATCGCAAAGTTTCTCCTAATCTAATTTTACAGGGGTCTCAGCTCTATTTTTATACCCCAAAAGTCTTTGTTCTTCATGTGTGAGGGGTCCTGGACCCAGTCCAAACCAGTTCTGGGTGCACTCTGCCAGTGTACATCTCCTTCCTTTGTGAGTGTGGGCCAGGGCCATCAGACGCACCGCAGGAGGTGGAGCCAGCATTGTGGAAGGAAGGCACAGCCCTATTCAGTCCCAGGTGCTACTCCTCCCACCACTCTACATGCAGGTAGGTCTCTTCAACCTAGTGCTGACTCTCCCAGCCTCCTGGAGCCACCCCAGCCCCTGTCACTCACAAACCAGACAGCCAATACACAAACAGGCAGAGGCACACAGAAAGGTTGAACAAGAAAATAGCCACTTTCTAAAAGTGCTATTTACAAACACTGAATTTAAAAACCATCCTCCCTAAAAGGTGCGTTACTAAATTCTGAGTTCAGGGATACCAGACTTCACTTTTCCATCTTGCTCCTATGGGGAGATATGCAGGTACACATGGGACACAGCATTCCCCATTCTGTCCTATGGGCAAGATGGCCTTTCAATAGTGAAAAACGAAATTGGCAGTATTTCACTATCAGGACATGTTACCCACACTAGTACATGTCCTACGTTTCACATACACTGCACCCTGCCCAGGGGGGTACCTTGGGCCTACCATAGGGGTGTCCAATGTGTAAGAAAAGGGAAGGGTCAGGCCTGGCAAGTGTGTACACTGGCCAGGACAACATGGCAGTTAACAAACTGCGCACAGGCACTGCAGTGGCAGGCCTGAGACACCATCTTAGGGCTACTCCTGTGGGTGGCACAATCAGTGCTGCAGGCCCACTAGTAGCATTTGAATTACCAGCCCTGGCACAGTCAGTGCACTTTATTAGGGACCTACTGGTAAAACAAATAAGCCAATCATGGATAACCAATCACAATACCAATTTACAGAGAGAGCATATGCACTTTAGCACTGATCAGTAGTGGTAAAGTGCCCAGAGTCCTATAGCCAACAACCACAGGTCAGGAAAAACAAAGGAGGAAGAAGCAAAAAGTTTTGGGATAACCCTGCAAAAAGGGCCATTTCCAACAGGCTGCGACTGTTTTAAAAAGCTCCTTCAAGGAGTTTTTGCCTTCATAGATTTTAGTTGTATAATAGGTCGCTTTTGCACGTTTTATGGCTTCCTTATATTCCTCCAGGGCCAAGTTATAGTCCTTTTTGTGCTTTTCACTATAGTCCATCCTCCAAAGCCGCTCAAGACGCCTACATTTGGCTTTTATGGGTCTGAGCTCAGCCCCATACCAAGGTGCTGACACTCGGTTCCTTTTGGGCTGCTTGGTTATTTCAGGGGCAAGTTGGTCTATTGATGACCTAATCCAGTCATCAAAGTTATTTGCCGCAACATCAGGGTCAAGCATAGTGTTAGGGGGATTATCTGCCAAGGAGGCTGCCAATTGTTTTTTTTGGATATCTTTCCATCGGCGGAATTTGACCAAAGGCGGTCTGTTCCTCTGATCTCTACTAATTCTAGGGTTAGCAATGTTAAAAAGTATTACATAATGATCTGACCAAGGTAAGGGCAATACGCTTGTCAGATCTATATCCTGGTTATTCGTAAATATGCCATCCAAGGTGTGACCAGCTGAGTGTGTGGGCCCCAAAACTATCTGTTTCAGCCCATACCCTGCAAGATTGTCCACCAATGTGGCTGTTTCCGCATCATTGTTGGCTTCTAGATGGAAATTGAAGTCCCCTAAGATTGTGAACGTCGGGGTATCAAGGCATGACTCAAGAAAAGTCTGAAGTGCAAGGCTGAATGGGGGCCGCGCCCCAGGGGGTCTGTAAATAAGGAGTCCCGGAAGAAGCAAGGTGTTATTACTTTTAATGCTGAAGGTCATCGCCTCTGCTTCCAATACTGTCACCAGCTCAGTCCTCACTATGAACTGGGACCTGTGTATTATAGCAATCCCCCCCCTTTTTTCCCTACCCTCTCTGCACAGGCTACCTGATAGCCAGCAGGTAGAGCAACATTCCAGTCTGGTTCGGAGGAATTGTTTGCCCAAGTTTCTGTTAAAAAGACCAGGTCAGGTTTTAAAAGTTGTATCATGCATTCTAGTTCATATTTATGTTTCCCCATTGATCTTGTATTCAGTAGAATGCACCTGATACTGTCATTGCTAGCGACCTGCGGTCTCATGGGTTCCACCTGTATCTGCCAAGGGACATTGTCTCCTAAAGGTCCTTGGGATACCCCCCACCCACCGGTACTACACTGGTAACTATCCGGTAGGGGTAGAGGGATATTGCCCCCACTTTCCCTGGCACTTATGAATTTACTCTGTTGGCAGTGGGCAACTAAACCACATAAGTTGCATCTCGCTGTGCAATTGAAGTCTCCATCGACCAGTAAATCGGGATTTGGGCACTCACCATTATTCAGGCTGATCAATAGCTCCTGTGCATACTTTTTTGGCGTGAGACGGGCAGGGGTTCTGGCGCTGGGCGCATTCCGGGCGCGGACGGGCTTGCCTTTGGCACGCCTTTGCCGCGCCCGCTGCGCGGATGCGCTGCAGCCGTGCTTTTATTTCCCCCACGGCACTGCATCAAGATCGGAGCCCCGCCCATGAGCCCCTGAGCACTTCCTGAACAGGCAGAAGTGTAACAGCGAAATCCGTCGCCGATTGCCCGCCCTAGGAGGTGTAAATGCGGATAACGGAGGTACATATTTACAAAGTTTTAAAAGTCTGAAGGTGCGCAGTTTAAATAGCAGCAGGAACAAAGTTAAAATTGACGCGATAGGATTAAAATGATTAAAAATGCACTCGTATAAAACAGCTTAAAAGCAGCTAAGAGGCAACAAACACTTCAAATTCATACAGTGCAACAAAATGCGAAATAAAGTGCAACTGTGCAGAACAAAGATTATCTGTGAAAAGCGCTAAGCGAGCGTGGTGTGCAGTTAAGTCTGAGAGTATGAGCTATCACTGCGGTCGCGCTGCAGCCATGCTTTTATTTCCCCCACGGCACTGCATCAAGATCGGAGCCCCGCCCTGAGCCCCTGAGCACTTTCTGAACAGGCGGAAGTGTAACAGCGAAATCCGTCCCCGATTGCCCGCCCTAGGAGGTGTAAATGCGGATAACGGAGGTACAGATTTACAAAGTTTTAAAAGTCTGAAGGTGCGCAGTTTAAATAGCAGCAGGAACAAAGTTAAAATTGACGCGATAGGATTAAAATGATTAAAAATGCACTCGTATAAAACAGCTTAAAAGCAGCTAAGAGGCAACAAACAATTCAAATTCATACAGTGCAACAAAATGCGAAATAAAGTGCAACTGTGCAGAGCAAAGGTTATCTGTGAAAAGCGCTAAGCGAGTGTGGTGTGCAGTTAAGTCTGGGAGTATGAGCTATCCAGAGTATGAGCAGAACTGCAACTTGCAAGACAAAGGCAAAAGATAACGGGCATATTAGCAAGAACGGCGTTAAAATTATCGCTGCTTTAGCGGCAGGAAACTGCCGCTAAAGCGGCGATAATGGGCTTGATAATATGCCTTTGAGAATTCCAATAGAAGCCCAGGATCACAGCAGAACATGGGCTTCTATTGGTATTCTCAAGGGCATATTATCAAGCCCATTATCGCCGCTTTAGCGGCAGTTTCCTGCCGCTAAAGCGGAGATAATTTTAACGCCGTTCTTGCTAATATGCCCCGACATTTTTTGGCCTCAGAGTCCAAGGCTCATTGGCTATCGCTACTTGCCAGTTCATTGGTAGCTTCAAACACTGACGTTGATGAGTAAAAGAACAAGAGACGCTATTAAGTGCAGAGGTAACATCTTGACCGGGACAAACCTGTTACGTGCATCTGACCTCGACTTCAATAGCGGTTGGCCTAAAACTTTGACTTTGCCCTCCAAAGTCCCGCTAAAATGTAAAAGCATTGATTTACAAACTTTTAAAAACATTTTAGAGTGAAAAGCAGTGATTTATGAAAATCTTGCAAAAGTCATAACTTTGGTTTCTTTTTGTCTGATATTTGTCAATTTGGTGTCTCCTCAAAGATAAACATTCATGGATGGATCCCCTAATAATGTCCTGCCCAGAGTCCATCTGAATGGAGGTGATCTCTTGTCCAGCAGAAGTTCTAACTTCACTGTTGAGTGGTCTGATGAATGCTACGGGTGATGTACTATTCCTATTTACATTTTGTCCCAACCTCATGTTTATCAGAAAAAAGTCGATCTGGGAGGCATGACCATATTTTTTATTAAAATATGTGAAGCTCTTTTCCTGGCCAACCCTGTGCCTCCAAGCATCCATTAACCCTAGATCTTTCCTCATGTGGTGTACACACTCCATCATCTTGAGGGAGCTAACCACCGATCTAGTGGTGGAATTGTCTAGAGTGGGGTCTAATAATACATTAAAATAACCTCCCATCACTATATGATTCCCGACCTCCATTAATTGACCATATAGTTCTCAAAGTGGCTCCGGGTCTTCGATGTTTGGACCTTGGAATCAAACAAATCAGTACCCTACTCTGTGTAGCTTAACGTTTACTATCAACCATCTCCCACCTGAATCAGCAACGTAGTTTTCCATAATTGGTTGAGCGTATCTATCAATAATTAGGCAACTAAAAAAAGACACAGTAAGGTTTTTTGAGGTAAAGAAAGACTCTGCACCTCTACATATAATATGGGATGCCTAGAAAGCCTTTTTCAGGGGAAGGTCGATAAGCTATGCGGCAAACAAAAGAAACAGTGACAGAGTTGGAATTGAAAACGAACTGATCCAAAGGGTCTTAAACACCTGTAAAAATGCCCGGGAACAGACATCCTTAAATACTAAACTCAAAGAAGCAAGAGGTGAATTGGTAGACTATCTGGAAGGAGTTGTACAGGAAAAATGAGAAGCTAGCAAACTGGCTCACTATGACTAATGGGAAGGCTGTGGGAAATTACTGGCCTGGAAGACGAGTGTGGAAAATGCTGAAATCCTAATCAAGGAAATAGTAATTAAGGAAACTGGGGAACAATGTTTAGAAGATCCAGGCAAAGAACATGCCTTTTTTTTAATTTCAGGATTTATATACAGATGATTTAATAGTCACAGAAGAACAGATAGGTAGCTGGCTTAAAGAAGATACTCTCCCTGTATTAAAATCAGAACTGAGGCAGAACTTAAATCAGGAGATAAGCACATAGCAAGTGGAAGGAGCAGTTTGAGGACTTAAAAAGGGGAAGGCAGCAGGCCCTGATTGCTTACTGAAGGAGTTGCACAGAGTGCTAAAAGACGAATGTACTCCGGTGCTGGCCAGGCTATTAACTGCAATACATTCAGAAGGCCATGCCCAGCCACGATCATGGGACGAGGCAACAATTAGCGTAATTTTAAGACCCAACAAAGACCCCAAAGTTTGTGAGTCATACATGCTAAATAGGTCCACACACAATTGTTAACAAAAAGGCTGGAGAAGGTGATAGGGGGACTTGTGTAAGAAGACCAAAATGGTTTTATGAAAGGCAGACAACTACATGAATTAACTCACGACATAGTGGCTGCAATAGACGTGGGGATGGATGCAAAATCCCCCCTCACTGTTATGACTTTTGATGCCACTAAGGCTTTCAACAGGGTGAGCTGGCCCTTTTTATATGAAGCAATGAAACAAGAAGTGTTGTGTAGTTCCTACTTATCCATAGGATCTGCGCATTGTTTGGACAACATAAACTAGGGGATTGGTGCCAAGACCTAGGGCCTGATTCACAGAACTAACTTACGTCAAAAACGTAAAGTTAGTACTTTTTGGTATTCACAGAATACACTTACTCATTTTGGTATTCACAGAAGGCACTTACTCATTTCGGTATTCACAGAAGTTAGTAGTCCTAACTTTAGGACTCCTAAATGCCTTCTGTGAATACCGAAAGTCTTAAAGTTAGGATTTTTCTCAGTTTAGGAGTAGTAAGTTAGTAGTCCTAACTTTAGGACTCCTACATGCCTTCTGTGAATACCGAAAGTCTTAAAGTTAGGATTTTTCTCAGTTTAGGAGTAGTAAAGTTAGTAGTCCTAACTTTAGGACTCCTAAATGCCTTCTGTGAATACCGAAAGTCTTAAAGTTAGGATTTTTCTCAGTTTAGGAGTAGTAAAGTTCTAACTTACCTTTATCTTTAACATGATACCCCTGAATTTTAGGGCAGAATGGCTCAGAAAATTGCAGGGGGAATTGAGTAGTTTTATCTGGGCCTGCAAGGGAGTGAGATTCGTTTGGAAGAAACTGTGCAAGCGCAAATTAGAAGGAAGCATAGCTTTAACTGGGCTTTTCAATTAAAGAATGTAAAACTACTGCTAACGGGAGGCTTCCAGCAGACTTTCCCTCTTTTTCGAGCCTTAAATAAAAATCTGCCTGAAGAAAGTGACTACTTTTCCTTCGAATCTGGCCACCCAAAATTCTTAAAAAAGATTAGACTAAAGACCCTGAGTGTAAATACTGGATCCATGTTAGGCAGATTTAAGGAATTCCCTATTACAGTGATTTCACCTCGATGTCGAGCTCAGCTGGAATGCCTGACTGTCTTCAGGACACATTAGCTAGGCTCTTTAGTGACGCTGGGGTAATAAGATGGGACCAATTGATGGAGGGGGGCACCCTGGCGTCTTGTAAAAACACAATCTCGGCTCACGGACAATAGGCTCTCCAAATTTAAGTTTTACCAGCTGACAAGTTGGACATGTGAACAGGGTAATGAAGGGGAAGGAAGAATGGAATGGGAAGAGAAATTGCAAAGCGCCCTCTCCCAGAAAAAAGAGATGTTAAAATTGTATTGGCTGCTGGTGCAAGGTGAAGACGGGCCCCTTACACTGCCAGAAGAGATTTGGAGAACGGACCTGCCATCGCCAGAATTAATACACTTATGGCAAGTATCAATGTCTATACTTTGGGTCTCTGTAAAATCTGTAACCTCTTAGGAGAAATCATTTATTTACAATACATAGGGCGTACTGGTCTCCGAAGAAGTTGTCAAAGCTGGGAATGTCAAAAGGTGAGGTGCTGCCCTAAAAGTGACTTGGAGAATGCATATGATGTCCACTTATTCTGGTAGTGTCCTGACATCCAGCTCTTCTGGCAGGAAGTGGGTAAGACTACAACAGACATGATGAAAAGAGAGATTAAGGTAAGCCTTGCACTGGCTATTTTGGCCATCTTTGAAGATGAAGCGCCTGAAGGAAGACTTGGGAAGTTACAGTCACAAGTTGTATTCATACTGGTGTTAATTGCACAAAGAGAAATATGCATGAAATGGGTGTCCACTAATCCAGTGACGTGCACTGATTTGGGTAGGTCAGCACAATGAATTAGTAGGCTGGATTGTGGTAGCGATTCAAAGAAAGGGATCGAGATGTGGGATTCCTTTCAGACATGGCACAAGTGACAGCAGGGGAAAGATATTCTAAAAGTGAGGTTTCAGCCAGCCCTGGTGTCTGAGAATTAAAGACAAAATCAACAAGGGAGGAGTACACAGCTGGTTTTCAAAACTCCTAAGGAATGTTGAGCGAGGCCTTGATCAGGAGAAGGTGGCCCCTTAGCGGGTTTGGCCCTGTCTGTCTCTCATAATGGACTCCTTGCCTCTTGTCTCAGATGAGGACACACAAAAAGAAGAAAAATGTATATACTATTTTTATACATTAGATTGGAATTTGTATTGTGCGATGTTTTTAACTTATTGACTGTTTTGGTACTGGTAAATGCTTTACATTTATTTTCCTTTGAGTTAAGACTGGCTGCTATTTGCCACAGCTACCCAGGACAGAGCTAAAGTTTGATTTGAAGAAACATAACTGGACCTGATATGATATAGTGACATTATTACTGGGTGATGTCACACAACCACACTAATTATTAATATACTATTCTCACAATGACTAAAACACTTACTTTTCACATGGAAAGTATGCAGCATTTACCACCAGGTCACATGTGACTCTTTACTGAGTTGAGCAAAACATAACTAAGACATTTGACCCAAAAATACAAGTAAATGGGAAGCCACAGAAGAGTGAACACTTCTAGCTGTATCATTTACAGAATAAGTGGAAAGGATGGAGAGAGTGAGAGAGAAAGGGGGGGGGGTCTTATTAATCTTTAGGGCATGCTATACATATGAAAACATCATTCAGAGTGCCAAGAATAATATTTGAACATCAATAAAATTGAAAATCACTTTTTAATTTACTAATAGACTATTAGAACTCTTCACTGTGGACCAGGCATATGACCATGGAAACACCAAGGCTCAGGCACTTAACCTTCATGTTGACAGTCTACGACCTGCCACCTTTACCGCATAGGCAGAGAGGTGGAGGGTAGGCCATGTACGTCCCCCAAAGTATCAATGTAATCACAAAAATGGGTACAGCAGCCCAAGGAACGAAAAAAGAGAGATAGAAGATAGACTGTTTCTTAATCTTACAGAAACAATCAGAGGTCCAGAGTTTGGACATCACATGACTTCTGCCAAGCTTTTGAGGAAAGTCATCCTTTATGGAAGAGGAAACTTCACACACATAGTAGTGTCATGCTTCATCATCGGCATCGTCTCCCCACCCTAGTAGGTCAGTGCCACCAGGGCGGATTCAACCTCCTTATAGACTTTAAGGAAGGAGGGAGTTCTTAGATAAAAACTACTGGACAAGGCGAGATCCAGAAGAACTAAAAATACCTTGGGGTTCCTCTGTATTTCACCTTTATTGGTGAGGACCCCAGGTATATCTAAAAACAAAGATGAGCAAGTATACAGAGGACAATGACTCAGACCCTTCTCTTATTTTCCAACATGTTTCTGCCCTCCAATTATAGCCTAACAGGTCTGTGGCATTCTTCAGGGCTCATGGACCCCTTAACTAGCCTCAGTGGCTCTAATAGCCACATGGACAATTGTCGTTATTGTGTGTAAACTACCAATATCCCAGGTGAATCCTACTTAATACTGGATCTATGTAAGTACATTAACCTATTCAGAAGGGATTAACAAAAGATATATAACATTATTTTATTTGTTTTTTAAAGAACAGCTTTCCTACATTAGTATATGCATAGTACTTGTATTTATAATGTGGGCATGCAAGTCCACTGTCTCTGCAAACCACTACAAACTAACACACATGATGAGTGGGAGGGCGTAACACCCTCGTAGGTGCACATGCAACATTGACATATGTTATCAACAATATTTTTATGAACAAATTATTGTATTCAAATAATTAGAATCTTCCTTACCCTAGACTTTAGATTCAGGCAGGGAATACCAAAGGGATGGTTGACAAAAAAGAGGTATCAGCGGGGAGATCCCAACCAGCAGGGTTTCCCCACCCCAATCCATGCAATGCCTTGGTTTTACCCCAACAACACCCTTTCTTTTTTAGAGAGAATCTGGAGGAGAGGCAAGGGAAAAAGGAAATGGGTGTTGTGGCAGAACAAGGACACCCCGCAAGAAGGAGCATTCCTCGAGATGCCAAGCACCAGCAAGTCATGGGTCCCCCAAAGACATGATGATTAATTTGAGTGACGGAGTCCTGAACTAAACAGAAAAACAGTCCTTAAGAAAAGTTTAGGATTTGTTCCAACTCCTAAAGAGGACTGTTTTAAATTCAAGTGGGAGGCAGGGAACTTTCTATGAAAAGTTAGATTGAGGGTTTTTTTCCAGGATCAACCACATAATGACCAAGAAGTAAACACAGGACTATGGCCCAAATCCACTTTCACTTCACCAACCTCCACAATGCCAGGGGAGGTGTTGGCCTTTGAGAAGGCTATGAATAGAGGGATTGACACTATGGGAAAGAATCACCATGAAACTTTTGAACACAAGAAAAGTGGAAATGAGGGCTTTAGAATCACTGGCAGCAGATGAATCCATTGTAATCAAACCCGCTGACAAAGGGGGATTTTAATACAAAGCACCCTAACATTAGGTCTGAATAGGCTAGCATTAGGGGTGACTTTTAAAAATCAAAAAAGAAATTCTGGGCTTTGCCATTGGTCTAAATGGCAAAGTTGATCTAGCAGTTTAAAAAATGCTCTACCAGCCTGTGATTGTGGGCTGGAAGTCATGCTTTGCTTTGCTACACTAGTAGTGGCACAATAAGTTCTGCAGCCCACAAGAGACACTTAATTTACAGGCCCTGGGTACCCCTGGTACCATATACTAGGGACTTATAAGTAGGTTAACTTGTGCCAATTGGGGGTAAGACATATAAGAGAGATGTGGCACTGAGGCCTATTTGATAGGACTCAGTGCACTTTCAGAGTCAGGAAACCAGCAGCATCAGTCCAAAAAGAGGCATTTCTTTCAATATTTCCCTATTTGGAGGCTGAGAAGCCTGATAACTATTCTTCAATCGCTTTGGGAAGAGGCCCACATCTTCTTTACCTCATTAAGTTATTTGATCTTGCTTAGAGAATTCACTGTTGGCGGCAGAAGTTCCTAAGACTACTATATATATATATATATTTATATAATCCAGAACCAAGGGGCCGTATTTACAAGGAGCTTGTGCCACAGCTGCATCATTTATTTTGACACAGCGGTGGTGCATTCAGTGCCTCATATTTACATAGTGACACACTAGGCACAATACATCACTTCTCACTCGTCTGTGTTGTTTTTTTCTGGCGCTTTAACTGGCTGCGTCATCTAACATTAAACATATGCAAGGTAGGCATTCCTCCGTAAAATCCAACTTAGAACTGACGCAACAATATTTATGAGTTTTTGGGAAAGTGAAGCATTGTTGGCAAATGACGTGCAGAGTCCAAAATGCATCCGAATTCCAGTGCCTCCCAAACGGAGGCATAAGAAATGACGCATTGGCACTGGTGCATAAACAGAACATACCCGAAACACTTTGGCAAGCTCAATTACGTCATGGAGCTGCTCATACTGCAGCAAGGAGCACCGAGAAGACCACCACCACCACTTCCACCACAACCACAAAGGAAGCGCAGGAGAAGGGAGTGTGTCTACTGCCAGAGGACTACCCTCATTGACCTCAGGGAGGAGGAGGTCATCACCTATTACAGGCTCAGGAGGGTGTCCACTATCGAGCTCCTGAATCTGATTGCACCAAGGCTGCAGCCTACATCCCGGATGTGCACCAACATCCTTCCACAGGCCACACTGATGGCAGCTTCCACGTGCTGGCGTCTGGCTCATTCCAAACCACCACAGCCAGACAGGGAGGAATATCACAGACATCCATTTCGGCATTCCTACCCTCCGTCCTGGATCCCATCATAAGCCTCACACCCCAGTACCTCATATTTCCCAACATACAGCAGAAAACAACTGGAAAACAAGTAAGGCTTCTATGCCATTGCTAGATTCCCACATGTGTTGAGGGCAATGGACTGCACACATGTGCAACTTGTGTCTCCTGCTGCTACATCCCACCTGTACCACAATAGGAAGCACACATATTCCATCAATGTGCAGGGAATAGGGGACTATCTAGGGATGTTCATCAATGTGCTGGCAAAGTACCCGGGGAGTGCTCATGATGCTTATATCTTCAGGCACTCCATCATCAATGAGCGCTTCCAGAGTGGGAGATATAGGAAAGACCTACTGGTTGGTAAGTATATCTGAAGTAAATGACAGACCTCATTACAGTCAATTCTGTGTGATAAAATAGCCATATTTGTGTAGAGTGACTTAGACAATGCATATGCAGCAGGTGCTGGCCTCATACTTGCATCATACAACATGGCACATGTGCAATAGAACTCTACAGGTCACCCATGTAAAGACCTGCTAAGTCACTGTGTGTGTCTCAAAATGGTGAAAAGGTCCTCACCAATGCAGCAGTATGAAAAAGTTTGTTTTACTACACTGTGTGGAAGAAAGGGCCTCCATGTCTGTTGCCTGTGTCTCCACAGGTAACTCCCATGGTCATGAGGCATGTCATGTATCCAATACCTGTGAAACTGAGAACATGTCAAATAATTGACCCTCTCCAGGTCATGTGCACCATTGAAATTTAAATTACTCATCATATACACTCTTGCCATCCTATGTGTGGTCCATTTTGTGGCACACAGACCTTCTCTATCAGTCCTCCAAGGGTTCAGACTGTGCAGCAAGGTAGAACCAAAGTACATCTCACAAGAAGTGCAGCCACACATTCCCCATCTTGCTAATATGCCTGTCTTCATGCTATGATGCCCATTGTGTGCCAGTGCAGGCTGCAAACTCCAGACACTACTCTATGTCCAAAGATATGTCCTACACTGCTCTCACTCAGTGAGGCAGCGCAGTGTTGATAGTTTACCAGTTGCACTGTATCGCATAAGACTCCCATATATCTCTCCTCTTGTGTTCTGTCAACATAGTGGACACAGTGCACTGCCACGTGTAGACAATGATGTCCCACATTGACATACACTTGCTAATCTATACATGGCAGCAGCTACTGAACAAAAATGACAACTACTGTCACATCCAAATATGTGTGAATGAATGGGATCACATCATGTGCACCGGGTAAAAAATTGAAAATCCGGACATATATTAGGCCAGAAATGCCAAGAGTAGTCCCAAACCAACACAATAGAGAAGTGTGAGAGAAGTGTCTCCTCAGTGGCTACCTGACTCTCCATATCAGTAAAGATTCACCATGTTCATGGCATTGGCACTCACAAGCATTACGAATGGTAAGTACCTCACACAGGCCACTATACTTGTATGAGTTGTACAGTGTCAGTCATACCAAAAATGAAAGGGGGTGTATACCAACAAATGTCAGTGCAAGTTTGGCATCTTTTGGCGTGGTCTCCTCTGACCATTTGGCTTCCAAACTCTTGTTTGGATCTTGTTTTGCTGGTGCAGGACTTTGAGCACTTTGACACTGCTATTCAGTGTCAAAGCACTGTGCTTGTCATATGTATACTGATGATTGGTGTATACATGATTGGTTGATTGAGGTAGCTGTAGGTTCCTTGTTTAGGGATAAGACATATACCTAGGTCATGTAACTCAAATGCTACTCCGTGTGTTTGCAGCACTGGTTGTGCCACCCATGGAGGTGCCACAGGTTTGCCCTGGTGGAGCCTGTGTGTGCAGGTTACCGTTACTTGACTTGCATTTAAAAAGCTACGTGCCAAGGTTCAGCATGTCTCTTGCTACATCGGAGTACTCCCTGGGGGCAGGGGGCAGTGTCGGGAAGAGGCAGTGCATGTGTGTGGGTGTGCTACATGCACTAGTAGTGATTGGCACCTGATGGTGTATTCGGTATGGTGGGGCCTGCTTATCGCATTGATTAATATGGGGGATCAGTGAAAAGTCTATTGAGCAGTATTTCCTACATGCAGAAGAGTAGCAGTATAGTGTTTGATATCGATGAGATAGTAATGGCAAACCCTCTCTGGTAGTGCGAGTGGATTTGTTATGTTTCATAGGGTACTCCAATATAGGCCTGCGTAGCATCCTGACCCTTCACCTACATTTACCATACCATTACACTACAAAACGGGCTTTGGTATTGACCTGTCACTTAGTTAAGTGCTGCATAAAATGTTGTGTGATTTTCCCCCTAAAACTAGCCTCATTAATTGTGCATGAAGATTCTCAGAATCACAGCAGGATTACCATCTTCTGCATAATAACTATGTATAAGGGTCATCCCTTCCATCATCCTCGACCGACATGACACAGCAAGGTAGAATCCCCTGAGGGTACCTTTTGGGTATATATACACCATATCTTTGCCAAGGCAGGCAGAGGAGAAAGACTTCCATGCTGACACACTGACGCAAGACGCTGAGGTTCCCGCACGCAGACACTCCAGCTCGCAGTAGTCTGACATCCCTCACGAGGTGTCCATCTTCGAGACCAAGATGGGGTCCCACAGTCTCTCACTTCAGGTAATGGGGTTGGCTTCAGCCTAGGGGGTTGTTGGCCCTACACCTACATACATGCTAGGTACACTTAGATACATCTAGTTAGGGTTGCATTGTAGGAGTACGCATTATTATTGTCATGTATTTATATGCTTGCATATATCCATTGTTTTAGCACTATGGTAGAAATCTACCATCCATTTACTCTGTTGGTGCTTAATATCGTTTATATCTGTTTCTGTCTTATGGTTGGTTCAGCACACCTATTTTTCACTAGAATGACGCTGGTTCAATAAATGCTTATTGAATACGTCCCCACCGTTTATTCTGTGTATCTCTGACACAAAGTGAGCAAGAGTGACTGAGCGAAAAGTACTGTACTGTATTCATGATCCCTGATGGGACAGAGTTGTCATGTTCGATAGTTGCCAAGTACTATTCTCTCCTTGCTAAGAGGAGTTTACAGTGGCACTGTGAGCTAGCTAAGTATACAGGCGAACATACCCTGTTGGGGTGTCTGGAATCAGTCTGGACACCAATCTCACAGTGTATGTGGTCTAAACGCGCAGATCCTATATAGGTTTATGGGAACTACACGACATGGGGCCGCCAACGTTGGTTTGGTTCTTATTTAATGGTCAAATCTGAGTAGTTCAGTCGTGCTTTTCTCAGAGACCCCTACTCACATTATTCCAGAGACGTCTGGAGTGGAAGTGAAAGAATCTGCCACAGCTGAGTAGGCATATCCTATGTATTGACTGTAGGTTTATTCAAGCTTGAAGTACAAATAGTTCCTATTGTGAAGAAAACCTTATCTCAGTTTCCTTGAAAAAAAATTCAACAATGGCTGACGAAGATCTCGTTGCGCCAGTGGAGGACGGAGAACAAGAAGGCAAAATAAACATTTCGGAAAATGTCAGGACTGCCTTTACTTTAAAACTAGCAGATCATGGAGTCACATCTAGGGGTAGGACAGTAACATTCGTGATTGAGGCACACAAATCATATAGAACTGAGGTATTCTATTCATGGGTAAAACTCCCACAAACAGATGCACGCACAAAAACATTTCATTCTTACACTCAAGATGAAACACCAGAGGAATACTGTCCATATGAGGACATTGATATTCCGCTCACCTACCAGGAGCACATCAACTGGTTTAAAGGCACCCTCCGACACACAAGAGATAAAGTAAGACTCGGTCCTCTCTACAGAGACGGAGCGACTTGGCCGGTCCTAGCGGCTTACACACCGCATCCAGACATTGACACAATGCCCGTAGCAGACTCACGTCCATTACACAAAGAAATAATAAAACTTTACAGAAACCTGACACAGTTCGTCATGAGAACACTCACACTTCAGCCAACATGGGCTACACCAGCAGGACAAATTCAGGGATCTACAACTACAATAACGCCACAAACGCTACACGCAGTTATGGGTAAAAGGCTCACTAGACGTGCGCAAATGCCATTCTGGATAGCTCAGAAAATCACACGGTTAGAGGCAGTGTTTCCACACACAAACCCTCAAGAAAAACACAGAATGCTAACAATCTGTTTGCCAATGGGGTTTGATCCCAAGATAGAGGATTGTACCTCTTGGGGTACAGTTTTCGCTGCCATACATACCAGAACACATGGTATCCCTTCAATAGCAGTAATACCAGATATATTAAGACAAATACAGAATGAGTATGGAGCAGAACTTGCTCTGAACTTAGGGATGAATTTGCTAGGAAATTTTGCCCAGGTATCAACTATAATATTAGCAAACATAAAAGGGGAGGCAGCAGCAGTGGCAATACGCCAACACCTGAGGGATTTCACTCCTTTACAACAGGAGCATGAATTACCTAAAATTATCGATGACACATATGCTGAATTAGGTAGAGACAGTTTAGGAGCTAGGGCAACAAAACCCGAACTCATGGGTGGTCCTGAAAAGGATAAAACCAAGCAAGCACCGGATTCTTCCAAGAAGAAATGGGATAATAAAAAACAAAAGAATAGAGAGAACAGGTCACAATCCAGGGGTGGGTCTCCTCAACAGGAGCCCTCCGAAAGGAGGTACAACCGTAGGAATTGTGATAACATTAAAAAACCTGACAGGTATCAGAATACTGATACACGTTCCTCTCGTTCCTTTCAGGGTTCCTCAGAGAGAGAAGGACGGTCAGAACATAGACAAGAAGAACAGACAAAGTCAAAAGACACACAGCGTACTTCGGACAATAATATCAAAAAAGAAGATAAACCAAAATCAAAACCTCAATTTAAAAAGAAGAAGGTAGCAGGTCTTAAAGTTAGACATGCCCAGAATTCTGAGGACTCAACTTCTGAATGGGGAATGGGCTCTGACAATGCTAGACAGTGCAGCAGAAGTAACAATAGCTTGCCAGAACCTGATGGAATTTCTGCTAACAGCGGCGTTGAATGAACACATCACGGTGGAAACACCTGATACCAGGGTAAGTGTCCCACACCTGTTATATGAAATAACACTCCAAATGAAGGGGGACAAACCCAGAAAAATTAAAGGTCTCTTTTGGGAGAACCTGACTTATGGCTATGACATCCTTTTGGCTGAAAAAGGGAGAAACTGTAATTTTACCGGCTTTTTCCGACCGCGTTTCAATATACTCAAAACATTCATACGCGCAGGAGTGGGCGGTAGTACTTGCTCCAGCATTATATTGCAACCATGTAGGGTGGGATGCTGAGTCACCTCACCATGTAATCCCAGTAAAAACTGCTCCAACTCCACAGAGACAATACCCTATTAAACAAGAAGCCAAGAAACAGGTCAGGGAAATCTTAGATCAACTTGAATACCAAGGTGTAATAGAAACTTGCACCTTTTCAATGAATAATCCTTTGTTTCCTGTAATGAAACCTGATAATTCATATCGTCTAGTTTTAGACTACAGCCATCTGAACACATGCACAAAGACATTTGCAGTACAGAACGCACACAGTGCCACATCAATGAATAACATTGTGCAGAAAAAAAAAAAACAACACTAGATATCTCAAATGGATTTTTCTGCCAAAATATAGCACCTGAAAGCAGATATTTGACAGTGCTCGGTTCCCAGCGTCAATTCTGTAGACTCCCCAAGGGTATAAGAATAGCCCCGGGTTGTTCTCAGCTAGGGTAACAGAGTTAATTCAAAATTTGGATGAGGAGGCATTGTAATATGTGGATGATATTTATCTGATGGATGATGATTTAATGGATCATTTGACAAGGGTGAGCAACATCATTTTGGGGCTACAAATTCAACTTTAAAAAATCAAAAATAGCCTACCTCAATGTCCTATTTTTAGGATATGAGTTATCAAGTGAAGGGAAAAGCCTGGCAGCTAACTTTTTAGAAAAGTTAGCACTGCTGCAACCTCCAAAAACTCTGAAAAGCCTACAATCCATATTGGGATTCCTAAATTTTTGCAGAACATACATTTTGGATTACGCAGAAAAAGTAAAACCTTTCTACGATTTAAGCAGACCTGACTTTTCAATTAGACATTGGACACAGGAACACACAGATTTACTTTGTTCCTTACAAGCTGACATGATAGCTTCAAAACACCAACACACATGTGTAAATACCACAAATTTGGTGATCCATGTAATAGCGGGTCAATCAGGGCACACTTACCTAACCTTCAATGAAGGCGAAACAGTACCCATAGTATACAAATCACACTTGTACACAAACGCTGAAATGCGTTTAGCTCCAACAGAGAAAATTCTGACAGCAGTACAGACTGCGGTAGTGAGAGAAAGAGCACTGGCTCAGGGGAAACAAATAATCGTTGTGACTCTGGTACCGGCCTTAGAGGCTGTTACAAAAGCTAGCGTTTTCGAATGCAAAAGCGCTACATCCACGATGGACACAATCGGCTAATTCTCTCACTGCAACAGATGTAGACTACAAATTTGATTCTACATTAAAAACGCAAGCATTCCTTGCTATACGAACAAGAATATCCTCTCCCAAATGAAATAATGCCTCTAGATCTGTATGAATACATTATTTACACTGACGGTTCTGCTCAGCCTGCCAAAGGTAGAAAACAACAATACAGCGCAGCTTGTGCGATTGTGAAAGGACGTATGCAGGACGGCAAGTTCCCTCCTAGCAGTACAAAGACGCAGTCTCTAGGAGATTGCACGCCCCACAGCTGGCAGAATTAAAAGCCCTATTACTGGCACTAATACAAACTGATCGGGAATTCCCCACACTTATAGTGTGCGACTTGTTTTACTGTGTCCAGTCTTACAATGAATATCTTCACTATTAGGTTCGGAATGGGTTTAAAGACTCAAAAGGTTGCACAATAAAGCACAAAATGCTGTGGGAACAAGTGGCAGAGTTGAAAAAAGACTTGCCGAGAGCTCACGTGATACACACACTGAGTCATCAATGTGATGGCGTGCGCGTTGAAGGGAATTCATTGGCTGATGAAGCCGCAAAAGGGGCAGTACGAACTGCTGCCATAGCTGCAATCACTCGTTCTAGTACAAGAATAGATGGAAGCACAATGGTAGCTGTCATTGCTTCAAGCAAAAACAGCACAGCCTTGCCGAAAGGTTTTCCACTCAAGTACTCCTACAAGTTAGATGCAAAAAATATTCTGTATGCTCAAAGTCCAGGAGTGGGGGATAGAGTAATACCAAACATGTATTGCAGGTTAGGTTTAATTCTAGCTGCACACGAGGGTCTGGGTTTTGCACACGCAGGGGTTACTGCAACTGTTTCATTGCTGAAACAATGCTATTGGTGGCCAGGTCTAACTAAACATATGAAAGAGTTTGTACTTAAGTGCAACATCTGCCAGCAGATGAAGGGTTCGACCGTACGCCCACCACAAACTCCATTACTGATATCAGACAGACCTCTCGCTTCTGTCTATTTGGACCACTGCGGCCCCTTACAATCTGATGGGGCTTACAAGTACATCTTGGTGGCAGTGGATTCATGTTCTAGATTCCTGTGGGTTTGGCCTCAGTGCTCGGCTGACGCTCAAACTGTTATAAAAGATTTACGAGTCTTCATAGGGACATACGCAGTTGGCACATTACATTCTGACTGTGGCCCCGCGTTTAGCTTTAGGGCTTACAAGGAAGCCATAGGAAGTTTGGGTGTCGCATTGCGGTACTCCTCTCCATACCATCCCGAGGGAAATTCGGTCGTGGAGAGGAAAAACCGGGACTTAGAGCAATCTTTAACAGCAAGGGTATTAGGTTCGGGTGGTAGTTGGGTCAATCACCTATATGGGGTCCAGAGGGCACTAAATAATATGCCAAGAAGTTCCCTAGGCGATGTCACCCCTTACGAAGTCCTATTTGGGACGAGAATGTGGGTACCTGATCTCAATTATGAAAGCACAGTGGCGGATGAAAATCTTTTGATATCGATAAACGTTTGGCTGCTTTACAGGATCTTAATGAATTTCGGGCACTGCAAAGCAACATGCAAGTAAAACACACCGCCACTGGGGAAGTGAAATCAGTAACGGCAAGACCTGCCTGGATCCCTAATGTCGGGGATCTGGTCAGAGAAAAGATTGTGGAAAAGAAAGAATTTGGGCCATCATACAGAAAGCCTGTGCCTGTCCTGGCTGTCAACGGAACAAGAACAGTACTTCTTCCACCTCTTGCCGGCAAAAAAGAGAAGAGATTCATCTCCATTGATCTGATAAAACCACCTTATATGGCCGATCCTGACTAGCAGGCCACGTGGGCTCCTGGGTAGCCGCGGCTCTCCTCCTCGCTACCATACAGGAAGTTCAGACAGAAAGACTTAAAACATTAGAAGAGTCTACAATTCGAACCAATGGAGTTTCCAACAATGAAATGGGACTCGTTCCAATTGAAATTGAACAACAAAATACAAATGAAACACAGATATCAATTCGGCCTAACACCGACATCTACATCAATATGCCTCTACAAGAGACAACTGCCAGTTCAACAAAGCCTGCTGAGCTACCAAAGATAGATAGAACTGCATCTGGCTACTTCATCGATTTCAACACTTTTTCTCTGGATCCAAGTGAACCTAAGTCACCGCCAGCTCCAGTTTCCCGTAAAAAACAACTTCATGATTTTTACATTTTTCTGAAAAAGACATACCTAGTTTCACCATGGCTACAGCTCTGGATAATAACAGGAATACTGTTCCTACTATTTTGGATAGGTTTAGTGACTGTCTTTTCCTTGATCGTGAATGGACACTATCTCCCAGCACGCTCTGCAGTACCAAAAGTGAACATGGTATTGAAACCTCATACATCATCTCATCGTGAACAGAGAGATCTGTCCTATGTGAACATTACAGCAGTTCCAGTTCCTGATAGAATAGTTTGGGATAGAGTTTCATATGATGTATTTGGTCCCACTGAACTTTTGAAAATACCACATGTATTCAAAATTTCTTTAAATGATATAATTACCTCCAATACAAACTCTGACGACTTGGGCTTTTGAAACTGTTAATAATATGTTGTCTGATTTAGAACTGTCTGCAGCATTTTCAACAAATGAAAGGTTTGATGACTCTTCTGATTTTAACGCAATGTACTGTTATCAACACTATGGTCATCATTTTTTACATAAAACAAGTGCACCATGTAATGCTTTCGCATACCACCAATGGGAACATTGCCCAACACCACCGAAAGTTAGTTCACACAGTTTGCACAACAGTTTGCTTACTTTTCAGCATTCAATATATCAGATCCACGCTCATATTATTATAAGCTTGCACCTACATCTGCAAAGAAAAGCATGCTCACTAACAAAAAACAGATATACTCAGCATCTTTTATTGCCCAACTGTCATGAACAGGGTTTTGGCTTATGGAAAGACACTATAGACATTAATTCAGTCTGGGGGACTAAAGAACGGCAGGTTCAGGGAACTGAGGCACTATTTAGAGCATGCCTCATACCACAACAAATGATTTTCCTGAACAACACTGTGCAACAGACTTCCTGTCTTGGGTTATCCAAGATTAAGGACTTGAACACACATCATAGTCCCTCAGTTTCACACTTGTAGGGATGGCAAAACTATACAGAAAATGGTGAGGGTACACTAGATGACATAAAGCATGGTGTTTCATACAACTCAACAGACCCCAATTGGAAGGGATGGTTAGTTTGGCCTTACGACGCAAATAGGTGTCAGTCAAGATTCAGGGGTACCGCTGAAGGGTTTAGTATCCATAGGCCTAACTTACGCTATGCACAAGGAGAACATCCGAAGGTGGTGACATCATACAGTGTTGGGAAGTTATGCCTAGATTGGCTAAGAACCTCGATACTGTCTCAGGTGAAACAACACTTGTACCTACTGTCAGATGTCATGGATCTCAGGGATTTTCTACTAGGTCCTTGAAAGCCAAGTTAGAAACGCTTCTTGTACGCTGTTTATAATTAAATTTGGAAAATCTCCCAACAGGAAGCTGCTGAGAGATTGCGCGAAATTGACAGAATTAACTTGGAAAAGGCTTTGGCTGTGATGGACAACGGCATGACCACACTAACATCCAGGATTTATTCACTGGGCAACATTGTATCTTTTGCTATAGATATAATGGAACAGGATCTGTCCATCTTACAACACAGACAATCACAGTTATGTTCTATTATGCTATTAAGCTGGACACTACAATCACTGCGCTCTGGTTATGTCCCCTGGAGATATATTAACAGTACGTCTCTGTTCTCTGCATATAATTTGACTGAAAAGCAGACAACAATGGCACAGAGAGATGTGAAATATACAATGCTGTGCATTGAAAGATTAGACCAATTACCTTTCACCGTGGCAGAGTCACCATCCACAGAATGGTTAATTCATTGCCATATAACGTTAGCAGTAACAACTTTCCAGTTTCAGTATTGCCTAGAACACCACCAGGTAGGCAGGTATAAAGCAACGGGTAGGGAATTCATCCATGAATCTTGGGAATTACCGTATAGATTTAGATGCAGGAACGGGGACACCGAAGTGTTTCTCAGCAGTACAGACTGTGAGAATTCATTGAGTGGATCTCTCATTTGCCAGGTCATCATGCTTCACGGGGCCTGTAATGGTTCAGTAGCTAACTTATCCTGTCATCTGAAAGGTTCCCCAGCTGCCGTGATTAATCCAGGGTTCAAGCTGCTCTTGAATGGGAGTTACTTAATGGTGAATGATCAAGGTTGTTGTGGGATGCTTCCAGGCATCGCATATCTTGTCACTGTAAGTTCCAGGGTTACTTGTTGTATTCAAGTATTGTTTCCACTTACCCACACAGTCAGGGAGGCGCCGTTATGGCCTTCATTGAATGTTTCTTTTATACGGTTTGATACTCTGAGCCGAACGAAAGCCATGCTTTTACAGAAAGATGTGCCCTTAACCTCAGCCCAAGAGACTTTTGATCTCCAGGTTGCAAGGTCTTCAGCTGAGATACTGCACTAATATGAACTAACTGCCCTTTCCATTTCAGAGAAATGGTACAGCGTATCTTTAACATGTCTGATACGAAGGGTATAGTACACCTATTTAAGACCATAGGTTCTGGACTGTTAAGCACCTTTCATACAGTCTTCGGAGTGATTCGGAGTGATTTCAGCCTTCATACACTCCGTATTTTTGGAGGGCTTCCGCTAATCCTGCTACTGGTAGTGGGTATCCTGATTTTAATTTTTCTGCTATGCAATGGACGTCCCAGTCACCAAGAAAATGGAAAAAACGCTCTTGGAGTGACATTACCGTGATCGTATGGTACTCCATCTTGGCACACCTCGACTTCGGGAGCTAAGCGAGTCTTGGTTCCTATTGTTTCGGGCAGTCTGGATTGACTGTGTTTTGCCTGTCCTCCACTGCTTGTTCTGCAGCTATGAATGCGTGTTGGACCTCTGTCTAACACTTCCATCGGTTGCTCCACCGGACATGGATGCTTTGCTGGACCCATTAACTGCCCACGTACTGCAGTGTCCCCAGTGTATTCCAATGTTGATGTCGGCATTATTAGAGCCACCACGGGACGCTTCAGCTCCTGTTGGATCAGATACTGGCTCTACTACAGGCACACAGGCTTTGGATATTACAAATGCTGCCCCAGCATCGGCTGTGGGAACTGAGGAAGATCATCTTTGCTCAATTGACCTAATCTGTGAGGTGTTACAGGGACCGTCATCTGCGAAGGCAAGCAGCGGTGATGTTGCATCTCCCACACAGGACACATAAACATTTGGCTCTCTGTGTGCTGGGAAGAATTCGGCCTTTTTCCAAAACAACCGAAATTGGAATTTTAAACACAATTTTTCTTTTCTATAGTATTACTGAGCTCTATGGCTTTCAGACGTACTCGGTGGCTCGGACTATATATATGAACATTTTTAAAGGTTTTTAGAGTTTATTTTTAGAGATTTTTTAGAAGCTTTTTTAACTCATTTTTAACAATGTTTTATGCTTGTCTAGAAGGGCGTTCCCTTTTTAGTATGTCGTCCGGTCAGATGAGGAGTGGGTGTTATGTTTCATAGAGTACCCCAATATAGGCCTGAGTAGTATCCTGACCCTTCACCTGCATTTACCGTACCATTACACTACATAACGGGCTTTGGTATTGACGTTTTACCTAGTTAAGTGCTGCATAAAATGTTGTGTGGTTTTCCCCAAAAACTAGCCTCCTTAATTGTGCATGAAGATTCTCAGAATCACAGCAGGATTACTATCTTCTGCATAATAACTATGTATAAGGATCCTCCCTTCCGTCATCCTCGACCGACATGACACAGCAAGGTAGAATCCCCTGAGGGTACCTTTTGGGTATATATACACCATATCTTTGCCAAGGCAGGCAGAGGAGAAAGACCTCCATGCTGACACACTGACGCAAGACGCTGAGGTTCCTGCACGCAGACACTCCAGCTCGCAGTGGTCTGACATCCCTCGTGGGGTGTCCATTTCAAAACCAAGACGGGGTCCCACAGTCTCTCACTTCAGGTAATGGGGTTGGCTTCAGCCTAGGAGGATTCTAGGCTTTACACCTACATACATGCTAGGTACACTTAGATACATCTAGTTAGGGTTGCATCATAGGAGTACGCATTATTATTGTCATGTATTTATATGCTTTCATATATCCATTGTTTTAGCACTATGGTACAAATCTACCATCCATTTACTCTGTTGGTGCTTAATATTGTTTATATATGTTTCTGTCTTATGGCTCTTTCAGCACACCTATTTTACACTAGAATGAAGCTGGTTCAATAAATGCTTATTGAAAACGACCCCACCGTTTATTCTGTGTATCTCTCTGAGACAAAGTGAGCACGAGTGACTGAGCGAAAAGTACTGTACTGTTTCCATGATCCCTGATGGGACAGAGTTGTCATGTTCGATAGTTGCCAAGAACTATTCTCTCCTTGGTAAGAGGAGTTTACAGTGGCACTGTGAGCTAGCTAGGTATACAGGCGAACATCCCTGGTGGGGATGTCTGGAATCAGTCTAGACACTAATCCCACAGTGTATGTGATCTAAACACACAGATCCTATATAGGTTTATAGGAACTACATGACAGATTCAACATTACTTCTGTGTAAATGCCACTTTGGGAAAGTGGATATTTCTGTGCTCGTGGCTCTACGTGCCTGTTAGCCTGTCTCCAATCCACATCTGGGTGCTGGAGGGACAGCTACATCTGTGCATTCCTGATTAACCGCCATAAACTGGAGGCTCAAGGAAAACTGAAGACCTCTCACTCTGAGAGGCCTTTCTGGGACAGATACGAGGGGGTGGAATTGGCACCTGCATTCCATGGGTCAGGGTCCTGGCCCGATTAAAGATATTGATCAAGCCTCCCAGGGTAGGATGGCACACAGGACAACATTTAGAGAGGGCCTGTACATTTCAAAGGCAGTCTTTTGAACTGATCTCATCTTCAAAGGCCATTGTGGGTATCTGAAACCACAGATTTTCCACAAGAAGAGATCGAGTAACAGAGCCTTCTCAGGCATTGCCCCGAAGATTTGGAACTCTCTTCCTCCGGAAATACGTACAATCTCCTCCACTGCTTCCTTCAAAAAGGAAGTGAAAAAAATCCTAATGCTCAAATTCGTGCCCTAATAGGCTTTGGTTCCTAGACTTCATTGCTGCCCTCTATTCGGTTGTCTTGACTGACTTTTGACATGGTTATATACCGGGGAAAAACATTGTTAGCATGCGTTGTACATACATATGCTCGAATGTTCCTCACCCATTACTGTATCCGCCCATCCCTTATGTGAAGAGTTCTGATACCTACAGGAGTCTTGCACGTGCCTTGCATAATTATGTAACAAATGCTTTGCTTCCCAATACTGTATCCCTCTTACCCAAAATTGTGAAGCGCTCTGATACCCGTAACGGTCACGTTCGCGTGATACAAAACTTTATAAATAAAAAATAAATAAAAATAACAATTAGGGCTCTGCCCTCAGGAGTTAAAGACGCTTTTGGGATTGGAATGCTACTACATTGGTTCGACGCTGGGACATCGACAAGAGGAACCATTGGGGCAGGAGGGAATGCAACTGTATTTTCTTCAGACTTCTGGTGGCCTGGGGCTTGTCGTGCTCCAGGAAGGGGAGTATCACTTGGTGGATTTTGCCTGGATGTTGCTGGCCTACAGCTAATTGCCAACTGTCATGGTACGGTTCCCTAAGCACTCTCCAAGGGCCGGTGGCTTGGCCTCCTGTCCACAAGATCCCAGGGACAGAAAGGATCTTCCCATTTCCACAAGATCTCAAGGACCGAACAGGGTTGGCGGAAACGGGTGGAAGTGATCATCGGTTGGGACAAGAACCATCCTGACATATGCCGTAATCACACCATGTAGAGGAGTGTGCCCCTAAAGATCAGCGGCTCCCCTAGGGTGCTGGAACGTGAGGAGTTTGAGGAGTGCTGGAGAAGTTTGCTGAGTCCGAGGGACCCGTGCTTCCGACCGGAAGCCTGTGATAGTTCACACTCTGTAGCATATGGTGTCCGAGGGGTGTTGGGGGATGTTTGCCAAGTCTAGGGACCCTAGTTAGAAGCCTAGACTGACTCTGACCTCCAGATCAGGAGTACGACAGTGCCTGACATCACAGCCTCCATCCGAGGTCGTCGGCTCCCTCTCCCTGGACCCACGCCACAAGCTACTCTGTTGTGGAGAATATCGTTACTGGACGTGAGGGGTCTCGTTGTGCCTTGTGTGCACCCACAGCTGACTGCCTGGAGAAACTGCAGCTCGCACCTCCACCTGAGGGCAAGCATTTCTCCAATTTGGAAGGGCACCAGCTTCCGGTGTCACAGTCTTTTGCCTATGGGGGCTAGTAATCCCGTACTTGTGAAGGTGCCGCTGGGTTCCTGAAGGCCTAACCTGGAGGGGCAAAACCAAGTAACTGTTTCCTTCCGCTTTATGTGGTCCCGACAATCAAATCAAAGTGTTGCCAGCAGGTGCAACGTGTATTGTTAGATGGTGTAGTTTGAGTGGCTGTGGGGCTGGGACACAAGGCGTAGGCAAAACCTGTGGTTTCTTTACCATTACAACTGTATGGGGTATGCTAAATTGGGAATGGATTGTTTTATACTGATGCAAAAGCAGGAAAGTGGAATACCCCTAAACAGCCTGCATATATGTTTCTGCCGCTTTTGATGTGGGAGAGATCGATTTGATCGTGAATACCTCAGGGAAGTACGCACATGGGTTCATGTTGCTTACGAGACTGAGGGGATAATGGGGTAAGTAAATACCTATGACTATTACATATATGTTCATGCCGTTCTGCTGCTAATGGGAGAGTTCGACAATTTCATATAACTGTAAAGCATATATCCAATGTGTATGTTGCTTTGATTCCAATGTTTATGTTGCTTTGATTTCACTGTTGTGTAATACAAAGACCAGTGTTTTATACATACAGTGTGGGGTCTTTTTGTAGTATACTTACTGTGTTGCGAGGGTGATGTTGTGCCAATACTTTACACTTTGACCCTGAGGACAAGCCTGACTGCTCTGTGCCAAGCTACCCAAGGGTGAGCATATGTTATCAGACACGTCTATCATACTCATTCTATCTAGGATGATGGATTCTGTCTGGTTTCAATACATCCCAGCCAGCCAGAAACTGCTGGGTCTAGCAACATCCCAAACTGGGGTAAATGTGTGTGAGTCAGTCAGCACACATAACAGACAGGTACATGAATGTGGGTCCATTAACGTTCATGATCATTGAGTGATTGTTCCTCTTCTGTCTTTTCAGCTGACCAAGGATATGGTCTGCAGCCATGGGTCATGACCTCATTTGCACATCCCCATAGGGAGGGTCAGCGGAGCTATAACCACACACTTAGCAGGACCCGGTCCATAGTGGAGCGGACTTTTGGAGTTCTTAAGTCCTGCTTTCAGTGCCTCGACATGTCCGGGGTGAGATTTCTCTAGTCCCCCCCTATGGTATGTAAAATCATCCTTTTGTGCTGTGTACTACACAACCAAGGACCATGAAGGCCCAGGTGAAGATGATGAGGAAAATGAGGACCAAGTCCAAAATGTACCTACAATTACTGGGACACGGCGGAGAAACAACATAGTACAGAATTTGATGCATGAGTCATGTTGATGGACACAAATATATAGTCTTCAATGAAAAAAAGTGTTCCAAAATGGCAATAAATTTACTAACACTACCATTGCGTAAGCTATCTTTCTTCATAGTCACTGTAATCATCAAAGTACTCACAGCTCACCTAGTAATGATTTGCCCATAACAAAGGCATGTTGCAATGTGTAACAAACACTACAGGACAACATCTTGTGAATAACAAAATGTGTGCATGTCAACAACATGTGCCATACACATGTCCATGGTGAAGACATACACCAAACAAAGATAGCAATTTGGCACATTTGGACATGTTGTGGATATGTGCGCTGGTGCAGTGTACTGACAGTCAGCCATCCTACCACAACCAAAGGGTGTGTAAATGTAAACAGTGTGCTATGACTGTGTGTGTGTGTGTGTGTGTGTGCGTGTGTGTGTGTGTGTGTGTGTTGTACATCTAGCCATTTGTACAGCCTCATACTTGTGGAGGACAGTAGAGTGAACTCATAGTCTGATGTGAACAGAGGCACATATGATGTGCATGGGAACGCAGTGCAACCCATATAGTCTACAAATGCAACATCAAAGTTTGCAAGCACAAAGTAAATTCATTGTGGCATCTCACATAACACATATAATGTGGATTTCTCAACTGTGCCGTTACAGGATTGGCTACCTAGGACCAATGCTGCCACACTAGGCAAGGATGCAACTGGAACCAGCAAGGATTTATGGTAACATGTTGGTGTCTCAATTTGATACAAACAATGAGGTCACTCCTACAGCTCCATCTGTGTGTGTTTGTAAAAACAGGGCACAAAGAGTTAGAAAATTAGCCAATTGCTTTGAAGCAATGACTATATGCAACATAACTACTGCCAAGGTACCATGCACTGATGCATTCCAGGTCATAGTGGCAGAATGTTTCATTAAATGCCCAAATCAGCATATTGTGTGAATGCATTCCCACATCCTAAGTTCAATGAACCCCTCAATACAGCAAAATATTGTGATGCATGCCAATTGTAAACATTTACCTCCTTAGAATAAATCATACTTATTTTGACTACCCAAGCTGGCCTTGTGATCACCAAAATGTAGACAAATGATTGAGGCTGACAGTAATGTACATTGGTACTTTGCATGTTCCGCACATATTCTTCCAGACCCAAGCTCATACAGCAGATGTTTGTGTACCACAACATGATAAGGTGGTTGCTGGGCATTACTCTATGGTAATTGTTGTTTTGCACATAACAACATGTGTCATGTATGCCTAGCCACATACATTACATATCCAGACAGCCAATTTATCCCCCGGATACCACCTACACTGTAGACTGGCAGAACACATGGAAAGAGGAAAACACTAGGAGAAAATAAAATATTTCTCCTCATTACGCTTGTTTTGGGGAGGCGGACGGTTTTGGCGCTGCACCAGGTTTACGTGAGTCTGATAATCTAGGCCAGGGTCAAACTCCATGGGAGTTGCATGGGAACACCCACTGCAAGGCCCATGCAATGCCTCCTTGATGCAGAGGAAGGCAACTGAGTGCTTTGCACTACCTTGGTTTATTCAATTTCTATGAGGCTATGCCAAGCCACGTAGGGTGGCTTTGCGTTGCATCATAAATATGAGTTCTGCGCCTCTGAAGCGTCTAGAAAAGTGACACTCCTGCGGGGCAGGACTCTTGTATATGAGCCGCCTAATGTAAAACTCTCCAGATCACACAACATGGCACGCAATTTCACAGTGTTACTTTGCGTACCCCAGGTTTCACACCAGTAATGCAATCAGTCACACATATGTGCACTGTCAACATACACATGCAACACATTCCAAGACATCAAGCATGTCTCCTCAGATAATCACAGGCAAAACACTGATCCCTGGAATTGTTTGCATGCATTGCACAATACACTACACTGTAAATCACACATTTGGCCTATTGCGTCAATGTAAACAGACGCACTAGCCTAATGCATGATGCATTGCACACATAGCATCATCCGGATGACACACATCCAAGACGATGTGTCAAAAAAACAGCATTGTGCATTGACATGCGTTGTGTGTAAATCTCGCATTGCCTATTTTGCAAAGGATGGGTTTAAAAAAACGATGCATTTGTTGAAAATGTGACGCATCCGGCCAGGAAATGATGCAATGGCTCTGCCATGCTGCAAACCAGGAAGTGTGAAGTTACTTTCATTTTCCATTACAGCCTTTTTGTGTGCTGGCTGGTGGAGGTGTCTGTTGGTTGCTGGAGAGTGTGGTGCTGTTTATTGGTCTTGTTGGTGTCTGTGCTGTCCCTGTTGTGTCCCAAAGGTTTGTTTTGTATCTTGTATTTGTAATTTGTATTGTTTTGTTCACTGTTTTGTAAGGTGATTGTCTTTTAAGGGATTTGTATTGTTAGGGGTAGTTGGGGGGTTTTAGGAAGAGCTTTTGTCACTTAAGGGTATTTTTTTGGAAGGGCCAGATCGAGGAATATGTTGGATCAGGAGTTTGGTGGTTTCCTGTGGCTAATCATGCACTACCTGTCCAACATGATTGCTAGTGGGGGTCGTGTGATTCAGGGGTACCCAACCAAAGACCGGAAGACACATTGGGAAAAGGTGCTGCAGCACATACTCCGGATATTCAAAGTGGACAGGACTCTGCATCAGCTGAAGCATCACTGGGCAGATGTGGTCAGCCGGGAGGCTGACCTTATTGATCACCTTGGCATTGATGTGGGAGGAGCTGTTGGTAAGTACATATATGCCAGGAGTTTGCAACTCAGTCTCCTTTGCTAATATCTGATATTGCTTCAATGACTCTAAGGGTCACATATGTTCTATGGTTAGAATGCCATGATACAGCCTCTCTATGTTAAGAAAAAAAGCATGCCACAGAGGCATGTTAATTCTGGGCTGGCATTAGCCCACACAGACCATGCAGTGCATGCCAGCCCCACAGGTGCTTGTTACCCCACTAGCACTGTGCAGGTAGTGCTGTCACCGGGTATTCCAAGTCATTACTGATTCACAAATGTGTGTGCCAAACTCGATGTATGTTACAGGTACACTCACCTGTAATCTTGCCAAAGGTTTGACAGGCTATTTGGGGCACATTGAACCATTTCTCATGCATGTAGTGCAGATGTTCCCATATTCCTCATTGTGCCCGTATAGGGCATGGATGGACAATGTCTAGTTACTGTGCAGCATTAACATGTACTGAGCTTAGTGAAGGCAAGAAACAAGCATGGCTACTGTCTGATGTGTGGAACATTGTCAGGAATATGTATAGATATGAGAAAAAGCCAGCTAATGTGATACCTTGCAGAGTGTGGTAAGTCAAATCATTAGGCTCACATACCCATTAAAGGTAGGCACCCTTGCACCATTGCAAATCATTAGGGTCACATACCCATTAAAGGTAGACACCCTTGCAACATTTTGCACGGAGTGATGTATTTGTACTTAGTCCGCACTCTGTGCACCTGATTCCTGATTTGGCACATATTATCTGTGAACACTTCAACCTGTCTTACCTATGTGTATCATTAAGCAATGCCAACTGTGCCATATGGTACATGTTCAACGTGCAGACTTACATAGACAATTGCTAATTCAATGCACTGTGCTTATTATGCCGACAGTGTATGTGTTCTACATCTACAGTGCAATGTACCATGTTATGTCTTGTAGGTGGACCCGAACCCTACACTACAGCTGGGGTGGACAGATTCAAGGATCCGGATGCTACCAGTGAGTGTCACCTGAATAGTTTTTGTGTTGTGCAAGGATTGTGGGTGATGCTGGATAATGGTTGCAATGACCTGTTTCAGGGGCATCTTAATTACAATGAAAACATTTGTTTCATACATGGTACATCACAAATGAAATGAGACAAAGTTGCATGTGCACTAGATAGGGACGAATGTCAATGTGCATGTGTTGCCAATATATGCAGGTCACTTGACAGATGGGGTAAAAGAGGAGCCATGACCAAAATGCCATAGTCTATTCAAATACATGGGAGAGGAAATATTGGTGAACATGGCTTTGGATGGTTCAACTTCAAGCTGCCTCTCAGATGCACATTGCTACTGTATTTGTACACATTGCATTCTATGTACATTTTGTATGGCAAGTCCAGAAAGGATGTGAGGATTCACCTGAAGACAGAATAGGTACGGAGAGAGGGCCCAGATGTCAACATTCTATGCATGGTAATGCAGTTAAAGGTCTCACTCATGCCGTATACTGTCTTATTTTCCATATTGGATACATAGTCATACCTTTGCATTGTTTTGTTACCAGAAATGCCAAGGTATATTGGCCCAAAAGCATGTCTGCATGGCGTTCTTAGCATGCAGTCCATTACACAGTCCACCGTCTGGTGGCATAACCCATAATGGCTCGCCAAAAAACTGTCACCCTAAGCAGTCCGACATGGTGGACGTGCTTCAGTAGAGCTCCCATGGCCCCGTCATAATCCGCAATTTATCCTGCCGTCATCGGCCCTGAAACAGCATTCCTGCTACCTCTGGGTGATGCCCATGCCCGCCAGTGTTCCGGGACCTGCCTGTGCCCCCCCCTCTGCCAGCAGGGCGGTGTGGCGTAATATCGACACTGAGCCTGACAATCCCCGGCCTCGCGTACGCACCGGCTCCGGAGCGTGCGGCTAGAGGTTGCGGCGTGGAGCGGACTTAGTGGCTCCTGCCTGCCAATTGATCCGTGAAGGTCTACGAGGGGGGACGGTGAGTGGCGGCAACGCAGGAGGTGCTGCGGAGGGCTGCCTGTGGCTCAGCGGGCACATCGGGCCGCCAGATTATTTCCCTCCGGCCGGCGCGGCCTAGTATGGCACTCTGAAGAGATTCGGGTGGTGGTGCCTATCTGGGAGCTCCCATTCCTCCAGATGGGTGAGGCCCGCCATCCCACCGCATGAAATACTTTCCTGCCGGGGGCGCTGGCATGCTGTTGGGGAACTTGAGGTGCGTCAGGCCATCAGCGGCCATGTCGGGCCGCAGGCTGCGCAATCGACTATCTCCGGGTGGCCTACTTCGGCCCTGTGTGCTGTGGCCCTGGGTGGATGCCGGCTTGCCGTTGGGCCCCCCGCTGTCTGTGACCTATGCGGGGCCCTAGTGGGGGGATCTGCTGCTCCATCTCTGGCCCGTGGGTAGAATCAATAACTCCCCCTACACTGAGGCACACAGTGGAGTATCTGGCATTGTGGCCCCCCCCCTAGAGTGACACGGTTCTTGGCCCTGGTACTCCCCGGCCACCTCGGGCTTTAATCCTTGGTGTGTGCAAAATAGAACACGGAGATCTACTGGCTGCTGGTCCGGTCATTATAAGTACACACTATCGATGCCCTGCATGCGCTGGTCTGGCTTAGAGGCTGTGCATAGTAACTGCGGCTTCTTAAAGCACCCCGCTCGCCTGAGGCCGCTGGCCCCTGGAGATCTGCCACCACACTCTCTACACTCGTGCCTACCATTTGGAACCGTGTAGCTACCCTACTTAGGTTGGCATGGTTGTGGGGACAGCTCCCCCTTTTATTGAACTCCGCGGGTCATGACTAAGGACAAGCCCTCAGGTGCGGCAGCGCGCCAAAGCACGAGGGATAAATATACCGGCGCTGCGGCCCAGGTGTCCAACCCGGAAGACCCGACGCCATCTATGCCAGATAATGCTGCCATACTAGCTGCCATACCACAGTCCAGAGAGACACTAGAGGCCAAGATTGAGCAGTTGGCTCCGATGTCATGCTCCTACGGCAGGATCTCCGTAATGCAGTCTAACGAATAACTGAAGCCGAAACTAGGATATCAACTAAGGAGGACACGGTATATATCCTCCAGAAGAAAATATCCTCTCTGGAAACGATTACGAAGGGGCTGGCGCTACGCGCAGAGGATGCGTAGGGGCGCGCCCACAGAAATAACCTCCACTTTGTGGGGTTCCCTGAGGGCTGTGAGGGCAATGATATCCGCTTCGATGCGGCCGGAATTCCCCCGTGGTGCTGAGAAATTTGATGCATGCGCGGTTCGGACGGCCCCCGGCCGTCCTCCGCACACGCCCACCGTGACGTCAGACGGCCGGGGGCCGTCCGACGCACGGAAGAGGATATGGAGGGCCTCCTGGTTAAATGGCTGACGGAGTGGATCTCATCTGGCGTCCTGTCCCCTTGCATCATAATCGAGCGGGCACACCGGGCATTGCAGCAGAAGCCTCCGCCTGGTGCCTTATCCAAAGCCCATTATTGCCAGATTCTTGAACTACAAAGACCGGGACACTATCCTGCAGCAGGCTAGGCAGCGTGGGACCCTCCACTTCACATCACATTCCATTATCATATTCCCTGACTACACAAGACTGGTCCAGCAGCATCGACAATCCTTTACAGAGGCCTAAGCTAAACTCCGGTCCCTCAAGATTCAATATTCTCTTTTAGGCCAGACTGCGGGTATCATATAAATCGTGCACACACTTCTTTGAATCACCTGAAGAGGTCTTTAATTAGACTGATGAAGTCGTCAAGCTCCGGCCCCACACACCGCCCAGGTTGGACTCAGATTCCTCGTCGGGGGGCCCAAGCCATAAGATCTCCCAGCTTCAGGAAAAGCAGCGCCGCAGATCGCGTCGAAGAGGCGTTACAAGACTCGCTGCAAGTCCCGCATCTGTTCTACAGAGGCCACCGACCAACAGCATCCTAGCTCCATCCTGTTATATCACCACCTACTGCTCTGCCGATGGCACACCACTTGGGGCTACTTTTATTAGCATTTCCCTTGACCTTGAAGACACTTGTATGCACAAGAGACGCTTCTGGGGGATCCATTGGCAGAAGGTAGTCCCTGGCCCCCGTTGGGGTTGGGACACTTTTCTTGCCGCAACAGATGCTTCAATGTTTCCTGAGGTATTGGGGTGGGGGGAGGGGGTGGGGGGAGGGTAAGTTGTTGGTTTTGTTGCAACTAGTGTCTTGTTTCCACAGTGCATGTGTACGGTCCCCACTTCAATTTTTACCCATGCAATGCTCTACATCCATTTGCACCATTGATTACCACATCACTAGATATGTCCAGGTCACAAGATAGGCGCCTTTGTATTATAAGTTGGAACGTCTGGGGCCTGCTTGACAAGGTTTAAAAGAGGGGCCGTGTTGCGCCAGGCAAAGCGTCATGAAGCTGATATCCTGTTCTTGCAGGAAACTCACTTATTGGGTAATAAGACAATATGTCTGTCACGTTTCGGATATGTGCAGACTTTCCTCTCTGAATTCACTCGGGGCTCTTGGGGGTGGCCATATTGATCCATCGCAGAATTCCCTTCCTTCACGAGAAAATATGGATAGATCCCCAATGCAGATTTATCATCATCACAGGTACATTATATGGTGAGTCGCTCACCCTAGGTATTGTGTATGCTCCCCCGCCATTAGCCTGGAACCTGACGGAACACTTGATGGGACTATGGGCAGAAATTCCCCAATGTCTGAAAATAGTTGGGGGGGACTGGAACGACATTATATGCCCCCAGGTCATGGCATGGTGAGCAAAAAACGATGGATTTCGGCCCAGATCTCTGTACTGGGGTGAATGTATGACATTGTTATGCATGCTGTCCATCAATTGTTCTTTTTGCATTTGTCACCCCGAGTGGGACGGGTATGCCCAGACGTGGGTCCCGTGCTCTCCATGCCACTGGAGTCAAGCTATCCTGGCTGATGAGGGGTGAAACCCCAAAACCGGTCCTAGGATGCTGGTTCCAGTCCAGGGAGGACTTGGCCTGGCAGTTCCGGCTGGACTGTTCCCATTGGGCACAGGGTCAAGACTGATTTGCATATGGCTGGGTTCAAACTGGAATGGCATGGTGAGCAAAAAAAACGATGGATTTTGGCCCAGATCTCTGTACTGGGGTGAATGTATGACATTGTTCTGCATTCTGTCCATCAATTGTTCTTTTTGCATTTGTCACCCCGTGTGGGACGGGTATGCCCAGACGTGGGTCCCTTGCTCTCCATGCCACTGGAGTCAAGCTATCCTGGCTGATGAGGGGTGAAACCCCGAAACTGGTCCTAGGATGCTGGTTCCAGTCCAGGGAGGACTTGGCCTGGCAGTTCGGGCTGGACTGTTCCCATTGGGCACAGGGTCAAGACTGATTTGGCTGGGTTCCAACTGGAATTAGATGATGAGCAAAAAACCATGGATTTCGGCCCAGATCTCTGTACTGGGGTGAATGTATGACATTGTTCTGCATTCTGCACATCAATTGTTCTTTTTGCCCAGGTCGACCTGTGGCACGGTACAGACAGACCTGTAGAGCCCCAAGAATCAAAACTGTGACTCCTGCTGCAGGGGATGGACTGGGTAGACACTTGGTGACGGCTTCACCCATCGGACAGGGGCTACACATATTTTTCCAGTACCCATGGGTCCTTTTCTTGAATTGACTATATTTTCCTATCAGCCGCTCACATACACAGATTAGATGCAACTGCAATACTTCCCAGAGGCCTCTCTGACCATTCCCCAACGCTACTGGACTTGCGACTGGGGTCTGTGCGCCCCCCCTCCGCTGGCGACTTTCTTCATGGCACCTCCACGATAAACAGTATAGGGAACATTTACACACTGCCATCTCTGATTACTATTCACAGAACACCGGGATGGTTGAATCCCCTGAGACCCTCGGGAAAGCTATGCAGCCGATGCTGAGGGGGGTGGACATTGCATATTGCATAGCACAGCGTAGGCAGCGTCGCGAGAAGCTGACACAAATGGAGGCCCAACTCATTGACCTGGAGCGTAGGAGTAGGAGCGGGGATGGAAGTATTGCACGTCGACAATTAGTCCATACACAGCAATTATACGCCAGTGAATTGATGGAGGAGGCTAGAATGGCATGGCTTGCTACGCGTAGCAAAATCTATCAATGGGGGAATAAATCTAGTGCACTTTTACATCGCCTCTGTCAGAGGACGCTCTGCCCCATGACCATTCCGAGTAGCCGCGGCTCTACTGAGGCTGTGCTCACCGATCCCGCACAAATTGCAGCAAGCTTTGCCAGATAATATGAGAATTTATATGCCCCTAGTGAGGCTATCTCGCCGCATCTGGTCCATAAATTTATAGATGACCTGCCTCCATGAGCCCTGGCAGATTCAGTGAGGGAAGAATTAGATGTTCCAATCACAGCGGAAGAGCTCCAGAAGGCATTGCCCGAGATGCGACCGGGTAAAGCACCTGGTCTGAACGGCTTCCCGTCTGAATTTTATAAGAAATATCAAACCCTTCTAATATCCCCCTATTTGGCAGCACTAAATACGTCCTTTCAACACGGGCGCCTTCCCGCAGACTGGCGTCACGCAGGAATTGTTGTATTCCTAAAACTCGGTCAACCTCCTGAACAACATGCCTCGTATTGCCCAATATCACTTCTTAACATCGAAGCCAAGCTCCTGGCCAAAGTTATAGCCAACCGCATAGTACCACATATTACGAGTCTAGTTCACCCTGACCAGGAGGGCTTCATGCCGGGCCATGCTACACGACACAATATCCGGCGTCCACAAAATGCCATTGCATCCGTGGACCGCCTCAGAGAGCCAGTGGCACTCTTGTTGGCCGACATCGACAGGGCATTCGATTCACTTAGTTGGACTTATTTATGTGCACTCCTGAGTCGATTAAATTTCGGCCCTAGGCTCCTTAAATATATCCAACTCCTATATACTGACATTACTGCCTCAGTCCGGGTGGCAGAATCTACATCAACAGCTTTCTCTATTAGGCGGGGAACCCGTCAGGGCTGCCCCCTCTCTCCATACCTCTTCGCATTGGCCATGGAGCCCCTCGCGGCCTGGGTGCGGATTGACGTGCAGATCTGCAGCTTTGAGTGGTCCAGAGAGGTTTCCGACCGCATTACATTTATGCGGACAATGTCCTATTTTTCCTCACACGACCAGACAGGTCGGGACCTAGACTACTCCAGATCATGCAGATCTTTGGAGAGACATCTGGTCTTTATATGAATACCCGCAAATCATATCTGTGACATCTGGCGGGGCGGAGGGCACGTGGGAGAGTGGGCACACGAAGTGACGACGGTGCGCGAGGGGTTTAAGTAACTTGGGGTCTTTCTGTTGTCCTCACAACTTATGTCTTGGGAAAGGAACCTGGCCCTGTTGTATATGCAGATCAAGGAGCAGACCCGTTCCTGGTCCCATCTGCCGCTCTCCCTATTTGGCAGATCCGCCTTCTTCAAGATGGTCTCTCTGCCTCGTCTAATATACCAGCTTCAAAATCACCCATACCTGATCCCACCTGTCTGGTTTAGACAACTCAATTCAATTCTCCGGCATTTCCTCTGGGGAGGTGGTGCAGCTCCGGTGGCACTGAAAACATGCTTACAATCCACCTACTGTGGAGGCATAGCAACACCAGATGTCCAAGCATATTATGCAGCCTCACATCTTCTTATCCTGAACGATTGGTGGTATGGGGACAGGAGAGATACCACTTACGCAATTGAACGCCTGCAGATGGGTAATATGTCACTCCACACGATTCTATATACGAGCTCAGCCCTGAAAGCGCTGCCTCCAGCTACCGTCACAATATTTAAGATTTGGAAGAGATCACTCCAACAAATGGGATGGTGGGGCAGATTAACAAAAGGGACAGCTCTTTAGCACAATGGCCTCCTCCCTTCCCTGGCTGGGCTATCTGGGTTCTCCGGCTGGGAGGCTATAGGTATTTCCAGGGTGGGTGATGTTCTCCATGGTCAGACCCTGATGTCCTTTCAGGAACTGCAACAAGAATATACAAAGCATAGATCGCAATTCTATAAATTCTTCCAGTTCCCCCATGCCTTTTCCCCATGTCTCACACACCAGGGAACTGTGCCGGACTTCAGCCCCATCGAAGCTAAAGTATTTATGGGGGACCTAGGGGAACATAAAATTACCAAGATTTACCAAACATTAACAACAAACAGCCCCACTACACTTGATAAAACACAAGAGGCGTGGCAGCAAGATATTGCCCCACTAGATGACGAAGACTGGGCAGAGGCACTGGAATCCCCACAAGCTGAGGCTATTGCGGCACGACTATGATATATTCAATTTAAATATCTTCATAGAGTTTATCACACCAGGTATAAGCTCTGGCGGGCCTGACTGATTGAATCTCCGCTCTGCCTGCGATGCCAAATGTCCAATGGTACTCTTATACACACGGTGTGGCAGTGCACCACACTCTCTAAGTTCTGGCGGGGGTTATCACATGTCTGTCAGAGGTTCTCGGGTGGGACATCCCATACACACCTCGCCTGGCCCTGCTCCACATCACCGATGACATCGGGGGTAACATTTATAAACGTCATTTATTACTTTTGGGCCTTACATTGGCAAAGCGCGTCTTTTCAAGGGCATGGAAAGATACGTCTCCACCATGGGTTGGGGTGTGGAAGAGGGGTCTAGATTTTTGTATGAGGTTAGAGTTGCCAATCTTTAAAGCGAGAGGATGTCCACAGAAACACCCTAAGATTTGGAAGAGTTGGGCGGAATACCGCGGGCTGCTTCTGGAACCCATTTCAGCGGCCTCCATAGATTAATATGTGACAGTGAATGTGGAGATATGAGATAGACGTGGTTGTAAGTGTATGGATAGCAAAGCAATGTGGCTAGGCCTGATATGTGATATGCAATGTAGCAGTAACATGACACTACAGCTCCCTGTTGGAGCATTATGTTATATTGTGGTTGTTTTTCCATTGCTTGATAGTTATCAAAAAAGTCAACATCTTACTCATGTACCTGTATCTTGTATTGTTTGGCTACCTGGCCTCGCCAGGCCCATTGTGACTGCTGACAATAAAATTTGTTGTGAAAAAAAAAAAAGCTGTAACCCTGAAAGATTGGCTAACACCTGCTAATTACATCACAAGAGACATGCATATGAGATGTACAGCATGCATGCATACACCCATCACATGGATATGTGGAGAGGTGATGTGCATCAAGGCGACATTACTTGCTGACATGTATTACAGACACTATGCTATGTAGAGGGATACATGCTATTACTTGAACTGCATTTAATGAGGAATGGAATGGTCCTCCAGGTATTTCCATTACTTAATATAGGAGATGTATCCAACATGTCTGTTTGATGTGAGGTAGCTTGTCACCCTCCATCCATGTTTCAAATACCTGGGACATAGTCAGTCTATGTAGCAATGTGTGTGGAGTTGTGTCCTTGCCATATCAGCTATACAATGCTGAGGCACAATACCTGTACTTGCCAGACATTACTCATTTTATATAGGTTAATGACCATGGAATTAAGCTCATTGCAGGCTGCATAACAAACCCAATGATCAATTACTAGGGACATGTATACCATACCATGTGTACACAAAAACATTGTTCCTAATCGTTCTCAGTATTAACATGGTTTTACTTAGATTTGGTGAGGAAATTGCAATTTCTACTGCCAACATTGCCAACTCCTGGGTACATTGTCTTTGTTACATTAGGAGAAGTTACTGTTTTTTTGAATGGATGGTCAATGTGTGATAAAAGGTTCTTTTGGGTTTTAGAGATGCCACATGTGATGTTCTAAACTAGATGAAGCATTATAATGATTTGCAAAGTTCCTATTTAAGCTTTGTCTGATATATATTTCCATCCACTCCATCAGACAACATGAAACCTGAGCAGCTGAAGCACCACCATATCCGGCTAGACCGTTTCTGCCACATCCGGAACGATGTGAAGGCCTACAGGTGAATGGCGCAGCAGTTCATTGAAGATAGGACAGCCGGAACTTGGAAGATTACACCCCAGGACCCTCCAAGCATTGATCAGCCAGGCACCAGCCAGGATGTTGATGCCAATCATGGAGATCAATCTGTTGCTGTTCCAGGAACTTCCACCAGTCAGCAAGCAGGGCCATCACAGCCCCAGGCACCAACCACTGGACAATGTAGTCTATTACAACTTATGGCCATGTAGGACCTCTCTGACCTGAAGCTTGGTGCCGCTGGTTTGTAGCATAAAGTTGACACTATAATCCAGTTGGTACAAATGCTGCATCAGTCTTTGGGCCACATAGTAGGTCAAATTTAGTCTGCAACAACAGTTTCTGCCCTTCCCCAGTTTTTCACGTGTTATTTCATTTCATTTTTTATAGCATAGTTTAGGATAGTTTTTAGTGTAGGCATAGGTCAGTTTAGGTTTACTAACCTTAGCATTTTAGGTGGGGTTTGTTCTTAGGTGGGTTTATAGGTGGGTAAGTTATTTAATGGGTGGAGGGTTGATGTTTAGGATATGTGTTTATGAAAAATCATAAAATACAAAATACAAAAATGTATATATATTTGTTTAGGTTTCTATGTTTAGGTACTTTGTGTATAGGTCAGGTGTAGTTTATGTTATTGTGTGAAAATATGTATTAGGGGGGTGGGGGTTGATGTTTAATATGTCTGTTGTGTTAAATGTGTAGAGTAAGGCTAGTTAAGGTAAGGTAATTTTAGATACAGTTTAGGATAAGGTAATGTAGTTTAGGTAGCAAAGTTTAGTTCAGGTGTAATTTAGGTTAAATCAGTAAGTTAGTGCAGTCCATGTAGTTTTATGTATGTTAAGTTTTATTTCTAAATTAAACAGCAATCTTTACTAAGTACAAGTCTACTTCATGATTTACTGTATAGGAGTTGTCAGATCTGCTTAGGTTGTGTTAAGTGCATGCAGTAGAATTTATAACAAGTGTTTGTGGACGTGTGACTAGGAGAAACACCTATGGAGAGGAACCTGTCAAGTTTGGCATGGAATCACTTAGGGGATCTCCAAACACAGTGGAGCACTGTAACAGACACTCTTGCTATGAATAGATACACAGCCAAAAACAGGTATTCTCCTACTGCTGCACTGTGTGTGTAAGTCATGCGACTTGCATCGAAGTGATGGTTCTGTAACACCATTGTCACAACTCAAAGATAGTTTGGGACATAGAAGTGTTGTTTGCTGCCTGGTAGCCATGGAGGTGGGCCCCACCTGTGTTGTGACTTAATTCACCCTTACCATTGACAGAACGCTCATTGTTACACTTGATGCATGTGACCTTCGGTAACTACTTGCTAGTTCAGATGCACATAAGGTTCACATAAACTATTGCCCTTGGCCTGTGCAGATTTTGACATGGGTCTATTTAGCACAATTCCAATTTGATAATACGCTGTGTCTTTAGGGGCAGCACACCCAACATGGTCTACTTAGTCCAATCATAAACAGATATACGACCTGCTGTTTCAGTTGAGTGATTTTTTTGACACGTGAATGAAGGAGCAAGGAGCAAGTGGCAGTCCTTGGGGCAACAACCCTAACATAGTTTGTGAGCCATTGGATGTCCAGACAGAGTCCATGGGGGGATACTTGTCATGGGACAGGTGGAGTAGAGGACTGTTCCAGTGAGGAGGAGGACCAAATTGTCATTACAGAAGATAGACCACATAGACAGTTCACAAATGGGTGAGATCAACAAGTTGGAAAGCAAATGAAGGACAGTACCAGTTGAGAAGTACACTGGCATGGCCATAAACACAGGTCAATAGAGAAACTGGCCATGTAGTACAGAGAAGTGCTACCATGCAGTTTTTCTGTGGAAAGAGGGGGAAGTCCATATCTTTGTCCTCTGATGTGTGTGGTGCCTCCTGTGAGGGGGGTGTTATCAGTGCCAGTGGTGATGGAGGCACACACATATCAGGGGCTGAAGATGCGGGCCCCCTGTCCCCAGCAGCATTTCTCTGCTCCAACAAATAAGGCAGCACAGCACTAAGAAGAGGGCTCCTGGTTTGCCAGCATAGCATCAACGTCACGGTGTAAGGCACCCATTGTTGCTATGTAGGAGTCCTGCTTCCGCTCCATGGACTCCAGGATGTTGTGGATCACCCCCAGCTGGTTGGCAACCTCTCTGGTGCCACTTCGGAAGGGCAGTTTTCATGCCTCTGCCTCATGACACCAGCGATGTCAGCCAAAGAGTGTCCCAAGCCATGGAGAGAAGGGTAGGTGCCTCTTATGGCCTTTGAGGTGTCCTCATTGGGACTGAGGCACCTACAGACTCCCTCTAGGGTGCCCGCCATGGTCTCCATCTCTGTCTTCACTGCATCTACCAGCTCCCTCTGGACTCCAACCACATGATGATGGAATTCAACCTGGGGTTCCTGGGAGGCTGGGGTTGGGGTGACTGAATGTGTTTGTTAGGCGATAGGCGGATCCTCAGGAGAGGGTGCAACGCTGTCCGTCCTTCTTGTGACCGGAGATGGTTTCTGTATGGTGTACAGGATTTGCTGGAGGGTGTCTTGGTCGAGGGTTGGCCGGCTGTCATCGTCAGCAGGATCCTCATCCAGTACAGGCAGCTGGTCAGGAGTTATTGGTACATCCTCTGTAATGAAATAGATATATGTTGCTGTAAATCTATGTTAGATGGTGAGATGAGTAATGTAGTTGACATTCAGACTTCTTACTAATTCACTGTCAGGTCAACATTGATGCTTAGGACATCTGTTCCTCATAGGTCTAGAGGCCAAGTTGCAGTGTATTTGCTTTTCAGATGTCAGTATCTCTGCATTGTACACACAACCACTGTGTGACAAGGCTGACTTTTCATGTCATGACACATGTTGCAACACAGTTACGCAGCTCACTCGCCCTACCATTCCTGCACATGTGATATGAGGTACAGTCCTCCTCTGCCTTGTTGAATAGCTTTGTTTTTCATGCTGCCTATACTGATTGCGTTTTGAAGTATTGACACCACTAAGGTGCACAGTGCACCTAGTCCCCAGGGGTCTTGCATTCCTTTTGACCAGTACTCAGCCCACAGCACATGTGAAGGTGAAGTGGGTTTGCTCATGAATAAGTTATGATCCTGCAGTCTGCATTTCACACAGTACACCACGGCACTCTGCCTTGTTGTGCTGTCTTGCATGCACAGTGTGCATTCATGTGGCCAAGGGTTCAGTTTTTCACACATGTCCTGGACACCTCTACACAGCTTCCAACCTAGCGACACTGCAGAAATGTGTGAGGGCGTGTACTTGCCATGAGTTTCCTATTTGTGTATACTCGTGATTTCATGGCACACACAGTTGGCTCCATATTTGTGGACAGTGGGCACTGTGTAGCAACTCTGAGGGGATGGGCGCAGTCAAACTAGGTAGATTGCTAACACTGACACTCAGGCCGTTTCATCATTGACAGAGTAGGTCATATGTAGAGTTTCAGTCATCATTTTACTCAGTCCCCCTCTCTTGTACATGTGTATGCCTCCTCTGGCAATCCTGATTTTGGGCCAGGCACTCAACTTACTGCCACACACTGATGGTACCCAGATGATACATTGACTCTTATGTGCCTACAACACCAACAGTATGCTTGACCATATTCAATGGACTGACATGGCTGGTTGTTTCTGATGGTTATCGGATGAGCTGTTGCCCAAATGGTAGTAGTGCTGGAATTGGTGACATGCACTTACCCAGGTTTGCCGCACACCTGGGCCCATGCACCTCAGCTTCAAACCATCCCTGACTCCTGCCCTTTGTGGTGGCAAACTAGATCATCCTTGACAGATCCCTGTTTCTCATCCTCTGACTTTGACATATGTGGCATGGTGAGACATTTTGCCTTCAGACTGCCTCCTGCCACGTGCTACATCTTCACCCAGGGCCACATCACATGTAGGATGTGCTTCTACATTGTCATCCCTTCCCAGCTGCCACACAAGTGTGATACTGTCAGACACAGCAGTGCATGTGTCTTGGTCAGGCTACCCTGCAGTACACATATCCCTTCTCACGTCCTTGCCATGCAATGTCTCCCCATTCAGACACAGTGGCAGTTTGACATGCTCAGTCAGCGTCTACAATGCACTGCACTACGAGGGGCTCACCAAGGGCACACGCCATATTTTGTTTCAACATACATGGTCCTCTGGTGGGCATCACTTGCATTCCCCCCCACATTCAGTCTGATTTTGTTAATGACAGGAGCTTGGCAGGTCCCTACCATGGGATCTGACACCTGTGTGCTCTCACCTCCCATGCCAGGACAGCTGTGTGCTATGTAGTTTCATGCAGTTTACTATACACAACGTGACTGTTGGAATGTTCCTATGTGTTAATCCTTCACATGCTCCACACCTAACCCCTCTCTCAGGTGTGCAGTTTGTATTGTGGGACTTGTAGTTCTGGTGACTCATTTTATACATTGCACTATAAGTGCCAATGCACAAAGGTGAACTGGTGCTGCACTTCACACATGGAAGGGATAACCGTGAGGGAGCTGGACAGAGCTGTGCCACATGTGACTGGGCAGTGTGACTTACATTTATGTGATGTTTAACAGTACATGATCCAGATTCCTGCCCTTTGCCCTGCACATAGCGCAATGGAGCACTGCACTGGGGCCTAGCTAGCTGCAATGCATGACATGACCTTTTTCCCACATTGCCCCTTGTTGCAACTTAACTTGTAGGTCTTTTTTTTCTTATGGGCTGCACTGTCTTGTCCCGGAACTCCTGCCACAAACTCCTCTGGAATGACAGCTGCCACCCGCTCCTCCAAGGCATCCAGCTCCTCCTGTGTTGCCGGGCTTCCTCCTCTGGTCTGCATGGCTGCCTTCAAGTTGTTGGCCAGTTTCTCCTTCACCCTGCGCTTATAGTTGTGCCAGCGTTTTTTGCAGTCAGGGACTGTCCTCTTGGCTTGTCCAAAGCTGTTGATCTTGGCCGCTCTGGACTGTCAAATGGCCTCTTTCTAAAGGCAATTTTGAGGTGACAAATAGCTGATGTTGGTGCTCTGTCACCTCAGTGATCAAGATGTTATTCTCCTCACTGAAGTTGTACTTCCTCTTCCTCTGGGAGTCTGTCTGGACATCCTGGTTGGTGCTGGGGTTGTTGGGGTTGTGGTCCTGGCTGCTGCTCTGTTCTCCCCGCTCCATGGCTGCCTTCTTTAAAGTGTGTAAATTTTTTTCTCCCAAGCGTAATTGTTTATAGGTTTTTTTACGCTTGACATGCTGAAAAATGACACCAGGGTGGTTAGCGTCACTTTACGTGCAGCTAGCCAGCCTTACGTCAGTTTTGCTTCTGGTGCGTCAGTTTCCGCTATGACATCATGGCAGCGGCAGCGTAATTTTTTGGGACACAGCCTGATCCTTAAGCCAAGGTGTGCCATACCGTACATATGGCACATTAATGGCATTAAAAAATGATGCAGCGAATTGCAAGTCATTTTGACACATTGCTGTTGCAACGCTGAGGTGTGTCAGTTCTTGTAAATGAGGTCCTAAGTTTACAAAATAATTGTACTTCTAGTCTTATTCCCGTGCTATCTCAATCATTTACTGCATCCAGCATGCATGCTTTTGTTTTGACCATATCGTTGAGTTTCGATGGTTTTTCTGCTGAAGCAAGGCACTTTGCAAGAAATAGAACAATATATAGTTAGCTAAGGACACATAGGCACACACAACATTCATTAAAAAAATTCAACATATCTAACTATGTAAAATAGAGGTCAATCAATCAGTTTGTTATAGCGCGACTACTCACCCGTGAGGGTCTCAAGGCGCTGGGGGGAGGTGGGGTGGGGCAGGTTCCAGTCCATCAAGGAGGGGAAGTGAATAATCAGCGTCCATATTAGGTGCTACAAGAAAACAAACAAGGAATGATCTGGTATTCCTGGGAACCTGGGTAAAGGGGAAATTAGGAAAAACAGTGTCTCCCTCGGATTTAAAATTAAAAGTATCAATTTGTTTTACACAAGAGGTAAAAATTATCATAACGAGCCACCCTGAATCAATCAGAATAGAGTAGCAAAGTTAAATGTAGAGCATAGTTCATCTAATTTTATTTACTCACATAAACATTAGAATAACATGCAGGTGCTCAATGTCACAGTCCAGTGTTAGTGAATGGTGACCTAAGTGCAAAAAGTGCGCAGATGAATAGTTAAAAACAAATGGAATGCTGACTGGTTTCACACACAGCCTTCTTAGATACACTAATTGTTATGTTAAATTCGGTTTCACATATTTTATTTCATGTACTGTGGATTTATAGAGCGCACTATCACCAGGGCCGGTCCTATGATTTGCGAGGCCCTGGGCCAAAATGGAATGCGCGAGGCCCCTCTAATTTACTTAAGGAAATGCCCGAGGCCCCTCTAATTTACGTAAGTGACCCCTTGCAAGGAGACCATTCAGAGACACCGCAGGAGGCCCATTGTACAGGATTTTAGCGGCCCCACAGTTTTAACTTTCAGCCCACAAGCAATTCTCACACCTTCAACCTGATAGGTGTAAGAATTGCTTGTGGGCTGAAAGTTAACACTGTGGGGCCGCTAAAATCCTGTACAATGGGCCTCCCGCAGTGTCTCTGAATGGGTCTCCTTGCAATTGGTACATGGGAAGCTTCTCCCCCCCCCCCCCCAGGCCGCCAGACACCATCCCTGAGAGGCCCAGGGAGGGGATCCCTCCGATCCCCTCCCATGGACCCTAATTGCAAGGAGACAGGGAAACAACAGGGCACACGATCGGTTCGGGGCCCCATGCTGGTGGGCTGAGTGCGAGGCCCTGGGCAGCTGCCCATGCCTAGCGCCGGCCCTGACTATCACCCTGGAGGGTATCCAGGCACTTAGCAGGTTAGAGTCTAGCCAGCACAGGGCTTGGGGGGATTACTCGAAGAGCTGGGTCTTTCACTTTTTGTGGAATTTAAGAAGTGAGGAGTCTCAGATGTGTAGTGGCAGGGCGTTCCAAGTTTTAGGAGCGATGAAGGAGAAGCCTCGACCACCGCATTTAGTTGTCCATATGCATAGGATGTGTGCGAGTAGGAGTCTTAGCTGAGTGGAGGTGTTGCAAAGTTTTGTGAAAGTGGATGGCTTTGTTGATGTATGCAAGGCCCGAGTCGTATAGTGCCTTGAAAGTTTGCCTCAGGAGTCTGAGATGTGCTCGCTTGTGCACTGTATGGGTAACCAGAGTAACTTCAGGTAAACACCAGGGCATGTGGATTTTGATGCAGACTATCTATATTTTATGCCACATGTTGAATGACAAAACACCTAAGTGGAGGTAATTTTTGCACATATGAATTCTGAATCCCGGCAATCCGATTTCACTGGGTGCAATAGCTATCTCCGCACCCTCTGGGGCTCTCGTAATTAGGACAACACATTGAAACACTCTGGTTCCTGATATAATCTGCTCTCGTGTCTCTTCTCTGATGGTGAAAGCTAAGTATAGATGCACTTCAACTGACAAAGCATTGTTAAGTGGATGATAAAGCACGTTTGCAAAAGACATGTTTGAGGGAAACAGAATAACAGACCTGAAACATAACACAGAGAGAAAAGGCAACACATCATGTCTAGGAAAAAATGCCCATTTAACTTGCCTTCTGTAGGCCTATATTAAAACAATTTAAAACACACTCATAAACGAGAAACATTATCAGACACCCTTTGACATTTAGAAGCTTTAACATTCATACATTTACAACAAAACCTTTTATGATAGACATCATTTAGACCGTGGTGTTTATTAGGCAATGAACAGCGTCTGCCTTATGTATAATGCAAACATAATATGGCAACTGATTAGTAACATTAATTTCCTACTATAGACACAGAGATAGTGAGCATGCTTTCTGCACTTGAACCGCAGCCCTTTTCAGGAAGGTTTCAAAGATGACGCTAATTAAAGTGAATCTAATCTGAGGAATATTCCTCTTGCACAGACATAAATGTGATGTCATTAGATGGCAAAGGCCATCACAAGGGCCTTGGGGATATAATGAAAACTCCAAGATGTATGGAATAATGAAAATTAAGGTTGATCCACCAGGCAGTCTTAGATCTACAGACCCCGTCTTCTTTCACAAGATCCAAAACATACAGTTAAGCCCCCATAATGATAGCCCCCATTTGTGACAAGCCTGTACTAATCAGTCTCTAAGGGAGTTTCCGCGCAGATCAGGGAGAAGGCGGTGTATGCTCGACAGAGTTATTTTGTAGGAAATTTCACGTAAAGTAGGAGGCGATAAAGGGTCATTATTATCCAGAAATATGCAACAATAAATGAAGGATTTCGGTTAAAAAAGGAGACAGTTTTCATGAAGTGCCTCGAAAAAGCTGCTTTGAAGGGGAAATAAGACCAGTGCTCTCTTATCGTAATCCCGTTTTAAAAGATTAGGAACAAGATCTGAAGAAATGAGAGCCAGCCTAATTGAGGGCTCGCCTTTAATCCTGTTAGGGGACGCATCCTTGGATTCCAAGATCTGTCAGCACGGCGCTCAGGGAACAGAGAAGGAAAAAGGCGCACCGCAAGGAGTGGACATGAAGAAAAAACACTGCTCCTGGGAAAGAAGGAAAAAAAAGAACAGCTCAAGGTGCCACTATATATCCAAACAGTAGACAAGTAATGGACACTCAACGGAAACTCATATAATAACAATCTCTGCCAAAGAAGCACTACAAAGTAGCCATTATCTGGAAGCCAAGTGCACTGAGAAATCCAAAAAAGTATGTATTTGCTTTCTTTGTTATTTGAATGTGCAGTGAGAAGATATTAAATACAAAAATAACTACACAAATACCTTCATTCTTCGTACATAACTTAATAATTATTCTTAACACCCATAAAAAAAATGTTGGTTCTTTCCCAGAACCCCGTCATAAGTTACCTAACCCTACAATTAAATGGAAAAAACTAAACTGAGGGGCGGATAACCAACATCTGCATAGGCAATCCAACAGGGAAAACAAGAATCATAGAAAGTTGAGAAGTGAAGCGAAGTAATATAAGCATGTTGCAAAAAAAGTTAATTGAGTAACAAGGTTTTAAAAGATTAAAGTAAATGCTTCTAAATTCTTCCTAATTTTTTCCTGAAGAAAATACAATTTTTCCAGTGCTGCAAGGGGGAACAGTGCAGAAATCCATTTACAAGTTCAGTGCACTCTGCACTGTATCACTGCACAACCTCCCGACCTCCTTGGCTCTCAATATTGCTCCAGTATCCCACATACCTTCCCCGCCTGCCTCTGCCCTTGATACCTTGATTGCTTTAGCCCAGCGGTTCTTAACCTTTGACTTCTGTGGACCTCCACAGAATCACTGTTCAACCCTGGCCTAAGCAATTTCTACAATTCTACCCTCACAAAAATACAAAAATGCATGAAACAAATAAACAGCCAGGCCGCCTCCAACCCTGCCATGGTCTTCAAACCCCGGCTGCGCGTATCTGAAGTGAAGAGCTGTCAGGTAAGCTGCTTTTTCCACTGAAAAAGCTAGCTTTCATTTATCTCAGTTCATTCTTATACACTGTAAGTTGTCTCTTATAGGTCAGTTCGGTTGTATGATGGAAGAGCACATGCCTGAACACCACGCGGACTTAACCACGACCGCGTCTTTACCACACATGCCTTTACCACGCAACCTAGTGGTAAAGACATGATTAATAAAGGGACATGTGTGCTAAAGATCATACCCCTGCCCCCAGCCCTAAAAACTGTACCTTTTCCCCTGCCTCAAGCCCTAAAAATTAACCCCACGCCCTAAAAACTACCCGACCCTACCCCTCGCCCTGAGCACTAAAAACTGACCGTACCCCTGAAACTCCCCCGACCCAGACCCCGAGCCCTGAGGCCTAAAATTGCCCCCAGACCTGAAAACCTTCCCTTCCTGCTACCCGCCCTGAGCCCTACAAACTGACCCCACACACTAAAAACTACCCCGACCCCAGCCCACAGCCCTGAACCATAAAAACTGTCATCTACATCTGTAAAGTACCTCGACCCAACCCCCTGCCCTGAGCCCTAAAACTGCTCCCTGCCCTATTAACAACACAACCCGAGCACTAAAAACTACCCCCACCCTGAAAAACTCCCCATTCGACCCCCTAGACCCAGCCCCATTGACCTCACTGCATCCTCTACCAATCCTTCCTCTTCCTGGCTTCCTGTGCCCGTCCCTCTGCTCTGCATCTAGACGGTACATTGCCTTACTGAAAGGAAGCAGACTCGGGGTGCAGGTAAGCGCTCCTTAATTTACATCCATCCGTCAACTGAGATCGGCAGCAACTGCCGTCCTCCCCGCTCCCGAGTTCCACGCAGGGAACACCCACGAGCCCCCGCATTCTACATTATACATAACCCAACTTACCCCCCATCCTTCACAAAACAAGAGAGAAAAAAAACGTCACAATAATGAAAAGAGGAATAACAAAAGTGTGAACATGAGGAGAAACAACAGGTGGAAATAATGAAAAAATAAATAAGTAAAGATACAATTAGAACCTACAATAATACTTGAATCTGGCAGGAGTTGTCTTAACCCTGGAAGACACCCTGCTTTGGTGCACAGGGCTAGGGTCTGCCCGTCCACGATCATTGGAAGGCACACTCACGCAAAGCACCGGACCGGAATCCACCTGTCCACCCAATTTATGATTCACATATGCAGCCTTAGATTTGGGCACCACCGAAACAACACTCTTATTCCAAATTTTACCATTCTCCAAAATAACCACACAATCATTCACCTCCCTGACGCGAACAGGTGCAGAGAAACGAGACAACCCATTGCGAATGAAACCAAGTTTTTTAATTCTCACCCGATCAGCAACACACCAAGGGGATGCTCTGCCACACACATCTCTGGTGCAGTACTTCTTCTGCACAGCAGCCCTCACATCCGCCACTCTTTCCAACTTCCTCTCCTCTACTGATTTCCTGGACATCCAATCTTTGTTCAATTTAGATCCAGCCACTCTACCTCTCAAAAGGGTAAAAGGAGAAATACTGGTACTGATGTGGGGTGTAGTCCTCAATGCCCATAACATGTCCTCGACCGCTTTCCTCCAATGCAACCCATTTACAAAAGCCAATTGCAACTGATCCTTAATCACGCAGTTCAAATGTTCCACCAAACTATTACTGCGTGTGTGATAAAGGGACGTCAGAACATGTCTGAAGCCATTCTCTGCAAGACAATTTTCCATCTCCCTGGACACCAGTTGTGTTCCGTTGTCCATCACCAACTCTTCAGGAAATCCCTCCCTGAAAAACACATCTTTGAAAAATTTGATTACAACCCCAGTAGTCAAGTTATCAAACAAACTTCACCTCTGGCCACTTGGATATATAGTCTATCAATACCAAGACATACTTGGGAGAACAACCCGTGACCCCGAAAGGTCCCGCAATGTCAAAAGCAAGTTTACACCATGGGGTATTCTTGACAATAACTGGATCCACAGGAGAAGGGCAAGTAACTTGGGTCTTATCGTTAAGCACACACATGCAGCAATCACAAACATAATACTCAATAGCTCTGTCCACTCCTGGCCACCAAAAGTCTTCCCTCACTCTCCGTTTCATGGCCCGAATCCCCAGATGACCTTTGTGAGCTAGGTCCAAAATTCTCTTACGCAAGCAGCAGGGGGGGGGGTGTCTTTACAATTGGGCCAATCAACAGAAATAAAGTTTTCCACTGCCTTAAGCTCCACATCATCAGAAACTGCACTCAACCATTCCTGCTCAGTCAATGCACCCTTAACAACATCGTTCACGGAAGATACTAAACACACTATTTCCAAATCGTCTATAGATTATTTCCCTTCAGTAGTGTCGATCTGGGGTAACCTAGATAGGCAATCAGCTACGAGATTCTTAGCACCAGCCACATATTCAAGTTTGTAGTGAAACTCCTGCAATCTATACTGCCACTTGGCAATACGTGGGGTAGCTCTACCACCACCTTTAGTGGTGAAAAGGTCCACCAATGGCTTGTGATCAGTTCTGAGGACGAAAATGTTCCCCCAAAGGTAATTCCTGAAATGTTGCACGCCCCACCACAAAGCCAGAGTGTTAGAACTGGGGGTCTCTAGTTGGCAGAGGTAGGTACCTTTGTCCAAATAGGGACCCTTGCTTCTAGTCAGGGTAAGGGGGATACACTACTAAAATAACCCCTGCTCACCCCCTTGGTAGCTTGGCACGAGCAGGCAGGCTTATCTCAGAGGCAGTGTGTAAAGCATTTGTGAACACATACAGTAACCCAGTGACAACACTACAGATGGACACCACACAGGTTGTAGTATAAAAATAAGTATTTTTATATAGACTTATCACAAGACCCAAAACGACAAAAATCCACAATACAATACGAAAAATATGACTGTCAATGGTAGAAAATAGCTCAGTTCAGTAAAGATGATAAATGCGACACTTTACTCTCAATGTATCTTTGGATGCGTAACGCAAAACAAAACAAAAGGATTGCAGGGAGGTGATGCTTCGATTCCTTACACGCAGAAAGGAGGATGCGTCGGTTTCTTACTGCGGCCTGGTTCCGATGCGATGATGATCCGGTGCGATGCGAGAAAATGGCGTCTTGCTTACGGTGCGACAACATTGACGGGATGCGTGCACGCCCGTCGGCCGTGCGGTGACTCAGCGATCTTCTGAGCCGCGACAGGCCCTGCGACACACTTCTCCGGTGATGCGCCGGCATCCTCTGTGGCGTGGCACGCTTCTCCGGTGATGCGAGGCGCTTCAGTGATGCGATGGCGACAGCGGCAGCGGCGGCACGCTTACTCCGCGATACGACGACAACTGCTGTGGCGGCACGCTTCTCCGGTGATGCGGGGTGCTTCGGTGCTGCGACAGCTGCTGCGGCGGCAACACGCTTCCTCTTCGTTGCATCGCGCTTCCAGCTCCCAGCGACACGCAGTCTCTCAGAAGGCCTAACAGCAGTAGGCACTTCAATTCCCAGCAAGGGAATTCAGGAGAGGAGCTGGGGGTGAAGTCTTGTATCCCTGAGACTTCAGGCAGGAGGCAAGCTCAATGTTCAAGCCCTTGGAGATCTTCTTCAAGATGATGAAAGCACACTCAGTCCTTTTCTCCTTTCTTTGGCAATAAAGTAACCACTGCAGGCGAACCCCAACAACACGCAGCATAGGGGTAGTCTCCTCCTTCAGCTTCCTGGTTCTTCTCCTCAGCAAAGGTTCGTCTTGATTCCCAGAAGTGATCTAAAATCTTGGGGTCTGGGTCCCAATATTTATACTAGCAAATCCTTTGTCCTCTGAAGGCAGAGGGTCCTGTACCTAGTCCAAACCAGTTCTGGGTGCCTTCTGCCAGTGCACACCTTCTTCCTTTGTCAATGTGGGCCAGGGACATCAGACGCACCACAGGAGGTGGAGCCAGCATTGTGGAAGGCAGGCACAGCCCTATTCAGGCCCAGGTGCTACTCCTCCCACCACGCTACATGCAGATGGGTCTATTCAGCCCTGTGCGGACTCACCCTGTCTCCTGGAGTCCCCCAGCCCCTGTCACTCACAAACCCAGACATACAATACACAAGCTAGCAGAGGCAGGCTGGATGGTTTAGGCAAGAAAATACCTACTTTCTAAAAGTGGTATTTTCAAACACAGAATGTTAAAACCAACTTCACTAAAAGATGTATTTTATCATTCTGAGTTCAGGCATACTAAATTCGTTTTTCTACCATGTTCCCTGGGTCAGTTAAGATTATACGATGTTATAATCTAAACGGCCCATTCTGGCTTATTGGGACAGGTAGCCTTGCAATAGTGAAAAATGAAATTGGCTGTAATTCACTATCAGGACATGCCACACACATCAGGGCATGTCCTACCTCTTACATACAATGCACCCTGCCCGCAGGCCTACTTTAGGGGTGACTAACATACAGAAAAGGGAAGGTTTGGGGACTGGTAAGTGGGTGCACTTACCAAGTCAACATGGCAGTACTAGACTGCACACAGGCTCTGCAATGGCAGGCCTGAGTCACACTTTACAAGCTGCTCCGGTGGGTGGCACAACCAGTGCTGCAAGCTCACCAGCAGCATTTGATTTACAGGCCCTGGGCACACGCGGTGCACTGTACCAGGGTCTGACAAGTAAATCAAATAATCCAATCATGGAATCACTAATCCACACATCAATTTATCATAGGGATCACTTTCACTTTGGCACTGATTAGCAGTGGCAAAGTGCCCAAAGCATCTAAACCAGCAAAAACATGTCAACAACAGAGGAGGCATAGCGAAAAAATGGAAGGGAGACCGACGCCAATGGTACCAAGTCTAACACGTGTCCCCTCCAGCTGAAATTTGGGGAGAACTACCCTACCTCCTGGGAGTTCTCATCACTAAGGCGGAAAAATCTGGACAGACCATCAGCATTGGCGTGTTCTGTACCAGGGCGATGTTCCACCGTAAAGTCCATCCCCTGTAGGGAAATGGACCACCTCAACAGCTTTGGATTCTCACCCCTCATCTGCATCAACCATCTGAGGGGCCTGTGGTCTGTCTGAACCCGGAACTGAGTCCCAAACAGGTATGGTCTCAACTTCTTCAGCGCCCAGACCACAGCAAATGCCTCACGCTCAATACCACTCCACCTCTGTTCCTGTGGAAGTAACCTCTTACTGATAAAGGCTACAGGTTGGTCTAGGCCCTCCTCATTTAACTGTGCCAGAACAGCCCCTACACCTTGCTCTGAAGCGTCTGTTTGAACAACAAATTCTTTTGAGAAGTTGAGCACCTGAAGCACGGGGCCGTGAACATGGCAGTCTTCAAGGCGTCAAAAGCTCTCTGACAGGTGTCAGTCCAAATCACTCTCTTGGGCTGCTTCCTGGAAGTCAGCTCTGTCAAGGGTGCAACGATGCTGCCATACCCCTTGACAAATCTCCTGTAATACCCGGTGAGTCCAGAAAGGCTCTCACCTCTGTATGGGTCTTGGGGGGTTCCCAAGCCAGAATGGTATCAATTTTGGGCTGTAGGGACGCCACCTGGCCGCTCCCAACCTGGTGTCCCAAGTACACCACGGAACCCTGCCCGATCTGGCACTTACTCGCCTTGATTGTGAGGCCTGCCCTCCGCAGCGCCATCAACACCTCCCAGAGGTGGCGCAGATGTTCAACTGGCACTGAACACTGCGATGTCATCCAGGTAGGCGGCACTGAAACCTTCCAGTCCAACAAACACCTGGTTGACCAACCTCTGAAAGGTGGCAGGGGCATTCTTCATCCCAAAGGGCATAACCCGGAATTGGTAGTGCCCATCTGGTGTGGAGAATGCTGACCTCTCTTTGGCCCCATCAGTCAAGGCGATCTGCCAGTACCCAGACGTTAAGTCAAACATGCTGAGGTACCGGGCAGCCCCTAACCAATCAATGAGCTCATCAGCTCTGGGGATGGGGTGCGCGTCAGTCCTGGTGACTGAATTGAGTCCTCGGTAGTCCACACAGAACCGGAGTTCGGGCGTGGCACCAGGCGCGGCAGCCTTTGGGACCAAGACCACTGGGCTGGCCTAAGGGCTGTGAGAGGACTCAATCACCCCCAATGCAAACATCTTGGAGACCTCCTCCTTGATGCAAGCTCTCACCCTGTCAGTCACTCTGTAAGCCTTGTGCTTGACAGGAGGACTGTCCCCAGTGTCCACATCATGGACGCACCAATCAGTGACACTAGGAGTCAGGGAAAACAGGTCAGGAAACTGTCCCAACAGTTGGAGACAGTCTTCCTGCTGCTCAGGTGTCAGGGGGTTAGAGAGGTTCACACCCTCCACTGACCCATCTTTCTCTGTTGCAGACAGGAGGTCAGGAAGAGGTTCTGTCTCCTCTTCCATTCCATCATCTGTTGCTAGGAGCATGCGCACTTCGGACCTCTCAAAATGGGGCTTTAGGCGGTTGACATGTAGGACCCGCAAAGGGTTCCTGGGAGATCGCAAGTCCACCAGGTAGGTGACCTCACTCTTGCGCTCCACCACCTCAAATGGTCCGGTCCACTTATCCTGGAGCGCGCAAGGCTCCACGGGGGCCATGACCCACACTTTCTGCCCAGGCTGAAACTCGATCAGAGTGGCATTCTGATCATACCACCGTTTCATCTCCTCCTGGCTGGCTTCCAGATTCGCCTCAGCGCGTTGTCTGAATCGCCTAGTCTGGTTTCTAAAGGTCAGCATGTAGCTAAATACATCCTGGGGAGGTTTACTGGGAGCTTTCTCCCAGCCTTCTTTCACCAGACTCAGAGGTCCTCTTACCGGGTGACCATAGAGCAGTTCAAAGGGACTGAAGCCTAAGGACTTCTGTGGCACCTCACGGTAAGCAAACAAAAGGCATGGCAAGAGGACGTCCCACTTACGCCTCATGGGTTCTTCCAGACCCAGAATCATGCCCTTCTGGGTCCGGTTGAATCTCTCAACCAGCCCATTACCTTGGGGGTGGTAAGGAGTGGTGAACTTGTACGTTACACCGCACTCCTGCCACAGGAACTTCATATACTTGGAAATGAAGTTTGTTTCACGGTCAGACACCACCTCCTTGGGGAACCCCACGCAGGAGAAAATCCCCATCAGTGCACGTCCCACCACGGGGGCCGTCACTGTCTGAAGAGGGATGGCTTCCGGGTACCGGGTGGCATGGTCCACCAAGACCAGGATGAACCTGTTGCCCATGGCTGTCTTGGGGTCCAGTGGCCCCACAATGTCAATACCCACCCGTTCAAAGGGGTGCTGACCACAGGGAAAGGCTGGAGGGAGCCTTGTGCTTCCTCCCACTTTTTCCACTTGCCTGGCAAGTCTGACATGTCCTGCAATGAGTGTCTGAACTCTTGCGCATCTGGGGCCAATAAAAGTGGGTGACAAGCCTTTCAAAGGTCTTGCCCTGCCCCAGATGTCCTGCTTAAGGCACATCATGAGCCAAACCCAGTAGGAAGGCTCTGAAGCGCTGGGGTACAACCAGCACACGGGCTGACCCAGGCTCAGCAACCTTAGGCTCGCTATACAGGAGACCATTCTCCCAGTATATCCAATGTGATCCAGACTGATCACCTGCTGCCTGGTTTGTGGCCTGTTGCCGCAAACCCACAAGAGAAGGGCACTTCTTCTGCTCCTCACAGAACTCCTCCCTGGACGGTCCTCCTTCTTGCTGCCAATGGGTCAGCTCAGGCAGGTCCCCCAGTTCAGCCACTTGCTCCCCTGTGGGTTCCAGAGCATCCCCCTCGGGTTCTGCTTCCTCCTGGACCGTGGGAGCTACGGAGGCCGGTTTCCCGCGATCCCTGCCTCTTCTCTTCAAGGCAGGCACCTGGGCCACCCTCTCAGGCTCCAGGTCCTCTTGAACACCTCTACCGGCTGCCATAGACTGAGTGGTCGTGCACGCCCACTCAGGCAGACCCAACATCTCTAAATGAGACCTTCTCTCCACCTCTGCCCAAGGTGAACTTTCTAAATCGTTGCCCAACAGACAGTCTACAGGCATGGCTGGCCTCACAGCTACTTGAAAGGTACCTGAGACCCCCCACTCCAAAGGGAACCTGAGCCACTCTGCAGTGGCTCTCTGAGTTGTCCGCGGCAACTACTGGGCAGAATGCATTGGGGATCACCTGCTCTTCAGACACCAGCCGACAACTGACAGCTGTCACGCTGGCTCCGGTGTCTCTCAGAGCCTCCACCCTTTGGCCATTGATGGTCACCCACTGCCCGTATTTTTTAGTGTTATCAGGCAGTTTGGTCCTGGGGACCATCTCACTGTCTCCTAAAGAGACCAAGGACATCGCTACAGGACCCCACCCACCTTGGGCACCCATCTCCTCCCCCAGGGCTACACTAGCCACCTGCCGGGGTGGTGCACCAGTGGGTGCTGTCTTCCCATACAAGGGACATTTAGAATCATAGGAGCAGTGGCCCACTTGACCACACTTAAAACAGTTCCTGGGCTCCCTGTGAACAGGCTTATCTGTCAGGCCCCTGGCTTCTTCTCAGGGGGAGGCTGGGAACCTTTCCCTTGGTTCCCATGGGGATTACTTTGGGGCCCTTTCTGGAACTCCCTCTGTTTACCCTTGTCCCCCCCGCTCCTCTGCTGGGGACCCTGCCCACCTTTGGCGGAGTCTCCCACGTGACCCTTGTGGACCCGGGTGCTCACCCAGGGGTCCGCCTCCTCAGCAAGCTTCCTAGGGTTAGTCAGCCTACTATCAATAAGGTGCTGGCGTAGCTCTGGAAAACAATTTCCTGACAAGTGCTCCCATGCAATCAAATCAAAGAGCGCGTCAAAATCATTCACTTTGCTACCCTTCACCCAACCATCCAATGCTCTGCAAAAAAAGTCACATATTCTACCCAAGTACTGGACTCCAACTTCTTGCAATTTCTGAACCTCTGCCTATACAGTTCAGGAGTCAACCCATAGCTAGACATCAATGCTTCCTTCATATGGCTATAAGAATTGTGGACTTCAGAGGGCAAGTCTAACAAGGTATCCCTCCCCTCACTAAGGAACCGTCCCCACAACCCCGCTCCCCAATCCTTCTCAGGGTCCCGGTGGGAGGACATAGCTACCTCATAGGCCTTGAACCACTGACCAATATCATCATTCTTATAAAACTCTTTCACCACATCTTTAGGTATATACACCCTGGCTTCAACAGGCATGGACGGTGTGCTGCCACCAGAGGGAGTAATCTCTAACAGGCACATGCATCAAGCAAAAAATAATTCGCAAAAATTGCGATTCGCAAAAGCATACCATTTGCGATCGCAAAGTACCCTGCTGCAATGCATGAGCGCAAATATAGCAAAAACCAATGTTTTCGCTAAAATAAAGAATTGCAATAGAATCTGAGAATAACTTTGCGAATCTCTATTAGCGTCTACCAAATAGCGATTCGCAAATAAAGATTCACAAATAAATGCATCAAAATTCGCTAATTGCGATTTCAATGAAAATCGCAAAATAGCAAGTGCAAAATAAGAAGGATCACAACCAGGTGGTAATAATCAGTGAAAATCACATACAGCTGAAAGTCAACAGAAACTTACTTAAACACACACAGAGTGAGCCTGAACTTTTCACAATGGCAGGGATTTACCTGATGGCGAGGAGGATGAGGCTCCAGGCTGCAGCACACAGAAGGAGGAGGATACAGGAACGCATCTTCAGAGTCTGCATTACTTTGCTAGGACAGACAGAAGATGAGATATACGACAAGTATAGGCTAAATGCAGCAATAATCCATGATTTAATCAATGAATTGGATCCCATTCTGCAGCACCAGACACGAAGGACCAATGCCATACCCACACATGTGCAGGTCCTATGTTGCCTGCACCTACTGGCGTCAGGCAGTTTCCAGGGGGTCATAGCAGTAGCCGGAGGTGTGTCACAAAGCGCACTTTCAAGAATCTTCAAAGCATTCCTTGATGCCATGATGTCCCGGATCAACTCACACATTAGCTTCCCCACAACCGCACATGACCTCACCAAGACTAAACAGGAATTTTACCAGATAGCCCGCTTCCCACAAGTTTTAGGTTGCATTGATTGCACCCATGTGGCTATATGTCCCCCTGCAGGAACTGAATACATATATAGGAATAGAAAATGTTTCCATTCCCTCAACATACAAGTAGTATGCAATGCCAGAAACATAATAACCGACATTGTGGCGCAATACCCAGGGAGTGCACATGATTCAAATATATTTCGCCAGAGTGGCATACACACTCGTCTTGTCAGGGGTGAATTTGGAGAGGGACATCTGCTTGGTAAACATGTGTTATTAATGCTCACAGACATTGTCCGTATGCACATGTAATACTGCCACTGACCCTTTGCTTACTTCCATGTAGGTGACAGCGCATACGCCTTGCGTAATTATATAATGACGCCGTACCTCAATCCTACAACTGCCAATGAACAGAGGTATAATGCTGCACAAATATCGACCAGGAACATCATAGAGCGCACGTTTGGGCTGTTGAAGAGCCGCTTCCGATGCCTCCATAAGACCGGTGGCGCCTTCCAATACAACCCTGAACAATGCTGCAAGATAGTAGCAGCATGTGCCATCCTACACAATATTGCCACAAGGGGAGGCCTAGCAATAGAGGTGTCTGATAGCGACTCGGAGGACGACAACCGGCAAGGGCCACACCGCCGTGCAGCACATGGGGCAAGCGCAGTAGAAGGGCGCAGGAGACGCATGGAAATAACACAGAATTATTTCTGAGGTGAGTAATGATGAGACCAAACACGGATATTGCAGTGAAAGTATGTTTATCTTAAATAATAATGACTTGAGTGTTGAAGCACACATCTTATGTGCCCAGTAGCACAGGAATAGCAGTAATGTACATAGATGTCTTGAAATCAAATCATGACTTGCAAGTCAGTCAAAACTGTTTCCTCCGTCCATGGTTACCTCACCATGTCTGTATGTCAGTGTACATGGCAGTCTATCGCTTCCTCCCATGCACACCCAGACGCCTTTCAGATGCTGCCTCTTCATCCCTCATGTTGGCAGCGGAGGGGGTACTGCTGCGTGTCTTGCGCCTTCCCGCAGTGGTAACAGGCATAGACAGACTGCTCATGCTTGAGGCCTCCTCACTACCCTCTTCCAGCGTGACATTGTTTGACTCACTTATGGCAGCATGCATCATTTCCACTGCATTCGTCACCTGGCCCAGTGCCTTTGCCACATCCCCACTCCAATGTGACATCTCACTTTGCATGGTCACAGACCTACGTGCCAGCAGTGCAGTGGTTGTGGCCACCCTATTATTGGATTTTGCATACGCGTCCAAGCGCTGCATCAGTTGGCGATGGTGTCTCCACTGTGACACATGTCCCTCCTGCATCACCCTGGTCAGTTCTTTCACGCAATCCGTCAGTTCTGCAATATTGGCTGCCATCTTTCCAACTTCTGCCTGCACTAAACGTGTGTTTTTCGCCTGCAGGCGCTGCACCCGGAGCATCTGGCCCTCAAGACCACCCCAGGCATTATTCGGTTGCTCCTCCAGCTGTGTGATCAGTGACCTCGCTCTAAGCCGCCGTCCTCGGACAGTGCGACTGCGGAGCTGTGTTTGAGGAGTCGGCGTGGGTGTCTCTTGCGCCTGGCTGGACACGGGTGTTACCTGTGCCTCGTCATCAGATTCCATTGTCACCAATGGTGGGACAGTTGCCCTGCGTGTGGTAGGGGCACGTGATGGATTATGTGGCACCACAGGTGTGTCTGTCACTTCTACGGCGCTAGTTTCCTGTGTGTCAAGGAAGTCACTGTCCTCTGCATCTTCACGTTCTGCATCTGTGAGGTTAAACAGTGCAAAACAGCATTAATTTCTGTTGGTGATGTTATGTCACAGAAATCATGATTTCGGTTAAAATAAATGTTTAGCTGTTACACTAATTATGAGTTGGTTTATTCCTATTTGTGTGTTTGCCATAGTACCTGCCTGACCTGCCTGCATCTCCCATAATGCACTTTGATTTTTGACTAAAATGTGTAATGGATTTTCATTATGGACACTTGTGCTGTACTGAGCTGATGTAATACCTTCTCAAGTTTGTGACAATGGTCACATGCATGCATCTTACCTTCAGATGTGTTTGCCGCTCCAGAGGTGTCTAGCTGCGTCACCCCAACAACAGCTTCAGGCTGCAGTGTCGACTCCACCATGTCCTCCATGGGTGTGTTGGCAGTCTGTGCGGGTGTCCCCCCTCCTGTCTTCCTGGCTTCCTTGAGCCGGTCGGCAATGCGTACCTTTGCACGACTGCACAGGTCGTACCATCTTTTCTTTAGGTCGTCGATGGTACGGTGTATGACCCCAACTGCGTTAACTTTATTTTGGATCCGGATCCAGATTTTTCTTTTTACCTGCTCTGCCACTTTCAAGGATGATTTCCCAAACAGCTTGTCATGGCTGTTTACAACACCCTCAATTAATGTTTCTATTTCCTTTTCTGAGAACTTATTTTTCCTCTTCCTGGCAGTTTGGCTGTTCTCTGCAGTTGCTGTATCCATTTTGTGTAAGGGACAGGTGTTGTTCCAAATGTGAGTTACACTCCTGCTCAGCTCCTGCAGTCAGCTCCCTCCTCTCACTATGACTGTGCACTGAATGAGGCTTGGGCTGCTGACTTCCTGGTAGTGATGTCATCAAGATGCATCAAATGTGCGACTCCGCTATTTGCGATATCGCAATTTGCGATATCGCAAATAGCGAACTCGCAATTTGAGATCTCGCTAATTACGAGTGCGAATTTTTGCGATTCTCTATTATTTCGCAATTTGGGTGATACATCCATTTTTGCGATTCCTTATTTGCGAATCCTTATTTCTCGCAAATAAGGAATCGCAAATTTTAACATTGATGCATGTGTCTGTAAGCTCCTAGCTTTCAACTCCAACTCCCTCAAACTTCTCTCATGCTCCATTTGCATCCTCTTTTCCTCTATGGCCAATTTCTTAATTTCCAATTCTAACTGCCCACCCATCTTAAGCTTGGTCAGCTCCATTTCATGCACCCTACTTCTCTCCCTGTCCTCCAGCTCTCTTGGAGACAGGCCCTTGGAAGAAACACTGCTACCTGTTGGGGAAGGTGCTTTCCTCCCCCCTGGACCCAATAGCCCATCTAGCTGCCCTCCTGCATCCTCAGCCCCCTCCTCATGCTCTTCCACATGCTCAGGGGTACTCCTTGCTTCCACCCAGGCCCTCAGCACCTTTTGGTACTCATCCTTCTTGGTGAGACCTGTAGTAGCAACTTTCAATTTCCTGCAGAAGTACTTTAGCAGTTTCACATTGTAACTTTCCAGCTTTTCTTCTTCAAAATCTAAATCCACAGATGCGATGGATGCTGTTTTGCTCATGGTGACTAAACTTGGCAGTTCTTGGCAAAAAATAGAAATCCCAGGAAAAACAATCTACCAGAAATGTATGTGGTTGCATTTGGTCTGCACTCACTAGTAGTGTACACTAATTACTGTATATGAGTCACAAATGCAAGTCCAGAATCCTCACCGCTGACCACCAATGTTAGAACTGGGGGTCTCTAGTTGGCAGAGGTAGGTACCTTTGTCCAAATAGGGACCCTTGCTTCTAGTCAGGGTAAGGGAGATACACTACTAAAATAACCCCTGCTCACCCCCTTGGTAGCTTGGCACGAGCAGGCAGGCTTATCTCAGAGGCAGTGTGTAAAGCATTTGTGAACACATACAGTAACCCAGTGACAACACTACAGATGGACACCACACAGGTTGTAGTATAAAAATAAGTATTTTTATATAGACTTATCACAAGACCCAAAACGACAAAAATCCACAATACAATACGAAAAATATGACTGTCAATGGTAGAAAATAGCTCAGTTCAGTAAAGATGATAAATGCGACACTTTACTCTCAATGTACCTTTGGATGTGTAACGCAAAACAAACAAAAGGGTCGCAGGAAAGGTGATGCTTCGATTCCTTACACGCAGAAAGGAGGATGCGTCGGTTTCTTACTGCGGCCCGGTTCCGATGCGATGATGAGCCGGTGCGATGCGAGAAAATGGCGTCTTGCTTACGGTGCGACAACGTTGACGGATGCGTGCACGCCCGACCGCCGTGCGGTGGCTCGTCGATTTGAGCCGCGACAGGCCCTGCAACACACTTCTCCGGTGATGCGCCGGCGTCCTCTGTGGTGGCGGAATGCTTCTCCGGTGATGCGAGGTGCTTCGGTGATGCGATGGCGACAGCCGCAGTGGGGGCACGCTTACTCTGCGATGCGACGACAACTGCTGCGGCGGCACGCTTCTCCGGTGATGCAGGGCGCTTCAGTGCTGCGGCAGCAGCGGCACGCTTACTCTGCGATGCGACGACAGCTGCTGCGGCGGCGACACGCTTCCTCTTCGTTGCGTCACGCTTCCAGCTCCCAGCGACACGCAGTCTCTCAGAAGGCCCAACAGCAGTAGGCACTTCAATTCTCAGCAAGGGAATCCAGGAGGGGAGCTGGGGGTGAAGTCTTGTATCCCTGAGACTTCAGGCAGGAGGCAAGCTCAATGTTCAAGTCCTTGGAGATCTTCTTCAAGATGATGAAAGCACACTCAGTCCTTTTCTCCTTTCTTTGGCAATAAAGTAACCACTGCAGGCCAACCCCAACAACACGCAGCATAGGGGTAGTCTCCTCCTTCAGCTTCCTGGTTCTTCTCCTCAGCAAAGGTTCGTCTTGATTCCCAGAAGTGATCTAAAATCTTGGGGTCTGGGTCCCAATATTTATACTAGCAAATCCTTTGTCCTCTGAAGGCAGAGGGTCCTGTACCTAGTCCAAACCAGTTCTGGGTGCCTTCTGCCAGTGCACACCTTCTTCCTTTGTCAATGTGGGCCAGGGACATCAGACGCACCACAGGAGGTGGAGCCAGCATTGTGGAAGGCAGGCACAGCCCTATTCAGGCCCAGGTGCTACTCCTCCCACCACGCTACATGCAGATGGGTCTATTCAGCCCTGTGTGGACTCACCCTGTCTCCTGGAGTCCCCCAGCCCCTGTCACTCACAAACCCAGACATACAATACACAAGCTAGCAGACGCAGGCTGGATGGTTTAGGCAAGAAAATACCTACTTTCTAAAAGTGGTATTTTCAAACACAGAATGTTAAAACCAACTTCACTAAAAGATGTATTTTATAATTCTGAGTTCAGGCATACTAAATTCGTTTTTCTACCATGTTCCCTGGGTCAGTTAGGATTATAAGATGTTATAATCAAACTGCCTATTCTGGCCTATGGGGACAGGTAGCCTTGCAATTGTGAAAAACGAAATTGGCTGTAATTCACTATCAGGACATGCCACACACATCAGGGCATGTCCTACCTCTTACATACAATGCACCCTGCCCGCAGGCCTACTTTAGGGGTGACTAACATGCAGAAAAGGGAAGGTTTGGGGACTGGCAAGTGGGTGCACTTACCAAGTCAACATGGCAGTACTAGACTGCACACAGGCTCTGCAATGGCAGGCCTGAGTCACACTTTACAAGCTGCTCCGGTGGGTGGCACAACCAGTGCTGCAAGCCCACCAGCAGCATTTTATTTACAGGCCCTGGGCACACGCGGTGCACTGTACGAGGGTCTGACAAGTAAATCAAATAATCCAATCATGGAATCACTAATCCATACATCAATTTATCATAGGGAGCACTTGCACTTTGGCACTGATTAGCAGTGGCAAAGTGCCCAAAGCATCTAAACCAGCAAAAACATGTCAACAACAGAGGAGGCATAGCGAAAAAATGGAAGGGAGACCCACCCCAATGGTACCAGGTCTAACACAGAGCCTCTCTTTCAATGGTGGAGTAAGTGCTTTCCACCCCTTGCAAAGCGCGTGAGGCAAACGCAATGGTCTCCTCAGAGCCGTCTTGCCTTCTATGCATTAAGACAGCACCAAGACCCACACTACTAGCATCAGCAGACAAAATAGTTACATCGTTGATGTTGAATGGTTTTAGAGGTCGGGCCAACACAATCTCCTTTTTGATGCATTCAAAACTATTTTCACATTCCACACTCCACACAAACCTGTTGTTCTTCTCCAAAACTCATGCAAACACACAATTTTGTCAGAGAAATTCCCAACAAATTTGGCGTAATACTCTACCAACCCAAGAAAGGAACGCAATTGGTCCTTATCAACAGGTCTGGGAGCATTTTGTATGGCTTCCAAAACTTTCATTTTAGGTTCCACACCCTTGGCAGAAATGTGATGACCCAAATAATAAACACCTTCTTGGAAACATTTACACTTATCCCTCCTTAGAGTTAGACCACTTGACTTCACAATATCCAGAACCACTCTCACCCTAGCATCATGTTCAGCTTCCGTCTTACCATAAATCAGAATGTCGTCCTGCAAGAATACCACCCCCAAATTGTTACCAAATAAACTACCCATCAGGCGTTGAAAAACCGCAGATGCCGATGCTAAACCAAAAGGCATTTGTATATAGCGGTAGGCACCTTCGGGCATGACAAAAGACGTGAGATGTCTGGAATCCTTACTCAACTCAACTTGATGGTACGCTGAGAAAACATCTAAGGAGGTGAAAAACTTCACACCATCCAACGTTGCCAACATTTCGTTAATGTTCGGCAAGGGTTGGCGATCAATCCAAATACTAGAGTTGAGGTCACGTAAGTCCACACAAAGTGTCATGAACTTGTCAGCCTTGCGTGCCAAAACTATGGGCGCCAACCACTCAGACCCCTCAATCGGCTCAATTATCCCCATGTCGCACAACCTTTTTAACTCCAATTTCAACTCATTACGTAAACTTAGAGGTACCTTCCGCACGCTATGGACAATCGCACGAGCAGAATCCTTGAGAATGATTCTGTGTTGGAAGCCTTTCAACTTGCCTAAGTGTTCGCTAAACACTTCGGGATAGTTACGGACCCATTCATCAGTCATCAAATGTCCAACTATCCCCGTACAGGACGAAGAAGTTGGCACAGATACACTACAGGATTCCATCGTTCTCCGCTTCAATAACACCATGTCAGGATGGTTAGGGTCCAAAATTATTCCTAACTCCCCTTGTTCATGCCACCACAACAAATTTGCACCTTCTTTCACTACATAGACAGATCCAGTGGCAGAGTTCCCTTCAAACACAAGACTTCCTTCGAATTTCCCAAAAACATCCACCCTCCTGCCCCGTAAGAAAAGATCTTTATACTAGAATGCTGGAACTGTATGTCCTCCAACTCCCCAAAATCCTTCTGGTTTATCAGAGTAAAAGGAGAACCAGAATCAGCCAAAAAGTTGATTTTCCTATTGTTCACATCGACCACACACATTGGAGGTTTTCTCTTGCAAGATTCCAGCAAAGCAGATACTCCTAGTTCCACCTCAGTGTGCACTGATGAGGAGGATAGCATTAGTAAAGCATTGTTCTCCTCATCTGAACTGTCCAGACTGTTCTCAATGGCTTTGACGGTGAGCATGGAGGGTTTGTGAGAAGATGTCGCTTTGCACAACCGTGCAAGAAGATGTCCCTTTCTACCACATTTGAAGCAAGTCTGATTGAGAGCAAAACAAAATCTTGCATTCCCCAGATGAGATTTGCTACCGCATCTAAAACACACAAGCTCAGATCTGTTGGATTTGGCCTTACTGGATTGTGTCTCGGGATTCTGTGCTTTAATGGGAATCGTTTCAGAATACTAACTAGAGCTTCCCTTGGCAGGTTTGGAAACACGTTTAGCACTTAACAGTTTAACCTCGTCGAACTTGGTCGTATCGTTCATCTCTCACATGCACAATTGTGAATGTTCAATGCCCCAGGCAAGTCTAAGGGCAGTTTCAAGATCGGGATCTTCAGTGGAGAGTAGTTTTTCTTGGACTTTCTTATTAATAGTTCTTTCAATTAATTGATCACAAAAGATCTCATCTTTGAACTCCCTGTAATTACAAGTAGCGGTCATCGTTCTTAGAGAGGCGACAAAATCATCAATTGATTCCCCAGGAATCTGCGCTCGTTGCAAACATTTGTGGCGTTCCAATACAACATTCTTCTTGGGGTTAAATCTCTTGTCAAGTGTCTTGATGATAGATGCATAATCATCAATCAACATGGAATCGCCGTCATTACCACCACTGACATGGGTGCTAACGACCTCTAATAGTAAGGTTTTCAAAATATTCCTGCCTTCAGCACCCAAACTGTAGACTAAAAGTGCCTTCTTTTTTTTAGAAGTGAAGGTATCACCATCAATCGCATCTAAATAAGCCTCAAAAGTGTCCTTCCACAGTTGCCAGATCATAAGGGGTGTGCCAGCAGTTTGCAAAAAGGGTGGAGGTGCAGAAATCCGATCCATTGTGAATTTGCGTGGGTGAGTTGCTGCCACACAACAATAAATATGGATAAAGAAAGTTTTAGTATCACAATGTGTCAAGGTTTGTCAAAATATAAGTTCATGAATTCCAGCGAAAACAAATACACAATATTGTACACAGTGCAAGATTGGTGTGCCCACAGTCAAACAGTGCCCCCAAGAACAGCCAGCGCATAAGAAAACGCCCTACCAGGGAAGCGTAAGTGCCACAGATGTTTCACTCAACGCAGGAGAGCCATGGCAGCACATGAGGAGAACCTGTGAGCACAGGGGGCAGACAGCATCAATTCGACCAGCCAGTCGCCACAGGAACGATAAGGCCAGCTAAGGAACGCAGAGAGGACGGACAGCTCGTCGCCAGTGAAAAGAAGCAGACTCGGGGTGCAGGTAAGCGCTCCTTTATTTACATCCATCCGTAAACTGCGATCGGCAGCAACTGCCATCCTCCCCGCTCCTGAGTTCCACGCAGGGAACACCCACGAGCCCCCGCATTCTACATTCCACATAACCCAACACTTATGACATATGCGTGGTTAAGGCAAGCGTGGTTTGGCTTGCGGGGAAAAGGCACTCATGGCTGAGCCCGCGTTGCTAAGGCCATTTCCTGGTCAGCTGATCTATAACCAAATACTGTCTCCGTTAAGCATGTTCCTCTTGTCAAGATTTGAGTTCAGTGGCTTTCAGAGCTTTTGAGTACAAAGCATTCTTGGGCCTAGGAAATCTTTTTTCTTGGGAGCAGTGTTGATAAATTTCAGACTGCAAAGACGATGAAACATTGGCCACCATGTCATTGGGATCAGTCATGCTGGCCATAATATTAAATGTATCTTCTGATGTCTCTATGGTTGTAGTAGTAAAATTCATCGGACCCCCAACCAAAATGCCTGGTCCAGAACTTTTAAGCATGCTGATGTAATTGAATCTCAATAATGCGGTGTTCAGTCCAGCCCAGTGGGGTAACACTATCCAGTGTGACATAATCATCATGGTCAAATCAAGATTCTGACTTCATAAGTGGATTGAGCCTGTAGCTAATTGTGAAAGGGCTTCAAAATAAACAAGTAATTCTCGTGCAATGCTGTCAAAGCACTGTTCACTCTGCATGGTAAGGTTTCTTAGGACTAACAGCTTACTGACATTGAAGAAGGTATTTGCGAGCTCCTTCCTATTTTACAGTGGCCAACGCACCACAGAAAAGATAAATCAAGTTCTGAAAAAAGTTGGCAAATACAGGCTAAGAGCTCAAGGTAAAGATCATCCCAACAGTGAATTGTTTGGCGGTAGAGTGATCTTTAAAAAATAATGCTGCATCCCTAGTCCGACTAGATGTTCTATTCTAGAAACTATTTGTAAAGCCCTCTCTGATGGTAGAAGCCATATCTGGGAGGGAAACTTTGCAGCAAGGTCTTGGTGAGTAATAGAAATATGCACTGCTGTGACAGGACTAGATCAAGCAACTCCCAGCTACATTCTACCAGACACTGACAGTTTAGTAGTGCATAAAACAGGGTCTCATTTATGGTCTAAGGGCACAGAGGCTGACCCATAGCATGAAAGCAGGTGGATGCTTCCCTAATGAAGCAAAGAACAGAAATGTAAAGGAACAAGGAAGGTTGTTCATATTTTACAAGCCTTAGATATTCAATAGTGACCATAGTCTCACAAGACAGTGTGCTCGGGGTGTCCTAGAGGTCACGCATGTTTCAGCAGGAATAGTGGAAAAAAGCCAGTGTCTGCTGCTAGCCGTGCAGTCTTAGGGCCTTATTATGACTTTGGTAGTGTGGGAGCGGGACGCCATGCCAGCGCCCCGCTCCCACACCACGAAAGCCATATTGAGACCGCCCTCTGGATTCCGACTGGAATCCAGGTCGGGCGGTTCTGCGGCGGCTAACCTACTGCAGTGTAGTGCTAAGGCTCATACATGAGCCTTAGCAAGGCACCAAAATGGGAACGCCATTGCACGTTCCTGCAGGGCATGAACTGTCAAGTTCATGCCCTGCAAGAACTGGGGGTGGATGCAGACTGGGGGGCCCACTGAATGCACCACCTGGCCCAGAGAGAACAGGGGGCCCTTTAGGGCCCACTTTGTTTCCTCACTGCCACACTTTTCATGCCGGTCGCACTGCCATGAAAAAAGTGGCGGTGAGAAAACTAGTAATTGTAAGTCAAGATAAGTGTTCAAAATTCCACAAAGGTGCAATATTAGTGTGCTCAAGAGATCAAAAGCTAAATAATTAATCAGACTTATTTGATACTGAGGCCTTTGGGCCTCATTCACATTGGTCTGATATTTCAGGCCACATGGTCTTTTATAATATTTGTACACTCCATTGTTACTGCCACATCTCCCTCTCAACATAAGGGTTCAAATGTTGGGGTGAAAAAAAGCCTTTCTAGTTCTGTTAATTAGTACAGGCGTCAGAAGGAAAGGGAGGAATTTTGCTAATCTGTGTAATGGTAAAGTAATTGCCCGATACCCTCATTGAATCAGATCGTATTGTAGAAAGGCCAAAGTACCACCAGGCTGGTGGAAGTAGTAGTAGTAGCAATACTACTACAACTGCAACCACTAGTAATGAGAATAATATTAATAATAACAACAACAATAATATTCTTCTTCTTCTTATTATTATTATTAATAATAATAATAATAATAATAATAATAATAACAACAATAACATTAACTAACTGTGGGCGGAGTTCGCGTAGTCGCTGTACGGGGAATTCCGCAAAGTCGCAAAAAAACTACACGAGCTTTGCGGAATTCCGCGAGCACGCGGAGTTGCTTGTTGCGCCTGTTCGCGATGTGTTTTTCCTGTTCGGGTACGCATATTGCGTGTTCGGGGGCGCTTTTTGCGTGCTCGGGGGGAAATATCACGCAAACTTCACCACGCGGTCGCCAATGTGCGCGGCCATCTTGTTTTTCACTTTTTGCTATGGTTCTGGGCCTGTTTTTCTATCCTCCCTATATCTTTTCAATCCTTTGTTTCTAGAAACTTTTTTTTTAATCTTTTTATTTATTATCTATCCTCTCTATCCCTGATTGTATATTTTGTGTTTTTTCCTACTTTTTGTGTGTTTTTAGTACGTTTTTCACTCTTTTTCTATTACTTGCTTTTTTCATTTCATTTTTTCTTACTTTCTTACTTCCTACCTTTTCTTTTCCGTCCCCCGCCTACCCAGAACCATGGCAAAGAGCAAGGGCCAGGGGAAGAGGAGTGCGAGCCACGACCGCCTTCCTTGCGGAATGCGTCGCCCACACGGGGTGCAGCCACGGGCCTTAGTCACAGAGGCGGAGGTGGCCGCACTGGTTTTTTTTATCCAGCGCCACCTCCCCTTAACCCTGGCAGCAGGCGGCAGGCCTGGGTCCGGGTGCGGGCTCCGGGAGCATCACCGGCGGTGGGCGAGGATATGCCGTGTAGTGTTTCGCTGCTCTGGGGTCTGGCGCAATCATAACCAATTGACGCACTGGTGGCCCGATATCCTGGACCAGGAGCAGGACCTGCTGGACCTGCTAGGTGTTGAGGTCCAGGGGCTTGGTGAGTAGTTACTTATATTACTATTGTGTTCTTCTGTTCTGTGTTATTGCGAATATTATTTGGTAATTTAGCGGCCTGCGTGACGCATCCTCTCACATGACTTCAGTCCTAGTAGAACCTTTTGTAGTTCTTATAGTGAGTGAATAGCAACCAACCAATTTGGTGTATGCAATATGCATGCGTCCGTCTTTGCATTAAGAAGAATAAATGCAGACTTAGTAATTATTCGCCCGTCAAAGGGGGTTGTTGGAGTTGAGACTGAGAGGTGATTGGGAATGAGATCGGAACTTAGAAGCAAATATAATTTTTTTGTAATTCATTCCAAATTCTAGAATAGACGGGCTAGGTATGTTTAGGATTCAGGAATCGGAATTGAACTGTGGAATAATAATGATCGGATGGTACTCGACTGCGATACACACTAGTCGACTACTACTAGTCGAATAAGTCGATCTGATTGATTTAGGATAGGTCAATGTTATTGCAATTGCCGTTTCCTGTCTAAAATATTTTTAGAGCAATTATATTTATTTATTTAACACAAATCATTTTTTGTCTCTTTAATTATGTCTTACATGATCAGCATCCAGGGGCAAGAAGAAGACTGGGTCAGCTGGCAGTGCGGCGGGTGCGGTAGCTGGAGGGGCCTCCCAGGAGCAGCAGGAAGCGACCTCAGGTGCAGATGGCTCTGCTGCTGGCCCCAGTAAGTCCTCCTGGTGTTGTTATATATTAATATTTCCCTAACTTTTACCGCTCTATTATTTCAATTTCCTAATTTTAATTTTTCCAAAATCCTCTTCAATCTATCTGTTTCTAAATTCTGGGTTTTGCTCCATTACCTACTACAAAGTACTAGTACTACTGCTAACATTGTTTCTAGTGTCTGATTTTTTTTTACATCAAATCAAACTGCATCTGACTAACCTCTGCTCTGACTCTATATTAATCTGTCTGTAGCTTGCTTTCTTCTGGGTTTCACTCAGCTTTCCCTCTCCCTTTAGTTATATGTGGATTGCCTAGTAGTGGCACTGTAAGAATCAGAGAAACCATTGGTCCTAGGCTACTACTAGTACTAGTAAGGACTCCTTACTACTACTAGTACTAGTAGCACTAATCTGCTGTGCAGATTGCATGCCCAAGTAAGGTATTATCCGCAGGTTTGTGAAATGAGAAGGCTTTAGTTTCTTTTACTGTCTCATCATGCTCAATCAGTAATGGTGGTCACTCACGTTGGACAGGAACATGACACTCCAAATTGGTGTATTTTACTTTTTCTAATCCAGGCCTAGTACTTTTTTTAGTAGCAGCAATTGATGGTGAACACTGAACAACTGTTACCGTGCACCATGGCTGGAAAGAAGTATGAGGAGTAGGAGGACGGTGCCATTAGTTTCCAACTAAGAGAGACCTCATGTCCACCCAGTTGGCCACTCTTTCTTCTTTTCAAAAAATGAGATGCACCAATAGCTCTAGTCACTGAGTCCAGTCCTTTGGGTTGTCCTCTTCTTGAGAGGCTTTCCAAAAATTGCCACCAACAAAATGCCCAACCGGATATTATTTTGTTATTTTTGATAGGACATACTGTCTACTCTACTCTAGTATCCGAATTGTAGATAGTAGTGATGTGTGTGCTGTATATGACATTATCAATTATGTATTTTCAATCTTGTTAATGAAAAAAGTAAATAGGGGAGGAGTATATGGCACCTAAAAAAATTTGAAATGTTTTTTCCAGGCGTACCGACCACCAGTGCTGGGGCCAGCGGTGAGGACCATGCCACTCCGAAGAGAGCGGATGCGGCAGCCACATGGGGTGAGCCAGCAGAAGTGGTGGGCGGTGGTAAGTCATATTCCTTACTTATTGAGAATGATGAATACACTCGCTGCAAGGGTGTACACTCAGTACTAGTCTAGTACACTATACTTCTGCTGAGACTAAGGGGCATATTCACAAGGAGCTATCTCCGAATTAACGGCACTTTATCGCAGCCAAAGTCATGATAAATTTACCCCCCCATTCACAAGCCGGTGTTAACAGCCCACAGCACCAGTTTACCCGCGATAGCAGCCGCAAAAAACATCGCTACAGAGGACCCCCGCAAATATCCCCAACGAGATGCAGAGTAGGCGTTCCCGGGACAAAAGCCGAGACAACAGCACACCTCAACATTCACAACGACCAGCCACATCCGTGATAAAAACACAAAACAGGCAATAAGGCGCGTTAGTACCAGGAAATCTACACCTGCTCTGACCTGGTGTAAAGTCGGACGGCAGCCAGCACCACAAAAGGGAGCACAGCCCAGGGCCACATTCAAACAGCAACAGATGCCATGGAGCCACTCATCATGCAGCCCGGACACCCAAGAGGGCCACAACACCCACCCCCACCACCCCAGGACCCCATCCCACAACACCCCCCCGGACCAACACAGACGCAGCGCAGACAAAGACAGCGGAACCCCAGGAAGTGTACCAGCCGCACAGACCCAACATCTGACAATGTCACCCTCCACTACAGGCTGAAAGGGACAACCAACTTACGCATCCTGACCATCATCGCCTAACAGGCCTACGGCAACAACACAGCGGACAACCAACATCCCACCCCACACAAAGCTGATGGCGTGGCTGCACCTGTTGGCCCCTGGGACCCCCATCCAACACCCGCCAGAGTCGGAGGAGTCTCACAGCCAGCCACATCCAAGTCCCCCACACCTGACCTGGACATCACCATCACCCTGGTACCCCAGTCCCCATACGTACAACACAATGCGCAGGATCCGCTGGAGACCAAGCAAGGACCATACGCCATAGCAGGATGCATGCACGTGTTGGGGGCAATACACAGCACACATGTACTACCTGTGCCCCCTGGTGACACAGCACACAACCACCGCAACAGGAAGCACACATCCCACACCAATGTGCAGGAAAACAACACCGTGGAACACCCAACAATGTCGCCTTCAAATACACAGCCAGTGTGCATGATACCTTCATCCTCCGACAGTCCATCATCAACCAGCGTTCCCAGGATGGCAGCAAGGGAAATGTACAGCCCCTTGGCAATGTACAAATGAACACCCCACACACCTCAACACCACAACCATGCAACTCACAACTCTGGCAATGCACACGTCACAAAATCACATACAACAGGCACAACAATTTGCCCACCCACCAGACACGACAGAACAACTTACAATGTCCACATGGGCAAGCCCTGAAAATGAACCAGCAATGGCATGGCACCTCAGCCACATACTAGCCGAATGTGGGGAGAGGTGGCAACCAGGCATGTGTGAAGGATGCAGTAGAACCATGATTGGGAAAGTACACAATGCAACAGTGCCGGAGATGTGCTGGACACCTCTCAGTATGCAGAACACACCCATATCCATGGCGATATACACCGCTTGCGTATGGAGTGTAGTGGACAGTGGACGCCACCATGTCACCACAGCCAGTGGGGGACCTCGCGGAAATGTTGCCTGTTACACCCCCCCTAAGCGTCAGCGGAGTGGGATGGCCCAGCGTACGCCACGCCAGAATAGGGGTGTGAATAAAAACCACATAGGCCTGGGCGTGGTCCTCTTCCTGAAAGACCCACGTCTCTGCCAGGCCGGCGCCTCCCACCTCACCACGAGGCCGACACCATCCTCGTGAGCGGAGTCACCTGCGATGCCGTGTGCCTGCCGAACCCCGGCACTCTGGACCACGAACCCGTCAGGCCAGCCCCTGCGCAGCCAGGCCACACTGATCACTTGCCGACACCGGCGTGTGTCAAGGAGGGCCCACCACGTGCCGGCGCACGCCCCAAGCCCGAGGCCCGAGACCTGGGCAGCCATCTCAGACCGTCACGGCCTCCACAACACCGGCCCGCTTTATTCCTTTTTCGTTGACGTACTCCACTGCCGCCCCCGGCCTACTCTTCGGACCAGTAGGCCCCATATGTGAAACTGTGTCCTGAGTCATAAATGGCAGTGACCCCAAATCCGGGCCAGCGGCCACAGCACCAGACCCCCCCGGTCAGTGAGGCATAGTTCCATATGGGCATCTTGCGACACGTGGTGCCACTAACCCTGTTCAACGCCAGCCTGCTACACGTGGTGCCACTAACCCTGTTCAACGCCAGCTTGCTACACGTGGTGCCACTGAACCTGAACTACGCAGGCCGGTGGGGCCATCCAACCTATGCCGGCGACACTCGGTGAATGGGCCGTGCTGACCGCTGCCTCAGGCCTACACCACGGTCAGGTAGGTCACACATTTGGAACTGAGTCTTGATTACACCATGCCAGTGACCCGATGTCTACTAGAGGGGTGATATCACCAAACTCCCTGGTATCAGAGAAGCAAACGAATGCATCACAAGCACACGACACATGTCTGTGGGCCACTGCTGACCGCTGCCTCCGGTCTACACTGCGGTCCAGTAGGCCACAGAGCCTTGATTTGACAATGTTGGAGTTCACATCTGTGTACCGGCATCATCGCAGACTGCATCCCCTCACAGCACATGTGCCACTACGTTTGTTCCCCGACATTCATGGACACTCACTGCTCGTACATTGGTGGCGTTTGAGTCTATGGACTAGGGGCTAGTTTCATCCTCATGTAGCTGATCCCGAATTGTTGGTGCAGACGAGGGTTGCGCTTTCCACTCCTCCATTTGCTGCTTCCAGATGACATCAGACCTTCTGCATCATGCCCTAGAGGACACCTTCCACTGTCCCCCGAAACCCTCCGCAACATACACCTTGGACATTGATGGGTACCCGCTCAGGTCGCATGGCCCATCTGACTGCACCGCAAGTCACCGTCCCGTGGCTGGGTGCCTGTGCCGGCCACAGTGCATCCGGGGCCACTAACTCTGTGCTGCTCAGGCCTGGGACCCCTTCTTCTGAGACATTGAATGGCCTCTGTAGCGATGGTCTTGGGGTCATCAACGCCATGTGTCCGTGGCCCTGCGCTGTCCGCCTCCTCCGGCCCCAACTGCGGGCCACCAGGGCCCACACATGGCATCTGGTCTTGACCAGCCCGGACGTTGCATCACCGCAGGAGGCACACGCCACCACCTCAAGGACCACCTTCAACCGCCATCTGCCAGAGTCGAAAGGGTGGTCCTGACAGACCTATGGAGTTGCTCAGACCTGTCGTGGATGCCATCATCGGCCTGATACCCTGCTCAGCACTCCAGGTGCCAGTGACTCAGTGCACCACAAACCATTGTCAGATGCTGATTGAGTTTTGTGCTGTTGTGAGGTTGCGCAGCAATGTCACCTCATGCAGTGGGGATGACCTTGGACCATGAGGAGGAGGAGGATGTGTCAAGTGTGCGGACGGGAGAAGGCACAGACAATGGGAGGGCAGGTGGCAACAGCCCCAAGGCAGGAATGCAGACTGGTGGTGGTAGTGAACCTACACACCCGGATCTAATACTGAGTATTGCGCTGTGGACTGCGAACGCAGCTGTCACCTCAGGCAGTGTGGGAGACCTGGGACGTTGATGAGGAAGTTGTTGCAGGTGTAACACACCCCACTGCATGTGCATCAGGGCTAACCCGAAGGGACATAATCCTGGCTATTTCTTCACATGAGCGCGCTCTTCTCTAGTGCCCCTACCTCAGTGCACTGCAACTCACGGGACATCCAGACTAAATATTGGGTGACCTCTGTCCTTAATCCGGATCCCTCCATGTTGCTCTGCATTTGACTCTGTTATGCTGGTGTTTTCTGTTTCCATGACACTGGTGTCCACTGTTCAGGTTGTTGGCAGCACCAAGCACTCCGTGCGGGCTGGCTTATACTCACCCCACACACATCCAGCACAGGCGTCACTGTACATGTGGCCCTGCCAATAAAGGGGCCGGGCGCACGTGCCCATAGCCAGTTCAACATGATATGTGCATGTGTCTCTGTGGAGGTGTGGGTCTCCTTTGTGGGGTGTGGGGGGTCCCTGAAGGGTATTGGACACCCACGTATGTGTTCTAGTTCGCATTCCATGGGTTCGGCAACACCCTCACCTGTTGGGCCATCTCCTTTTGGCGTTCTGCCACCTGGCATTGGGGTGCCATGTGTGGGTGGGTGAAGTGTTGTGAGGCAGCCGTGATTGCGGGTGCTTCATGCTGTGTGGTCTGTTGCAGGGTCTGGGTTCTCCTCTGAGTAGCTTGTCTGCCCTGGTCCTGGTGGTGGGTTGTGTGGGATGTCCATGGGCTGTTACATGGCGTCGGTGTCTGGGCTGTGGTGTTCGTCTCAGGCATCACTGATGGGTTGTCTGTTCTGACCTGCTGGAGGTGTTGTTTGTCCCTCTACATTGTGACAGGGAGGTGCATGTTGGCATTGTGTTGGCCCCTTGTTCTTGTGGACATGCAGACTGTGTGACGATGTTCATTGTGACTGTTTGGGCGGTGGTGGCTATTTGAGTTGGGACAGTGTACATTTGGCCTACATGGGGTTGTAGGGGTAGATGTGCATCTCACAGTTCCCTGCTCTGTCCGATGTGATTGTTCTGTTACTGTGCCTGGTTGGACCCAGTTGTGTCCCCTGTTCTGCAGTGTGGGTGTTGCACTTTGTGCCACATTGTCTTGGTATGTGCTGTGATTGCTATGTGTGTGTGCTGCAGTGTGCCACGGGGATGGGGGACATGTCCCTGGGTAATTGTGGGTGTGCAGTGTGTTACACCTCATTGTGCATGTGTGGCATTGTGCCCATCGCCCCCCGTCCCCCCAGTCCCTGTTGGATCCTCACCCTGTTGTTGTTGTGTCAGGTCCTGTCGGGCTGTGTCCGTACTCCCTACTCCTTGCACCCTCTCCACACTGATGACTGTGGCCTGGGTTTCCTCCTGCTCCTCCTGTGGCGCTGGACTGCCACCTCCTGTCGCCGTTGCTGCCTTCCTGTTGGCAGCGAGTTTGTACCTGGTTTAGGTTGTCAGGTCCTGCCGGCGCCTCTTGGCCTCCTGGGGACTGCGACTGCAATCCAGGTGGTCTGCTTGTGGGTCAGTTGCTGGTAGTGTTCTGTCACCTCCGTGGCCTTGGTCTTGTTTTCCTGCGGTCTGCACCCCGTCTTCCTCTCCATTTTCTCCTTGGCTTTCCCCGACCCAGTTGTTCCTTGCTGGTGGTCTGTGGAGGTTGTGGGGTTTGCGTTGGCCTCTGCGCTGGGTCAGGGTGCATCCATGTTGCTACGTGCGTTGGCTTGTTTCTGGTGTGTTGTGTCTGTGGTTTTTATGGTGCAATTTCCCACCAGACGCGTGGGATTTGCAGGCCTGAGGCTGCTTTCGCGACTTTTTGTACCGCGATTGGTCTCATCGCATGATTTCTCGCATTCACGTTTCACATTTTTTAGACGTGGTGTTGATTTTCACGCTGGCATTTAACGCGTTATCTGGTGACTATCGCATGGTACCGCCTTTTTGTGAATTCCACGTTGACACGGGGTTATTTTCCCGTGATAGGCTGCGTTATTGAAAGTTGCGTTACGCTACTCTTGCGGTAGTTATCACACGTTCTTCTGAATATACCCCTAAGTTGTTGTGAACACTGTACAGTTGAAGAAGACACCCTTTACTTAACATTAGCATTAGCGGCGGGGGTTGAGTAACTAATGGCCTATTCTATTCTATCTTCAACTCAGCAAAGACAGTTTTATGACGAAGGCAAACAGTCAGACGACATGTATGACTGGCAGAGAAGGATGCGTGGGTGAAGGAAGGGGCCCCGGGATGCATATAGGTGGCGGATGAAGATGATAGGGTGAATGGGTAGTTAAAGGATGGGTGAAATGGGAAAGAGAAAGCAGAAAGGATGCCTGTCTGGGTGGGTGAAACTGTATGGGTGAAAGGAATCCTCCGGGGAGTTTGAGGGGTCAAACTCCAAGGCAAGCAAGGACGCATGGCATGGGTGGTGGTTGGTTATATCTATGACAAATGTATGTTGTCGGTGAAAGCCGGTTTATGATAGCCATGTTTGGATGGATGGATGCCTGGATGGTATCATAGATAGTAGGTGAAAACAGAGTCAGACTGGATGAAGAGAATGTAAAAGAAAATTAAACCATGCCAGAGTACCAAAGCCAAGGGTGAAGATTAAGAATAAAATAATAATAATGCTAGAAGAGCAATGCACTGATAAATGAAAAAAGCCCTGGGAAGAACAAGGACTGTTTTTTTGCAAGGTTTTTGATTCAAAGGTTTGAGGTTGTACTTGTATTTCAGAATAGAATACTCCCTTGACTCTCAGTAGTTTGCAAGCACAACATATATATTGTGCATGACTATTATTTACCCTACCCACCCATCATTAATCGCTTCTCTCCGACTCCGAGGCCCACTTCCGCTCCAGTACCTACCCATGTCATTTTTGACTGTGTCAGCCATGGGTGGCCTATCAGCTGCATGGTAACTAGAACTACAAATCACTCAGTATGTCATCATCATGTGAGTGACATGATGTTGTGCCGCCATATATCATCATTCATAAGCATGTCATCATTAACCATCATCATGTGCCTTATTGCAGTAGTCAGGGTGAAAGTGAAATTGTCTGAGCATTTGCCATTGAGATTTAACAGAGTATGGCCATAATGGAAATTTATAATTGTGTAGTACAGCTGCCCCACATGCAGACAGTAGTAAAGTAACATGAGTCTGCGAGTCGAGACGAGTATGTCTGTCTAGGGCACACGCTGACTGAGCTGGCATGCCTACAAGATTAATTGTGCTAAACAAGAGAGAGAAAAATAATACTTCCACTCTACTCCATAGTGCCTGAAAGTATAATCATCACATCCAAATCTTAGGGGCAGAGGAAGTGAAGTGAGGAGGAGAGGATACCACAACTGCTAGTGCTACTACTGTACCACTATCATTTTTATGTGTGTAATTTAATTTTGTGTTACTGTTTTGCTGAGTATTGGTTACAATTGTCTTTTTTTTCCTTTCTTGATATAGCTACTCCTTCCCAACCCACTAGGCAGGAGTTGGCGGCCAGGGCCCGGCAAAGGAAGCTGGAGGCCATCCGAGATGAATATCGCCGACTGGTTGCCCTGGCGGAGGAGGAGGCGGCAGCTGCAGCTTCTTCCTCCAATGCCCCGGGCCCAGCCAGCCCCCCCGTGCCTCCAGTGGTACGGCACAGTGTTCTGGCAGCCACCCGCCACCCATCAACATCATCATCTACTGCTGCCCACCCCTGTTGTTCCTGCAGGAACTTTTGGCGCTGCGTGCTCCTCAGGGTGGCGCGCCTGGAGGCCAAGCTGGAGGAGGTCCTCCGGGAGTGAACTAGCCGGCACCCCCGCCGCTAGACGTCACCGCTCAGCCTTTGACTCTTGCCCCTTTTTTAATCTTTTTTTGGGTGGGTGGGATGTTGGGACTAGTTGGGGAACCTTGGGGTTTACTTTTTCTTCAACTTCGAAGGACATTTATTTATTACTGGACATTGGTTGGGGTTAGGGAGAGGGGTGGGTGAGGTGTTGTGGGTTTTTCTTCTAGTTTATATTTGTTAGGGTAATACATTTATAGTTTTCCAATACATATGATGTAAATCTTTTCTGGGGGGGTTACTCTTTTACGTCACCTTGTTTGTTTCCTCCTTTTGCTGCAGGGCCGCAGCCAGTTTTTGAAATCTGCCAATAGTGCAACACACCAACAGATAGATGCAGTACAGTACCCTCACTTGTCCTACCACTATTAGTCTCTCCTTCTAGTCTATGAATTCTGCAACTAAAACCCCTTTGTTGTATGAAATGTACTCGGAAGGATGTGGGTGTGTGAATTAATTAATTTCCATAGTATATACATTATTGACTCCCCCACACTTCTTCTCTTACCTGTGATTGATGTTTAGGCGAAGCAAGGGTTGCATGGTGATTGTTTGGTTTCCTAAGGTGCCATGGTGGGTGGTGGTAGCAGTAGTAGACAGTTGCATTTGCAAAAAAAGAAAATGAGACAGTCAGTCACCTGAGGGAGGCTAGGGAATGAGTAGTAGAAGTACAGTAAGTGGTAAGTACACAAGAAGAAGACTGCCAAACAAGAAGAAAGTGATGATGAATGATATTGATAAGCAATGCTAAAGTAAAATAAAACATAATGGTGGCAGGGTTAGCCTAGTACAAGTTACAACAAACTGAAGTAGTTGACTCGACCTTGAAGTGGACAAGCGTAACCTTTAGTGCTGGAAGGATGATAAATCGATGCCGGCAATTAATTAATAATGGGTTAGTTATTATGTTCCTCTGGAAAAAAAAGAGAAGAGCGAATACTACTGAGCAATGCATGGGTGGGCACTGGGCAATCTAATCTGTTGCCAGTGTGGCCGATATATATATATACTTAGAGCAGAAGAAGAAGATCCTTGCCCTGCTTTGAGTTAGTGTTGCTTTCACCACATCCGCCCCAGCAAGTGTGTGATCAATTATTGGTGTAAATTTAATTTAGTCACACCTCAATACAAAGCACACAGCCCGGGGGAAGAGGGTTAGGGTTTGATGAATGGTTGGGAAGGGGTATTTGAGGGAAAGGTTTGACAAAGACAAACACTACACATGGACAACACACAATCTTGGCAGACGACCATCATAAATCTGTTAAGGGAGAAAAAGGAAATGCATGCACGATGATGACTTGATGGTTAATGATAAGTAGTACTAGACTAGTAGTATAGGGCAGCAGTTTATTATTATTATTAAGCAATTGCCTTGCCTGTCTGCCCTCAGAGAGACCCAAATTACATACATTTTATGTTCTGTTGTACCGGGCTTCCTTTTAAAGCTAGCAAAGAAAATTAAAAAATAGCTGTAGGGGTCAATTATAATAAGCAAAGAGCAAACATAATAAACAACAACACACACAGTCGTAATGATTGAAGAGAAAAAATGAATCAAATTAATTAAAAGATGATGAATGATACTAAATTACTATGTATGTTATGGTCAAATTGGGGAGTTGCATTGCGGCGTTCCTCTTGTTCCTCCCTTCCATGGACGCTCCGTCCATCAATCTTGGGTGCCGCTGCCTGCCTAGTGGATGCGGATTCGTAAGGTAAGTGTGAGTTGTTTTTCCCACTATAGCACAGGGTAAAGGCTGGCCTGTAAATGTAGATGGAAAAACAAAAGGGATATTGAAAAATCAAGGACAAACAAAATGCATAAATTACAGAGGAGTGCAACAAGAACACTTTCAGAGGCGGCATGGCTAAATCATGTCTACTACTCTGTTTCCAGCATTAACCTACAACAACAACAGGACAGAGCAGGCTAACAGCGCCCACCCAACCTCCACTTAGCTTAGATTTTTAGCCAGACAGAGCACACATATACAGCAACATAGCATTTTCCAAATTAAGTAACTAAATCAATGCACCGCTGTCAGTCATACCACTACACTCGCCTCCACCACTACACAGACATGTAGGTCTGCTGTGGTTGTTGTTCACTTGTTTACCTGCTAGGCCACTTCATGAAATGCCCCGAGTTATTCCATCAATCATCTCCGATCCTACTGACTGACTGCGATGAGTATAGTATGGTCATCATCATCATAGTGTACCAAGTGAGTCCAGAATAGATTCCATATTCAAAAATGCAATGGATCGGCCTGCAGTAGAAGTACAATTTTGTTATTGAACAACAAGAAGGGAAACATTGACTTGAGTCACTTTTAGTGTGTAGATTGAATACTAGTACACTTCATGCACAACAACAACACAAACACCAATCATTCAGAGTCAGCGTCCAATGCATGTCATCCATCATTACCTGTTGTTCTTAAGGGGCAGTCCCTCTCGGCTCGGAAAGGAGGATCGCTATAGTCATGTTCTTTGGAGGGACACGACGAGGCAGGCACACATTTCTTGTACTATTCTCCATCCAATGTCTGGCTTGAGGGAAATGGATTTAGGGCGAGTCAGGATGGAGCAGGACTCGGAAGAGTGGACTTACTTTTTTAATAAACGCACACAGTTGCAACTCCAAAAGGCAATAAAAAGAGTAAGACGGTGGTGATGGATTTGTTGTGATTCTTCTAACCAGAAAGACAGAGATACACACAAATAATAAAAGTAAATAAGGAAGAAAGTAACAAGTTGAAAGCCTAGTTGTCAAGGAAGCAGAGCTCGTCCTCAAACTCTGGTGGTTCACCCAGAAGTAGGTCATCTAACACACTACTTCCAAGACCTAAGTCGCCGTCATCATCTTCCTGCTGTGCTACTTCAGGTATGGTGTAATCCGGTGGTATAAAGTGCTGATTCATTTTGATCATGGTGAACCTCTCCACGTTTTGGGGCAAGAGAGTGGTCCTTTTCACTGTTACAAAGGCATCAGCAGCACTGAAAACACACTCGGAAGAGACACTTGCGATAGTGCAGGCCAGATGGTTTATCGCCAGCAAGCTAAGAACTGGCCATTGGCGCCTTTTCTCATACCAATACAGCAATGGGTTTTGATCAATGTAGACCTCTGTTGGGTCATCCAGATAGGCCAGGACCATCCGCTCAATGCTCAGGGGTGCTCCGCTTTGCTCGGCCTCTTTTGCCTTAGCTTCAGCACTGGACCTAACAAGCCCTTGCTGTAGAAACCATTCCTGTGCCGATTTTGGTGGGGCTGATGCTCCTGTTCTTGTTGTTGTTGAGGTTGTTCTTGGTCTTGTTGGTGGTTTTGGCTGCTGTGAGCCAACCGCACTGCCCTCAGGCTCTGAAGTTGAACTTGACGCCAGCTGCCCTGCAGTACTTGTTGTGGCCTGGAGTAGCGGGCCTCTAATTGCCGACCGTTCTTTTTCTAAGCGACTGGCTTCGGCAGCTATCCAAGTTTTGTACTTGGCAAAATCCACTTCTGAAAAAGGAATCAATGTGTTAGTGTTCATTACTGCTTTGTACCGTGGATCCAGAATTGTGGCAGAAATGTAATGGTTGGATGACACAATGTCTCTTTGAACCCTTGTATTTTCAGATAAGCGAAGTGTTAAGCTCTCCACCAACTCATATGCTTCTTTTTTTTCTCCACACCCCCTTCAGCTGTTCCTGTAGCATGTGCAACAATGGGATAGCTTGGCCCATAGTACAGTCCTCCTTGCTGACTTCACGTGTGAAGAGCTCAAAAGGAAGTAGCATTTCTGTCAGGCATTTAACTAGGCCCCATTGGTCCATCTCAACAGTCATGCCTTTCACAGTAGCATCCCCTCTTTGCATGACATATTCATTGATTGGTCTGTACTGCTCAAACAGACGTTCAAGCATGTAATAAGTTGAGTTCCAACGTGTTGGCACCTCCTGGATGAGTGCTTTAACTGGCACTCTATGTTCACGTTGAATGATCCTCAGCTGCTTCCAGGATTTAAAAGAATGGCTGAAATGTGTGCAGATTCTTCTGCAGGTGGTCAGTAAGTTGCTGACTTGGGCTTCTTTTTTCAGAAAGTCTTGAACAATAATGTTAATGCAGTGCGCCAAACACAGGACCCTGAAATAGTCACCATCGTACATGGCCCTAACTATATTACTGCCATTGTCCGTGGCAACAAAACCAATGTTAAGCCCTCTTGGGTGCAGCCATTCAAAGACCTTGCTGTTAAACTCTTCCAAAATGTTTGCAGCAGTATGAGATTCCTCCATGGCGAACATGGCTACAGTTTCATGTTTCCGAGTGGCATTAAAAATCTCAGCAGTGTCAACACCTGCAGATATCTTTTCTCTAACCCCCACAGAAGAGATTCAGTGTACAGTGATGCACATGTAATCAGTGGCTTGGCAACTGGTTCACATGTATGTTGTCAGGTGGATAGTGTGAACAGCACTCGGCTGCAAAGCTTGTCCAAGCAATTCCAGTACGTCGTGATGTAGTGCTGGAACAGCAACTCTGGCAAAATAGGACCGGCTGGGAACCTTCCATTTTGGGCAGATGGCTGTCACAAATTCAAGAAAACCTACCCCTTCCACAAAAGAAAAAGGGAGGAGGTCCAGTGCTAACATTTTAGCCAGCTTCGCATTGTACAAACGTGCTGTTAGGTGGTAGCGTTCGTACTGCCCCTCCGACCTAAACATGCTGAGAATGGTAGGCTGGATTTTTTTTCTTTTCTGGTGCCACTGATGCAGGCGACTTGGCGCCAGATGTTGTTAGGCTCAACGCCGCACGTTTTTTCGTTGCGGTACTCTCTTGCCTTTGTGTCTCAGCCTGACTCTTACTCTTGTGCCACTGAGATGTTGCTGAGGCTGATGAGGATGTGGGCGGTACCACTGCACTGCTGGGGACAGGGCTACTTTGTGTTCCAGAGCAAATGTCTCCCTCTTGTTCACCTTCCACCACGATCGTATCTTCTACTTCTTCATCACCACCAACAGCAATGGGTGTAGTTTTTTGGCCTTTAAGGTGCGCCTCCCACTGGATCAAGTGGTGTTTTTTCAGATGGGTTGTTTGGCCTCCGGTACCATAGTTTGCACCAAGCTTACCCTGACTAACACCTTGTCCACAAATGGAGCATATAGCAACGTTCTCCTCCTTACTGCTAACCGAAAAGAAGTCCCAAACTGGGGAGGTGAACTTTCTGGTGCTGCTGGAGGTGCCACTTGCAATGCCGGATGAACTGAAAGGTGGGCGTGGTGGAGTTTGACTCTCTGCAGACGCAGTACCTACTTCTACTGAGGTGGTTGTGCTGGATGTAGGTCACTGCCGGGCCTTTGCAAATGCAAATATGGAAGCTGCAGGTGGTGTTGGTGTTATCTGTGTTGGTTGTATCCGTGCCACATCCCTCCCACCAATTTGGGATGGGATAAAGTCGGTCTCCACTGGGGCGGGACTAATGTCCATGATGACTGGCTCGTCATCATCCTCCACTTCTACATCTACCTCTAGAACTCTAAGGCTTTCTGGAACCTTCCTTTTCCCTGGCCTTCTCTCATGGTGTGTGTCACTCTTAGACTGAGGTGGTGGCATCCAATTGGCATCTAGATCATCAGAAGTGGGGCTTGCAGAAGAACTTGATGGACTAACCCTCCTTTTCCTTGCTGGGGATCTGGAAGACAATGGATCTTCTGAAAGAGTGGCTTGCTCTTCTTCCTCTGCAGGAAGCTCTATCTCCTGAACTGCCCCTACTTCGGGAGGAACAACTACTATTGTGGGCGGTGGTTGCGGCTGTTGTTGCGGCTGTTGTTGTCCACTGATCTGAGTTTCCTGCGTTGATTGGGTACTACTTTGCGATAACGATAAGTCAATTTCAACATCACTGCTCGCCGGCGTTGTCGTGATTAGACTGGCTGCCTCTGCGACAGACATGGGCTTGTGCCTAGGTTTAAGGGATGGGTCCACTGATGCGGGGGTGCTGCTCCCAGCTTGCTCCCCGGACACCGCTGCTGCAGGCGCAGTTTTTTGTTTCCCAAAAAACATCTTGGGCGGCACACCAGTCTTGGTAAGTGGCAGCTCCTTCTTCTCACTAGCAACTTTCTTGGTACTGGAGGACCTGGTACTTTTCTTTGGGGCCATCTTCTTCAGATGTCAGCAGCACGCAGTGGCACAAGTTGAAGAGATGTCTGTCTGTGGTCACACATCACGTGACGTCGTGCGCAGCAGGACTTATGTCTGGCAGTACAACGGGTGATGATGACACCTCCTCCTCAGTCTTTTGTGCACCTAAAAGCAAAAAACCCAGAAGAACATCAGTGAAACGTGGCATTTGGTGTTGTGGTTCAATTACTACTAGTACAAACAAACAAATATAATATATAAATTAGTGTGTGGTCACACTTGTTAGTGTTATTATTAGTATTATTACATTTTATTAACTCACTTTAGCTATTATAAAAACATAACATCAGTGTAGCCATTTGTGAGACTTTGACAACAAGGGCTTTCATGGTGTACTGTGTACACTCAGGAAGGCGGATCGGAAAGAAGAAGAACAAAAACAAAAATAAAAATGTAATGGAACCTGTTTGGCATTGTGCATCACATGGGATGCATTATTCATGGAGCTGCAGCTGGCAATGGGGATGGAAGCAGTAAGCCAAGAGAAACAAAGGAAAGACATGCAGGCCTATGGCAAAAGCAGCACACTAACTACCACCACAAAAAAATGGCCACCACAAGCAGGAGGCCTGTAAAACAATGAACTCAAGCAGGCCTATATGACCAGACAAAGGAGGCATGCTAAACAACACAGCTTTAATGCAACAATGCAAAAACAAAAATCCACAGGGCTAAAAAAGGTTTGCAAGTTACACAACAACCACACCACACACATCCAACAAAGGCATTTATTTAACACACACAAAAAAAGTGAAATATACCCCCAAAAAAAACACATTTTGCAATTCAATCCAATGCCATCCATGCCCTAAATGATGTTTAAATTCAACAGACACCACAGAAACAAATGTTTCGTGCACCCATGAGTAGCTCTGGGCCTATTGGTTGGAAAACCCATTGGCATACTAGGCCACAGAGTGAATCATTTCAAATCAATAATATTGCAAATGTATTAAAAAATGTAGTGAACTGTGCTGCATTTTTTGCTGGGTAAAAGAAGAAAACATTGCATGCAAATCAACAGGCATGGCCACCACAAAGAAGGCTTGCAGGCCTAATGCAGAAGCACACTGGCTGCCTTCACAAAATGGCCACCAGCCACAAGTCCAGGCCACCACAACAACAAGAAAGGGAAGACAGACAATGCAGGCCTATGGCAAAAGCACACTGGTTGTCTTCACAAAATGGCCGCACGCCACATGGCCAGGCCACCACAACAACAAGAAAGGGAAGACAGACAATGCAGGCCTATGGCAAAAGCACACTGGCTGCCTTCACAAAATGGCCACCAGCCACATGGCCAGGCCACCACAACAACAAGAAAGGGAAGACAGACAATGCAGGCCTATGGCAAAACAAAAGCACACTGGCTGCCTTCACAAAATGGCCACCAGCCACATGGCCAGGCCACAACAACAAGAAGCAGTAAGCTAAGAGGAACAAAGGAAAGACATGCAGGCCTATGGCAAAAGCAGCACACTAACTAACACCACAAAATGGCCACTAGCCACATGGTCACTCACAGTCACAACAAGCAGGATGCCTGTAAAACGATGAACTCAAGCAGGCCTATATGGCCAGACAAAGTAGGCATGCTAAAAAACACAGCTTTAATGCAACAATGCAAAGGTTTGCAAGTTACACAACAACCACACCACACACATCCAACAAAGGCATTTATTTAACACACACAAAAAAAGTGAAATACCCTCCCCCAAAAAACACATTTTGCAATTCAATCCAATGCCATCCATGCCCTAAATGATGTTTAAATTCAACAGACACCACAGAAACAGTTGTTTCATGCACCCATGAGTAGCTCAGGGCCTACTGGCTGAAAGGCCTATTGGCAGACTACTGGGCTAGTGAATTAAATAAATATTGCAAATTGATTGCAAAAGTTGGAGAAAATGTAGTGAACTTTGCAACATGTTTCCTTTATAAAAGAAAACTAATAGAAAAATTACATACAAAGAAACAATGAACTAGGCCCATACTGAAACTACAGGCCACCCAGGCCACAACAATAAATTTTAAAAAAATGATGAAAAGTACAAAATAATTTAGGTGCAATGCCCCAATCAAACAAACAACACCAATTTTCCAACTTACTTGTGAAATCTCAAATCCAAAAGTCCTCAAATCCAATGATATATGATGCAGCAGATACAAAGAGTGATCCTTCCAGCTCCAAATCCAAATGAAAAGTGAACAGGAGATGGACAAAGCACTGGGAGGAGCCTGCTGGACAGGAACAGGAAGTTGGAGACTCTGGGGCCCTTTCTTCCTCTTAAAAAAAAAGTAACAAAAGAAAAAGAACTCCTTGCACAAAAAAGTGCAGCCAAATGTCAATCTGAGGAGTTTTTTTTAATCCAAATCATCATTTCGAGAAGGTGTTGATGCTGCTCGAGAGATATTCTTCTCCAGATTACAAATTCTGCTTGTTCGGCATCGCGATCTTCACGAAACGTCCGCCGGAAGTCCGATGGCGTGTCCGAATGACGTGTTCGCGATCGCACACTCTCGCGGGACCGTGCTGCTGGCTACCAAATCTCGTGGCACTCGCGAGCGGATAGGAAATCTCGTCGGCAAATGCAGGCATCCCCGTAAGTCACTCCTGCACGCGAAAACGCATTTGAGCGCGCAAACACAAAAAAACTCCGCTCCGTTGTAGAGCGCAGAGTTTTTTGGTAACTCCACGTTCTACGCGGAACGCGGAGTTGCCAAAAATCTGCAAACTTCGAGAGCGGAGCGGATTTTACGCCCAGGGTTAACAATAACAACAACAATAATACAAATAATAGCAATATTAACCCCTTCGGTGCTCATGACGGAATGGTTCCGTCATGAGCACCAGTGCTCCTGTGCTCATGACGGAACCATTCCGTCATGAGGACAGGGGCACAAAATCCCTCTGCTGTAAACAGCAGAGGGATTTCCATTTTTTTTTGGGGCCTCCGGAGGTGGGGAAGAGCTTCCCCAACCTCCCGAGGCCCTTCCCTGGTTTTCAATGTAATGACGATCGCACGCATGGCACGCTGTCGTCCTTAGATTGAAAACGAAACTGAAACTTAGTTTCAGTTTTAGTGTTTCAGTGCTCGTGGGGCTATCTCAGCCCCCCGAGCACCGAAACACTTGGGAGAGGTATTGTTGGAAAGGGAGAATCTCCCTTTCCAATGGTGCCTTCTCGAGTGGATCCCTGCTTGGGGATCACCCCAGGAGGGCGATCCCCAAGCAAGGATCCACCCACTAGCACCAGGGAGGGGGGAGCGGCCCCTTGGGCAAGGGCCTTTGTTCCCCCCATATTGTTTTGGGCACAACAGTCTTTCTGCCCCCCCTGGGGGGCATATGGGGGCAGTAGCCCACTAGAAACCAGGAATTTTTATTTATTGACTTTGGGGTGGCGGCTGCCCAAAAAGGGCATGGCAATGCCCCCAACCCCCCAGAGAAATGTCAGTCTTTCTGCCCACCGGGGGGGCAGAAAGCCCACTAGAAACCAGGGATTTTTTTTATTGATGTTGGGGTGGGGGCTGCCCAAAAAGGGCATGACAATGCCCCTCCTAGGGAAATGTCAGTCTTTCTGCCCCCCAGGGGGCAGACAGGGGCAGTAGTCCCCAATCTGCCCCCCAGGGGGGCAGAAAGCCCATTAGAAACCAGGGATTTTTTTTATTGATGTAGGGGTGGGGGCTGCCCAAGATGGGCAGGCCAATGCCCCCAACTCCCCCCAAAAATGCAACAGTCTTTCTGCTCCCCCAGGGGAAGATGGGGGCAATAGCCCCTGATATGCCCCTGGGGGGGGGCAGAAAGCCCACTAGGCACCAGGGATTTTTTTTTTATAATGTAGGGGTGGGGGCTGCCCAGAATGGGCATGATAATGCCCCCACCCCAAAAACAATTACCACAGTCTTTCTGCCCCTCCCTGGAGGCATATTGAGGCAATATCCCCTTATCTGCCCCCCGGGGGGGGGGGGCAGAAAGCACACTAGGCCTCAGGAATTATTTTTTTTAATTCAGGGGTGAGGTCAGCCCAGAATGGGCATGCCAATGCCGACATCTCCCCCCAAAAATGCCACAGTCTTTCTGCCCCCCTGGGGGGCGGATGGGGGCAGTGACCCCTGATCTGTCCCTGGGGGGGCAGAAAGCCCACTAGGCACCAGCGATTATGCTGGCTTTTTTTATGCGTGGGGGTGGGGGCTGCCCAGAATAGGCATACAATGCCCCCACCCCCAAAAAAATAGCCACATTCTTTCTGCCCCCTTGGAGGCATATCGGGGCAACCCCTCCTCCCCCCCGATTTCCCCCCAGGGCGGCAGAAAGCCCACTAGGCACAGACTTGTTTTTAGCAATGTGCCTACCTGTGGATTTCGGGCACTAGCGCAGCCGGCACATAGGGAAACCTAGCAAACCTGTACATTTTTTAAAACTAGACACCAAGGGGAATCCAGGATGGGGTGACTTGTGTGCCTCTCACCAGGTTCTGTTACCCAGAATCCCTTGCAATCCTCAAACTTAGTTAAAAAAACACATTTTCCTCACATTTCTGTGATGGAAAGTTGTGGGATCTGCATGGATCCACAAAATTCCACCCACCCCGCATTCCCCAAAGTCTTCCGAGAAAAATGGTACCTCACTTGTGTAGGTAGGCCTTGTGCCCGCGACAGGAAACGGCCCAAAACGCAACATGGACACACCACATTTTCTCTGTGAAAACTGACCATTTTTTTGCAAAGTGTCTAGCTGTAGATTTTGAACCCTAGCTCTGCCGGCACCTAGGGAAACCCAGTAAACCTATAAATTTTTGAAAACTAGACACCCAGGGGAATCCAGAATGGGGTGACTTGTCTGGCTCTCACCAGGTTCTGTTACCCAGAATCCCTTTCAAACCTCAAACTTTGTAAAAAAAAAAAAAACATTTCCTCACAGTTTTGTGGTGGAAAGTTCTGGAATCTGCGTGGATCCACAAAATTCCACCCACCCCGCATTCCCCAAAGTCGTCCGAGAAAAATGGTACCTCACTTGTGTGTGTAGGCTTAGTGCCCACGACAGGAAACGGCCCAAAACACAACGTGGACACACCACATTTTCATAGTGAAAACTGACCCTTTTTTTGCAAAGTGCCTGGCTGTAGATTTTGAACCCTAGCTCTGCCGGCACCTAGGGAAACCTAGAAAACCTATACATTTTTGAAAACAAGATATCCAGGGGAATCCAAGATGGGGTGACTTGTCTGGCTCTCACCAGATTCTGTTACCCAGAATTCCTTGCAAACCTAAAAAATTGTCTAAATAAACACATTTTCCTCACATTTCTGTGGTGGAAAGTTCTGGAATCTGCGTGGATCCACAAAATTCCACCCACCCCACGTACCCCAAAGTCTTCTGAGAAAAATGGTACCTCACTTGTTTGGGTAGGCCTAGTGCCCGCATCAGGAAATGGCCCAAAACCCAACGTGGACACACCAAATTTTCACAGTGAAAACTGACCCTTTTTTTGCAAAGTGCCTAGCTGTAGGTTTTGAACCCTAGCTCTGCCGGCACCTAGGGAAACCTAGCAAACCTATACATTTTTGAAAACTAGACACCCAGGGAAATCCAGGATGGGGTGACTTGACTGACTCTCACCAGGTACTGTTACCCAGAATCCCTTGCAAACCTAAACATTTGTCCAAAAAAACAAATTTTCCTCAAATTTCTGTGGTGGAAAATTCTGGAATCTGCGTGGATCCACAAAATTCCACCCACCCCGTGTTCCCCAAAGTCTTCAGAGAAAAATGGTACCTCACTTGTGTGGGTAGGCCTAGTGCCCGCGACAGGAAATGGCCCAAAATGCAACGTGGACACACCACATTTTCACAGTGAAAACGGACCCTTTTTTTGCAAAGTGCCTAGCTATAGATTTTGAACCCTAGCTCTGCCGGCACCCAGGGAAACCTAGCAAACCTATACATTTTTTAAAACTAGACACCCAGGGGAATCCAGGATGGGGTGACTTGTCTGGCTCTCACCAGGTTCTGTTACCCAGAATCCCTTGCAAACCTCAAAATGTGTCCAAAAAAACACATTTTCCTCACATTTCTGTGGTGGAAAGTTCTGGAATCTGTGTGGATCCACAAAATTCCACCCCCGCATTCCCCAAAGTCTTCCGAGAAAAATGGTACCTCACTTGTGTGGGTGGGTCAAGTACCCACGACAGGCAAGGGCCCAAAGCCTATTGAGGCATCTTCAAAATTACCTATCACGAAACAACCTGGTTTTGCAAGGGGGGTCCCATGAGTTCTTGGCCCCGGGCTCGGCGGCCATCTAGGGAAACCTACCAAACCCACACATTTCTTAAAACTAGACACCCTGGGGAGTCCAGCAAGGTATGGCTTGCGTGGGTCCCCCAACATTTCCCTACCCAGAATCCCCTGCAAACCTCAAATTACCTGAAAAATCACTTTTTTTCTCAAATTTCTGTGTGGGAAAGTTGTGGAATCTGCGTGGATTCAAAAATTTCGTTCTACACAGCATTCCCCCAGGTCTCCCGATAAAAATGGTACCTCACTCGCGTGGGTGGGTCAAGTACCCGCGACAGGCAAGGGCCTAAAACCTATTGAGGCGACATCAAAATTACCTATCACAAAACAACCTGTTTTTGCAAGGGGGGTCCCATGAGTTTTTGGCCCCGGGCTCAGTGGCCACCTAGGGTAACCTACCAAACCCACACATTTCTGAAAACTAGACACCCGGGAGAGTCCAGCAAGGTATGGCTTGTGTGGGTCCCCCAAAATTTCCCTACCCAGAGTCCCCTGCAAACCTCAAATTTTGTTGAAAAAATCTATTTTTTCTCACATTTCTGTGTGGGAAAGTTGTAGGATCACTGGGCTGACACAAATTTCCTACCACCCAGCGTTCCCCCAGGTCTCCCAATAAAAATGGTACCTCACTTGTGTGGGTAGGCATAGTGGCTGCAACAGGAAATGGCCCAAATCGTACTGTGGAGACTTCAAAAATACCTATAACAAAACTACCTGGTTTTGGGGGGGGCACCTGGGGTTTTGGCCCCGGCTCGCCGCCATCTAGGGAAACCTACCAAACCCACACATTTCTGAAAACTAGACACCCTGGGGAGTCCAATGAGGTATGGCTTGCATGGATCCCCCAACGTTTCCTACCCAGAATCCCCTGCAAACCTCAAATTTAGCTGAAAAAACCACATTTTCCACATATTTTTGTGTGGAATCACTGTGGCGGCACAAATGTCCTACCCCACATCGTTCTCCTTAGTGTCCCGAGTAAAATTATACCTCACTTGTGTGGGTGTCCAATGCAGAATTGGCTAAAAACTTATTTTTAAAAAAATGTAGCGCTTACAATTCTCGGTGCTATACCCTTATTCCCTATGTTTTGGGCTCTTCCCAGTGACAGGCCCTTGCGTCACCCACACAAGTGAGGTATCATTTTACTCGGGAGACTGAGGGGAACGCTGTGGGGTAGGACATTTGTGCCGGCACGGTGATTCCACCCAAAAATATGTGGAAAATGTGTTTTTTTCAGCTAAATTTGAGGTTTACAGGGCATTCTGGGTAGGAAAACGTTGGGGGATCCACGCAAGCCATACCTCGCTGGACTCCCCGGGTGTCTAGTTTTCAGAAATGTGTAGGTTTGGTAGTTTTCCAAGATGGCCGCTGAGCCCGGGGCTTAAAACCCAGGTGACCCCCCTTGCAAAACCAGGTTGTTTTGTGATAGGTCATTTTGATGTCTCCTCAATACGTTTTGGGCCCTTGCCTGTCACGGGTACTTGACCCACCCACACGAGTGAGGTATCATTTTTATCAGGAGATCTGGGGGAGCGCTCGGTGGTAGGAAATTTGTGGATCCACGTAGATCCCAGAACTTTCCCTCAAAGAAATATGAGAAAAAAGTGATTTTTTTCATCACAATTTGAGGTTTGCAGGGGATTCTGGGTAGGAAAACGTTGGGGGACCCACGCAAGCCATATCTTCCTGGACTCCTCCGGGTGTCTAGTTTACAGAAATGTGTGGGTTTGGTAGGTTACCCTAGATGGCCGACAAGCCCGGGACCAAAAACTCATGTGACCCCCCCTTGCAAAACCAGGTCATTTTCGGATACACAGGGGACATTTCAGTTTTTGGTCCCAAGTCGGCAGCCATCTAGAGAAACCTACCAAACCCACACATTTCTGAAAACTAGAGACCCAGGGGACTCCAGGGAGGTCTGGCTTGCTTGGGTCCCCCAACATTTTCCTCCCCGGCAAACCTCAAATTTTGATGAAAAAATAACTTTTTTCTCAAATTTCTGTGTGGGTAAGTTCTGGAATCTACGTAGATCCACAAATTTCCTACCACCCAGCGTTCCCCCAGTTCTACCAATAAAAATGGTACCTCACTTGCATGGGTGGGTCAAGTACCTGCGACAGGCAAGTGCCCAAAACGTATTGAGGTGACATCAAAATTACCTATCACAAAACAACCTGGCTTTGCAAGGGGAGTCACCTGGGTTTTTGGCACCGGGCTTGGTGGCCTTCTTGGGAAACCTACCAAACCCACACATTTCTGAAAACTAGACACCCAGGGGAGTCCAGCGAGGTATGGCTTGCGTGGGTCCCCCAACGTTTTCCTACCCAGAATGCCCTGCAAACCTCAAATTTAGCTTCAAAAATCACTTTTTCTCAAATTTCTGTGTGGGTTTGGTAGGTTTCTCTAGATGGCCGCCGAGCCCGGGGCCAAAAACTCATGGGACCCCCCTTGCAAAACCAGGTTGTTTTGTGATAAGTAATTTTGAAGTCGCCTCAATAGGTTTTGGGCCCTTGCCTGTGGCGGGTACTTGACCCACCCACACGATTGAGGTACCATTCTTCTCGGAAGACTTTGGGGAATGTGGGGTGGGTGAAATTTTGTGGATCCACACAGATTCCAGAACTTTCCACCACAGAAATGTGAGGAAAATGTGTTTTTTTGGTACAAATTTTGAGGTTTGCAAGGGATTCTGGGTAACAGAACCTGGTGAGAGCCAGACAAGTCACCCCATCCTGGATTCCCCTGGGTGTCTATTTTTCAAAAATGTATAGGTTTGCTAGGTTTCCCTAGGTGCCGGCAGAGCTAGGGTTCAAAATCTACAGCTAGGCACTTTGCAAAAAAAGGGTACGTTTTCACTGTGAAAATGTGTTGTGTCCATGTTGCGTTTTGGGCCGTTTCCTGTCGCGGGCACAATGCCTACCCACACACGTGAGGTACCATTTTTCTCGGAAGACTTTGGGGAACGCGGGGTGGGTGGAAATTTGTGGATCCACACAGATTCCAGAACTTTCCACCACAGAAATGTGAGGAAAATGTGTTTTTTTTTACAAATGTTTAGGTTTGCAACGGATTGTGGGTAATAGAACCTGGGGAGAGCCAGTCAAGTCACCCCATCCTGGATTCACATGGGTGTCTAGTTTTAAAAAATGTATAGGTTTGCTAGGTTTCCCTATGTGCTGGCAGAGTTAGGGTTCAAAATCTAGAGCTAGGCACTTTGCAAAAAAAGGGTCAGTTTTCACTGTTAAAATGTGGTGTGTCCACGTTGCGTTTTGGGCCGTTTCCTGTCGCGGGCCCTAGGCCTACCCACACAAGTGAGGTACCATTTTTCTCGGGAGTCTTTTGGGAATGCGGGGTGGGTGGAATTTTGTGGATCCACGCAGATTCCAGAACTTTCCACCACAGAAATGTGAGGAAAATGTGGTTTTATTGACAAATTTTTAGGTTTGCAAGGGATTCTGGGTAACAGAACCTGGTGAGATCCAGTCAAGTCACCCCATCCTGGATTCCCCTGGGTGTCTAGTTTTAAAAATGTATAGGTTTGCTAGGTTTCCCTAGGTGCCGGAAGAGCTAGGGTTCAAAATCTACTGCTAGGCACTTTGCAAAAAAAGGGTCCATTTTCACTGTGAAAATGTGTTGTGTTCACGTTGCGTTTTGGGCCGTTTCCTGTCGCTGGCACTAGGCCTACCCACACAAGTGAGGTACCATTTTTCTCGGAAGACTTTGGGAAACGCGGGGTGGGTGGAATTTTGTGGATCCACGCAGATTCCAGAACTTTCCACCACAGAAATGTGAGGAAAATGTGTGTTTTCTTTACAAATTTGTAGGTTTGCAACGGATTGTGGGTAATAGAACCTGGGGAGAGCCAGTCAAGTCACCCCATCCTGGATTCCCCTGGGTGTCTAGTTTTAAAAAATGTATAGGTTTGCTAGGTTTCCCTAGGTGTCGGCAGAGCTAGGGTTCAAAATCTACAGCTAGGCACTTTGCAAAAAAAGGGTCCATTTTCACTGTGAAAATGTGTTGTGTCCACGTTGCGTTTTGGGCCATTTCCTGTCGCTGGCACTAGGCCTACCCACACAAGTGAGGTACCATTTTTCTCGGAAGTCTTTGGGGAACGCGGGGTGGGTGGAGTTTTGTGGATCCACGGAGATTCCAGAACTGTCCACCACAGAAATGTGAGGAAAATGTGTTTCTTTTTACAAATTTTTAGGTTTCCAAGGGGTTCTGGGTAATAGAACTTGGTGAGAGCCAGTCAAGTCACTCCATATTGGATTCCCCTGGGTGTCTAGTTTTCAAAAATGTATAGTTTTTCTAGGTTTCCCTAGGTGCCGGCAGAGCTAGGGTTCAAAATCTACAGCTAGGCACTTTACAAAAAAAGGGTCAGTTTTCAATGTAAAAATAAAGTGTGTCCATGTTGCGTTTTGAGCCGTTTCCTGTCGCGGGCACTATGCCTACCCACACAAGTGAGGTACCATTTTTATCGGGAGACTTAGAGTAACACAGAATTGTAGAGCAACTGTTATTACCTTTTGACTTTCAATGCATTTCTGCCTTCCAAATGAAAGACAATGTGTAAAAAAGAAGTCATTTTGAAAAATGACCTAAAATTCTCATGCTAGTATGGGTACTCACAATTTCGGAAATGTGCAAATATCTACTGTTTCTAAACTCTATATTTTGTTCCAATTTCAGAAATACATAGGTGTCTTTCATAACGATTTTTCCATGTATATATTTTCCCAAATTAATTGCTATATACCCGGTACATAATAAAAAACCATTGCAAGACGCTGCTCAGTTATTGGCTCTGGGTTCGTCGGGTTCTTGGTGAACCTGCAAGTCCTATATATCCCCACAAGCAGAAAGTTCTAGCGGATGTAACAGTATATTGCTTTCAAACAGCTGTCATAATTAGAAGAAGTTACAGGTGTAAACGTTGATACAAAAGGCTAGTTTTTTTCAACTAATTTTCAATTTTTCCTATATTCAACTGTTAGTTTCTATAAAGAAACCTTGAAGGATCCACACAAATGACCCCTTGCTGAATTCAGAATTTTGACTACTTTTCTAAAATGTATAGCTTTTCAGGATCCATTATTGCTTTCATACCCATTTCTACCATTAACTGGAAGGAGGTTGAAAGCACAAAAAATAGCAAAAATAGGCTATGTCCCACAAAAATGCCAAAACTGTGTAAAACATTTTGGTTTTCTGACAAAAGTCTGCTTGTCCCTGAAAGCTGGGAAGATGGTTATTTCATCACCACAACCCCTTTGTTGATACCATTTGCAGGGAAAAAACCAGACGGTTTCATCTGTAGCCCTTTTTTCCCATTTTTCAAAAAAAAATAGCTGTATTTTGGCGAATTTCTGGGTCCCCTCCAGGGGAATCCACAAACCCTGGGTACCTTCAGAATCCCCATGATGTTGGAAGAAAAGGACGCAAATTTGGCATGGATACCATATGTGGTCAAATACAGGGGCCTAAGCGCGAACTACCCCAAATAGCCAAAAAAAGGCTTAGCACAGGGGGGGAAGGCCTAGCAGCGAAGGGGTTAATAATAACAATTATTATTGTTAGTCATATTATTGTTAATATTATTATTTTTATTAATGTATTTATTTTATTTATTAATTTATAGTCTTAAAAAGCACAAAGCTACCCAAAAAGGGTTTCCCAATGCTAAGTACAGACTGAGAGACCAAAACACCAACCCAATGCAGAGAGATCTAGAGGGGTTTGCCGGTGCTAGACCAAGAGAGGCCAGAGTACAAACTTAGTACAACCAAGTCTTCAAACCTTTGCAGAAAGACAAAAGAGAAATACAGTTTCTTAGTGACTCGGGAAAGGAGTTCCACAGTTTTGGACCTAATACTGCAAAAGAACGTCCTCCCATCTGGGCCAATTGGAACCTAGGCACAGTGCATAAAGTCAGGTTCGCAGTTCTCAAAGTGTGTGCAGGGGAATACGGTTTCACTAAGTCCTGAATATATTGTGGTCCTATCCTGGCTTTAGCCTGGAACATATAGCACAGAGCATTAAATTGAATACGTTTCATGATAGTAAGCCAATGAAGCTTAAAAAAGAGATGTGAAATCGAAGCGTGTTTCGAAATCCAGAACAGAAGTCTAGCTGCTGAGTTTTGGACCATTTGTAGACGTCGAATTGATGCCTTATCTATTCCCAAATACAAGATGTTGCCATAGTCTAATCTGGATAGGGTTAGTGCTTGGATCACAGTCCTTTAGGGGGATTAGGGGATCGTCCAAATATTCTTCTTCATCCATTTAAGCACAGCAAAACAGGTGTGGGTGACTTTAGACACCTGAGGCTTCATGGAGAGATTCTCGTCCAAAAGATAGCCCAAGTTCTTAACCTTTGGGGACAGATTAGGAAGAGATCCTAGGGAGTCCAAACAAAGTTTGGGGCCCCAAAGTTGGGGGTTCTTACCCAGGATGATGACCTCCGTCTTATCACTGTTGAGCCTGAGAGAGTTAGCACTCATCCAATTCGCCACTCGACTCAAGCCCAGGTTAAGAACAGATGATCCATGATCCTTTGCAGATGACAAAGAAAAGATAATTTGGGTGTCATCAGTGTAGAAAAAAAGGGTCAAGCCACAGCTCTACACTATGTTTGCCAGTGGTCGAACGTAGATGTTAAAAAGCAGAGGACTTCGCACTGAGGGACTCCAGAGGTTAAAGTACACGTTTCGGATTTAACATTGGTCAAAAAGACTTGAAACATATGATCCTTTAAGAAGGATGTTATTCAAGCTAAGGCTGCTCCCCAAAGACTCAGAGATGTCAGTCTTTGGATGTCAATCTTTAGAGCAAGGGGCGCCCAAAGTCACTTTCCGACAAGAAACCAACATCATAATCCAGATAGCGGAAACACAGTCATTAAGGGATTTTGATAGGTTTCCAACTGGCCGACGGGCTCCTTGAGCCCATCAGAACACAGTTGGATCGACCGGCTGGTTTACACTCCGACTGCCGACATTGAAATTCGGCAGTCGGACTGTAAACCTAAGGTGTCGGTCGGTAAGCCTCCAACGAGCGGTCGGAGGCTTACTGACCGACATCGTAATGAGGCCCTTAGATGTAAAGAAATTACTTTTTCAAATTTATTGATAACATTTTTTTAAAATAGTTGTAATGCTCACTTTTAGAGATGGAATGCAAGGGATATAGGGGTTTTGGGTGGGAAAGTGTATTAATACTTAGGTATTCATTTTAATATCTCAGCATTAATTATCATAGACAAATTAATTAATTTTAAAAGTTGATAGTTAATCTAATCATATAGCATATAGAGAGAGGGACAAAGAGCATGATCAAGGTCCAGTACCCATGCTCCTTAGAAAGTTAACATGTATAACAACAAAGGGGGTACTTGTTCCTGTCTAGATAAGACTTAGGAGAGTGGTTGGTATAGAAAATGGTGAGGGGGATCTTCCTTAATAGGAAGTGGTGCCCTCACAACTCATGTGGGTGTCATGCTTCATCATCTGGCTTTTTGCTCCATGTGGGGCTGGCGCTGCAATGCCCCACGGGCTCCATGAGAGGGCTCCTTGTCGGAACTCTTTACAATAAAATTCGATGTTTTTACCACTTTTTTATTCCCATGCAGGTTGTGTTTGTATGCCCACGTCGGGACGATTGGTTTTCTTTCAAACTTGGTTTAAAAATTCTTTTTTTTTTTAAATGTTAATTACTTTTTTAAACTTATTTGAATCAAAAGCAATATTTTTTTTGCCGTCATGTTTTTTAAACTGTTTGGTGATTGCACGGGACAAAGACCACATGGCTGCTGGAGAAAATTGGATTTCACGGATCGCTGACTGCAGCATTGTTTTTTGGGAATTTTGTTATGGAAATCCTATTTTTCAGGGTATGTTTTTACAAACATATTTTCTTCTGGATTGTGAATTTTGGGATTGCTGATTTTTACGAACATGGATATCTATTGGAATTTGTCTTGCAATTTCTTATTGATATTGTATTTTTTGTGGCTTTATTTCCCAAAATATACTAGCTTTTTGAGATTTAGGGCTCCATTCATCAAAATTGTAAATTGTGAATGCCTAATTGCGAATTCCTGAGAATCGCAATTAGGTAATCGCAATTTACAATGCATGAAACTCAAAGAGTTTCAGATTGTGATTCCTAGGGGTCGCAATCGCTCTACCTCATTAATACTAATGAGGTAGATCGCAATTTGCAACACCCTAGGAATCGCAAAAATCCCAGAGATGGTGGCCTGCTGAGGTCAGCAGACCACCATGTCCATGATTACTTTTAAATAAAGCAATCTTTTTTTAGTAAAGCAGTCCGTTTTCCTTAAAGAAAATTGAGATGCTTTACAAAAAGTAAAATGAAAAGTTTTCTTTTCATTTTTTAAGACCAGGCAGTGGTCTGTGGGACCACTGGCTGCTCATAAAAATGCTTTTACAACCATTCACAAAGGGGAAGGGGGCCCTTGGGGACCCCTTTCCATTTGCGAATGGGTTACCACCTACTTGAAGTAGGTGGTAATATGCAAATGTTTTGCAACCGCATTCACGGTCACAAAACATTCATGCATACCACATAGGATTCGGTATTTGGAAGGGACGCCCTAAACACGCCCCTTCCAAATACCGAATCGCAAACCCATTTTGCGATTCGGTAACAGGTTACCATATCGCAAATTGGGGTTTGCTGCATCAAAAAAGCATATTTTGCGTTCGCAATGGGCCGATTCACAGAATCGGCCTGTTTGCAAAGGCAAAAATGCTTGATGCATGTGCCCCTCGGGCCTTAGTACGAGTTAACCCGTGGTGGCAGTCCGACCACCGCCACACTGTGGGCCAGCCCACAGTATTATGAGTGTGGCAGTTGGACCACCAAAGGACCGCTGCAACAACGGGGGATCAACAATCACGTGGTGGTCGCGCAGCGGTAAGGATCACTAATATGTTGGCGGTGCCACTGCGGCACCACCAAGCATATTAGGAGTTGCCTGTCCACTGCCCTTTTCATGGCAGTGAGCCCGCCATGAAAAGGGTGGCAGGGAGGCAACAAGGGTTGCCCTACCAGGGCCCCCTCTGTCAAGAAGGGCTATCTCTTGTTTTGCGCAGGATCAGAATGCAGCTTTTTCCCAATTCCCTCTAAAAAATCCCCAGACACCCGCTAATATTATACAAGTGTCCAGCAGACTCCAAAGGGGGAAAGGGGATGGGACAAAATAATAAACTGAAGAAGAGGCTGCCAAGGTTTTCGGATTTCTTCCTGCACACTCTCTGTCTTTTCCTTCACGTTCGTTTTTTCAACGCAAGTATGGTGAAAGTGATCCAGGTATAACTGAAAATATAATACCACACTTTTACTACACTTTACATTTCTTCCTAAATTTCTTTTCGTACAAATTCTCTTATTTTCTACCTACCCCTTTTATACTTGACTTTAGCTTCTCTTCTGAATACCTTTTCTTTTTTTAAACTTCTCAAAGATATAAGTTTCTGCAATTTTAAGCAAACTGTGTTGTAAAATTAACATTATACTTTTTCTCACATTACAGGATATTTCAACTTCGGGAAGATGAAACAATAAAGGTAAGTTAATTCACTTTTTCTTTATGCGCTAGTAATCTTTTAAGTAATAATCAAAACAGTTGAAATACAATGCACAAAACTATTTTCACTTATCTTTCTATTCTCCAGACGAGTTCTGTCAGGTTCTTATCTCTCGAAGTGAGTGGTCAGAGGAGGCTGACAAGCTGTAGTAGTTCCATTCGTAGTCTCATTATCAGGGTAATGTCAGCGCTTGAGAGAATCTTGGAAATACGCTAGTTAAAAGGTTAACATTAGTTACTCAGTTTTAGACATGCGCGGAAGAAGAACTCGACACGCAGTCTCAGACCGAGTACACTGAGACACTTAACTCTGCCAATATTTGCGGAAGAGGTGGAAGACGCTGATCCAGTTTTTTCATGACTCTACTCAGTTTTGGGCATGTGCGGAATAAACACTCGACGTGCAGACTCGAAAACCAAATAAAACTGAAACACTAACTAAGAGAAAGGTCCGGAGGCCCGACGGGGAACAGACCGGATTCTAAAACTGCGCGACGCACAGTAAAACTGACGACAAGACACGAACTACCTGACTGAGGAAAACGAGCTTCAGGATTGAGGTGCATGTAACTCAAAATACTTCAGTGAAGTGCGCAGAGCTTAGCAGGCGCGCGCTACACATCAGATTCTAAACGATCTTTTCTGGTGAACAACTAGACTACATACCCCCTGGAAAATGCAGGGCGGCCATCTTGATATTCCACTTGAGCCAGGCTTCACTCCATGGAAGAGTTCTGGTTTTCTGACCCCCTTTTTTGGAATTCAGTTTCATTATGGCACAGACTGAATTCTCCAGAGTCTTCTGGATCCTGACACCCTGGCACTCCTGGACCTGGGGGCGCATGCGGGGGGCACATGTAGTGCCCGCCTGGTTCTGAACCCCCAGTTCCTGCACAGTGTGATATGTATGCCACACCGTGCAGGAAAGGTGCAGTCGGCCCTCTGAGACCAGCGGTCTGCATGCTAGGCTCTTCAATAAGCGTAACAGACCGCTGCTGTCAGACCACCGCAGGACCACCCACCAGACCAGGATTTAACTTCCCATATGGCGGGAGGTCGCACCACAGTTTTGGCGGTCCTACAGTGGACGGCGCGTTGCACCTTCTGCTGTAGGACCGCCAAAGTCGTAATAAGGCCCATAGTTTTTGGATTTGCATTTTTTCTAATCAAATTATTTTGATTTCCTACAATTGGCTTGAAGGAGATGGTTTAGTTTTAAAACATACACATTTTTAGGAGTTGGCCTTTTCTTTGGATGTTGGTTTCCCTGTATGGATTATTGGAATACTGCAGGCTCTTGCTGACAGGTGTTTTAAAAAAGTCACGAACAGTTGAAGAAAGAAGACAGCTACAGGTGGGAACACAAAAATTCCTTTATTTTGTAAACAATAATTTCAAAAATTCCAATTTAATTAGATAGTGTTGTCAAAACAGGCAAGTAAGTCAGAAAAGGTTTTAGTATCTTTTAGAAATTTAGTATGTATGCAAGATTGTCTAGGTCGCCTAAAGCCACCATGAACAGAAACTGTTGAATTTTTCCCAATAGTCACTCGGACATCTCTTTACATTTTCTAGATACACATGGGTTCAGACTACCTGACAATGATTGCACTATTCTAATTTCTTGGAAACTTTGTTCCTTCTTTGAAATTTCCAAAAAATGATAAAGGCTTGGGAGAGGTCTGTCAATTTATTTATTGAAGGAATTATGCCATCTCTTAATGGCATTGTTAGTCTTTGCACCTCCCTCTAAGCAGGTTGCATAACAGTTCCACCTTTCAATGGGGAACCTTGGCTTTATCCTGGGACCCAACTTGCTTAGATGGCCAATCCAAATGTCTTCAAAGTAATTTAGAAGTGAGGCCAATTTGTCTTCATTTTTGATAAAGTACTCTGATTCAGTAATTGATGTGTATAACTCATCTACACACTCTGTAGGTACGAAACATAATGCAGTTAGTTTTTTAAAATTCATACTGGAGTTTAGTGTTTGACATGTAATCCACAACTAAGGACGTTTTTTTTTTTCAATTTTTGGCCAATATGCCTAAGAAAAGTGAAAAAAAGATCCTTGAATTTGGGCATACTACGCTGTACATGCATGGGAATATTTTGGGATAACTCCCTCAAAACTCTGCCACAGGGCTCACTGGAGGTGGATGCAAATAGTTTAATTTGTTCTACATTCTCACAAACTTCACCCTCCATTGCAGAGGGAGAGTGGTTTTGCTCTGTGGTTCTTTCCACAGTGTCACCCGGAGTAACCGCTCTACCTGTGCAATGGGATGAAAAATACTGCACACACCTCCAATAACGTCTGGGCTCAGTTAACCTCTCCTTACAATAAAGACAGCCACCATACTTTAGGAGCCTATGGCCTCTCCTACGTAATTGGCTTGACAATCTGATTCCTTTATCATTGATTCTGCAAAAGAAAAAAAAAGAAAAAACAATATAAGAATGTTTTTACCGTATTGCTTTTTTGTCCTTTGTTATTGTGCCTACTAAGAGATAGAAAGCATGTGTTGTTATTTTGGCCACCCCGTTGAGAAAGAAAAAAGATTAGATGGGCTGTTTAATTCACTTTTTTTTTACACATTTTTTAGTTATTTTGTTAACCTTAAAAAACATGTTGATAGCTATGCTAGGATAAATGGACTGTGTAGTTTGTTTTTACCTGGAGATTGCTCTGTTGTGGATTTTTGAAGGAAGAAACTAGAAGTTGGTCTTTGACCTTTGGCATTGTTTTTTCCCAGATGGTGGAAATTTATGTTACCTTTTATTCTGTTTAAAGATCGAAAGAAGAAATTTGCTAATTGTTTTCCTATTTTTAAAATCGACATGAATTACTTATGTTTTAGAAGTTTTTTTTACTTTACTTACATCTGAAATGGTGATTTCTGTGTAGAATTTGTGTTGCAACTTGTAGAATTTTCTATGTTTTTGTAGGTATCTGTTTGAAAAAGAAGAAATATATTTCCAGATTTTAGGAGTTATTTTACTCCCAACCCAGTCACTGTCTAGCACCTGTCCTGAAATAAGCCCCCGGCGAAGTCAGAAAAGTATTTTTGCCCCAGAGCCACTGTCCAGCACCTGCCCTGAGGTATGGTGCCAGCAGAGTTAGAATAGTATTTTTGTCCCCTAGTCACTGTCCAGCATCTGCCCTGAGGTATGCCCCGCCCGAGTTGGAATAGTATTTTTGCCCCAGACACTGTCCAGCACCTTCCCTGAGGTGTTCCCCTTGTGGAGTTAGAATAGTTTAATTGCCTCCCTATCACATCTCCTGTGAAAAGTCATATATTAAAAACCATGTCTAACATAGATTTATTTTCACAAAAAGTTTTTTATTTAAAAGGCATCCCAAAGTCAGATTTAAAATACTCTATAAATGTTTTATATACTGAGTCACGTTAATAGGATTTCAGTCATTGCAGCTGGAAACAGGTTTGGAGATAATCTGTAAATAAAAAAATTAAAAATAATATATGTTTGGTTGATTTACTGGATTAATATTAAAGGTGTTTTTTGTAAACATTGTACTTACTTGCACTGATTGATGGCAGTCTCTGAATAGCAAACTGTTGCTGGTTTGGAACATTCGGTTAAGCGTGTAGTCTCCTGGAAAGTCAGTGTACCACTTATTACAAAATGGGGGAAGGCTGAATTTGCATGTTTTTTGAGTGGTAATCCATAATTCAAAATAAAACATGTTTTGGGATGTATTTTTTATGTTATATTTAATTCTGACAGAATGTATATTTATTTCATTTGGTGAAAAATGATGTTATATCACCTTCTCACATAGAACGACTGCCATTTTAATTTGGGACAAGCTGCACATATAGGGTTAAAATGAAAGAAGGACTATTGTGTAAAAACGGAATACATGGAAAAGCATTTATTAAAGAATTAGGTATATTGCGGTATGATTTATTAATAATGTTTACATGTGAAATATGTTTTGAGAAATATTGCTGTGCTGCCTTATTTTCTGACATTTATATAAATGTAATACTTTTTCTGACATTGTAATATTAAAAATAGATTATTTTCATCTCCTTTAATATATGTATGGTAATGGAATGCATGGTAGAAGTACGTGTGGTAATGGTATGCATGGTTAAGATACTTATAATGTACCTCTATGTATATGCATCCCAGTGGAATTTGTGGTAAAGATGTGCGTTGTATTGGGAGGTTCGTAGAACAGACAATGTTGTAACGGCACGTGTGGTAAAGGCATTCATTGTTTTGTTATACATCCATTTGTGCACTCTGCAAGATGAGGACAAAAGATGTATATTTCAGATTTTTTTAATTCACAGAAAATTACAGTAGCATTTTTTGAAGTTGAAACAGTGCCAGGAATAGATTGTATGTCTTTGTGAATTCAAAGTTTCTCGCATGGAGAAGAATTTCACTATATGCAAAGGCAACAGATGTATGTTATCCCATGCATAAAAAATACAAAAATCCATTTGCACTATACTTTTAACAAAATATTTTTACTAATAGAGAAAGCTCATGCCCTAAAACACACCCATTTCATAGGTGTTAAAACGCCATTTCCAGGTGGGAAAATAATTTATCCCCTTATCAATCAATCAATCATTTCATTTATAGAGCGCCTGGCTACACCGACTGGTGTGTTCCCGCGCTACAGAAACAGCCACATGTTGAGTTAAGCAGAGTCAGACAGAGTGATGAGGCTCCAGTCTAGTAAAGCCAGGTTTTCAGGCCTCTACAGAAGACACTTTCAGATTTCTCTGCGCACAGCGAATGCGGAAGTGTGTTCCAATTTTTGGCTGCCAGGTAGCCAAATGAGCGTGCACCCATCCTCGCCCTTTTGATTTTAGGTACTTTGAGCAGATGCGCTCCTGTCGATCTCAACTGACGGGTCGGATTGTAAGGGGTCAGGAGATCATGCAGGTAGCTGGGTCCTTTCCCCTGTAGACTCTGGTGACAGAAACACAAGGCTTTGAAGAGAATTATTTTACCAACCGGTAACCAATGGAGGGTGTCAAGGGCTTTCGTCCTGGAAGCTCGCTTATGTAGATTGAGAACTAGGCGTGCTGCCGCATTCTGAATGCGTTGCAGCCGCTGCAAGCTTCCTTTTGTTGCTCCCTAATAGAGGACATTGCCATACTCCAGTTGCAAGGTCACAAGAGTGTGAACTAGGGTTTTTCTCGCTGAGGTGGGAAGGATGTTCCTTAGCATTTTAAGGATACCAAAGCATCTCCCTGCAAACATCCTTGTGTGGGTCTCGAAGGATAGTTTCGGGTCGAGCCACACTCCTAAGTTTTTTACTTCTGCTTTAGGAGTGGGCACAGGTCCCATCCTCTGGGGCCACCAGGCCGAGCACCAGATAGAGGGGGATTTTCCTATAACCATGACCTCCGTTTTACTGCCATTCAATTTCAGGCAGTTGTTCACCATCCATGAAGCTAGGTCGTTTAGACAGGAGGAGAACTGAGTAGCTGGCTCATCTGAGTCCTGGGCTAGGGTCACTATAAGCTGGGTATCATCTGCATATGATACTATCGTGATCTTGTATTTCTCCACAATGTCTGCCAAAGGGCCGATATAAAGTTTAAAAAGGGTGGGGCTCGAAATAGAGCCTTGTGGAACCCCTTGTAAGAGTGGCAGGATTTTTGATAAGTGTGGATGTTGTGCGACCTGGAAGCTACGGTCCTGTAAAAAGGACCGCATCCACTTCAGCGCTTCTCCATCCAGCCCACATGCCTGAAGTCGCTGTAGGAGATGTTTGTGGGAGACCGTGTCAAAGGCTGCACTTAGGTTCAGCAGGACCAAGGCCGCCGTTTGACCGGCATCTGCACGTCTCCGCAGCGACTCCGTGGCAAAAAGAAGTGCTGACTCAGTCAGGCGGAGTTCGTGGAGTTGCACTAAGTGGAACACCGCGAAGTGCACAAAAAAACTCCATTGCACTACGCAGAGCTACGCGAGCAGCGGAGTATAATAGAAAAATGCCGTTCGCGGTGATTGCACAGTGCCGGATGCTTGTCCGCACTGTGCAATCATTGCGAACGGCACCATGCACAGCGCAAGCTTTCCTTTTCTGCCGCTCGCGTAGATTTTTACTCGAGCGGCAGCTTTCTCAATGCGAACGGGCAGTTTCTCAACGCGAGCGGTTGCGAGCATACGCGACCACTCGCAATGAGAAACCTGACCCCCGCGTTGAGAAATCTCGCCAGGATGTTGATTTTCCACGCTAGCGCTCGCCAACTTAATGTTGACGATCGCGAACGAGGAAAAATCTCGCCGGGATGTGATTTTCCACGCTCGCGCTCGCCAACTTGATGTTGACCATTGCGAACGAGGAAAAATCTTGCCGGAAGGTTGATTTTCCTCACTCGCGGTCGCCAACTTGACGTTGACGAATGCGAGCGAGGAAAAAACTCCGCTCCGCAAGGCGAAGCGGAGTTTTTCGGAACTCCGCGATCTCCGCGTAACGCGGAGTGCAGAAAACTCTGCAAACTCCGCGAGCAAAGCGGAGTTCACCGCCCAGGGTTAGAGCTGAGCCATAAACTATCGTCAACGTTTCGACCCTGACAAAAGGCGTTATTGGACAAATGTCATGGCGGGTCTTCTTCAGAACTAAGGAGAAGGATGACAGCCTGAAAATGAGAAGGGACGGTATCAATCGTAGTGTTCCAACTGGTGAGAGCAAAAAGCTAAAAAGGGGGGGTAGCAAACACAAGCTACTCACCCAAAGTGGGGGTGAAATCCCTTAGGATTGCCTCGCTGAGTGAAGGCTTCCAGTTATCTAAAGGAAGAGGGGGGAAGGGGGATTAGTATTGGCACCAACCCTTGAGAGAGGGGGGTGAGGAAGTAAATCAATGGTAGATAATGTTGGGTGTCTTACCTGGTGATTTCAGGAAGACTCTATGATAATGAATCAAAGCCGTTCACGAGATCATGTGAATCTAAAGGTAAAACAAATGTAAATTCTGAATGTGCATGATGTCAGGAGATGCAGCAATCCAATTGCCTCGAGGCCTGGTGATAGAATGCTTACCTCGGCCGGTAGTGACACGGATGGCCGTTGAGATAAAATCAGCCGGTGGGCGAAACAGAACACATTAATTCCCCCAATGAGGTGCCACTCGTGAGTCCTGCAATTAAAGCAGCATAAGGGGAATTAACGCTGAGCCCGAGAGATTGGGTTGAAGTTGACGGGAAGTAACAAAACTATCCCGCTTACCTGGCAATATGTGCTCACTAGGCGGCAGTCTTGAATGGGACTGTCCGACTGTCAGTTAAGAGGAGAACCGGGAGTGCCTTATGTCGATCGACGCACGTAGGCAGCGTGCACGACGTGTGGCAGCAGCTGGATGCTGCCAAACGACTCACCGTGAGTGCCTAAGCATCACAGGTGTGGTGCCAAGCCTCCGTAGAGGTATTGTCAAGAAAGCGACTGATCCGGTGCTGAGAAGCCATGCGTGGAATTGTGCATTTTTTTCAAGAGGGTATTATCTGATACCAGTGTATCTAACTCTGTTAAACTGAGTGTACAGAGGCAAGGAGTGCATCAAAGGTTACAATAATTTCAATGTGGTACATGATAACAAATGTTATTCAAAAAAGAGCAAATAAAACAAAGTGAAGACAGCTGATTCCGCGCCAGTATTAATTAGGCAGTAACCAACATTCGTAACAGATGGTGGACTTAAATTGACCTTAGTCAGTCTATTAACAATGAAATATGAGAATCATGTGTGAATCAGAGTTAAGGGCATGGACTAAGCATATATTGTAAATTATGCATCGATGACAGGTATACAGTGAACCCGAATAGACCGAAACATCAGAATTAAACAAATACAGCAAAACAGTTATGCAGCAGGCAAAATACAGGTGGAGACGCGAAGTGGATGTGCTGGAATGTACAGTCACAACATTCCAGCTGACCCATTTGCTTGAAAGTCTCCTCTAATTCAATCAGTCCATTGGCGACTGTGTTCAAAGAATGTATCCACCTACACTCTTTGAAGTTTAGCGATGTTGCAATTGCACCACCTCTTGGGTGCGAGCGTATTTTTTCCAATACCCACCATTTAAGGCTTTCGGGTGGATCACCCTCATTGTTGAAGTGCTCAACCAGAGGGGCACCTTGTACTTTACACCTCAACCTGCTCATGTGTTGCAGTATCCTTGCCTTCACCTGCTGCGTAGTCTGTCCTACGTAAAGCTTGTCACACGGACATTGGATTGCGTATATGACATTTGTACTGTTGCAGTTTGTGTGTAAACAATCTCTCGGGCTCAGCATTAATTCCCCTTACGCTACTTTAATTGCAGGACTCACGAGTGGCACCTCATTGGGGGACTTAATGTGTTCTGTTTCGCCTGATTTTATCTCAACGTCCATCCGTGTCACTACCGGCCGAGGTAAGCATTCTACCACCAGTCCTCCAGGCAATTGGATTGCTGCATCTCCTGACATCATGCACATTCACGATTTACATTTGTTTTACCTTTAGATTCACACGATCTCGTGAACGGCTTTGATTCATTATCATAGAGTCTTCCTGAAACCACCAGGTAAGACACCGGACATTATCTACCATTGATTTACTCCCTCACCCCCCTCTCTCAAGTGTTGGTGCCAATACTAATCCCCCTTCCCCCCTCTTCCTTTAGATAACTGGAAGCCTTCACTCAGTGAGGCAATCCTAAGGGAATTCACCCCCACGTTGGGTGAGTAGCTTGTGTGTGCTACCCCCCTTTTTAGCTCTTTTCTCTCACCAGTTGGAACACTACAATTGATACCTTCCCTTCTCATTTTCAGGCTGTCAGCCTTCTCCTTAGTCCTGAAGAAGACCCGCCATGACATTTGTCCAATAACGCTTTTTGTCAGGGTCGAAACGTCGACAATAGTTTATGGCTCAGCTCTATCAAGTCTTTCGGTCCCAAACCCATAAGCAATTGTGCTATTTACCAGAGACATTGTTTTTTCGTTGTTCTGACCACCTTTTAGCTTATTTCCCTTCTATACTTGTACAGAATCGATCTTCACCTTGTATATATGACACTCACTGCACCACAGTCACTGAGCACTCCTTCTCACCTGATTACATGTCACTGCGATTCCGCATTTACTATCGACAGCCGTATGAATGCATAATAAGAATGCTTTATTTAACAAAAAGTAAAATTGTTTTTTACAAACAGGTACTTGCCTGTGTTTCTGTGTTCCAACCTTATTGAATATATGTGATACTTTATGATTTATCTGTTATTTGTGAAGAAATTGCTCTTTCTCGACAGAACCATTGTTGCTTTTCATATAGATACCTAGGTTCTGAGGGACACAGGGTTACCCCATTGGTATTACACACGTGAATCCAGAGTGTGCACATTCTGATGCTTTAATAGCACTTTGATTAATTACTTCTGGTATATGCTTAAGCATCAAAGCACAGTGCCTGATTATCACTCCCCCAAGATCACTTTCTACCCCTTTCTCAGTGAAGTGACCAAACAGCATACTTCACTGGGTAAGTGGGAAGAATGTAACAAAGCCTCCTAGAGGATATGTGAAACTTGTCGTGAGGAATCTAGACTTCCCTCAGGGATTTTGTTGTAGAAGAGGGTCAAATTTGCTTGAACAAACAACATTGGTTGCAACATAAACAGGTTCACTTGATTCTACAATAATACTAGCCAAAGCTGAAGGAGTGTTACAGGTGGTAGTGACATCCATTGAGGGGAGCTTGGTAGCTAAACTTGTTTTTTTAAAAATATTTTAGCTACATTTGTGTTATCTTTTGGATTCCTTTTAGTACTTTCTTTTTCACCTAACAGAGATTCAATTTACTCGACTAGATTATCGATCTCATTGAAGGTGCAATTTGCTGCAGCATGCTTGCTCGTATTCTTTGTTGTTGAGGAGCTTAGTTGACTTTCAGCTGCTTTTCACTTCCCCTAATAAGAGGAACACAGTGTTGTCACTAGAAATCATGGATTGCAACAGCTAGGTGTTCTTGTAAAAGGTGAAGGGGAGTCACAGTATCTCAGTGATGCCTTAATCAGTATGTGGAACTCAAGAGAAATCAGTCCAGAGGGGTGTCCATCTTTGCCATTTCATGGCTTTGACGGGTGCAGGCAGGCCCGCCCTTGTACCTGGATTTTCCTGCGATTGGCTCACTTGGGTCCCATGGAGCAAGGTGGATGTTGGCACTATATAGCACTGTGAGTGCTAGGGGTAGCCTGCCTCCACCTGTTCCTCCTCCTCTATCTTCCTTGCACAGTTGTTCTGGAGGATGTAGTCCCCCCAAACAATAGCAGTGTCTTCTGGGCATCCTGTGCAGTCTGGTGGATGATGACACTAAATAGCTATGTGGGGGCTGGGAGGGGACCAGCTCCTCCTCCCCCTTCCTCTTTGTGTGGGGGTTCTTGAAGATGTAGTCCACCCAGACCAAAACTGAGTTCTCTGAGCGTTAATGGTTATTTGAGCACCTTAAAACTTTATTCTTTGTCTTAAAACACGAGAAGTGAAGTTAAAAAAATATAAATTTGTCAATGAATCACCTCTGTGAACTTTTACAGAGGCGAACTTTAAGGTCTGAAACATGTGCTGCAGAGGAATGATCTCCCTACTTTGACTGCCCGATCTTGAGGAGGCAGGTACAGTTCAATTTTTTTCATAGCTTTGCTGAAGGCTTCTCTTTTATAAATGTACTGTTTATTTTTTTTTTAAAGTAAACAAAAATGTATTAACAGCATTATTATTTACGTTTTTGACCATTTGATACAGTTTTGGTTCAACTTCCCCACTTCTCCCTGCCCATAGAAGCCAAATATGGTTTCCTAAGCAACGGGGCTATACTCAGTAAACTCAGTGTATTTGGGCTCAGATTTAGACTTACCTTAGTTCTCCCAGTCTTTGGCACCCAACACTCCCCTTGGATCCAAGTCACCAGATTCTTAGGGTTAGTGCTCCCATTGGACCTTGGTCAACTGACTGTCATCTGGTTGTTAGGTATAGGGCTCCCATTGGACCAAGGTGACATGATTATAGGGTAAGGGATCCCATGAGGCTCAGGCTACAGGATTGATAGTGTTGGTCATCTGACCACTAGGACTTTCCCCTCTACTTAACTTGGATTCTTGGGAAATCCATCTCAGTTCTCCAGGCTGACAAGTTAAGAACATTGCATGTTAGGGCATGGAAAGGACCTAGGACTGTAAAGTCTGCCATGCCATTTCTGGAGGACCAGGTAAGCAGCCACTCACCACAACAAGGGACAGATATTTCTGGCTCTTGGAGACTAGCACTCATTGGCCCAAAACCCCTTATATACATCTACAGAATGAGGATTGCTGTTTCTAGACTTCTTCCTCTTATCGTTCACTGACACAGCCCCTTTACTGGACACCACAGGATTATCACTCCTGGGTATATGCCACCTACCAGCTACTACAGGATTAGCACTCCTAGATACAACCCTTATACATCTACAGGGTGAGAATAGCTGTTTCTTGGCTCTAGGGGACTAACACTCCGAGGTACAGCCCATCTACTGGACTCTAAGATGTTATCACTCCTGGCTAAGGCCCACCTATTGGGCTCTAGGGTTTTATTATTGGGTACAGTCCACCAATACATAAACTCAGCAGATAACTGCCCCCAGGTACAATGCAGCTTCAATTCCATAGGGAAGAAGACTGTCAGACAGAGACATCATCTTGCTATTCAGACAGCATCAAAAGCAAACCACTTCCACATCCCCAGAATGCGAATAGTCATCGCAGGATCTGCTTACCACTGCCTCATCAGGACATGAAGCCCATATCAACACCGTGGCAGGTAATCAAAGTACAACCACAACAATTCTAACCAACCACAATGAAATCTGAAAAAGTACCCGTCATTTGCCAGGCGGAAGTCAAAGAAGGGAAGGTGTGAGTACATGACCACTAGGTTTCCAGGTCATATCTTCAATCATGTCTCTGCTGCCTTATTCATCCTACTATGCAGCCTTGTGCCTGCAGCACAGCTACTTTCCACAAACAGCCTCCACAGCTGTACCCATCTCTCGAACCCCAAGGTTCTCTCACCCACCAGACTGCCCTGCAATTCAAAATCAGGCCACAGTGGAATATCCACCCATTGACCCCCATCAATCTTCCCCAAACCATATATTCTCATTCTATACCAGACCTCTCCAACTTGAAGCCTGATCACAGAAGGACTGAGGACCCCCCTAGTTAAATGCAAGTTCCATGGGCAAAAAATCTTTTAACATATTTGATCTACTTTTAGAAACAGCACAGAATGCCACTTTGATCACAGAAATATGGCTCTGCATGGATTCCACATTTCACATGCCACAAAGCCATTCCACTTGAATACAGCACCATCAACAACAATCAAATTGGCAAGATTGGAGGATGCTTAGCAGGCATCCATATAAAAATCTTTTAAAATATCCTGCAACAAATACCTTACATCAGTGAATGTAAAACCTTGCTGTTAAGATGTCACTCCATTCCATCTTTCTCGTGTTCGTTCCTTATGATCTACAGACCGCCTCCCAGCAAAGGCAAATGGGATGCTTTACTAGATCTAGTGACCAAACCTCTACTAATACACCCAGCATAGTTGGCAGTTTAACAGGAGACTTCAGCACTTAGGGCCTGATTACCATGCCGGGCAGACTCTCGTCTGACCGGCACCGCGGCGGAAGCAGGACCGCCCTACTAGAATTCGGCGGTCCCGTTGCCTGTATTACGATGCGACCACCTTCACTGCAGTTGCAATGTGTATATGTTGTATTGCTGCGTGTGCTGCAGGCTGCAGCACATGCCGCAATACATAATATACCCATTTAAAACATCCTTGCACTATGTGGCAGCCAGCATGCGGTGCCTGCCACATGGTGCAGGGATGTTTAGGGGGCACCATAGCGGAGGGCCAGGTGGCAAGGGGGCCCTGCTAGGGGCCCCCAACTTCACTTTCCCCCTGCCTTTTTATGGCGGGTGAACCGCCATGAAAGGGCAGGCAGAAAGGGATATTGTAATCCCTACGGCTGTGCCTGAGCAGGCACCGCCCTCATTGCAGGGAATGGGAGTCTGACCGCCACACTGACGGATCACTGACAGAATATCGACCACCACAATATCGACTTACACAAATATCGGGACATAAATATTGTTGTCAAAGATATCGACCTCCTATCATTATAATGGTAAGAACAAAAATATCGGGAAAAAATATTGTTGTAAAAAATATTGATGTACAAAATATCATTTTTTTATATGTATAAACTGTAACTTTAAAAAAATATTCAGATTTATTTATAATTTTACCAATTAGAAGTAATAAATTTAATTTAAAAAAATTAAACATACATATATAAAATGTAATATATATATATTTACTTAAAAACAATTAATAAATAATATTTTTAATGAATTTTAAAATGTTATAAACATATTAAAAATTATAAATAAATATATATATATACATACACCTATAAAATAAAAATTAATTAAAAAATTATATTATAAATTAAAATATTAAAATATTTAATATTTTTCAAACCTACATTTTGCACTACATTGAGTGCAACAGTAGAGAAAGTGTTGGAGAGCGGAGGGGAATAATTTATTATTCCTACTCCAGCAAGTGCAACAGTAGGGAAAGTGTTGGATAGCGGAGGGGTAAAAATTACTATTCTCACTCCAGCGAGTGCAACAGTAGGGAAAGTGTTGGATAGCGAAGGGTTAAAATTTACTATTCCAACTCCAGCGAGTGCAACAGTAGGGAAAGTGTTGGATAGCGCAGAGGTAAAAATGAGTATTCCCACTCCAGTGAATGCAATAGTAAGGAAAGTGTTGGATAGCGTAGGGGATAAAATTACTATTCCCACTCCAGCGAGTGCAACAGTAGGGAAAGTGTTGGATAGCGGAGGGGAAAAAATTACTATTCCCACTCCAGTGATTGCAACAGTAGGGAAATTGTTGGATAGCGTAGGGGATAAAATTACTATTCCCACTCCAGCAAGTGTAAAAGTAGGGAAAGTGTTGGATAGCGGAGGGGAAAAAATTACTTTTCCCACTCCAACGAGTGCAACAGTAGGGAATATGTTGGATTGCGGAGGAGTAAAACTTACTATTCCCACTCCAGCTAGTGCAACAGTAGGGAAAGTGTTGGATAACGGAGGGGATAAAATTACTATTCCCACTCCAGTGAGTGCAACAGTAGGGAAAGTGTTGGCTAGCGGAGGGGGAAAAATTACTATTCCCACTCCAGTGAGTGGTACAGTAGGGAAAGTGTTGGATAGCGCAGGGGTATAAATTACTATTCCCACTCCTGCGAATGCAGCAGTAGGGAAAGTGTTGGATAGCGGAGGGGTAAAAATTACTATTCCCACTCCAACGAGTGCAACAGTAGGGAATATGTTGGATAGTGGAGGAGTAAAACTTACTTTTCCCACTCCAGCTAGTGCAACAGTAGGGAAAGTGTTGGATAGCGGAGGGGATAAAATTACTATTCCAACTCCAGCGAGTGCAACAGTAGGGAAAGTGTTGGATAGCGGAGGGGATAAAATTACTATTCCCACTCCAGCGAGTGCAACAGTAGGGAAAGTGTTGGATAGCGGAGGGGAAAAAATTACTATTCCCACTCCAGTGAGTGAAACAGTAGGGAAAGTGTTGGATAGCGGATGGGTATAAATTACTATTCCCACTCCTGCGAATGCAGCAGTAGGAAAAGTGTTGGATAGTGGAGGGATAAAAATTACTATTGCCACTGAAGTAAATTCAAATTTAAAAACAAACGAAATATGAACTACAATACAAAAGATAATAAAAAAACAAAAAACACAACATATACAAAAATATAAAAAAATTACAAAACATAGAAACATATAGGGGCCGATTCCGATCTCGGTCGGAGGCGCACCCAACACCATTCGGTCGGGAAAAAGCCATGCGAAAGCCTGTTTCCCGACCGATCCGTACAGCACACCGAACGAGTAAGTACGATGCGCACAACAGCAAAGAATCCGGCCGAGCCGTACTCACCCAAACCAGGTCCTGTTCCCCGACCGAGGCGAATCCGGAAACGCTGAATCGAGTCGCACGGAAGGGAAAATGCAGCTCCGTCCGGCCGAACGAGTACGATGCGCTTTCCGTACGCGCCGAACCCGTCGCTACGCACGGCACGTCAAAGCATCCGGGAGAGGCGCACATAAGCTCCGATTCGCGCCACAACACGATCCACGGCTCCGAGACGAACACGGCAGCGACGAGGACGACGCGAAGCGACGAGGACGACGCGAAGCGACGAGAAGGACGAACGACACGAACCAACCATGAATCCCTTCGTCCCGATCATACCAATATTCTACATTTACTACCGGAACAGGCACGGACGCGTACGGCGCAGAAGGTAAGCCAGACACCAACCACAAAACACATACAACACGTACACGACACATCACACACACACAGAGGGATGCAGAATATACTTACACCAGCAACAGCAGCACCATAGGGGCGGGATGCCCATCACCAATGCCACATATGCACACAGGGGCCTGAATGGGCACCACCACCCCTACCCAGGGGGGGCTGGATGCCTACCACTACTACCACCCTCACCCAGGGGGGGCTGGATGCCTACCACCACCCTTAGCCAGGGGGGGCAGGATGCCTACCACTACTACCACCCTCACCCAGGGTGGGCAGGATGCCTACCACAACTACCACCCTTAGCCAGGGGGGGCAGGATGCCTACCACTACTACCACCCTCACCCAGGGTGGGCAGGATGCCTACCACTACTACCACCCTTACCCAGGGTGGGCAGGATGCCTACCACTACTACCACCCTTACCCAGGGGGGGCAGGATGCCTACCACTACTACCACCCTTAGCCAGGGGGGGCTGGATGCCTAACACTACTACCACCCTCACCCAGGGTGGGCAGGATGCCTACCACAACTACCACCCTTAGCCAGGGGGGGCAGGATGCCTACCACTACTACCACCCTTAGCCAGGGGGGGCAGGATGCCTACCGCTACTACCACCCTTACCCAGGGGGGGCAGGATGCCTACCACTACTACCACCCTTAGCCAGGGGGGCTGGATGCCTACCACTACTACCACCCTTACCCAGGGGGCTGGATGCCTACCACTACTACCACCCTTACCCAGGGTGGGCAGGATGCCTACCACTACTACCACCCTTAGTCAGGGGGCAGGATGCCTACCACTACTACCACCCTTAGCCAGGGGGGCTGGATGCCTACCACTACTACCACCCTTAGCCAGGGGGGCAGGATGCCTACCACTACTACCACCCTTACCCAGGGGGGCAGGATGCCTACCACTACTACCACCCTTAGCCAGGGGGGGCAGGATGCCTACCACTACTACCACCCTTAGCCAGGGGGGGCTGGATGCCTACTACTACTACCACCCTCACCCAGGGTGGGCAGGATGCCTACCACTACTACCACCCTTACCCAGGGTGGGCAGGATGCCTACCACTACTACCACCCTTAGCCAGGGGGGCAGGATGCCTACCACTACTACCACCCTTACCCAGGGGGGCAGGATGCCTACCACTACTACCACCCTTAGCCAGGGGGCAGGATGCCTACCACTACTACCACCCTTAGCCAGGGGGGCAGGATGCCTACCACTACTACCACCCTTACCCAGGGGGGCAGGATGCCTACCACTACTACCACCCTTACCCAGGGTGGGCAGGATGCCTACCACTACTACCACCCTTAGCCAGGGGGGGCAGGATGCCTACCACTACTACCACCCTGAGCCAGGGGGGGCTGGATGCCTACCACTACTACCACCCTCACCCAGGGTGGGCAGGGTGCCTACCACTACTACCACCCTTACCCAGGGTGGGCAGGATGCCTACCACTACTACCACCCTTAGCCAGGGGGCAGGATGCCTACCACTACTACCACCCTTACCCAGGGGGCAGGATGCCTACCACTACTACCACCCTTAGCCAGGGGGCAGGATGCCTACCACTACTACCACCCTTAGCCAGGGGGGCAGGATGCCTACCACTACTACCACCCTTAGCCAGGGGGGCTGGAGGCCTACCACTACTACCACCCTTAGCCAGGGGGCTGGATGCCTACCACTACTACCACCCTTAGCCAGGGGGCTGGATGCCTACCACTACTACCACCCTTACCCAGGGGGGCTGGATGCCTACCACTACTACCACCCCCACTCATAGGATGGACAATGCATGACACAACCAGCACACCACAACCTAGGGAATGCAAGAAGAAGACATCCCCCCAACACCTTGAACATACAATGTGACCCCCTAGCACATGTGCCACACATATATGTGTGTGGCACCCACAATGCAAGCAGGCCATGACCATTGTGGCAATGGGGTCCAAACCCCCATCATCACAGTGACCAAAATGTAAGTGTGGGGTCCATAGCTGAAGCACACTTTGAACAATGTGGCAATGGGGTCCAAACCCCCATCATCACAGTGACCAAAAGGTAAGTGTGGGGTCCATAGCTGAAGCACATTTTGAACATTGTGGCAATGGGGTCCAAACCCCCATCATCACAGTGACCAAAATGTAAGTGTGGGGTCCATAGCTGAAGCACATTTTGAACATTGTGGCAATGGGGTCCAAACCCCCATCATCACAGTGACCAAAATGTAAGTGTGGGGTCCATAGCTGAAGCACATTTCGAACATTGTGGCAATGGGGTCCAAACCCCCATCATCACAATGACCAAAATGTAACTGTGGGGTCCATAGCTGAAGCACATTTTGAACATTGTGGCAATGGGGTCCAAACCCCCATCATCACAGTGACCAAAATGTAAGTGTGGGGTCCATAGCTGAAGCACATTTCGAACATTGTGGCAATGGGGTCCAAACCCCCATCATCACAGTGACCAAAAGGTAAGTGTTGACAAAGAAAGAGGTGCAACTGCCAGACTGCATGGATGATTCCTGGTCACAGAACAACAAACACATCAGTGGCAAAGTAGTGTATGTGTCCCATTGCAACATAAATTGGGGGAGCCAAATCCTGCAGTGCAAATAAGACATACCTTTGGCCATGTGCAGACAAACTACACCCATGGGGGCTGACACCGTCAACAATCATCAATGACACAATGACAGAAGTGACCATCAGAATGCAGACCCACATATTTGCACCAATGGGCACACACATGCAGATACCCTGTGGAGACTGTAGATGTGAGGTGAACAGATACCATACCATGGCAGCAATGGGACACACAAACCATGATCATTGTGCTGACCGATGACCTAGGAGTCCCAGGGACAGCAGGGGAAACCCACCAAACTACATACAGCCAATGGCACACCCAAGATATGCCAATGCAGTGGTGCAGATGCACAAACACAAACAGGCAGACCCACACTGCACATCATACACAACAGGTGAGGGGGGGGTGCCAGTGTCCCCAGGCAACCACACAACACATGAGGAGACCTGAATACCAATCATACAGATGTGCATACAGTGCCACACAAAGGTAACTCATGGATCCAAATCCCCATTGTGGGCAAGCAGGCATTGTCAGATGAGAGGGAGCACAAATCACACATGTCACACAGGCACGTAGGGACAGCAACTGACACAGCAAGACACAGACACACCACAGCACCACCCCCAGGGCCCCCACAATGTGGTGACCCTGGGCTGCATTACAATCCCACTGTGATGACAAAGCTAAATGTGGTTCACACTGTGAACCACAGTCATGTGAACTGAGCAACTAACTACCATCACACCTACACAAGCACAAATCAAACAGCATGGCCAGTAAGCCAAGGCCAACATGGAGGCAGGGGCCTAGCCGGGCAACAACTCTCATCTGCACACACTCAACACCACACCCCTCGACCTCCAACAATGTGCAGCAGTGAAGCACACATGCACTGGTGACATTGCACATGCACCCATGACTATTCCAGGGTGGTGGGTGGGAACCAAGGTGCAGAAACACATCACACATGGACACTAAACAAGACTCCTGAATGTCTGACACACTGCACACTACGCTGTACATGGATATGACGGCAATACCACACCAACCAATGGGATCACAGCCACAGTCACACACCAATGAAGAAGCCAAGGTCACCCACAAAGAACACACATAGACAACAACCAACATTGCAGCCCGGACCCTGAGGAGTGCCAGCAGTCACACACACAACGTGTCACAATCACTGAAAGATAACACAAACTGGAAATCACATGACAGGGGCAAACAACAAGTGCCAAGGGGAAACCTGACTGTGACCCATCTGCGTCTGCACACAAACTCAGCCCTGACAGCAAACACACCTATGGGTGACACCCTGATGACCAGTAATGTGCCATGCACCCACATCACAGAGAACCCTGGGAGAAGACTTTGGGTGAACATAGCTCAACTCAGCTAGCATCACAAACAGGTACAACACTAGGGATCACAGCATGCACAGCTAAACGGAAGTGAACACACAGACATGCACATACAACACACACCTTGGGCGCAGGCAATGTCACAGGAGTACACACTGCCATGAGGGGACTCCACTCCTGTGTGAGGAAAGCTGTGCCATATGTTGCCTCAGTAGGGCCCCATCATGTCAGCTGAGCACTTGGTCACACAATAAACAATTAGCACCAAATGAGGGCTCCTGTCACATCAGCCTGGTCATGGAAGTGCCAACGGAATCATCAGCACAGATCCAACACACTTGTATAGCAGTGTTGCACTGACAACACAGATGAGTCCTTCCCCATTGATGCCCAAACCTGCATGTCCACTGGAGATGGCCACACGGTCAGGGAAGTAGACGAATTGAACAATGGCAGGCACAACAGATGTGCAGGGGTGGAAGCCACAGATGTGAAATAGCCAATCTAAGTAGGAAATCCCATTGCCAAATACTGAACACATGACACCCTCAGATGCTGCTATGGATGACATGGATACACCACAGGATAGGACACATTCCCCTGGACCACATGGGTTCCTGCACAGTAACACTTCATTATCATGAGACCAAATATCACCATCACTGCAGCAAGGGCATGGTTAGCATCATCAACATCATGTACATCAGAAGCAAAAGCACTAGAGAACAGAAAGTTGCTTTATTCAGCATATGTGGCATTAAAAGTAGAAGTCCGGTAGAACATAAACAAAGGCCAATGGCCAGTCCATCAACAAAGTCACAAGTGGGTGACAGTGGCAGATGCCACCCTACACATGCCTGCACAAAACCAGGGACAATCCACTAGGAGGGGCAACCGGGGGATAGGCCAGGCACCGCAGGGACAGGATCAGGGCTCACCAGGAGGAAGCAGGGAAGGGGTGGTGGGTGCTGGAGAGCCACTGACAACTGCAGTGGAGGTGTCTGACATGGTGTGTGCCGGCACAACTGGGGGGCATGGCTCAGATGTTGTGGGTGCCGGCACGATTGCAGTGGACCCTGCAGATGGAGTGGACAGGTCCGCCACTGCAGTGCCCAAGTCAGACAGGGTGGTAGTGGACTCCACTGCAGTGCCTACCACCAGGGGAGGAGAATGGGGAACAGGCAAGGTGGGCTGGACAGAGGGGAGGACACCCTCACCACATCAGTGGCACAGACAAGCGCAGCGGGGGTGTGGTGCCGGGAGAGCAAGTGGCAGGGGGAGAAGGCCGGAGCCTCTTGGGGATGGTATATCTGTGGGTGGGGGAACCTGGGGCAGGGTGTGGTGGGGGCACCTGTGGAGTGGGGGCCTGAGGGATGGAGGAAGGAGACCTGGTGCTTGAGCTGCAGGGCGGCGGCGGGGTCTTGCTCTTAACACTCCGGGGGACTTGCGGGTGGGGGCCTCAGTCTGTCTGCGCCTGGGGGAGGGTGTCCGGGGGCGAGGGGCACTCTGCTCTGTGTGGGGGGGCTTCCTCTTCACCCTGGATGCTGGAGCAGCTGGATCGGAGGGGAAGAGGCCGAGGTCACTGAGGAAGAGGCGCTGGGTCTTTGGGGTTGCAGGTGAGGCAAGGGAGGGTGCTTTGGAGGGAGAGGCAACTGAGGACTGCGCAGTGCTCGTGGATGCGTGTGTGTGTTCCAGGGCCCCATCCCCTGTGAGTCTGGTTTCAGTCCCCTGACTGTGCGTGCGTGTGTGTTTTGTTTGTGGCGTGTGTGTCTGTGTGCTGGACGTGTGTGTGCTGGTGTGTGCCTGTGCCGGTGTGTGTGTGCTTGGGACGGGTAAGGTGCTGGGGAGTGTGGATGGAGCAGAGGCAGGAGGGGTGAGGGACTGTCTGAGGAGGGACACTGCTGCCGTCAGGGAGGAGTCCATGGACCTATTGCCCCTCTGTAGGTCAGACATGCCCGATGAGATGCCCTCCATGAACGACACCAGCTGAGTCAACAGTGCGGTGTGCGCATGGAGGACACTCAGCATGGCTGTCTGCCCTACATGGAGCTGGCGAAGGAGGTACACAGACTCCTCACTCAGGGCAGCAGGGGACACAGGGGCAGGGGTGCGGTGCCTGGCCCAAAGGAGACACGCTCCCGTACATGGGAGCCTCCACGGACCTGGGGAATGGGAGCCGATGGGAGGGCGGTGGTGGTGCTGGTGGTGGCGGGGACAGCAACACTAGCTGGGGTGTGGTGGCTGCTGACACCCGCCTCCACAAGGGAGTCATCCTCCGAGTTGCTCTGGTCCTCAGCTGAGGTGGATGGTGCTGAGGACTCCTCGGTGTGGCTACCCTCGCCCTCCGTGCCACTGGGTCCCTCCGACCACTCCTCGGCTGCTGACCCAGTCTGGCTCTCTGGCTCCTCCTGGTCCGTGGAGCTGTCCCCTTCCGTGGCCGTGGATGTATCTGCAAACAATGGGGAAACAGACAGACATCAGTCACCTGCACCAAACGCACACACCACTGTGAGCACAGCACATTACAGAGCAAGCTCTGGCATCATTAGTTGAACATTGCTAAAAGTGCCCTAACTGAACAGGAGAAGCCAATTGTCAGTCTGATGCCAACCATGGCACTCACATCCCACATGGCCTTGCACCCATCTGTCTGGTGTCTGTTGGATTGCAACACCCCAGTGTGGTCACATGCACCAAGTACACAGTAGTTGGACAGTGCAGAGGACACGGTGTGGCATGTGGACATGCACACATCACAGCTCTTGCCACTGAGTCAGTACAGGTTTCCGGATGAAAGGGATGCCCAGAGTCAAATAGGAAATGCATGTGATGCATACCAGCGACAGACACCATGATGCACCCATGTCCTGATAGCCATCGCCACAATGGTGTGCATGTAGCACATGTCACTCCCCTGCAGGACCACCAATAAGTTGACACATGCCATGGCAGAGGCATGAATGCTAAGTCATACATCACTGTCTCAGTGATGTATGACTTGGCAGCCAGACAACAACACTATGCACTGTGTCACAATAGTAGGTCATGGGGAATGCAAGTCCTGGAGCTGCACAAGTGCACATGTACATCCCCCACACAACACATCATCTTAACCCTCATCTGTCCAGGTCATACCGATTGGACATATGGGAGACCTGTGACACTACCCTCTGAACCTGAGCCCCTCACAATTTGCTGTGAATGGGGAACAGCTGCCTGAACTTCACATTCGCATACCCCAGTCTGCACGGGCAGCTGATCAAACACCTATGTGACACACAAGTATCGTCTCCTATGGTCACATCTCCAGGGGCATGCTGAGCCCCTACCAAGAAACACCCCAGCAGTCCTGGCAACTAATCCACAGCACACTGACACAGAGGCAGACACCTGAGGGGTCAAATCACTGTGCACAATGTGTCAGCTGATACACGGGAGTGGGAGTACAGAGTGCATTGCATGGCCTGGAGTAGGCATGACTGTCCTGCTCCACATGAATGAGGGATGTGCCCTGGACAGTGGATAGCTGGCTATGTATGTGTGACACACGTAATCTGCACACTCCTGGGGCCCAAACATTGTTCCCACCCGCTGCATGGGCGTGTGCCACATACCCCAGGCACATGTGGTGGCTCAGGTCAGCAAGTGGACCGCATATCAAAGCAACACGCAGATCACACGTCCAAACACAGGCGTTGTGTGAACAATGGACCCACCCATGATGCCCACAACAGAGTTAGGGAAACAGATGCTGTCCCCCACCTTTAGTGAAGCAAACTGCAAGGACACAGTCCCAAGTGACACAATTCCCTGAATGTAAGGGCCACACCTGGGTATCAGATGAGCAGTGGGCAGTGCACAATAGAGGGACATGGCTCCTGGACAACATGACTGCTGCACTGTGGCAGTTGAACCAGGCCAGAGGAGGGCACAAAGCATGTAATACAGAGTTCACAGTGCAGTCTTTGACTCACCCCCTCCTTGCTGCTGTCTGGCCTTCAGCTGCCCATCCAGGTCTGGAAACACCACCGCCAGGATCTGGAGCATGTGGGGGTCAGGGTCCGTGTTCCGCCCCTCCTGCGAGGAGGCGACAGCTTCAGCTGGACCCGTGCAATCCTCCGGGTCCAGCCCCGAAGGTCCTGCCACCTCTTCTGGCAGTTGCGGATCCGGCGCTTGTAGACCCCCACGGACCGGACAGCCCGGACGATGTCCTTCCAGATCTCCTGCTTCCGATGGGCATTAACCTGTCAGGATGACAAAGTGAAAAGGCCATTACTACACATGCAACATATCCGTGCATGACACAGTTGTATATACATGTCTCAATCACAGGGGCACATGATGTACACAGGCAGTGCAAAGCTGCCCATGGACAGTTTGCCAGACGTCACTACATGGTATCATTGCATGGGAAGTAAAACCTTGTTCAAATGCACTGTCACTGCACCATACCTGTCCAGTGCATGTCACTACACACTATGGGGGGTGACAACTACTCAGTGAGCCTGCTAGCCAGTGGCGTGCAGACTTTCAGCCTTGCCAGTCAGACAAAATGCACATTCAGAAAGGCAGTGCACAGAACACTCACCTGCTCCCCTGGTGTCCCATACAGCTTGCTGTACTGTGGAAGTAGGCTGTCCAGCAGGGCCTGGTTCTCTTCAAGGCTGAAGGCTGGGGCTCTCTCCACAGTACGTGCCATTGCAGGGTCCAGAGGGGCAGAGACAGCAGCAGTGCAGTGGCAGATGTCGTCCTGGAGCATGTAGTGCAGGCAAGTGAGCTCTCAGGGGAACAGCCAGCAATATATATGTGCTGGAGAGGCAGATACTGTCCCTTGTGTCCAAAGTGATAGGTCCAAGTCGTTTGCATCTTCTGAATCTGGACAATCCATGGAATAGCAGCACCAAAACACGCCCACAGCATCCTTCAAATCTTCAACTTCATGACATACATGATTTTGCAACATTGTTGTGGTTGACCAACTGATTTTCCAGCAACCGACTCGTTCGAAATTCGAAAACGCGTCCGTTGCCAGGCAAGCCCATTGTCAATGGGTGCGCACCGATCGGTCCATTGCGGTACAACGCGTACAGGGGTACAACGCGTACCCGCACACATTGAATGCAATGGGCCGGCCGGAGGCACCGATCGGTCCATTGCAGTACAACGCGTACAGGGGTACAACGCGTACCCGCACACATTGAATGCAATGGGCCGGCCGGAGGCACCGATCGGTCCATTGCAGTTCAACGCGTACAGGGGTACAACGCGTACCCGCAAACATTGAATGCAATGGGCCGGCCGGAGGCACCGATCGGTCCATTGCAGTACAACGCGTACAGGGGTACAACGCGTACCCGCACACATTGAATGCAATGGGCCGGCCGGAGGCACCGATCGGTCCATTGCAGTTCAACGCGTACAGGGGTACTAACGCGTACCCGCACACATTGAATGCAATGGGCCGGCCGGAGGCACCGATCGGTCCATTGCAGTACAACGCGTACAGGGGTACAACGCGTACCCGCACACATTGAATGCAATGGGCCGGCCGGAGGCACCGA